>CAKXYN010000112.1:4800000-6253048 GCA_935064755.1 Tragelaphus eurycerus
AGCTCTACAGGTATATCAGCTACAGTATCCTTCTTGAGTAGAATGTACTTGAGAGATAGAAATATTCAGGATTCAAATATAATTCTGCTAAACCAGTTCAATTATGACTAAGTATCTAACTCACTACTTTGTGAACTGAAATAGAAATATCTTATGATTTTTCAGAATATGTATGCATTGATATTGGTACACCCTGCTTATAGTGTGCCTGGTTTTAAAGACTAAACCCTTGAAATGCTTCTCATATATCGTATTAGTAAGCATCAGAGGCTATTATCCCATGTTGGAAACAGCATCTATTCTTTCACTTCAATCAATCATTGAATAAAATATTTCTGCCTCAAAGTTGAACAATATTGTAAAAATACAGAAAAACAATCAAGACAAATAAAAACAAAAACCTTACATTGAATGAGATAGTTCAACAGAAAAGAAAAAGAAATAACAATGAAAGACATTCTTAAAAGCATGACAGACACCCACAGTTTATAGAATAATATGGTGGTGGTTTAGTCAGTAAGTTGTGTCCAACTCTTGTGACCCCATGTAGCCTGCCAGGCTCCTCTCTCCATGAGATTCTCCAGGCAAGAATACTGGAGTGGGTTGCCATTTCCTTCTCCAGGGGATCTTCCCAATCCAGTAATCAAATCCAGGTCTGCATTGCAGGCAGATTCTTTACCGACTGAGCTATGAGGGAAGCCCATAAATTATAGTCATTCTAATTTTGGCTCCCCTTCATGGATCACAGTCTTGTTGTGAGGAAGGGGCTTGCATAACTCAATGAAATTATGAGCCATGCTGTGCAGAGCCACCCAAGATGGACAGGTCACAGTGGAGTGTTCTGAAAAAATGTGGTGCATAGGAGGCAGGAACGGCAAACCACTCCAGTATTCTTGCCATGAGAACTTCACGACCAGTATGAAAGGGCAAAGAGATATGACCCTAGAAAATGAGCCCCCCCCCAGGTTAGAAGATGTCTAATATGCTACTGGGGAAGTTGTTTTTGTTATTCAGTCACTCAGTCATGTCCAACTCTTTGTGACCCAACATGACAGGCTTCCCTGTCCTTCACCATCTCCCAGAGCATTCTCAAACTCATGTCCATTGAATGCATGATGCCATCCAGACCTCTCATCCTCTGTCATCTCCTTCTCCTCCTGTCTTCAATCTTTCCCAGTATCAGGGTCTTTTCTAATGTGTAGGCTCTTCGCATCAAGTGGCCAAAATATTAGAGTTTCAGCTGCAGCATCAATCCTTCCAATGAATATTCAGGACTGATTTCCTTTAGGAGTAACTTCTTTGATCTCCTTACAGTCCAAGGGACTCTCAAGAGTCTTTTCCAACACCACAGCTCTAAAGCATTAATTTTTTGGCTCTCAGCCTTCCTTATGGTCTAACTCTCAAACCCATACATGACTACTAGAAAAACCATGGCTTTGACTAGATAGACCTTTGTTGGCAGTGATGTGTCTGCTTTTTAATATGCTATCAAGGTTTGTCATAGTTTTTCTTCCAATGAGCAAATGTCTTTTAATTTCATGGCTACAATCACCATCTGCAGTGATTTTGGAGCCCCCAAAATAGTCGGTCACTGTTTCCATTGTTTCCCTATCTATTTGCCATGAAGTGATGGGACTGGATGTCGTGATCTTAGAGGGCAATTACTGATAGCTCAAGAAAGAATGAAGAGGATGGGCCAAAGTCAAAATGACACTTAGTTGTGCATGTGTCTGGTGGTGAAAGTAAAACCTGAAGCTGTAAATAACAATATTGCATAGGAAGCTGGAGTATTAGGGTCATGAATCAAGGTAAATTGGGCGTGGTCAAACAGGAGATGACAAGAGTGAACATCAGCATTTTAGGAATCAGTGAAGTGGGAATGGATGGATGGGAATGGGTGGGTTTAATTCAGATAACCATTATATGTATTACAGTCTGCAAGAATCCTTTAGAAGAAATGGATAGCTCGCATAGTCAACCAAAGAGTTTGAAATGCAGTATTTGGCTGCAATCTCAAAAATGAAAAAATGATCTCAGTTTGTTTCCAATTCAATATCACATTCAATTGGAATATAAACAATTGAATTGATTATCACCATTCAATATCACAGTGATCCAAGTCTATGCCCCAACAAGTAATGCTGAAGAAGCTAAAGTTGAACAATTTGATGAAGACCTACAAGACCTTCTAGAAGTAACAACCAAGAAAGATGTCCTTTTCATCATAGGTGACTGAATGCAAAAGTAGGAAGTCAAGAGATATCTGGAGTAACAGGCATGTTTGACGTTGGAGTACAAAATGGAGCAGGGCAAAGACTAACAGTTTTGCCAAAAGAACACACTGGTCATAGCAAACATCCTCTTCCAACAACACAAGAGGCGACTCTACACATGGATATCACCAGATGGTCAAAACCGAAACCAGATTGATTATATTCTTTGTAGCCAAAGAAGAAGAAGCTTTATACAGTGAACAAAAACAAGACCAGGAACTGACTGTGGCTCAGATCATGAACTCCTTATTGCCAAATTCAGAATTAAATTGAAGAAAGTAGGAAAAATCACAAGACCATTCAGGTATAACCTAAGTCAAATCCCTCATGATTATACAGTGGAAGTGAGAAATAGATTCAAGGGATTATATCTGATAGAGTGTCTGAACAACTATGGATGGAGGTTTGTGACATTGTATGGGAGGCAGTGATCAAGACCATCTTCAAGAAAAAGAAATGCAAAAAGGCAAAATGGTTGTCTGAGGAGGCCTTACAAATAGCTGAGAATAGAAGAGAAGCTAAAGGCAAATGAGAAAAGGAAAGATATGCCCATCTGAATGCAGAGTTTGAAAGAATAGCAAGGAGCGATAAGAAAGGCTTCTTCAGTGATCAACGCAAAGAAATAGAAGAAAACAATAGAATGGGAAAGACGAGATCTCTTCAAGAAAATTAGAGATACCAAAGGATGGCCACAATAAAAAGCAGAAATGGTATGGGCTTAAAAGAAGCAGAAGATATTAAGAAGAGGTGGCAACAATACACAGAATAACTATACAAAAAAGATCTTCATGACCCAGATAACCATGGTGGTGAGATCACTCACCTAGAGCCAGACATCCTGGAGTGTAAAGTCAAGTGGGCCTTAGGAAGCATCACTACAAACAAAACTAGTGGAGGTGATGGAATTCCACTGGAGCTATTTCAAATCCTGAAAAATAATGGTGTTAAAGTGCTGCACTCAATATGCCAGCAAATTTGGAAAACTCAGCAGTGGCCACAGGACTGGAAAAGGTCAGTTTTCATTCTAATATCAAAGAAAGACAATGACAAAAATGTGCAAACTACCTCACAATTGCACTCATCTCAAATGCTAGCAAAGTAATGTCCAAAATTCTCCAAGCCAGGCTTCAACAGTATGTGAATTGAGAACTTTTAGACGTTCAAGCTGAATTTAGAAAATGTAGAGGAACCAGAGATCAGATTGCCAACATCTGTTGGATCATTATAAAGACAAGAGAAGTTGGTTCATTAACATAGAACTTACAGCCAACAGTCCTATAATTCATGCCTGGATGAAGCCTTTCTAGCACATATAACTTAAATGTAAGACACACTGCAGCCTTCTTGTACTTATGAACACTAGACACCATGTCAACACTGTACCCAGGGATCATTTTAAACAGGAAGACTACCAAAAAGAGGCACAACAATGAAAAATAAAAACACACGATAAGCTAAATAGATGACGAAAAGGACATCTGTGTGGAGTGTGAGTGCTGAAACAAGCGGGCAGAGTCTATTTTGACCTTGGCTGAGAATGGGCACATGGGAGGACTCTGATTTTTGTTACTCTGCACATGTCCACAAATAACCATGAAAGTACTGAGAGGATAGATTTGGGGGTGATAAACATAATTTAGTGAGTAGGAAAGTTTGTATATAGAGTGATCTGAAAATAATGAGGACCAACTCTACATACATTAATAAAATTGCCCTTCTATATTTCCCAAAGTAGTTTGAATTTAAATTACTTCTGATACACAGATGTCATCATTGAGCACACTGTGTTTAAGACTCTGGTGTCTAGTATACATTTCTTAAAATACTAACATGCATTTTGCTGAATTTGCCTTCTCTGTTCATCCACCTCATAGATTATGGCAGCGTGTTTCTCTGTAGGCAGCTTTGTTAGCTTTATTCACTTTTGCCTGTGGAGTACATATTGGTCTAAAGAATATTAGTTTCTCTAATAGGAAAGGGAAAGAGAGACCAAACTGAATGCAGAGTTCCAGAGAATAGCAAGAAGAGATAAGAAAGCCTTCCTAAATGAGCAATGCAAAGAAGTAGAGGAAAGCAATAGAATGAGAAATGTTAGAAACCTCTTCAAGAAAATTGGAAATATCAAGAGAACATTTCATGCAAGGATGGGCATGATAAAGAACAGAAATGGTAAGGACCTAACAGAAGCAGAAGAGATTAAGAAGAGGTGGCAAGAATACACAGATCAGATCAGATCAGATCAGATCAATCGATCAGTCATGTCTGACTCTTTGCGACCCCATGAATCGCAGCACACCAGGCCTCCCTGTCCATCACCAGCTCCCGGAGGTCACTCAGACTCACATCCATCAAGTCAGTGATGCCATCCAGCCATCTCATCCTCTGTTGTCCCCTTCTCCTCCTGCCCTCAATCCCTCCCAGCATCAGAGTCTTCTCCAGTGAGTCAACTCTTCGCATGAGGTGGCCAAAATACTGGAGTTTTAGTTTTAGCATCATTCCTTCCAAAGAAATCCCAGGGCTGATCTCCTTCAGAATGGACTGGTTGGATCTCCTTGCAGTCCAAGGGACTCTCAAGAGTCTTCTCCAACACCACAGTTCAAAAGCATCAATCTTTGGCGCTCAGCCTTCTTCACAGTCCAGCTCTTACATCCATACATGACCACAGGAAAGACCATAGCCTTGACTAGGTGAACCTTTGTTGGTAAAGTAATGTCTCTGCTTTTGAATATGCTATCTAGGTTGGTCATAACTTTCCTTCCAAGGAGGAAGCGTCTTTTAATTTCATGGCTGCAGTCACCATCTGCAGTGATTTTGGAGCCCAGAAAAACAAAGTCTGACACTGTTTCCACTGTTTCTCCATCTATTTCCCATGTAGTGATGGGACCAGATGCCATGATCTTCGTTTTCTGAATGTTGAGCTTTAAGCCAACCTTTTCACTCTCCACTTTCACTCTCATCAAGAGGCTTTTTAGCCCCTCTTCACTTTCTGCCATAAGAGTGGTGTCATCTGCATATCTGAGGTTATTGATATTTCTCCCGGCAATCTTGATTCCAACTTGTGTTTCTTCCAGTCCAGCATTTCTCATGATGTACTCTGCATATAAGTTAAATAAACATGGTGACAATATACAGCCTTGACGTACTCCTTTTCCTATTTGGAACCAGTCTGTTGTTGCATGACCAGTTCTAACTGTTGCTTCCTGACCTGCATACAGATTTCTCAAGAGGCAAATCAGGTGGTCTGGTATTCCCATCTCTCTCAGAATTTTCCATAGTTTATTGTGATCTACACAGTCAAAGGCTTTGGCATAGTCAATAAAGCAGAAATAGACGTTTTTCTGGCCACTGCTGAGTTTTCCAAATTTGCTGGCATATTGAGTGTAGCACTTTCACAGAAGAACTATACAAAAAATGTCTTAATGACCCAGATAACCGTGATGGTGTGGTCACTCAGCCAGAGCCAAACATCCTAGAGTTTGAAATCAAGTGGGCCTCAAGAAGAATTGCCACGAACAAAGCTAGGACAGGTGATGGAATTCCAGCTGAGCTATTTCAAATCCTAAAATATGATGTTGTTAAAATGCTGCACTCAAATTGTCAGCAAATTTGGAAAATTCAACAGTGGCCACAGGTCAGGTTTTATTCCAATCGCAAAGAAGGGCAATGCCTAAGAAGGTACAAACTACCATACAGTTGAGCTCATTTCACATGCTAGCAAGGCTATGCTCAATATGCTCAAAATCCTTCAAACTAGGCTTGAGCAGTATGTGAAGTGAGAACTTCCAGATATACAAGCTGGTTTTAGAAAAAGTAGAGGAAAGTGAAAGTGAAAGTCACTCAATTGTGTCCAACTCTGTGACCCCGTATACTATACAGTCCATGGAATTCTCCAGGCCAGAATACTGTAGTGATAGCCTTTGTCATCTCCAGGTGATCTTCCGAATCTGAGGATCAAACCCAGGTGCAGGATCAATCTGCCACAGTGCAGGCAGATTCCTTACCCACTGAGTCACAAGAGAAGCCTGAGAATACTGGAGTGGCTAGCCTACCCCTTCTCCAGAGGATCTTCCCAACCCAGGAGTCAAACCACGGTCTCCCACATTGTGCGCGGGTTCTTTACCAACTGAGCTATCAGGGAAGTCCAAAGGTTGAAGAACCAGAGATCAAATTGCCAACATTTGTTAGGACATAGAGAAAGCAGTTTCAGAAAATCATCTACTTCTGCTTGATTGACTACATGAAAGTCTTTGACTATGTGGGCCACAACAAACTGGAAAATTCTTAAAGAGATGGAAATACCACACCACCATACCTGTCTCCTGAGAAATCTGCATGCAGTCAAGAAGCAAAAATGGACTGGTTCAAAATTGGGGGAAAAAGTAAAACAAGATTATATATATATATATATCACCCTTCTTATTTAATTTATATGCAGTGTCAGATCAGATCAGATCAGTCGCTCAGTCGTGTCCTACTCTTTGCAACCCCATGAACCGCAGCACGCCAGGCTTCCCTGTCCATCACCAGCTCCCGGAGGTCACTCAGACTCACATCCATCAAGTCAGTGATGCCATCCAGCCATCTCATCCTCTGTCGTCCCCTTCTCCTCCTGCCTTCAATCCCTCCCAGCATCAGAGTCTTCTCCAAGGAGTCAACTCCTCGCATAAGGTGGCCAAAATACTGGAGTTTCAGCTTTAGCATCATTCCTTCCAAAGAAATCCCAGGGCTGATCTCCTTCAGAATGGACTGGTTGGATCTCCTTGCAGTCCAAGGGACTCTCAAGAGTCTTCTCCAACACCACAGTTCAAAAGCATCAATTCTTCGGCGCTCAGCCTTCTTCACAGTCCAGCTCTCACATCCATACATGACCACAGGAAAGACGATAGCCTTGACTAGGTGAACCTTTGTTGGTAAAGTAATGTCTCTGCTTTTGAATATGCTATCTAGGTTGGTCATAACTTTCCTTCCAAGGAGTAAGCATCTTTTAATTTCATGGCTGCAGTCACCATCTGCAGTGATTTTGGAGCCCAGAAAAACAAAGTCTGACACTGTTTCCACTGTTTCTCCATCTATTTCCCATGTAGTGATGGGACCGGATGCCATGATCTTAGTTTTCTGAATGTTGAGCTTTAAACCAACCTTTTCACTCTCCACTTTCACTTTCATCAAGAGGCTTTTTAGTCCCTCTTCACTTTCTGCCATAAGAGTGGTGTCATCTGCATATCTGAGGTTATTGATATTTCTCCCGGCAATCTTGATTCCAACTTGTGTTTCTTCCAGTCCAGCATTTCTCATGATGTACTCTGCATATAAGTTAAATAAACATGGTGACAATATACAGCCTTGACGTACTCCTTTTCCTATTTGGAACCAGTCTGTTGTTCCATGACCAGTTCTAACTGTTGCTACCTGACCTGCATACAGATTTCTCAAAAGGCAGATCAGGTGGTCTGGTATTCCCATCTCTTTCAAAATTTTCCATAGTTTATTGTGATCTACACAGTCAAAGGCTTTGGCATAGTCAATAAAGCAGAAATAGATGTTTTTCTGGAACTCTCTTGCTTTTTCAATGATCCAGCAGATGTTGGCAATTTGATCTCTGGTTTCTCTGCCTTTTCTAAAACCAGCTTGAACATCAGGAAGTTCACGGTTCACATATTGCAGTGTACCTTGTGTGAATTACTGGACTAGATGAATCACAGGATGGAATCAAAATTGCCAGGGGAAATATCAATAACCTCAGATATGTAGATGATACCACTCTAATGACAGGAAGTGAAAAGGAATTAAAGAGCCTTTTGATGAGGGTGAAAGAGGAGAATGAAAATGCTGGGTTAAAACTCAACATTCAAAAAACTAAGATCATGGCATCTGGTCCCATTATTTCATGCAAATAGATGTGGAAAAGTTGGAAACAGTGACAGATTTTCCTTTCTTGGGCTTCAAAATCACTGTGGATGATAAATGCATCCATGAAATTAGAGACACTTGTTCTTGGAAAGGAAAGCTATAACAAACCTAGACAGTGTATTAAATAAAATTCAGGACATCATCTTACCAACAAATATCCTTATAGTCAACAAATATCCTTATATAAAAACCGCAAACACAGAAAACTAACCAAACTGATCACATGGACCACAGCCTTGTCGAACACAATGAAGCTATGAGCCCTGACCCAAGACAGATGGGTCATGGTGTAGAGTCCTGACAAAATGTGATCCACTGAAGAAGTGAAGGGAAAATCACTTCAACATTCTTGCCTTGAGAACCTCGTGAACAGTATGGAAAGGCAGAAAGATATAACATTGAAAGATGAACACCCAAGGTTGGTAGGTGCTCAATATGCTACTAGAGGACAGTAGAGAAATAACTCCAGAAAGAATGAAGAGATGGAGCCAGGGCAAAAACAACACCCAAGTGTAGATGTGCCTGGTGATGGAAGTAAAGTCTGATGCTGTAAAGAACAATACTGCATAGGAACCTGGAATGTTATGTCTGTGAATCAAAGTTGGAAGTGTTCAAACAGGAGGTGGCAAGAGTGAACATCAACATTTTAAGAATCAGTGAACTTAAATGGTCAAGAATGGGTGAATTTAATTCAGATGACTATTATATCTATGACCGTGAGCAAGAATCCCTTAGAAGAAATGGAGTAGCCCTCATAGTCAACACAAGAGTCCAAAATGCAATACTTGGATTCAGTCTTAAAAATGACAGAACTATACAAAAGAGATCTTAATGACCCAGATAACCATGGTGGTGTGAATACTCATCTAGAGCCAGACATCCTGCAGTCTGAACTCAAGTGGGCCTTAGGAAGCATCACTACGGACAAAGCTAGTGGAGGTGATGAAATACCAGCTAAGCTATTTCAAGTCCCCAAAGATGATGCTGTTAAAGTGCTGCACTCAAAATGCCAGAAAATTTTGAAGACACAAAAAGGGGCCACAGGACTGGAAAAGATCAGTTTTCATTCCAATCCCAAAGAAAGGCAATGTCAAAGAATGTTCAAACCACTGCACAACTGCACTCATCTCACACACTAGCAAAATAATGCTCAAAACTCTCCAAGTGAGATTTCAATAGTATCTGAATCAAGAACTTCAAGATGCTCAAGCTGGATTTAGAAAAGGCAAAGGAACCAATGATCAAATTGCCAACATCCATTGGATCATCGAAAAAGCAAGAGAGTTCCAGAAAACTCTCTACTTCTGCTTTATTGACTACACCAATCCTTTGACTGTGTGTGTCACAACAAATTGAGGAATATTCTTAAAGAGATGGGAATATAAGATCACCTTACCTGCTTCCTGAGAAATCTGTATTCAGGTCAAGAAGCAACAGTAAGAACTGGACATGGAACAATGGACTGTTTTCCACATTGGAAAGGAGTACTTCAAGGCTGTATATGGTCACCCTGCTTATTTAACTTACATGCAGAGTACATCATGTGAAATGCTGGGCTGGATGAGCACAAGCTGGAATCAAGATTGCTCAGAGACATATCACAAATCTCAAATATACACGACACCACCGTTATGGCAGAAAGTGAAGAGGAACTAAAAAGCCTTTTGATGAAACTAAAAGAGGAGAGTGAAAAAATTGGCTTAAAACTCAACATTCAGAAAAATAAGATCATGGCATCTGGTCCCATCAGATCAGATCAGATCAGATCAGTCACTCAGTCGTGTCCGACTCTTTGCGACCCCATGAACTGCAGCATGCCAGGCCTCCCTGTCCATCACCAACTCCCGGAGGTCATTGAGACTCACATCCATCAAGTCAGTGATGCCATCCAGCCATCTCATCCTCTGTCGTCCCCTTCTCCTCCTGCCCCCAATCCCTCCCAGCATCAGAGTCTTCTCCAATGAGTCAACTCTTCACATGAGGTGGCCAAAATACTGGAGTTTCAGCTTTAGCATCATTCCTTCCAAAGAAATCCCAGGGCTGATCTCCTTCAGAATGGACTGGTTGGATCTTCTTGCAGTCCAAGGGACTCTCAAGAGTCTTCTCCAACACCACAGTTCAAAAGCATCAATTCTTCGGCGCTCAGCCTTCTTCACAGTCCAGCTCTCACATCCATACATGACCACAGGAAAGACCATAGCCTTGACTAGGCGAACCTTTGTTGGCAAAGTGATATCTCTGCTTTTGAATATGCTATCTAGGTTGGTCATAACTTTCCTTCCAAGGAGTAAGCGTCTTTTAATTTCATGGCTGCAGTCACCATCTGCAGTGATTTTGGAGCCCAGAAAAAAAAGTCTGACACTCTTTCCACTGTTTCTCCATCTATTTCCCATGTAGTGATGGGACCAGATGCCATGATCTTCTTTTTCTGAATGTTGAGCTTTAAGCCAACCTTTTCACTCTCCACTTTCACTTTCATCAAGAGGCTTTTTAGCCCCTCTTCACTTTCTGCCATAAGGGTGGTGTCATCTGCATATCTGAGGTTATTGATATTTTTCCCAGCAATCTTGATTCCAACTTGTGTTTCTTCCAGTCCAGCATTTCTCATGATGTACTCTGCATATAAGTTAAATAAACATGGTGACAATATACAGCCTTGACGTACTCCTTTTCCTGTTTGGAACCAGCCTGTTGTTCCATGTCCAGTTCTAACTGTTGCTTCCTGACCTGCATACAGATTTCTCAAGAGGCAGATCAGGTGGTCTGGTATTCCCATCTCTTTCAGAACTTTCCACAGTTTATTGTGATCTAAACAGTCAAAAGCTTTGGCATAGTCAATAAAGCAGAAATAGATGTTTTTCTGGAACTCTCTTGCTTTTTCCATGATCCAGCAGATGTTGGCAATTTGATCTCTAGTTCCTCTGCCTTTTCGAACATGGTTCACATATTGCTGAAGCCTGGCTTGGAGAATTTTGACCATTACTTTACTAGCGTGTGAGATGAGTGCAATTGTGCGGTAGTTCGAGCATTCTTTGGCATTGCCTTTCTTTGGGATTGGGATGAAAACTGACCTTTTCCAATCTTGTGGCCACTGCTGAGTTTTCCAAATGTGCTGGCATATTGAGTGCAGCACTTTCACAGCATCATCTTTCAGGATTTGAAATAGCTCCACTGGAATCCCATCACCTCCACTAGCTTTGTTCATAGTGATGCTTTCTAAGGCCCACTTGACTTTACATTCCAGGATGTCTGGCTCTAGGTCAGTGATCGCACCATCATGATTATCTGGGTCGTGAAGCTCTGTTTTTGTACAGTTTTTTCTGTGTATTCTTGCCACTTCTTCTTAATATCTTCTGCTTCTGTTAGGTCCATACCATTTCTGTCCTTTATTGAGCCCATCTTTGCATGAAATGTTCCTTTGTTATCTCTGATTTTCTTGAAGAGATCCCTAGTCTTTCCCATTCTGTTGTTTTCCTTTATTTCTTTGCATTGATGGCTCAAGAAGACTTTCTTATCTCTTCTTGCTATTCTTTGGAACTCTGCCTTCAGATGTTTATATCTTTCCTTTTCTCCTTTGCTTTTCGCTTCTCTTCTTTTCATAGCTATTTGTAAGGCCTCCCCAGACAGCCATTTTGCTTTTTGGCATTTCTTTTCCATGGGGATGGTCTTGATCCCTGTCTCCTGTACAATGTCACGAACCTCATTCCATAGTTCATCAGGCACTCTATCTATCAGATCTAGGCCATCACTTCATGGCAAATAGATGGGGAAACAGTGTCAGATTTTATTTTTGGGGGCTCCAAAATCACTGCAGATGGTGACTGCAGCCACAAAATTAAAAGATGCTTGCTCCTTGGAAGAAAAGCTATGACCAACCTAGACAACATGTTAAAAAGCAGAGACATTACTTTGCCAACAAGGGTCCATCTAGTCAAATTTTTTGTTTTTCCAGTAGTTATGTATGGATGTGTGTGTTGGGCCATAAAGAAAGCTGAGTGGTGAAGAACTGATGCTTTTGAACTGTGCTGTTGTAGAAGATTCTTAAGAGTCCTTTGAACTGCAAGGAGATCAAACCAGTCAGTCCCAAATGACATCAGTCCTGAATATTCTTTGGAAGGACTGATGCTGAAGCTGGAACCCCAATACTTTGGCCACCTGATGTGAAGAACTGACTCATTGGAAAAGACCCTGATGCTGGGAAAGATTGAATGCAGGAAGAGAAGCGGGCAACAGAGGATGAGAAGGTCAGATGGCATTCCAATTTAGACATGAGTTTGAGCAGGTTCTAGGAGTTGGTGATGGACAGAGAGGCCTGGTGTGCTGCAGTCTATGTGGTCACAAAGAATTGGACATGACTGAGTGACTGAACTGGACTGTCCTTATAGTCAAAGCTATGATTTCTACAGTAATGTACAGAAGTGAGAGTTGGACCAAAGTGAAGACTGAGCAGCAAAGAATAGATACTTTCAAATTGTGGTTCTGGAGAAAAAGCTTGATAGTCCCTTATATTGAAAGGAGATCAGATCAGTCATTCCTAAAGGAAATCAACTGGGCATACTCATTGGAAGACTGTTGCTGAAGCTGAAGCTGATGCAAAGAGCCAATTCATTGGAAAAGACCCTAGTGCTGAGAAAGATTGAAGGCAAAAGGCAAAGTGGACGGCAGAGGATGAGTTGGTTAGATAGCATCACTGACTCAATGGGCATGAATTTGAGCAAACTCAGAGAGAATGAAGGACATGGAATCCTGGTCCATGGGGTCACAAAAAGTCAGACCCGACTTAGTGACTGAACAGTGACAAGAATAAACATTTCTCTACACTTGCATAGACAGCAAATGATGGATGATGAGCCGGTTAAATAAGTACCAGGATGTTAGGAATTACTGTAGATAGAAAGAGCTGATCAACCCTGATGATAACTCCCGAAAACTTGGGGGAAAGAGGAATGAGAAAGGATGGATCAATCAACTGTCCTAAGAGAATGGGTATTTCTGTAGACACAATTTAGAGAGCTCTTGGATTGCTAATAGTTCATACTATGAAATAAACTTTTGCAGGTCAAAAATAGGCAGTTTTATATGGCTTCAGGTAATAATTAGAATCAGATATGATAGAGCATAACAAAGCAAATGGCAGATTAATGTAATGTTCCAGTGGCTAGTATTTGAGTGTCAACTATCCATATTGATGGCTTCCAGGGAGGTATTGAAAGCAGAGAGAATGGGAAGAGGGAGAGTCTTTGTTTTTGTATAAAATATAAACAGTCATTACTCACATACTACTATGTTATTGAATCTGCTAGGCTACAGCTCACATTTCTGCCTCAGTGACTGAGTTCTTAGTGGGGAAGACATCTGAGGGGTGTCTGAAAACAACTTATGATAACTGTGTTATGATGATGGTGAACCTGCACCTTTAATAGACATCTTGACCACAGGGGAGTGAGTTTATAAGTTGGGAGATGGATAGCATGTAACCCGATATGGTCTCATTTATTTAAAAAACTTTATATACCTACATTTGCAACTGCAGGTGAGAAGTCATCAGTAACATTGAATAAGTGTCTGTAAGAATACACAGAAGAACTGTACAAAAAAGAGCTTCATGACCCAGATAATCATGATGGTGTGATCACTGACCTAGAGCCAGACATCCTGGAATGTGAAGTCAAGTGGGCCTTAGAAAGCATCACTACGAACAAAGCTAGTGGAGGTGATGGAATTCCAGTGGAGCTATTCCAAATCCTGAAAGATGATGCTGTAAAAGTGCTGCACTCAATATGCCAGCACATTTGGAAAACTCAGCAGTGGCCACAAGATTGGAAAAGGTCAGTTTTCATCCCAATCCCAAAGAAAGGCAATGCCAAAGAATGCTCAAACTACCGCACAATTGCACTCATCTCACACGCTAGTAAAGTAATGCTCAAAATTCTCCAAGCCAGGCTTCAGCAATATGTGAACCGTGAACTTCCTGATGTTCAAGCTGGATTTAGAAAAGGCAGAGGAACCAGAGATCAAATTGCCAACATCCGCTGGATCATGGAAAAAGCAAGAGAGTTCCAGAAAAACATCTATTTCTGCTTTAT
This sequence comes from Tragelaphus eurycerus, assembly GCA_935064755.1. NCBI lineage: Eukaryota > Metazoa > Chordata > Mammalia > Artiodactyla > Bovidae > Tragelaphus > Tragelaphus eurycerus. The sequence continues at coordinate 4,814,270 of CAKXYN010000112.1, forward strand.
TGACTATGCCAAAGCCTTTGACTGTGTAGATCACAAGAAACTGTGGAAAATTCTGAGAGAAATGGGAATACCAGACCACCTGATCTGCCTCTTGAGAAATCTGTATGCAGGTCAGGAAGTAACAGTTAGAACTGGTCATGGAACAACAGACTGGTTCCAAACAGGAAAAGGAGTACGTCAAGGCTGTATATTGTCACCCTGCTTATTTAACTTATATGCAGAGTACATCATGAGAAATGCTGGACTGGAGGAAACACAAGCTGGAATCAAGATTGCTGGGAGAAATATCAATAACCTCAGATATGCAGATGATACCACCCTTATGGCAGAAAGTGAAGAGGAACTCAAAAGCCTCTTGATGAAAGTGAAAGTGGAGAGTGAAAAGGTTGGCTTAAAGCTCAACATTCAGAAAACGAAGATCATGGCATCTGGTCCCATCACTACATGGGAAATAGATGGAGAAACAGTGAAAACAGTGTCAGACTTTGTTTTTCTGGGCTCCAAAATCACTGCAGATGGTGACTGCAGCCATGAAATTAAAAGACTCTTACTCCTTGGAAGGAAAGTTATGACCAACCTAGATAGCATATTCAAAAGCAGAGACATCACTTTGCCAACAAAGGTTCGCCTCGTCAAGGCTATGGTCTTTCCTGTGGTCATGTATGGATGTGAGAGCTGGACTGTGAAGAAGGCTGAGTGCTGAAGAATTGATGCTTTTGAACTGTGGTGTTGGAGAAGACTCTTGAGAGTCCCTTGGACTGCAAGGAGATCCAACCGGTCCATTCTGAAGGAGATCAGCCCTGGGATTTCTTTGGAAGGAATGATGCTAAAGCTGAAACTCCAGTATTTTGGCCACCTCATGCGAACAGTTGACTCATTGAAAAATACCCTGATGCTGGGAGGGATTGGGGGCAGGAGGAGAAGGGGATGACAGAGGATGAGATGGCTGGATGGCATCACTGACTCGATGAATGTGAGTCTGAGTGACCTCCGAGAGCTGGTGATGGATAGGGAGGCCTGGCGTGCTGCAGTTCATGGGGTCGCAAAGAGTCGGACATGACTGAATGACTGATCTGATCTGATAGTTAAAGCATCATCATAAGGTGTTGGAAAGATACACTGAAGCCTAAGACATGACTGTATTCCTTTGAGATTTTATATTCTGGTTGGAAACACGATATATGTTACAAAAAAGGAGACATGAATACACTTTTAAACAATTTTTAGATTAGGATATAAGGGTGGCTCAGACTGTAAATCTGCCCACGATGCAGGAGACCTAGGTTCAATCCCCAGGTTGGGAAGACTCCCTGAAGAAGGGTATCCAACCCACTCCAGTATTCTTGCCTGGAAAATCCATGGACAGAGGAGCCTGGCAAGCTACAGTGCATGGAGTCACAAAGAGTCAGACACAACTGAGCGACTCACACACACACATAAAAGAAATATTTATTATTATTATTGTTAAGTATTACATTACATGAAAGTCAGTGTCTTGCTGTGGAAGGTGATTTCATGGCTCAGTTGCAATGGTTACCACACTGTGTGGGCTGCTCATGTATTCTGCTCCCACAAAGTCTCCAAGTTAGTGGATTAGTGGAAAGAACTGGGTCTGGACATCCAAGACGCCCTTCTTACCCAGTTGGTACTTAAACCAACTAAGAATTAAAGAACAACATGTTTTTGTATGAACAACACAAGCACTGAGGAATGTAGCTAAAATCAGTGGGTGAGAGGGCTTATCAAACTGTGCCCCAGGATGAGACACACATATCTCCAGGCATCTTCCTGGGTGACAGAGAAGAAGAGGAGATGCTCCCCACTGGCAAGCCTACTTGACAAAGGAAAGGAGAGGGCTGTCCAGTCTGAGTGTCTGGATCCGTTCTCCTGCAATTAAGAGTTAGAAAAGCCCTCTCTTGTAGACTAAGTGAGTGGGAATGAAGAGGAGATCCCTCTGGCCTGGTATAATCCACAGTGCACAAACACCAGTGTGAGCAGAAGGGAGATCCAAAGGGCACAGTGCCTAAAGCCTTAGACAATTTGAATTTCTGTACACTGCAAACAGTCATCGTCAGAGGGACAAAAATATAATTCAGGATCAAAATTCAAGAGCAATAAGAGGAATGCTGATTTGGACACAGTTGGCCAAACAAACCTTAAAAGTTACCAAAATAACAATCCAGAGCTGAGCTTTCAGGGATAAAATTCCACTCAGTCACTTGCCCTTTAATGAAATGCAATATCCAATTACCTCTAGGGTCCTGAGTTGTCAATATGCAACAGAACTTCGTGTTAAAATGCTAATTTTCATATATAAATCATGGAAGTGGTGGCAGAAGAACCATGAGCTCTGTAATTGCTGCTTACAGGATAATTAAGAGATTAATGTTGTGAAAGTTAATTATAAAATTTTATTAATTAATTTTAAAAACCCAGTGATCCTTCTGGAATTGATGTCTGATGAGAGCACAGTCCCTAGAGAGGCCATTGGAGAAAAAGTAGAGTTGGCCTGAAGCTTGCCTGTCCACAGAAGTGCCCTGTTGGGCCTGAACACCAATTCAGCACTCCCAGGAAGGATGCAGTATATCTATGTAAATACCATGGATTCTTGGGTTCCTCGGGCAGGGATGAAGGTGGATAAGGATCAGCTTCACTCAAAGTGGGCTGGTGGCAAGAAAATGTTCTTAAGGCCCAAGAAGCAAGCTGCTTTGTAAACTTTATTAGGCTTATGTTATACAGGTAGTAATTTCTTTAGCAAAATCATGATGATCTTTCCTAAATATAAGATTTGATAATATATCTACTATCCCGATTACTCTAACAGTCTTCTGGCCCATTTCTAATATAATTTGGAGCTCTATGGCACAGAGAATCAGTTTAATGCTGAAACTCAATGCTCTGTCACAGGTCACAAGCCCAGCATCTGTCCAGGTGATTTAAAGCATCCCTATTGTGGTATGGTCAGTGATCTGTCTTACTCCCAGAAATTCAGAAATTAATAAAATATGCGCTTTGTTTGAGATTTTTTTTCTTATAGATTAAGAAATATCTTTAATTTTTCATTTTTTTATATCAAGAATCTCTTTTATTGATTATCAGAAAGATTACAAACATCTAATATGAACAAATTGTAACATGACAGTGTTTAGTTTGAACAATTAATACATTTCAAATATAATATTATACATATTTCAATGTTAGAGATATCTGTTAGCAAGAAAAATGTTTAAGACATCACTAGGGAGAAAAAAGAATGTATTAATATGAAGCAGAGCTTCAGTTCTGGCTATCATATATCACGTAAACATAGTATCTGAGAGAAGCAACTTTCAGATGTATTAATACAGTCATTTAACTGAGCCCATGTGTTAAAATGAGCATCTTGAGGGTAAGGTTCTGGAAAAAGATGAACTTCCCCCCACAAATAGGACCTGAGATTGGTATGCTGGTGGTCACCAGGATCACCTCACATTTAGCGATTTACTCAAAAGATTCACAGAACTCAAAAGGATTCATTATACTCAGTCATGGTTTATTACTGTAAAAGGACACATATTAAAGTCATTCGGGGGAAAGGTGAGGTCCATAAAGAAAAGCAGCTTCCAGTTGTCCTGAAAAGTGCATCAGTTCAGTTCAGTTCAATTCAGTTGTTCAGTTGTGTTCGACTCTTTGCAACCCCATGAATTGCAGTATGCCAGGCCTCCCTGTCCATCACCAACTCCCAGAGTTCACCCAAACTAATGTCCATCAAGTTGGTGATGCCATCCAGCCATCTCATCCTCTGTCGTCCCCTTCTCCTCCTGCCCCCAATCCCTCCCAACATCAGGGTCTTTTCCAGTGAGTCAACTCTTTGCATGAGGTGGCCGAAGTATTGGAGTTTCAGCTTTAGCATCAATCCTTCCAAAGAACACCCAGGACTGATCTCCTTTAGGATGGACTGGTTGGATCTCCTTGCAGTCCAAGGGACTCTCAAGAGTCTTCTCCAACACCACAGTTCAAAAGCATCAGTTCTTCGGTGCTCAGCTTTCTTCACAGTCCAACTCTCTCATCTATACATGACCACTTGGAAAACCATAGCCTTAACTAGACAGATCTTTGTTGGCAAAGTAATGTCTCTTTTTTTAATATGCTCTCTAGGGGAAGGCAATGGCACCCCACCCCAGTACTCTTGTCTGGAAAATCCCATGGACAGAGGTCCCTGGTGGGCCACTGTCCATGGGGTCGCTAAGAGTCGGACCCGACTGAGCGACTTCACTTTCACTTTTTACTTTCATGCACTGGAGAAGGAAATGGCAACCCACTCCAGTGTTCTTGCCTGGAGAATTCCAGGGACGGGGGAGCCTGCTGGGCTGCTGTCTATGGGGTCGCACAGAGTCGGACACGACTGAAGCGACTTAGCAGCAGCAGGTTGGTCAGAACTTTCCTTCCAAGGAGTAAGCGTCTTTTAATTTCATGGCTGCAGTCACCATCTGCAGTGATTTTGGGAGCCCAGAAAAATAAAGTCTGACACTGTTTCCACTGTTTCCCCATCTATTTCCCATGAAGTGATGGGACCAGATGCCATGATCTTAGTTTTCTGAATGTTGAGCTTTAAGCCAACTTTTTCACTCTCCTCTTGCACTTTCATCAAGAGGCTTTTTCGTTCGTCTTCATTTTCTGCCATAAGGGTGGTGTCATATGCATATCTGAGATTATTGATATTTCTCCTGGCAATCTTGATCCCAGCTTGTGCTTCTTCCAGCCCAGCATTTCTCATGATGTACTCTGCATAGAAGTTAAATAAGTAGGGTGACCATATACAGCCTTGATGTACACACCTTTTCCTATTTGGAACCAGTCTGTTGTTCCATATAGAGTTCGAATTGTTGCTTCCTGACCTGCATATAGGTTTCTCAAGAGGCAGATGAGGTGGTCTCGCACTCCCATCTCTTTCAGAATTTTCCACAGTTTATTGTGATCCACACAGTCAAAGGCTTTGGCATAGTCAATAAGCAGAACATAGATGAAAAATGCATAATCTCTCCCCAAAATGATGGGTTACAACTCACGCAAAGTGTCACCAGCCAGGGATGCCCATACAACCCTTGGTGTCTAGCATTTGCACTGGGCTCAGTCATGTAGGCAGGGAGCAATGATAAGACTATGTCAGCTACTCAGTTTCCAGCAGAAGAGTTGTACTGACAAAGCCTGGCCCTCCAACTCTGCCACACAGAAGCTCTCTCTTCAGTCCCCAGAGGTAACACTGAAAAGCCAGCTTTCCTTGGCAGTGTGAGCCTGCTGAGCTCACCCTTGTTGCAGAATTATTCAGCCTCCTTGGGACTTGGTTTTCTTCCTGGGGAAACTGGACTAATGAAAATAGTCATCTTAAGGGTTATTATGAGGATAAAAAGTTATGACCAACCTAGATAGCATATTGAAAAGCAGAGACATTACTTTGCCAACAAAGATTCATCTAGTCAAGGCTATGGTTTTTCCTGGGGTCATGTATGGATGTGAGAGTTGGACTGTGAAGAATGCTGAGCACCAAAGAATTGATGCTTTTGAACTGTGGTGTTGGAGAAGACTCTTGAGAGCCCCTTAGACTGCAAGGAGATCCAACCAATCCATTCTGAAGGAGATCAGCCCTGGGGTTTCTTTGGAAGGAATGATGCTAAAGCTGAAACTCCAGTACTTTGGCCACCTCATGCGAAGAATTGACTCATTGGAGCAGACTCTGATGCTGGGAGGGATTGAGGACAAGAGAAGGGGACGACAGAGGATGAGATGGCTGGATGGCATCACTGACTCGATGGATGTGAGTCTCAGTGACCTCCGGGAGTTGGTGATGGACAGGGAGGCTTGGCGTGCTGCGATTCATGGGGTTGCAAAGAGTCGGACACGACTGAGCGACTGATCTGATCTGATAAGGATAAAATGTACACAATGTGCTAAGAACAGTTCCTAACCCCATAACAAGAATTCCATGTTATCATTTTTTTAATTTAATATTAAAAAATATACCAGGTACTTTCACATATGAGAAGATGGAGTACACATGCATTCTTATTTTCCTTCTACTCAATACAACTAGAAACATGGACATATATGTGAAACAATTGTAAGAACAAACTGGAAAGAAAAGGTATACTGGCGAGGGACCAGGAGGCTCAAGGACAATATGGTAGTGAGTTCTCTGGGCTTTCTTTTTGCCTCATACATCCCAAACTTGTAGCTGAAAAAAGCTAAGGAGTCAGACATCCCAATAGAAGTAGAACAACAGCAAAAAAGCTCAAATAAAGGCTGCTTTATCTAGCCAAAGGAGCTAGAAAGGGGTAGCCTGCTGCTGCTGCTAAGTTGCTTCAGTTGTGTCCGACTCTGTGCAACCCCATAGATGGCAACCCACCAGGTTCCGCATACCTGGGGTTCTCCAGGCAAGAACACTGGAGTGGATTGCCATTTTCTTCTCCAATGCATAAAAGTGAAAAGTGAAAGTGAAGTCGCTCAGCTGTGTCCGACTCTAGCAACCACATGGACCGCAGCCTACCAGGCTCCTCTGTTCATGGGAGTTTCCAGGCAAGAGTACTGGAGTAGGGTGCCATTGCCTTCTCCCAGGGGTAGCCTAGTAGGACAGAAAACATTTAGGCAATAAGCACTATACTACAGCCAACATCTGCAGGCCCACATCCACCCAGGACACCAAAGGCCAACTGGAGAGCCTAAACCTGTCACATCACAGGCTATAATGGGGGTCCAGCCCCATTCTGAGGTGGTGTCACAGAAGGCTGATAAGGAAGTAGGATATTCATTTTTGATATGCAGTAATGATCCCCCATTTCACATAATGTCAGTGGAGACCATATAAGGAGGCAGGACTTCCTGGCCATCATGTTTGTATGATCATGCTTCCAACCTGCATCCAACTGGGGTGGGATCAGAGGAAGCCTGGTGGAGAGCCAGAACTTTTGGTAGTTCCCAGTGGTAGAGAACAAACTATACATGGAGACTATGTGGATGGCGGCAGTGAAGGCACTCTGGTGCATTCCAGGCATGGTGACATCCACAGAGGTCTACTGGCAAGCTGCAATTCCCACCCAATCCCTCTCATAACAAGAAGGCACTCCTTCCCTCAAGTGTCAATGAAGGCTGATGGGGGGAGAGAGAAGCTGAAAAAAGAAACTAAAAAATGGCTTGAAATATCCTAAATTTTGTAAAATCCATAAATGTGGAGATACTTGAGGCTGTACAAACCATAACTAGGGTAAATCCAAAATAATATACATAAATATCCATTATGGTCAAACTTATTACATACTTATGTGGGAAAACCACTTTGAATGACAGTGGAGTCCTCCTAAAAAACTATGGAGGCCAAGAGGAAGTGGTAAAACATTGTTTTATGTTAACCTATAATTTTATATCCAGAAAAGATGACAGAGTTACCCAAAAATCCTCATCCCAAAGTGAATAAAAAACTTGTATTTTTTCTTCCTCATCTGAATCAAAGTCATTTCCTGCCCCAGGCTTCATCTCTTGCTAGAATTAATGACAAAACAAACATTTAGACACTGTAGAAGGAACCAGCTATCAGTCACAGCGGTACATTTACTCAAGCTTTGTGGCCCCCACATGGAGGTCACAGAGCAACATGACATCAGAACATTTCCCAAAGTTGGAGATGACTTTCAATCCTGTTGTGTAAAATTGTGCTATTTGTAATTTATTGGGTTAGCCAAAAAGTTCAATTGGGTTTATCCATAGCATTTTATAGAAAATCCAAACCTTTTGGCCAATCCAATATTTGGTATTGATTTTCTTTTGTGAAAAACCCCTTTTAAAAAATCTTTTATTTTTGGCATATTTTACTTCTCACTTTCTTACATATATACTTTCAAAATATAGCGTGTATGTTGATAAAATCTTAAATATATGGACTAGTCTACACTGGAGAGCTGTGCTAGCCAACACTAGCCATATATAGCTATTTAAATTTAAAAGTAAAATCAAACTCTGTTCCTCCATTGCACTAGGTATATTTCAAATGAAATGTTAAATGTGGCTAGTATCTCTGGTATTGACATTTTTTTTAATTTATTTTAATTGAAGGTTAATTACTTTATTGACATTTTAGATACAGAACATTTCCATCATCATAGAAGTCCTGTTAACAGCACTAGTTCAACTGCTATTTTTATTTTGGGGGCATATTTCTCTTCTTGTAAAACTGTTTTACATGAATAGTGAACAGTGGATTTATGTGTTGCAAATGTATATTCAAGTTATCACATAGAACAAATCCAGTTTTGCTTCAACATTCTACATCTTTTCTTAATCTCTAAGTATCTTTGTCAGAAAGTTCATCTGTTCATTGGAAATATTAGGTGCCCAGAAGGTGAAGATCGTTTTACTTTAAGGAAGAAATCAAAATAAAACCTTAGAAAATTTATAATATAAAGTATAGATTTTGACTAAAATATCCCTACTCCAGCACACACACACACACACACACACAGACATACACATGTGCACGCACACACACACACACATAAATAACATCAACAACAATTCAAAGTCACCAAAGTTATCTATGTGCTTTGTTTAACTGATAATAATATTTAATTGCAAGGTTTGCATGTTTCTCTTCTTGCTGTTAAATGCTTTCGTATTGTTCTCATGCAATTAAGAACTGGCTACTATATTTAGCATAAAAATTTAATTGAAAAATTGTATATAGCTCTCTAAACAAGTATGCTGCTGCTGCTGCTAAGTCACTTCAGTAGTGTCCGACTCTGTGTGACCCCATAGACGGAAGCTCACCAGGCTCCCCTGTCCCTGGGATTCTCCAGGCAAGAACACTGGAGTCGGTTGCCATTTCCTTCTCCAATGCATGAAAGTGAAAAAAAGTGAAGTCGCTCAGTCGTGTCCGACTCTTAGCGACCCCATGGACTGGAGCCTACCAAGCTCCTCCGTCCATGGGATTTTCCAGGCAAAAGTACTGGGGTGGGGTGCCATTTGGAATGAAATTATCAAGATTAATTTAAATAATTTTTTTACTTTACAATATTGTATTTGGGAGAATGGCATTAAAACATGTATAATTTAAATGATTAATTGCAGCTATTTCTATGTCAAGACATCTTTTGCTCAAATGACAAAATAAAATGCTCACGTACAGATGGTGATATTGGGCTACTGGTACCAAGTGCAGGCCTCGAGTAAGAAAATAGTCCCAAATTTGGGAAGCTCTTGGGCAGGTAGTAGTACGTGACTTGTTATAAACAGGAAATCTTTTAAACAATTGAAGCTATAGAATCAACTCTAAAAATGTACTACATCCTTAACAGGAAATGAAGAGGCCATGCTGACTGACATTTTCCATTCAGGACTGTACCAGGCTACCAACAGTCACCTCCAGTAAAGGGATTATCCATGACTTCATTTTAGTTGGGTCTGTGATGCTCAAGTTTACATGTGCTTATGAATCAACCACAGGGCTTGTTAAAATTCCGATGCCTGAGCTCTATCCTAAAGATACTGATTAACTGAGTCAGGGTTGGATCAAAGAATCTGCATTCTGACAAATACTCCATGTCATTGGATGCAATTATTCCATGAACTACTCTTTAAAAAGCATGAACCAAAGGTTATTTTCCTTCATAGATTCTCTAATCTAATTTTTAAACTACTTCTTACAATGTGTAAGAACATGAGTCAGAGAATCATGCATCGTGGTTAAAATCTTACATCTCTATTTGGTCTTACTAACCTTGGATAAATTGCTTACTGCTTTCAATAGTGAGTGTATTTATTCTCAATATTGTTGTAATTACTCTTGTCATCACCACCTTCATGAACCTTACATTTGGCAGAAGAATGTCTTCTGGGCAGCTGTGTGGCATCCTGTTGGATTAACAGTCCAATCCAATAACCACTACAGTCACATAATTATTTCTTTTTTTCTATAGCTTTAGAATCATTATTCTTTTCTTTTTCTCTTTCTTCCCAATCTTTTTCTCTCTCCCTCCCTCCCTTCCTTTCTTCCTCCCATCTATCCTGATAGTTATAATCTGATGTTCATTCTTAAGGCTATACTTTATCCCATGGTTTGTAAATATCATGTATATGTATCTTTTAAATTGAAATCAGAAGTTTTATTTATGGAGCTTTTCAAGTGTACACTGAAGAATCCCATGGACGGAGGAGCCTGGTGGGCTATAGTCCATGGGGTCATAAAGAGTCAGACATGACTGAGCGACTTCACTTCTTCAAGTGTACACATTCTAACTGTGGGTCACTGAACTAGGGTCATTTTATGGACATACATTGTAAAGATTTGTTAACATTGACATTACTGTCTTATCACGGCAGTGACCTGCCTGATCATCCCACAAATGGAAAGTTACTCTAAGTGCCTGATTGTAGCTCACACTGTAGTGAGCACTGTAGTCACAGACCACCTTAGGAGAGCATCTTTTAATGTACTTTTAATGGCACCCCACTCCAGTACTCTTGCCTGGAAAATCCCATGGATGGAGGAGCCTGGTGGGCTGCAGTCCATGGGGTCGCTAAGAGCCGGACACGACTGATCGACTTCACTTTCACTTTTTCGCTTTCATGCATTGGAGAAGGAGATGGCAACCCACTCCAGTTTTCTTGCCTGGAGAATCCCAGGGGCAGGAGAGCCTGGTGGGCTGACATCTATGGGGTCACGCAGAGTCGGACACGACTGAACTGACTTAGCAGCAGCAGCAGCAATGGCACCCCACTCCAGTACTCTTGCCTGGAAAGTTCCATGGATGGAGGAGGCTGGTAGGCTGCAGTCTATGGGGTCGCTAGGAGTCAGACACGACTGAGCGACTTCACTTTCACACTTTGACTTTTCACTTTCACGCATTGGAGAAGGAAATGGCAACCTGCTCCATTGTTCTTGCCTGGAGAATCCCAGGGACAGGGGAGCCTGGTGGGCTGCCATCTATGGGGTCACACAGAGTTGGACACGACTGGAGTGACTTAGCAACAGCAGCAGCAAGCACTGTATCTATAAGGTTAGTTTTTATTCAAGTTGCATACTATTAAATTGATATGTTTTTTATTTATTGAAAAATGTTTTCACTTCATTTTCGTTTTGTCCAAAGGTAATGTTTTTCATTTGCATATGGGTTGATGTGCCAGTGTATTGAGTAATTCAATTAAACCTCATCCCTTGTAATTTCCAGTAGGGCAAATGGAAGAGAGATATGATATAAATAGCAAAGCCTGCTTGACAGTCTTTTCATTCTCTTTTAGTTGATACCAGGATATAACAGCAGAGTTCTAATCTGTCAAAGCTACATAGCATGGTAGGTTCTTACTGTGCATATATTGTGTCAATATTCTACCAGAATAATAATATTAAAGAAGATACACTCAGAACCCATGTGCTGATCCAAAGGATGATCTAGTGACCTGATCTAATGACTGACAATAAATATATCAATAAATAAAGTCTCTTATTTTGTCATGAGTTGTATTGACATTCATGTATTTAGCATTTCATTTCTTTATTCAACAAATTTGAACGTTTTATGTGCTATTTACATATAACTGAAACAAAAGCCTGACTCCTTGGATGCTCACAGTGCAGTCCAAGAGAGAAGCTGCTGCTACTGCTGCTGCTAAGTCGCTTCAGTGTCCAACTCTGTGCGACCCCATAGATGGCAGCCCACCAGGCTCCCCTGTCCCTGGGATTCTCCAGGTAAGAACACTGGAGTGGGTTCCCATTTCCTTCTCCAATGCGTGAAAGTGAAAAGTGAAAGTGAAGTCATTCAGTCGTGTCGGACTCTTTGCGACCTCATGGACTGCAGCCCACCAGGTTCCTACATCCGTGGGATTTTCCAGGCAAGAGTACTGGAGTGGGGTGCCATCGCCTTCTCCGAGAGAGAAGCTACTGGACTTAAATGAGATGCAGAATGAAGCCCAGAGTGCAACATGGATTTCAGGTGTCCAGATACTCTACTTATCATGCCAGGCACTTTGGCATGACCAGGCCTTTGCTCAGCAGGAGCTCAGCTCCTGCTGGCTCTTTTCTGGGCTTCTGGGATAGATGGGTTTAAATTTGTTCTCTGACAACTAATTAACACAGGCCCTTTTCTCTGTGGTCTCCCTTGGTCCATTATCTTTTATCAGACTTTTCACACTGCCCACAACTTTCCTCCAGACAAAATCAATCACTCCAATGTTGTATTAGTTTCAGGTATACAGCAAAATGAGTCAGCTACATATAACATATTCTATTCTTTTTCAAATTCTTTTCCCATTTAGGTTATTACACAACATTGAATAGAGTTCCCTGTACTTTACAGCAGGTTCTTGTTTACTTATTTTACACATAGATGTGTGTGTGTATGTGTGTGCGTGTGCGTGTGTGTGTGGGTGTGCGTGTGCGTGTGCGGTGTGTGTGTGTGTGTGTGTGTGTGTGTGTTAATCCCAAACTCCTAATTTACCCCCTGCTCCTCTTTTCCCTTTTGGTAACCCTAAGTTTGTTTTCTATGTCTGAGTCTATTTCATTTGCATCACATTTTTAGATTCCACTTATAAGTGATATCATATGCTATTTGCCTCTCAGACATAAAAAAAAATGAAATGCTGCCATATATGGACATATGTCGACCTAGAGATGATCACATTAACTGCAGTAAATCAGACTGAGAGAGTAAACACCTCTTATGAGCGGCCATCCCATTTTATTATAATTGTGGTTTATATAAGAAGAAAACCTCCGGGAAAAAAGAGACTGGCCGTGCTATGTCCTTGCAGCATGTGTAGGTCCTCACGATTCGTCTTAGCCTGTCCTGACTCCAGCAGGAGGACAGCCATCCACCACCACGGTTGCGGTTCACCCTCCCTGCCAGCCTCATTGCCTCCTGCCTCTTTGTCTTTCTAAGTGATGCAGGGAGATTTTGCAACAAGAAATAATAACAGGTAGCCCTCTTGTGGATGAGTGTGAGATGAACCCCAATTCCTATTTTTGTGAGAAATAAGTAAGCCTTCTTGATAAGACACACCAATACTATTTTTCCTCCCACCACTCTGGGGCTGTCCCGTGTTTGCGTTTCAGCACTGACCCTCACAGATTGGGTTCTCTCTCACATTGCCCATGAGGCCTGCCTCTGTTAGCTTGGTGGGTGTCTGAGTTTTTAGGCAAATGGAATGTTTTGGCTGCAAAGGAGTTTTTTCTGTGTTTTGGCGAGGAAACTCTACATGGCTATGCTTCTGGCAAAGCAGGAACTGTGATGGTGAGTAATAACTTCAGACTGTTAATCAATGCGATGCACAAAGTCCAACAATTCCTCAAACCCAGCCCCAATCAGAGCTTTGTATTATAAATCATCTGAGATTAAACTGAATGAAACACCAAATTTAAGTACAGAACCCAATCTGCTGGACCAAACTGTCCCTAAAATACAGCATGACAGTCCCACCTCTGATGCTCCAGGCTCATCTGTTACTCTTGAAGGTTATTTATAATACAATTCAAGAAACAATATGCTTTTTAAATTATTATTATTACCTTTAAGACCTCTCTTTCCTGTTTAGAATATCTCATCTTTTTATGTCATGGGAAAAAAATGATTAGAAAAAAACTAAATTTTAACTTACAAATTCTGAGCATGTTTCGGTGTAAGAAGGAAATCACTTCACATTTTGAGCAGTAAAATGAATCTGAAGTCTGTCACACATGTGATTGTCTCCTAGGAGACCCATACGTAAATCATCACCATGGAGACCACTTGGACCCTCACTGCTCAAAATCACAAACATGGATACTCAGCAGGGATTTGTTTGGGGGAGGAAAGACTATTACTACCAGCCATGCCTTACAAACCATGACAGAATTGTGTGCCAGAGGTGAGCTCTCAGCTACAGCCCCTGCAAGTGTGTTCTGGCAGTGGGAATAGGAAATCTCTGGGGCTGTGCTCTTAAAACACCTCTAGGGCCTGAGTGTAGATGGATCCAGTCTCAGAAACATAGAAGCACCAGGAGAGTAAGAAGGCAGGCAGCCAGCCAGCCCAGGGGAAAGCCAGGCTTTGGGAAGATGTCTGCTCAGAAGCACCCCTTTCTTTGTGGCCCCACCCCATGCAGCACCGTGCTGGGGCTGGTTAAGCAGAAAAAATGTGTGCTTTTCTGTTCTTCATCTAGTTTTCCTGAAACTCATTTTTTACCATAATCACAACAAAAATCAACAATTCTAGTAACTGTATTCACACACAAGGGCTTCTCCGGTGGCTCAGCTATAAAGAGTCTGCCTGCAACACAGGAGCCACAGGAGATGTGGGTTCAGTCCCTGGATTGGGAAGATCCCCTGGAGAAGGAAATGGCAACCCACTTCAGTATTCTTGCCTGGAGAATCCCATGGACAGAGGAGCCTGGTGGGCTACAGTCCATGGGGTTGCAAAGAGTCAGACACGACTGAAGTGACTTAGCACATGCACACAGTAATCATATTAATCAGAGCAATCATTTCCTGGGTCTGTCCTTTATCAGAGCTGGGCCCAGGGCTGGGTGTTCAGACGTTCTCTCGCCAGACCTGGGAGCAGCCCACTCAAGCCTTCCCTCCACCTTCTTCTTGGTGATCATGGTGTTGCTGTGCACTGGCTGCACTGACAAAATGATAACGACGTCAAGAAGTTTTGAAAATGTCTCTTGGGGACTTGGAGAAGGCAATGGTACCCCACTCCAGTACTCTTGCCTGGAAAATCCCATGGACAGAGGAGCCTGGTAGGCTGCAGTTTGTGGGGTCTCAAAGAGTCGGACACAACTGAGTGACTTCACGTTCACTTTTCACTTTCATGCATTGGAGAAGGAAATGGCAACCCACTCCAGTATTCTTGCCTGGAGAATCCCAGGGATGGCAGAGCCTGGTGGGCTGCCATCTGTGGGGTCGCACAGAGTAGGACACGACTGAAGCGCCTTAGCAGCAGCAGCAGCAGCAGCTTGTGGGACTAGTTAGATGTGCAGTGGCAATGTTGCCTAGTGACCACTCCTGGGGTCTGGTTTGGTAGGCTTGAAGATGACCAGGAAAGGGAAGAAATGTTTGAAAAGACACAAGTCAGAGTTTGGGCCATTCTGTAGCAATTATGCACATAATAATTCTCTTTAGATTTGGAACAGCTGGTTTTCAAGTTTTATATGTAATATCAGGAAATGTGAATTCTGATTATCTGTCTTATTAATCTGATTTTGGATGCTGATATTATTTAAACATTATGTTTCTAACCCTTTTATAGTGAATTTATTCAGTGAAGACCTACATCTTCCTATTCTCTTGAATCCCTAAGAACACTTTTTTAGATGGTGGTCTTTGAGAATTCAGATGTAAAGTCAAATTGGAGAAAGGATGGCACATTTATTTATTTTGAAGATAATGCAGGGGTCATAGTAAACAATAAAGGCAAAATGAAAGTTTCTGTCAGCCAGGACAAGTTGAAAGGAGTATGCAGAGTTGTGGGCTTCCCTGGTGAGTCAGAAGGTAAAGAATTCACCTGCAGTGCAGGAGACCTGGGTTTGATGCAGGTCTGGGTTGATCCAACCTGGCTTGGGAAGATCCCCTGAAGAAGAGAATGACTACCCACTCTAGTACTCTTACCTGGAAAATTCCATGGACAGAGGAGCCTGGGGGACTACATCCTATGGAGTCGCAGAGTCAGACATGACTGAGCGACTAACACTTTCACTTTTTTTCACATGCAGACTTGTAGCCCAGGATTACAGTCAATGGTGGTGGTTGTTGTTGCTGTTAAAAAGCCATGAAGGACAGAACTCAGCTCCTCTTCTGCAGTGCTTTCCAGACTTAACGGCCACTCTTGCCCACCACTAGCCACCTGGGCTTCTGTGGGATTTCCTGTGCATTACACCCACTTACTCAGATTCAACTTCTCCTGGGTTAGTTGGGCATATAACTGCTTCTCCAGCTGGCCCAGAAGCTCCTTGCAGCAAATGTCTGTGATTTACCTCCAAGTGCCTCATTTTCATCCATTCAATATAAGTTTATCAAGCATGTGAGTACCAGTTGTTGAGGACAGGGTGCTGAAAGAGACTGCTAGGATGTAGCCCAGTGAAGAAGTGAAGAGTCCAGAGGGGCCAGATGGGCTGCATGGAGAAAGCACTTGCTCGGAGGGAGAATACCCAGAGCAGAACACTGCTGCAAGCCCTAGCTGGGGAAAGCTGCCCCAATGGATAGCAGAAGTTTAGCCCTGTGAGGGACAAGCAAACAAAGCAAAGCAAAGCAGTTAGTCTCAGGGAAAAGTGAGTACAAAAGCCTAGGCAGACAAATGGGTGGGAGTTGTTCTAAAAACTGAAGACAGGTAAACACAGTGGAGGTTGGTATGTGCAATGTGGGTGGGTCCAGATCCTAAGACTCCTGAGGAGCTGTGACTCCACTCTAGGTGAGAAGCATGCCAGCAGATGATGCTCAACAGGATGGCTGGCTGCCAAGACGTTCATTCTAACTTTTTTGAAGAGGTTGGAAGTAGGCGGGAATGGAGCCCATTCTGAATAGGTGATCATGGTTTGACCATGGTTGTGCCAGATTGTGAGGGTTTCTTGCCTCAGGTGGCTGTAATAAGGCCTATCAGGGCCAAGAGGGGATGGTTAGAACTAAGGAAGAAATGGAATCACATCACCACTTGCCTAAGTTTCTGGCTTCAGGGCTATATCTGAAATGGGGGGATAACAGGACAGAGGAGTCATCCTGCACGTGTGCTCTTTAACAGGAGCCCTGTGGCCCCCAAGGAGGATGCAGGGAATCAATCAATGACTGCTGGAAACTCCAGTCTGTGCCATCTGTCCATACCTCCTCTGCCCCCCTTGAATGCTGGAGAAATAGCACTGTTACCAAACCAATCTTGGGTCTGCTTGACCACCAGCAGTAAAGCTGATCTGCTGACACTGGGTTGTGGTGAAGAAAACTGCGGTGTTTGTTGTAGGAGCCAAGCAAGGAGTCTAGGCAGCTAGGGCTCGAAAGACCTGAGCTTCCAATGGCTTTCAGGGAAAGGTTTTTAAATGCAGATAAGGAAGAAAGGATTGGGGTGTGTGGTCCGTTAGTGACATTCTTCTGACTGGTTGGTGGTGAGGTAATCAGGAGTCAACCTCATCAACCTTCTGTTCCAACTGGTTTGGGGTCTATGTGCTTGTGAGCAGCAAGCAGTTAATTTCTTCCACTTGGTTGGGGGGGGGTGGTTCAGTATCCACAAAACAGTGCAAAGGATATGGCTCAGAATATTACCTATAGACACTGAGGCGGAACTAAAGGTCTTTGAGTTAGTTTAATGGCTTAAGTATTATTTTATCTTGTTTGCTTAGCTGTTTTCCTTTCTCTCTGAATTTTCTCACTTCTCTGATTAAATTTACCCTTTGGAACTTGAGGAAGACCTAGGAGGCTAAAGTTTTGCTATGGACAAGAGGTAGGTGGAGGATGTGTGGGAAGGGAATTTGTTTTGAGAAGTCCACATGGGGTCCTACTCAGTTATAGCATCACCTCCTGCATGTACCATAGTGCAAACTGAGGCACAACAGACCTGTATTTCCCAAAGAGGGCTCCTTAGATGTCTGTGCCTGGGAGGTGACCTCAGGGGAGAAGTGGCTTTTATAACCAAATAAGTTCGAGAGCATTTGGCAGAATTCTACACACATCTGATGTCCACCTCTTGGAGATGTACAATGTGCTAGAAGACCAGAGACACAGGAAGCCCTCAGTCAAATCTTTCCCCAACTTTCTTTACTCAGAATTTATCAGATGCATTTGACTACAGGGTCAACTTTTTTTATTACATAATAACCTATTAGTAGTCCATACATTGCCTCCTAGGTAATTCCATTATAGATTTTCTAGAGGAACTGAGATATATAAAGGGTTATTGAAGGAACACAACAGAGAGCAAAACACAGAATCACTGGGAAAAAAAAAGTGAGGAAGGAAGGGAGTGAATGAATGCTTATATAAAATACATATAAACAGATCCACAGAAAGTATGCATTTATTCTTACAATATTTGTGAGGTTGGCAGGACAAGAATTATCATGTGCCATTTACAGGAGGATGTGAAAGTTCAGGAAAGAACTGGTTTGCCTCAGGTGAAGTGTCTAGTAATAGAAAATGACCCTTGAATCTGATTCTAATCCCAAAGCTCTTCCACAAAAGCAGACTGCTTCCACGCATGACTGAAGTACATAAGGATCTCTTAGAAAATTGTCAGAAATAGCATTGAGCATGTCCCTTGAACAACCTGGAAAGTAACTCCATCAATGAAATGGTATCCTGCACAGATCGAAGGTGCTGTGTGCATGAAGAATGTCTCATGCATTCAACTGGGGCCCTGGTCAACAAGTGAGGCCAAAGCTCATGTAAGATTCAATTTAAACAGCTAGAAGTCATCATTACAGTCCTCAAAGGCAACTAGAGTGGAATTTTTCATTAGCAGGATATTTGCTTTTAGGAAGACCTGTATCAATTTTGAGACTATTTTGTCTATACCGTTAAAGTTCATATTAGAAGGACTGCTAGCTGAGACAAATAAACGTCATGCATCTGTTATAGACCAATAGGGATGAAGTATCCCCAACCACATCTGGCTATCAGGATGGTTAAGAAAACAGCTGGAAACCAGGTATCATTTGCCACCCATCTGTTGTTGTAATGGAATATCTAATGAAAGATTGCACTAGGGTAAAATAACCCATAATCTATAATATTTGAAATTCAAAGAGAGCTCAAGGTTGGAAAGGAGCTCATCAAGCACCTAACCAAGCTATTTTGATGTTCATGAACAGAGATTTTAAACAGAAATGAGTAAACAAAATCAGATGACAATAAACACAATAAAAGAAAAGTCCCATTTAAATCCAAGGACGAATATCATGTTTTCAGAGACTGAAGCACAAGATCTGCACATCAGAAGGGATATTAAGACAATAGAAAATATCTTTTCAGACAAAAATTTTATGTCCTTGGTTACAAACAGCTACACTCCACCTGCCTTGTTGACTGTTTAATTTTACTCCTCTACATATATCCCTGGCTCATTCTTCTCCTATATTATCCTTTAACCTATCAATTTAACATTTTCCATCTCTTCTAACTTGCAGATGTTCAAACTTGATTTAGAAAAGCCAGAGAAACCAGAGATCAAATTGCCAACATCCATTGCATTGTCAAAAACGCAAAAGAGTTCCAGAAAAACATCTAATTCTACTTTATTGACTATGCCAAAGCCTTTGACTATATGGTTCACAACAAACTGTGGAAAATTCATAAAGAGACAGGAATACCAGACCACCTTACCTGCCTCCTGAAAAATTTGTATGCAGGTCAAGAAGCAATAGTTAGAACCAGACGTAGAAAAAAAAAAAAAAACAAACACACACACACACAATTGTTCTAAATCAGGAAAGGAGTACGACAAGGCTGTATACTGTCACCCTGCTTATTTAACTTATATGCAGAGTACATCATGAGAAAAGCCAGGCTGGAGAAGCACAAGCTGGAATCAAAATTGCCAGGAGAAATATCAGTAACCTCAAATACACAGATGACACCACCCTAATGGCAGAAAGTGAAGAACTAAAGAGCCTCTTGATGAAAGCAAAAGAGGAGAGTAAAAAGTAGGCTTAAAACACAGCATTCAGAAAACTAAGATCATGGCCTCTGTTCCCATCACTTCATGGCAAAAAGAGAAACAATGGAAACAGTGAAGAACTTTATTTTCTTGGGCTCCAAAATCACTGCAGATGATGACTACAGCCATGAAATTACAAGACACTTGCTCCTTGGAAGAAAAGCTATGACCAACCTAGACAGCATATTAAAAAGTAGAGACATTATTTGCCAACAAAGGTTGATTTAGTCAAAGCTATGGTTTTTCCAGTAGTCATGTATGGATGTGAGAGTTGGACCATAAAGAAAGCTGAGTGCTGAAGAATGGATGCTTTCGAACTGAGATGTTGGAGAATACTCTTGTGAGTCCCTTGGACTGCAAGGAGATCCAACCAGTTCATCCTAAAGGAGATCAGTCCTGGATATTCATTGGAAGGACTGATGCTGAAGCTGAAACTCCAATACTTTGGCCACCTGATGTGAAGAACTGACTCATTGGAAAAGACCCTGATGCTGGAAAGATTTAAGGTGGGAGGATAAAGGGACAACAGAGGATGAGATGGTTGGATGGCATCACCGAAGCAATGGACATGAGTTTGAGCAAGCTCCAGGAGTTGGTGATGGACAGGGAAGCCTGGCATGGTACAGTCCATGGGGTTGCAAAGAGTCGGACATGACTGAGCGACTGAAGTGAACTGAACTGAGCTAATTTCTTCTAAATTTTTTTTACTGTTGGAGACTTTTCAGTGTCAAAGCCTCTACATCAGTTTCTCTTAATCTGCATTTTGTCTACCTGCTTTGTAATAACATTTGTTTCATTCACTTTTTGTGCCTAGAATTCTTTCTGATTAGTCACTTACTCCTGAAATTACCCTTATGCTATTTAGAAATCTGGTATCTTTAGTCCTTCAAAGCATCTTCTTCTCATTTCTTCCTCTGGCCTTCACAGATAACCAATTTTAAATGGTCCTACATACATGAGTGCCTTCTCTTTTTAGAGAAGTACTCTTTTTAGAGTACTTTCAGTTCCTGTCAAAGGTATATATACAACAATGGGTGTTGCTATATCTGAAATACATTCAGATGGTGAAATACATTCATAAGATAAGAAAAGCTATATGAATGGGAGCAGATATAAGAATGAAGTCCAACCTGGGAGAAATTGAACACAATTGAAAGAATCCACAGTTCTGAGCTTCCAGGAGCTCACTGAGGTGTACAGGACTCAATCTGAGTGTACTGATGGGAAACAGGGTGACTCGACTGTGTAGAAAAACACATCTCACCCGTAGAGATGGGGTTGGTCATTGAGTGTGTTATACATCATGGCAGATGTGGAGATGAGGCAGGGAGTAGTATGTAAATTGAA
Source organism: Tragelaphus eurycerus (assembly GCA_935064755.1). Taxonomy (NCBI): domain Eukaryota; kingdom Metazoa; phylum Chordata; class Mammalia; order Artiodactyla; family Bovidae; genus Tragelaphus; species Tragelaphus eurycerus. The sequence continues at coordinate 4,835,245 of CAKXYN010000112.1, forward strand.
AGATCATGTTTTGCCCATCCTCTGAGTCAGTCCTTTCCCACAGGGCAGAGTGGCAAGCAGTGGAGTAGGTGGCTGAACTTTCCTAACAGAGAAGAAATATCTCACCTTGCTACTCATTTAACTCTCCCTGCTTCACTATTCCCTATAGTGAATTGTTTTTTCAGAATCCACCATCAACCAGTTAAGCACAACCACTACAACTACCGAGCTAACATTTTCTGCACCATGATCTTCATGGGAAAATCTCTGACCTACAAGTATTTGGCATTTGTCTAAGTGAACAACATAGATAATCTTTCAGATTCATCAGAAAAAATGATGGGGAGGGTTATGATGAAAATACTGCATCAAAGGGAGTTTTCAGAAGAAAAGAGAAAATTTCAGATATGTCTTCATGCAGTGAGTGCCAAATAATAATGGTCTGGTTTAAATAAATACAGTCATCAGATAATCAAGTGGAATACCCACATCATATACAAAAGGAATTTATGAAAAGCACTTCCTCAATTATTTCCTATCACATGTGCCAGTGTTCACCTGGCATATAAACCTTGTCTCATTTATGGCTGTGGATACTACTGTATGCCTTTCACATCTCTCATTCTGTCATTGCCATAGTAACTGAAGTACTTTAATGACAGCAAGCACAGGAAGACTAAAATAAAGTATTGAAAGTTAAAGGGATAAAGTATTATTAGGTTGAATGAATCGCAAGCTAAAAATATGCTTATGTGAAGAGCTACTGATTTGATTAATACAGATCTGAAGTGCCAAATTCATTTTTTAGCTGCCTATCAATACTACCAATGTTGAATTAAGATGCCACTTATATTTTTTCATGAGGATCCACCTCTGCAAATTAAAAACTGTCTTTTTATTTTTTCAAATGAAGCAATGACAGACTAGGACTACATCTTTCATTTGGCCCCCCTTTATTTTCCACACAGGCTTAAAATGAAATCAAACATAACTCTAACATGGCTGTACAATCAGATTTATCTGTCTGGTGGGGCTAGAGTTTGGGGGCAATTTTTGAATGAGGAAATGGAAGTAAAAGTAGTTTCAGCAAGGTAATAGCATAAGATGTGTCAAAGGAGTCAAAAATGGGCAGCCTGAATGGGAATAATGTAAAGAAGAATATAAAAGGAGGAGAGGATTGTGGAAAAGGAGAGTGTGATGGAGAGAAGGTCCCAGGGACTTCTTGTCATGTTCACCTCAGCCAGCTCAGATGTTGCCTACTGACAACCTGGACATGGCAATGACTTTCCAAGAAGCTCCCAGGAGGCTCAGAAAGTAGCAAGGCAGCCTACAGGTTCCCTGCATGTCATACATACAATTCCATGATGAAATCAGGCAGCTCTACAAGTTTTGTTAACATCAAACCCTGTACTTAAAGGACTGTGAGACATGAGACTTGACAGAGTGGTTCCATTCCCACTTTCTCATTCCTGAGTTGATTATGGAAAAAGTCTTAGTTTTGAAATGATAAAGAAGGAACTAAGGAATAGTCAAGCCTATTCATAATTCTTCCTGCCATCATTACCAGAATCTCTTAGCTATGTAATGGTAGCAACTATTACGTATTGAACATTAAGTTATGCTGGGGACAAGGCCAAGTCTTCCTAAGCACTGAGTTATTTTCAGAATGACCATGAGATGGAAATATACCTTTTATTTTCAAATGAAGAATCCAACAGACCCAGATCTGTGTGGGTTCTTATCACTGTGCCCAGTGCAAATCCATGTCCTAGGTTTTTAGTTTCCTGTGGCCTAGAGTAACATGACACAGTGGAGAGTGCTAATGGATAAAAAATCCATTGCCTGCCAAGCCCTGAACATGATATTGAATACCTCTGAGATTATTTTCATCTATAAATGGGAGGTATTCTAATATCTGCCTAGTTGAGTACACTGCAACAAGGCTTACATGAAGTATTATTTGTAAAAGCCTGGCTCAGCAAGGGCTCCTTTCCTCTGAGTTTTATAGGAACAGTCTCCCCTCTCCCTCCTGGTCATGGAACCCTGCCACAAATTCAAGTAACATACGCTGAAAACCCCTCTGGCCCCAGTGGACGCTCATCTGACACTTTCCCAAATCCACACCACTCTCATGGCAATTAGTCTGGATGTACCCACTATAGGTAATACTGACTTTGATCATTTGGTTAAGGTGCTGGCTTGTCGATCCCCCCATGTTAATAGTACATTCTCCCACTCAGAATTTGTAAAAATCTGAAGGGATAACACTTTGTCTGCATTAAATACACTGCTGTCCCCAAATCTTTCACATAACAATTTCAGCATGCATCGATAATTCTTACCAGAACTAATCATTACATTTGGATTTGCAAAATGATGATTTTCACATTCTGTTATTCTTTCTGCATTTATTAGGTAATTTGCTTTTATAAAGAAGAGCTTTTTTTTTCTCTTTTTTTGGGAATATCATTTCTAAATTAATGAATTTGTATTTATTTAATGTATTTTTAGTTGTTATGGCTGTCCTATTATCTCAATAGATAAACTATATCTGTATCTGTGTCTGTCTATGCAAGAGAATGTTATGCAGCCTTAGAAAGAAAGGAAATTCTGACACATGCTACAACATGGATATAGCTTGAGGACATTATGCCAAGTGAGGCAAGTCAATCACAAAAGGACAAATACTGTATGATTCCACTTGTATGAGGCACCTCAAGCAGTCACATTGATAGAGGCAGAAGGTAGAATGGTGGACGGTTGCAGGAGCTGGGGGCAGTGAGAAATGGGGAGTTTTCATTTAATGGGCACAGAGTTTTAGTTTGGGAAGATGAAGAGTTCTGGAAATGGATGCCAGTGCCAGTCACACAACAATGTGAATGTACTAAATGCCACTGAGCAATACACATTAAGATAGTGAGTTTTATATGTGTTTTACCATAATTTTTTAAAAAATAGGAAAGAATAAAATTTATCAAAAATATAGTATCATTAAACAACCATTCATTGTGCTCACTGACTGTGTGGGTCAGGAATTTGAACAGAGCAAGGCATCTGAACACAAGGATGGCTCATCTCATTCAAAGGTTTGGGTCATCAGTCACATGTCTGATTGTTGATCCTGGCTTTTAGCTGGGGGCCTTTGCTCCTCTCAGCAAGATCCTCTTCATGATTCCTCTGCATGGGCAGGTTTTGGTTTCCTCACAGGATGAAACTGAGGTAGGAGATAGATGGACCCCTAGGTTGAGCTGCTGGAGTTTGTCAAGCTAAAGCAAATTGGTGTTTTATTTTCACTAGACAAAGTTAATGGCAAGATCTGAGCTCTGCTGGAGTAAAGAGATAAAACAACCACATCTATTACTCCTGAGGTCAAGGAAACTTCCCCAAATACAGATGTGCAGGAAGGCTCCTCAGGGGTCAAAAAAGGAGGGGCGTCATCTCATAATCTCTGTGGTCATACTCCCTTTACCCTCTGCTCTGGGATCCATGTTGGCAAAAAGATGCACACACAGATTGGGAGGGTCCTAAGGTAGGTCAGATGTGAGAAAAGAAGTGAGATAATTGGTAAGAGCAGAGCAAAGACCCAGAAGAAGGGCCCCATGTAAGTAAATTAAATCACCTTCCTGGTGCATTCCTCATTCAGAGAGGCCCACGGTACTCTCCAGGTGTGTGTTTCTGCCTCCCTTCTGTCTTAAATAAATAAACTCTTTCTCAGTGTTGTCCTGTGTCTCTAATAATAAACTTGGTCTGTTTTTGCCTCGTTGGAACATTCTTGTTACAACAGGGGCAAGGGCCAGGGCAACTTTGTTTCTCACCATTAGCCCCTGGTGGTTTAGCATCTAGGACTCCTGGTTTTCATCCAGGCTACTCAGGTTCAGTTCTTGGACAGGAAAATAAGATACTGCTTCAAGCAACTGCTTGTTGCTGTCTCACTTGACAGCATCAAGCACAAGCATTAGGAGAGAAAGAGAAAAGCAGGCAGACACTTTATATAACCTAGCCTCAGAAGCCACATAGTCTGCTATGTTTGCATTCTCTGTAGGTTAGAGTAGTCACAGTCACGGATCTGCATTCAAAGAAGAATCACAGACCCTTCTTCTCAGTAGGACTTGCAGCCACATTGTAAGAAGAGTCTAGAGCATATGTAAGCGCGCGCAGACATACACGTACATGCACACACATAGCTGTAATGAAAAATATTATTTGCCAGCCATAAGGTGTGACTGGCAATTACATCATTTATTCTCTTTGTTGCTCAAAGTGGCCCAAACTCTGCAGTGTGAGTCCTTTAAAACCTGTGCCCACGTTATTCTGATAACACTGTGGGAGTCTTTGTGTTCTACCTTGATTTCCAGCTCAACACACTATCTCAGACCGGTTTTATTCTTTTTCTCGCCCAACCATGACTCAGCATTTCTCAACAGAGAACTAGTTATTTTACACAGAAAATCTAGATACTGTGCATTTTTATGGCTACTGAGGTGCCGTTGCTTCTGCCCTTTCAATGGACAGAACTAAGAACATTTATTTTAAACATGAATTCATACTGGTATTTTCAATTAAAATTTAATATCACAAAGTTTTTCCTTACCTTCTTTGTTTTATTTTAAATGTTAGATTAAAATGTTGGTTAAAATTTAAATTACAACACCAATATTATTGTTAATAATAAAACTACCAACTGAATTTTAAATTTATTTTTAGCTCTCATTGCCTTTATTTTTTTAATTTTATTTTATTTAACTTTACAATATTGTATTGGTTTTGCCATACATCAAAATGAATCTGCCACGGGTATACATGTGTTCCCCATCCTGAACCCTCCTCCCTCCTCCCTCCCTATACCATCCCTCTGGGTCGTCCCAGTGCACCAGCCCCAGGCATCCGGTATCAGGCATTGAACCTGGACTGGCAATTCGTTTCAAATATGATATTATACATATTTCAATGCCATTCTCCCAAATCATCCCACCCTCTCCCTCTCCCAGAGTCCAAAAGACTGTTCTATACATCAGTGTCTCTTTTGCTGTCTCATAAACAGGGTAATTGTTACCATCTTTCTAAATTCCTGATACTATATTTGTGTTTTTCTTTCTGGCTTCCTTCACTCTGTATAATAGGCTCCAGTTTCATCCACCTCATTAGAACTGAATCAAATGTATTCTTTTCAATGGCTGAGTAATACTCCATTATGTATATGTACCACAGCTTTCTTGTCCATTCATCTGCTGATGGATATCTAGGTTGCTTCCATGTCCTGGCTATTATAAACAGTGCTGTGATGAACATTGGGGTTCCATGTGTCTCTTTCAGTTCTGGTTTTTCTCAGTGTGTATGCCCAGCAGTGGGATTGCTGGATCATAAGGCAGTTCTATTCCCAGTTTTTTGAGGAATCTCCATACTGTTCTCCATAGTGGCTGTACTAGTTTGCATTCCCACCAAGAGTGAGTGCATTCCACACCCTCTCCAGCATTTATTGCTTGTATACTTTTGTATAGCAGCCATTCTGACTGGCGTGAAACGGTACCTCATAGTGGTTTTGATTTGCATTTCTCTGATAATGAGTGATGTTAAGCATCTTTTCATGTGTTTGTTAGCCATCTGTATGTCTTCTTTGGAGAAATGTCTATTTAGTTCTTTGGACTATTTTTTGATTGGGCCATTTATTTTTCTGGAATTGAGCTGTAGGAGTTGCTTGTATATTTTTGAGATTAGTTGTTTGTCTGTTGCCTCATTTGCTATTATTTTCTCCCATTCTGAAGGCTGTCTTTTCACCTTGCTTGTAGTTTCCTTTGTTGTGCAGAAGCTTTTAAATTTAATTAGGTCCCTTTTGTTTATTTTTGATTTTATTTCCAATATTCTGGGAGGTGGGTCATAGAGGATCTGCTGTGATGTAAGTCAGAGAGTGTTTTGCCTATGTTCTCCTCTAGGAGTTTTATGGTTTCTGGTCTTACATTTAGATCTTTAATCCATTTTGAGTTTATTTTTGTGTATGGTGTTAGAAAGTGCTCTAGTTTCATTCTTTTAACAAGTTGTTGACCAGTTTTTCCAGCAGCACTTGTTAAACAGATTGTCTTTAATCCATTGTATATTCTTGCCTCCTTTGTCAAAGATAAGGTGACCATATGTGCATGGATTTATCTCTGGACTTTCTATTTTGTTCCATCGATCTATATTTCTGTCTTTGTGCCAGTACCATACTGTCTTGATGACTGTGGCTTTGTAGTAGAGCCTGAAGTCAGGCAGGTTGATTCCTCCAGTTCCATACTTCTTTCTCAAGATAGCTTTGCTTATTCGAGGTTTTTTGTATTTCCATACAAATTGAGAAATTATTTGTTCTAGCTCTGTGAAGAATACCGTTGGTAGCTTGATGGGGATTGCATTGAATCTATAAATTGCTTTGGGTAGTATACTCATTTTCACTATATTGATTCTTCTGATCCATGAACATGGTATATTTCTCCATCTATTAGTGTCCTCTTTGATTTTTTTCACCAGTGTTTTATAGTTTTCTATATATAGGTCTTTAGTTTCTTTAGGAAGATATATTCCTAAGTATTTTATTCTTTTCATTGCAATGGTGAATGGAATTGTTTCCTTAATTTCTCTTTCTATTTTCTCATTATTAGTGTACAGGAATGCAAGGGATTTCTGTGTGTTGATTTTATATCCTGCAACTTTACTATATTCATTGATTAGTTCTAGTAATTTTCTGGTGGAGTCTTTAGGGTTTTCTATGTAGAGGATCATGTATCTGCAAACAGTGAGAGTTTTACTTCTTCTTTTCCAATTTGGATTCCTTTTATTTTTTTTTTCTGCTCTGATTGCTGTGGCCAAAACTATGTTGAATAGTAAGTGGGCATCCTTGTCTTGTTCCTGACTTTAGAGGAAATGCTTTCAATTTTTCACCATTGAGGATAATGTTTGCTGTGGGTTTGTCGTATATAGTTTTTATTATGTTGAGGTATGTTCCTTCTATTCCTGCTTTCTGGAGAGTTTTTATCATAAATGGATGTTGAACTTTGTCAAAGGCTTTCTCTGCATCTATTGAGATAATCATATGGTTTTTAATCTTCAGTTTGTTAATGTGGTGTATTACGTTGATTGATTTGCGGATATTGAAGAATCCTTGCATTCCTGGGATAAAGCCCACTTGGTCATGGTGTTTGATCTTTTTAATGTGTTGTTGGATTCTGATTGCTAGAATTTTGTTAAGGATTTTTGCATCTATGTTCATCAGAGATATTGGCCTGTAGTTTTCTTTTTTTGTGGCATCTTTGTCAGGTTTTGGTATTAGGGTGATGGTGGCCTCATAGAATGAGTTTGGAAGTTTGCCTTCCTCTGCAATTTTCTGGAACAGTTTGAGTAGGATAGGTGTTAGCTCTTCTCTAAATTTTTGGTAGAATTCAGCTGTGAAGCCGTCTGGACCTGGGCTTTTGTTTGCTGGAAGATTTCTGATTACAGTTTCAATTTCTTTGCTTGTGATGGGTCTGTTAAGATTTTCTATTTCTTCCTGATCCAGTTTTGGAAAGTTGTACTTTTCTAAGAATTTGTCCATTTCTTCCACGTTGTCCATTTTATTGCCATATAATTGCTGATAGTAGTCTCTTATGATCCTTTGTATTTCTGTGTTGTCTGTTGTGATCTCTCCATTTTCATTTCTAATTTTATTGATTTGATTTTTCTCCCTTTGTTTCTTGATGAGTCTGGCTAATGGTTTGTCAATTTTATTTATCCTTTGAAAGAATCAGCTTTTGGCTTTGTTAATTTTTGCTATGGTCTCTTTTGTTTCTTTTGCATTTATTTCTGCCCTAATTTTTAAGATTTCTTTCCTTCTACAAACCCTGGGGTTCTTCATTTCTTCCTTTTCTAGTTGCTTTAGGTGTAGAGTTAGGTTATTTATTTGACTTTTTTCTTGTTTCTTGAGGTATGCCTGTATTGCTATGAACTTTCCCCTTAGGACTGCTTTACAGTGTCCCACAGGTTTTGGGTTATTGTGTTTTCATTTTCACTCGTTTCTATGCAAATTTTGATTTCTTTTTTGATTTCTTCTGTGATTTGTTGGTTATTCAGGAGCGTGTTATTCAGCCTCCATATGTTAGAATTTTTAATAGTTTTTCTCCTGTTATTGAGATCTAATCTTACTGCATTGTGGTCAGAAAAGATGCTTGGAATGATTTCAATTTTTCTGAACTTACCAAGGCTAGATTTATGGCCCAGGATGTGATCTATCCTGGAGAAGGTTCCGTGTGTGCTTGAGAAAAAGGTGAAATTCATTGTTTTGGGATGAAATGTCCTATGGATATCAATTAGGTCTAACTGGTCTATTGTATCATTTAAAGTTTGTGTTTCCTTGTTAATTTTCTGTTTAGTTGATCTATCCATAGGTCTGAGTGGGGTATTAAAGTCTCCCACTATTATTGTGTTATTGTTAATTTCTCCTTTCATACTTGTTAGTATTTGTCTTACATATTGTGGTGCTCTTATGTTGGGTGCATATATATTTATAATTGTTATATCTTCTTCTTGGATTGATCCTTTGATCATTATGTAGTGACCGTCTTTGTCTCTTTTCACAGCCTTTGTTTTAAAGTCTATTTTATCTGGTATGAATATTGCTACTCCTGCTTTCTTTTGGTCCCTATTTGCATGGAAAATCTTTTTCCAGCCCTTCACTTTCAGTCTGTATGTGTCCCCTGTTTTGTGGTGGGTTTCTTGTAGACAACATATGTAGGGGTCTTGTTTTTGTATCCATTTGGCCAGTCTCTGTCTTTTGGTTGGGGCATTCAACCCATTTACATTTAAGGTAATTATTGATAAGTATGATCCCGTTGCCATTTACTTTATTGTTTTGGGTTCAAATTTATATACCCTTCTTGTGTTTCCTGTCTAGAGACTGTCCTTTAGTATTTGTTGGAGAGCTGGTTTGGTGGTGCTGAATTCTCTTAGCTTTTGCTTGTCTGTAAAGCTTTTGATTTCTCCTTCATATTTGAATGATATCCTTGCTGGGTACAATAATCTGGGCTGTAGGTTATTTTCTTTCATCACTTTAAGTATGTCTTGCCATTCTTGGAATGTGAAGTCAAATGGGCCTTAGAAAGCATCACTACGAACAAAGCTAGTGGAGGTGATGGAATTCCAGTGAAGCTATTCCAAATCCTGAAAGATGATGCTGTGAAAGTGCTACACTCAATATGCCAGCAAATCTGGAAAACTCAGCAGTGGCCACAAGATTGGAAAAGGTCAGTTTTCATCCCATTCGCAAAGAAAGGCAATGCCAAAGAGTCCTCAAACTACCGCACAATTGCACTCATCTCACACGCTAGTAAAGTAATGCTCAAAATTCTCCAAGCCAGGCTTCAGCAATATGTGAACCATGAACTTCCTGATGTTCAAGCTGGTTTTAGAAAAGGAAGAGGAACCAGAGATCAAATTGCCAACATCCACTGGATCATGGAAAAAGCAAGAGAGTTCCAGAAAAACATCTATTTCTGCTTTATTGACTATGCCAAAGTCTTTGACTGTGTAGATCACAATAAACTATGGAAAATTCTGAAAGAGATGGGAATACCAGACCACCTGATCTGCCTTTTGAGAAATCTGTATGCAGGTCAGGTAGCAACAGTTAGAACTGGTCATGGAACAACAGACTGGTTCCAAATAGGAAAAGGAGTATGTCAAGGCCGCATATTGTCTCCATGTTTATTTAACTTATATGCAGAGTACATCATGAGAAATGCTGGACTGGAAGAAACAGAAGTTGGAATCAAGATTGCTGGGAGAAATATCAATAACCTCAGATATGCAGATGACACCACTCTTATGGCAGAAAGTGAAGAGGAACTAAAAAGCCTCTTGATGAAAGTGAAAGTGGAGAGTGAAAAGGTTGGCTTAAAGCTCAGCATTCAGAAAACGAAGATCATGGCATCTGGTCCCATCACTACATGGGAAATAGATGGAGAAACAGTGGAAACAGTGTCAGAATTTATTTTTCTGGGCTCCAAAATCACTGCAGATGGTGACTGCAGCCATGAAATTAAAAGAGGCTTACTCCTTGGAAGGAAAGTTATGACCAACCTAGATAGCATATTCAAAAGCAGAGACATTACTTTACCAACAAAGGTTCACCTAGTCAAGGCTATGGTGTTTCCTGTGGTCATGTATGGATGTGAAAGTTGGACTGTGAAGAAGGCTGAGTGCCGAAGAATTGATGCTTTTGAAGTGTGGTGTTGGAGAAGACTCTTGAGAGTCCCTTGGACTGCAAGAAGATCCAACCAGTCCATTGTGAAGGAGATCAATCCTGGAATTTCTTTGGAAGGAATGATGCTAAAGCTGAAACTCCAGTACTTTGGCCACCTCATGCGAAGAGTTGACTCATTGGAGAAGACTCTGATGCTGGGAGGGATTGAGGGCAGGAGGAGAAGGGGACGACAGAGGATGAGATGACTGGATGGCATCACTGACTTGATGGGTGTGAGTCTGAGTGGACCTCCGGGAGCTGGTGATGGACAGGGAGGCCTGGCGTGCTGCGGTTCATGGGGTTGCAAAGAGTCGGACACGACTGAGCGACTGATCTGATCTGATCTGATCTGCCATTCCCTCCTGGCTTGGAGAGTCTCTATTGAAAGATCAGCTGTTATCCTTATGGGAATTCCCTTATGTGTTTTTTGTTGTTTTTCCCTTGCTGCTTTTAATATTTGATCTTTGTGTTTGATCTTTGTTAATTTGATTAATATGTGTCTTGGGGTGTTTCGCCTTGGGTTTATCCTGTTTGGGACTCTCTGGGTTTCTTGGACTTGAGTGATTATTTCCTTCCCCATTTTAGGGAAGTTTTCAACTATTATGTCCTCTAGTATTTTCTCATGGTCTTTCTTTTTGTCTTCGTCTTCTGGGACTCCTATGATTCGAATGTTGTAACGTTTAATATTGTCCTGGAGGTCTCTGAGATTGTCCTCAGTTCTTTTAATTCTTTTTTCTCCTCTAATTCATTTATTTCTACCATTCTATCTTCTACTTCACTAATCCTATCTTCTGCCTCTTTTATTCTACTATTTGCTGCCTCCAGAGTGTTTTTGATCTCATTTATTGCATTATTCATTATATATTGACTCTTTTTTATTTCTCCTAGGTCCTTGTTAAACCTTTCTTGCATCTTCTCAATGCTTTTCTCCAGGCTATTTATCTGTGATTCCATTTTGATTTCCAGATTTTGGATTAATTTCACTATCATTATTCGGAATTCTTTATCAGGAAGATTCGCTATTTCTTCCTCTTTTGTTTGGTTTGGTGGGCATTTGTCCTGTTCCTTTACCTGCTGGATATTCTTCTGCCTCTTCATCTTGTTTAAATTGCTGAGTTTGAGTTGTCCTTACTGTATTCTGGCAGTCTGTGGAGTTCTTTTTATTGTGGTGTTTCCTTACTATGTGGGGGTTTGTACAGGTGGCTTGTCAAGGTTTCTTGGTTAGGGAAGCTTGTGTCAGTGTTCTGGTGGATGGAGCTGGATTTCCTCTCTCTGGAGTGCAATGAAGTGTCCAGTAATGAGTTATGAGATGTCTTTGGTTTTGGGGTGACTTGGGTAGCCTGTATATTGGAGCTCAGGGCTGTGTTCTGTGTTGCTGGAGAATTTGCTTGGTATGTCTTGCCATGGAACTTGTTGGCCCTTGTGTGGTGCTTGGTTTCAATGTAGGTATGGAGGCATTTGATGAGCTCCTGTCAATTAATGTTCCCTGGAGTCAGGGTTTGGACTTAAGCCTCCTGCTTCCAGTTATCGGTCCTATTTTTACAGTAGTCTCAAAACTTCTCCTTCTATACAGCACCATTGATAAAATATCTGGGTTAAAGATGATAAGTTTCTCCACCATGAGGGTTACCCAGTGAGGTTCACACCGTTACATGGGGAAGAGAAGAGGGAGGAGGAAGTTAGAGGTGACCCGAATGAGATGTGGTGGAATCAATAGAGGAGAGAGCGGGCTAACCAGTAATCACTTCCTTATGTGCACTCCACAACTGGACCACTCAGAGATGTTCACGGAGTTATACAGAGAAGAGAAGAGGGAGGAAGGAGACAGAGGTGGTCAGGAGGATAAAAGTAGGGAATGAAAAGGAGAGAGACAGATCCAGTCAGTAATCAGTTCCCTAAGTGTTTTCCTTCGTTTGGAACACACAGAAATTCACAGAGTTGAGTAGAGTAGAGAGGGGTTAGGGAGGAGACACAGGCGACCAGGTGGAGAAAAAGGAGAGTCCGGAGGTGGAGAGAGCAGTCAAGCCAGTAATCTCGCTCCCTAGTAAAAAGTGGGTACTGAAGATTGGGTTCTTAAAGGTACAAAATTGTTAACAAATACCTAAAGGCAAAAATTAAAAATCTAGAGTAGAGTTTGGAGTTTCAAAAATACAATGTTAAAGAAAAGAAGAAGGAAAAGAAAGAGAGAAAAAAATAAAAAGAAAAAAAAAGAGTCACAAAAGTTATAAAGAAAATATAGGTACAAATTGATAAGAAATAGCAAAAAGCAAAAGTTAAAAATCTAGAGTAGAGATTGGAATTTCAAAAATACAATGTTAAAGAAAAGAAGAAGAAAAAGAAACATAGAAAAAAAGAAAACAAAAACAAAACCAAAAACAAACAAAGTCACAAAAATTATAAAGAAGATATAGGTACAAATTGATAACAAATACCAGAAAGCATAAATTAAAGATCTAGCGTAGAGTTTGGAATTTCAGGAATACAGTGTTAAAGAAAAGATGAAGAGATAGAAAAAGAGAGGAAAAAAAGTCACAAAAGTTATAAAAAAAAAGAAAATAGGTACAAAATTGATAACAAATACCAAAAAGCTAATTTAAAAATCTAGAGCAGAGTTTAGAATTTCAAAAATACAATGTTAAAGAAAAGGAAGAAAAGAAAAAAAGAAAAAAGAAGTCACAAAAGTTATAAAAAATTTATATATGAAGTTTTTTTTTAAGAGCCTTTTATTTATTTATTTATTTTTACAAAGTAATAGTAGGTTATAAAAGTGAAAATTAAAGGAGTAATAGAGGATTTAAAATTTTTTTAAAAAAAAAAAAAAAAAAAAAGAAAGAATGATCGTAAAAATAGTAAAAATATATATAGGACTTTCTCTGATATTGTTGTGGGTATTGTGGGTTCAGTTCATTTTCGGCTAGTTCCTTGTTCCGGCTTATATTTCTCAAGATCTATAGGCCCCTTCCTATGTAGTTGGTACTAACCACGGGGTTTTAGTTTATTGCCTGTCGCTTCCACAGCGGTTCCCTCTGTTATAGCTTTTTCTTTTTGCTGATCTCTTCAGTGTCTGATTTCCACCCTGATACAAAGGGGGCGGTGGTGGACACCCTTTTTTTTCCTTTTTTTTAAGGCTCACTTGTTCAGTCGTGCTCCTTTAGAAGGCAATGGGTTGCTTTTCTGGGTGCCTGATGTCCTCTGCCAGCATTCAGAAGTTGTTTTGTGGAATTTTACTCTGCGTTTAAATGTTCTTTTGATGAATTTGTGGAGGAGAAAGTGTTCTCCCCATCCTATTCCTCTGCCATCTTAGCTCCTCCCCTCTCATTGCCTTTAAATGCAGCCTGATAAATACATTTAATCAGAGGATTTTATTAAGGATTACTTAACACAATATTTTCCCTACAACTTTATCTATTTGATATAAATTTAGATTTATTTGTTACTGTTAGTGCTCAATATTAGGGGTTTTTTTTGCCTCTGATTTAAGTTATTGGAGACTTTATATACATATATGGATGAGTATATGTATATAAATACACACACACAGAGCTCAAAAGTTAAAATTGTCTAAAAGATGTCTCAGAGATGTCTTCCTCCCGACTCTATTGCCTTTACTCCTTTGCCAGCCACATCCTATAGATATGTTCTTTTGTTTCTTCCTATTTTTTTCTTATGAAATAATAAGCCCACACACTTTACCTTTTTACACTCTGATTTGACCTGGAAGATTGCACTGAGATGGCAGCATCACAAGTGGAGGATACTGGCCGCAAGTCACACTGTGTGAAGGAAAGCTACATGGCTCAAAACAGCCTGGAGTTAAAACTCCCCTCCAGGTCTTCCCCACCATTCTATATAGAATAAAGAACTTTCTCCTCAGAAGAAAGAAATGGAGATTAAGATTGATTACATTCATCGTGTATATGTACCACAGCTTTCTTATCCATTCATCTGCCGATGGACATCTAGGTTGCTTCCTTATTATACAGAGTGACGTAAGCCAGAAAGAAAAACACAAATACAGTATACTAATGCATATATATGGAATTTAGAAAGATGGTAACAATAACCCTGTATACAAGACAGCAAAAGAGACACTGATGTATAGAACAGTCTTTTGGACTGTGGGAGAGGGAGAGGGTGGGAAGATTTGGGAGAATGGCATTGAAATAAGTATAATATCATATATGAAATGAGTCATCAGTCCAGGTTTGATGCCTGATACCGGATGCCTGGGGCTGGTGCACTGGGACGACCCAGAGGGATGGTATGGGGAGGGTTCAGGATGGGGAACACATGTATACCTGTGGCAGATTAATTTTGATATATGGCAAAACCAATACAATATTGTAAAGTTAAATAAAATAAAAATAAAATTAAAAAAAAAAAAAAGATTGATTACATTCAGGTCCCAGCAGATCCCAGTCTCTGGCCAGTCTCAGGAATTCCTTGTCCCAGTTGTTGAAAGCTAACTAATCAAAAATAATCATGAGAAAAACACCCACCTCAAAAGGATGTATCTCGGATATATATGTTTTCTATATATACCTACTCTCTTCTTGACTTAGCGCAGCAGCCCGCTAGTCTGACTGCTGCCCCTTCTCCCTCATTAAAGGTGATCGGTTCCTGTAAAGTGCTGGTCTCCTTCTTTGTCTGAACCTTGCCTTCTCTAACTCCCTTACCTTACACTAAGGAGAAGCCCTTCGGCAGCACTGGGCTGTGCACGAGCTTTGCATTCAAGTTGTGTTGTGCTCTGATGGGAGATTTCAGGGTTTGTTACTGCAACGTAACTCATGTTACTCTGACACCTTTTCAATTCCCACCACCACAGAGGTTACATTGCACAGGAGCATCCATCACACAGCACTTAGCACACCTGTGCTCCAACCCATTCACTCACATATGAAATCCCTCATGGTTTCTTTCCTAGACTATTGAAGTAGTTCCTAATAAATCTTTTCTTTTAATTTAATTTTTATTTTATATTGGAGTGTAGTTGATCTAACAAGACTTGATTCCTATTCTTCTACATATTGACATAATCTAAACACTACCTTTATTTCCCCAAACATAAGGACAGTGAGAATCTTTCTTCTTTTCTGAAGCCATTTGCTTGGTATTACTGCAATAGGAAAGGGAAAATCTGATCCACATTAGATCTGATCCTTTAACTTTAACCCCTGGGCTCTATTGCTTGTGCTTAGTCATGCTGGATGTGCACCTTTTGTAAAAGAATGTTGCCTATAGCCTGAAATATACAGGACAGCCTATTCTTAATGATATGAGCTTTCAGTTCAGTTCAGTCACTCAGTCATGTCTGACTCTTTGCAACCCCATGGAGTGCAGCACACCAGGCTTCCCTGTTTATCACAAACTCCTGGAGTCCACCTAAACCCGTGTCCATTGTGTCGGTGATGCCATCCAACCATCTCATCCTCTCATCCCCTTCTCCCCCTGCCTTCAATCTTTACCTGCATCAGGGTCCTTTCCAATGAGTCAGTTCTTTATATCAGGTGGCCAAAGTATTGGAGTTTCAGCTTCAGCATTAGTCCTTCCTACGAATATCTAGGACTGATCTCCATTAGGATGAACTGGTTGGATCTCCTTGCAGCCTAAGACTCAAGGACTCACAAGAGTCTTCTCCAATGCCACAGTTCAAAAGCATCAATTCTTTGGTATTCAACTTTCTTCACAGTCCAACTCTCACATCCATACATGACTACTGGAAAAACCATAGCCTTGACTAGATGGACCTTTGCTGGCAAAGTAATGTCTCTGCTTTTTAATATTCTGTCTAGGTTGGTCATAACTTTCCTTCCAAGGAGCAGCATCTGAGCTTTAAGAATCTTTTAGAGACAAAAAGTTGCAAAACATAGCATAACAACGGTCTTGTTGAAGGTTTAAAAGAACATCATGACCTGACCTACCTGGATAGTTGCAAAAACAAATGTCCCTAACAAGAAGCTTGCAACAACTAATTACATCCATCCCTCATCTGGCCTTTAAGAGTGCTTTGCTGAAACCCTTCAGAGCTTCTGAGACAGGAGCCACCTGCTTCCTTGCACAGCAGTGCAATAAGCCTTTCTACTCCAAATGCCAACATTTCAGTTTGTTTGGTCTTACTATGCATCAGGCACATGAATGTGCATTCAGTAATATTGCTCCTCTCTACCATCTGCCTCTTCAAAATCTTGCCATCCACCCATCCTCTTGTCTCTCACATTCACTCATTGAACAGGTTATCTCTTGGTCCACCATTTTCTTTTCCATCCACAGTGATGGAACCATCATCTTGGACACCTTCACTAGTTTCGTCGATGAGGCCCAAACCTAGCCTCTTTCTTCCTTGAATTCCATATCCTAATGACTTTTAGTTCTCCTCTATTATCCATTTCCTTATAAGGAAGAACTATAAGTCACAATTTAAATTTTGAATTATCATATAATTAAACCAAGTATTTATTGGTGTCTTCTTATATATTCAGTGAAATGTATACTGCTTAAACTTTCATTCAGTGTATGTCATAAATTCCTTATGTGGATTTGAACACATGACAGGCTGAAACTTTTTCAGTTGTTCTTTATAATTATCTGCTAGCATCTAATACATGCTGATCTTAAAAATATGATTTGCTGATTTATTCAGAGCAAATACTACTTAAGAGTATTGACTGAGGTTGGATGTATGCAAGCTTGGAGACTGTTGCTTCCACAGTGCTAAATTACTCTGCAATAAATAAGGATAAAATTTCCAAAGGAAGAGGGGCAATCTGGAAAGGAAGAAGTGGGGGGCTTATGGGTTAAGCACTGAAGCAGGAAATAAAGGCTGAGTAAACATAGCCACTAGGCCACAAAAATAAAGAATCTGGGAGAGGAAGGACATTACCTAATATGTCCTACTGTAAAGGATAAAGCTACACTATGACCCTGAAATCCCACTCTCAGGCATACATCTGGAGAAAAGCATGTTCTAAAAGGATACATGAACACCAATGTTCAGTGCAGCACTGTTTACAATAACCAAGACATGGAAGCAACCTAAATGTCCATAGACAGAGGAATGGACAAAGAAGATGTGGTACATATATACAATGGAATATTGCTTAGCCCTTAAAAAGAATGAAATAATGCCATTGGGATTGTCATGCTGAGTGAAGTAAGTCAGAGAATAAATGTCATATGATATCCCTTATATGTGGAATCTAAAAAGAAATGATACAAATGAGTATATTTACAAAAGAGAAAGAGACTCACAGACTTCTAGATCGAGCATATGATTTCCAGGGATAGGATGGAGAAAAAGGGTTGTTAGAGAGTTTTGGATGGCATGTACACGCTGCTATATTTAAATGGATAAGAAACGAGGACCTACTATGTAGCACATGGAACTCTGCTCAGTGTTAGGTGGCAGCCTGGGTGAGAGGGGCGTCTGGGGGAGAATAGTACAGCTGAGTCCCTTTGCTGTTCACCTGAAGCTATCACAACATTGTTTGTTAATTGGCCATGCCCTAATACATAAGGATCTCTTTAAGAAAATTGGAGACACCAAAGGAGCATGTCATACAAAAATAGGCACAATAAAGGACAAAAGTGGCAAAGATCTAAGACAAGTAGAAGAAATTAAGAAGAGGTGGCAGGAATACACAGAAGAATTATACAAAAAAGCTCTTAATGACCCAGATAAACACGATGGTGTGGTCACTCACCTAGAGCCAGACATCCTGAAGTGTGAAGTCAAGTGGGCCTTGGGAAGCATTGCTATGAATAGAGCCAGGGAGGTGATGGAATTCCAGCTGAACTATTTCAAATCCTAAAAGATGATGCTGTTAAAGTGATGCACTAATTAAGCCAGGAAATTTGGAAAACTCAGCAGTGGCCACAGGACTGGAAAAGATCAGTTTTCATTCCAATCCCAAAGAAAGTCAACGCCAATGCATGTTCAAATTACTGTACAATTGCACTCATTTCACATGCTAGCAAGATAATGTTCAAATCCTTCAAGCTAGGCTTCAATAGTGCATGAACCAAGAACTTCCAGATGTACAAGTTGAATATAGAAAAGGCAGAGGAACCAGAGACCAAATTGTCAGCATTCACTGGATCATGACTACTGGATCATAGAGAAAGCAAGGCAATTCTAAAAAACATCTACTTCTGTTTCATTGACTATGCTTAAACCTTTGACTATGTGGATCACAACAAACTGTTGAATAATCTTAAAGAGATGGGAGTACCAGACTACCTTACCTGCCTCCTGAGAAACCTGTATTCAGGACAAGAATCAACATTAGGACTGGACATGAAATAACGGGCTGGTTCAAAATTGGGAAAGGAGTATGTCAAGGTCATATATTGTCACCCTGCTTCTTTACCTTATAGACAGAGTATATTATATGAGATACTGGAGTGGATGGCTCACAAGCTGAAACCCAGATTGTTGGGAGAAATATCAACAACTGCAGATATGCAGATGATATAGCTTGGGGACAGTTGACCTCTGGGTTATAAGTCTAATAGAGCTTACAATATCTATTAATAGAAAAAAAGAACTGTTACAGGTTTTTGCAAGCTATCTAGTATAGTTTCCTGTGCTGTAAGAAGGTAAGGCTGGTTATATATTTTCTATATAGTTGTTGTTGCTCGGTTGCTTAGTCATGTCTGACTCTTTGCAATACCATGGACTGCAGCACGCCAGGCTACCCTGTCCTTCACCATCTCCCAGAGCTTGTTCAAACTCCTTTCCATTGAGTCAGTGATGCCATCCATCCTTTTAATACTCTGTCTTCCCTGGAGGGGATTTCTCTGGAGGCAGGTAAGATATTTTCATGTCTTGAAGAATATTCCACAGTTTATTGTGATCCACACAGTCAGAGGCTTTAGTGCAGTCAATGAAGAAGAAGCAGATATTTTTCTGGAATACTCCTGCTTTTTGTATGATTCAGTGGTTGTTAACAATTTGATCTCTGGTTCTTCTGCCTTTTCTAAATCCAGCTTGAACATCTGGAATTTCTTGGTTCATGCACTGTTGAAGCCTAGCGTGGTGAATTTTGAGCATTACTTTGCTAACAAGTGAAATGAATGCAATTGTGTGGTAGTTTGAACATTCTTCGTCATTGCCTTTCTTTGGGATTGGAATGAAAACTGTATTTTCTTTTACATACAGTGGTATGTATATTTTAAAGAATGTAAAAAGGAATATGTATGTGTGTACAACTGAATCACTTTGCTGTACACTTGAAACTAACACAACCACTATGACAACTATATTTCAATAAAAAATATTTTTGAAAAAACAATTTTTTCTAGTCATTTTGTTTTACTAGAAAAGAATTCCAAAAGAGAACATGTTAATATTCATGATTCATGCATTTTTTTCCTTACAGGTTGAGGAATTATAGATACTTTTTTTTTCTTTTTGTCTTGTTTTCCTAAACATTATTTAATGAGCATGCTGCTGCTGCTGCTGCTAAGTCACTTCAGTTGTGTTTGACTCTGTGCAACCCCATAGATGGCAGCCCACCAGGCTCCCCCGTCCCTGGGATTCTCCAGGCAAGAACACTGGAGTAGGTTGCCATTTCCTTCTCCAATGCATGAAAGTGAAAAGTGAAAGTGAAGTCACTCAGTTGTGTCCGACTCTTCTCAACCCCATGGACTGCAGCCTACCAGGCTCCTCCATCCATGGGATTTTCCAGGCAAGAGTACTGGACTGGGTTGCCATCGCATGAATTTTAATAAAACTAGTTGATTTTTAAAAAGCTGTTAATTAGTTAAGGAACCCTGAAAGAATACCAAATCATAAAACTGCCATTGGTGTCACAACTGTCTAGGTGGCTCAGATACTTAACCTTTCGAGATACCACTGGAATCTCTTCGGTAGAGAACAGCTTCCAAATACAGTAGACATCTTTTACTTCTTCCTTGTATTAGTTTTTTGATGACATATGGTACTTTAGCTCCCACCTTCCATTTGAAATATTTTTTTTCTTCTGGCTTCCTTTATAAGTCCAAATTCCATGCAAGAAAGAAGAAACTCTAAGTATTTCTGAAAACAAAAAGATTTTACTCCAGGGTATTCACTGTTTACCCCAATTCACTGGATAAACCGGAAGTCAGGGATCTTCCAGTGGGAAGGAAAGTTGAAGGAATGTCACTGAAACACTGACATAGAGGTCAGGGAGGTGCAACTGCCACAGCTGCGTCCCCATACCTGTGCCCTCCCTGCCTACCTCTCGGCACTCACAGAGCTGATGACCAGAGGCTGGGTTGCCGAGTCCAGCCCCGGTAGCTGCCTCCAACATGCAGGGCCTCGCGGCTTGCTAGCCAGCAGTGCCAGGAGGAAGGTGACCTCTCTCTCCTTGTAACCACCCACATGCTGCATCTTCTAATGGGCAGAGATTTATTGTCATCTGAAACTGTAGTGACCAGTGCACCTGGGAAATGTTTTGTTTTACTTTTACCCCTTCAATGTCTCACCCTAGAGGGAGGGTAAAATGGAAGTAGAGGGTATCAGTGCACTGCATCTACTGAAATCCTGTTTGTAGGTTTCCTTCTAGTTCCTCTAGCTTTGGTTCCTCACAAGCACCCCCTGGGTCTGCATCCCTTGAACCAGATACCTTTGGGAAGATCTTATTCCCTTTTTGTTTTCAACTTCTGTCTGTTTGCTAATGGATCTCAGACCAGCATTTCCAGCCCCGTCTCTCCCCTGAATGTGTCACTTGGAATACCCATGAGGATGTCTCACAAACTTCCTCAGCTCAACATGTCAAGAACTAAAGAGATCACATGCCCTCATCAACACACTTGCTTACTTTAGTGTCTCAATTCCCCTACTTCATCCACCTCTTGGCTGACATCCTTTGATGTCATCTTAACTGTCCCTGAGCTGGCAAATCTGAGCAGGTGGTTCTTTTGCATTCTCCCAGGTGTCCCTGTCATCTGGGATCTTAAAACTCACAGAGAGCAGTAACAGTCTTATATTTGGCCTACAAGAAACATTTCATCCAACGAGTCGGTTGATGACTTCAAGTTCTTCTCCAAAGGAACCTCCACTACTAGGCATTCCCACATCCACTCAGTGGGATTTTGTCTTCCTGACTTTTAATTCCTCTGCACTTTGCTCTGCCTCCCCTGGAAGATCTCTATGCTCTATCTTCTTACCTTCCTTTGGACTGAAAGACAGTTGTGTGGGCAGGTGATATCTGAATCATCCCTATTTTCATGGAGTAAATGGACTTAAAATACCCTAAAAGGCAAGAGAACTACAGAGAATCAAAGAACAAAAGATATATTGATAAATACACAAAATTTCTACAGCTTCCTTAAATTACACTAATCCATGGAGTGCCGCAGGAGACAAACTCTCCATAGTGCTATCAGCAAGGTTGACTGTCATTTCCTCCTTATAGGCTTCAAACCAAGGAAAAACATGATTGTCTTCATTTGACAGGTAAAGAAAAATGGAGCTTTTGGAGGCTAGGTGACTTGTTCAAAATGAACAGTCAGCAAACTGATGATTCTGGATTTTAACACAGGTTTGTCTCATTCTTTAGCATTCTGTTGCACTTTATGAACAGACCTGCAATTAGTACAGAATTAAAAGGATGAGAAAATTCCTTGGGGGAGTTCCTCTAATGAGTAGGTAAGAATGATTTGTAATTAGCATATCAAAGGTCTTTAAGTAAATTAGTGCTTCCCTCTGCTGAGAGGTCTTTAAAAATGAGTTGGGTTAGATTGGTCTCCACATCCAGCCTTCCCTGAGGAAGTTCTAAGCATCCTGTAATTCCACACCTCGCTCCCTGAGTCATCTCTCTACTACTGTGAAAATGAAGATTAATTAGATTTGACTATGTGCATTTCATCAAACCAGAAGAATAAAAAGCAGTAAGCACCATCATTTTTTTATACTATCAATTGAATTAATTTGGAGTGGAGAAACTTTGTGACATTAGACTTCCAGCCTCCTTGAGCTCCATCAGGGTGAAGGAGACATCCCAACAGGTCTGTTCACACAGATGAGTGTCCTCATGGCACCCTGGCATGGGAGGAGGTCACTGGCAAGGCAGTGGGTCTCCTGCATTGGAACCCATGGCAATTTTTAAATGAAAAGCAGGAATGATAGAGTGCCTACTTCTTGGGGAAAATGAAAGGGGTTAATACTTCACAAACTATTGTTTTTGTTGTTCAGTTGTTCAGTCACGTCTGACTCTTTGTGACCCCACGGACTGCAGCACACCAGGCTTCCCTGTCCTTCACTGTCTCCTGGAGTTTCCTCAAACTCATGTCCATTGAGTTGGTGATACCATCCACCATCTCATCCTCTGTCTCCCCTTCTCCTCCTGCCCTTAATCTTTCCCAGCATCATGGTCTTTTCCAATGAGTCAACTCTTCGTGTCAGGTTGGCAAAGTATTAGAGTTTCAGCATCAGTCCTTCCAATGAATATTCAGGGTTGATTTTCTTTAGGATTGACTGTTTCAATCTCCTGGCTGTTCAAGGGACTCTCAAGAGTCTTTTCCAGCACCACTGTTTAAAAGCATAATTCTTCAGTACTCAGCCATTTTTATGGTTCAACTCTTACATCCAGTATGACTACTGGAAAATATAGATATACAGAGTACATCATGTGAAATGTTGGGCTGTATGAAGCACAAACTGGAATCAAGATTGCTGGGAGAAATGTCAGTAACCTCAGATATACAAATGACACCACCCTTATGGCAGAAAGTGAAGAGGAACTAAAGAGCATCTTGATGAAGGTGAACGAGGAGAGTGAAAAAGCTGGCTTAAAGCTCAACATTCAAAACCGAAGATCATGGTATCCGGTTCCATCATTTCATGGCACATAAATGGGGAAACGATGGAAACAGTGACAGACTTTTATTTCTTGGCTTCCAAAAATCACTGCAGATGGTGACTGTGTTGCAGGAAGGGGGACCCCTTCCAAGGCTTGAAAGTAGGCTCTTGTCTAACACTCAGAAATGAATTGTCTGAGAAGACACATGTGGTGACAAAGCAAGAGATTTTATTGGGAAAGAGCGCTAGGGCGGAGAGCAGCAGGGTGAGGGGACCCAGGAGAACAGCTCTGCCACGTGGCTCGAGGTCTCAAGTTTCATGGTGATGGGATTAGGTTCCAGGTTGTCTTTAGCCACTCATTCTGACTCAGAGTCCTGCCTGGTATTGCACACCTCATTCAGCCAAGATGGATGCCAGTGAGAAGGATTCTGGGAGGTGGTTGGACATGTGGTGTTTGGTTTTGACCTTTCCCGGACTCTTCCGGTTGGTGGTGGCTTATTTGTTCCATGTTATTTACCAGGACCGCCTGTCACAAAACAGCTCATGCAGATGGCTACTAGGGTGCCTGGCCAGGGTGGGCGGTTTCAGTCAGTGTGCTTCCCCTGACAACTGCAGCCTAGAAATTAAAAGACACTTGCTCCTTGGAAGAAAAGCTATGACAAACCTAGCTGCTGCTGCTGCTGCTAAGTCGCATCAGTCATGTCCGACTCTGCGCGACCCCATAGATGGCAGGCAGCCCAACAGGCTCCCCCATCCCTGGGATTCTCCAGGCAAGAATACTGGAATGGGTTGCCATTTCCTTCTCCAATGCATGAAAGTGAAAAGTGAAAAGTGAAAGTGAAGTCGCTCAGTCGTGTCTGACTCTTAGAGAACCTAGAGAGCATATTAAAAAGCAGAGACATTACTTTGCCAACAAAGGTCTGTATAGTCAAAGCCATGTTTTTTTGAAATAGAGGTTTGTTTATCAAACAGTACACAATCGAGATTTAAGCACCATCGTGGTGAGTCATGTGATCCTTTACAAGATCAAGAAGGAATGCTATCTTTTAAGGAATTGTCTTGGTGATTCTGGGAGAATCTTGTTGTTTATCATTGATCAGGTATTCTTGCTAATGGGGGAGGTTTGATCCATGAATAATGTGGATACACAATGCACAGTGAGGTAGCAGGGAGGCCAAAGGGCAGAGAATTTTACATTTAAGTTTTTTGTGTCTTGCATAAGGATTGCTATGAACCACATGTCGGTGTGCCTCCTCAAATGCATATGTTGAAATCCTAGTACCCAATGTGATGGTATTTAGATTATGAAGGTAGAACTATCATGGTGGGATTAATGCCCTTATAAGAAAAGACAGAAAGAAAATGTGTCTCCTCTCTCTTTCTGCCATGTGGGACACACCAGGAAGTGAGCTCTCACCTGACTGCTGCACCTTGATCTTAAACTTCTCAGACTCCAAAA
The DNA here is from genome assembly GCA_935064755.1 of Tragelaphus eurycerus. NCBI lineage: Eukaryota > Metazoa > Chordata > Mammalia > Artiodactyla > Bovidae > Tragelaphus > Tragelaphus eurycerus. The sequence continues at coordinate 4,859,707 of CAKXYN010000112.1, forward strand.
CTGGAGTGAGAAATGTTTGTGGTTTAAGTCACAGTCTGTGACACTTTGTTGTAGCTGCCAAATTGACAAATACAGGGATGAAGGGCAGAAAGACAGAAAGGGAGGGGGATATAAGAATAAGGTTTCTAAAGTCAGTTTGTTTTTTTTTTTTTTTTTTCCCCCTGGGAAGATTTTCATTTCACTTGGAAAAATCTATGCTATAGACCTTGAATGGCTGACTTTGCTGGATCTCCCAACAGAACCCTTCTTTCTCTAGAACATGATCAGAGCAACTCAGGTTTCCCAGGGCCATGTCAAAGTGTAGCTCTCCACAATGAGGTCAATCCAGAAAACACTGGCGAAATCTTGATAACAGAATTTGCTGATCCCTAACAAGTTTCTAAGACCACTCACACCACCCCTGGAACATTCACAGGCATCATACTGGCATCACAGCAGTGAAATCTGGGTAACAATAACATTAAGAAAAAAAAACCAACATCCTGGGGGCAATGTCAGTGATCAGGGCACTGTAATTGCTATAATTAAAAGCAAATCAAACACTGCAGCAAAAGTAGGTCAGCCATCCACTCGGTACAATCTTGATGAGAGTGGAAAGAAAATTCTTTTTAATAAAAGGTAAACACATTTCTATAACACTTTCACAAGGTATTGATTGGGACTCTGCATGGGTGTTTCTCAGTGCACTGCTGCATATTAAAATGTAACCTCATCAGTGCAGCCAGAGCTCAGACAATATCTGGAATCTGGAATCCCAGAGCATAGGGGATCTTTCATTCCAGTTCTCACTTGATGCTCTCTTTGCTTAAGTAAAAACCCATTAATCCAAAGACAAGCTCACTCTTTCTTTGAACAGGAATAGTTTCTTTTAAATCCAGAACAGAAAAAAAAAAAACAAAAAACACTTACATTTTCTAATTGTTTCATCTGCGGAAGTCAGAACTTAATAATCTTGTATTTTCTCATATCTATTCTGCAGTAAGACTGATAGATGATCATGGAAACCCTGATGTATATACAACAAATAAATCATGGAAACTGAAGCCAGGGCCACCAGTGGTATCTGGGAAAATATGATCTTATTTTAGGTCAATTTTCTGTGACTTGACTTTCAGGTGGATGGTTTGTGCAATGGTTAGGTGTGGGGTTTGCAAACAGAGAGATGGGGTTAGAATCCCAGCTCCCATCTCTCTCTACCCAACTGAAATTGGCCAAGTTCTTTATTCCCTGAAATCTTGAGTTCCCACTCTATATAGTAAATGCAATAGTAATGCATTAAGTGAGATAATACACACAGAGTCATTGGTACATTGGTGGCATCCAGTAAGTGGAAACTATTCCAATGATTTACTCAGGTTTCCTAGGGGTGTTACATTTCTCTACCTGTAAATTTTTCCTACTTGCACAAGCAGAGCTCAGAGTGGCTGTCAGGAACAGGAAAAGCTATTCTGCTTGAGATAAGAAAAAGAAAAACTTCTTTTCCAGCACCATCAACATGGGATACGGAGAAATGAAAACTAGAGTTAACCCATTGCCCTGCCAGCGAACAGCCCACACAGCACCTGCACTCATGCACCTCCTGAAGTTCAGACACAACCACATGGCCGGTCAGTCATACTCTTCTGCCTCCTTGTTTTTCGAAGATGCTTTTGCTTCAAAGTGAATTCCTCCCAAAAGAGTAAGTTACTTACTAATAAGTATCAAATGTTCCCTTTCCCTTTCTGTGTTTCTTCTTGCTTTTGATTTTCTGGCTCACCCCAGTAATTTACAACAAAGGGAGCCTTGGTTCCTTGGTAACTGCTTAAAGTAAGGAGGGGCCAAGGGGGAATGTGAGGAACAGATTCTCCAAAGTCGCCTGCAACTCGATTGGTGATGGTGGGAGTGGGGGGAAGAACAAACCTCAGAAGCATGTTAAACTATTCCACAAGCAGATAATTGTACAAAGATAATTACTAGATGGGCATCTTCAGTGCTTCACTGAACTTTCATCTGTGAAGTTCTGATTGCACACTTCAAGTTTTGGAAAGTGCTAAATTTAGAGGTCCCTGAAGGAGGGGCTAATTCCCCAGTCAGAGCCTTCAGTGCTGTCTGGCTGGACAGTCTGTGGGTGAGACCTTGGCAAGGATGAAGGGCCAGGCTCTGCTCCTCAACAGGCCTGTTTTTAAAACTCTTTCTTTTGACGATAAGACTTTGAATATCAAAAAGACTTTCCTTTTATAGACAACAGTGTATGGTTAAGTTTTACTCTAATCCTTTTCTACTAACATCAAACAATAATTTGAAGAAAGAATTTCCAGAGTTTGTGTCTATTTAGGCAATGTCTCTTATTATGGGAACCTCAGGGCCATATCTATATTTTCACCTTTTATTTCAGGATTGTCTCAGGTTAGGCTCCCCAGAAGAGGACCCTATTATATGATTCATGTGCCAATGATTTATTAAGGAATTTTTCCCACAGGAATCCTGTAAGTATGTGAGGGATACAGAACAGGAAAAAGGGAAGGAACAGTGCAAGTTCAGACAAACCCAGCCCTAGCCTGAACCCACTGGGAGCTCTGGAACAAAGTGAGTGGCACGTTGCCTCAGGTGGGAGCCAGAGACAGGTCTGTCCCTGCACTGAGTGACCGGGGACCCCATGGGGAAGCATATTACACCTAGACGGCATATTAAAAGGCAGAGACACTACTTTGCTGACAAAGGTCCATTTAGTCAAAGCTATGGTTTGTTTATTTAACTTATATGCAGAGTACATCATGAGAAATGCTGGACTGGAAGAAACACAAGTTGGAATCAAGATTGCCGGGAGAAATATCAATAACCTCAGATATGCAGATGACACCACCCTTATGGCAGAAAGTGAAGAGGAACTCAAAAGACTCTTGATGAAAGTGAAAGTGGAGAGTGAAAAGGTTGGCTTAAAGCTCAACATTCAGAAAACGAAGATCATGGCATCTGGTCCCATCACTACATGGGAAATAGATGGAGAAACAGTGGAAACAGTGTCAGACTTTATTTTTCTGGGCTCCAAAATCACTGCAGATGGTGACTGCAGCCATGAAATTAGAAGACGCTTACTGCTTGGAAGGAAAGTTATGACCAACCTAGATAGCATATTCAAAAGAAGAGACATCACTTTGCCAACAAAGGTTCGCCTAGTCAAGGCTATGGTCTTTCCTGTGGTCATGTATGGATGTGAGAGCTGGACTGTGAAGAAGGCTGAGCGCAGAAGAATTGATGCTTTTGAACTGTGGTGTTGGAGAAGACTCTTGAGAGTCCCTTGGACTGCAAGGAGATCCAACCAGTCCACTCTGAAGGAAATCAGCCCTGGGATTTCTTTGGAAGGAATGATGCTAAAGCTGAAACTCCAGTATTTTGGCCACCTCATGCGAAGAGTTCACTCATTGGAGAAGACTCTGATGCTGGGAGGGATTGGGGGCAGGAGGAGAAGGGGACAACAGAGGATGAGATGGCTGGATGGCATCACTGACTCGATGGATGTGAGTCTGAGTGACCTCCGGGAGTTGGTGATGGACAGGGAAGCCTGGCGTGCTGCAGTTCATGGGGTCGCAAAGAGTCGGACACGACTGAGCGACTGATCTGACCTGATCTGATGGTTTTTCCTGGAGAAGGCAGTGGCACCCCACTCCAGTACTCTTGCCTGGAAAATCCCATGGATGGAGGAGCCTAGTAGGCTGCAGTCCATGGGGTCGCTAAGAGTCAGACACAACTGAGTGACTTCACTTTCACTTTTCACTTTCATGCATTGGAGAAGGAAATGGCAACCCACTCCGGTGTTCTTGCCTGGAGAATCCCAGGGATGGGGGAGCCTGGTGGGCTGCCATCTCTGGGGTTGCACAGAGTCAGACATGACTGAAGCAACTTAGCAACAGCATGGTTTTTCCAATAGTCATGTATGAATGTGAGAATTGGACTATAAAGAAATCTCAGTGCTGAAGAATTGATGCTTTTGAACTGTGGGGTTGGAGAAGACTCTTGAGAGTCCCTTGGACTGCAAGGAGATCCAACCAGTCCATCTTAAAAGAAATCAGTCCTGAATATTCATTGGAAGGGAAGCTCCAATACTTTGGCCACCTGATGAGACAAGCCAACTCATTGGAAAAATCCCTGATGCTGGGAAAGATTGAAGGCAGGAGAAGGGGACGACAGAGGATGAGATGGTTGGATGGCATCACCAACTTTATGGAAACTAGTTTGAGCAAGCTCCGGGAGTTGGTGAACAGGGAAGCCTGGTGTGCTGCAGTCCATGGGGTAGCAAAGAGTTTGACACAGCTGAGCAGCTGAACTGAACTGATGGGGGAAGTAAATTCCCAACATTCCCAGGTCTCTGTCCTTAAGGGTGAAGAGCCCCCAGAAACCATCTGGCCTTGTGTGGGGAGCTGCATGTACCAACTTCAGAAGCAAACAGGGATGGATAGGAAGGGTGCCCTTGAACTTGAGCTGCCAGATAACTGACTGCAATTACAACACAAAGATTCCATAGGACTTACATGTACTGAAAAATTGCTGTTAATCTAAGAGTCAACTCTAACTGCCTCCTTTTTTATACCTGGCAGCCCTAAGGGAGACTTGAGGGGGACAACAGCATGTGTTTATGTTACCCAAAACTCGGGTTTGACTCTCGGTGAGTGTGTCGAGCCAATAAACACAACCAAACAAAAGATGAGGAAAAAGATTTATTCTTGCCTCAAGTAAGGAAACAACTGGGGATCTTCCCCAAAGTAGGATCTCCCCAACAGCAAAACTGGGAATGTTTAAGCTAAGAATACATGAGTATTCGTGAGGGGGCTTTAATGGATAATTAGCATAGAACTAGGCAGAGGTCAACTGCATCCAAGCTTTAATTAACTGAAGTCATTTGGGGGTGGGGTCAGCATCATCATTCTGTCTTCTGCCTGGGTGGGAGCCTCAGTTTCTACAGAACTCAATGATACGTTATTATGTGTATCTCTGGAGGAGGAACTAGGACTCTGCTTTTTCCACACACTATTGTTTGACTGCCTTTTCTCTGTTCCTGCATCCCTTTGTTCCCTTGAGATCACTAATTACTGAGATGTGTTCTAGGGCAAGCATTGCAGCCAGGCTTAGATCACAAAATGGCTTAGGTCAAAATGGTTTCTCTTACGTCAAGAAAGGCGTGCTGTGTTCTCTTTTTCTGGGGGACTCCTGCTTACCCTGCACACTGGACTCCCAGGACCATGCAATCAGAGGGATCTGCTGATCCTTCCTACCCTTCTGTACCACAGTCTTCATAAAATGTGATCCCTCGCTCACTCAAAAATGTGTCATGAAAAGACACTGAACACTTCTTAAAGTGGCCCGTGTTTTAGGAGCAAGTCTCCTGACTAGAAAACTTCCTTGCCACTTTTCATACCTCTCACAAACAAAGCAAGTCTAATTTACTGTCCACAGTATAGCCTCCTTGGGTATTTGTGGCTGTTTTTTGTTGTTGTTGTTCTGCTTCAGGCTAGAAACCCTGAACACCATCTAACATTGTTACCTTACTTTACCTCTAGAAGATTCCAGGCAGCACCCTGCTGCTGCTAAGTCACTTCAGTCGTGTCCAACTCTGTGCGACCCCATAGATGGCAGCCCACCAGGCTCGCCCGTCCCTGGGATTCTCCAGGCAAGAACACTGGAGTGGGTTGCCATTTCCTTCTCCAATGCATGAAAGTGAAAAGTGAAAGTGAAGTCACTCAGTCGTGTCCGACTCCTAGCGACCCCATGGACTGAAGCCTACCAGGCTCCTCCGTCCGTGGGATTTTTCCAGGCAAGAGTACTGGAGTGGGGTGCCATTGCCTTCTCCGAGGCAGCACCCTAAGAGTGAGTATTTCCTAGATCCAGGGAAACAGGAACCTTCTCTACTTTGCTTACTGATGTGTTCCACCTTAATGAGTGAGGAGATGCTAAGCAAACGTTTTCTGAAGGTCAAAAGTGGAACTCCCCCTTCATGAATGTCCCTCTCAGCAGTCATTGTTCTTACATAAAATTTGTACTGATTTACACTGAAATGAGTAATTAAGGAAAAGGATGCATTATTACTTTCCATTGAGTTGAGTGTTGTTTTGTTATAAAAGTGTTCCCCTGGTTTCCTCTCTTTGCCCCTGGTATCTTTCTCTTTTGGATTCTTATAACAGAATGACCAAAATATCCCCGAGATGTTTCACTTAAAAATAAGCTTGCATATTTTACTGAGGAGTAGCATTTATAGATAAAAATGCACAAATTCTAATGTATAACTCAATAAATTATTGCAAAATGACACAACTTTATAAACACGTAACAAGAAAATAAATGAAGCATTAAAACATCATAGAAGACTCATAACTATCAGTACCATTTTAAACATCATAGATTAATATTGTTTGTTTTGAGACTATGTAAATGGAATAATGCAGAAGTATCTGGTTTCATTGCTTGATATAGTACTTTTGAAATTATCTTCTCTGATACTTTGTTACAGCAAATCATTAATGTTTTTGTCATATAACTATATATATTACATTGTATGACCATAGTACAATTTATATATACATTTTATTCTTGGTAAATGTCTAATTCATTGTAGTGTTTTGCTATTAAAATTGACTTTACTATAAAAAGATGAACTTGCTTTGTTCATTGCTTGTACTTTAGATTTCACTTATGAGTAAAGTCATATGGCATTGATCTTTCCCCACCTGACTTAGCATGCTATAGAGTAAACAGAAGTAGAAACAGAATGTCGTACACATGAAACTTGATGAGGTTATAAACCAATGTTACCTCAACAAAAAGTAAATTAAGTGGCAGATTCATTTTAATATATTGCAAAACCAATACAATATTGTAAAGTTAAATAAAATAAAATTAAATTTAAAAACAACAACCACAACAACAAGAAACAAGTTGCCCATTTCTAAATGGTACTCCTTCCAAATTTACACTTTATGGACATTGTACCAGAATTAAATAGGAAGGCAACTGTTCCTTCTAACTGTTTTGTTTGGAGACACTGAACGCACTCAAGGTATAGCAAAGTAACTACAGACAACCCAGGTAGGAAAGGAAAAATATCATCCAAACAGTCTGACTTTTTAATTTAACCTTTCATTTTGAAATAATAAATTCTCAAGAAGTTTCAAAAATAGCACAGAGAGGCTCTGTATATCCTTCCCCCTGTTTGTTACATTTTACATAACAGTAGAACATAAAAATGGAGGTTGGAGGAAGACAGGAGCACCTCATCACTGCTGGGCAAGGGTGGGGGTCAGGCTTCCCACTAGGAAGCTAGTCCAGGGAAGGGTGTGTTTAGCTGGAGTTTTGTCTAAACCTCTCGGTCCTGCTAGGCTGAGCTTTTCCTGGCTCTTGAATTCAACGGAGCGGGCTTCCCTCAGAGCTTTTATGAAGTGTGCTCTCTGGCACATGTCTGGGTTCCTGGCTCCTCCTCCAGAATCCAGTCCAGGATGTATGAGGCCTGTGAGGCATGAAGAAAAGCAAAGGATCTCTGTAATGGTCACACTCAATCCTCAGGCCCTTGGGAGGGTGCCCTTTTCTCTTCTCCTTTCCAAGGCTTCTGTTTACTGTACGTATAATGTCCAGGGATGGGGTTTCAGCTGTTCTTAGAAGGGATCCATAGGAAGAAGTGTGTCTACCTCTGAAAACAGAATTGTTCTGTCCTGAAACCAGAGGTCTCTCACATTGGCTTTTTCTACACTTTGATGCTTCATTTTTCCAGGAGATAAATCTTTTATTTCTTTTTAATATATGCATTGCACAGAACTGAACATAAAGTCTAATAAAGATGCTTAAAAGCAGCATTTGTAAAACAAGGCAACTAGCTGTTGAAACAGCTAAACAGTAGCTGTTGAAACAAATAAAAACCTTGTGATTTTAAATAAATAACAAAGGTGATGAGGCCACTGGTGAAACACAGGGTCCCCAGCGTTCATCCTGACACTCCACCCTCCTGCAGGTCTTCAGGCATGTATATGCATCCTGAATATAACAAATATGAAGGGCATTCCTCTCAGTGGAACAAGGAGCATAAGCACAGAAAGTCCTAATGAAACGATAAGGTGCTACCCAGGCTTACTTATGTTGTCATGGTGACAGTGAAGGAAAGGGAGAGTGCTTATGAATACCTTGAATCTTTTACACAATGAGCCAATGGGGCAAGTGTCTCATTCTCCTGCTTTCTGCCACCTTGAATCCCTGAACAGATATCCACAATAGGTAAGAACAGGACAAATGTCTCGCATGAACCTATCTTAGGAAATTTCTACCAAGTAATAGTGGTTCCTACAAGTTCCTTTGAAATAATTATACCCTTCAATTTATAGAGCAATTAAAAAATAAATGATCTCTCCATATAATGATTTATTCAGATGAGGATTAATGAATGTCCAAGCCATTAGTGGGGCTGGTGAGTGGGAAACAGGATTATTTGCAAAGTGCCAGAGAGTCCCTGTAGAGAATGCTGGCTGATTGCAAAAGACACTATATCTTCATGATGGAGAATCTGCAAATCACCACCTGGGACAGGCAGGTGTTCTTTGCTTCCTGATGAGATGAAATGGGAAGCACACAGTACCACCTATGGAGCAACCTTGCCAAAAGTTTACCCTGAATCTAAAAAAAAAAAAAATCGTCTATATCCAACTTTCAGTCACAGAAAACATGAGGAATAGAAAGACAAATTAAATTTACAACACTGAAAAAAAAATAATTTACAAACCCAGAATCTTCAACATAGTGCAAGGCAACTAGTCCAGACTTTTCAAAAATAAAGGCCATAGGAGAGAAAAAGTCTGGATTATTTTAGATTAAAATAGCCTGCTGCTACTTCTGCTGTAGCTAAGTTGCATCAGTCGTGTCCGACTCTGTACGACCCCATAGACGGCTGCCCACTAGTCTTCCCTGTCCCTGGGATTCTCCAGGCAAGAATATTGGAGTGGGTTGCCATTTCCTTCTCCAATGCATGAAAGTGAAAAGTGAAAGTGAAGTCGCTCAGTCGTGTCCACTCCTAGTGACCCCATGGACTGCAGCCTACTAGGCTACTCCACCCTGGGATTTTCCAGGCAGGAGTCTAGAGACTCATAAAAGTGTAATGGAGGGTATAAACTTTGAATGGATACTTGCTGAGAAAAAACAATCTAAAAGACATTTTGGAGACAATGAGTAAAATTTAATATGGCCTAGAAATCATATAATATTCAAAAGTTATTATTAATATCAGTCTCTCCCATCAGGAAGCTTCCAGAAGTCTCTATCCTCATCCATCAGAGGGCAGACAGAATGAAAACCATAGCCACAGAAAACTAACCAAACTGATTGCAAGGATCACAGCTTTGTCTAAATCAATGAAACTACGAGCCATGCCGAGTAGGGCCCCTGAAGACGGATGGGTCATGGTGGAGAGTTCTGACAAAATGTGTCCACTGGAGAAGGGAACAGCAAACCACTTCAGTATTCTTGCCTTGAGAACCCCATGGACAGGATGAAAAGGCTAAACCATATGACACTGAAAGATGAACTCCCCAGGTCAGTAGGTGCCCAATGTGCTACTGGAGATCAGCAGAGAATTAACTCCAGAAAGAATGAAGAGACAGAGACAAAGTGAAAACATTGCCCAGCTGTGGATGTGACTGGTGATGGAAGCAAAGTCCAATGCTATAAGGAACAATATTGCATAGGAACATGGAATGTTAGGTCCATCAGATCAGATCAGATCAGATCTGTCGCTCAGTTGTGTCCGACTCTTTGCGACCCCATGAACTGCAGTTAGATCCATGAATCAAGGTAAATTGGAAGTGGTCAAACAAGAGATGGCCAAGAGTGAACATCAACATTTTAGGAATCAGTGAACTAAAATGAACTGGAATGGTGAATTTAATTCAGATGGCTATCATATCTACTACTGTGGACAAGAATCCCTTAGAAGAAATGGAGTAGCCAAAATAGTCAACAAAAGAGTCTGATATGCAGTACTTGGGTGCAGTCTCAAAAATGACAGACTTATCTTGTTCATTTCAAAGGCAAACCACTCACTATGACAGTAATCCAAGTCTATGCCCCAACCACTAATGCCAAAAAAGCTGAAGTTGAACAGTTCTATGATGAACTATAAGACTTTCTAGAACTAACACCAAAAAAAGGATGCCATTTTCATTGTGGAGAACTAGAATGCAATAGTCGGAAGTCAAGAGATACCTGGAGTAACAGGCATGTTGGGCCTTACAGTACAAAATGAAGCAGGGCAAAGGCTATCAGAGCTTTGCCAAGAGAATGCACTGGTCATAGCAAACACCCTCATCCAACAACACAAGTAACAACTCTCCACATGGACATCACCATATGGTCATTACCAAAATCAGATTGGTTATATTCTTTGCAGCCAAAGATGGAGAAGCACTACACAGACAGCAAAAAAAAAAAAAAAAAACACCAGGAGCTGACTGTGGCTCAGATCATGAACTAATTGCCAAATTCAGACTTAAATTGAAGAAAGTAGGGAAAACCACTAGACCATTCAGGTATGACCTAAATTGAATCTCTTATGATTATACAGTGGAAGTGACAAATAAATTCAAGGTATTAGATTTGATTGACAGAGTGCCTGAAGAACTATGGATGGAGGTTTGGGACATTGCACAGGAAGCACTGATCAAGACCATCCCCAAGAAAAAGAAATACTAAAAGGCAAAATGATTGTCTGAGGAGAATTTACAAATAGCTGAGAAAATAAGAGAAATGAGATGTTGGGAGCCGGCTTGGATCAGCGCTCCACCCATGACAAAGGTCATGAGGAAGGAGGCTCGGCATACGCAAAGGCGGGATCTAGCCTCAGAAGCACCCCCTGGAAATTCTCGAGCATCGACCCCCAAAAACCAGAGTCTGCCTTCTTTCTGCTTTGTGTTCTCACCTACACCTCTGACTTTATGGGGGGCTGTCCTCTACTATCTCTCTCTGAAAAAAGAGTTAACTTACAGCTCCAGTTAATAATTCCTGGGTGTGACAGTGTTTCAAACTACAGACTCTTTTGGAAATCCTCTAGCCTGCCTGAATAGGCTTTTCCAGCCACATGTGATTGTTCAGAGCCTCCCAACTGTGAGAGGCATGAGATATTCTAAACTGTCTAAGTACAGACTCCTTTGAGCAGTTGATTGATTGATTAGAAATTGTATTGGTGAAGGGTTTTTCACTTGTTGGGCCAATGTTTGCTGCTAAGTCTCCATGTCCCTTACCTACTGTGTCCTTGGCAGTGTATTGATTGATATAATTGGTTTATAGAAATGTAAGTAGTAGCTTTAATGTTTGTAACCTTAGACCCTTGAGTTAATTCTTTCTCTTGTTATAACCCACCACACCTTTTCTCCATGTCCCTTACCTACTGTGTCCTTGGCAGTGTATTGATTGATATAATTGGTTAATAGAAAGGTAAGTAGTAGCTTTAATGTTTGTAACCTTAGACCCTTGAGTTAATTCTTTCTCTTGTTATAACCCACCACACCTTTGTCCTATAGAAATGCAACTCCAATGCCTTTGGAGGGTGGCACCTGACTAATCACCTTTAGAGAAAAATAAGTTTTCTGAAGAAAGGGTCTTAAAATGTTGACAGGCCTCCGGGCCAGAAGATGATGCAAATCACCTAAACTTTTGCATATGATAAGTTTGCAGGAAGAAAGCCTGGCTTACTGCATGACTCTACCCCTTCCCCCATTATCCTCTATGCATAACTTAAGGTATAAAAACTACTTTGAAAAATAAAGTGTGGGGCCTTGTTCACTGAAGCTTGGTCTCCCCATGTCGTTCTTTCTCTTACCTTCTGGCTGAATTATTCAGCCTCCTCTCTCCACAAAATGTTCCCACTGAGCTATCCTTATTTCATCCGCTTTTCCTCACTGAATTTCCTCACTGAGCTATCTTCATTTTTATTACTCTTTATATATTTAATTAACGCCTAATTAATCATTTCCTGACCCCTGCTGACACCATCTCCCTTTCAAATTCCCTGGATCCACTGGGGCTGGACCCTGGCAATGAAAGGCAAAGGAGAAAAAGAAATATTTCCATCTGAATGCAGGGTTCCAAAAAATAGCAAGGAGAGATAAGAAAGGTTTCTTCAGTGATACCAAGAGAACATTTCATGCAAAGATGGGCTTGATAAAGGAAAGAAATGGTATGGACCTAACAGAAGCAGAAGATATCAAGAAAAGGTGGCAACAACACACAGAAGACCTATACAAAAAGATATTCATGACTCAGATAACCACGATGATGTGATCACTTACCTAGAATCAGACATCCTGGAATGAGAAGTCAAGTGTGTCTTAGGAAGCATCATTATGAACATAGCTAGTGGAGGTGATGGAATTTCAGGTAAGCTATTTCAAATCCTAAAAGATGATGCTGTTAAAGTTCTGCCCTCAATATGCCGGCTAATTTGGAAAGTTCAGCAGTGGCCATAGGACTGGAAAAGGTCAGTTTTCATTCCAATCCCAAAGAAAGGCAATGCCAAAGGATGTTCAAATTACCACACAATTGCACTCATCTGACACGCTAGCAAAGTAATGCTCAAAATTCTCCAAATGAGGCTCCAACAGTATGTGAACTGAGAACTTCCAGATGTTCAAACTGAATTTAGAGAAGGCAGGGGAACCACAGATCAGATTGCCAACATCCATTACATTGTAGAAAAAGCAAGAGAGTTCCAGAAAAATATCTACTTCTTCTTTATTGACTATGCCAAAGCCTTTGACTGTGTGGATCACAACAACTGTGGAAAATTCTTAAAGAGAAGGTAATACCAGACCATCTTACCTGTCTGCCGAGAAATCTGTATGCAGTTTAAGAAGCAACAGTTAGAACCAGGCATGGGACAATAGGCTGTTTCCAATTTGGGAAAGGAGTACTTCAAGCCTGTATATTGTCACCCTGATTTTTTAACTTCTATGCAAAGTGCATTGTGTAAAATTCTGGGCTGGATGAAACACAAGCTGGAATCAAGATTGTCATGAGAAATATCGATAACCTCAGACATGCAGGTGACACTACCCTTATGGCAGAAAGCAAAGAGGAAGAGCCCCTTGATGAAAGTGAATTAGGAGAATGAAAATGCTGGCTTAAAAATCAGCATTCAAAAAATAAAGAGCATAGCATCCCATCCCAGCACTTCATGGCAAATAGCTGGGGAAACAATGAGAAACTTTATTTTCTTGGGCTCCAAAATCATTGCAGATTGTTACTTCAGCCATGAAATTAAAAGGTGTTTGCTCCTTGGAGGAAAAGTTATGACCTATCTATACAGCATATTAAAAAGCAGAGACATTACATTTTTGACAAATTTCCATCTAGTCAAAGCTATGGCTTTTGCAGTAGTCATGTATGGATGTGAGAGTTGGACCATAAAGAACACTGAGGACTGAAGAATTGATACTTTTTAACTGTGTTGTCGGAGAAGACTCTTGAAAGTCCCTTGGACTGCAAGGAGATCAAACCAGTCCATCCTAAAGGAAATCAGTCCTGAATATTAATTTCAAGGACTGATGCTAAAGCTGAATTTCCAATACTTTGACCACCTGATAACAAAGAACTGACTTATTGGAAAAGATCCTGATGCTAGGAAAGATTGAAGGTGGGAGAAGTAGGGGAAGACAGAGTATGAGATGGTTGGATGGCATCACGGACTCAACGGACATGAGTTTGAGCAAGTTCCAGGAGTTGGTGATGTATGGGGTAGCCTGGTGTTTTGCAGTCAATGGGGTTGCTAATGCTCGGACATGACTAAGTGACTGAACTGATAATGGTAGTGTAGTTAAGTAAGATAATGCCCTTATTTTTAAGAGATGTGTACTGAAATATTTAGAGGTGAGAAGATACCATGTCTTACATTAAAATGGTTTACATATAAAATATATCAAATGACAATTCTTAAATCTGTTTAGGGTTTCTGCAAGCTATGGCCAATAGACCAGTTCTAGTCAACTGCCTGTTTTTATCCATGATCTAAGCATGAATTTAACCTGCTTTAATGGTTGAATAAAATATGAAAGAAAGAATATTTTCTGGCATGTGAAAACTATATGAAAATTCAAATTTCAGTGCCCATATACTTGTGTTGGAACATAGCATTGTTCCTTCATTTGCATATTGTCTACAGTTGCTTTTGCATAAGAGCATATTTTCTTATATGTTGGGAACTTTGATGATGAATAAAAATCAGCTTCACAATTGACATGTAAAATTATCAGAATCATACCATTTTTTTTTACCTTTAGTGTATTTTTACCAGTATATTAAAAGTAAAAAATTGAATTTTAAAGACATAGGGTAAGTGACTTGCCTATGTCCCTATACAGTTGGTAATATAAACTGACTCTAGGTTTACTTACCAATGGTAGGTAAATCTAGTCTATAAACACATATCCTCATGTTCAATAACTCCTGATGAAACAATTTTTAAAGTATGAGTTTTTCTAATTTGAGATCTTCTAAAAGATATTCTGGCCACAACCATTTGTGTTTGTTTTTTTTTTTAACTACCTTTATCTTGAGTGTTTTCAGTTCAGTTCAGTTCAGTCGCTCAGTCATGTCTGACTCCTTGCGATCCCAGGAATGGCAGCACGCCAGGCCTCCCTGTCCATCACCAACTGCTGGAGGCTACCCACACCCATGTCCATCGAGACGGTGATGTCATCCAGCCATCTCATCCTCTCTCGTCCCCTTCGCCTCCTGCCCCCAATCCTTCCCAGCACCAGGGTCTTTTCCAATGAATCAATACTTTGCATGATGTGGCCAAAGTACTGGAGTTTCAGCTTCAACATCAGTCCTTCCAATGAACACCCAGGACTGATCTCCTTTAAGATGGACAGATTGGACCTTCTTGCAGCCCAAGGGACTCTCACAGTCTTCTACAAAAAAGCATCAATTCTTTGCGCTCAGCTTTCTTCATAGGCCAACTCCCACATCCATACAAAACCACAGGAAAAACCACAACCTTGACTAGGTAGACCTTTGTTGGCAAAGTAATGTCTCTGCTTTTTAATATGCTGTCTAGGTTGGTCATAGCTTTCCTTCCAAGGAGTAAGCATCTTTTAATTTCATGGCTGAAATCACCATCTGCAGTGATTTTGGAGCCCAGAAATTAAAGTCTGACACTGTTTCCATTGTCTCCCCATCTATTTCCCATGAAGTGATGGGACCAGATGCCATGATCTTCATTTTCTGAATGCTGAGCTTTAAGCCAACTTTTTCACTCTCCTCTTTCACTTTCAACAAGATCCTTTTTAGTTCCTCTTCACTTTCTGCCATAAAGGTGGTGTCATCTGCATATCTGAGGTTATTGATATTTCTCCCGGCAATCTTGATTCCAGCTTGTGCTGCTTCCAGCCCAGCATTTCTCATGATGTACTCTACATATAAGTTAAATAAACATGGTGACAATATACAGCCTTGATGTACTTTTTTTTCCTATTTGGAGCTAGTCTATTGTTCCATGTCCAGTTCTAACTGTTGCTTCCTGACCTGCATATAGGTTTCTCAAGAGGCAGGTCAGGTGGTCTGATATTCCCATCTCTCTCAGAATTTTCCACAGTTTGCTGTGATCCACATAGGATCACAAAGGCTTTGGCATAGTCAATAAAGCAGAAATAGATGTTTTTCTGGAACTCTCTTGCTTTTTCGATGATCCAGCAGATGTTGGCAATTTGATCTCTAGTTCCTCTGCCTTTTCTAAAACCAGCTTGAACATCTGGAAGTTCATGGTTCATGTATTGCTGAAGCCTGGCTTGGAGAATTTTGAGCATTACTTTACTAGTGTGTGAGATGAGTGCAATTGTGCAGTAGTTTGAACATTCTTTGGCATTGCCTTTCTTTGGGATTGGAATGAAAACTGACCTTTTCCAGCACTGTGGCCACTGCTGAGTTTTCCAAATTTGCTGGTATATTGAGTGCAGCACTTTCACAGCATCATGTTTCAGGATTTGGAATAGCTCCACTGGAATTCCATCACCTCTACTAGCTTTGTTTGTAGTGATGCTTTCTAAGGCCCATTTGACTTCACATTCCAGGATGTCTGGCTCTAGGTCAGTGATCACACCATCATGATTATCTGGGTCGTGAAGCTCTTTTTTGTACAGTTCTTCTCTGTTTTCTTGCCACCTCTTCTTAATATCGTCTGCTTCTGTTAGGTCCATACCATTTCTGTCCTTTATCAAGCCCTTCTTTACGTGAAATGTTCCCTTGGTATTTCTATTTTTCTTGAAGAGATCTCTAGTCTTTCTCATTCTGTTGTTTTAATCTATTTCTTTGCAGTGATCGCTGAGGAAGGTTTTCTTATCTCTCCTTGCTATTGTTTGGAACCCTGAATTCAGATGGAAGTATCTTTTCTTTTCTCCTTTGCTTTTCACTTCTCTTCTTTTCACAGCTATTTGTAAGGCATATATATATTTATAAAGCTGAATCACTTTGCTGTACACCTGAAGCTGATACAACATTGCAAACCAACTATACTTCAGTTAAAAAAATACATTTACAAATAGCAAGTATCAGAATACAATTTATAAGACCATTGTTGCAAAATCACTGCACATTCCTATGGATTTTTTAGACATTGTATATCTATATCTGCCTCTATGTAAAATTGTAAATACACAAAAATGCATGGGAGAGAGTATCTCAGAAGAGGAAGGGAGAATTAGACCTGGGGAGAGAAGAACAGATAGAGGAGGATTATAAATGTATTAGTCATGGAATTTTTGTTTGATCTGACTAAATCATGTTAAAATGTTAACAATTTAATTGTTCATTGTGGGTGGTGGGTACATGAGTTCTTAAAGTGTTCTGTTGGTTTTTCTGTAAAGTCTAACTGGAAAGAAAGTAGCACCTGGATTCTGCCCCCCACCCCTGGGGCCATCTTCTGCACAGATCACCCCCCAACAGAGTCCTGCTTCCCAGGTCCTGCTCTCTTCACAGGGCTTCAGGCCTAGGAGGCAAAGGCTCTGACTTTTACTAGCCCAGGGCTTGCCATCTTCTCTTGATGTTTTGCCAAATCCCTATTTATACCTTTAATAAATAGTCTTTTGATTAAATTCTAAAATTTTCTTATTTTGAGAAAGAAATACAGCTGGGACCTACAATTTCACCACTAACTGCTTTTTCTGAGTCAATGCAATTTCGTAAAAGAAATAAGTGACAGGAAAATATTGGAAAGTATGTGGCAAAATGGGCTTCCCAAAGTATGTGGCAAAATGGGCTTTCCCGGTGGCTCAGTGAGAAAGAACCCACCTGCAGGAGATGTAGGAGACACTGGTTTGATCCCTGGGTTGGGAGATTCCCTGGAAGAGGACATGGCAACCCGCTCCAGTATCCCAGCCTGGAGAATCCCATGGGGTTGCAGAGAGGCAGACATGACTGAAAACACTAAGCATAGCACAGCATATGGCAAAAGTTATCATTATTTACAGATGATTTGATTACATACATACAGAGTTAAAAAGGAATCAGCTGCAACAATAAAAGAAATAAGATGCTTTACTAAGTGTACTTATTCAATTCAGTTCAGTTCAGTTGCTCAGTCGTGTCCGACTCTTCACGATCCCATGAATCACAGCATGTCAGTCCTCCCTGTCCATCACCAACACCTGGAGTTCACTCAGACTCACATTCATCAAGTCAGTGATGCCATCCAGCCATCTCATCCTCTGTCATCCTCTTCTCCTCCTGCCCCCAATCCCTCCCAGCATCAAAGTCTTTTTCAATGAGTCAAATCTTCGCATGAGGTGGCCAAAGTACTGGAGTTTCAGCTTCGGCATCATTCCTCCAAAGAAATCCCAGGGCTGATCTCCTTCAGAATGGACTGGTTGGATCTCCTTGCAGTCCAAGGGACTCTTAAGAGTCTTCTCCAACACTGCAGTTCAAAAGCATCAATTCTTCAGGGCTCAGCTTTCTTCACAGTCCAACTCCCACATCCATACATGACCACAGGAAAGACCATAGCCTTGACTAGATGGACCTTTGTTGGCAAAGTAATGTCTCTGCTTTTGAATATGCTATCTAGGTTGGTCATAACTTTCCTTCCAAGGAGTAAGCGTCTTTTAATTTCATGGCTGCAATCACCATCTGCAGTGGTTTTGGAGCCCCAAAAAATAAAGTCTGACACTCTTTTCACTATTTCCCCATCTATTTCCCATGAAGTGATGGGACCGGATGCCATGATCTTCATTTTCTGAGTGTTGAGCTTTAAGCCAACTTTTTCACTCTCCACTTTCACTTTCATCAAGAGGCTTTTTAGTTCCTCTTCACTTTCTGCCACAAGGGTGGTGTCATCTGCATATCTGAGGTTATTGATATTTCTCCCAGCAATTTTGATTTCAGCTTGTGTTTCTTCCAGTCCAGTGTTTCTTGTGATGTACTCTGCATATAAGTTAAATAAGGAGGGTGACAATATACAGCCTTGATGTACTCCTTTTCCTATTTGGAACCAGTCTGTTGTATTTATTAGGAAGTGTATTTATTAGGAAGGTATAAACAATATTAATAATTATATACAGAGACATCTTTAAAAGTTAATGAAACTGAGAGAGAGAGATGAGCAGGCAGAGAGCACAGAAGATTTTTAGGGCAGTGGAACTTGTCTGTATGATACTATAAATGTAATACACATTTGTCCAAACCCACACATGTGCTGCTCCAACAATGAACCCTAATATAAAGTAAGAACTTCAGGTGATAAGGATGTGTCAGTGTAGATGGTAACAAAGGCACCACTCCTGCAGGGTAAGTGGGGGAGGCTGGGCATGTGTGGGGGCAGGAAATCCCTGTACCTTCCACTCAATTTTTAGCTTTTTTTTTTTCATAAAAAGAAACTTGCTTGAGGGAAGTTATACACTGTCATGTAGTTTTTCATGCAAATCCGTGGGAGTATCTTGGGAGAAAAAGTTTTACGTTACTGTTCTGTAATGAAGATATTTGATTTCAAATATTTTAAAACTAATAAACACAAGATAACATATGAACGAGGATTTGAATAACAACAATCATGGAAGACCTCTTGTAATTTTAAAAAAGAAATCAAATTACAATGAAAGAGTTTCTAGTTTCTACAGAAAATGAGTAAGCTTTCTATGGCCACACCCCCCCATGATTACTACTAAAATCTCTGGACAGAATACAATAAGTAACCACTGGAGGACTCTGTTAATTACACAAACAAAAGAAGGTAGACTGTGGAGAGGAGCTAAAACTGGAGTGACAACTCCTGAGAGAATGAAGTTCCCAAATTGTTTTCTTCTCATGGCTTTGAGCTGAGTGTGGGTCCCCACTGTGGAGTCATAGCACTGCCAAAATTCAGCCTCTGTGCACCAGTGTTGGATTAAATCTCAGAGACACAGTTTTGGACAAAGCCAAAAGAAATAGCTTTATTGCTTTGCCAGGCAAAGGGGGACACAGTGGACTAATGCCTTCGAGTTGGTGTGTCCCACCCTGAAGGGGTTCAGATCAGATCAGATCAGTCACTCAGTTGTGTCTGACTCTTTGTGACCCCATGAATTACAGCACGCTAGGCCTCCCTGTCCATCACCAACTCCCGGAGTTCACCCAGACTCACATCCATCGAGTCAGTGATGCCATCCAGCCATCTCAACCTCTGTCGGCCCCTTCTCCTCTTGCCCCCAGTCCCTCCCAGCATCAGAGTCTTCTCCAATGAGTCAACTCTTCACATGAGGAGGGGTTAGGGTTAGTCTTACAGTAATGATTCAAGGAGCAGGGAGTGATCAACTCATGGACAATCTTCTGATTGTAAGGTAACTGGAAGTCAGCATCATGAATCCACTCACTCCAACTGGTTGAGAATCTATGTGCTTGTGTTCAGCAGTTTTCATCTGGAGGGCATCTGCTTCCTTTAAAAGCATCATAGTAATATGTATCAGGCCATTATGTATATATCTTTCAGAGAAAAATGAGTTTGTTGATTCTTCCATGTGGCAGATTTATAGCCCAAATTGCTACCAGTTCCCCAGCCCAACAGCTATTCTTATTTTCTGTGTGTGGGTGTGTGTGTGTGTGTGACTCGCTCAGTTGTGTTCAACTCTTTGCAACCCCAAGTACTGCAGCCCACCAGACTCCTCTTTCCCTGGAATTCTCTAGGCAAGAACACTGGAATGGGTTGCCATTCCCTTCTCCAGGGTTTCTTCCTGACCCAGGGACCAAACCTGGGTCTTCTGCATTGCAGGCACATTCTTTATCATCAGAGCCACCAGGGAAGCCCATTCTTTGTTTATACATCTTCACGTTTCCCTATCATTGTTTTGAGTCAGCCTTTTACTTCAAAAGATAAGGCCATAGAGGCTTATATATGGTTTCCATATGTCATCTAAGGAAGCTAAAGTTAAAATCCCTACTTTTTGTTCAGAGGCATCATGAAAAACACCTCTCTGGTGGGAGGATGTTAGAGGCAGTCCCTGTTCATATGTTTAGTTCATATTTTTCTTCTGTAGCTTTGTTCCAAAAGTAGGTCCCAATTATGGAACTGTATCTACATCAAAGGCAAGTGTACATAAAAATTTTCTGGCCAGAGGCACCAGAAAATACACTCTTTCATATCAGAGGTAGAAATCCTACAGAGAAGACAACAGAAAGGGGGTTCATTCTCTGTATGGGTCCACACACCCTGGAGCTCATCTGGGGGCAGTGAACGTGGAGGAGAGACCCAGACAAGTGCAGCAGAGACTTGGGGGCCAAAAAAGGTTTAAATCATCACATAGTCTTAAAGAATTCCTTAGTGACACATACATAGAACAGACCCAATGTGGTGGAACAAAAGGCCTCAAACAAATCTAAGACTGGAACTAGTACTTATAGAAAGTAAGACAGAACCTGGAATCTGATCCTATCTGAACTGATGGGCTATAAAAATAAAATATTAACATTTTTCAGGAGATTTGAATGGAACTGAGGGTTTACACAACATAATATTCAAAGACTTTATGACAGCAAATGTATTAATAATTCTGTCAAAGAGGTAAAGATACAATTAAAATGAATGGAAAGGAGTTTACAACAGAAAAATAAAAACTTAAAGAGAAGCAAATAATAGCTTAAGAACTTAAAAATAGAATAAGCTAAAGAGCAAATAGGCCAAGTAGCAAAATTAGCAAAATAGGCTAAAGAGCAAAACAGAAATGACTGAGGAAAGAGCTGGTGAACTTGCAGACAGGTCAGTGTAAATTATCCATCTGAAAGAAAGAGGGAAAAAGGTGAAAAAATACAACTTTGGGGAAGTGCTATTTATGTGGGAAAATATTAATGATGCATTTGTCTAACATTTGTGTGACTTGAGTCCCAGCAAGAGAAGAGAAATTGGTGAATGTAAAAACAAAAAAAAAAATTGTATTAATAATGATCAAAAACTTTCCCAAGCTGGAAAAATTAATAAATTTTCAGATTCTGGAAGTTCTGTGAATCTCAAGGGAAAAAAAAAAAAGTAAAGAAAGTCACGCTCTTACAGATACTAATTAAACTTCTCAAAAGTAAAGATAAAGAAAAATTCTTGTAAACAACTAGAGAAAAAGGATATTCAGGGGTAAAGAAGATATTCATGGTATAAATGACCACAGTTTTTCATCAGAAAATGTATAAACCTTATTCACTAGAGCCAAGACATAGAAACACCTAAGTGGTGTATCTTGCTGGATGAAGAGATAAAGGAAAAAAATGTGTGTATATACATGTTCATGTGTGTGTATGTATATATTACAATAGGATATTGTCATTATTGCTGTTCAGTTGCTAAGTGATGTCCAACTCTTTGTGGTCCCATGGACAGCAGCAGCATGCCAAGCTCCTCTGTCCTCAATTATCTTCCAGAGGTTGCTCAAATTCATGTCCATTGAGGTGGTGATGCTTTCTAACCATTTCATCCTCTGCCACCTCCTTTTTTGCCTTCATTTTTTGCAGTGATCAGGGTTTTTCCAATGAATTAGCTCTTTGCATCAACTTTAGCTTTAGCAACAGTCCCCCCAATGAATATTCAGGTTGATTTCCTTTAGAATTGATTGATTTGATCTCCTTGCAGTCCAAGGGAGTCTCAAGAGTCTTCTTCAGCACCACAGTTTGAAAGCATCAATTTTAGTGTTCAACCTTCTTTTTGATCCCACTCTCACATCCATACAGGACTACTAGAAAAACAATAGCTTTGACTACATGGACAAAGGTCAGTAATGTG
Source organism: Tragelaphus eurycerus (assembly GCA_935064755.1). Lineage (NCBI taxonomy): Eukaryota > Metazoa > Chordata > Mammalia > Artiodactyla > Bovidae > Tragelaphus > Tragelaphus eurycerus. Next base: position 4,881,926 of record CAKXYN010000112.1, read on the forward strand.
ATCTCTCTGCTTTTAAACACACTGTCTAGGTTTGGCGTGGCTTCTTTTCCAAGGATCAAGTGTCTTCTAATTTTATGGCTGCAGTCACCATCCACAGTGATTTTGGAGTCAAAGAAAATAGTCTGTCACTGTTTCCAGTTTTCCCATCTATTTGCCAAGAAGTAATTGGACCAGATGCCATGATCTTAGTTTTTGAATGTTGACTTTTAAACCAGCTTTTTCACTCTCCTCTTTCACTTTCATCAAGAGGCTCTTTAGTTCCTTTTCACTTTCTCCCTTTAGGGTGGTGCCATCTGCAAATCTGAGGTTATTGATATTTCTCCCAGCAATCTTGATTACAGTTTGAGCTTCATCCGGCCTGGTGTTTTGTATGATGTACTCTGCATATAAGTTAAATAATCAGGGCAACACATACAGCCTTGACGTACTCCGTTCCCAATTAGGAACCAGTCCGTTGTTCCATGTCCATTCTAACTGTTGCTTCTTGACCTGCATACAGGTTTCTCAGGAGGCAAGTAAGGTGGTCTGGTATGCCCATCTCTTTAAGAATTTTCCACAGTTTGTTTTCATCCATATAGTCAAAGGCTTCAACTTAGTGAAGCAGAAGTAGACATTTTTCTGAAATTCCCTTTCATTTTCTGTGATCCAGAGGATGTAGTTAATTTGATCTCTGGTTCCTCTGCCCTTTCTAAATCTAGCTTATATATCTGGAGCTTCTCTTTTTACATGCTGTTGAAGCCTAGCTTGAAGGATTTGAGCATTACCTTGCTAGCATGTGAAATGAGTGCAATTTTGCAGTAGTTTGAATATTCTTTGATGTTGCCCTTCTTTGGGATTGGAATGAAAACCGACCTTTTCCAGTCCTGTGGCCACTGCTGAGTTTTCCAAATTTGCTGGCCTATTGAATGCAGCACTTTAAGAGCATCATCTTTCAAGATTTGAAGTAGCTCAGTAGGAAGCATTACTATAAACAAAGGGAGGAGGTGATGGAATTCTAGCTGAGCTAAGAGCTCAAAAATTTCAAACACATACACATGAAAGATGTGGTAACTAACCTTATTGTGGTAATTATTTTGCAGTGTATAGGTATATCCAGTCATCATGTTGTACACTTTAATGTTATACATTGATATATCTCAATAATAACTCAATAAAGTTGTGGGCAGAAAAGGAAGAGAGCATATAGATCAGAAGACAATGAAACGTGATCTGTAAAGTGCTTAAAGTAAAGGACTCTTAACCCAGCAAAATCATCCCTCAGGACTGAAGGAAAAGTAAATATATTCTCAGTTGCAGGAATTAATAAAATTTCTCCTCAGTAGAATTTCTTTAAAGACAATTTAAATAACATACTTTAATATTTAAGAAAATTATTGTTGGTGTTGTTGTTCAGTCCCTCAGTCAGGTCCAACTCTTTGAGACCCCATGGAGTGCAGCACGCCAGGCTGCCCGATCCTTCACCAACTCCTGGAGCTTATTCAAACATACAACCATTGAGTCAGTGATGCCATCCAACCATCTTGTCCTTTGTTGCCCCCTTCTCCTCCAGCCTTCAATCTCTTCCTGCCTTCAAGTATAAGAAAATTATACTTGAGGGAAATTTGTAATTTAAAGAAAAAAGGAAGAACAGCCGAAATGCTGACTATTTGGAGAAACATAGAAGACTGCTTTTCACTTACTAAATTCTTCAAGATATATATGACCATTGAGCTTAAGTCATATTATATGGCAGTGTTTTCTAAGTATGTTGTGCTACACAGGAAAACTGTAACTTTAATGAAGGAAAAAAAATGACAAATATGGTTGCAAGAATTCTACTTGATGTGAAAATATGGACTGTAAGGAAACTGTGAAAAGTTATGTGTCCATATTATATGCTCTAGAGCAACTATTAAAGAAAACTTAAAACATATTAAAAATTAAGAAAATGATATACTAAAATATTAAAAATAATACTACTGTTATTTAATCTAACTATTGAAATAGCAGACAGGCAGTAAAATTGGAATGATGGAATAAGAACAAGAAAGGCCAAAAAAAAAAACTGGAAGTATAAAATTTAATATCAATGATTATATTAAATATAAATGATCCATAGGCATTTATTAAGAAATAATTAAAAGATCATTTATATTTTTAAATGTAATGTAGAACTATACATTGTTTATTTGTGGCTTAACTGGTAAAGAATCTGCCTGCAATCCCTCGGTTGGGAAGATCCTCTGGAAAAAGGAAAGGCTACCCACTCCAGTATTCTGGGCTGGAGAATTCCATGGACTGTATAGTCTATGGGGTAGCAAAGAGTTGGACATGACTGAGCAACTTTCACTTTCATACATTGCTTATAAGAAAACCATGCTAAATGTAAAAAAGAAAAAAGTCTTGACCATAGTAAGATTTATAGTAATTTAAAGCTGGTTCCACAGTCAAAATGCAATTTACCAGATCAACTGAATAAAAAGGAAAAGACATAACATTCTTAATGGATGAAAAACAATCATTCAAAAATTCCACTCAATAAATATGTTCAGCAGACTAAAATAGAAGAGATTTGCTGAGCCTGATCAAGGGCACCTGTGAGAAACCTACATGTAACAACATACAGAGGAGAGAAAGATTACATGCTTTCTCCCTAAGTAAGAAGCGATTCAAGAAAATCCACTTGCAGATTTACAAGGAGGTTCTAATTGGTGCAAGGAGGCAAGAAAAAGAAATAGAAGACATATCAATCAGAAAGGAATAAATAAAAGTGCCACTTTTCACAGATGACATCATAGCCATTGCCTTCTCCGTTAGTCAACACAGAAAGTTCCATTCTATTGTTCAGTTGTTCAGTCTTGTTGACCCTTTGTGACTACACGTACTGCAGGACGGCAGGCTGCCCTGTCCTTCATCATGTCAGAGCCTGCTCAAACTTATGTCCATTGAGTTGGTGATGCCATCCAATCATCTCATCCTCTGTGGTTCGCTTCTCCATCTACCTTCAGTCTTTTCCAGCATCAGGATCTTTTCTAATGAGTTGGATCTTCACATCAGGTGGCCAAAGTACTAGAGCTTCAACTTCAGCATCAATCCTTCCAATGAATATTCAGGACTGATTTCCTTTAAGATGGACTGCTTTGATCTCCTTGCAGTCCAAGGGACTCTCAAGAGTCTTCTCCAACAAAGCATAAAGTCTTTGGTTTGCAGCCTTCCTTATGGTCCAACTCTCATCTCCATACATGACCACTGGACAAACCGTAGCCTTGACTAGATGGACCTTTGTTGGCAAAGTAATGTCTCTGCTTTTTAAAACACTGTCTGTTTGTCGAAACTTTTCTTCCAAGGAGCAAATGTCTTTTAATTTCATGCCTGTTATCATCATCCACACTGGTTTTGGAGCCCAAGAAAATAAAGTGTGTCACTGTTTCCCCATCTATTTGCCATTAAGTGATGGGACCAGATGCCATGATCTTAGTTTTTTGAATGTTCAGTTTTAAGCCAGCTCTTTCACTCTCCCTCTCCTCTTTCACCTTTATCTGGAGGCTCTTTAGTTCCTTTTCACTTTCTGCCATAAAAGTGGTGTCATCTGCATATCTGAGGCTCTTGATATTTCTCCTGGAAATCTTAATTCCAACTTATGCTTCATCCAGCCTGGCATTTCACATAATGCACTCTGCATATAAGTTAAATGAGCAGGGTGACAATATACAGCTTTTACGTACTCCTTTCCCGATTTGGAACCAGTCCGTTGTTTCATGTCTGGTTCTAACTGTTGCTTCTTGACTGTCATACAGGTTTCTCAGGAGGCAGGTAAGGTGGTCTGGTATTATCAGATCTTTAAGAATTTTCCACAGTTTTTGTGATCCACACACTCAAAGAATGTAGTGTAGTCAATGAAGCAGGAGTTTTTCTGGAATTCTCCTGCATTTTCTATGATCCAACAGATGTTAGCACTTTGATCTCTTGTTTCTGTGCCTTTTCTAAATGCACCTTGAACATCTGGAAGTCCTTGGTTCACGTATTGTTGAAGCCTGGCTTGGAGAAATTTGAGCATTACTTTGCTAGTAGTATGTGAAATGAGTGCAACTGTGTGGAAGTTTGAACATTCTTTAGCATTGCCCTTTGGAATTGAAATGAAAGCTGAAATTTGTACAAAAGAGATGCTAGAAATAATAAGTGAGCTAAGCACAGGCACCGGAGAAAGCAATGGTACCCCACTCCAGTACTCTTGCCTGGAAAATCTCATGGACAGAGGAGCCTGGTAGGCTGCAGTCCATGGGGTCCATAAGAGTCGGACACAACTGAGCAACTTCACTTTCACTTTTCACTTTCATGCATTGGAGGAGGAAATGGCAACCCACTCCAGTGTTCTTGCCTGGAGAATCCCAGGGACAGGGAAGCCTGGTGGGCTGCCATCTATGGGGTCACACAGAGTCGGACATGACTGAAGTGTCTTAGCATAGCATAGCATAAGCACAGGCACAGGACACAAGTTCATACACAAAAGTCAATTACATTTCTTCGTTGTAAAAATGAACAATTGGAAATTGGAATTTTAAAAAGACAACTTATAATAGCCCCCCAAAACATGAAGTAATTATCTACCAAATATTGATAATTATATTTGTCTCTATGTTGAAAACTACACAGCACTCATTAACTAATAGTTAATTAAATATTTAATTAAATGAAACCAAATAAGACAAATAAATGGAGATACAACAGATTAATGTATTGGAAGATGTTTCTGAAAATGAATCTATGTACTCAATGCAATCTATACCAATATTCAGTATTAAAAAATACCAATATTAAGCTTATATGGAAAGTAAGAGAAAGTATAATATCCAAAACAATTTTGAAAACAAAGAATATATTTGGAGGACTGATTTAAAAACCGACTGAAAATTTTTTTTCAGGTATGCAGACGACACCACCCTTATGGCAGAAAGTGAAGAACTAAAGAGCCTCTTGGTGAGAATGAAACAGGAGAGTGAAAAAGGTGGCTTAACACTCAACATTCAAAAAATGAAGATCATGGCATATAATCCCATCACCTCATGGCAAATAGATGGGAAAACAATGAGAGACTTTATTTTCTTGGGCTCCAAAATCACTGCAGATGGTGACTGCAGCCATGAAATTAAAAGATGTTTGCTCCTTGGAAGAAAAGCTATGACCTACCTAGACAGCATATTGAAAAGCAGAGACATTGCTTTGTTGACAAAGGTCTATCTAGTCAAGGCTATAGGTTTTCCAGTAGTCATGTACGGATGTGAGATTTGGACTGTGAAGAAGGCTGAGCGCTGAAGAATTGATGCTTTTGAACTGTGGTGTTGGAGAAGACTCTTGAGAGTCCCTTGGACTGCAAGGAGATCCAACCAGTCCATTCTGAAAGAAATCAGCCCTGGGTGTTCTTTGGAATGAATGATGCTAAAGCTGAAACTCCAATACTCCGGCCACCTCATGCGAAGTGTTGACTCATTGGAGAAGACTCTGATGCTGGGAGGGATTGGAGGCAGGAGGAGAAGGGGATGACAGAGGATGAGATGGCTGGATGGCATCACCGACTCAATGGATGTGAGTCTGAGTGAACTCCGGGAGTTGGTGATGGACAGGAAGGCCTGGCGTGCTGCAATTCATGGGGTCACAAAGAGTGAGACATGACTGAGTGACTGAACTGAACTGAGTATATATAAATATATATATATTTATCAGTGCTAATCCGTCAATTTGTCCCACTGTCTCCTTCCCTCACTGTGTCCACAAGTCTCTTCTCTCTGCATCTCTATTCCTGTCCTGAAAATAGCTTCATCAATACCTTTTTTCCAGATATCATATATATCAGATCAGATCCGTCACTCAATCGTGTCCGACCCTTTGTGACCCCATGAACTGCAGCACGCCAGGCCTCCCTATCCATCACCAGCTCTCGGAAGTCACTCAGACTCACATTCATCGAGTCAGTGATGCCATCCAGCCATCTCATCCTCTGTTGTCCCCTTCTCCTCCTGCCCTCAATCCCTCCCAGCATCAGAGTCTTCTCCAATGAGTCAACTGTTAGCATGAGGTGGCCAAAATACTGGAGTTTCAGCTTTAGCATCATTCCTTCCAAAGAAATCCCAGGGCTGATCTCCTTCAGAATGGACCGGTTGGATCTCCTTGCAGTCCAAGGGACTCTCAAGAGTCTTCTCCAACACCACGGTTCAAAAGCATCAATTCTTCGGCGCTCAGCCTTCTTCACAGTCCAGCTCTCACATCCATACATGACCACAGGAAAGACCATAGCCTTGACTAGGCGAACCTTTGTTGGCAAAGTGATGTCTCTGCTTTTATATAAAATATTTGTTTTTCTCTTTATGACTTATCTCAGGCTCTAGGTACATTTGCCGTGTCTTTTTATGGCTGAGTAATATTCCATTGTGCATATGTACCACAACTTCTATATCTAATTAGCCTAGGCATATGAAACTTCAAGAAAAAATCATAGAAAAAATTTCTATATATATTTGATTTCTTATAATAATCTATAATGAAATAGAATCTGAAAATATATATATATATCTAACTGAATCACTTTGCTACACATCTGAAACTAACAGAGCATTATAAATTAATGATAGTTCAACTAAAAATGTTATAACTTTGGGTTAGGTAAAGATTTCCTAGCTATGAATAAAAATGCAACTCATTAAAAATAAATTAGATACAAGGAACCCAGACTGGTGCTCTGTTACAACCTAGATGGGTGGACTAGAGTGGAGGGGAGGAAGGGGAGGGAGGGAGGGGATATTTATAATATATAATTATAATTAATTCACATTGCTATGTGGCAAAAACCAACACGTCATTGTAAAGCAATTTTCCTCTGATTAAAAACTGAACAAAATAATTGATAGAGATCATTAAAATTAAAAAAAAAATTTCCAAAGAAATACAAACCACAGACTGGGAGACAATATTTGCAAAACACACATGACAAAGGAGTTCTATCTAAAATATATGAAGAACTGCCAGAATCCAGTATGACAATAAACAGTCCAACAACAAATGAGCTGAACTGCCGCTTCACCAAAGAAGGTATACTAATGGCATGTAAGTATATGAAAAGATGCATGTATTGTTAGGGAAGGCACATTAAATCACAATGAAACATCACCACTACATGTGTAATGAAATGGTATTAAATAAATAAATAGCATGTGGAGAGGAATTTGTGTATTTTTGAAGAACTATTTTGTGAAATCTATAAAAAATTTAATGAACACAGTCTTAGATACAGTGATTCTACTTCTAAGAATTTGTTAATTTCCATACATTTAAGCAAAGATGTGCAAGGTTATCCACCTAATGTATATGTGTATGAATGTTTTCTATCCATTAAAATATGAAGAGAATCTATATGAGATTGATAACTGTAACTGCAGCTAGAGAATTGGATGGGAAAGTAGAGAAGGAAAGACATTTCTTTTTTAATTTATAGTCTTCTGTACTGTATTTCTCTCCAAACTTTTATAATATGTTTGCATTTCTTCTATAATTAAAAGCCTAAACAACTGAGCATGATACAAATTAATATGCAGTAGAATAGGCAGGATGTGTTGTTAGCATTTGGCAAATTGAAGGATTCCAAGTTAAGACATACTTTCAAAGAACTCTAGTCCAGTAAATTGCATTGTACCATCTGTTTTTGGCTCCCCATAACGTGGAATGTGGAGCCTAAAATACTCTCTTTAATAAGTACAATTTTGTCACTTAAAGCTATGTTCTCTCTGTCAATGTGTCAGTGTAAAATAGTCCCTCCCCCGTATTCTGAAGCTGGCTTCTCCACAATGGGTATTATAATGTCATACTTTATTATCCTCTCCTACTTCAGTTGTTTATAACTTTTTAAGGAAAGCAGAAGTCTGCTATGTATTTTCTGTTGTGCATTGGTCTGAATGCAGTACTTCCTGCATGGTGCTCAGGAAAGGTAGCTGATTCGGCCCCTCAACCCCATGCTCTGGGTCTCTACCTCATTACTCCAGTTCAGGGCCTTTGCCTAGATTATTGAAAGTGACTTAAAAACTTGTGTCTGAAACTCCAGCACATCCTTCAGACCTGCTGCCCATGGAGCACCCAGATGGAGCTTTCTAAAGCATAATTACAGCCGTGGCGCCCCTGCCTAAACTCCATCGGTACCTCCCACTTCTCCCTACGACTCCAGCCTCATCACTCGTCACCCTGTCCCAGCCAAGCAAAACTTCCCAGCCACTACACTCCCTCGTGCTTGGGGCATACTCCTCTTTCTTCTCCCTCAACCACCCTGACCCTGGGCCCTACAGTTCTTCACCAGAAGCCTTTCTTGACCTGCCTGAGCTAAGAGTCCCTCCAAGTGGTTTACCTGTCCTGTGTTTTCACTCAACCAAGGTCCACATGAATCATTTAATTATATACCTGACCCCCCAACTACGGGATAAGCTCCAGGAGCAGGAACTTTACCTAATCCATTTTTCTATCTGCTGTGCAGAGCACAATGTCTACGACAGGATCAATACCCTAAAAATGCTTGCTTAATTGAATAAAAAGACCAACCCCGACAGTGGAGAAAATGACGTCTTTAAATTGACGTTCAGTTGCCTGGAAACACTAAGACGTTGGTTCTGTGAATCATCATACTTCAAACAACAAAAACACAGCCATTGAACAATGATTTTTTTTTCCACACACACATTTCACTTTTTACAGCAAGAAACAACTGTAAACAGGTGGTGCGTGGGCCAAAGTTTTTACTTTGTCAAAAGGCAGTTTCATGGGTGGGTCTCCAGATGTGCAATTCATATGCTTTTGGAGCAGTTGTCATGAAAACTGTCCTAGGTTTTATTCAGCTTCCAGTTATGCCTCCTTGTTTACTTTATGTCCTTCCTTAGGGAAATGGCAACCCACTCTAGTGTTCTTGCCTGGAGAATCCCAGGGATGGGGGAGCCTGGTGGGCTACCGTCTATGGGGTTGCACAGAGTCGGACATGACTGAAGCGACTTAGCAGCAGCGCTGTTTTACTGAATGGAATCCCAGCATCAAACTGAGTGACATTTCACCTTGTCATTTGAGAGTATAGACGAACAGAGTAGGGATTGTCAGCCACTTGCTGAACTGAGGTGTGTGGGACAAGAAAAACAATGACCCAGGGTGTCTGTGTGCAGGTGGGAATGACAGAGGCCCTTATTTTCTTGTTTGGTTTTTGTTTGTTTTTAATGATTAACAAAGAAAATAATCCAAAAGTTCAGAGTGTTGAGGAAGTTGTTAAACTGAGATTGTGCTCCTCTGATATCCAGCTCGCAAGATCAGAGAGGTAACCATTCCCCTATGTGCCAGATAGAAACTGGGACCCCTGAGGTGGGCATTTCCTCTGCAGTTTTTGGTGTTACTCTCCTGGTTCAACAGAGGAGGGCACTGAAGTGCATTGAACAGAGGGAGCTTAGAAGTTTGCTCAAGGGACCCAGCTGACGAAGGCAAGAGCCAGTCTCAGAGGCAGCCCTGAGCAGCACCAGAACCAAGGTTCTGTGCCCCTTCTTGGCCCAGTCAGCTGATACCAGATGTGAGGGCTGAGGAGAGTGCTGCCACTCTGCAGACTTCAGCAGTGAGACCGTAGCTGGCTGTTCTCTTTCTCTTAGGCCAGGATTCAGCTTCTTTTGAGAAGGTGACACCTCTCTTTGGCCTCCCAGGGAAGGGAGGGTGAGCATGGTGTGCAGCCACCACTACTATGCAGCCTATGCCAGCTGTGGGTGGCACCCAGGGCTCCCCTGTGCTGGCTAAAGGGTGGTCTGTGCTGCTATGAGGTCCCCTGCAAGCTCTCCACCACAGCTGATGCTCCAAGAGGAAAGGTTGCCTTTTATTCATTGGCCGCAGCCAGTGCCGCCCACAGCAAGCTCAGGTACACAGCGTGAGTGGGGTGCGGATAGCTGCTGCTTGTTCCAGCTCCTCGCTGCTGAGGCTGCCCTTTGTTTATCTCATTAACAGTGGAATGTTTCAGGGAACTGAGAGGCAAGAGGGGAGCAGAGGGCAGGGGTCAGCATGGCCTTGGTTCACCGAATGCTGTGAGCTCTCACAGATCTTTTTTATCATAAAGTATTTCTGGTCTTCTTAAAAGAAAGAAGTGCCATAAGTAAGACCCCCTTTACACCACTGGATATTTTTCCAGAACATTTTACAAAAACTTGCTTATGAAACACTCTAACGTTCTGTGCAGTATGGTCTGGGAATCTGAATTTAAGACAACATCCCCAGAGGTCCCGACACTTTGTGGGTTCACACACAGTGACGCTGTTAGTAACAGTTGTCAGACCCTGTCTGGTACCAGGGCTTGTTAACATCATTTGCAAGTCCTTTTCTGTTCATAGTCAGAGTTCTCATTTAATGATCATGGGGCCTGGTAGAGTAGATAGTAAGAGAAGCCCTTTAACAATGGGAAAGGGATGTCCTAGGATCCCGGGAACCTGGAAAAGCACACAGTCCATAAATGGACCCCCTCCCCTCCGATGTAACTGGTAGCCAGGGCGGGCAGCACCCGGGGCCCTGATTTCCTTTGTTCTTCAGGCAGTCACACTCTTGTTGAAGAGCCCAGCCCTTGTCGCTCTGCTGAGATCTCCCTGCTGTCTAAGAATGCAGGCAGGAAACAAAGTAAACTCTTAGGAGGTTCTTCCAGGCTTATAGGAGCCTACCTTCTAATTGGCCTTCCAGAAAGTGAGCCTCAGTGTGCATGTTTCTGTGTGTCCGTGTAAGCCTTGGTGCATTTATTTATACAGAAGTGAGTGTAATAGGGAAGAACATATCTGATTCCACATTAGCCTTTGTGCTCTGTTTTCTGTGCTTAGTCATGCTGGTTTCCCACTTTGGTAAAAGAATATTGTCTATAGCCTGAAATACACAGGATAGCCTATTCTCTGGGCTTTAAGAGTTTATTCATTTAGAAAGAAAAAGCTGCAGAATAGAGAATAACATTTGTCTTGTTAGAGATTTATAAGGACATCATGACCTGACCTAGTGGATAGCGACAAGAACAAAGGATTCCTACACCAAGAAATCTGCAACAACTAAGCAGATTTCTTCCTCCCTTTGCCTTTAAAAGCACTTTGCTCAGGGCCAAAGGGAAGATGGCAGTCAGAGAAGACATGAAGGCCAAGCCTCCCCAAGCCTGAAACATCTACCAAACACTGGTGGGAGCCCTCTAATGACCAGACTGACAGGGCGTGACCATGCACCAGGTAGGGAGAATGGGGGAAGGCTGAGGCAGGGGGCTGGCATGACCCAGGGGCTACTGGGGGCGGGAAAGAGATTTGGGTGCCAGAAGAGTCACACCTGCTTGTTGGTGAGGGGTAGGGACCCTCAGGGATGGGAAGAACCATTAGGGGAAGCCCCTGAGGTACCCACACACTTGGCCGTGGGGAGCCTTCTGGGACTGTGGGCCTGTACTCTTCTCTCAGGGGCTCCACTTCCCTTGGGGGCCCTCCCCACCCTCCCAGCCAAGCCATCTGCCCTCTAGAGCACTCTCTGCTCTTCAGGGCCCCTTCTGCTGCGATGGGTCCTGCAGGCATGCAAGAGAGGTGGGAAGAGACACATAATCCCACTGTTTGCTGCAGCACTATTTATAGCAGCTAGGACTTTGAGGCAAGCTAGATGTCCATTGCCAGATGAATGGATAAAGAAGCAGTGGCACAGATATAAATATGGAATATTACTCAGCCATAGAAAGGGACACATGTAAGTCAGTTGAATTGAGGTGGATGAACCTATAGACTGTTATACAGAGTGAAGGAAGTCAGAAAAACCTAACTATTGTATATTAATGCAAATATATGTAAATATGTGCAAATATATGTAAATATATGGGAAGTGATATTAATGAACCTATTTGCAGGGCAGGAATAGAGACGCAGACCTGGAGAACAGACTTTGGACAGAGTGAGGGAAGGAGATGGTGGGACAAATTGAGAGGGTCACATTGAAATATATACATTACCATGTGTAAAACAGACAGCTAGTGGAAAGTTGCTGTATGACACAGGAAGCTCAATGGGGTACTCTGTGACAACCTAGAGAGATGGGGTAGGTGGGGGCTGGGGGTTCAAAAAGAAGTGACCTATGTGTACTTACGACTGATCCATGTTGTTGTGTGTAAGTAGCCAACACAATATTGTAAAGCAATTATCCTCCAATGAAAAAATAAAAATATAATAAAAAAAGAAATATTTAAATGTGCTTTGCTGAAATCCTTCAGAGAATTTGGTGTTTGGGGGGCATGAGCCACCCATCTCCTTGCTTGGCCCTTCAATAAACCTTTTCTCTGCTTCAAAGTCTGATGTTTTGGTTTGTTTGGCCCTCCTATGTGTAGATCACATGAACTTGCATTTGGTAACAGGAAAATAATTCAAGATACATTATTAATAATTGAAATTAAACATGCTATAATGACCAAGTGCATTACAGGTTTGCTGGTCTTATAGCCCTTGAGCAGAAGGGCCGCCTCCATCTTTTAACAGCTGCCTGCCTTGGTTCTCATCCTGTCCTGTCATGTGGCAATCACATGTCTGCATACAGAGGTTGCATGTATTCTGTGCCTGTCTGGAGGAGAAAAGTCTCCTGACTTTGGGGTCTCTGAGTGCTGCTGCTGCTGCTGCTAAGTCGCTTCAGTCGTGTCCGACTCTGTGCAACCCCACAGACGGCAGCCCGCCAGGCTCCCCCGGCCCTGGGATTCTCCAGGCAAGAACACTGGAGTGGGTTGCCATTTCCTTCTCCAATGTATGAAAGTGAAAAGTGAAAGTGAAGTTGCTCAGTCATGTCCGACTCTTAGCGACCCCATGGACTGCAGCCTACCAGGCACCTCCATCCATGGGATTTTCCAAGCAAGAGTACTGGAGTGGGATGCCATTGCCTTCTCCCTCTGAGTGCTAGTACATGTCAATTAATTGTGTGATTCATCTCTGAGCCAGGAAGCTATTTTCCCCTGAGTCAGTTTTCTCCTCTCTCATTCTGCTGCTGAAAAGTTAAATACAGAGGTCACAGTGTGGCCTATAAAGATAATGTATTATCTGATTTCTCTTCCATTTCTGTTCCCTGAGAGTTAACAATATGTGAGCACACTGGAGACAACGGCTGCATCACAAACCAGCAGGATCTGTGGAGAGGTCCCCAGAGGCTGAATGAGAAAGAAGACCCTTAGACCCAAAGACCAACCACCCTATGTAAAGGGATGAAGATGGAAGGCTAAAGGAAGTGCAGGTGGGAGGAGCTGGGCTTTCTGCAGAAATGTCTCCTTGTCCTCCCTTGGGGAAAAAGAGTCAAAGGACCCATAAATTCTTAGAACAGGAGGAGGGAAACAAGATTTTAGTTCAGTTCAGTTGCTCAGTCGTGTCTGACTATTTGTGACCCCATGGACTGCAGCATGCCAAGCTTCCCTGGCCATCACAGACTCCTAGAGCTTACTCAAACTTATGTCCATCGAGTCAGTGATGACATCCAACCATCTCATCCTCTGTTATGCCCTTCTTCTCCCACCTTCAATTTTTCCCAGCATCAGAGTCTTTTCTAGTGAGTCAGTTCTTTGTATCAGGTGGCCAAAGTGTTGGAGTTTCAGCTTCAGTATCAGTCCCTCCAATGAATATTCAGGGCTGATTTCCTTTACTATGGACTGATTGGAACTCCTTGCAGTCCAAGGGACTTTCAAGAGTCTTCTTCAACACCACAGTTCAAAAGCATCAGTTCTTTGGTGTTCAGCTTTCTTTATAGTCCAGCTCTCACATCCATACATGACTACTGGAAAATAGCTTTGATTAGACAGACCTTTGTTGGCAAAGGTCTCTGCTTTTTAATATGCTGTCTAGGTTAATCATAGCTTTCCTTCAAAAGAGCAATCATCTTTTACTTTCATGGCTGCAGTCACAATCTGCAGTGATTTTGGAGCTCAAAAAATTAAAGTATGTCACTGTTTCCATTGTTTTCCCATCTATTTGCATGAAGTGATGGAACCGGATGCCATGATCTTAGTTTTCTGAATGCTGAGTGTTAAGCCAACTTTTTCACTTTCCTCTTTCACTTTCATCAAGAGGCTTTTTAGTTCCTCTTCACTTCCTGCCACATGGGTGGTCTTAGGTGCATATCTGAAGTTATTGATATTTCTCCCAGCAATCTTGATTCCAGCTTGTCCTTCATTCAGCTCGGCATTTCGCATGATGTACTCTGCATGTAAGTTAAATAAGCAGGATGACAATATGCAGCCTTGACGTACTCCTTTCCCAATTTGGAATCAGTCTGTTGTTCCATGTCTAGTTCTAACTGTTGCTTTCTGACCTGCATACAGATTTCTCAGGAGGCAGGTAAGGTGGTCTGGTATTCCCAACTCTTTAAGAATTTTCCACAGTTTTTTTTTGATCCACACAGTCATAGGTTTTGGCGTAGTCAATAAAGCAGAAGTACATGTTTTTCTGGAATTGTCTTACTTTTCTGATGATCCACTGGATGTTGGCAATTTGATCTCTGGTTCCTCTGCCTTTTCTAAATCCATCTTGAACATCTGGAAGTTCACGGTTCACGTACTGTTGAAGCCTCACTTGGAGAATTTTGAGCATTACTTTGCTAGCCTGTGAAATGAGTGCAGTTGTGCAGTAGTTTGAACATTTTTTGGCTTTGCCTTCCTTTGGGATTGGAATGAAAACTGACATTTCCCAGTCCTGTGGCCACTGTTGGGTTTTTCAAATTTGCTGGCATACTGAGGGCAAAACTTTAACACCATCATCTTTTTATTTGAAATAGTTCTACGAAATTCCATCACCTCTACTAGCTTTGCTCATAGTGATATTTCCTAAGGCCCACATGATTTCATATTCCAGGATGTCTGGCTCTGGGTGAGTGATCACACTATCATGGTTATCTGGGTCATGATGATCTTCTTTGAATAGTTCTACTGTGTATTCTTGCCACTTGTTCTTAATATCTTCTGCTTCTGTTTAGACTTGATCAAAAAAAAAAAAAAAAAAACCCCACAAATATTTAGAGATCGTAACTGTCAGGAAGCTCAGTGTGAGCCAAGCATGACAGTGTGCTGCTTATCCTCCTCTGTCCCCACAGTAGCTTAAGCAACTTTGCTGCTGCTGCTCCTGCTGCTGCTGCTAAGTCACTTCAGTCGTGTTCGACTCTGTGCGACCCCATAGACGGCAGCCCACCAGACTCCCCCGGCCCTGGGATTCTACAGGCAAGAACACTGAAGTGGGTTGCCATTTCCTTCTCCAATGCATGAAAGTGAAAAGTGAAAGTGAATTCGCTCAGTCGTATCCGACTCTTAGCGACCCCATGGACTGCAGCCTACCAGGCTCCTCCATCCATGGGATTTTTCAGGCAAGAGTACTGGAGTGGGGTGCCATTGCCTTCTCCGTAAGCAACTTTAGGTGGCAGTTTATCTAGAATGACTCTCCAGTAATCATTATGGATGTGAGATTTGGACCATAAAGAAAGCTGAACACCAAAGAATTGATGCTTTTTGAACTGTAGTGTTGGAGAAGATGCTTGAGCATCCCTTGGACTGCAAGGAGATCAAATCAGTTCATCCTAAAAGAAATTAGTCCTGAATATTCATTGGAAGGACTGATTCTGAAGCTGAAACTCCAACACTTTGGCCACCTGATGTGAAGAATTGACTCATTTGGAAAGATCCTTATGCTGGGAAAGATTAAAGGCAGGAGGAGAAGGAGATGACAGAGGATGAGATGGTTGGAGGGCATCACCGACTCAATGGGCATGAGTTTGAGCAAGGTCTGGGAGCTGGCGATGGACAGGGAGGCCTGGGGTGCTGCAGTCCATGGGGTTTCACAGAATGGATGCAACTGAGCAACTGAACTGAGAATGACTTTATCCACACTGTGAACACAATACAGTAAATGCCTTACATATAAACCTTCAAACTATGAACTTTCAAAGATGCCAGTGTGTGTTCACATGTACAATCAAGAAAATTAGTTTACATGTCTGGTGTGCATAGTCAGGTGCATGCATCCTCTACAAGTGGTTGTGCTTTTGTGTACTTTAATACACAGAACTGTATAGAGTACAATAGTATAATATCTTTACTTCAAGCCCAGGACGTCTATTGTTATTGTTGTTCAGTTGCTAAGTCGTGTACGACTCTTTGTGACCATGTGGACTGCAGCATGCTAGGCTTCCATGTCTTTCACTAACTCCTGGAGTTTGCTCACATTCATGTCCATTGAGTTGGTAATGCTATTTAGCCATCTCATCCTCTGTCACCCTCTTCTCAAATGTTGGAAGTAAGCATAAAAACAGCAGTGATGTAGCCAGTACTGCTAAGAAGTACCAAGAAATAATGAAGGAAGCTGTACTATAATATTAAATTTTTTAAAAATTGTATTTGTTTGTTTTATGTATTATTTGTGTGAAGTGTGTTCTAAATCTGTTACAGTATAGTACTATACCATATACTATACAATATACTATATTGTATACAGTACAATACTATACTATACTATACTATAGTATACTATACTATACTATATACAATATACAGTACAATACTATACAGATTGTGTTAGTTTGGTACCCAGGCTAGCATTGTTGGACTTATGAAAAAATTGGACTTACAAATGGAATGGAACTCATTCATATGCAAGGGACTTACTGTATTTGGAAAACAGCCTCCTGAGTTGGGAGAAATGTTTCAGGAAGGAGATGGGCTTCCTGGAGCAGGCTGAAGGAAGCCACAGGGTTTGATAAGCTGAAAGCAAGCAAGGGACCACTGCTTTGTTCAGATCACAAACCACATGGGTCTCAAACATGATTTGAACTTACATTTGAAAGTCAGACTATGTCAAATACAAATCTAGTTACTGATTTTTTTTTCATCACAATCAGAAGACCTAATGGCGTTGGTTCCATTTTCCTATGAGGCACTTATGGGCCAGAGAACAGAAAAGCTGCAGTTTTTAGACAATGTGCAAACCTAGTGGACTCAGACCCCCACTGGCCTGTGTCTCCTTTCAAATGAGAATGCTGGTTAGTCATCAGTTACCCTGAGACTTATGCTGACACTTTTTTCCAGATAGAGAGATATTTCTCTGCTCTTGTGTCCAGCAAAATTAAAGAGTCCTAATTGAAAGTGTTTAACACAAAGACCAGGGGCCCATTTCACTCCTCTATTTTACTTCAGTTCAGTTCAGTTCAGTTCAGTTGCTCAGTCGTGTCCTCCTTGCGACTCCATGAATCGCAGCACACCAGGCCTCCCTGTCCATTACCAACTCCCGGAGTTCACTCAGACTCAAGTCCATCGAGTCAGTGATGCCATCCAGCTATCTTATCCTCTGGCATCCTCTTCTCCTCCTGCCCCCAATCCCTCCCAGCATCAGAGTCTTTTCCAATGAGTCAGCTCTTTGCATGAGGTGGCCAAAGTACTGGAGTTTCAGCTTCAGCATCATTCCTTCCAAAGAAATCCCAGGACTGATTTCCTTCAGAATGGACTGGTTATATCTCCTTGCAGTCCAAGGGACTCTCAAGAGTCTTCTCCAACACCACAGTTCAAAAGCATCAATTCTTTGGCGCTCAGCCCTCTTCACAGTCCAACTCTCACATCCATACATGACCACAGGAAAGACCATAGCCTTGACTAGACGGACCTTTGTTGGCAAAGTAATGACTCTGCTTTTGAATATGCTATCTAGGTGGGTCATAACTTTCCTTCCAAGGAGTAAGTGTCTTTTAATTTCATGGCTGCAGTCACCATCTGCAGTGATTTCGGAGCCCATAAAAATAAAGTCTGACACTGTTTCCACTGTTTCCCCATCTGTTTCCCATGAAGTGATGGGACCAGATGCCATGATCTTCGTTTTCTGAATGTTGAGCTTTAAGCCAACTTTTTCACTCTCCACTTTCACTTTCATCAAGAGGCTTTTGAGTTCCTCTTCACTTTCTGCCATAAGGGTGGTGTCATCTGCGTATCTGAGGTTATTGATATTTCTCCCAGCAATCTTGATTCCAGCTTGTGTTTCTTCCAGTCCAGCGTTTCTCATGATGTACTCTGCATATAAGTTAAATAAGCAGGGTGACAATATACAGCCTTGATGTACTCCTTTTCTTATTTGGAACCAGTCTGTTGTTCCATGTCCAGTTCTAACTGTTGCTTCCTGACCTGCATATAGGTTTCTCAAGAGGCATGTCAGGTGGTCTGGTATTCCCATCTCTTTCAGAATTTTCCACAGTTTGTTGTGATCCACACAGTCAGAGGCTTTGGTATAGTCAATAAAGCAGAAATACTTACATGAATTCAATACATTATTTAAATATTTGTCTTAAGAAATGACTGAAGGATCTAGAAATGATGAGCCCAGAAGAGAGAAGACTCAGTGTCTACATGAGGATAGGTACTAATATATGACTGTCACAAGGTCAAATATTGAATTTGACCTGCAGGAGGTCATGAAATTGACCAGGAGAAAGGTAACAGTTCATAAGAAGAAGTCAGTCTCAGTGAAAATTTCCAAGTGTAAAATGGTGTCTGGATTGCAGAAGCCCCAGACACTAGTGGTATTGAAGTGCAGTAGGGCACACCTAGACAGAAGGACCAGGCTGCAGATTGAACAGCTGAGTGTTCACTTAAACTTGGTCAGTGCAATCTGGACAACTTTGTAGGTGGGAATCAAGGGCCCACAGGTCTTGCAGAATTGTCTGCAAATGTGGAAATGGATGCTAAAAGGAAGGAAATTTATAAACCTGGATTCTTATGACTAGCTAAGAGTCTCAACTTTCTCCACATTCCCTCAAATCCTGATCTTTTCCACCACCCAATGAGGGCATTCCATAACATCTCACAAAGTGTTCAAATAGCTGCTTCTCTGCAATTGTGGCCCAGCCTGGAGCTTGCCACTGGCTTGGCCATCAGAAGGGTGATGGGTTGTCTGTGTTGGTGTGAGGTGTTTACTTGCACCAGTTTCACACAGGTCCTTTGACATCTGGTGAGTAATGAGACCACTGTGTCCAGGTGCCTGACATCCATAGAGTTTCATTTGGACAATAGGAATTAAAGCAGCAAAAATGTCTGGAGAGTTCTGAAAACTATTTGACTCAATACACTTATGTCTTTCCAGAGGAAGGTAATATATTAAATTATTATATTATTACTCAAGCAGAGTGTTTGCCTTATTTATTCTTTTAAAATTCAGGGATTAAATATGCTATTAGTCATGATAAGATGGGGAGGGAATATTAACTTTCAACAATGGTAAATTATATGGTAGGTGACTCAACCCCCTGGGAGTAATCAGAAAAACATGACTAAATATATTATTTAAATATATTTGAAGAAAGAGTAAACAAGATAATAAAGTTAAGATCTTCTGCAATAATGTGACTTTGAGAAGCAGGCCCAGAATCTGGGGTGTCTGTCCATTCTGAGAGGGCCAGGAAGGAGGCTTAGAGGAGCAGCAGCACACTGAGAGCCTGGGAGAGTCAGTATTGGAGTACGGAGCTCACGAAGGTGTCCAATAAGCCCTCTACGGTTTAGTTCATAAGCCCAGAGAATAACACTCTTTGACTATGAAGGTCAGATCAGATCAGATCAGTCGCTCAGTCGTGTCCGACTCTTTGCGACCCCATGAATCACAGCACGCCAGGCCTCCCTGTCCATCAAGCGTATGGTTTTTCCAATAGTCATATAGGGTTGTGAGAGCTGGACAGTAAACAAGGCAGAGCACCAAAGAATTGGTGCTTTTGAACTGTGGTGCTGGAGAAGACAAGGAGATAAAACCAGTCAATCTTAAAGGAAATAAACCCTGAACACTCATTGTAAGGACTAATGCTGAAGCTGAAACTCCAATATTTTGGCCTCCTGAGGCAAAGAGCCAATTCACCATAAAAGACCATGGTTCTGAGAAAGATTGAAGGCAGAAGAAGAAGGTGACAAAAGATGAGATATTTGGATGGCATCACCGATGCAATGGGCATGAACTTGGGCAAACTCTGGGAGACGGTGAAGGACAGGGAAGCCTGGCATGCTGCAGTCCATGGGGTCTCGAAGAGTCAGACACAACTTGGAGACTAAACAACAAACAAAACTATTAAGGTAAAGACAATAACTTTGTAAGATTGAAATCATAATATATGTGGAAGTAAGAGATATGACATAGCACAAGAGATGGAGATGAGGGGTGGTAAATGGAATTAAACTACTGTTAGTGAAGGGGTAAGTGGTATAAAATTGACTGTTAATAAGCTTTTGTATACTAATAGTACATAGTATTAGCCCAAGAACAACTAGCAAGAAATTGTAAAAGGAGAAATAATCAAAGGGCAACTATAATGAAAAGTCTGACTCCATTTTTTATATTTGACAGTAGAATATCTTTTAAGACTTACTCATTATTTCTCAGTAACTATTTGAGAAATTTTAATTTCATAGTGACTAATCAAAAATAATAGTTTATAGAATTTAAGATGTAGATCTTAATACTTTATGCACATACATATAAATACATAGAATTTAAAATTACCTATATGCTTTTTTGGAGAAGGCAATGGCACCCCACTCCAGTACTCTTGCTTGGAAAATCCCATGGATGGAGGACCCTGGGAGGCTGCAATCTATGGGGTCGCTAAGAGTCGGACACGACTGAGCGACTTCACTTTCACCTTTCACTTTCATGCATTGGAGAAGGATATGGCAACCCACTCCAGTGTGAGCCTGGCGGGCTGCTGTCTATGGGGTTGCACAGAGTCGGACACGACTGAAGCGACTTAGCATACGCTTTTTCAGGATAAATAATATTGAAAGGCTTAATCTTTATGTGTTGTCACTGAGAGAGAAAAATATTGATTAATATTAGATATATGTAAGTAAAAATCTAGACTTGCAACCCTATGGACTTTTGCCTGCCAGGCTCCACAGTCCATGGGATTCTCTAGGCAAGAATACTGGAGTGGATTTCCATTCCCTTCTGTGGGGGATCTTCCTGACCCAGAGATAGAACCTGGGTCTGTCGTATCACAAGCAAATTCTTTACCCTCTGAGTCACTAGGGAAGTCCTAATAACAAAAAGAGTGATAAAAGAACAACAACTACAACAACAAAAGCTAAGATAATAGAAAAAAAGGCAATAATAAAAAATATTCTAGAAGGAGGCAGGAAAGAAGAAAAATGAATTTATAGTAGACTGAAAATAGTAAATAATTTAAGAAATGGTAGACCTAAATGCAAATCTATTTTTAAATTGACTAAAATACTTCCATCAAACATCAAAGACTTTCAGACTAAAAAAATCCAGTTATGGAAGTTAAAAATATACATTTAAAAATATATGGGTCAGAGAAAAAAATCACAACAGAATCTAGAAAACAGTTTGAAATAAATTTTAAGTTTAAAACCATACACCAAATCAAATGAGATTCAAAGGAAAATGTATAGAAAAGAAATAAGCCTGAAAATTAATAAGCCCTTCACAAGAAGTTATAAAAGGACACCAAATTTAGGCCCAAAAGAAGAAAGATGAAAATAATAAAGATAAACACAGAAATTAATTAATTTGAAACCAACTATACAATAGAAATGACCAAATAACCTGAAATTTAATTATCTGAAACACTCTTGCTTTTCACTCACTAAGTCACGTCCAACTCTTTGTGACCTCTTGAGTTGCAGCAGGCCAGGCTTCCCTATCCTTCATTCTCTCCTGGAGTTTGCTCAAACTCATGTCCACTGAGTAAGCTATCTAATCCAAACATCTCATGCTCTGTCCTCCACTTCTCCACTTGCCCTCCATCTTTCCCAGCATTAGGGTCTCTTCCAGTAGGTTGGTCTTCCCCTCAGATGGCCAAAGTATTGGAGCTTCAGCATAAGTTCTCCCAATGAATATTCAGGGTTCATTTTCTTATGAATTGACTAATTTGATCTCCTTGCTGTCCAAGGGACTCTCAAGAGTCTCCTTAAGAACCACAATTCAAAAGCATTGATTCTTCCACACTCAGGCTTCTTTATGGTCCAACTCTACATCTCTACATGACTATTGGAAAAAACACAGCTTTGACTAGATGGACCCTGGTCAGCAAAGTGATATCTTTGGTTTTAAATGTGTTGTCTAGGTTTGTCATAGCTTTCATTCTAAAGAGCAAGGATCTTTGATTTCCATGGCTGCCATTATCATCCACAGTAATTTTGGAGTCCAAGAAAACAAAACCTGTCACTTTTTCTTCATTCATCATGAAGTGGAGGGACTGGATGTCATTATTTCAGCTTTTTGAATGTTGAATTTTAAGTTACATTTTCTCTCTCTATCACCCTCATCAAGAGACCAAATTGCCAACATTCATTGATTCATAGAAAAAGCAACATAATTCCAGAAAAGCATCTACTTCTGCTTCACTGACTACACTAAAGCCTTTGACTGTGTTCAGTTCACTTATGTTCATTTGCTCAGTCGTGTCCAACTCTTTGTGACCCCATGAACCACAGCATGCCAGGCCACCCTGTCCATCACCACCTCCCGGAGTCCACCCAAACCCATGTCCATTGAGTCGGTGATGCCATCCAACCATCTCGCCCTCTGTCATCCCCTTCTCCTCCTGCCTTCAATTTTTCCCAACATCAGGGTCTTTTCAAATGAGTCAGCTCTTCACATCAGGTGGCCCAAGTATTGGAGTTTCAGCTTCAAAATCAGTCCTTCAAATGAACACCCAGGACTGATCCCCTTTAGGATGGATGGACTGGTTGGATCTCCTTGCAGTCCAGGGGACTCTCAAGAGTCTTCTCCAACACCACAGTTCAAAAGCATCAATTCTTCGGTGCTCAGCTTTCTTTATAGTCCAACTCTCACATCCATATATGATCACTGGAAAAACCATAGCCTTGACTAGATGGACCTTCGTTAGCAAAGTAATGCCTCTGCTTTTTAATATGCTATCTAGGTTGGTCATAACTTTCCTTCCAAGGAGTAAGCATCTTTTAATTAATGGCTTCAATCACCATCTTCAGTGAATTTGGAGCCCATGAAAATAAAGTCAGGCACTGTTTCCACTGTTTCTCCATCTATTTGCCATGAAGTGATGGGACCAGATGCCATGATCTCAGTTTTCTGAATGTTGAGCTGTAAGCCAACTTTTTCACTCTCCACTTTCACTTTCATCAAGAGGCTCTTTAGTTCTTCACTTTTTGCCATAAGGGTGGTGTCATCTGCATATCTGAGGTTATTGATATTTCTCCTGGCAATCTTGAGTCCAGCTTGTGGACTCCAGCCCAGCGTTTCTCATGATGTACTCCAGCCCAGCGTTTCTCATGATGTACTCTGCATATTAGTTGAATAAGCAGGATGATGATATGCAGCCTTGACATGCTCCTTTTCCTATTTGGAGTCAGTCTGTTGTCACATGTCCAGTTCTAACTGTTGCTTCTTGACCTGCATACAGGTATCTCAATAGGCAGGTCAGGTGGTCTGGTATTCTCATCTCTTGAAGAATTTTCCACAGTTTATTGTGATCCACACAGTCAAACACTTTGGCATAGTCAATAAAGCAGAAATAGATGTTTTTCTGGAACTCTCTTGCTTTTTCGATGATCCAGCGGATGTTGGCAATTTGATCTCTGGTTTCTCTGCCTTTTCTAAAACCAGCTTGGACATCTGGAAGTTCATGGTTCACATATTGCTGAAGCCTGGCTTGGAGAATTTTGAGCATTACTTTACTAGCATGTGTGATAAGTGCAATTGTGTGGTCGTTTGAGCATTCTTTGGCATTGCCTTTCTTTGGGATTGGAATGAAAACTGACATTTTCCAATCCTGTGGCCACTGCTGAGTTTTCCAAATTTGCTGGCATATTGAGTGCAGCACTTTCACAGCATCATCTTTCAGGATTTGAAATAGCTCAACTGGAATTCCATCACCTCCATTAGCTTTGTTTGTAGTGATTCTTCCTAAGGCCCACTTGACTTCACATTCCAGGATCCTGCTCTAGGTGAGTGATTATGCCATCACGATTATCTGGATTGTGAAAATCTTTTTTGACTGTGTGGATCACAATAAACTGAGGAAAATTCTTAAAGAGCTGGAAATACCAGACCACCTTTCCTGACTCCTGAGAAAACTATATGCAGGTCAAGAAGTGACAGTTAGAACCAGACATGGAAGAACAGACTGGTTTCAAATTGGAAAAGGAGTACATCAAGGCTCTATATTGTCACCCTGCTTATTTAACTTATATGCAGAATACATCATATGAAATGTCACGCTGGCTGAAGCACAACTGGAATCAAGATTGCCGGGAGAAATATCAATGACCTCAGATATGCAGATGCTGCTGCTGCTGCTGCTAAGTCACTTCAGCCATGTCTGACTCTGTGTGACCCCATAGATGGCATTCCACCAGGCTCCCCTGTCCCTGGGATTCTCCAGACAAGAATACTGGAGTGAGTTGCCATTTCCTTCTTCAATGCCTACATGCATGAAAAGTCACTTCAGTCATGTCTGACTCTGTGCAACCCTATGGACAGCAGCCCACCAGGTTCCTCCGTCCTCAGGATTCTGTAGGCAAGAATACTGGAGTGGGTTGCCATTCCTCCTCCAGATATACAGATGGCATCACCCTTATGGCAGAAAGCTAAGAGGAACTAAAGAGCTTCTTGATGAAGGCAAAAGAGGAAAGTGAAAAGGCTGACTTTAAATTAAACATTTAAAAAACTAAGATCATGGCATCCAGTCTCATGACTTAATGGCAAAAAGGTAGGGAAATAATGGAAACAGTAAAAGATTTTATTTTCTTGGGCTCCAAAATCACTGCAGATGGTGACTTCATCCATGAAATTAAAGGATTCTTGCTCTTTGGAAGAAAAGCTATGAAAAACCTAGACATCATATTGAAAATAAGAGATATTACTTTGCCAACAACTGTCCATATATTCAAAGACATGGTTTTTCCAGTGGTCATGTATGGATGTGAGAGTTGGACCATAAAGAAGGCTGAGTGCCAAAGAATTAATGCTTTTGAATGGTGGTGTTGGAGAAGACTCTTGAGAGTCCCTTGGACTGCAAGGAGATTCAACCAGTCCATCGTAAAGGAATTGAGTCCTGAGTATTTATTGGAAGGTCTGAATGAATATCCAATTCTTTGGCCACTGATGGGAAGAGCTAACTCATTAGAAAAGACCCTGATGCTGGGAAAGGTTGAGGGCAGGAGTAGAAAGGGATGACAGAGGACAAGATGGTTAGATGGCATCACCAACTAATGAGTTTGAGCAAGCTCCAGGAGTTGGTGAAAGACAAGGAAGCCTGGCATGCTACAGTCCATGGGGTTGCAAAGAGTCAGAAAAGACTGAACAATTGAACAACAACTGCAAGAGGTTCTTTAGTTCCTCTTTGCTTTCTGCCATTAGAGTGTATCATCTGCATATCTAAAGTTATTGATATTCTCCCAAACAATCTTGATTCTAGCTTGTGAGTCTTGCAGCCTGGCGTTTAGCATGATGTATTCTGCATAGACGTTAAATAAGCAGGGTGACAATATACATTCTTGACGTACTCCTTTCCCAGTATTGAACCAGTCCATTGCTTTGTATCCGGTTCTAACTATTGCTTCTTGACCTCATGCACTTTTCTCAGGAGACAGTTAAGATTGTCTGGTATTTCGATCTCTTTAAGAATCAGTGAAGCAGAAGTAGATCTTAAAAAAAAAAAAGATTCTCTTCCTTTTTCTATGATCCAACAGATATTGGCAATGTGGTCTCTGGTTCCTACGCCTTTTCTAATTCCAGCATGTATATCTGAAAGTTCTTTGTTCACATACTCTTGAAGCCTAGCTTGAAGGATTTTGAGCATTACCTTGCTAGCAAGTGAAATGAGGTACAATTTTATGGTAGTTTGAACATATCTTGACATTACCTTTCTGAGCTTGGAATGAAAACTGACCTTTTCCAGAAAAGATTAATAAATCCCAGGAGAGGCTGATCAAGAAGAAAATATATCAAGGTAAATAGAGATCATCACAAAGATCAGAACAATTTTTAAAACAAATGCATAATAAGGATATTACAAATATTATAGGAAGTAATTAATGCCAATGTATTAGGAAATTTAGATGAAATGGAAAACAATAGAAAAATACAACTAACTATAGAAAATGTGGAATCCTACAATTATTAGAGAGAATGAAACTGTAATTATACATCTTCCCACAAAGACAACTACAAACCCAGCTGGTTTTACCAGCTAATTCTGTCACAAATTTAAGAATGAAAACCATGCCAATCTTGCTTAATTCTTTTATGGTCTTGAAAAATATATATTAAATTGTTTAATATAAAGCCAGTATAATTTTGATTTCAAAATCTGACACGGGAAAATGGTAGTTAGTAGAAATGAAAATTACAGGTCCAGTTTTTTCATAAATTCAGCTGTAAAATTTGTAAACAAAGTAATAGCTGATAAAATCTGGCACTACTTAGAAAGAGTAATTCCATAAAACCAAGTTTATTAATTCCAGAAGTTCAAGATTAACTTACAAGCGACTGATTTAAAAATCAACTGTTCTAATTTACAGTTTAACAGAATGAAAAAAAAAAGTATATGGTTATTTCAATAGAGGCCAAAAAGTTACAAAATCTAATACCCATTGTTATAAAATCTCTTAGTCAACTAAAAATTGGAGATAATGTCTTAAATCTAATGAAGCACATCATTCAGTTTCATTTCATATGAGATGGAAAGAGACAAGAAATGTCTGGACTCCCCACTGCTATTTGACATAGGTTAGAAACTCTGCCAATTCAAATAGTCCAAGGAAAGTAATAAAAATTAAGAGGGTTATAAAATAAGGGATTAAACAGTCATCTTTTGCAGGCTATGATTATATTTATAGAAAACTCAAAGGAATTTACAGGTAAATTATTGGTTAAGAAGTAAATTCAGCAAGTTTGCTAAAGTCAGCAAAAAGATTAACTAAAATTCTATATGCTGCTAAGTCACTTCAGTCGTGTCCGACTCTGTGCGACCCCATAGATGGAAGCCCACCAGGCTCCCCTGTCCCTGGGATTCTCCAGGCAAGAACACTGGAGTGGGTTGCCATTTCCTTCTCCAATGCATGAAAGTGAAAAGTGAAAGTGAAGTCGCTCAGTCGTGTCCAACTCTGAGCGACCCCACGGACTGGAGCCTACCAGGCTCCTCCATCCATGGGATTTTCCAGGCAAAAGTACTGGGGTGGGGTGCCATGAATAGTCGAAGCTATAGTTTGTCCAGTAGTCATGTATGGATGTGAGATTTGAACCATGAAGAAGGCTAAGCACCGAAGAATTGATGCTTTTGAACCGTGGTGCTGCAGAATACTCTTGAGAGTCCCTTGGACTGCAAGGAGATCCAACCAGTCCATCCTAAAGGAAATCAACCCTGAATATTCATGGGAAGGACTGATGCTGAAGTTGAAGCTCCAATACTTTGGCCATCTGATGTGACGAACTGACTCATTGGAAAAGACTCCAATGCTGGGAAAGATTTAGGGCAAAAGGACAAAAGGGTGGGAAAAGATGAGATGGTTAGATAGCATCACTGACTCAGTAGACATGAATTTGAGCAAACTCTCAGAGATAGTGAAGAACAGAGAAGCCTGGCATGCTGCAGTTCATGGGGTCGCAAAGAGTTCGGATACAACTTGGTGACTGAACAAGAAGAACAACAAACACTGTATCACTTAAAAGTAAAATTTTGCAGTAAGATATAATACACAATGATAATAAAAATTTTAAAACCAGGAATAAATCTGATGAAAATGTGCAAGATCTCTACACAGAAAGTATGAAATGTTGTTAACATAAATTAGAAAATATATATTAATTGAGGCATGTGTCAAGGTGACACATCAGAAGACTCAACTCTTTCAAAATATAAATTCTCCCCAAATTGGTCCATAAAGTCAATCCCATCCCAGTAAAATGCATCGAATAAAAGACGCTTGCTTCTTGGAAGAAAAGCTATGACCAACTTAGACAGCATATTAAAAAACAGAGACATTACTTTGCCAACAAAGGTCTGTCTAGTCAAGGCTATGGTTTTTCCAGTAGTCATGTATGGATGTGAGAGTTGGACTATAAAGAAAGCTGAGCCCTGAAGAATTGATGCTTTTGAACTGTGGTGTTGGAGAAGACTCTTGAGAGTTCCTTGGACTGCAAGGAGATCCAACCAGTCAGTCCTATAGGAAATCAGTCCTGAATATTCATTGGAAGGACTAATGCTGAAGCTGAAACTCCAATAATCTGGCTACCTGATGCAAAGAACTGACTCACTGGAAAAGACCCTGATGCTGGGAAGGATTGAAAACAGGAGGAGAATGAAATGACAGAGGATGAGGTGATTGGATGGCATCACCAGCCTGATGGCCATGAGTTTGAGCAAGCTTCAGGAGTTGGCGATGGACAGGGAAACCTGGTGTGCTGCAGTTCATGGGGTCTCAAAGAGTTGAACATGACTGAGTGACTGAACTGATCCAAATAAAATACCAACAAATCTTTTTGGAGGCTGTGAGTTAGTGGTGGGGAGATAAAATTCCTTGGAAATAAAGAGGGCCAAGAATAGCCAAAACCCTGTTAAAGAAGAAGGACAAGTCAAAAGATTTTTTTCCCATGAATATCAAGCCTTATAAAAAACACCCAGTCATTAAAAAAGCATTGTGACCATAAGACGTATAGAGGAAGTTGAGAAATAAGACTCACATATGTATGAATATTTAACTTCTGATTAGTTTGGTACCAAATAAGAAATAAAAACATTATTTTCAATGAATGTAAGATGTCAATTGGACATACATAAGGAAAAAAATTGACCGTAAATTATGGGCTGAATTATGTCTCTCAAAATTTATATGTTGAAATCCCGCTACCTCAGAATGTGACTTTATTTGAAGATAGGGTCTTTGAAGAAATAATTAAGTTAGAATAAGGACTTCAAGGTGGGTTCAAATCCAATATGACTGGTGTTGGAAGAGGTGGAAATTAAGACACAGAGACCCACACATAAGAAGTTCATGGAAAGACACAGAAAACTAACAGCCAAAGTGAAGAAGAGAGCCCTCAGAAAAAGCCAGATCTCTTGACAACTTGTTATTGGACTTCTAGCCTCCAAAACTGTGAGATGATATATTTCTGTTGTTTAAGCTGAGGTAGGAGGTGGATGCGCTCTGGGCTGGACAGCTGGTATCTATCCAGTGGAGTAAGACTGACCCTTTGTTCTCACCCAGGCACTCCAAGGACAAGGGTAGTGGCAAAGGCTGAGCTCTGATAAAGAGTAGAGATAAGGTGCTCACTCCTGAGGTCCAGGAAGACTTCCCTGTCTGCACAGGTACCAGAAGGCTTCTTGGGGATCAAAAGGGAGGAGACCTCACCTCATAATAAGAATGGACATGGACCCAAAGGCCTCTGTGGTGGGATCAATCTTAGAAAAAGTTGAAAATGCATCTTGGAGAGGGTCCAAGGAATAGTCAGATGTGAAGGAAAAAGCAAGATAATTAGTCAAATGTAAACAAACACCCAGGAGGACAGTCCATTCTAAGTGATTTGCATCCCTCTTTACTGCACTTCTCACTCAGGATACCCACATTCTTCTTTGGATTTTGCCTCCTTGAAATATTCTTGCTTTCAAATTGAGCAAAGAGCCAGGGCTCCTTTGCTTTTAGTCTCTAGCCTCTGTCAGTCTAGTGGCTAGGATGCTTGGTTTACATCTAGGTTACCCAGGCTGAATTTCTGGGCAGGAAACTAAGATTTCTCTTCAGGACTGCTCACTGCAGATGATTAGTACTCAATTTGTGGAACCTTGCTATGGCAGCCCTCACAAAACTAATAAACCCTAGTTTATATCACTCACAGAAATCAGTTCTGAATGGTTATAGATCTAAAACCAAAACAATAATTCTTCAAGAACCTGCTGCATATAATATACTTATGGCATCATGGTGTAAAATGCTTTTTAAATCACAAAAAGTGCTAATCATAAATAAGGCACTGATAAGTTGGACTGTATTAAAATACAGATTTCAGTTCAACAAAAGATGGTATGCAGTTCAGTTTAGTTGAGTCGGTCAGATGTGTCCGACTCTTTGCCACCCCATGGACTGCAGCAAGGCAGGCCTCCCTGTTCATCACCAACTCCCAGAGTTTAGTCAAACTCATGTCCATTGAGCTGGTGATACCACAGTATTAATACTGTTGAAGGATAGTATTAATAGTGTTTAAAGGCAGGACACAGAATGGGATAATATATTAGCAAAACATACAAGTAAACAGACATCCTGGAATCAAGTGGGCCTAAGGAAGCATCACTACAAACAAAGCTAGTGGAGGTGATGGAATTCCAGTTGAGCTATTTCAAATCCTGAAAGACGATGCTGTAAAAGTGCTGCACTCATTATGCCAGCCAATTTGGAAAACTCAGCAGTGGCCACAGGACTGGAAAAGGTCAGTTTGCATTACAATTCCAAAGAAAGACAATGCCAAAGGATGCTCAAACTACCACACAATTGCACTTATTTCACACGCTAGTAAAGTAATGCTCAAAATTCTCCAAGCCAGGCTTCAACAGTACATGAACCACGAACTTCCTTATGTTCAAGCTGGTTTTAGAAAAGGCAGATGAACAAGAGATCAAATTGCCAACATCTGTTGGATCATCAAAAAAGCAAGAGTTTCAGAAAAAAACATCTATTTCTGCTTTATTGACTATGCCAAAGCCTTTGACTCTCTGGATCACAACAAACTGTGGAAAATTCTGAAAGAGATGGGAATACCAGACCACCTGACCTGCCTCTAAGAAATCTGTATGCAAGTCAGGAAGAAACATTTAGAACTGGACATGGAACAACAGACCAGTTCCAAATAGGAAAAGGAGTATGTCAAAGCTGTGTATTGTCACCCTGCTTATTTAACTTATATGCAGAGTACCTCATGCAAAATGCTGGGCTGGAGGAAGCACAAGCTGGACTCAAGATTGCAAGGAGAAATATCAATAACCTCTGATATGCAGATAACACCACCCTTATGGCAGAAAGTGAAGAAGAACTAAAGAGCCTCTTGATGAAGTAAAAGAGGAGAGTGCAAAAGTTGGCTCAAAGCTCAACATTCAGAAAACTAAGATCATGGCATCCAGTCCCATCACTTCATGGCAAGTAAATGGGGAAACAGTGGAAACAGTGGCTGACTTTATTTTGGGGGGCTCTAAAAGTCACTGCTGCGGCTGCGTCGCGCACTAAGAGCGCGGCCGAGAGGAGCTACCCCACAACCGAGGAAGGACGGCGGTGAGGGCCAGCGCACTAAGCACTGCCGAGAAGAGCTACCCCACAATCGAGGTCAGGAAGGGCGGCGGTGAGGAGAGACCCCTCGTCCAAGGTAAGGTGCGATGGCTGTGCTTCGCTGGCCAGGAGCAGCCAGAAGCAGCCGGGATGAGATACCCCACGCCCAAGGTAAGAGAAACCCAAGTAAGACAGTTGGTCTTGAAAGAGGGCATCAGAGGGCAAATACACTAAAACCATTCTCACAGATAACTAGTCAATCTAATCACACAAGGACCACACCCCTGTCTAACTCAATGAGATTAAGCCATGCCCGAGGGGCAACCTGGGATGGGGGAGTCATGGTGGAGAGATATGACAGGGTGTGGTCCGCTGGAGAAGGGAATGGCAAACCACTTCAGTATTCTTGCCTTGAGAACCCCATGAACAGTATGAAAAGACAAAATGATAGGATACTGAAAGAGAAACTTCCCAGGTCAGTAAGGGCCCAATATGCTACTGGAGATCAGTGGAGAAATAACTCCAGAAAGAATGAAAGGATGGAGCCAAAACAAAAAGAATACCCACCTGTGGATGTGTCTGGTGATAGAAGCAAAGTCCGATGCTGTAAAGAGCAATATTGCATAGGAACCTGGAATGTCAGGTCCATGAATCAAGGCAAATTAGAAGTGTCAAACAAGAGATGGCAAGAGTGAATGTTGACATTCTAGGAATTAGCGAACTAAAATGGACTGGAATGGGTGAATTTAACTCGGATGACCATTATATCTACTACTGTGGGCAGGAATCCCTCAGAAGAAATGGAGTGGCCATCATGGTCAACAAAAGAGTCCGAAATGCAGTACTTGGATGCAATCTCAAAAATGACAGAATGATTTCTGTTCGTTTCCAAGGCAAACCATTCAATGTCACAGTAATCCAAATCTATGCCCCAACCAGTAACGCCGAAGAAGCTGAAGTTGAAAGGTTCTATGAAGACCTACAAGACCTTTTAGAACTAACACCCAAAAAAGATGTCCTTTTCATTATAGGGGACTGGAATGCAAAAGTAGGAAGTCAAGAAACACCTGGAGTAACAGGCAAATTTGGCCTTGGAATACGGAATGAAGCAGGGCAAAGACTAATAGAGTTTTGCCAAGAAAATGCACTGGTCATAGCAAATACCCTCTTCCAACAACACAAGAGAAGACTCTATACATGGACATCACCAGATGGTCAACACCGAAATCAGATCGATTATATTCTTTGCAGCCAAAGATGGAGAAGCTCTATACAATCAGCAAAAACAAGACCAGGAGCTGACTGTGGCTCGGACCATGAACTCCTTATTGCCAAATTCAGACTGAAATTGAAGAAAGTAGAGAAAACTACTAGACCATTCAGGTATGACCTAAATCAAATCCCTTATGATTATACAGTGGAAGTGAGAAATAGATTTAAGGGCCTAGATCTGATAGATAGAGTGCCTGATGAACTATGGAATGAGGTTCGTGACATTGTACAGGAGACAGGGATCAAGACTATCCCCATGGAAAAGAAATGCAAAAAAGCAAAATGGCTGTCTGGGGAGGCCTTACAAATAGCTGTGAAAAGAAGAGAAGTGAAAAGCAAAGGAGAAAAGGAAAGATATAAACATCTAAATGCAGAGTTCCAAAGAATAGCAAGAAGAGATAAGAAAGCCTTCTTCAGTGATCAATGCAAAGAAATAGAGGGAAACAACAGAATGGGAAAGACTAGGGATCTCTTCAAGAAAATCAGAGATACCAAAGGAACATTTCATGCAAAGATGGGCACGATAAAGGACAGAGATGGTGTGGACCTAACAGAAGCAGAAGATATTAAGAAGAGGTGGCAAGAATACACAGAAGAACTGTACAAAAAAGAGCTTCAAGACCTAGATAATCATGATGATGTGATCACTGACCTAGAGCCAGACATCTTGGAATGTGAAGTCAAATGGGCCTTAGAAAGCATCACTACGAACAAAGCTAGTGGAGGTGATGGAATTCCAGTGGAGCTATTCCAAGTCCTGAATGATGATGCTGTGAAAGTGCTGCACTCAATATGCCAGCAAATTTGGAAAACTCAGCAGTGGCCACAAGATTGGAAAAGGTCAGTTTTCATCCCAATCCCAAAGAAAGGCAATGCCAAGGAGTGCTCAAACTACCGCACAATTGCACTCATCTCACACGCTAGTAAAGTAATGCTCAAAATTCTCCAAGCCAGGCTTCAGCAATATGTGAACTGTGAACTTCCTGATGTTCAAGCTGGTTTTAGAAAAGGCAGAGGAACCAGAGATCAAATTGCCAACATCCGCTGGATCATCGAAAAAGCAAGAGAGTTCCAGAAAAACATCTATTTCTGCTTTATTGACTATGCCAAAGCCTTTGACTGTGTAGATCACAATAAACTATGGAAAATTCTGAAAGAGATGGGAATACCAGACCACCTGATCTGCCTCTTAAGAAATCTGTATGCAGGTCAGGAAGCAACAGTTAGAACTGGTCATGGAACAACAGACTGGTTCCAAATAGGAAAAGGAGTACGTCAAGGCTGCATATTGTCACCATGTTATTTAACTTATATGCAGAGTACATCATGAGAAATGCTGGACTGGAAGAAACAGAAGTTGGAATCAAGATTGCCGGGAGAAATATCAATAACCTCAGATATGCAGATGACACCACTCTTATGGCAGAAAGTGAGGAGGGGCTAAAAAGCCTCTTGATGAAAGTGAAAGTGGAGAGTGAAAAGGTTGGCTTAAAGCTCAACATTCAGAAAACGAAGATCATGGCATCTGGTCCCATCACTGCATGAGAAATAGATGGGGAAACAGTGGAAACAGTGTCAGACTTTGTTTTTCTGGGCTCCAAAATCACTGCAGATGGTGACTGCAGCCATGAAATTAAAAGACGCTTGCTCCTTGGAAGGAAAGTTATGACCAACCTAGATAGCATATTCAAAAGCAGAGACATTACTTTACCAACAAAGGTTCGCCTAGTGAAGGCTATGGTCTTTCCTGTGGTCATGTATGGATGTGAGAGTTGGACTGTGAAGAAGGCTGAGCGCCGAAGAATTGATGCTTTTGAACTGTGGTGTTGGAGAAGACTCTTGAGAGTCCCTTGGACTGCAAGAAGATCCAACCAGTCCATTCTGAAGGAGATCAATCCTGGAATTTCTTTAGAAGGAATGATGCTAAAGCTGAAACTCCAATATTTTGGCCACCTCATGCGAAGAGTTGACTCATTGGAGAAGACTCTGATGCTGGGAGGGATTGAGGGCAGGAGGAGAAGGGGACGACAGAGGATGAGATGGCTGGATGGCATCACTGACTCGATGGATGCGAGTCTGAGTGACCTCCGGGAGCTGGTGATGGACAGGGAGGCCTGGCGTGCTGCGGTTCATGGGGTCGCAAAGAGTCGGACACGACTGAGCGACTGATCTGATCTGATCTGATCTGAAAAATCACTGCAGATGGTGACTGCAGCCATGATATTAAAGAAGACACTTACTTCTTGGAAGAAAAGTTATGACCGACCTAGAAAGCATATTAAAGAACAGAGACATTACTTTGTCCACAAAGGTCCATCTTGTCAAGGCTATGGTTTTTCCAGTAGCCATGTATGGATGTGAGAGTTGGACTATAAAGAAAGCTGAGTGCAGAAGAATTGATGTTTTTGAACAGTGGTGTTGGAGAAGAATCTTGAGAGTCCCTTGAACTGCAAGGAGATCCAATGAGTCCATCCTAAAAGAATAAGTCCTGAATATTCTTTTGAAGGATGGATGTTGAAGCTGAAGCTCTAATACTTTGGCCAACTGATGCAAAGAACTGACTCATTGGAAAAGACCCTGATGCTGTGGAAGATTGAAGATGGGTGGAGAAGGAGATGACAGAGGATGAGATGGTTGGATTGCATCACTGACTCAATGGACATGAATTTGAGCAAGGTCCAGAGTTGGTGATGGACAGGGAAGTCTGACATGTCCATGGGGTCACAGAGAGCCATACATGACTGAGCGACTGAACTGAACTGAACTGAACAAGCACACAGAAAAGTCTTGTATGTGGCCTGCATGAAGAAAGCATTAAGAAAAACACAGCCCAATAGAAAAATGAACAAAAATCTTGGACAAGCACTTTGTTAGAGGATATCCAAGTCTGTTAGTCTCAAGCTGCTTTCCCATATACCTCTTTTGGTCTTTTTAGCATTATCAACCCTATTTCACAAATGAGAAAACTGAGTTTCAGACTGGTTTAAGTCTATTACATACTACCTATAAACAGTAAAGGTAGAGATAAACATGATTTCTTTTCCAATGTACACTTCTGTGTCTTGTAAACTATAACCCTCTTCTTACCCCCATCTTCCTGAACTTGCTATATTTGAAGAGGACCATTTAAATAATTAAGTATGCATTATAATAATTTGTCAGGCATATTGACATAGAACAAACTATGCAAGTATATTTGTACACATTCACATATATATGAAAAACAAGATTCAATTATTTGAATAGATCATAATAGTAAACATTTGGATGGTGACAATGAGAAGACTAATTACTACAAGCGTGCAAATTATTTTTCCCTTTTTCATCTAATAGTGACTTCACAGGATAATTGGGCAATATGGCTTATTCTTTCCTATTCATGTTTATCAGATGAATTTAGGGAAAAAGCAGAGAACTCCTCCTACCTCATAGCACACTTATGAGAAAAACATCGAAGTGTGGGTATGAAACAACTTAGAGTTCAGTTCAGTCGCTCAGTCTTGTCCTACTCTTTGTGACCCCATGGACTGCAGCATGCCAGGCTTCCCTTCCATCACCAACTCCCAGAGCTTACTCAAACTCATGGCCATCAAGTCAGTGATGCAATCCAACCATCTCATTCTCTGTCATCCCTTCTCCTCCTGCCATCAATCTTCCCCAGCATCAGGGTCTTTTCCAATAAGTCAGTTCTTTGCATCAGGTTGCCGAAGTATTGGAGTTTCAACTTCAGCATCAGTCCTTCTGGTGAATATTCAGGACTGATCTCCTTTAGGGTGGATTGGTTTGATATTCTTGCAGTTCAAGGGACTCTCAAGAGTCTTCTCCAACACTACAGTTCAAAAGCATCAATTCTTCACTGCTCAGCTTTTTTTATAGTTCAACTCTCACGTCCATACCTGACTACTGCAAAAATCATAGCTTTGACTAGATGGACCTTTATTGACAAAGTAATGTCTCTGCTTTTTAATATGTTGTCTAGGTTGGTCATAGTTTTTCTTCCAAGGAGCAAGTGTCTTTTAATTTCATGGCTGCAGTCACCATCTACAGTGATTTTGGAGAACAAGACTATAAGTCTCTCACCATTTCCATTGTTTCCCCATCTATTTACTTGCCATGAAATGATGAGACGCGATGCCATGATCTTAGTTTTCTGAATGCTGAGTGTTAAGCCAACTTTTTCACTCTCCTCTTTCACTTCATCAAGAGGCTCTTTAGTTCTTCTTCACTCTCTGCCGTAAGGGTGGTGTCATCTGCATATCAGAGGTTATTGATACTTCTCCCAGCAATCTTGATCCCAACTTGTGCTTCATCTAGCCCAGCATTTTGCATGAGGTACTCCACATATAAATTAAATGAGCAGGGTGACAGTTTATAGCCTTGACATACTCCTTTCACAATTTGGAACCAGTCTGTTTTTACATGTCCAGTTCTAAATGTTGCTTCTTGACCTGCATACAGATTTCTCGGTAGGCAGGTCCGGTGGTCTGGTATTCCTATCTCTTGAAGAATTTTTCCACAGTTTGTTGTGATCCACAGAGTCAAAGGCTTTGGCATAGTAAATAAAGCAGAAATAGATGTTTTTCTGGAACTATCTTGCTTTCAGATGATCCAGTGCATGTTGACAATTTGATCTCTGGTTTCTCTGCCTTTTCTAAAACCAGCTTGAACATCTGTAAGTTCACGATTCATCTATTGCTGAAGCCTCACTTGGAGAATTTTGAGCATTCCATTGCTAGCGTGTGAGATGAGTGCAATTGTGTGGTAGTTTGAGCATTCTTTGGCATTGCCTTTCTTTGGGATTGGAATGAAAAAGGACCTTTTCCAGTCCTGTGGCCACTGCTGAGTTTTCCAAGGTAAAGCTAAAGGCAAAGGAGAAAAAAAGAAGATTATACCCATTTGAATGCAGAGTTCCAAAGAATAGCGAGGAGAGAAGAGAAAGCCTTCCTCAGTGATCAGTGCAAAGAAATAGAGGAAAACAATACAATGGGAAAGACCAGAGATCTCTTCAAGAAAACTGGAGGTAACGAGGGAATATCTCATGCAAAGTTGGGCTCAATAAAGGACAGGAATGGTATGGACCTAACAGAGGCAGAAGATATTAAGAAGTGGTGTCAAAAATATAGAGAAGAACTATACAAAAAGATCCTCATGACCCAGATAATCACAATGGTGTGATCACTCACCTAGAGCCAGGCATCCTGAAGTGTGAAGTCAAGTAGGCCTTAGGAAGCATCATTACGAACAAAGCTAGTGGAGGTGATGGAATTCCAGTTGAGTTATTTTAAATCCTAAAAGATGAAACAACTTTATTACAGAATTAAACCCTGTAGAAATGGAAACAACTGGTCAAAGCCATGGTATGGCATTTATAAGGACCCACACATCTCCCATATTTGTATGAGAACAATCCTTGCCAAGTAGAAATTTGTAACTGCTTGAAAGACAAATGAGTTCTCAGAAAGGAAAGTGAAATGAAATGACCTTTCTCCAGTCAATCTTCCAGATGAGAAAATGTGTTTCTGTGCCTTCATCTAAAAGCAAGTAAATCAACAGTTTGAATATGTCATGTGGTTCTTACAGAGTGCTGCTGCTGCTGCTGCTAAGTCGCTTCAGTCATGTCTGACTCTGTGCGACCCCGCAGACGACAGCCCACCAGGCTCCCCCATCCCTGGGATACTCCAGGCAAGAACACTGGAGTGGGTTGTCATTTCCTTCTCCAATGCATGAAAGTGAAAAGTCAAAGTGAAGTTGTTCAGTCATACCCAACTCTTAGCGAGCCCATGAACTGCAGCCTACCAGGCTCCTCCGTCCATGGGATTTTTCAGGCAAGAGTACCGGAGTGTGTTGCCATTGCCTTCTCCATCTTACAGAGTAGAAAGCGGCTAAAAATCTAAAATGATTAGTTTTCCTCTGATTCCAAGTTCATAAGTGGAGCTGAATTTTAGAATACTGCAGCTGAAAGACAGTGGACAAGTGTGTATGAAATTTGCACTATATGCCAAGCATCTGGTAGGCACTGGGGTCATCTAATTCATTTAATTCTCTCAGCATTGGGAGGGGAATATTGTTGACTCTGGGAGTTGGTGATGGACAGGGAGGCCTGGCATGCTGCCATTCATGGGATCACAAGGAGTCAGACACGACTGAGCAACTGAACTGAACTGATTGTTGACTTTATTTCAGAGAATTAATTTGTCCAGGAGCAGAAAGCACATCCTTAATGATACACCCAGGATTTGAACTCAGATCTTCTAATTCCTATTTCCAATTTCTTTTGAATAAGGACCTTAAAAAAAATTTTATGAAGTGTAGAAATAGATGATTTAAATTCTGGGCCTGGTTGAATCATCTCATGATGAAAGATTACATGGGATTTGGAGAAATCAGTCAAAGTAATTACTGTCCAAAGTGTCAGAAAGTGTGTTAGTCTCTCAGTCATCTCCCAACTCTTTGAACCTCATGGACTGTAGCCTGTAAGGCTCCTCTGTCCATGGGATTCTCCAGGCAAAAATATTGGAGTGGGTTTCCATTTCCTTCTCCAGGAGATCTTCCAAGCTCCAGGGATTGAACCCAGGTTTCCCACATTGCAGGCAGATTATTTATTATCTGGGCCACCAGGTAAGCCCCAAAGTGTCAGAAATATTCATTAAATCACCAAACCTCTTAGAACAAATTCTTGTCCTACTGGAGGGGGAGACTGCAGCTCACCACTGATCCTCTGGGAACACCCGCAGATTTACCTCAAAACAAAATCATGATGTTTCTCTCGTCCTCCTATGTCCAGGCCAAATTTCCACTTGAAAATTATTCTGTGAGTTAAGATCTTACTTAGCTCCAAAAAGGTCCCTAAAAATAGCTTCACACATTTATAATAGACTTCCTTTTCAAGAAAATGTTAAAAACTCATTCTAAAAGAATCTTTGAAAAATAACATTTGTTAACATTTTTCTAAATTAAACTTTAAAAAACTTAAAAAAAACACAATATAATAGGCATAATACTTTCTTCAGGAGAAATAAAATCCTGATATTTCTCTACTTGCAAAAAAACTATTTCCCCCTTTATTCAAGTTAATATAGATTGCCTTAGTCAAACTGCCTTTTATTCATTTTTATTAGTTCAATATTAGCAAAGACTAGAGGATGGATATTTAATTCTCCAAGTACACTGGTGGTTACAGCTCCATATATTAAATTATGTTTTTTGCATGACATTTGGTTAAATATCATATGCTGAAAGTGAATCGCAGGTGCACGGGTGTTTGAGTTGTAATAATGGGCATCGAAAATTTCCTGTGAGATCTGGACAAGGGATGGTTTGACTAACAGCTTTCATGAAACAAAGAATGTAGTAGATTCCAATTAAAATATGAAATGTGTCTAGCAAACCATGAGGCTATCATCTTAATGGTCCTGTTGTTTTCTAACTATAAAACTCAGCTAATTAACATCCCAGGGGCCAGTCACAAACCTAATTAACAAAGTAAAATAAATTACACTGAATTAAAACTGAAGACATCCCTAAGAGAAAGGGAAGGACTTGCCCTTCAGGGGAGAGAGAAAATGACTTCTTTGTAGATATTTAGAAGGGGGTTTCATAGGTCTCCATCAGTTAACCTGGTAGGAATTGACCAGTGTTTATATACAGGGGTACCCTCTTCTCTAGTTTATGTTGGAAAATTTCAGCAGCTTTCCAGCAAATATCTTCTCTTGCCAAGCTCAGTCCCCAATCGCCTTTTCCTTCTCACTGCAGGGCACAGTTGAACTTGATTTTCTCTTCTCTGCACCTGTGACTACCCAATCTGTTCCTGGGGATGTTTCCTCCTTCAAGGCTGGAGCTCAACTGGGATATAATTTTTCCACTATTGCTTTCCTTCTCTGAAAAGAAGCACATTTTTATTTGAACCATGTAGTGCTAAGCCTGAATGTAAATTAAAGGGAAGAAAATAAAATAACAAAACAAACTTTTAAAAAGTTAGAAAGGATTCTCAAATCTACAGAAACCTTACAGCCTCCATCTCCAAACAGTAGCCTTGTCTCCCTTCTTCAATGGTAAGGGGATTTCTCCCTTTTCACCCCTTTTCCTCTCTGCTTTTGAGTTTCCCCTCGAGCCTCATGCCAACAATTCACAATACTATTTAAAGCTCTTAATTATAAATGTTAATTAAAATCAAAATGTAAATGATATAAAAGAGATCACATAAATAGAAAACTCCTTAATAAATGCAGGGAATTTAAGTGAATAAAAATCTTTCAGAACAGGTGTCCAGGAAGGGTTGGAAAGATATTTTTAGACAATTCCTGCTTATTTGTGCCCACATTGCAACATTGCTTTTTTGCAGTACCTTTTATGAGTTTGTTGTTCGATCACTAAATCATGTCCAACTCTTTGCAACCCCATGGATTGTAGCACACCAGGCTTCTCTGTCCTTCATTATCTCTCAGAGTTTGTTAAAATTCACATCCATTGAAGCAGAGATGCTATCTAACCATATCATCTTTTCCCACTCTTTTATCCTTTTGTCCTAAATCTTTCCCAGCATCAGAGTTTTATCCAATGAGTCAGCTCTTTGTATCAAGTGGCCAAAATATTGGAGCTTCAGCATCAATCCTTCCAATGAATATTCAAGGTTAATCTTCTTTAGAAGTGACTGGCTTGATCTCCTTGCAGTCCAAAGGACCCTCAAGAGTCTTCTCTAGCAATTTGAAAGCATCAGTTCTTCAGCATTCAGCCTTCTTCAGCATGCAGCTCTCACATCCATACATGGCTACTGGAAAAATCGTAGCTTTGACTATATGGACTTTTGTTTGCAAAGTGATGTCTCTACATTTTAATATGCTGTCATAGCTTTGTCAGAGCTTTCCTTCCAAGAAGTAAGTGTTTCTTAATTTCATGGCTGCACTCACCATCTGCAGTGATTTTAGAGCCCAAGAAAATAAAATCTGTCACTGTTTCCACTTGTTTCCCTCCTATTTGCCATGAAGTGGTGGGTCCAATATTTTGGCCACCTGATGCAAAGAACTGACCCATTGGAACTGCCCCTGATGCTGGGAAAGATTGAAGGCAGGAGGAGAAGGGGACAACAGAGAATGAGATGGTTGGGTGGCATCACCGACTTGATGGACATGAGTTTGAGCAAGCTACGGGAGCTAGTGATGGACGGGGAAGCCTGGTATGCTGCAATCCATGGGGGTCCCAAAAAGTTGGACACCACTGAGTGACTAAACTGACTGATGGGTCCAAATGCCGTGATCTTAGTTTTTTGTATGCTGAGTTTGAAGCCAAGTGTTTCACTCTCCTCTTTCACCTTCATCAAGACGCTCTTGAGTTCCTCTTCACTTTCTGCCATTAGAGTGGTATCATCTGCATATCTGAGGTTATTGATATTTCTCCTGAAAGTCCTAATTCCAGCTTATGATTCATCCAGCCTGGCACTTTTATGGATGCAAACACACTATATGTGTGACGCGAAATCTAGGGGTTGTTTTGATGGTTGTAAAATTCAGTCTGATGAGACCTCAGAGGACAGCAGACTCACATGCCCCTTGGCTTGGTTGCCCTGGAAGCTGGGCTGGGTCTTAGCATTCACTGTCACCCTCTGGCACCTGGCCTGGACTGCCCTCTCAAAGGGTGCTAAGAGTGCTTCACATTTGTTCATTTCTTACTTGCATAGACACCTTCTGAGCGTGGTTTCTGTGTTAGAATTATCACCAGCATGGAGGACAAATGTAAAAGATGTTGAAGGACCCAAGTCATTAATAAGTCATTGGGTGTGCCCGGCAGGTGGACCTGATTAAGAAAGGTGAGGAACTAAGGCCCAGTGTCAGAGGGACCCCAGGGCCAGGTGGGATGAGGTTACTGCTGATATAGGAGATGAAAGAGTTCTGTTCAAAGGCCAGATATTTATTTCTGGAAATTGTCAGAAATAACAGCAAGGCAAAGGGGAAAGTTCATAGCCTTAAGGTATAATCCTTTTATTAGAACTGCTCTTCCTTTACACCAAGGCAGGCATGCGACTTTGTACAAATTATTGAGCACTTCTGAATGTCATCTGAAATCCACATATCATATTGTCTCCCAGGGTATTTTTGAGAGCTTCACACAATGGAATGTAGTGTGTTGGTAACTGACAGTTGTCACTGTGCGTCCAGTCCCTTGGAACAAAGTGTGAGCAAAGTGTGAAGCAGACAAGATTTCAAGGGAGAGAAAATGGCTTTTCATGGCTTTCACTTTGTTGCAATGGCAGGGTCACTAGAGATAGTCAAGAGAGGAAAAGAAAAGACACAGTGTATTTTAGCAAAATTTATCTGACTGCAGCATAGAGAACAATTTTTGGAGGCAAGACTAAGTGAAGATTCAACTTAAAACCAGTCCTAGTGCTGATGGGGAGTGACTGATGTCTGAACAGAAGCAGTGGCAAGAGAGGGATGGTGGGGGAAGCTGCCAAGGTATTAGGAAAGGGCAGAGGGAGGGAGAGGAAAGGAGAGAGCTGAGGGGAGCAAAGGAGCTCAGTGGGATGACACCGATGTCAGGTTAGATTAGGGAGCACCATTAGATTTAGAAGTGAAGCTTAGTTGGTGAACTTGGGCAAAGAAATTTCATGTGCCATTGAAGTGATCACCACTTCTCTCAAAAAGCATATGGATATTTACATTTCACTTCTCTACCTATCTGTAATAATGTTTAGTCAATGTTTAAATATATTAAATCCTCCACAAACCATAAATACACCTTCAGTTTTCACTGAATAAATTGTCAAAATATAAAGTGAATGTTTAATTTTTAATTCAATTGCCCATAATTAATGATCATGTAAATGATATTTTTCAAATGTGTCCATGAAATTGATAGCTTATCGTGAATGGTGTCAGATTTGTGATTTCCAAAGGAGAAAACTTCACTTTGGGGCCCAAGACAGGGCTTCTGTCACTCAGAGCTTCATGCAGCAAAAGTTTTATTAAAGCAAAGGGGACAGAAAATGCTCTAACACAGACACCAGGAAAGGGCAGAAAGACACCACCTCGCTTGTCTTAGGAAGGCATTTGTATACTTTTTCAACTGGTTACTCACAATAGATCAAAAGAATGTTTCAAGGTTGTAAAGGTCTTAACAGGCCCACTCCCCCAACATAAAATCTTCAGATAACAAGATTAGCCAGGAGGAATGAGTTCCTATTAAGAATGAGAAACATGTCCTCAATCAAGACACACTGTTGTTATATAATCATTAGCACAGAACAGAAGGAAAAACATAGCTTGAAAAAGATGCATTGTTTTGTTGTGTAATCATTAGATTTAGGCTTAAAAAGTTAG
This sequence comes from Tragelaphus eurycerus, assembly GCA_935064755.1. NCBI lineage: Eukaryota > Metazoa > Chordata > Mammalia > Artiodactyla > Bovidae > Tragelaphus > Tragelaphus eurycerus. Next base: position 4,925,768 of record CAKXYN010000112.1, read on the forward strand.
TTTTAGGTGAATAGATTGTTGCCATAACAGCTTAGAGCTTAAGAAAAAATGTCTTATGTGACTAAGACAAAAAATGTATATAAAAAAAAGTTTGTCCCTTCCTCTTCCTGGAGGGCCCTGGAACCCCTATCAACTTACCTAATAATTAGCTCTCTCAAAATGAATCAACATTCCTCGTACAGTTTTATTTCTTGCTTTCTAACTGACTTATATTCACAGTGATGGAGGTTCAGGACACACTACTCTAAAATATCACTTAGATAAAGACAATACTGTTAAAGTGCTTCACTCAATATGCCAGCAAATTTGGAAAACTCAGCAGTAGCCACAGTACTGGAAAAGATCAGTTTGCATTACAATCCCAAAGAAAGGCAATGCCAAAGAATGCTCAAAATGCTGCACAATTGCACTCATCTCACACACTAGTAAAGTAATGCTCAAAATTCTCCAAGCCAGGCTTCAGCAATATGTGAACCATGAACTTCCAGATGTCCAAGCTGGTTTTAGAAAAGGCAGAGAAACCAGAGATCAAATTGCCAACATCTGCTGGATCATGGAAAAAGCAAGAGAGTTCCAGTAAAACATCTATTTCTGCTTTATTGACTATGCCAAAGCGTTTGACTGTGTGGATCACAATAAACTGTGGAAAATTCTTCAAGAGATGGGAATACCAGAACACCTGGCCTGCCTCCTGAGAAATCTGTAAGCAGATCAGGAAGCAACAGTTAGAACTGGACATGGAACAACAGACTGGTTCCAAATAGGAAAAGGAGTACGTCAAGGCTGTATATTGTCACCCTGTTTGTTTAACTTATATGCAGAGTACATCATGAGAAATGCTGGACTGGAAGAAACACAAGCTGGAATCAAGATTGCCGGCAGAAATATCAATAGCCTCAGATATGCAGATGACACCACCCTTATGGCAGAAAGTTAAGAACTTAAGAACCTCTTGATGAAAGTGAAAGTGGAGAGTGAAAAAGTTGGCTTAAAGCTCAACATTCAGAAAATGAAGATCATGGCATCTGGTCCCATCACTTCATGGGAAATAGATGGGGAAACAGTGGAAACAGTGTCAGACTTTATTTTGGGGGCTCCAAAATCACTGCAGATGGTGATTGCAGCCATGAAATTAAAAGATGCTTACTCCTTGGAAGGAAAGTTATGACCAACCTAGACAGCATATTCAAAAGCAGTGACATTACTTTGCCAACGAAGGTCCATCTAGTCAAGGCTATGGTTTTTCCAGTAGTCATGTGTAGATATGAGAGTTGGACTATAAAGAAAGCTAAATACTGAAGAATTGATGCTTTTGAACTGTGGTGTTAGAGTAGACTCTTGAGAGTCCCTTGGACTACAAGATCCAACCAGTCCATCCTAAAGGAGATCAGTCTTGGGTGTTCATTGGAAGGACTAATGTTGAAGCTGAAACTCCAATACTTTGGCCACCTGATGCAAAGAGCTGACTCATTTGAAAAGACCCTAATGCTTGGAAAGATTGAGGGCAGGAGGAGAAGGGGACGACAGAGAACGAGATGGTTGGATGGCATCAGTGAGTCAATGGACATGAGTTTGGGTAGACTCTGGGATTTGTTGATGAAAAGGGAGGCCTGGCAAGCTGCACTTCATGGGGTTGCAAAGAGCTGGACATGACTGAGTGACTGAGCTGAACTGAACTGAGAGTGTAGCACTTTAACAGCATCATCCTTTAGGATTTGAAATAGCTCAATGAATTCCATCACTTCAACTATCTTTGTTTGTACTGATGATTCCTAAGGCCCACTTGACTTTGCACTCCAAGATGTCTGGCTCTAGGTGAGTGATCACACCATCATGGTTATCTGGGTCATGAAGATCATTTTTGTATCGTTCTGTGTTCTTGCCACCTCTTCTTAATATCTTCTGCTTCTTTTTAGGTGCATACTGTTTCTGTCCTTTATTGTGCCCATCTTTGCATGAAATATTCCCGTGGTATCTCTAATTTTCTTGAAGAGATCTCTGGTCTTTCCCATTCTATTGTTTTCCTCTATTTCTTTGCATTGATCACTGTGGAAGGCTTTCTTTTCTCTCCTTGCTATTCTTTGGAAGTCTGCATTCAAATGGGTGTATCTTTCCTTTTCCCCTTTTCCTTTAGCTTCTTTTCTTTTCTCAGCTATTTTTAATGCCTCCTCAGACAACCATTTTGCCTTTTGCATTTGTTTTTCTTGGGGATAGCCTTGATCATTGCCTCCTGTGCAATTGCATAAACCTTCATCCAGAACTGCATGAAGACTGCATAGTTCTTCAGGCAGTCTGTCTATCAGATTGAACCCCTTGAATCTCTTTGTCACTTCCACTGTATAATTATAAGGAATTTGATTTAAGTTATAGCCAAATGGTCTAGTGGTTTTCCCCACTTTATTCAATTTAAGTCTTGATTTTGCAATAATGAGTTCAAGATCTGTGCCATAGTCAGCTCCTGATCTTGCTTTTTCTGACTATATTGAGCTTCTTCATCTTTAGCTGCAAAGAATGTAATGTTTAAAAATATTGTAAATGTAAATGTTTAAAAATATTGCAGCTGGTATAGTGAAAAAGACATATAAATTATTATCTTGAAGAAGTAAATGAAAAATGCTAATGTAAAGTAGTATCTTTTTAAGTTGAAAAGCAATTAATATCACATGCTAATAGCGTGTTGTTTACTAACTATAGGCTGTTACTGCTGCTGCTGCTGCTGCTAAATCACTTCAGTCGTGTCTGACTCTGTGTGACCCTATAGATGGCAGCCCACCAGGCTCCCCCGTCCATGGGATTTTCCAGGCAAGAGTACCCCACTGGGATTCTCCAGGCAAGAACACTGGAGTGTGTTGCCATTTCCTTCTCCAATGCATGAAAGTGAAAAGTCAAAGTGAAGTTGTTCAGTCGTACCCAACTCTTAGCGACCCCATGGACTGCAGCCTACCATGCTCCTCAATCCATGGGATTTTCCAGGCAAGAATACTGGAGTCAGGTGCCATTGCCTTCTCCGTATAGGCTGTTAGTAGTAACTATTTTTTGATCTACGGATGCAAGACAGTGATATATTTATTTTGTGTAATTTGATGTGTCTATTTATAAAGAGAAGTTAAAGACTAAAAAATGAATATTTTGTTTGCTATTTGGAAGGGAAGATATTGTAATGTGGGGCTTCCCAGGAGGTGGGGCAGGAAAGAGTCCACCTGCCAGTGCGGGAGACACAGGTTCCATCCCTGGGTTGGGAGGTAAGCAATGGCAACCATTGCAGTATCCTTGCCTGAGCCTCAGAGTCCGGTGTGACTGATCATCCTGGAGGCAGTATGTGGGGTACCCACTTGGGAGCAGCCTAGGGTATGTGTCCAGGTGGATGCCTTTCTGGAAGGAGGACCACAGGCAGGGCTGAGAGTCACAAGACTTCTTCAAAACCTGGATGAGAAGAGGGTTATGTGATGTGGTTAGATTTCTTGACATTCCATAACATTTTAGAACCAAAATCTTCCTACTCTCTGAAATGTCCTCCCCTCCTTTCTTTTCTGTTTTTTCTTACAAAACCAATTTAAATGTCTCTCTCGCAACAAAAATAACTCTACACTTCCAGAGTGAGTGCTCTGTCCTCCAAGCGCATTCACTAAATTTATTCTTATCCTTGAACAGTGCATACAGCAGTCCATCAGGGTATATACATCCATAACTTCTTTCACCCCAAAACTGATAGCCTTTTTTTCTTTAATGAAAGATAGTTGATTACAATGTTGTGTTAGTTTCTGATAACACTTTGTACAGCAAAGTGATTCAGATGTGTGTGTGTGTGTGTGTTTGTGTGTATGTTGTTGTTTTATAGTCACCTAGTTGTGTGAGACTCTGTGACCCCATGGACTGCAGCATGCCAGGCCTACCTGTCCCTCACCATCTCCCAAGTTCATAATCATTGCATCAGGATACCATCCAGCTGTCTAAGTCTCTGACTCTCTCTTCTCCTTCTGCCCTCAGTTCAAATTAGATGACCAAAATACTGGAGCTTCAGCATCAGTCCTTCAAGTAAATATTCAGGGTGGATCTCCCTTAAGATTGACTGGTCTGATCTCCTTGGTGTCCAGGGGACTTTCAGGAATCTTCTCCAGCACCATAGTTCAAAGGCATTAATTCTTTGGCGTTCTGCCTTATTTATGGTTCAGCTCTCACAACCGTATATGACGGCTGGGAAGGCCATAGCCTTAACTACACAGACCTTTGTCGGCCACAGCATTTCAACACACTGTAGGTTTGTCATTACTTTCCTGCCAAGAAGCAATTGTCTTCTGATTTCATGGCTGCAGTCACTGTCCGCAGTGATTTTTGAGCCCAAGAAGAGGAAATCTGTCACTGCTTCCACCTTTTCCCTCCTATTTGCCATGAAGTAATGGAACCAGATGCCATGATCTTAGTTTTTTAATATTTAGTCTTAGGCCGGCTCTTTCACTCTGCTCCTTCACCCTCATCAAGACGCTTTTTAGTTCCTCTTCACTTTCTGCCATTAGAGTAGTATCATCCACATATCTGAGGTTGTTGATGTTTCTCTCACCTGTTTTGATGCCAACTTGTAACTCATCTAGTCTGGCATTTCTCGTGATGTGCTCAACATATAGGTTAAACAAATGGGTGATAGCAGACAGCCTTGTCGTACTCCTTTCTCATAATTTTCAGATTTTTTTCCTTATAAGTTATTATGATATATTGCCTATAGCTTCCTGTGCTATACAATAGATCCTTATTGGTTATCTATTTTATATTAGTGGTATCTGTTATTCCCAAATTCCTAATTTATTTGTTTTCCCACCTTTTCCCTTTGGTAACCATGAGTTTGTTTTCTATGCCTGTGAGTCTGTTTCTTTTTTGTAAATAAGTTAATTTGTACCATTTTCTTCAATTCTACATATAAATAATCTCATGTTTTTCTCTGTCTGACTTGCTTCATTTCATATGATCATCTCTACGTCCATGATAGCCTTAGGATTCTTGTACAGATGGGCTTCCCTTGTGGCTCAGACAGCAAAAAATCTTTCCGCAATACATGAGACCCACGTTCTATCCATGGGTTGAGAAAATACCCCGGAAAAGACAATAGCCACCCGCTCCATTATTCTTGTCTGGAGAATTCCATGGACAGAGGAGCCTTGCAGACTACAGTCCATGGAGTTGCAGACAGACACAACTGAGCAACTAACATACTTGTAAAGATACCGTGCCACACATGAAATAAATTAACATGAAAGAAGGGAACTGGGGGAGACCCTGCTGCTGCTGCTAAGTCACTTCAGTCGTGTCCGACTCCGCGTGACCCCATAGACGTCAGCCCACCAGGCTCTCCTGCCCCTGGGATTCTCCAGGCAAGAAAACTGGAGTGGGTTGCCATTTCCTTCTCCAGTGCATGAAAGCGAAAAAGTGAAAGTGAAGTCGCTCAGTCGTGTCCGACTCTTAGCGACCCCATGGACTGCAGCCCACCAGGCTCCTCCATCCATGGGATTTTCCAGGCAAGAGTACTGGAGTGGGGTGCCATTGCCTTCTCCGGGGGGAGACCCTAAGATTAAATTTCCTAAATAACACTGAAATTGATAATTCAGGAAAATGTCCTGGAGGAGGACATGGCAACCCACTCCAGTATTCCTGCCTGGAGAGTTCCACTGGACAGAGGAGCCTGCTGGGTTACAGTCTATAGGGTCACAAAGAGTCAAACATGACAGAAACAACTTAGCATGCAGCATAAAAGTCATACCTTCTGATCTTGCATATGGCACAAGCATGCAAAGTGGAAGTGAAAGCCGCTCAGTCGTGTCCGACTCTTTGCGACCCCATGGACTATATAGTTCATGGAATTCTCTAGGCCAGAATACTGGAGTGGGTAGCCACTCCCTTCTCCAGGGGATCTTCCCAATCCAGGGTGGATTCTTTACCAGCTGAGTCACAAGGGAAGCCGAAGAATACTGGAGTGGGTAGCCTATCCCTTCTCCAGCAGATCTTACTTACCCAGGAACTGAACCAGGGTCTCCTGTATTGCAGGCAGATTCTTTATCAGCTGAGCTGTCAGGGAAGCCCTGAAGTATGAACTGAAGCATGCAGCAAAGCATCAAAAAACAAACAAACAAACAAAAAAACACACAAAAAACTCCACTGAGTAAGTTCACAATCATGGGATGGATTCCAGGGTAAAAAGTTTGTTGGGGTCTGTGGCTTGAGAAAAAGTCTAGTTTTAATTTTAGAGCTAGGGCTTCCCTGCTGGCTCAGTGCTTAAGAATCCACCTGCCAATGCAGGAGACATGGGTTCAATCTTAGGGTCAGGAAGATCCCCTGTAAAAGGAAATGACAACCAACTCCAGTATTCTTGCCTAGGAAATACCTGGACAGAAGAGCCTGGCAGGCTGCAGTTCATGGGGTCACAAAGGAGTCAGACATGACTTAGTGACTAAAGAACAATTTTAGAGTCAGGTAAAGAAGTCTCCACTTGGAATTATAAAATGGACTTGATCTTGATATTAGACATAATGTTTTCTATGATCATCTGCCAAAGGGATGGATAAAATCCTTTTATTGAATTGAATATTCAATGAAATAAATAATTTCATGACTTCAAAAACACATTTTCATATGTGTAGAACCCACCAATAATTATTTGGCATAAAGCTGGATTCAAATGCTTTTGTCCACCTCCTCTTTTTTCAGATCAATACATTTTTCAGAATGCTTAATGACTTGCAGCAAAGGAAAACCACACAGCTTTCTGGTGATGATAGAATTGAACATGCATGGGAGGCAGAAAGGGCTGCCAAAGGAAAACAAATTGATAAGTTAGCCTCAGAAACTGACAGAGGATTAATCTCCAAACTATATAAGCAGCTCATACAGTTCAATGTCACAAAAACAAACAGCACAATCAAATGTGCAGAAGACCTAAACAGGCATTTCTCCAAAGAAGACATACAAATTACCAACGAACACATGAAAAGATGCTCAACATCACTCATTTAGAGAAAGGCAAATCAAAACTACAGTGAGGTATCACCTCACACCAATCATAAGGACCATCATCAAAAAAACTACAAGCAATAAATGCTGGAGAGGATGTGGAGAAAAGAGAATCTTGCTGTATTGTTGGTGGGAATGTAAACTGGTACAGTTACTGTGGAGGACAGTATGAAGATTCCTTAACAAACTAGAAATAAAACTCACATATGACCTAGCAATCCCACTATTGGTACAGTTACTGTGGGGACAGTATGAAGATTCCTTAACAAACTAGGAATAAAATTCACATTTGACCTAGCAATTCCACTATTGGACATATACCCTGAGAAAGCTACAATTCAAAATGGCAAATGCATCCCGATATCCATTGCAGCAGTATTTACATTAGCCAGGACATGGAAGCAACTTGGATGTCTATCAACAATGAATGGATAGGAGGTTGTGGTACATATATACAAAGGGATAGTATTCAGCCATAAAAAGGAACAAATTTAAGTCAGTTATGGTGAGGTGAATGAGTCTAGAGCATCTTATGCATAGTGAAGTAAGTCAGAAAGAGAAGGTCAAGTGTGGTGTGAAGTGAGGTGAAAGTCACTCAGTTGTGTCCTACTCTTTGAGATCCCATGGACTATACAGTCCATGGAATTCTCCAGGCCACATTTGGTAGCATTTCCCTTACACATATATATGAAATTTAGAAAAATAATTTGATGATGATAAACCTATTTGCAGAGAAGAAATGGGGCTGTAGATGTAGATAACAGACTGGTGGATACAGCAGGGAAGGAGATGGTGGGGCAAATTGAGTAAGTAACTTTGACATATAAACACTATCACGTGGAAAATAGGTAACAATTGGGAAGCTGCTGTGTAACACAGGGAGCCCAGACTGGTGCTCTGCGATGACCTCGAGGGGTATGGCAGAGACCACTACAATATTGTAAAGTAATTATCCTACAATTAAAAAAAAAAAAAAAAAAAAAGAAACTCCTCCCTATTCTTGGCTTTGGGTTTCTCATCCATACATAGAAACAGCCTCCCTGAGGGAAGTGTTGTTACTGAGTCCAAGCTTGCTCTGCGTGCTGCCCAACGGCCAATGAGGTGGAGACAAGGTGCTGAGGCAAGGCAAACGACTCTATTTGGAGAGCTGGCTGACCAAGTAGATGGCTGACTAATGTTCTCAAAATAACCATCTTGTCAGAGTCTGGATGTCAGGTACTTTTACAGATCAGAGATGGGGAGGTGAGGAAACAAAGTAAAAAGATCATTAATCTTGCAAATATCTCCTAAAATGACAAGGCACAGGTAGGATATGTGTTAATTTCTTCCTGCCTGCCATCCATAGATGGATAGGGTTCTGAACAAAGGCACTTTAACATTCAGGCAGAGAGGCAGGATTTTCTCAGGATGGCCATTGTGCGTTACTATAATCACAAAAGCAAGACAAAGAAAGTTTCAGCATTGAGTCAGAACTGGTTTTCCCTGCAACATTTTCACAGAAGACTATTTTCATAGGCTGTTAGTAGTACCTGTATAGTTGTCACATGCATCTGGAGAAAACTAGGGGTAGACAAAGGTGTTGTTGGTGCAGTTCCTCACATCTGATGTGTGTGACCTCATGTGGCTGGAAAATGCTTCACACCAAATTCACACACCTGCCCAGAAAATTCCTCTCTGAGACATGGTATGCAGTGTCTCCCAAACTTTCAAAATAGGATTATTTTGAAATAATCTTCGTTCATTTGAAATAGGCTTTGTTCAGCCTCCACTAACTTCCCTGAGTTTTGAAGGGCAGTTTCAAATAGATGCTAATCAGGGAAGGGAGGGAATATGGAGACAAGGGAGAAGCAATCAAGAAACAATAGTACAGCCTTGAAGCAGAGTCCTGGTTCCCCCTCAAGGGATACACAATATCTTTGAGAGATATCTCTGAGACGTTTTGTACATGCTGAAACACCTTCCAGGTGGAAGAAGTTAACTATGCTGCTCACAAGCACATAGACACCAGACCAGTTGGAACTAGAAGGTTAATGATGCTGACTGCAGATTACCTCACAAGCAACCAAGCAAAAGACTGTTCACAATTTTGAATTATTACTATAAATTCCCTCACTACCCTCTCCAGGTCAGTTTAGTTCAGTTCAGTCTCTCAGTTATATCTGACTTTTTGTGATCCCCTGGACTGCAGCAAACCAGGCTTCCTTGTCTGTCACCAACTCCACAGATCAGATCAGATCAGTCGCTCAGTCGTGTCTGACTCTTTGCAACCCCATGAACTGCAGCACGCCAGGCCTCCCTGTCCATCACCAACTCCCGGAGGTCACTGAGACTCACATCCATCGAGTCAGTGATGCCATCCAGCCATCTCATCCTCTGTCGTCCCCTTCTCCTCCTGCCCTCAATCCCTCCCAGCATCAGAGTCTTCTCCAATGAGTCAACTCTTCGCATGAGGTGGCCAAAATACTGGAGCTTCAGCTTTAGCCATTCCTTCCAAAGAAATCCCAGGGTTGATCTCCTTCACAATGGACTGGTTGGATCTCCTTGCAGTCCAAGGGACTCTCAAGAGTCTTCTCCAACACCACAGTTCAAAAGCATCAATTCTTCGGCACTCAGCCTTCTTCACAGTCCAGCTCTCACATCCATACATGACCACAGGAAAGACCATAGCCTTGACTAGGCGAACCTTTGTTGGCAAAGTGATGTCTCTGCTTTTGAATATGCTATCTAGGTTGGTCATAGCTTTCCTTCCAAGGAGTAAGCGTCTTTTAATTTCATGGCTGCAGTCACTGTCCACAGTGATTTTGGAGCCCTAAAATAAAGTCTGTCACTGTTTCCATTGTTTCCCCATCTATTTGCCACGAAGTGATAGGACCAGGTGCCATGATCTTAGTTTTTTGAATGTTCAGTTTTAAGCCAACTTTTTCACTCTCCTCCTTCACTTTCATCAAGAGGCTCTTTAGTTCTTCACTTTCTGCCATAAGGGTGGTGCCATCTGCCTATCTGAGGTTATTGATATTTCTCCTGGCAATCTTGATTTCAGCTTGCATTTCATACAGCCCAGCATGTCACATGATGTACTCTGCATATAAATTAATTAAGCAGAGTGACAATATACAGCCTTCATGTACTCCTTTCCCAATTTGCGACCAGTCTGTTGTTTCATGTCCAGTTCTAACTGTTGCTTCTTGATCTGCATACAGGTTTCTCAAAAGGCAGGTCAGGTGGTCTGGTATGCCCATCTCTTTCAGAATTTTCCACAGTTCATTGTGATCCACACAGTCAAAGGCTTTGGCATAATCAATTAAGCAGAAGTAGTTTTTCTGGAACTCTCTTGCATTTTCAGTGATCCAGCAGATGTTGGCAATTGGATACCTGGTTCCTCTGCCTTTTCTAAATCCAGCTTGAACATCTGGAAGATCTTGGTGCATGTGCTATTGAAACTTCATTTGGAGAATTTTGAGCATCACTTTGCTAGCATGTGAGTTGAGTGCAATTGTGTGGTAGTTTGAACATTTTTTGGCATTGCCTTTCTTTCAGATTGGAATGAAAACTGACCTTTTCCGGTCCTGTGGCCACTGCTGAGTTTTCCAAATTTGCTGGTATATTGAGTGCAGCACTTTCACAGCATCATCTTTCAGGATTTGGAATAGCTCAACTGGAATTCCATCACCTCCTCTACCTTTGTTCGCAGTGATACTTCCCTGGTGGCTCAATTGATAAAGAATATGCCTGCAATGCAGGAGACCCTGGTTTGATTCCTGGGGGTCACAAAGATTCCCTGGAGGAGGGACAGGCTACCCAGTCCAGTCTCCTTGGGCTTTTTTGGTGGCTCGGAGGATAAAGAATGCACTGCATTGTTGCTGCATGAGGGCTTTTCTCCAGTTGTGGCAAGCAGGAGCTACACTTCCTTGTGGCGCATGGGCTTCTCCACGTAGGTCAGGACACAGTTTTAAGAGCATTAGTCAGCTGTGGCCCCCTTTGCCTGGCAAAGCAATAAAGCTCTTCTTTTCCACTTCACCCCAAACTCTTGAGATTCAATTTGGCACTCGTATATGAAAGCTGAAGTTTACCTATTAATACAACAATCATTCTAAATCCTCCTGTGATGAGGGGACCTGGACGACCAGGCATGATGAGGTGAGTGTTTTCCATGCCGTGTGATCAAGGCCCACTTGGAGTCAGTGAGGTGCTCTCCTGCCCCCATACCAGAGACAAGGAAGCTCCAGGATTTCCTTTTTAGTCTAAATTACCCAGAAGCTTCTAATTATTTGTCCAACATAGTTGGACATTATTTGAACAACTAATGCTTTGTTAAACTCATAATCTGTTTCATAATTTATTTCTTGCTTTTCTCTATTCTGTACACTTTTTAGATATTTCTTTCATTCAGTAATTCTTAAGCTGGGTGTAACATGCTACTTCATAAACTGAGTATTAATTATTTTATTTCTAGAAGTTCTTTTACTTTAAAAATCTGCCTTTCTTTTTCATAGTATTTTGTTCTTTCATGTTTTCCGATTTCATCTTGTATGCCTTTAATCTTTTAAAAATATTTTATAGTGTTTCTTTCATAGTTTTATCACTGGACATTTTCAAGAGTCTAACCGTACAGTTTTTGACTTCCATTCGTGGTGAGTTGTTTCCTTCTGTGCTTTATGACTCTATACTGTGAGTTCATCAGTGGTAGTATTTTATGTATGGGAATCATGTGAGAACATGACCCTCCAAATAAGGCTTACGTACACTTCTTGCAAGAAATCCCATATAAATGTTCGCTAAAATGATATGTATGTTAATTTCTCAGCTTGAGAATTTCTATATTCCTCCAACAAAACAAATTTGAACCCCAAACCCATGATAGTTGAAGACAGAATGATACAAGTTCCAACACACACATTTGCTCCACTCAGAGCTCAGACTAAGGTCGACTAAGGCTTTCATTGAGGGTAGCACCTTTACATTTCAGGTTTGATGTGTGAATCTTAGTTTCAAATATGCACCTGTCTGCAGCCTAAAGACATTCCTCTTCTTACCTGGATCAGTATTATAGCCAAAGCCCTGAATTACAAACAATAGCAGCAACTTTTCACAAGGCTGAGCTACTGAATCACAGCTCACTTTCCATGTTTGTTTTATCCTTTTCAGTTCCCTGTAAATTGCTTCACATTTTCACTTTTTTTTTTCCTAAAGAAAAACATCAATTTAAAGAGTGTTTGTTAGGCTTTATCCTCTACCTTCCTTGTTGAGGAAAGACAGGGTTTCCCAGACTTATATTCTACATCATTGTAAGAAGAGTAACTTCTGTTTCATTAATATTTATTGATTTACACTCACTTTGGAAACAAATCTAAAGGCACGGTGTAAATGTGCTCTCTTTGGAGATAACAGACCGAGATTTCAATTCAATCTCTGACACACATTCATTGTTTGTTCTTAACCTTACTGAACCCCAGTTACTTCCTTTTTGAATCAAAATGATAAAGCTTTTCTTTATTGGTTGGTGGTTCAGTTGCAGAAAAAAATAAATTTTAAGCAAGGAATTCCACACAGAAAAGTTAGATGCTTACAGAAAGTGTTGACAGAGTCAGAGGGGCTGGCTCTTGACTTGGCCACTGGAATTGATGCCCAGAAAGGGAGAAATGGCCACCCAGTGGAGCCTCTGCCTTCAGGAGGCGTGATGTTCACTGTGGGCAGGGACGACAAGCCTGCTGCACTGCAACGCAGCTGCGACGTGTTTGCCAGTCCTTACTTGCAAAACCCAAGCCCAATGGACACCGTCATCCTTGCCTCTGGACATCAGCTAGTGATTAGCTGCTAGAAGGCAGCTGATGACAGTGCCAACAGCACCCACACCATTGCTCTTTCTTGACATTTTCTAGAGTCTAAACTTACAGTTTATTGCATCTTTTGACTTCCATTCATGGTGAATTGTTTCTTTCTGTATACTGTGAGTTCATCAGTGGCAATATTTTATCTATGGGAATCATGTGGAAGGACTTTGGACTGGAATAATGAATCACATTCAGAGCTCTGTCTGCAGTGCAGCATGAGATGAAGCTTTCTAGGATCTGCAGGAGAGGATGCTGAGAGAACCAGCTCATGATATTCACCCAAGGCGTATGAGAAAACACACGTGGAGGACTTGGCACTGAGCCTGGCAGATAGCGAGTGTCCCTTTAGCTCCCAGTGTCCTGAGTGCTTCAAGGTCATTGCTCGGTGAGGCAGAGTTCGTGCCACCCCAAGCTTCCCCAGCTGTGAACAGATGGAGCTCACTCACTCAGGCAGGCGCTAATTTCACCAAAACCTGATTGCTCTTCTGAAAACAGATCTTCAATACTGATTTAGGAATTGATCCCACGGATTTCCTCCACGAGTCCAGCATTTGGCCAGTCAGGGATTAACGCACCAACTCTAGCAGCAGCAGTGTCAACTCTGAGGGCTGTCTCTGGGTCCAAAGTAGAGGAAGCACCACTGTTTTGGGTGATGCCTACCAACAGCAGTCCAAAGCACAGAGCAGCATGGTGCCTGCATTCCCAGGACACAAAACTCTGTAAGTTCCATTGAGTGTCCCTGAGAGGCACTGGCCAGATCAAAGTCAGGCTCCTCAGCTGGAGCCATCTTTCCCTTCTGTTGCTGTGAAATGCTGCCCTCAACACCTCCCTCTGCTAATGATGTATTCTGCATTATGTATAATGTGTAGGTTTGCATGAAGAAAAAAGGGAGCATAAACACTCTAGGTGAAAGTACTTGATACAAAAGAAATAAAATAATATAAAATTTTCAATCTTCTTCAAATACCCTTTTCTTAACACTGTGAAGTATATGTCTGCAAGTTATTATTAATAGGCCAGTTAGACAATTATGTATATGCATATTTATTCAATTATACTTTGAAGTGCTTCAGTTTAGGAGAATTTTAAGTGGACAAGGGACAAAAAGAAGAAGAGGCTTCTATGTTGCATGACCAGCTCATCTGGGACCCACATCCATGGCTATGAAATTCAGAACTGTCACAGTAAGTCCTCTGGTTCAAGATTTCTATGTTCGTCTTACCTAATTACCAGAGTGACTCCTAAGGCTGTCACAGGCTACTTGTCTGATAGTTTCATTTGTTCCTGGAGAGACCTGTAAGCCTGGACATTTTAAGGTAGATCTTATTTCATTTGGGTGCAATAGCATCCATTAGAGGTCTGGGTCCCAGAAATCAATATCATCCTTATAAAAATATCAGAATTAATGACAAAAATGATGAAAAATAAGGTACAGATGTATGTTTTACAAAGATGTATTTTGAATTGTGGTGCTGGAGTAGACTCTTGAGAGTCCCTTGGACAGCAAACCAGTCAATCCTAAGGAAATCAACCCTGAATACTCTTTGGAAGGAGTGATGCTAAAGCTGAAGCTCCAATATTTTGGCAACCTGATTCAAGGAACTGACTTGTTGGAAAAGACCCTGATACTGGGAAAGGTTGAAGGCAAAAGGAGAAGGGGGTGGCAGAGGATAAGATGGTTAGATATTATCATTGAGTCAATGAACATGAATTTGAGCAAACTTTAGAAGATAGTGAAAGACAGGGATGTGCTGCTGTCCTTGGGATCACAAAGAGTTGGACTGACTTATCAACCAAACAACAATTATAATGGCTTTATGGAAAAATATTCAATATATGTATATCACCATCTCGTGGGGCACATGGGCTCCTGTTTGCAATGTACTGCCTGGAGTTTCTTATAACAAGCTTAAGGAAATAGGACTCAAGAGGATTTATCTTCTTCCTTGGAAATCTATACTGAGCTTCCATTCAAAATCAAGATCATCATTGTAAATCTTCTCTTTGCTAGATGGGTGTTCTCCTCTGGTCTAAAATAAGGGAGCAATGGCAAATGCTCGGCAGAAATATTTCCATCTAGCTTCTTCTGAAATATTTAACTCTCAGCACATTTACATCTTTGCTGGGGATCCTTTTAGTGTGTCCAGTGACTCTGACATTAGCACCACAAGCCATACTTGTCAACATTCAGATCGGATCAGATCAGTCGCTCAGTCGTGTCCGACTCTTTGCGACCCCATGAACTGCAGCACGCCAGGCCTCCCTATCCATCACCAGCTCTCGGAGGTCACTCAGACTCACATTCATTGAGTCAGTGATGCCATCCAGCCATCTCATCCTCTGTCGTCCCCTTCTCCTCCTGCCCTCAATCCCTCCCAGCATCAGAGTCTTCTCCAATGAGTCAACTCTTCGCATGAGGTGGCCAAAATACTGGAGTTTCAGCTTTAGCATCATTCCTTCCAAAGAAATTCCAGGATTGATCTCCTTCAGAATGGACTGGTTGGATCTTCTTGCAGTCCAAGGGACTCTCAAGAGTCTTCTCCAACACCACAGTTCAAAAGCATCAATTCTTCAGCACTCAGCCTTCTTCACAGTCCAGCTCTCACATCCATACATGACCACAGGAAAGACCATAGCCTTGACTAGGCGAACCTTTGTTGGCAAAGTGATGTCTCTGCTTTTGAATATGCTATCTAGGTTGGTCATAACTTTCCTTCCGAGGAGTAAGCGTCTTTTAATTTCATGGCTGCAGTCACCATCTGCAGTGATTTTGTTTCTAATAGAGGCATGGGCAAGCACCACCAGCTCAGAATCCCCAGGGAATGAGTGCCTTGTTAAATTGAGAAGAAGTAAAAACTGGACATAAGTGTCACTTTTTACTTGGTTTCAATCCTTATTTTGTTCATCTTATTTTTCTTCATTGAGGAAACTTTCTAACTGTAATAATAGATATTTGTTAAACAAAAAACTACTAGGTAAGAATAGACATCTTACCAAAGAAGACATGCAAATGACCAAAAAGCACATGAAAATTTGCTCAAAAAAAATCATTAAGGAAATATCAATCAAAACTTAAATGGAATATTATTAATAATTCACACCCAATAGGATAATTGTTAAACAAAATAGCAACAACAGAAAATAAGTGTTGGTGAGGATGCGGAGAAATTGGAATCCTCATGCATTGCTGATGGGAATGCAAAATGGTAGAAAGTGAAAGTGAAAATCGCTCAGTCATGTCTGACTCTTAGGGACTCCATGGACTATACAGTCCGTGGAATTCTCCAGGTCAGAATACTGGAGTGGGTAGCCTTTCCCTTCTCCAGGGGATCTTCCCAACCCAGGGATCAAACCCAGGGATCAAACCCAGGTCTCCTGCATTGTAGGCGGATTCTTTGCCAGTTGAGCCACAAGGAAAGAGCCACTATGGAAAAGTGTTGTAGTTGCTCAAAAACTTAAACACAGAATTACCATTTTATCTGGCATTACCACTTCTAAGCAATTATCCAGGAGAGGTGAAAACAGGGACTCAAGAAGATACTTATACACCCATTGCATAGTAGCATTACACAAAAATCAAAAGGTGGAAACAATCCAAATGGTCATGAACTGATGACTGGATAAACAAAATGTGGTCTACCCATACAACGGAATATTATTAAGTCTAAAATTTTAGCACAGGTGAAGACACTATATCAAGTAACAAAAATCAGATACAAAAGAACAAATATTGAATGAGTCCACTTACATGAGGTCCCTAGAGAAGGCAAATTCATAGAAAGTAGAATGTTGGTTGCTAAGGACAAGGAGGAGGGTCTTTTGAGAAGTTGTTATTTAGGCAGAGTTTGAGAAGAACAAAAAGATCTAGAGATGGATAATAGTTTTGCAACAGTGTGGATGTAATTTAAAAGCAGTTAAGAGGTTAAAATTTGTATTGTTGCTGTTCAGTCACCAAGTTGTATCCAACTGCAGCATATCAGGTTTCCCTGACTGAAGCAACTTAGCAGCAGCAGCACCACCACCATCTTCAGGAGTTTACCCAATTTCATGTCCATTGTATAGGTGATGTCATCCAACCATCTCATCTTCTGTCACCCTCTTCTCCTTTTGTCTTCAATCTTTCCCATCACTAGAGTGTCTTTTAATGAGTTGGCTCTTTGCATCTGATGGCCAAAGTATTGGAACTTCAGCTTCAGTATCAGTCCTTCCCATAAATATCCAAGGTTGATTTCCTTTAGGATTGACTGGTTTTATCTCCTCAATGTTCAAGGGACTCTGAGGAGTCTTCTCCAGCACCACAGTTCAAAACATCAATTCTTCAGCACTCTGCCATCTTTATAGTCCAACTGTCACATCTGTATGACTATTGGAAAGACTATAGCCTTGACCATATGAACCTTTATTGGCAAAGTGATGTCTTTGCTTTTTAACATGCTGTCTATATTTGTCATAGCTTTCCCGCCAAGGAACAATCATCTTCTAATATCATGGCTACAGTTACTATCCGCAATGATTTTGGAGCCCAAGAAGAGGAAATCTGTCGCTACTTTCAGCTATTCCTCTTCTATTTGACATGAAGTGATGGGACCACATGCCATGATCTTAGTTTTTTTTAAATTAATTTTAAGCCAGCTTTTTCAATCTCCTCCTTCACTCTCATCAAGAGGTTCTTTAGTTCCTCTTTGCTTTCTGCATTAGAGTGGTATCATCTAAATATCTGTTTCTCCTGGCAATCTTGATTCCAGCTTGCAACTCATCCAGCCCGGCATTTTGAATCATGTGCTCTGTGTATAAGTTAAATAAACAAGGTTACAATAAATAGCCTTACACTGCAGATGGTGACTGCAGCCATGAAATTAAAAGACGCTTACTCCTTGGAAGGAAAGCTATGACCAACCTAGATAGCATATTCAAAAGCAAAGACATTACCTTACCAACAAAAGTTCGCCTACTCAAGGCTATGGTCTTTCCTGTGGTCATGTATGGATGTGAGAGCTGGACTGTGAAGAAGGCTGAGCGCCGAAGAATTGATGCTTTTGAACTGTGGTGTTGGAGAAGACTCTTGAGAGTCCCTTGGACTGCAAGAAGATCCAACCAGTCCATTCTGAAGGAGATCAATCCTGGAATTTCTTTAGAAGGAATGATGCTAAAGCTGAAACTCCAGTATTTTGGCCTCCTCATGCGAAGAGTTGACTCATTGGAGAAGACTCTGATGCTGGGAGGGATTGAGGGCAGGAGGAGAAGGGGACGACAGAGGATGAGATGGCTGGATGGCATCACTGACTTGATGGGTGTGAGTCTGGGTGACCTCCGGGAGCTGGTGATGGACAGGGAGGCCTGGCGTGCTGCAGTTCATGGGGTCGCAAAGAGTCGGACACGACTGAGCGACTGATCTGATCTGATCTGATTCCTTTCTCAATGCTGAATCAGTCAATTGTTCCACACAAGATTCTGTTTCTTCTTGACCCCTATACAGGCTTCTCAAGAGACAAGTAAGATGGTTTGGTATTCCCATCTCTTTAAGAGTTTTCCTCTGCTTGCTATGATCCACACAGTCAAAAGCTTTAGCATAGTCAATGAAGCAGAGGGAGATATTTTTCTGGATTTCCTTTGCTTTCTCTATGATCCAGAGAATACTGACAATTTGATCTCTGGTTCCTCTGCTTTTTCTAAACCCTGTTTGAACAGCTGGAAGTTCTGGGTTCACAAAATGCTGAAGCTTAGCATGTAGGATTTTGAACACAACTTTGCTAGCGTGGGAGATGAGTGCAACCGTAGAGTGGTTTGAACATTCTTTAGTTCTGTTCTTCTTGGGAACTGGGATGAGGATTGACTTTTTCCAGTCCTGTGACCATTGCTGGGTTTTCCAAATTTGCTGACATATTGAGCACAGCACTTTAACAGCATCATCTTTTAGGATTTCAAATAGCTCAGCTGGAATTCCATCACCTCCACTAGCTTTATTCATAGTGATACTTCCTAAGGCCCATTTGACTTCACATTCCAGGATGTCTGGCTCTAGGTGAGTGATCACACCATCATGGTTATATGGGTCATTAAGATCTTTTTTGTAAAGTTCTTCTGTCTATTCTTTTCATTTCTTCTTTATCTCTTCTGCTTCTATTAGGTCTTTACCATTTCTATTCTTTATTGTGCCCATCTTTGGATGAAAATTGCCTTTGATGTTTCCAATTTTATTGAAATGATCTCTAGTTTTTCCCCTTCTGTTATTTTCATCTATTTCTTTGTATTGTTCACTGAAGAAGGCCTTCTTGTCTCTCCTTACTATTCTCTGGCACTCTTCATTTACTTGAGTGTACTTTTCCCTTTCTCCCTTGCTTTTCATGTCTCTTATTTCTTCAACTATTTGTAAAGCCTCCTCAGACAACTACTTTGCCTTCTTGCATTTCTTTTCCTTTGGGAGGTTTTGTTCACTGCCTTTTGTACAATATTATGAACCTGTGCCCACAGTTCTTTAGGCAGTCTGTTTACTAGATCAAATTCCTTGAATCTATTCATCACCTCCACTGTATATTCATAGGGTATTTGATTTAAGTTGTACCTTACTGACTAGTGATTTTTCCTGCTTTCTTTAGTTTAAACTTAAATTCTGCCGTGAGGAGCCGATGATCTGAGCCACAGTCAGCTCTGAATCTTGTTTTGCTAACTGTATACAGTTTCTCTATCTTTGGCTACAAAGAATGTAATCAATCTGATTTTGGTATTGACCATTTGGAGATGTTCATGTGTAACGTCATCTCTTTTGTTGTTGAAAAAGAGTATTTGCTATGACCAGTGAGTTATTTTGGCAGCATTTATATTATGCATATTTTACTAGTGAAAGAAATAGTTTTTTAGAGACATTATGCTTACTGCCTCTTAGACCTTATCACCTTACTTGGAATTCTCCTAGAATCTCTCCTCACAGGTATCAATCAGTTTAATCTGTCACTCAGATGAGATGTGACATGCAGGTTGATGGCCCAGCACTCACAATGGGTTATTGGACCCCCAGACATGTGCTCATTCAGTCACAAACAAAAGCCAGTCAGCAGCAACATTGCCATACCATCGCAGGATGTTCAGAGCACTCTCTTCTGACATTCAGACTGCAGACCTCTGTGCTTCTTGGAAAATGGGCCTCAGGTACCTGTGCCTATGCAAGAAGAAAATAAATCTACAAGGCCAATGCTTGAGGAATGCAATTCCTAGCTATTTAGGTGTGTTGCTTTCATTTACTTAAAATGATGTTTAATAGGTATAACTTTCCCTTCTTTGGTGGTTTCCTAAAAGT
Organism: Tragelaphus eurycerus; assembly: GCA_935064755.1. Classification (NCBI taxonomy): domain Eukaryota; kingdom Metazoa; phylum Chordata; class Mammalia; order Artiodactyla; family Bovidae; genus Tragelaphus; species Tragelaphus eurycerus. Next base: position 4,945,889 of record CAKXYN010000112.1, read on the forward strand.
CCCAACACACTAATTAAATGATGTGATTTTATTCACTCAAGTGTTATTAACTACTACAATGCAAGAGAATCTTAAAAGGCAAGTTTCACACCCTATTCTCAAGTCCACTTCCCCCTACACTGAAATTCTCATCTCCTCTCCTCACTCTCTAATAAATTGGCCAGAAAGAAGAGATACATGAAAGAAGTCATCTAAAACCCAAACCAGAAAACCAAGTTCCATGCAGCCAATGACCCACTGCACAGTACTTAGAGTTTAAAAGGTGAAATTATTCATTTCTGTTTGAAATTGTTTTTCGGTCATTGTAGAGATTCTTTGTTGTTTTCAGTTCAGTTGCTCAGTCATGTCTGACTCTTTGTGACCTCAGGGACTACAGCATGCCAGGCTTCCTTGTCTATCACCAACTGCCAGACCTTGCTCAAACTCATGTTGCTGTTGTTATTGAGGTAATATTGATTGAAAACATGTAAGTTACATGTGTACATCATACTATTTCTATTTCTGTATAGCCTACAACTACCACCCCAAATTTTTTACCTATTACATACAGTTGATTCCCTTTCCCCATTTCACCCTCCCAACTCCTGCCCCTCTGCTAGCCAATACTCTGTTTTCTTTGTCTATGCATTTGTTTGGTTTGATTTGTTCATTTATTTTTGTTTCCTTATTTTTTTTAATATTCCATGTATGAGTGAAAGAAATTGAGGATAACACAGTTATTTGGAGAGATATCCTGTGCTCTTGTTTTGGAAGAACAAATATTGTTAAGATGACCCTACTATCCGAAGCAATCAATAGATTCAATGCAAATCCCATCAAAATATCAAGAACATCTTTCACAGAAGTAGAACGAAAAAATTCTATATGAAATCAGAGAACACCCCAAGTAGCCAGAACAATCTTGAGAAAAAAGAACAGAATTGGAAATATCACACTCCTTAATTTCAAACTGTACTACAAATTCATAATAATGAAAACAGCATAGTATTGAGACAAAAACAGACACATAAATCAATGGAACAGAATTGAGAGCCCAGCAACAAACCCACATAATTATGGGTAATTAATTTATGACAGAGGAGGAAAAGACACACAATTGGGAAAGAATGATCTCTTCAATAAATGGGGTTGGGAAAACTGGGACTGCTACATTCAAAGAAATGAAGCTAGACTACCATCTCACACCATACACAGAGTGTTAATCTCTCAGCCGTGTCCAAATGTTTGCATCCCCATGGACTATAGCCCACCAGACTCCTCTGTCCATTCTCCAGGCAAGACTACTGGAGTGGGTAGCCATTCCCTTCTCCAGGGGGTCTTCTCAACATAGAGAGTGAACCCAGGTCTCCTGCATTGCAGGCAGATTATTTACCATTTGAGCCACTAAATTAAAGAATTGAATGTAAGACCTGAGACCATAAAACTCCCAAAGGAAAAAACATAGGCAGTAAACTATTTGACATTGGTCTTAGCAATATCTTTCTATATATGTCTTCTCAGGCAAAGGAAGCAAAACAAAAATAAGCAACTGGGACTACATTAAACTAAAACACTTCTGCATAGTAAAGGAGACCATTAATGAGAGGCAAGACAGCCTACTAAATGGGAGAAATATTTGCAAAAATATATCCCATAAGAGGATAACATCCAAAATATGTAAAGAAATTACTCAACATAAAAAAAAAAAATCCAACAATCTGGTAGGAGTCAAGGTAGGAGAATAAAAGGACAGGAATTCACTGCTACTCACAAGTACATCAAGGATACAGCTACAAATAGAAAAATTCTCAGAGATCACCTGTTGAATACTAGTGGAAGACCTCGGAAACCTAAAACAAGAACAGTTGTTACACACCAGGTAAGACACAAAAAGAAAAAGAAGAGGAAATGGGACAGGACCAGCACCCCTGGTAGGGATCTGAAAGTGAGAAGAAATTTCCACTCTCAGAAAAGCCCCTTCACAGCAAGGAAACCAGCAGGGCAGAAAGGGACCTTAGGAGTTTGAAGGGAAACAGTAACTGGCCTGTGGAAGTCTGGGATCAGTAAGAAGGGCATGACATGCCACTGCCCTTCACACCCAGTCTGAGTCATGTGTCTTCTGGTGCAGAAGGCAGGGGGAGGGGGGTGCTGGTTGCTAGAAAGTGGGGTTCGGAGAAAGGACCCAGGAAGGAAGCAGTTTCTGGCTGTGAAGAGACGCCCTGAAGGACAGGAGTAAGGCGCTCCATAGCCGGGAATGTTTTCTGAAGAAACTGAGGGCGCAAACAGAAGCAAGTTGCCATTACTGAGTGGTGCACAAAGCGCGTTGCGACCCCCTTCCCCATCCTCTGGCCTCTTGCCTCCGCGAGGACTGGAAGAGGCTCCCCACTGAGCAGGCTTGCCTGCCCCTCAGGCCAAGGCTTCCTGGCCAGTGCAGGCTCCAGAGTCCTAAGAGCCACCAGTGTCAAATTCTTCTCTGGAATCAGCCCTGGGCACCACAGCCTGAAACGGGAAGCCATCAGTGCTGGCAGAGGCTGAGTGCTAAAGTGTGGGGTTAGAAGACTGGGCCCAGGGAGAGGACTGCTGTTGGCCTTGCAAAGGCAATTTGAAAGAATGAGAGTGAACGGCTCTGCATCTGCGGGGTGCTCCTAGAGGAAGCACGATCGCCTTGGAAATGAGGTTGAGTGGTGCACAAGGGGCGGGGCCGCCATTATAATCCCCTACCTTCCCCCACTGCCCCTGCCTCTGCAGGTACTGGGAGGATCTTCCACCAGAGTAAACTTGTCCCAGTCTTTTGCATCTTTCTGCTGGTCTCTGTCACCACAGGCACTTCACGCATATCCTAGTTGTGGTCACCTTATCCCTGACCAGCCTGAGCAAATAAGTGCCCCAATCATCAGGAGAGCTTCAGTCAGCTGCTGCTTTTGCTCTCTCTCACTGGGGCAGGGTACATGCACAACAAGGTCACCCACATGCAGAGATGGGACAGAAAACAAAGCTGAGCCCCAGGGGCTACGCAATTAAGGAAGAAGTACTGAAATCTCTCTGTTCAACTGCACAAGCTGCAGAGCGAATCACCATGATCTGCTTAGTAAACCCTTGCACCTGTGGAATATCTGAATACACAAGTACTCCAACAGCTGAGAATGGGTTTATCTTTGGCAGTTGTGGACTTTGGGGGCAAATTCATAAGAGACTGGGCCAGGTCAGGGTCTGAGTTGTACCCACAGTGCCCACAATGGGTCCAGAGACATACCCAGAGACATTGGAGGGCCTACTGGGAAGGTGAGTGCTGACTGTGGCTCACTGCGGAGTCAAGGACATTATCAGTGGAGGCTTCAGGAAAATATTATTATTACTATTATTTTTTTCTTTTTCTTTTCTTGTTTCACTTTGTTCTATTGGTATTATTTTGTATTATTTTTTATTTTTTTATTTTTTTCCTTTTTCTTTTTAATTTTGCTTAACTTTACAATATTGTATTGCTTTTACAATACATCAAGATGGACCCGCCGCCAGTATACACATGTTATTTTTTAAAGTTGTTAATTTTTTCCTTTTTTAAAATTTTTAGTATATTTTTAAACATTTTCTAGTGTCACTCAACTTTTTTGTGCGTGCTTTTTTTCTTGTTTTTCTTTTTATTCTTTACAGATTTTTAAAAATTGTTTTTGTGTGTTTGTTTAACTTTTTTTTTTTAAATTTTGGTTTTCTTTCTGTTTTTGTCCTATACCTTGTGTTTGCTAGTTTTCTTTTTATTGTTTGCTTTTGCTTTGGGATTCCTTTGTTAGGTTGTTCTCTTGATTTTCTGGGCTTCCCAGGTGGCTCAGATGGTAAAGAATCTGCCTGCAATCAGGAGACCTGAGTTCAATCCCTGGTTTGGGAAGATCCTCTGGAGAAGGGAATTGCACCCATTCCATTATTCTTGCCTGGAGAATCCCATGGACAGAGGAACCTGGTGGGCTACTATAGTCCATGGACTCACAAAGAGTTGGGCATGATTGAGTAACTAACATTTTCTGCTTTTTCTTGATTTTCTATTTCCTTGTTTTTCCTTCTATTTATTTGGTTTTGCTTTTATAATTTGTCTTGGGTTTTGTTTACCTGTTTGATTTCTTTTTTTGTTTTTTCTTTTCCTTTTTTCCCCTGGCCATGCCATGCACTTGTGGGATGTTGGTTCTCTGTCCAAGGGTTAAGTTGGGGCAGCAAGGGGCCTTGGGTGTCCGTCACTTGCTCGCAGTCAAAAAGGGGGGCCTGTAAGGGCTGCTGATGTCTGTCTAAGGAGGATGCTGTGAGGAAGTCATCAGAGGGGTCATGGGTTGGCATCCATGTTGTATCAGAAGTTTAGACTGGCTTACTTCACTCTGTATAATAGGCTCCAGTTCCATCCACCTCATTAGAACTGATTCAAATGTAGATTTCTTAAAAATATTACCAAAACCTTGTATTAACAAAAATTCCTGACTACCATCAAATTCCTAGTCAGTGTCCAGATTTCCCAACTGTCTCATAATTTTCCCCCAGAGTTGGTTAGTATGAATCACACTCCAATACTTGGTTAACATGCTTGAATAATAGGCCCCCATTTAATCCATACCCTGACCTCTGGCACCTGAGAGTGTTACCTTACATGCAAAAGGGACGTGGCAGATGTGAATCAGTTAAGGCCTTGGAATGAAAGACATTCTGAGCTCTCTAGGTGGATGCAAGTAAACACAAAGGTCTTCATAAGAGGGAAAGGGGAGTGCCAGAGCCAGAGGAGGTGTGACAATGGAAGCAGAGACCCAAGAACTGTGGAGCTCATGAGATGAGGAGTGAGGGGCATAGCCCTGCTGATTCACATGAGACTTCCGACCCCCAGAGTTGTCAGAGAGTAAACTTGGGTTGCTTTAAGTCAATAAACTTGCAATTATTAGTTATAGCACCAGTAGGAATCTAATGCAATGGGTAAGTATCTGTAGCATTGCTCTGGCTCTTTCTGTTTAGGTTTTGTGTTTCATTTGTTGAAGAAACTGGGCCACTTGTCCTGTAAGATTTCCCATTTGTGACACTTAGCTGACCACATTCATGGATTGTGTTTAACTTGCTCTTCTATTTTTTCATTTCCTGTAAATTGTCAGTTTGATCTAGAAACCAAGGCAGATATAAGTGAAGATGAATGAGTGTCTTATGATGTTCCCATAGCCTTTAAACAAATAATTTTACTGACATTGTTGTGAAGGAAGGGAAATGGTCATGCTTCCATTGTGGCTGTTGTTCAGTCACTCAGTCGTGTCCAGCTCTCTGTCACCCCATGGACTGCAGCATGTCAGGCTTCCCCAATCTTCATAATCTCTGAAGTTGGTCAAATTCATGTCCACTGAGTCAGTGATGAAGTCAAATCATCTGATCTTCTGTTGCCCCCTTCTCCTCCTGACCTCTTTCTTTATCAATGCAGGATATTTTTCAATGAGTCGGCTCTTTGTATCAGGTGGCCAAAGTATTGGAGATTCAGCTTCAGCCTCATTCCTTCCAGTGAATATTCAGGGTTGATTTCCTTTAGGAATGACTGGTCTGACCTCTTTGATGTCCAGAGGACTCCTTTAGGAATGACTGGTCTGACCTCTTTGATGTCCAGAGGACTCTCAAGAGTCTTCTTCAGCACCACAGTTTGAAAGCATCAATTCTTTGGCACTCAGTCTTTTCATGGTTGGCCCAACTCTCACATTCATATATGACTACTGGATAAACCGTAGCTTTGACTAGACAGACCTTTGTGGGCAAAGTGATGCCTCTGCTTTTTAATATGCTGCCTAGGTTGGTCATAGCTTTTCTTTCAAGGATCAAGTATCTTTTAATTTCATGGCTGCAGTTACCATACAGTGTTTTTGGAGCCTAAGAAAATAAATCCTGGCACTGTTTCCATTTTTTTTCCCCATCTATTTGCTATGAAGTGATGGGACAATGATCTTAGTTTTTTGAATGTTGATTTTTTAGCCAGCTTTTTCACTCTCCACTTTTACCTTCATCAAGAGACTTCAATTCCTCTTTACTTTCTGCCACTAGGGTAGTGTCATCTGAATATCTGAGGTTATTGATATTTTCCCCTGTAGCCTTGTTTCCAGCTTGTGATTCATCTAGCCTGGCATTTTGCATGATGTACTCAGTATAGAATCCCAGGTAATTCAGGAGAGCTCGATTTTATTCCTGGGTCGAGAAGGTGCCCTGGAGAAGGAATAGGCTACAGACTCCATTATTCATGGGTTTCAGATCAGATCAGTCGCTCAGTCGTGTCCAACTCTTTGCCACCCCATGAATCGCAGCACGCCAGGTCTCCCTGTCCATCACCAACTCCCAGAGTTCACTCAGACTCATGTCCATCGAGTCAGTGATGCCATCCAGCCATCTCATCCTCTGTCGTCCCCTTCTCCTCTTACCCCCAATCCCTCCCAGCATCAGAGTCTTCTCCAATGAGTCAACCCTTCACATGAGGTGGCCACAGTACTGGAGTTTCAGCTTTAGCATCATTCCTTCTAAAGAAATCCCAGGGCTGATCTCCTTCAGAATGGACTGGTTGGATCTCCTTGCAGTCCAAGGGACTCTCAAGAGTCTTCTCCAACACAACAGTTCAAAAGCATCTGTGGTAAAGAATCTGCCTGCAATGCTGGAGACCTGGGTTGAATCCCTGGGTTGGGAAGATATCCTGGAGTATGGCATGGCAACCCACTCCAGTATTCTTGCCTGGAGAATCCTCATGGACAGAGGAGGCCTGATGGGCTACAGTCCATGGGGTCACAAAGAGTCAGGCATGACTAATGGGCTAAATACACACACACACACACACACACTAAATACAAGTTAAATGAGTAGGGTGACCAATATACAGCCTTGTCATACTCCTTTCCCAATTTTGATCCACTCCATTGTTCCATGGCAGAAAGTGAAGAGGGGCTAAAAAGCCTCTTGATGAAAGTGAAAGTGGAGAGTGAAAAGGTTGGCTTAAAGCTCAACATTCAGAAAACGAAGATCATGGCATCTGGTCCCATCACTACATGGGAAATAGATGGAGAAACAGTGGAAACAGTGTCAGACTTTATTTTTCTGGGCTCCAAACTCACTGCAGATGGTGACTGCAGCCATGAAATTAAAAGACGCTTACTCCTTGGAAGGAAAGTTATGACCAACCTAGATAGCATATTCAAAAGCAGAGACATTACTTTGCCAACAAAGGTTCGCCTAGTCAAGGCTATGGTCTTTCCTGTGGTCATGTATGGATGTGAGAGCTGGACTGTGAAGAAGGCTGAGCGCCGAAGAATTGATGCTTTTGAACTGTGGTGTTGGAGAAGACTCTTGAGAGTCCCTTGGACTGCAAGAAGATCCAACCAGTCCATTCTGAAGGAGATCAATCCTGGAATTTCTTTGGAAGGAATGATGCTAAAGCTGAAGCTCCAGTATTTTGGCCACCTCATGCAAAGAGTTGATTCATTGGAGAAGACTCTGATACTGGGAAGGATTGAGGGCAGGAGGAGAAGGGGACGACAGAGGATGAGATGGCTGGATGGCATCACTGACTTGATGGGTGTGAGTCTGAGTGACCTCCAGGAGCTGGTGATGGACAGGGAGGCCTGGCGTGCTGCGGTTCATGGGGTCGCAGAGTCGGACACGACTGAGCGATTGATCTGATCTGATCTGATTGTTCCATGTCCAGTTCTAACTGTTACTGCTTGACATGCATACAAGTTTCTCAGGAAGCAGGTAAGGTGGTCTGGTATTCCCATCTCTTTCAGAATTTTCCACAGTTTTCTTTAATCCATACAAAGGCTTTAGCAGAGCAAATAAAGCAGAAATAGATGTTTTTCTGGAATTCTCTTGCTTTTTCTATGATTTAGCAGATGTTGGCAATTTGATCTGTGGTTCCTCTGCCTTTTCTAAATCCAGCTTGAACATCTGAAAGTTCTCAGTTCATGTAGTGCTGAAGCCTAGCTTTAAGGATTTGGAGCAAGACCTTGCTAGCATGTGAAATGAGTCCAGTTGTGTGGTAGTTTGAACATTCTTTGGCATTGCCTTTCTTTGGAATTTGAATGAAAACTAACCTTTTCCAGTCCTGTGGCCACTGTTGAGTTTTCCAAATTTGCTGGCACGTTGAGTGCAGCACTTTCACAGCATCATCTTTGAGGATTTGAAATAGCTAAGCTGGAATCCCATCACTTCCACTAGTTTTGTTCATAGTAATTCTTTCTAAGTCCCATTTGACTTCACACTCCAGGATGTCTGGCTCTAGGTGACTGATCACACAATTGCTGTTTTCTGGGTTATTAAGTGAAGTCGGTTAGTCATGTGCGACTCTTTGCGACCCATGGACTGTAGCCCACAAAGCTCCTCCATCCATGGGATTCTCTAGGCAAGAATACTAGAGTGGGTTGCCATTTCCTTCTTCTTCTCTGGGTTATTAGGACCTTTTAAATACACTTCTTCTGTGTATTCTTGCCACCTCTTCTTAATATCATCTGCTTCTGTTAGGTCCTTACTGTTTCTGTCCTTTATTGTGCCCAACTTTGCATGAAATGTCTTCAAATTTTCTTGAAGAGATTTCTAGTCTTTTCCATTCAATTATTTCCCTCTATTTCTTTGCATTGTCCACTTAAGAAGGCTTTTATCTCTCCTTGATATTCTTTGGAACTTTGCTTTCAGATGGTTATATCTTTCCTTTTCTCCTTTGCCTTTCTCTTCTCTTCTTTTCACAGCTATTTGTAAGGCCTCCTCAGACAACCATTATGCCTTGCTGAATTTATTTTTCTTGTGTATGGTTTTGGTCACTGCCTCCTGTACAATGTTACAAACCTCTGTTCATAGTTCTTCAAGCACACAGTCTGTCAGATATAATCTTTTGAATCTATTTGTCACCTCTACTATATAATCATAAGAGATTTGATGTAAGTCATACCTAAATACCTAAATAGCCTAGTGGTTTTTCCTGTTCCTGTAACTTCTGCAACTATTGGTTATATTTATTCCATAAAAAAGAACCTTTCTTAATTAAATGTTCATGTACTCTGATGTACAGTTTGAAAAGATAGAGTGAATGTTTGTTTTTTAAATCAACTTTAAGAAGAATTAAATAATTTCCTATATCCATCAAAGGTACATGCTGTTGTTGTTTAGTTGCTAAGTCATGTGCAACTCTTTGTGATCTCATGGACTCTATCCCACCAGGCTCCTCTGTCCACAGGATTTCCCAAGCAAGAATGCTGGAGTAGGTTTCCATTTCGTTCTCCAGGGGATATTCCCAACATGGGATAGGACTCAAGTCTTCTGCAATGGCAGATGGATTCTTTCCTGCTGAGTCACCAGGTCAAGGTGATTAGTGAAGTGTTATTTTTAAAGCTTTATAATAATTCCATGAGCTTTAACATATTTGATATATTTCAATTCATTGCAACTGGTATTCTTTTGGCTCTTAATTGCATTTTCTGGCTGGTGGATGATGCCAGGTGTGACTGTTGACAGGTGCATTTGGTTCTCTTTCTCAGCCTCCCAATAACTCAGCTCCTCTCCGGGTCTCAGAGTGATGACCCAAGTGCAGATTTTTGAGACTGTCATTTTTATATGGGTTCACATGCCGACCTCCCTCTCTTTGAGTGGGTCAGAATCATAAGTAATGTCTGCATGTGGTGTGAAGAGCCCAGGATCATGTCCCTGGGCTGGGCCTTTTCTGGTTAAAATTCCTGGGGTGCCAGAGCCAGATTGCATTGACTCAGAGCGGTGATTACATTTTCAAAACCAAGACACAGAGAGTGAACTGGAAGGACATGCACTCATCTTCTTCTGTGAGAACTCCAAAATTGTAACTTGGTGCTGAAAACCCATCAACAGGAGAATGTTCAGATCAGATCAGATTAGATCAGTCACTCAGTCGTGTCTGACTCTCTGCAACCCCATGAATTGCAGCACTCCAGGCTCCCTGTCCATCACCAATCCCCAGAGTTCACCCAGACTAACATCCATCGAGTCAGTGATGCCATCCAGCCATCTCATCCTCTGTCATCCCCTTCTCCTCCTGCCCCCAATCCCTCCCAGCATCAGAGTCTTTTGCAATGAGGCAACTCTTCGAATGAGGTGGCCAAAATACTGGAGTTTCAGCTTTAGCATCATTCCTTCCAAAGAAATCCCAGAGCTGATCTCCTTCACAATGAACTGGTTGGATCTCCTTGCAGTCCAAGGGACTCTCAAGAGTCTTCTCCAACACCACAGTTCAAAAGCATCAATTCTTCAGCGCTCAGCCTTCTTCACAGTCCAACTCTCACATCCATACATGACCACAGGAAAATTATAGCCGTTACTAGATGGACCTTTGTTGGCAAAGTAATGTCTCTGCTTTTGAATATGCTATCTAGGTTGGTCATAACTTTCCTTCCAAGGAGTAAACGTCTTCTAATTTCATGGCTGCAGTCACCATCTGCAGTGATTCTGGAGCCCAGAAAAATAAAGTCTGACACTGTTTCCACTGTTTCCCCATCTATTTCCCATGAAGTGATGGGACCAGATGCCATGATCTTCGTTTTCTGAATGTTGAGCTTTAAGCCAATCTTTTCACTCTCCACTTTCACTTTCATCAAGATGCTTTTTAGTTTCTCTTCACTTTTGGCCATAAGGGTGGTGTCATCTGCATGTCTGAGGTTATTTATATTTCTCCCGGCAATTTTGAGTCCAGCTTTTGCTTCCTCCAGCCCAGCGTTTCTCATGATGTACTCTGCACATAAGTTAAATAAGCAGGGTGACCATATACAGCCTTGACATACTCCTTTTCCTATTTGGAACCAGTCTGTTATTCCATGTCCAGTTCTAACTGTTGCTTCCTGACCTGCATACAGATTTCTCAAGAGGCAGGTCAGGTGGTCTGGTATTCCCATCTCTTTCAGAATTTCCCACAGTTTATTGTGATCCACACAGTCAGACGCTTTGGCATAGTCAAGAAAGCAGAAATAGATGTTTTTCTGGAACTCTCTTGCTTTTTCCATGATCCAGCGGATGTTGGCAATTTGATCTCTGGTTCCTCTGCCTTTTCTAAAACCAGCTTGAACATCAGGAAGTTCATGGTTCATGTATTGCTGAAGCCTGGCTTGGAGAATTTTGAGCATTACTTTACTAGCATGTGAGATGAGTGCAATTGTGCAGTAGTTTGAGCATTCTTTGGCATTGCCTTTCTTTGGGATTGGCATGCACTCTGACCTTTTCCAGTCCTGTGGCCACTGCTGAGTTTTCCAAATTTGCTGGCATATTGAGTGCAGCACTTTTACAGCATCATCTTTCAGGATTTGGAATAGCTCCACTGGAATTCTATCACCTCCACTAGCTTTGTTCGTAGTGATGCTTTCTAAGGCCGACTTGACTTCACTTTCCAGGATGTCTGGCTCTAGGTCAGTGATCACACCATCGTGATTATCTGGGTTGTGAAGATCTTTTTTGTACAGTTCTTCTGTGTATTCTTGCCATCTCTTCTTAATATCTTCTTCTTCTGTTAGGTCCATACCATTTCTGTCCTTTATCGAGCCCATCTTTGCATGAAATGTTCCTTTGGTATCTCTGATTTTCTTGAAGTGATTTCTAGTCTTTCCCATTCTGTTGTTTTTCTCTATTTCTTTGCATTGATCACTGAAGAAGGCTTTCTTATCTCTTCTTGCTATTCTTTGGAACTCTGCATTCAGCTGCTTATATCTTTTCTTTTCTCCTTTGCTTTTCACTTCTCTTCTTTTCACAGCTATTTGTAAGGCCTCCCCAGACAGCCATTTTGCTTTTTTGCACTTCTTTTCCATGGGAATGGTCTTGATCCCTGTCTCCTGTACAATGTCATGAACCTCATTCCATAGTTCATCAGGCACTCTATCTATCAGTCTAGGCCCTTAAATCTATTTCTCACTTCCACTGTATAATCATAAGAGATTTGATTTAGGAGAATGTTGAATCCCACCAAAAAAAGATACCCCATATCCAAGGACAAAGGAAACACCCCAGTAAGACTGTAGGAGAGGCAAAAGCGCATTTATAATCAAACCCCATACATAGCAGCAGAGAAGGCAATGGCATCCCACTCCAGTACTCTTGCCTGGAAAATCCCATGGACGGAAGAGCCTGGTAGGCTGCAGTCCATGGGGTCACTAGGAGTCAGATACGACTGAGCGACTTCACTTTCACTTTTCACTTTCATGCATTGGAGAAGGCCATGGCAACCCGCTCCGGTGTTCTTGCCTGGAGAATCCCAGTGACGGGGAAGCCTGGTGGGCTGCTGTCTATGGGGTCACACAGAGTCAGACACGACTGAAGTGACTTAGCATAGCATACATAGCAGAGATGCTTGAACAACTCAAACAAAACTGTGTGTGCACTAAGACCCAGAGACTCCACAAAGACTGAGCCAGACCTGCTTTTGAGTGTTTGAGTGTCTCCTGCAGAGGCACAGGTCAGCAGCAGCCTGCCGCAGGGACAGGGGCTCTGACTGCAGCAGACATGGGTCACACAGCATGTGGCAGAAGCCCTCTTTGAGGAGGTCGCCATTAGCCCCAGCATAGAGCCGCTGAGCAGACAACATAAACTGCAGAAAAATTATACCAAAGAAATTCTTGCACTGTTAAGAAAGTTCTCGGGCCCACAACAGATTTTCCAACCTGGGGAACTGGCAAAGGGACTGAGAACCCCTGGGAAATTTGTCTTTGGAGGCCAGTGGGATTTGATTACAGAACTTACACAAGATGATGGAAACAGACCTTTGGAGGGCACAAATAAAACTTTGTGCACAGCACGAGCCAGGAGAAAGGAACAATGTCCCCACAAAAGACTGACCAGACTTGCCTGTGAGTGTTCAAGCATCTCCGGGAGAGGTGTGGGTGGACAGTGGCCTGCTACAGTGTCAGGGGCACTGAATACAATCATGCCTGCACAAGTCCTTTTGAAGGAAAACACCATTATCTTCATCACCCCTACTAGAGTTTGGCCTCAGGTCAAACAACAGGGAGGGAATACAGCCCTACCCATCAACAGAAAATTGAATTAAAGATTTACAGACCAAGTCAAGAAGTATGACAAAGCTGTATATTGTCACCCTGTTTATTTAACTTATATGTAGAGTACATCATGCAAAATGCTGGGAAGGATAAAGCACGAGCTGGAATCAAGATTGCCAGGAGAAATATCAATAACCTCAGATATGCAGATTACACCACTCATATGGAAGAAAGTGAAGAACTAAAGAGCCTCTTGATGAAAGTGAAAGAGGAGAGTGAAAAAGCTGGCTTAAAACTCAACATTCAAAAAACTAAGATCATGGCATCTGGTCCCATCACTTCATGGAAAATAGATGGGAAAACAATGGAAACAGTGACAGACTTTATTTTGGAGGGCTCCAAAATCACTGCACATGGTGAGTACAGCCATGAAATTAAAAGACACTTGCCCCTTGGAAGAAAAGCTATGACCAACCTAGAGAGCATATTAAAAAGCAGAGACATAACTTTACCAACAAAGGTCTATCTAGTCAAAATTATGGATTTTCATGTATGGATGTGAGAGTTGAACTATAAAGAAATCCGAGTGCTAAAGAGTTGATGTTTTTGAACTGTGGTGAGAAAGACTGAAGGCAAGAGGAGAAGGGAACAACAGAGGATGAGATGATTGGATGGCATCACCAACTCAATGGACATGAGTTTGAATAAGCTCTGGGAGTTGGAGATGGACAGGGGAGCCTGGCATGCTTCAGTCAATGGGGTTGCAAGGAGTCGGACACGACTGAGCGACTTAACTGATTGAACTGAGCATGGCCTCATGCATCAGAACAAGACCCAGTTACATCCAATCTCTCCCATCAGGAAGTTTTCATAAACCTGTTATCTTTGTCCATCAAAGAGGGCTCAGAATGAAAACCACAGTCACAAAAACCTAACCAAACTGATCACATGGATCACAGCCTTGTCTAACCCAATGAAATTATGAGCCATGCCCTGCAGGGCCACACAAGATGGACAGGGCACACTGGAGTGTTCTGACAAAACGTGGTCCACTGTAGAATGGAATGGCAAACCAATTCAGTATTGTTGCCTTGAGAACCCCATGAACAGTATGAAAAGACAAAAAGATAGGACACTGAAAGATGAACTCTCCAGATTGGTAGGTGACCAATATACTATTCAAAGAGAGCAGAGAAATAACTCCAGAAAGAATGAAGAGATGGAGCCAAAGCAAAAACAATGCCCAGTTGTGAATGTGAATGGTGATGGAAGTAAAGTCCCATCTATAAGAGCAATACTGCATGGGAACCTGGAATGTTAGCTCCCTGAATCAAGGTAAATTGAAAGTGGTCAAATAGGAGATGGCAAGTGAACATCGACATTACAGGAATCAGTGAACTAAAGTGGACTGCAATAGGCAAATTTAATTCAGATGACCAATATATCTACTACTGTGAGCAAGAATCTCTTAGAAGAAATGGAGTAGCCCTCATAGTCAACAAAAGACTCTGAAATGCAGTACTTGGGTGCAATCTCAAAAATGACAGAATGAACTCAGTTCATTTTGAAGACAAACCACGCAGTATCACAGTAATCCAAGTCTATGCCCCAACTACAAATGCTAAATAAGCTGATGCTGAATGGTTTTATGAAGACCTACAAGAGCTTCTAGAATTAACACCAAAAAAAAAAAAAAAAAAAAAAGCTGTCCTTTTCATCATGGGGGACTGAAAAGCAAAAGTAGGAAATCAAGAGAAACCTAGATTAACAGGTAAGTATGGCCTTGGGAAATAGATGGGGAAACAATGGAAACAGTGTCAGACTTTATTTTTCTGGGCTCCAAAATCTCTGCAGATGGTGAATGCAGCCATGAAATTAAAAGACGCTTACTCCTTGGAAGGAAAGTTATGACCAATCTAGACAGCATATTCAAAAGCCCGAGACATTACTTTGCCAACAAAAGTTCGTCTAGTCAAGGCTATGGTTTTTCCTGTAGTCATGTATGGATGTGAGAGTTGGACTGAGAAGAAAGCTGAACACCGAAGAATTGATGCTTTTGAACTGTGGTGTTGGAGAAGACTCTTGAGAGTCCCTTGAACAGCAAGGAAATCCAACCAGTCCATTGTGAGGGAGATCAGCCCTGGGATTTCTTTGGAAGGAATGATGCTAAAGCTGAAACTCCAGTACTTTGCCCACCCCATGCGAAGAGCTGACTCATTGGAGAAGACTCTGATGCTAGGAGGGATTGAGGGCAAGAGGAGAAGGGGACGACAGAGGATGAGATGGCTGGATGGCATCACTGACTCAATGAATGTGAGTCTGAATGAACTCCGGGAGTTGGTGATGGACAGGCAGGCCTGGCGTGCTGCGATTCATGGGGTCGCAAAGAGTCGGACATGACTGAGTGACTGATCTGATCTGATATGATCTGATGGCCTTGGAGTACAAAATGAAGCAGGGCAAAGGCTAACAGAGTTTTGTCAAGAGAGCGCACTGGTTGTGGAAAACACCCTCTTCCAACAACACAAGACACAACTCTATACACAGAAATGATCAGATTGTCAATACTGAAATTAGATTGATTATATTCTTTGCAGCCAAAGTGGAAAAGCTCTATACAGTCAGCAAAAACAAGACCAGGAGCTTACTGGGGCTCAGAATATGACCTCCTTATTGCAAAATTCAGACTTAAATTGAAGAAAATAAGGAAAACCAATAGACCTTTCAGGTATGACCTAAATCAAATCCCTCACAGTTGTATAGTGGAAGTGATAAGTAGATTCAAAGGGTTCAATTTGATAGAATTCCTGAAGAACTATGGATGGAGGTGTGTGACACTGTACAGAAGGCAGTGATCAAGACCATCCCCAACAAAAATAAGTGAAAAAATGCAAAATGGTTGTCTGGCAAGGCCTCTTAAATAGCCAAGAAAAGAAGAGAAGTGAAACGCAAAGGAAGAAAGGAAAGATAAATCCATCTGAATGCAAAGTTCCAAAGAATAACAAGGAGAGATATGAAAGCCTTCCTAATTTCTCTTCCAATTTCTCATTATTAGTGTATAGAAATTCAAGGGATTTCTGTGTGTTGATTTTATATTCTTCAACTTTACTATATTCATTGATTAGCTCTAGTAATTTTCTGGTGGAGTCTTTAGGGTTTTCTATGTAGAAGATCATGTCATTTGCAAACAGTGAAAGTTTTACTTCTTTTCCAATTTGGATTTCTTTTATTTCTTTTTATGCTCTGATTGCTGTGACCAAAACTTCCAGAACTATGTTGAATAGTAGTGGTGAAAGTGGGAACCCTTGTCTTGTTCCTGACTTTAGGGGAAATGCTTTCAATTTTTCACCATTGAGGATAATGTTTGCTGTGGGTTTGTATAGCTTTTATTATGTTGAGGTATGTTCCTTCTATTCCTGCTTTCTGGAGAGTTTTTATCATAAATGGATGTTGAATTTTGTCAAAGGCTTTCTCTGCATCTATTGAGATAATCATATGGCTTTTATTTTTCAATTTGTTAATGTGGTGTATTACATTGATTGATTTGTGGATATTGAAGAATCCTTGCATCCCTGGGATAAAGCCCACTTGGTCATGGTGTTTGATCTTTTTAATGTGTTGTTGGATTCTGATTGCTAGAATTTTGTTAAGGATTTTTGCATCTATGTTCATCAGTGATATCAGCCTGTAGTTTTTTTGTGTGGCATCTTTGTCCGGTTTTGGTATTAGGCTGATGGTGGCCTCATAGAATGAGATTGGAAGTTTATCTTCCTCTGCAATTTTCTGGAAGAGTCTGAGTAGGATAGATGTTAGCTCTTCTCTAAATTTTTGGTAGAATTCAGCAGTGAAGCTGTCTGGACCTGGGCTTTTGTTTGCTGGAAGATTTCTGATTACAGTTTCAATTTCTGTGCTTGTGATGAGTCTGTTAAGATTTTGTATTTCTTCCTGGCTCAGTTTTGGAAAGTTGTACTTTTCTAAGGATTGGTCCATTTCTTCCACATTGTCCATTTTATTGGCATATAATTTCTGATAGTAGTCTCTTATGATTCATTGTATTTCTGTGCTGTCTGTTGTGATCTCTCCATTTTCATTTCTAATTTTATTGATTTGATTTTTCTCCCTTTGTTTCTTGATGAGTCTGGCTAATGGTTTGTAAATTTTATTTATCCTTTCAAAGAACCAGCTTTTGGCTTTATTGATTTTTGCTATAGGCTCTTTTGTTTCTTTTGCATTTATTTCTGCCCTAATTTTTAAGATTTCTTTCCTTCTACTAACCCTGGGGTTCTTCATTCCTTCCTTTTCTAGTTGCTTTAGGTGTAGAGTTGGGTTATTTATTTGTCTTTTTTCTTGTTTCTTGAGGTATGTTTGTATTGCTATGAACTTTCCCCTTAGCACTGCTTTTACAGTGTCCCATAGGTTTTGGCTTGTTGTGTTTTCATTTTCATTCATTTCTATGCATATTTTTATTTCTTTTTTGATTTTTTCTGTGATTGTTGTTCAGAAGCATGTTGTTTAGCTTCCCTATGTTGGAATTTTTAATAGTTTTTCTCCTGTAATTGAGATCTAATCTTACTGCATTATGGTCAGAAAAGATGCTTTGAAATGGTTTCAATTTTTTTGAATTTACCAAGGCTAGATTTATGGCCTGGGATGTAATTTATCCTGGAGAATGTTCCGTGTGCACTTGAGAAAAAGTTGAAATTCATTGTTTGGGGATGAAATGTCCTATAGATATCAATTAGGTCTAACTGGTCTGTTGTATCATTTAAAGTTTGTGTTTCTTTGTTAATTTTCTGTTTAGTTGATCTATCCATAGGTGTGAGTGGGGTATTAAAGTCTCCCACTATTATTGTGATATTGTTAATTTACCCTTTCATACTTGTTAGCGTTTGTCTTACATATTGCGGTGCTCCTATGTTGGGTGCATATATATTTATAATTGTTATATCTTCTCTTGGATTGATCTTTGATCATTATGTAGTGTCCTTCTTTGTCTCTTTTCACAGCCTTTGTTTTAAAGTCTATTCCATTCACCATTGCAAAGAAAAGAATAAAATACCTAGGAATATATTTACCTAAAGAAACTAAAGACCTATATATAGAAAACTATAAAACACTGGTGAAAGAAATCAAAGAGGACACTAATAGATGGAGAAATATACCATGTTCATGGATCGGAAGAATCAATATAGTGAAAATGAGTATACTACCCAAAGCAATCTATAGATTTAATGCAAACCCTATCAAGCTACCAACGGTGTTTTTCACAGAGCTAGAACAAATAATTTCACAATTTGTATGGAAATACAAAAAACCATGAATAGCCAAAGCAATCTTTAGAAAGAAGAATGGAACTGGAAGAATCAACCTGCCTGACTTCAGGTTCTACTACAAAGCCACAGTCATCAAGACAGTATGGTACTGGCACAAAGACAGAAATATAGATCAATGGAACAAAATAGAAAGCCCAGAAATAAACCCAGGTACCTACGGACACATTATTTTTGACAAAGGAGGCAAAGATATATAATGGAGAAAACACAATCTCTTTAACAAGTGGTGCTGGGAAAACTGGTCGAACACTTGTAAAAGGAGGAAACTATAACACTTTCTAACACTATACACAAAAATAAACTCAAAATGGATTAAAGATCTAAATGTAAGACCAGAAACTATAAAACTCTTGGAGGAGAACATAGGCAAAACAGTCTCCGGCATAAATCACAGCAGGATCCTCTATGACTCACCTTCCAGAATACTGGAAATAAAAGCAAAAATAAACAAATGGGATCTAATTAAAATTAAAACTTATGCACAACAAAAGAAACTATAAGCCAGGTGAAGAGACAGCCTTCAGAATGGGAGAAAATAATAGCAAATGAAGCAACTGACAAACTACTAATTTCAAAAATATACAAGCAACTCCTGCAGCTCAATTTCAGAAAAATAAATGACTCAATTAAAAAATGGGCCAAAGAACTAAATAGACATTTCTCCAAAAAAGACATACAGATGGCTAACAAACACATGAAAAGGTGCTCAACATCACTCATTATCAGAGAAATGCAAATCAAAACCACAATGAGGTGCCATTTCATGCCAGTCAGAATGGCTGCGATCCAAAAGTCTACAAGCAATAAATGCTGGAGAGGGTGTGGAGAAAAGGGAACCCTCTTACACTGTTGGTGGGAATGCAAACTAGTACAGCCACTATGGAGAACAGTGTGGAGATTCCTTAAAAAACTGGAAATAGAACTGCCTTATGACCCAGCAATACCACTGCTGGGCATACACATCGAGGAAGCCAGAATTGAAAGAGACACATGTACCCCAATATTCATCACAGCACTGTTTATAATAGCCAGGACATGGAAGCAACCTAGATGTCCATCAGCAGATGAATGGATAAGAAAGAAGTGGTACATATACACAATGGAGTATTACTCAGCCATTAAAAAGAATACATTTGAATCAGTTCTAATGAGGTTGATGAAACTGGAGCCTGTTATACAGAGTGAAGTAAGCCAGAAAGAAAAACACCAATACAGTACACTAATGCATATATATGGAATTTAGAAAGATGGTAACAATAACCCTGTATGCAAGACAGCAAAAGAGAACAGTATAGAACAGTCTTTTGGACTCTGTGAGAGAGGGAGAGGGTAGGATGATTTGGGAGAATGGCATTGAAACATGTATAATATCATATAAGAAATGAATCACCAGTTCAGGTTCAATGCAGGATACAGGATGCTTGTGGCTGGTGCACTGGGATGACCCAGATGGATGGTATGTGGAGGGAAGTGGGAGGGGGTTCAGGATTGGGAACACATGTATACCTGTGGCAAATTCATGTTGATGTATGGCAAAACCAATAAAATATTGTAAAGTAATTAGCCTCCAATTAAAATAAATAAATTTTAAAAAAAGAAAGCCTTCCTACATGATCAATGCAAAGAAATAGAGGAAAACAATAAAATGGGAAAGACTAGAGTTCTCTTCATGAAAATTTGAGATACCAAGGGAACATTTCATGCAAAGATGGGCTCAATAAAGGGCAGAAATGGTTTGGACCCAACATAAGCAGAAGATGTTAAGAAGAGGTGGCATGAATACACAGAAGAACTATTTTTTAAAAAAGATCTTCATGACCCAGATAACCACGATGGTGTGCTCACTCACCTAGAACCAGACATCCTGGAGTGCAAAGTCAGGTGGGCCTTAGGATGTATCTCTATGAACAAAGCTAGTGGAGGTGATGGAATTTCAGGTGAGCAATTTCAAATCCTAAAAGATGATACTGTGGAAGTGCTACACTCAATATGCCAGCAAATTTGGAAAACTCAGCAGTGGCCACAGGACTGGAAAAGGTCAGTTTTCATTACAGTCCCAAAGAAAGGCAATGACAAAGAATGTTCCAACTACCACACAATTGCACTCATCTCACATGCTACCGAAGTAATGTCTAAAATTTTCCAAGTGAGATTTCAACAGTACATGAATTGAGAACTTTCAGATGTTCAACCTGGATTTAGAAAAGTCAGAGGAACCAAAGATCAATTGTCAACATCTGTTGGATCATAAAGAGAGTTCCAGAAAAAAACTTCTACTTATGCTTTATTGACTACACCAAAGCCTTTGACTATGTAAATCAAAACTGTGGAATATTCTTTAAGACATGGACATAGAAGGCCACCTTACTTGCCTCCTGAGAAATCTGTATGTAGGTCAAGAAGTAACAGTTACAACCAGACATGGAGCAACAGACTTGTTCCAAATTGGGAAAGAATTACATCAAGCCTGTATATTGTCACCTCACTTATTCAACTTCTATGCAGGATACATCATGCCCAATGCTGGCCTGGATTAAGAAGAAGCTGGAATCAAGATTACAGGGAGAAATACCAATAACCTCTTGTATGCACATGACACCACCATAATGGCAGAAAGCAAAGAGGATCTGAAGAGCCTCTTGAAAAAAGTTAAAGAGGATAGTGGAAAAGCTGGATTAAAACTTAGCATTCAAAAACTAAAGTCATGGCATCTGGTCCCATCATTTCATGGCAAATAGATGGGGAAACAATGCAAAGAGTATCAGACTTTATTTTTCCTGGGCTCCAAATTCACTGCAGTTGGTGACTGCAGGCATGAAATTAAAAGATGCTTGCTCCTTGGAAGAAAAGCTATGATCAACTAGACAGCATATTAAAAAGCAGAGAATATGTAGGACTATGTGTTGATAAAATTGTAAAGTGGTGCACTATAGCTTCAAAATACAGAACTCTAAATTGTACATGGTGGTAGATTGAATCACACCTCTTTCAGAAAGGGACAGATCAAACAGATTGAATAACTAAACATAGAGAGGCTGTTTACACATATTCCCATGGTTACATTCATTTATGAAAGAATGTGCTTTATTTTCAAACAAATGTATAATTTTCAACATAAATTAATCATATCTTGAACCACAAAGGCAATAGCCACACATTTCAAATCTGTATAATTTAAACCACATTCATTTTCACAAACCAAAAAAATTCAGAAAACAATTTTAAAAGCCAAACATTTATATAGCTTTAAGTTAGAAATCAAATAGAAGTAGAAACCACAAACCATTTTTAACTGAATAATACATGGAATGGGGAAGGCAAGAGGGACATTTAAAAAAACAGATATTCTCAAAAGCATTGATTAGATTCAAAAATAGATTAGAATAAATTAAATGAAACTTTCTACCCAAGAACCTAAAGGAAATTAACCCTGAATACTCATTGGAGGAACAGATGATGAAGCTGAAGAGCCAATACTTTGGCCACCTGATGCAAAGAATTGGCTTATTGGAAAAGACTCTGATGCTGGGAAAGATTGAGGGCAGGAGGAGAAGGAGAGGACAGAAAATGAGACAGTCAAATGGCATCACTAACTAAATTAACATGAGTTTGAACAAAGTTCAAGTGACTGAGGACAAGGAAGCCTAGCATGCTGCAGCTGATGGGGTTGCAGAGAATCAAACACAACTGAGTGAGCGAACAACAATGAAAGAGTTGAGCTATTTCAAATCCTGAAAGATGCTGCCATGAAAGTGCTGCCCTCAGTATGCCAGCAAATTTGGAAAATTCAGCAGTGGCCACAGGACTGGAAAAGGTCAGTTTGCATGCCAATCCCAAAGAAAGGCAATGCCAAAGAATGTTCAAACTACCACACAATTGCACTCATCTCACATACTACTAAAGTAATGCTCAAAATTTTCCAAGCCAAGTTTCAGCAATATGTGAACCGTGAACTTTCAGATGTTCAAACTGGTTTTAGAAAAGGCAGAGGAACCAGAGATCAAATTGCCAACATCCACTGGATCATGGGAAAAGGAAGAGAGTTCCAGAAAAACATCTATTTCTGCTTTATTGACTATGCCAAAGCCTTTGACTGTGTGAATCACAATAAACTGTGGGAAATTCTGAACGAGATGGGAATAGCAGACCCCCTGATCTGCCTCTTGAGAAACCTGTATGCAGGTCAGGAAGCAACAGTTAGAAGTGGACATGGAACAACAGACTGGTTCCAAATAGGAAAATGAGTACATCAAGGCTGTATATTGTCACCCTGCCTATTTAACTTATATGCAGAGTACATCATGAGAAACTCTGGGCTGGAGGAAGCACAAGCTGGAATCAAGATTGCCGGGAGAAATATCAGGAACCTCAGATATGCAGATGACACCACCCTTATGGCAGATAACAAAGAAGAACTAAGAGCCTCTTGATAAAAATGAAAGAGGAGAGTGAAAATGTTGGCTTAAAGTTCAGGATTCAGAAAACGAAGATCATGGCATCTGGTCCCATCAGATCAGATCAGATCAGATCAGTCGCTCAGTCGTGTCCGACTCTTTGCGACCTCATGAACCGCAGCACGCCAGGCCTCCCTGTCCATCACCAGCTCCCGGAGGTCACTCAGACTCGCATCCATCGAGTCAGTGACGCCATCCAGCCATCTCATCCTCTGTCGTCCCCTTCTCCTCCTGCCCTCAATCCCTCCCAGCATCAGAGTCTTCTCCAATGAGTCAACTCTTCGCATGAGGTGGCCAAAATACTGGAGTTTCAGCTTTAGCATCATTCCTTCCAAAGAAATCCCAGGGCTGATCTCCTTCAGAATGGACTGGTTGGATCTTCTTGCAGTCCAAGGCACTCTCAAGAGTCTTCTCCAACACCACAGTTCAAAAGCATCAATTCTTTGGCGCTCAGCCTTCTTCACAGTCCAGCTCTCACATCCATACATGACCACAGGAAAGACCATAGCCTTGACTAGGCGAACCTTTGTTGGTAAAGTAATGTCTCTGCTTTTGAATATGCTATCTAGGTTGGTCATAACTTTCCTTCCAAGGAGTAAGCCTCTTTTAATTTCATGGCTGCAGTCACCATCTGCAGTGATTTTGGAGCCCAGAAAAACAAAGTCTGACACTGTTTCCACTGTTTCCCCATCTATTTCCCATGCAGTGATGGGATCAGATGCCATGATCTTCGTTTTCTGAATGTTGAGCTTTAAGCCAACCTTTTCACTCTCCACTTTCACTTTCATCAAGAGGCTTTTTAGCCCCTCTTCACTTTCTGCCATAAGAGTGGTGTCATCCGCATATCTGAGGTTATTGATATTTCTCCCGGCAATCTTGATTCCAACTTGTGTTTCTTCCAGTCCAGCATTTCTCATGATGTACTCTGCATAGAAGTTAAATAAACATGGTGACAATATACAGCCTTGACGTACTCCTTTTCCTATTTGGAATCAGTCTGTTGTTCCATGACCAGTTCTAACTGTTGCTTCCTGACCTGCATACAGATTCCTTAAGAGGCAGATCAGGTGGTCTGGTATTCCCATCTCTTTCAGAATTTTCCACAGTTTATTGTGATCCACACAGTCAAAGGCTTTGGCATAGTCATTAAAGCAGAAATAGATGTTTTTCTGGAACTCTCTTGCTTTTTCCATGATCCAGCGGATGTTGGCAATTTGATCTCTGGTTCCTCTGCCTTTTCGAAAACCAGCTTGAACATCAGGAAGTTCACGGTTCACATATTGCTGAAGCCTGGCTTGGAGAATTTTGAGCATTACTTTACTAGTGTGTGAGATGAGTGCAATTGTGCGGTAGTTTGAGCACTCCTTGGCATTGCCTTTCTTTGGGATTGGGATGAAAACTGACCTTTTCCAATCTTGTGGCCACTGCTGAGTTTTCCAAATTTGCTGGCATATTGAGTGCAGCACTTTCACAGCATCATCATTCAGGACTTGGAATAGCTCCACTGGAATTCCATCACCTCCACTAGCTTTGTTCGTAGTGATGCTTTCTAAGGCCCATTTGACTTCACATTCCAAGATGTCTGGCTCTAGGTCAGTGATCACATCATCATGATTATCTAGGTCTTGAAGCTCTTTTTTGTACATGGGAAATAGATAGGAAAACAGTGGAAACAGTGTCAGACTTTATTTTTCTGGGCTCCAAAATCACTGCAGATGGTGACTGCAGCCATGAAATTAAAAGATACTTACTCCTTGGAAGGAAAGTTATGACCAACCTAGACAGCATATTAAAAAGCAGAGACATTACTTTGCCAACAAAGGTCCATCTAGTCAAGGCTATAGTTTTTCCTGTGGTCATGTATGGATGTGAGAGTTGGACTGTGAAGACAACTGAGCGCTGAAGAATTGCTTTTAAACTGTGGTGTTGGAGAAGACTCTTGAGAGTCGCTTGGACAACAAGGAGATCCAACCAGTCCATTCTAAAGGAGATCAGTCCTGGGTGTTCTTTGGAAGGACTGATGCTGAAGCTGAAACTTCAGTACTTTAGCCACCTCATGCGAAGAGCTGACTTACTGGAAAAGACTCTGATGCTGGGAGGGATTGGGGGCAGGAGGAGAAGGGGATGACAGAGGATGAGATGGCTGGATGGCATCACCAACTCGATGGACCTGAGTTTGGGTGAACTCCAGGAGTTGGTGATTGACAGGGAGGCCTGGCATGCTGCAATTCATGGGGTCGCGAAGAGTTGGACATGACTGAGCGACTGAAGTGAACTGAACTGAACTGAAGTATGGTTTCATCACTAAGTCATGTCCAACTCTTACAACCTCATGGACTGTAGTCTGCCAGGCTCCTCTGTCCATGGGATTCTCCAGGCAAGAATGCTGGAATCGGTTGCCATTACCTAGGTATAAGAACACAATAAACCCAAAGAAATTAGAAGGGAAATTAATTTTATTTTTTTAAGAGGTTTATTTATTTATTTTTATTTTTAATTTTTTAATTTTTTATTTTGCTTAACTTTACAATATTGTATTGCTTTTACAATACATCAAGATGGATCCACCACCAGTATACATGTGTTCCCCATCCTGAACCCTCCTCCCTCCCCCCTCCCCACACCATCCCTCCAGGTTGTCCCAGTGCTCCAGCCCCAGGCATCTGTTATCGGGCATCATACCTGGACTGACGACTCATTTCAGATATGATATTATACATATTTCAAAGCTATTCTCCCCAATCATCCCACCCTCTCCCGGTCCCAGAGTCCAAAAGTCTGTTCTATACATCAGTGTCTCTTTTGCTGTCTCATAAATAGGTTTATTTTTACCATCTTTCTAAATTCCTTATATATGCGTTAGTATACTGTATTTGTGTTTTTCTTTCTGGCTTACTTCACTCTGTATAATAGGCTCCAGTTCCATCCACCTCCTTAGAACTGATTCAAATGTATTCTTTTTAATGGCTGAGTAATACTCCATTGTGTATATGTACCACTTCTTTCTTATCCATTCATCTGTGGATGGACATCTAGGTTGCTTCCAAGTCCTGGCTATTGTAAACAGTGCTGCTATGAACATTGGGGTACACGTGTCTCTTTCAATTCTGGTTTTCTCAGTGTGTATGCCCAGCAGTGGGATTGCTGGATCATAAGGCAGTTCTATTCCAAGTTTTTTGAGGAATCTCCATACTGTTCTCCATAGTGGCTGTACTAGTTTGCATTCCCACCAACAGTGTAAGAGGGTTCCCTTCTCTCCGCACCCTCTCCAGCATTTGTTGCTTGTAGACTTTTGGATCGCAGCCATTCTGACTGGCGTGAAATGGTACCTCATAGTGGTTTTGATTTGCATTTCTCAGATAATGAGTGATGTTGAGCACCTTTTCATGTGTTTGTTAGCCATCTGTATGTCTTTTTTGGAGAAATGTCTATTTAGTTCTTTGGCCCATTTTTTGATTGGGTCGTTTATTTTTCTGGAATTGAGCTGTAGAAGTTGCTTGTATATTTTTGAGATTAGTTGTTTGTCTGTTGCTTCATTTGCTATTATTTTCTCCCATTCTGAAGGCTGTCTTTTCAGCTTGCCTATAGTTTCCTTTGTTGTGCAGAAGCTTTTAAGTTTGATTAGGTCCCATTTGTTCATTTTTTATTTTATTTCCGATATGCTGGGAGATGGGTTATAGAGGATCCTGCTGTGATGTAAGTCAGAGAGTGTTTTGCCTATGTTTTCCTCTAGGAGTTTTATGGTTTCTGGTCTTACATTTAGCTCTTTAATCCATTTTGAGTTTATTTTTGTGTATGGTGTTAGAAAGTGTTATAGTTTCATTCGTTTACAAGTGTTCGACCAGTTTTCCCAGCACCACTTGTTGAAAAGATTGTCTTTAATCCATTGTATATTCTTGCCTCCTTTGTCAAAGATAAGGTGACCATATGTGCATGGATTTATCTCTGGGCTCTCTATTTTGTTCCATTGATCTATATTTCTGTCTTTGTGCCAGTACCATACTATCTTGATGACTGTGGCTTTGTAGTAGAGCCTGAAGTCAGGCAGGTTGATACCTCCAGTTCCGTTCTTCTTTCTCAAGATAGCTTTGGCTATTCGAGGTTTTTTGTATTTCCATACAAATTGAGAAATTATTTGTTCTAGCTCTGTGAAGAATACCTTTGGTAGCTTGATGGGGATTGCATTGAATCTATAAATTGCTTTGGGTAGTATACTCATTTTCACTATATTGATTCTACCAATCCATGAACATGGGATATTTCTCCATCTATTAGTGTCCTCTTTGATTTCTTTCACCAGTGTTTTATAGGTTTCTATATATAGGTCTTTAGATTCTTTAGAAAGATTTATTCCTAAGTATTTTATTGTTTTCATTGCAATGGTGAATGGAATTGTTTCCTTAATTTCTCTTTCTATTTTCTCGTTATTAGTGTACAGGAATGCAAGGGATTTCTGTGTGTTAATTTTATATCCTGAAACTTTACTGTATTCATTGATCAGTTCTAGTAATTTTCTGGTGGAATCTTTAGGGTTTTCTACGTAGAGGATCATGTCATCTGCAAACAGTGAGAGTTTTACTTCTTCTTTTCCAATTTGGATTCCTTTTATTTCTTTTTCTGCTCTGATTGCTGTGGCCAAAACTTCCAAAACTATGTTGAATAGTAATGGTGAAAGTGGGCATCCTTGTCTTGTTCCTGACTTTAGAGGAAATGCTTTCAATTTTTCACCATTGAGGATAATGTTTGCTGTGGGTTTGTCATATATAGCTTTTATTATGTTGAGGTATGTTCCTTCTATTCCTGCTTTCTGGAGAGTTTTTATCATAAATGGATGTTGAACTTTGTCAAAGGCTTTCTCTGCATCTATTGAGATAATCATATGGTTTTTATTCTTCAGTTTGTTAATGTGGTGTATTACGTTGATTGATTTGCAGATATTGAAGAATCCTTGCATTCCTGGGATAAAGCCCACTTGGTCATGATGTATGATCTTTTTAATGTGTTGTTGGATTCTGATTGCTAGAATTTTGTTAAGGATTTTTGCATCTATGTTCATCAGTGATATTGGCCTGTAGTTTTCTTTTTTTGTGGGATCTTTGTCAGGTTTTGGTATTAGGGTGATGGTGGCCTCATAGAATGAGTTTGGAAGTTTGCCTTCCTCTGCAATTTTCTGGAACAGTTTGAGTAGGATAGGTGTTAGCTCTTCTCTAGATTTTTGGTAGAATTCAGCTGTGAAGCCCCGTCTGGACCTGGGCTTTCGTTTGCTGGAAGATTTCTGATTACAGTTTCAATTTCCGTGCTTGTGATGGGTCTGTTAAGATTTTCTATTTCTTCCTGATCCAGTTTTGGAAAGTTGTACTTTTCTAAGAATTTGTCCGTTTCTTCCACACTGTCCATTTTATTGCCATATAATTGCTGATAGTAGTCTCTTATGATCCTTTGTATTTCTGTGTTGTCTGTTGTGATCTCTCCATTTTCATTTCTAATTTTATTGATTTGATTTTTCTCCCTTTGTTTCTTGATGAGTCTGGTTAGTGGTTTGTCGATTTTATTTACCCTTTCAAAGAATCAGCTTTTGGCTTTGTTGATTTTTGCTATGGTCTCTTTTGTTTCTTTTGCATTTACTTCTGCCCTAATTTTTAAGATTTCTTTCCTTCTACTAATCTTGGGGTGCTTCATTTCTTCCTTTTCCAGTTGCTTTAGGTGTAGAGTTAGGTTATTTATTTGGCTTTTTTCTTGTTTCTTGAGGTATGCCTGTATTGCTATGAACTTTCCCCTTAGGACTGCTTTTACAGTGTTCCACAGGTTTTGGGTTGTTGTGTTTTCATTTTCATTCGTTTCTATGCAGAATTTGATTTCTTTTTTGATTTCTTCTGTGATTTGTTGGTTATTCAGGAATGTGTTGTTCAGCCTCCATATGTTGGAATTTTTAATAGTTTTTCTCCTGTTATTGAGATTTACTCTTACTGCATTGTGGTCAGAAAAAAATGTTTGGAATGATTTCAATTTTTCTGAACTTACCAAGGCTAGATTTCTGGCCCAGTTTGTGGTCTATCCTGGAGAAGGTTCCGTGTGCGCTTGAGAAAAGGTGAAATTCATTGTTTTGGGATGAAATGTCCTATAGATATCAATTAGTTCTAACTGGTCTACTGTATAGTTTAAAGTTTGTGTTTCCTTGTTAATTTTCTGTTTAATTGATCTATCCATTGGTGTGAGTGGGGTATTAAAGTCTCCCACTATTATTGTGTTATTGTTGATTTCTCCTTTCATACTTGTTAGTATTTGTCTTACATATTGCGGTGCTCCTATGTTGGGTTCATATATATTTATAATTGTTATATCTTCTTCTTGGATTGATCCTTTGATCATTATGTAGTGACCTTCTTTGTCTCTTTTCACAGCCTTTGTTTTAAAGTCTATTTTATCTGATATGAGTATTGCTACTCCTGCTTTCTTTTGGTCCCTATTTGCATGGAAAATCTTTTTCCAGCCCTTCACTTTCAGTCTGTATGTGTCCCCTGTTTTGAGGTGGGTCTCTTGTAGACAACATATGTAGGGGTCTTGTTTTTGTATCCATTCAGCCAGTCTCTGTCTTTCGGTTGGGGCATTCAACCCATTTACATTTAAGGTAATTATGGATAAATATGATCCCGTTGTCATTTACTTTGTTGTTTTGGGTTTGAATTTATATATTCTTTTTGTGTTTCCTGTCTAGAGAATGTCCTTTAGTATTTGTTGGAGAGCTGGTTTGGTGGTGCTGAATTATCTCAGCTTTTGTTTGTCTGTAAAGCTTTTGATTTCTCCTTCATATTTGAATGAGATCCTTGCTGGGTACAATAATCTGGGCTGTAGGTTATTTTCTTTCATCACTTTAAGTATGTCTTGCCATTCCCTCCTGGCTTGGAGAGTTTCTATTGAAAGATCAGCTGTTATCTTTATGGGAATTCCCTTGTGTGTTATTTGTTGTTTTTCCCTTGCTGCTTTTAATATTTGTTCTTTGTGTTTGATCTTTGTTAATTTGATTAATATGTGTCTTGGGGTGTTTCGCCTTGGGTTTATCCTATTTGGGACTCTCTGGGTTTCTTGGACTTGAGTGATTATTTCCTTCCCCATTTTAGGGACGTTTTCAGCTATTATCTCCTCTAGTATCTTCTCATGGTCTTTCTTTTTGTCTTCTTCTTCTGGGACTCCTATGATTCGAATATTGTAACGTTTAAAATTGTCCTGGAGCTCTCTGAGATTGTCCTCATTTCATTTCTTTTAATTCGTTTTTCTTTTTTCTCCTCTGCTTCATTTAATTCTGCCATTCTATCTTCTAATTCGCTAATTCTATCTTCTGCCTCTGTTATTCTACTATTTGTTGCCTCCAGAGTGTTTTGGATCTCATTTATTGCATTATTCATTATATATTGACTCTTTTTTATTTCTTCTAGGTCCTTGTTAAATCTTTCTTGCATCTTATCAATGCTTTTCTCCAGGCTATTTATCCATGATTCCATTTTGCTTTCCAGATTTTGGATTAGTTTCACTATCATTATTCGGAATTCTTTATCAGGTAGGTTCGCTATTTCTTCCTCTTTTGTTTGGTTTGGTGGGCATTTATCCTGTTCCTTTACCTGCTGGGAATTCTTCTGTCTCTTCATCTTGTTTAAATTGCCAAGTTTGGGGTGTCCTTACTGTATTCTGGCAGTCTGTGGAGTTCTCTTTATTGTGGCGTTTCTGCACTATATGTGGGTTTGTACTGGTGGCTTGTCGAGGTTTCTTGTTTATGGAAGCTTGTGTCGGTGGGTGGAGCTGGATTTCTTTTCTCTGGGGTGCAGTGGAGTGTCTAGTAGTGAGTTATGAGATGTTCATGATTTTGGAGTCGCTTTGTGTAGCCTGTGTATTGGAGCTCAGGGCTGTGTTCTTGTTTTTCTGGAGAATTGCTTGGTATGTCTTGCCATGGTACTTGCTGGTCTTTGTGTGATGCTTGGTTTCAGTGTAGGTATGGAGGCTTTTGATGAACTCCTGTCAATTAATGTTTCATGGCATCAGAGTTTGGACTTAAGCCTTCTGCTTCCAGTTATCGGTCTTATTTTTACAGTAGTCTCAAAAACTTCTTCTTCTATACTACATTCCACAACTGGACCGCTCAGAGATGTTCACAGAGTTATACAGAGAAGGGAAAAGGGAGGAAGGAGACAGAGGTGGTCTGGAGGATAAAAGGAGGGAATGTAAAGGAGAGAGACAGATCTAGTCAGTAATCAGTAAAGAAAAGAGAAAAGGAAAGAAAAAAGGCAAAGGACAAAAAGAAAAAAGAAAAAAACAGGGTAGCAAAAGTTATATCTAAAAGTGGAGATTAAAGAAGTACTAGAGGATTAAAAAATAAAAATAAAAGAAACAAAAAAATTAAAAGAAGAAAAAAAAAAATTTTTTGTTTTCCTTTTTTAATAAAAAAATAATAAAATCAATATATATATATATTAAAAAAAGGAAAAAAAGGAAATAATGATGGTAAAAATAGTAACAATATATATAAGAGTTTCTCTATTATTGTTGTGGGTTCAGTTCATTTTCGGCTAGTTCCTTATTCCAGCTTAAATTTCTCAAGGTCTATAGGCCCCTTTCTCTGTAGTTGGTCTGTATAGTCCTTTGTTCTGTGCACAGGCCTGATGGTGTCCTGGGCTAGGGCCGGCCTCTCGTGTGGTTGGTGCTGCACAATCTGGACTGCCGGCCCAAACCACTCGGATCAGGCAGCACTCCGGACAATCAGGCCAACGCAGTCTGCGCTGTGGCGGCCCGTGGAAGCGGCCGGCGGGGGATCGGCTGGCGGGGGAGTGGCCGGCTAAGGGGTGGCTCACGCGGGAACAGCCAGCGGGTGGGGGGCGGCCAGCCCGGGAGCCGCCAGCGCAGGGGGCAGGGGCGCACCTGTGCGGGAGCGGTTGCGGCCGGCGGGGGGAGCGTCCAGCGGGGGAGCGTCGCGTGGGGAAGCGGCCGGCGGGGAGCGGCCGGCAGGGGAGCATCCCACGTGGGAGTGGCCCCCGGAGTCTCCCTGCCCAGCCCCGGCTTGCTAATGGCAGATGCGGGCGTTTGCGGTGATGCTTCTCCGCTGTGGAAGTTACCTCATGGCTCGTAGTCTGTGGGTTTTAATTGTTCAATTGTTTTCCTCCCTGTTATGATATTCTCCGTGCTTCCTAGGTTCAGCACAGACTCTGCAGGGAGAGTGTTTCCTGGTGTTTGGAAACTTCTCTTTTAAGACTCCCTTCCCTGGACAGAGGTCCACCTTTTATCTTTCTTTGCCTTTTATATTCTTTCCTACCTCCTTTAGAAGGCAATGAGTTGCTTTTCTGGGTGTCTGATGTCCTTTGCCGGCATTCCAAAGTTGTTTGTGGAATTTATTCGGCGTTTAGATGTCCCTTTGATGAATTTGTGGAGGAGAAAGTGTATTCCCTGTCCTAATCCTCCGCCATCTTAACCGGAACTCGGGGGTTTCAGTTTAAAGGCGCCACTTAAGATGCAATTTTGAAGTGGGGGAGAGGCCGAGAGTACCACTTTGCATTGGCTTATGTATTTGTTTCACTCATCGAATACATTTTCAGAAATATTTTCTATTATGTGTAACATCTATATTAGATCATCTCATCACGTCGGTCTTGCCCCCACACGCAGCAAGAAGAACACGCTGAGGTGCCTAGGTGTGCAGTGGAAGAGGGGTTATTCACAAGGCTGCCAGGCGAGGAAACTGAAAAGCAAGCCTCACATCCGCCTCCCAAAGGCAATCTTCTTCAGGTATTCACTGGACAAGGAATAAGCAGAGGAGCCTGGCCAGGCTACAGGCCGTGGGGTCGCAGAGTGGGACACGACTGACTGAGCGACTGCACGCAGGGCCTGACGCCGGGAAATTAATTTTAAAAAATTTATTCAATAAAGTAAACCTACATACAAAACTTTCAGATGATCAGCAGCCCCAAAAGGATATTCTATGAAATCACCAATAAAGTAAAATGTAATAAAGTAAAATAAACAATAAAACAAGGAAGACATCAATAAGTAATATGAGTAACAAAAGGCACACAGGAGTGCCAATACAAGGAATCTTAATGTATTAAAAAAGCTAATATATTATTTTATGTGCAATTTAGGTCTTCCCTTGTGGCTCAGCTAGTAAAGAATCCACCTGCAATGCGGGAGACCTGAGTTCTATCTCTGGGTTGGGATACCCTGAGAAGGGAAAGGCCACACACTCCAGTATTCTGTCCTGGAGAATTCCATGGACTGTATAGCCCATGGGGTCTCAAAGAGTCGGACATGACTGAGCAACTTTCATTTTCACTTAGTTCAGTTACAATAAAGGTTGAGTTGAGAACCATGGCATGTATCAGCAACTTCTCTCCTTCGCATTTTATTCGTGAAAGAAGGCTTCCTAGTAGATAACATTAAATGTACATCTTGTCTCTTTTGTGATAACCCACACTGAAAATTAGACATTTTAAATGAAGAATAGTATAAAATTAGAAACCTTAGAGGGAGGCAAAGGGCAATTATGAAGCTACTACACTGTACCTAGAAAATTAGCACAGAACAACTTACTTGGTTTCCTCCATTAACGTGCAATTTAAACAAATGGGACGTACATTTGTAATAGGGAAGAACAAATTTGATTCCATACTAGATCTGTTCCTTTTACTTTAGCCTTTGTGCTCCATTGCCTGTGCTTAGTCATGCTGGCTCTCCACATTTGTAAAAGAATGTTGCCTAAGGCCTGAATTACATCAGAATAGCCTATTCTCTAGGTTCTAACCTTTAAGAGTCCATTCATTTAGAGAGAAAAAGTTGCAGAACAGAGAATAACATTTGTTTTGTTGGAGGTTTTCACCTGACTTAAGTGGACAGTGCAAGAACAAAGGATTCCTACACCAAGAAATTTGCAACAACTAAGCACACCTTTCCCTCACCTTGCCTTTAAAAGTGCTTTGCTAGAGTTTCCTGGTGGTCCAGTGGTAAAGAATCTGCCTGCCAATGAAGGAGACCTGGATTCAACCCCTACTCCAGGAAGATCCCACGTGCTTCAGGTCAACACTCTTCCCTATCAAAAATAATCTTGGAGTTTATTTTACAGCTTGTACAGCACTGTCTCAGTCTTTTTAGCAGCTGTGTATGCTTCATTCAATTATTTTCCCCAATCTTTTGCTACTATTTTAATAAATAGGGAAGAATAAATCTGATTTCGTATTAGCTCTGTTCTGTTGCCTGTGCAATACACATGCTGGCTCTACACCTTTTGTAAAAGAATGTTGCCTGTGTCTGAAATATACAAGTGAGCCCATTCTCAGGGCCCTGGATTTTAAGAAGTCATCCATATAGAGAGAAAAAGTTGCTGAACAGGGAATAAATTTTGGAGGTTTACAGGAACATAGTGACCTGACCTACAAGGACAGAGGCACAAAGCTGAGCAAAAGATTCCTACACCAGTAAGACTGCAACAACTAATCGCTCCTCACCTTGTGATTAAAAGTGTTTTGCTGAAACCCAAAAAGAATTCAGGTTTGAGGGGCAGGGCCACAAGCCATCTATTTTCTTGCACGGTTATGCAATAAAACTTTCTCTACTCCAAATTCTTATGTTTCAGTTTATTTGGCCTCACTTGTGTGTCAGGTGAAAGTGCATTTCTAACACTACAAACGCTGCGATGAGTGCTTCCACATATTTTTCATTTGCACATGTGTGGGTATATTCATATGTTATATTCCAGGAGTGTAATTGTTGGGACAAAGGCTATATGCTCTCTGAATGTTAGTGGTTGTGGCCCAGTTGTGCTGTCACCAGCAATCATTCAGAGCCTACATCTGTGCACCCTTGCTGACAGCATGCCATCAACTATCTCCATCTTCAACAACCTGACGAGGGAAAAGTGGCCTTATTATTTCATTTGACTACCTATACATACAGAAAGGAGCAATTTTAATTTCCTTTTATGTAAAGGGTTAAAATACTTTCTTATTTTTTAGTTCTTTTGCTGAGTGTTCTGATTTACAGAAGCCCATTACAGTTTAAGGGCATCCCCAGTGGTTCAGTGGTAAAGAATCCACCTGCAATGCAGAGGGCACAGGAGAAGCAAAATTAATCCTTCAATTGAGTTCAGTTCAGTCACTCAGTCATGTCCAACTCTTTGCGACCCCATGAATCGCAGCACGCCAAACCTCCCTGTCAATCACCAACTCCCAGAGTTCACTCAAACTCACGTCCATCGAGTTGGTGATGCCATCAAGCCATCTCATCCTCTATTGTCCCCTTCTCAGATGAATCAGTTCTTCGCATCAGGTGCACAAAGTATTGGAGTTTCAGCTTCAAAATGAGTCCTACCAATGAACGTCAGGACTGGTTTCCTTTAGGATGGACTGGTTGGAACTCCTTGCAGTCCAAGGGACTCTCAAGAGTCTTCTCCAACACCACAGTTAAAAAGCATCAATTCTTTAGTGCTCAGCTTTCTTTATAGTCCAACACTCAAATCCATACATGACTACTGGAAAAACCATAGCCTTGACTAGATGGACCTTTGTTGGCAAAGTATTATCTCTACTTTTGAATATGCTATCTAGGTTGGTCATAACTTTCTTTCCAAGGACTAAGCATCTTTTAATTTCATGGCTGCAGTCACCATCTGCAGTGATTTTGGAGCCCAGAAAAATAAAGTCAGCCACTGTTTCCCCATCTATTTGCTATGAAATGATGGGACCAGATGCCACGATCTTAGTGTTCTCAACATTGAGCTTTAAGCCAACTTTTTCACTCTCCTCTTTCACTTTCATCAAGAGGCTCTTGAGTTCTTCACTTTCTGCCATAAAGGTGGTATCATCTGCATATCTGAGATTACTGATATTTCTCCTGGCAATCTTGATTCCAGCTTGTGCTTCCTCCAGCCCAGCATTTCTCATGATGCACTTTGCATATGTTAAATAAGCAGGGTGACAATATACAGCCTTGACATACTCCTTTCCCTATTTGGAACCAGTCTGTTGTTCCATGTCCAGTTCTAACTGTTGCTTCGTGACCTGCATACAGGTTTCTCAAGAGGCAGATCAGGGGGTCTGATATTCCCATCTCTTTCAGAATTTTCCACAGTTTATTGTGATCCACACAGTCAAAGGCTTTGGCATAGTCAATAAAGCAGAAATAGATGTTTTTCTGGAACTCTCTTGCTTTTCCCATGATCCAGCGGATGTTGGCAATTTGATCTCTGGTTCCTGTGCCTTTTCTAAAACCAGCTTGAACATCTGGAAGTTAATGGTTCACATATTGCTGAAGCTTGGCTTGAAGAATTTTGAGCATTACTTTAGTAGCATGTGAGATGAGTGCAGTTGTGCGGTAGTTTGAGCACTCTTTGGCATTGCCTTTCTTTGGGATTGGCATGCAAACTGACCTTCTCCAGTCCTGTGGCCACTGCTGAGTTTTCCAAATTTGCTGGCATACTGAATGCAGCACTTTCACAGCATCATCTTTCAAGATTTGGGATAGCTCAACTGGAATTCCATCACCTCCACTTGCTTTGTTCATAGTGATGCTTCCCTAAGGCCCACTTGACTTCACATTCCAGGATGTCTGGCTCTAGGTCAGTGATCACACCGTCATGATTATCTAGGTCATGAAGATCTTTTTTGTACAGTTCTTCTGTGTATTCTTGCCAACTCTTCTTAGTATCTTCTGCTTCTTTTAGGTCCATACCATTTCTGTCCTTTATTGAGCCCATTTTTGCATGAAATGTTCCTTTAGTAGCTCTAATTTTCTTGAAGAGATCTCTAGTCTTTCCCATTCTATTGTTTTCCTCTATTTCTTTGCATTGATCACTGAGGAATGCTTTATTATCTCTCCTTGCTATTCTTTGGAACTCTGCATTCAAATGGATATATCTTCCCTTTTTTCCTTTGCTTTCTCTTCCCTTCTTTTCACAGCTATTTCTAAGGCCTTTTCAGACAGCCATTTTGCTGTTTTGCATTTCTTTTTCTTGGAGATGATCTTGATCCCTGTCTCCTATACAATGTCACAAATCTCCATCCATAGTTCATCAGGCACTCTGTCTGTCAGATCTAGTCCCTTAAATCTATTTCTCACTTCCACAAGGGATTTGATTTAGGTCATAACTGAATGGTCTAGTGGTTTTCTCCACTGTCCTCAGTATCAGTCTGAATTTGACAATAAGGAGTTCATGGTCTGAGCCACAGTCAGCTTCCGGTCTTGTTTTTGCTGACTGTATAGAGCTTCTCCATCTTTGGCTGCAAAGAATATAATCAATCTGATTTCAGTGTTGACCATCTGGTGATGTCCATGTGTAGAGTCTTCTCTTGTGTTGTTGAAAGAGGGTGTTTGCTATGACCAGTGCATTCTCTTGGCAGAACTCTATTAGCCTTTGCCCTGCTTCATTCCTTATTCCAAGGCCAAATCTGCCTGTTACTCCAGGTGTTTCTTGACTTCCTACTTTTGCATTCCAGTCCCCTATAATGAAAAGGACATCTTTTTTGGGTATTAGTTCTAGAGGGTCTTGTAGGTTTTCATAGAACTGTTCAACTTCAGCCTCTTCAGCATTACTGGTCAGGGCATAGACTTGGATTACCATGGTATTGAATGGTTTGCCTTGGAAATGAACAGAGATCATTCTGTCATTTTTGAGACTGTATCCAAGTACTGCATTTCAGACTCTTTTGTTGACTATGATGCTTATTCCATTTCTTCTAAAGGATTCCTGGCCACAGTAGTTGATTTAATGGTCATCTGAGTTAAATTCACCTATTCCAGTCCATCTTAGTTCTCTGATTCCTAGAACGTCAATGTTTCCTCTTGCCATTTTCTGTTTGACAACTTCCAATTTGCCTTGACCACTTTCACTTTTTGACCACTTCCAATTAATCCTTGGGTTGAGACAATTCCCTGGAGGAGGGCATGGCAGCCCAATGCAGTATTCTTGCCTGGAGAATCCCATGGACAGAGGAGCCTAGTGGGCTTCAGTACATGAAGTCAGACACGACTGAAGCAACTGAGCATAAGCATGATTACAAACTAAGAAAATTTATATGTGTCTGTAATATAAATGGAATATAATGTTTCCAGGTTGCTATTTGTCTTCTAACTTTGCTTCTAATGATGGGTTCATCTGCGTTCAATTGCTAAGTCATGTCTGACTCCATGGACTGTAGCCCACCAGGCTCCTCTGTCCATGGGCTTTCCCAGGTAAGAATACCAAAGTGGGTTGACATTTCCTCCTCCAAGGGATCTTCCCAGTCCAGGGAGTGAACCCATGTCCTGCATTGGCAGGTGGATTCTTTACCACTGAGACACCTGGGAAGCTCTCATGATGATGGGTGACTGCTACTAATTTTTAAAATTACCTATAATTTATTTTTTCACAATTTGATATTGCTGTAATTTTTTATGTATGATAAAATATACATAAATATAAAACTTACAATTTTAACCATTTTTAAGTGTACAGCTCAATGGTGTTTAATATGTTCACATTGTGCAACTATCACCACCATCCATCCATCACCAGCACTTTATCTTACAAAACTGAAACTCTACCCTTTAAATACTGACTCTCCATTCTCTCCTCAATCATCCTCTGGCCAAACAACAAACCACAATTTTTATGTCACTGCATTTTTGAATCATACTTTAAAAGTACTTCCTGAATGATGCTAAAGCTGAAATTCCAGTATTTTGGCCACCTCATGCGAAGAGTTGACTCATTGGAGAAGATTCTGATGATGGGAGGGATTAGGGGCAGGAGGAGAAGGGGACGACAGAGGATGAGATGGCTGGATGGCATCACTGACTCGATGGATGTGAGTCTGAGTGACCTCTGGGAGTTGGTAATGAACAGGGAGGCCTGGCATGCTGCGATTCATGGGGTCGCAAAGACTCGGACACGACTGAGCAACTGATCTGATCTGATCTGATTCCTTATCAACATTTTCTCAAATTTTGAGGTAAGTTTTGGTTTCTAGACTTAAATATTTGCTAGGTCTGTAATTTTTTTGGAGGGGGGAAGACATAAGGGAGGCATATTAATTTGCTTGGAAATGCAGATACCCCAATCTACTTAAGGATCTGTTCTCTACTGATTTTTACTCCAACTTGATCATATGAATTTGGATCTATTTTGGTACTTATTTTCTTTCAATTAATCTTTCTTTTCAACAGCAGGCTTCAAACTCTTTTTAATTATGAAATCATCATACTTTAAACTCTGGTGAAGTTGTTCCACCTGTATCACACTTATTTATTATTTTCCTAGGAATTAGTTCTTGTTTTAATACAAAATTTATAAACAGTCTAGTTCCCACAAACATATTCTGTTGGTTCAGTTCAGACAATCAGTCATGTCTGACTCTTTGTGACCCCATGACTGCAGCACACCAGGCTTCCCTGTCCCTCACAAACACCTGGAGCTTACTCAAAGTCATGTTCATCGAGTCGGTGATGCCATCCAACCATCTCATCCTGTTGTCCCCTTCTCCCCCTGCCTTCAATCTTAGGCGGCATCAGGGTCTTTTCCCAGGAGTCAGTTCTTCACATCAGGTGGCCAAAGTATTGGAGTTTCAACTTCAGCATCAGTCCTTTCAATGAATATTCATGACTGATCTCCTTTAGGATGGACTGGTTTGATCTTCGTGCTGTCCAAGGGACTCTCAGAGAGTCTTCTCCAATACGACAGTTCAAAAGCATCAATTCTTCAGCATTCAGCTTTATTTATGGTCCAACTCTCACATCCACATGTGATTACTGGAAAAATCATAGCTTTGACTAGACGGACCTTTGTTGGTGAGATAATGTCTCTGCTTTTTAATAAGCTGTCTAGGTTGGTCATAACTTTCCTTCCAAGGAGTAAGTGTCTTTTAATTTCATGGCTGCAGTCACCATCTGCAGTAATTTTGGTGCCCCCCAAAAGTAAAGTCTCTCACTGTTTCCATTGTTTCCCCATCTATTTGCCATGAAGTGATGGGACCAGATGCCACAGTCTTAGTTTTATGAATGATGAGTTTTAAACAAACTTTTCCACTCTTCTCTTTCACTTTCATAAAGAGGTTCTTTAGTTTCTCTTCAATTTCTGCCATAAGGGTGATGTTATCTGCATATCTGAGGTTATTGATATTTCTCCCGGCAGTCTTGATTCCAGCTTGTGCTTCATCCAGCCCAGCATTTTACATGATGTACTCTGCATAGAAGTTAAGTGAGGAGGGTAACAATATTCAGCATCAATGTACTCCTTTCCTGATTTGGAACCAGTCTGTTGTTCCTTGTCCAGTTCTAAATTTTGCTTCTTGATCTGCATACAGATTTCCCAGAAGGCAAGCCAGGTGGTCTGGTATTCCCATCTCTTGAAGAATTTTCCACAGTTTGTTGTGATCCACACAGTGAAAAGTTTTGGCCTAGTCAATAAAGCAGAAGTAGATATTTTTCTGTAACTTACTTGTTTTTTTGATGATTCAACAGATGTTGGCAATTTGATCTCTGGTGCATTCCTCTGCCTTTTCTAAATCCAGCTTGAACATCTGAAAGTTCACAGTTAATATACTGTTGAAGCCTGGCTTGGAGAATTTTAAGCATTACTTTGCTGGCATGTCAAATGAGTGCAATTTTGGGATAGTTTCAACATCAAGAAAAAAAATGTTCAGACTTTGATTCCAAGAATTTTACTATTTAAGATACCTCACATAAGTAGAAGCATGCAGTATTTGTCTTTTTATGACT
Organism: Tragelaphus eurycerus; assembly: GCA_935064755.1. Lineage (NCBI taxonomy): Eukaryota > Metazoa > Chordata > Mammalia > Artiodactyla > Bovidae > Tragelaphus > Tragelaphus eurycerus. Next base: position 4,986,353 of record CAKXYN010000112.1, read on the forward strand.
GACTGGCTTATTTCACTTGCATAATGCCCTTAATGTTCATCCATGTTGTCACATACCGCAGAATTTCCTTCTTGGTAAGTTTGAATAATATTCCATTTTTATCCATTCATCTATCCATGAAGATTTAAGTTGGTTCCATATTTTAGCTATTATGAATAATGTGATGAACATGGGAGTAAAAATATCTCATCAAGATATTGATTTCAATTCTTTTGGATAAATACCCAGACGTGGGATTGCTGGATCATATGGCAGTTCTATCTGTAATTTTTGAGGAAACTTTATATGGTTTTTTCTTAACGGCTGCACCATTTTGCATTCCCATCTATAATGTGCAAATGTTCCACATTCTCACCAAGAGTTGTCTATTGTATTTTTGATAATAGCTATCCTAATAAATTTGAAGTGCTGTCTCATTGTGATTTTTATATGCATTCCCCGATGATCAGTACTATTGAGGACCTTTTCATGTTCTTGTTGACCATTTACGTTTTCTTTGGAAAAATGTCTGTTCAGGTCTTCTGCTCACTTTTAAAATAGGGTATTGATACTTTTATTGAGTTAGAGGAGCTTTTTATATATATTAATCCCCTTATCAAATATATAGCTTTCAATATATCCTCCCATTCTGTAGGTTGTCTTTTTACTCCATTCACTATTTCTTTGGCTGTACAAAAGCTTTTTAGCTGGATGTAGAAGTTACCCCATGCCCGAGGTCAGGGATGGTGGCCAAGATGAACAATCTCATGTCCAAGGAGCGGTGGCTGCATGGGCACAGAAGGGCAGAGAGAAGCTACTCCATGTTCAAGGTCAGGAGGGGCAGCTGTGAGGAGATAGCCCTCGTCCAAGGTAAGGAGCAGTGGCGGCGCTTTGCTGGAGCAGCTGTGAACAGATACCCTATGTCCAAGGTAAGAGAAACCCAAGTAAGATGGTAGGTGTTGCAAGAGGGCATCAGAGGACAGACACACTGAAACCATAGTCAGAAAACAAGCCAATCTGATCACACAGACCACAGCCTGTCTAACTCAATGAAACTAAACCATGTTGTGTGAAGCCACCCAAGATGGACAGGTCATGGTAGAGAGGTCTGACAGAATGTGGTCCACTGGAGAAGGGAATGGCAAACCACTTCAGTATTCTTGCCTTGAGAACCCAATGAACAGTATGAAAAGGCAAAATGATAGGACATTGAAAGAGGAACCCCCCAGGTCAGGAGGTGCCCAATATGCTACTGGAGATCAGTGGAGAAATAACTCCAGAAAGAATGAAGGGATGGAGGCAAAGCAAAAACAATACCCAGTTGTGGGTGTGACTGGTGATAGAAGCAAGGTCCGATGCTGTAAAGAGCAATATTGCATAGGAACCTGGAACTGTGGTGTTGGAGAAGACTCTTGAGAGTCCCTGGGACCACAGGGAGGTCCAATCAGTCCATCCTAAAGGAGATCAGTCCTGGGTGTTCATTGGAAGGACTGATGCTAAAGCAGAAACTCCAATACTTTGGCCACCTCATGTGAAGAGTTGACTGATTGGAAAAGACCCTGATGCTGGGAGGGATTAGGGGCAGGAGGAGAAGGGGACGACAGAGGATGAAATGGCTGGATGGTATCACCGACTCTATGGACATGGGTTTGAGTGGACTCCAGGAGTTGGTGATGGACAGGGAGGCCTGCCATGCTGCGATACATGGGGTTGCAAAGAGTCAGACACGACTGAGCAACTGAACTGAACTGAGTCTCATTTATTTATTTTTGCTTTTATTGCTTGTGCTTTGGGTATTATAACCATTAAATTGTCAACTGCAATGTCATGAAGTTTTTCTCTTATATTTTCTTCTATGAATTTTACCGCTTCAGGTCTTAATGTTTAAAATTTTAATCCATTTTGAGTTAATTTCCATGTATGGTATAAGGTTCCAATGTCATTTTTTTGCATGTGGACATTTAGTTTTTGACTCAAGACTTTGAAAATTTCCTTTTTGATTTAACCATTATCTCTCTTTGAGCTGTATATTTTTAAATTTTTGGACTGCTGAATCACTTGCTTGTTATAGTTCCTCAAGTTACTTTAGTGTCTAACATCTATTCTTTCATTAATTTCACTCCTTTGGAACTTATATTCTAATATGTGAAATATTTTTCCAGTTTGTGTATAACATTTAGATTTCAGAAAATCATTTTGTGCTCTAACTGAACCTCCTTTTAAATCTTATTACATTTTTGTTAAAATTGTCAACTGGTTTTTCTGCCTGTTCTGCTTCACTGGTGTTGACTTGTAGCTTGTTCTTGCCCCTAAGTATGTTGTTACTTTTCTTTGTCTGCTCACATTTCTGTACACACCCTCAGCTGCTGGGTCAGAGTCTGTAAGGAAGTGGTAAACCAATAATGTGAACAGATTTTCTTCTTTTTGTGCTGACTGGCAGTGAACAAGTTTACATATTAAGTCTCTGTCAATACAGAAGGATGGAGCATTTTATATTAGTATATAAGTAGACTGTAAACTGCTGTTCCTCAAAATTTGTCCTTCAACAGCAAAACAAATGTTATTTATGTAGGTGTTTTCCACCGGCTGAACCCTGTATTGAGATTTCCCTTTTACACCCCTTGCTAAAACTGGCCCCATCTTTTGCATACAACGTGCCTCCTATAAATAGTAAATTCCCTGTTAGTGGTAATGGATAGATTTACACAATAGCTAAATTTTCAAGCAACCCTGGGCAAAGAGCCTGGAAAGAGGAAGGTCTGTCTCATGTATTATCTCATGTCATCCTTACAATGGCCCTGTGAAACATCAGTGATGTCCATGGTTCACAAAGGAGGAGAAGCCCCAAGAGTTAGCCATTTTCTCCTGTTAAAACTGTGCTGCACATAGAGGCTGTCATGAGGATCTGATTTAGCCTGAGGTTAAAGCTTGCGTTAACGTTGGCTTAAAACTCAACATTCAGAAAACTAAGATCATGGCATCTGGTCCCATCACTTCGTGGTAAATAGATGGAGAAACAGTGGAAATAGTGATGGACTTTATTTTGGGGGGCTCCAAAATCACTGCAGATGGTGACTTCAGCCATGAAATTAAAAGATGTTTGCTCCTTGGAAGAAAAGCTATGACCAACCTAGACAGCATGTTAAAAAGCAGAGTCATTACTTTACCAACAAATGTCCGTCTAGTCAAGGCTATGGTCTTTCCAGTAATCATGCATGGATGTGAGAATTGGACTATAAAGAAAGCTGAGCACTGAAGAATTGATGCTTTTGAATTGTGGTGTTGGAGAAGACTCTTGAGAGTCCCTTAGACTGCCAGGAGTTCTAACCAGTCAATTCTAAAGGAAATAAGTCCTGGATATTCATTGAAAGGACTGATACTGAAGCTGAAACTCCAATGCTTTGGCCACCTGATGTGAAGAACAGACTCACTGGAAAAGACCCTGATGCTAGGAAAGATTGAAGGCAGGAAGAGAAGGGGACCACAGAGAATGAGATGGTTGGATGGCATCACTAATGTGATGGACATGAGTTTGAGCATGCTCCAGGAGTTGGTGATGGACAGGGAAGCCTGGCATGCTGCAGTCCATGAGGTTGCAAAGAGTCAGACACAACTGAGTGGCTGAAATGGACTGAACTGAAAGCTTGGGTCTTTAACCTCACCCTCCCTTGTGTTTCCAGGACAGCTAAAGAAGCAGTCAGTGGCTGTGACTCAGACTGCAGAGAAGTGTCACTGAAACCAAAAGTGAGTAATATACAAAAACAACCTTAATCAGTGCTAGTGGGAGTGAAAGGACAAGCCTTCTCAGTCCCTGAAATTAGAAATAAAATGTTAGCAATTTGTGAATAAACATTTGAGAGTGTGTATCAAAGGATTTCCCACTACATGGGAAATAGATGGGGAAACAGTGTCAGACTTTATTTTTCTGGGCTCCAAAATCACTGCAGATGGTGACTGCAGCCATGAAATTAAAAGACGCTTACTCCTTGGAAGGAAAGTTATGACCGACCTAGATAGCATATTCAAAAGCAGAGACATTACTTTGCCAACAAAGGTTCACCTAGTCAAGGCTATGGTCTTTCCTGTAGTCATGTATGGATGTGAGAGCTGGACTGTGAAGAAGGCTGAGCACCGAAGAATTGATGCTTTTGAACTGAGGTGTTGGAGAAGACTCTTGAGAGTCCCTTGGACTGCAAGGAGATCCAACCAGTCCATTGTGAAGGAGATCAGCCCTGGGATTTCTTTGGAAGGAATGATGCTAAAGCTGAAACTCCAGTATTTTGGCCACCTCATGCGAAGAGTTGACTCATTGGAGACGACTCTGATGCTGGGAGGGATTGGGGGCAGGAGGAGAAGGGGAAAAGAGGATGAGATGGCTGGATGGCATCACTGACTCAATGAATGTGAGTCTGAGTGACCTCCGGGAGTTGGTGATGGACAGGGAGGCCTGGCGTGCTGCGATTCATGGAGTTGCAAAGAGTCCAACACGACTGAGTGGCTGATCTGATCTGATCTGATCAAAGGAATTTAAAGCACTATTTAAATTTTTACATGATAATTCTAATTCTGGGGTTTCATCTGAAATGATAAAATGCTTTTACAAAGCATGTGGTTTGTTTCAGCATGATTCAAGATTAGAAAAAGTTGAGAATGAATTATGTATCAACATAAAGAAAATATGTAAAGAAAAATAATGTCACAGAAGAAAAAAATCTGGAAGGAGTTGTGACAAATTCCTGGAGTTGACTACCTTATGGATGTAAGTGTATATAGGTATATGTTTTTATAATTACACATCTTCAAAATTTTCTATCATGTGTCATTTGATAATCAGATCAACTACGACAGGCACTGGCCTGGCCTGCTCTTGGCTATAACACAGTAAGAAATGGCACATTGAATCATGTATGTGCAGTAAGGCAGGAAAGTTCTCTTATTGCAGTGGGTAGATCCTTTAGAGCTGATCAGATCAGGGGCAAAAGATCAAAATAGAGTCAAAGAACCTATAAAGATTGCAAATAAATACACATAAAGGTATTCAACATCTTTCATCATTAACAAAATACTAATTAAAACAATAATAAGATACCACTAGAGATGTATTAGAATGAGGAAAATCCAGAAAGCTGACAAAATCAGTTGTGAGCAAGAACATGGAGAAAAAGGAACTCTCCTCCATTGCTGGTAAGAATGCAAAATGGTACTGTCACTTTGGAAGACAGTTTGACAGTTACTTACAAACTGTCAAACATATTCTTTATCATGTGGTGTAGCAGTTGCACTATTAAGCATTTACTCAACTGATTTTAAAACTTTTGCCCACATAAATACCCTACCCATAAATGTTTGTAGCTGCTTTATTCATAATTGCCCCAAACCAGAAGCAACCAAGATGTCCTTTAAATCTGTGAACAGATAAACAAACTTTGGGTGGAATATAATGAAATATTAGTGATAAACAGAAATGAACTATCAGGCTGCACAAAAACATGTGAGTCTTCAATTCACTTTGCTAAGTGAAAGAAGACATTCTGAAAAGACCACGTGCTGTGATTCCATTATATAGAGACAAGAAAAAGCGGTTACCAGGAATTTGGAAACGGAAGACGGTTGAGTTGTAGGGAATCTTTTAGGGTATTGAAACTTTTCTGTATGATTCCAAAATGGAGAATATATGAAACCATGCATTTCAACAAATGCATGCAACTTTACAGTACAAAAGGAAACATATACAAAAATGTTCAAAAATCATTTGGGAAGTCAGGGATTTTCAGGATCAGACAAAGCTTATGACAAAAGAATCTCACTGTATTACAGAGGTATGATACAGTCTCACAAAGAGAATGGGGAGGAAAATGCTGACCTAAGTAGCTTTGCAAATGAGTTTACATTGTAAGACTGAGTAACAAGAAATGTGCATAAGCACTGTACTCTAGGTGGAGGTGTGGTTTTCTTTCAGGATATGGGTTAACACACCTGAAACTACCATTCACATATATGGAATTAGAGAAGAGTGGATGGGAAAGGGTGGGGGCAAGATTTCTCACTGTTAAAGCAGGAAATTACATATAAGCAATGCTGAAATACTAAAATGACCCATCAGTACCAATTCAGTTCTTATAGAGGGGTACATATAGAAATATTTATAGATCTATTAATATCTATAAATGAAGACATGATATATGTAGACACAATATGCAGTGTGTGTACTTACACATTTTTCTTGTTCTTTCAGCCAAGAAGATATAGAAGCAATGCCTCTCTGGTAGCGCCTGACACCCATACCTTGGTTTCTAATACTATTCTCCAATAAGAGGAAAAAGGAGTCCTTGGAGAAATGGCTTATTCTTGAGACAGGGAATATACAAAATGAGCCTGAAATATCTTATTGTGCCACAAAAAAAGGACACACTAAATCACACACACTAAGTGATTGAATGAATCAATAAATGTGGAGTAATAGACTAATTTCTCTTACAGAAAAATTTCAAGTAATATATGCAGATACTCCATATTAAAGAAGGTAGAACATAACTGTCTCCTCCTTAAGTGAGGGCTATCATAACGACTTCATTCCAGAGAGTACAGTATGAAAGGAGGTGGGAGAATAACTTTATAATAGAGGAACCAAAAAAACACTGACCACTCAGCCAGGTGATAAAGGTTATGATCAACAGTGATATCAAGTTGATAATGTATGCGTGTGTGTGTGTGTGTGTGTGTGCACACACGTGTGTTCAGTGGCTCAGTCATGTCTGACTTTTTCCACCCAATGGACTACCACCCCCCAGGCCCCTCTGTCCATGGAATTTTCCGGGCAAGAATGCTGGAGTGGGGTGCCATTTCCTATTCTGGGGACCTTGAATACGTATCCTTAATGTGATATAATGAGAATGGCTTTAACTCTGTGGTCTTCCTCATAAAAACCTGTACATTTAGCATAATCCTGAGAGAAACATTAGTTAAATCCCAACCAAGAAACATTCTACAAAATAGCTGATGAGTATACCTCAAAAAGTCAAGGTCATCAAAAACAAGGAAAGTCTGAGAAATTGCCACAACCCAGAGAACCTAAGGAAACAAAGAAACTCAATGGAATGTGCTGTCTTGGACGAGGTCCTAAAACAGAAGGAGGACATAGATAACAATATGGCAAGATGAATAAAATATGAACATTAGTTGATAATAACATACCAATATTGGTTCATATTTTGTGACAAATGTACCATATTAATTAGTAAAATATTAATATTAGGGGAAACTGCCTATGGAGTATGTGGGACTGCTATCTACTATCTTCACAACTTTTTCTGATACTATTTCTAACACCATTCTAAAATGAAAATAGAGTAATAAAAAAGACATCATATTATCACTGTATTTAAGTATGTTTATACATAAAATATTTAACTTTAGAAAATTATGAGTTAGACCCCATTTGTTTATTTCTGCTTCTATTTGATTGCCTTGGAAGACTAACTTAAGAAAACATTAGTATGATTTATGCCAGAGAACATTTTGCCTACATTTTCTTTTATGAGTTTTATAGTATCATGCCTTATATTTAAATCTTTCAGGCATTTTGAGGGTTTTTTTGTGTGTGTGTAAGTGAGTGTTCTAACTTCATTGATTTACATGTGATCATCCAATTTTCCCAACATGACTTGCAGAAGAGACCGTCTTTTCTCCATTGTGTATTCTTGCCTCTTTTGTTAAAGATTAATGACTGTATGTGTGTGGATTCATTTCTGGGCTCTTTATTCTGTTCAATTGATTAATATATCTATTTTTGTGCCAATACCAGGCTTCTTTCATGACTGTAATCTTGTAGCATTGTATGAAGTTTGGACTTGATATGGAACAACAGACCGGTTCCAAATAGGAAAAGGAGTATGTCAAGGCTGTATATTGTCACCCTACTTATTTGACTTATATGCAGAGTACATCATGAGAAACGCTGGTCTGGAGGAAGCACAAGCTGGAATCAAGATTGCCAGGAGAAATATCAATAACCTCAGATATGCAGATGACACCACCCTTATGGCAGAAAGTGAAGAAGAACAAAAGAGCTTCTTGATGAAAGTGAAGGAGGAGAGTAAAAAAAGTTGGTGTAAAGCTCAACATTCAGAAAACAAATATCATAGCATCCGGTCCCATCACTTCATGGCAAATAGATGGGGAAACAGTGGAAACAGTGGCTGACTTTATTTTTCTGGGCTCCAAAATCACTGCAGATGGTGATTGCAGCCATTAAATTAAAAGACGTTTGCTCCTTGGAAGGAAAGTTATGACCAACCTAGATAGCATATTAAAAAGCAGAGACATTACTTTGCCAACAAAGGTCCATCTAGTCAAGGCTATGGTTTATCCAGCGGTCATGTATGGATATGAAAGTTGGACTATAAAGAAAGCTGAGCACTGAAGAATTGATGCTTTTGAACTGTGGTGTTGGAGAAGACTCTTGAGAGTCCCTTGGACTGCAAGGAAATCCAACCAGTCCATCCTAAAGGAGATCAGTCTTAGGTGTTCATTGGAAGGACTGATATTGAAGCTGAAACTCCAATATTTTGTCCACCTGATGTGAAGAGCTGACTCATTGGAAAAGACCCTGATGCTGGAAAAGATTGAGGGCAGGAGGAGAAGGGGTCAACAGAGGATGAGATGGTAGTATGGTATCACCGACTCGATGGACATGAATTTGAGTGGACTCTGGGAGTTGGTGATGGACAGGGAGGCCTGGTGTGCTGTGGTTCATGGGATTGCAAAAAGTTGGACACGACTGAGCAACTGAACTGAATTGATGAATCTAGAAGAGTTTTGCCTTCATCTTTGTTTTTGTTTTTTCCTCTCAGGATTACTTTGGAAAATCTGGGTCTTTTGAGATTCCATACATACTTAGGAATATTCTAGTTTTGTGAAAAATGTTATTAATAACTAATAAGGATCACAATAAATCTGTAGACTGCTTTGCATATTCTGGCCATTTTAATGGCCATTCCAATCCAAAAACTTGGAATATCTTTCCATTTCTTTGAAACATCTTCAATTTCCTTAATCAGTGTTTTATAGTTCTCAGCATATAAATCTTTCATCTCCTTGGTCAGATTTCTTCCTATTTTATTGTTTGTTTGATATGATTTTAAAAGAGGTTCCTTTCTTTTTTTAACTTTTGTTTTCTGTTTCCTTGTTAGTGTAAGGAAATTCAACTGATTTCTTTTTGTATATTTTAATTTTTTTAAATTTTGTATTGAGGTATAACTGTTTAACAAACAGTGTTTTGATAGTTTCGGGTGACTATCAAAAGAACTCAGCCATACATACACATGTATCATTCTCCCCCAAACTCCCCTCCCATCCAGGCTGGCACATAACATTGAACAGAGTTCACATGCTATACAACAAGTCTTTGTTGGTTATCCATTTTAAATATAGCAGTATGTTCATGTCCTTGCCAAACTCCCTAACTATCCCTTCCCCCCACCAATCATAAGCTCATTATCAAAGTCTACGAGTCTGTTTCATATATAAGTTCATTTATATCATTTCTTTTTAGATTCCACATATAAGGGATGTCAGATGACATTTCTCCTTCATTTTCTGACTGACTTCACTCAGTATGACACTTTCTAAGTCCATCCATGTTGCTGCAAATAGCATTATTTCATTCTTTTTAATGGCTGAAGAGTTGATGTTTTTGAACTGTGGTGTTGGAGAAGACTCTTGAGAGTCCCTTGGACTGCAAGGAGATCCAATCAGTCCATTCTGAAGGAGATCAGCCCTCGGATTTCTTTGGAAGGAATGATGCTAAAGCTGAAAATCCAGTATTTTGGCCACCTCATGCGAAGAGTTGACTCATTGGAGAAGACTCTGATGCTGGGAGAGATTGGGGGCAGGAGGAGAAGGGGACGACAGAGGATGAGATGGCTGGATGGCATCAATGACTCGATGGACATGAGTCTGAGTGAACTCTGGTAGTTGTTAATGGACAGGGAGGCCTGGTGTGCTGCGATTCATGGAGTCGCAGAGAGTCGGACACGACTGAGCGACTGATCTGATCTGATCTGATCTAATATCCCATTGAATATATGTACCATATCTTCTTTATTCATTCCTCTGTAGGAATTTAGGTTGTTTGCATATCTTGGCTATTGTAAACAATGATTCAGTGAACATTTGGCTGCATGTATCCTTTTGGATCAGGTTTTTCTCCAGATATATGCCCAGGAGTAGGATTGCATGATCATATGGTAGCTCTATTTTTTGTTTTCTAGGGACCCTCCATACTGTTCTCCATAATGGCTATATTAATTTACATTCCCATCAACAGTATAAGAGGGTTCCCTCCCTTCCCTCCACACTCTCTCCAGCAATTATAGTTTGTGGATTTTTGATGATAGGCATTCTGGCTGATGTGAAGTGATACCTCATTGTAGTTTTATATCATTTCTCTAATAATTAGAGAACATGTAATTGAACATCTTTTGCTCTGCCTGTTGACTGTATGTATGTCTAATTTGGAGAAATGTCTATTTCTGTCCATTTTTCAAGTGAGTCGTTTGTTTTGAGGCTGTTAAGCGTCATGAGCTGTTTGTAAATTTTGGAGACTAATCCCTTATCAGTCACATATTTGCAAATATTTTCTCCCAATCTGTGGGTTGTCTTTTCATTTTGTTTATGTTTCCTTTGCTGTGCAAAAGCTTTTGAATTTAAGTAGGTACCATGTGTTCATCTTTATTTTTATTTCCATTATTCTAGGAAACAGATTGAAAAAGATATTGCTTTGATTTATATCAGAGAGTCTTCTATTTATGTTTCCCTCTAGGAGTTTTATAGTGTCTGGCCTCACAGTTTGGGCTTTAATCCATTTTGAGCTTATTTTTGTTAGAGTTAAAGAATGATCTAATTCCTTACTTTTTTTTTTTTTTTTAACATGGAGCTATCCCATTTTCCCAGCACCATTTGTTGAAGAGCATGTTTTTCCAGTGTTGTGTAGTCTTGCCACCTTCATCATAGTTTAATTGACCATAGGTACATGGGCTTATTTCAGGGTTTTCTATTCTGTTCCATTGATTTATATTTCTGTTTTTGTGTCAGTATCACACTGTTTTGATGACTGTAGCTTTGTATTATAGCCTAAAGTCAGGGAACCCAATTCCTCCAGATGAATTTTTCTTTCTCAAGATTGCTTCATCTATTAGAAGTCTTTTGTATTTCCTTAAAAAATTTGAGTTTTTTGTTATAGGTCTGTGAAAAAAAAGCCTTTGGTAATTTGATAAGGATTGCATTAAATCTGTACATTGCCTTGGGTAGTGCTCATTTGGACAATATTGATTATTCCAATTGACAAACATTGTATATCTTTCGATTTGTTTACCTCTTCTTCCATTTCTTTCATCACATCTTAAAGTTTTCAGAGTAGGGATCTTTTGTCTCCTTCAATAAATTCAATTCAATCACTCAGTCGTATCTGACTATTTGTGACACCATGAACCGGAGCACGCCAGGCCTCCTTATCCATCACCAACTCCTGGAGTCCACCCAAACCCATGTCCATTGTATCAGTGATGCCATCCAACCATCTCATCCTCTGTCGACCCCTTCTTCACCTGCCCTCAATCTTTTCCAGCATCAGGGTCTTTTCAAATGAGTCAGCTCTGCGTATCAGGTGGACAAAGTATTGGAGCTTCAGCTTCAACACCAGTCCCTCCAATGTACACCCAGGACTGATCTCCTTTAGGATGGACTGGTTGGATCTCCTTGCAGTCCAAGGAACTCTCAAGAGACTTCTTCGACACCACAGTTCGAAAACTTCAGTTTTTTGGTGCTCAGCTTTCTTTATAGTCCAACTCTCACATCCACACATGACCACTGGAAAAACCATAGCCTTGACTAGATGGGCCTTTGTTGGCAAAGTAATGTCTCTGCTTTTTAATATGCTTTCTAGGTTGGTCATAACTTTCCTTCCAAGGAGCAAGCATCTTTTAATTTCATGGCTGCAATCACCATCTGCAGTGATTTTGGAGCCCCCAAAAATAAAGTCTGACACTGTTTCCACTGTTTCCCCATATATTTCCCATGAAGTGATGGGACCGGATGCCATAATTTCAGTTTTCTCAATGTTGAGCTTTAAGCCAATTTTTTAACTCTCCTCCTTCACTTTCATCAAGAGGCTCTTTAGTTCTTCATTTTCTGCCATAAGGGTGGTGTCAACTGCTTATCTGAGGTTACTGATATTTCTCCTGGCAATCTTGATTCCAGCTTGTGCTACCTCCAGACCAGCATTTTTCATGATGTACTCTGCACATAAGTTAAATAAGCAGGGTGACCATATACAGCCTTGACGTACTCCTTTTCCTATTTGGAACCAGTCTGTTGTTCCATGACCAGTTCTAACTGTTGCTTCCTGACCTGCATATAGGTTTCTCAAGAGGCAGGTTAGGTGGTCTGGTATTCCCATCTTTTGAAGAATTTTCCACAGTTTGTTGTGATCCACATAGTCAAAGGCTTGGCATAGTCAATAAAGCAGAAATAGATGTTTTTCTGGAACTCTCTTGCTTTTTTGATGATCCAGTGGATGTTGGCAATTTGATCTCTGGTTCCTCTGCCTTTTCTAAAACCAGCTTGAACATCTGGAAGTTCACGGTTCATGCATTGCTGAAGCCTGGCTTGGAGACTTTTAAGGATTACTTTACTAGCGTGTGAGATGAGTGCAATTGTGCGGTCGTTTGAGCATTCTTTGGAATTGCCTTTCTTAGGAATTGTAATGAAAGCTGACCTTTTCCAGTCCTGTGGCCACTGTTGAGCTTTCCAAATTTGTTGGCATATTGAGTGCAGCACTTTCACAGCATCATCTTTCAGGATTTGAAATCGCTCAACTGGAATTCCATCACCTCCATTAGCTTTGTTCATAGTGATGCTTTCTCAGTTCCACTTGACTTCACATTTCTGGATGTCTGGTTCCAGGTGAGTTATCACACCATCGCAATTATCTCAGTGGTGAAGCTCTTTTTTGTACAGTTCTTCTGTGTATTCTTGCCACCTCTTCTTAATATCTTCTATTCTGTTAGGTCAATACCATTTCTGTCCTTTATTGAGCCCCTTTTTGCATGAAATATTCCCTTGGTATTTCTAATTTTCTTGAAGAGATCTCTAGTCTTTCCCATTCTGTTGTTTTCCTCTATTTCTTTGCATTGATCACTGAGGAAGGCTTTCTTATCTCTTCTTTCTATTCTTTGCAACTCTGCATTCAGATGCTTATATCTTTCCTTTTCTCCTTTGCTTTTTGCTTCTCTTCTTTTCACAGCTATTTGTAAAGCCTCTCCAGACAGCCATTTTGCTTTTTTGCATTTCTTTTCCATGGGGATGGTCTTGATCCCTGTCTCCTGTACAGTGTCACGAACCCTCATCCATAGTTCATTAGGCACTCTATCAGATCTAGTCCTTTAAATCTATTTCTCACTTCCACTGTATAATCATAAGGGATTTGATTTAGGTCATACATGAATGGTCTAGTGGTTATCCCTACTTTCTTCAATTTCAGTCTGAATTTGGCAATAAGGAGTTCATGGTCTGAGCCACAGTCAGCTCCTGGTCTTGTTTTTGCTGACTGTATAGAGCTTCTCCATCTTTGGCTGCAAAGAATATAATCAATCTGATTTTGGTGTTGACCATTTTGTGATGTCCATGTGTAGTCTTCTCTTGTGTTGTTGGAAGAGGATGTTTGCTATAACCAGTGCATTCTCTTGGCAAAACTCTATTAGCCTTTGTCCTGCTTCGTTCTGTATTCCAAGGCCAAATTTGCCTGTTACTCCAGGTGTTTCTTGACTTTCTACTTTTGCATTCCAGTCCCCTATAATGAAAAGGACATCTTTTCTGGGTGTTAGTTCTAAAAGGTCTTGTAGGTCTTCATAGAACCGTTCAACTTCAGCTTCTGCACCATTACTGGTTGGGGCATAGACTTGGATTACTGTGACATTGAATGGTTTGCCTTGGAAATGAAAAGAAATCATTCTGTCATTTTTGAGACTGCATCCAAGTACTGCATTTCAGACTCTTGTTGACCATGAATAGCTACCCCATTTCTTCTAAGGGATTCCTGCCCACAGTAGTAGATATAATGGTCATCTGAGTTAAATTCACCCATTCCAGTCCATTTGAGTTCGCTGATTCCTAGAATGTCGACATTCACTCTTGCCATCTCCGGTTTGACCACTTCCAATTTGCCTTGATTCATGGGCCTACCTAACACTCCAGGTTCCTATGCAATATTGCTCTTTACAGCATCGGACCTTGCTTCTATCACCAGTCACATCCACAACTGGGTTTTGTTTTTGCTTTGGCTCCATCCCTTCATTCTTTCTGGAGTTATTTCTCCACTGATCTCCAGTAGCATATTGGGCACCTACCAACATGGGGAGTTCCTCTTTCAGTATCCTATCATTTTGCCTTTTCATACTCTTCATGGGGTTCTCTAGGCAAGAATACTGAAGTAGTTTGCCATTCCTTTCTCCAATGGACCACATTCTATCAGACTTCTCCTCCATGACCTTTGTAGTTTACCTTTAATCTCATAGTGTTGTGGACTGAAGATGCTTGATATGATTTCAATTACCTTAAATTTACCAAGGTTCACTTTGTGGCCCAGCATGTGGTTAGTCCCAGAGTATGTCCCATGTGCACTTGAGAAGAATGTGTAGTCTGCTGCTTTTGGTTGAAATGTTCTATAATTTTCAATTAAAGCCAACTAGTGCCATTTAAGACTTGTCTTTCCTTATTTATTTTCTGTCCAGATAATGTGTCCATTGATGAGACTGGGGTATTAAAGTCTCCCACTATTATTGTGTACTATGGACATCTTCCTTTATGGTTGTTAGTATTTACCTTACATATTAAGGTGCTCTTATGTTGGGTACATATATACTTATAATTGTTATATCGTCTTCTTGAATCAAACCCTTGATTATTATGTAGTGTCTTTCTTTGTTTCTTACAACAGATTTTAAGTCTATTTTGTCTGATATGAATATTTCTATTCCAGCTTTCTTTTGATTTCCATTTGCAAATTAAATATCTTCTTCTGCTGCTGCTGCTGCTGCTAAGTCACTTCAGTCATGTCTGACTCTGTGCAACCCCATAGACAGCAGTCCACCAGGCTCCCCCATCTCTGGGATTCTCCAGGCAAGAGCACTGGAGTGGGTTGCCATTTCCTTCTCCAATGAATGAAAGTGAAAAGTGAAAGTGAAGTCGCTCAGTTGTGTCCGACTCCTCACGATCCCATGGACTGCAGCCCACCAGGCTCCTCCATCCATGGGATTTTCCAGGCAAGAATACTGGAGTGGGGTGCCATCGCATCCCCTTATTTTCAGTCTGTAAGTGTCCAAAGGTCAGAGATGAGTCTCTTGTAGAAAGCATATGCAGGTCTTGTTTTTGTATCCACCCAGCAGGATTATGTTTTTTGGTTGGTGCATTTAATCCATTTACATCTAAGGTAATTATCAACAAGTATGATCCTCTCATCATTTTCTTAATTGTTTTGTCTTTATTTTCTGTAGGTCTTTTCCTTCTCTTGTGCTTCCTGTCTAGAGAAGTTACTTTAGCATTTGTTGTACAGCTGGTTTGGTGATGCTTGACTTCCACTTATCTGGAAAGCTTTTGATTGCTCCATAAAATCTGAATTAGAGGCAGAGTATTCTTTGTTGGAGGTTCTTCTCTTCCATCATTTTGAATATATTGTGCCATTCCCTTCTGGCTCGTAGAATTTCTGTTGAGAATTCAGCTGATAACCTTATAGTTCCTTTGTATGTTATTTTTCATTTTTCCCTTATTACTTTTAATATTTTATCTTTGTTTTTAATTTTTGTCAGTTTGATTACTATGTGTCTGAATGTGTTCCTTATTGGGTTTATCCTGCTTGGGACTCTCTGCACTTTCTAGACTTGACGAACTATTTATTTTCCCATGTTAAGGAAGTTTTCAGCTATTATCTTTTCAAATATTTTGTCAGATCCTTTCTCTCCCTCTTCTCCTTCTGGGACCCCAAAAGTGCAAATGTTGGTACTTTTGATGTTCTCCCAGAGATTTCTTAGGCTGTCTTTATTTCTTTTCATTATTTTCTCTATATTCTGTTCTGTAGCAATGATTTCCCCCATTCTGTCCTCCAGATCACTTATCCATTCTTCTGCCTCAATTATTCTGCTATTAATTTCTTCTAGGGTATTATTCACCTCTGTTTCTTCTTTAGCTCTTCTAAGTCTTTGGTATACATTTATTGCATCTTCTCTATTCTTTTTCTGAGATCCTGCATCATCTTCGCTGTTGTTATTCTGAATTCTTTTTCTGGAAGGTTGCCTATCTCTACTTTAGTTGTTTTTCTGGGGATTTATCTTTTCTTTCATCTGGGATATAATCTTATGTCTTTTCATTTTGATTAGCTTTCTGTGATTGTGGTTTTCTTCTGGAGCTTGCAGGATTGTAGTTCTTGTTTCTTCTGCTTTCCCTCTGGTGGATGAAGCTAAGAGGCTTCTGCAAGCTTCCTGATGGGAGGGACTGGCATCAGGACTCCTGGGGAAAACTGGGTCTTGCTTTTGGTGGGCAAGGCCATGCTCAGTAAAACTCTAATCCAAATGTCTGCTGATGGGTGAAGCTGCTCTCCCTCCCTGTTAGTTATTTGGCCTGAGGTAACCCTGCCCTAGTGTCTACAGGCTCTGTGGTAGGGCTAATGGTGACTCCCAAGAGGTCTCACACCAACGGGCACTTCCCATGACTGCTGCTGCCAGTACCCCCATCCCCATGGTGAGCCACTGCTGACCCATGCCTCCAGCAGATAGTTCTGGCTCAGTCTCCTGTGGGGTCACTTCTCCTTTCCTCTGGATCCTGGTGTACACCAGGTTTTGTTTGTCTTCTTCAGGACTGAAGTCTATGCTTCCCCTACTCCAATGGAAGTCTTGCAATCCAATTCCACTGACCTTTAATGTCAGATTCCCTGGGAATTCCTAATCCCATTGCTGAATTCCCAGACTGAGGAGGCTGATGTAGGACTGCTGCTGCTTCTGCTAAGTCGCTTCAGTCGTGTCCGACTCTGTGCGACCCCATAGACGGCAGCCCACCAGGCTCCCCCGTCCCTGGGATTCTCCAGACTAGGAATCTTTAAAACAAGGTAAGAACTTCTTTGGTATCATTGCTGTCCAGTTTGTGGGTCACCCACCAGGTGGGTATGGGATTTTTTTTAATCATGATGTGCCCCTCTTACCATCTCATTGAAGTTTCTCCTTTGTCCTTGGACATGGGTTATCTTTTTGTGTGTGTGGGATCCAGCATTCTCCTGTCAATGGTTGTTCAATAGCTGGTTGCAATTTTGGAATTCTCACAGGAGGAGCTCACATCCTTCTACTTCACCATCTTGAACAAATCCGAAGTGCAACTGATTTCTGTATGTTAATCTTGTATCCTGCTATCTTGCTGAATTTATTTATCAGTTCTAGCAGTTTTTCTGTGAAGTCTTTAGGATTTTCTATATGTCATCTGCATACAATGACAACTTTCTCTCTTCCCTTCTAATTTAGAAACTTTTTTTTTTTCCCCCTTGTCTGATCACTGTGGCTAACTTCTTAATCAAATTTATAAGTGCTTGCACAGCAAAAGAAACAATCAACAAAATGAAAAGGCAACCTTCAGACTGGGAGAAAATATTTGGAAACAATGTGACTGACAAAGCTTTAAATTCCAAAATATGTGAACAGCTCATACAACTCAATAACAAAAAAGATGATTCTGTTAACATGCTGCACTCATTATACCAATAAATTTGGAAAAGTCAGCAATGGCCACAAGACTGAAAAAGGTCAGTTTTCATTCCAATCTCAAAGAAAAGCAATGTCAAAGAATGTTCAAATCACTGTACAACTGTATTTATTTCACATGCCAGCAAGATTATGCTCAAAATCATTTATGCTAGGCTTCAGCAACATGTGAACTGAGAACTTCCTAATGTTCAAGCTGTATTTAGAAAAGGCAGAGGAACCAGAGATCGAATTACCAACATCTGTTGGATCATAGAAAAAGCAAGGATTTCCAAAAAGCATCTACTTCGGCTTCACTGACTAAAGTCTTTGACTGTGTGGAGCACAACAAACTGGAATATTCTTGAAGAGATAGGAATACCAGACCACATTACCTGTCTCCTGAGAAACCTGTATACAGGACAAGAAACAACAGTTGGAGCTGGACATGGAACAAAGGACTGGTCAAAAGTTGGGAAGGAATTATGTCAAGGCTGTATATTGCTACCCTGCTTATTTAATTTATATGTGGAGTACAACACGTGAAATGCTGGGCTGGATGAATCACAAGCTGAAATCAAGATTGCCTCGAGAAATATCAACAAGCTTAGTTATGCAGATGATACTACTTTAATGACAGAAGGTGAAGAGGAACTAAAGAGCCTCTTGATGAAGGTGAAAGAGGAGAATGAAAAAGCTGGCTTAAAACTCAACATTCAAAAAAATGTAGATCATGGCATCCAGTCCTATCACTTCATGGCAAATGGGGAAAATGTGGAAACAGTGTCAGATTTCATTTTGGCGGTGCTCCAAAATCATTGCAGATGGTGACTGCAGCCATGAAATCAAAAGACACTTGCTCCTTGAAAGAAAAGCTATGACCAATCTAGGCAGTGTTTTAAAAGCAGAGACATCACTTTGACAACAAAGGTCCATATAGTAAAAGCTATGCAGTTCATGGGGTCGCAAAGAGTCGGACACGACTGAGCGACTGATCTGATCTGATCTGATCTGATGGTTTATCCAGTAGTCATGTATGGATGTGAGAATTGGACCATAAAGAAGGCTGAGTGCCAAAAAACTGATGCTTTTGAACTATGGTGCTGGAGAAGACTCTAGAGAGTCCCTTGAACTTCAAGGAGATCAAATCAGTCAATCCTAAAGGATATCAACCCTGAATATTTACTGGAAAGACTGATGCTGAAGCTAAAGTTCCAATATTTTGGCCACTTGATGAGACAAGCCAATTCATTGGAAAAGACCCTGATGCTGGGAAAGATTGAGGGCAAGAGAAGAAGAGGGCAAGAGGAGAAGAGGGCAACAGAGGATGAGCTGATTGTATAACATCACTGACTCAGTAGATTTGAGTTTGAACAAACTCCAGGAGATAGTGAAAAGACAGGGAAGCTTGGTGTGCTGCATTTCTTGGAGTGGTAAAAAGTCAGACATGACTTAGTAACTAAACAACAATGTGTGTGTGTGTGTGTGTGTGTGTGTATCTGAATCATTTTTCTGTACACCTGAAAGTAACACAACAGTATAAATCAACTATTGTTGTTTAATCATTAAGTTGTGCTGACTCTTTTGCAACTCCATGGACTGTAGCCCACCAGGCTCCTCTGTCCATGGAATTTCTCAGGCAAGAATACTAGAGTGAGTTGCCATTTCCATCTTCAGGGGATCTTCCTGATGCAGGGCTTGAACTCTCATCTCTTGCATTGGCAGGCAAAATCTACCACTGAGTCACCTGGGAAGCCCAAAAGCTTACTTAAATAAATTGTTTTTTAATTAAAAAGCTTTGAATATAATAGAAACTTTCTTGAACAATACAGAGTTTGTACTACAAGGTTGACAAATTGAACCTTGTTCTTGAACATTACAAAATATTACACTAACGTGTTTCTTTTAGTGAACTAATTGTTAAAGACCCTGAATCATGTCAAGGTTTCCTTCTACTTTTGAAACTGAAGTCTTATTATCTTGTAGTTGTATTCACAAAGATTATTATGTAAATACACCTTTCAGTGTCTACGGAGAGAAACGTAGTTTGATAAGTTTTTAAGACAATTTTGAGTGTTCATTCAAAGTGAATATTCCTAGAGTACGCACATAACAACTGAAGGATTTTTATCAGTTAATCTATAAAGTTTCTCAAGAAAGGTGGGGAAGAGTGAGACAAAAAGGTATGAAGGCGCAATCTTTAGACAAATGGCTAATTATTTTCTGTAAGGAGAGAGGAGAAAATTTAAAAGTATCTTTTAAAAGATTTTGACATATACACACACAAAAGAGAGTGTCATGCAGCTAATTTTGACATAATATGTGTTCTTGAGAATCTTATCAAGTCATCTGATCAAAATCCCACATTCAATCCCCAAAGATGTAAATGAAGGGGGGATCATCCCACTTAAATAAGATAGACTCTCTTTTGGACAAATAAGGCAATTCCCTTACAAGGCCTTTTAAATTCTCGGTTTCTAAAGTCTTTAGAAAGTCACCAGCCAAATGTTGAAGTCCATGCAATGGGATGATGTGCCAGCCAGTTTTCATTTATGACCATATCTGTAATTTTTTACTTCATATTATCAAGAAAAGGTTGGAAGTCCTTTGAAAATGTCAACAGCAGCTAATCCTGAACACTATTTAAAGATGATGCTTAGAGACATGTTTTCTCACATTTCTCATTAGCTTCAGCTAAAGAATATTTAAGGCAAATTTTGGGCCCCAATTGCTTCCTTGGGCCAATTGAAGAAAGCAGACTATTGGACAGTTGGAATTTTGTTTCCTTTTAGTTCTAAAGCTCTGTGCAAATGAGCAATTTCATTCATATTAGACATTCTGTAAAGTGGCCTATGTGGTTTCAAATTGCTTTGGTGAAATTATGCCAGTTAGAAAGATATGCACAAGAATGGACTCCCAATGTTAAGCATAAGAAAGGCAGGAAGTTAGCCTGGAGGAGGTGTGGTTTATACTGAAAGGACCCCATGAGAACTGACAAGTGTCTGTAAGGACGTCTCTTGTGCAATTCTGTGCTCTGGAGTTTAACAAAGACCACTCATTACCTA
The DNA here is from genome assembly GCA_935064755.1 of Tragelaphus eurycerus. Classification (NCBI taxonomy): domain Eukaryota; kingdom Metazoa; phylum Chordata; class Mammalia; order Artiodactyla; family Bovidae; genus Tragelaphus; species Tragelaphus eurycerus. The sequence goes on from CAKXYN010000112.1 coordinate 5,007,174, forward strand.
CTGGGGCCAAATAAAATATCTTGGTTTCAGGCAGACAAAATTAAATTGAAAAGGCAGACAGGCAGAGTATTAGACATGCAGATCAGATCAGATCAGTCGCTCAGTCCTGTCCAGCTCTTTGTGACCCCATGAATCGCAGCACGCCAGGCCTCCCTGTCCATCACCAACTCCCAAGTTCACTCAGACTCACATCCATCGAGTCAGTGATGCCATCCAGCCATCTCATCCTCTGTCGTCCCCTTCTCCTCTTGTCCCCAATCCCTTCCAGCATCAGAGTCTTCTCCAGTGAGTCAACTCTTTGCATGAGGTGGCCAAAATACTGGAGTTTCAGCTTCAGCATCATTCCTTCCAAAGAAATCCCAGGGCTCATCTCCTTCAGAATGGACGGGTTGGATCTCCTTGCAGTCCAAGGGACTCTCAAGAGTCTTCTCCAACACCACAGTTCAAAAGCATCAATTCTTCGGCGCTCAGCCTTCTTCACAGTCCAGCTCTCACATCCATACATGACCACAGGAAAGACCATAGCCTTGACTAGGCGAACCTTTGTTGGCAAAGTAGATATTAGGACCTAAAAAGCAGTTTTGTCAAAGAACAATATAAGCCTGGTCTAATGAAAAAATTCAAGGGATTTGATTCCTAAGAAAACATAATAAACCCAATACCAAAAGACTTCAAGGAAAGAGAGAAGTTTAATTCAGCAGAGCTTACCTGTAGACCAGAGCAGGAGGCACCTGGTGCAGGTAGAGGAATAGGGCCTCAGCTGTGGGCACCATCACTGGGCCAAGCTTTCCTGATCAAGGCAGGAAGTTCCCAGAGCTTCTATTTCTGTGAGTGCCTTCCAACAAAGGCCAGCAGTGGCATCCCTACAGCTGGACAAGTTGGTTTGATGCTTCTTTGTAGTGAGAACAGGCACTATAGGGAATCATGGCATTTCCATGAGAGGCTTCTGGAAAGAACCCATTGTATGGTTTGGATCTGGCTGGGTGAGTTGAGAGAGGGTCAGAGGAAGCCAGAGTTTGCCCTGTTGGGATGCCAGAGAGTGGAGGCAATTCATCTTATTCGGGGAGGGGGGGGGGGCGGGGGAGACCAGACGAGAAGAGGATAGAGGATAAAGGTTGTAAATGATCAAGAAATTGAAGCCACTTGGCAATTTCCTGGTGGTCCCGTGGTTAGGACTCTGCCCTCCCACTGCAGGAGGCATGAGTTCAATACCCAGTTAGGGAACTAAGATCCCACCAGCTGCACAGGGAAGCCAAAAAAAAAAAAAAAAAGAGAAAAATGAAAGAAATTGAACCCCCCTCATTTCAGCCAAGAGAAGGAGTATTTGGTATTTTGTATGTAGCACAGGAACTTTTTTTGTCTGTGCTTACAAATGGCCTGAAGTGTGACCTTAGAACTTAGAGTAACTGCATCTGAGGCTGGTGCTATGTAAGACTGCTTAGATTCACCAAGAGAGTAACCTGCCAGCTGTCTGGACATCTGAGTCTATTTTCACCATTTCTTAAAATTAAAGATTCGGGGGATAGATACAGCGTAGCAATTAGCATTAATGGGCATCCTTGGTGTCTCAGTGGTAAAGAATCCACATCCACCTGCCACGCAAGAGACAGGGATTCAATCCCTGGGTTGGGGAGATCCCGCGGAGAAAAAAATGGCAACCCATGCCAGTATTCTTGCCTGGGAAATCCCATGGACAGAGGAGCCTGGCAGGCTACAGTCCATGGGGACATGAAGAATTGGACACAACTTAGCAACTAAACAACAACAAATCATACTATAGGATGGGGAGGTGAGTTACAAGAACGTGTCCAAGCTAAGTGGTGGCAGAATAGAGGGAATCATCCAGTGCAGTTGTGGGTGAGGGGGCCAAGAGGCAAGGCTTGGCTCCAGGGAAATGTTCTGATGAGCTGAGAACCAAGCTGAGTCCCAGCAGAGAAGTAGATAATCCTCAGGTAAGGTACACAAAGGGGAGAAGACATCTGAGCAGAAAAATACCAGCACACACAAAGGAAAGGAGTTTTTAAGCTTAGGGTAGGTTAGGAGAAACTCAAAGAATCCAAAGTATAGAGAAATGAGAATGTGTGTGGGCATGAGGCTGATGTTAATGACCTTTCTGAATAGCTAATTTGATCTTGGTGGTGGCTTAGTCGCTAAGTCGTGTCCGATTCTTGAGACCCCATGGACTGTAGCCTGTCAGGCTCCTCTGTCTTTGGGATTCTCTAGGTGAGAAGGCAATGGCACCCCACTCCAGTACTCTTGCCTGGAGAATCCCACGGACAGAGGAGCCTGGTAGGCTGCAGTCCATGGGGTCGCTAGGAGTCAGACATGACTGAGCGACTTCACTTTGTCTTTTCACTTTCATGCATTGGAGAAGGAAATGGCAACCCACTCTAGTGTTCTTGCCTGGAGAATCCCAGGGACGGGGGAGCCTGGTGGGCTGCCATCTATGGGGTCACACAGAGTCGGACACGACTGAAGTGACTTAGCAGAGCATAGCATAGCATAGGTGAGAATACTGGAGTGGGTTGCCAGTCCCTTCTTCAGTTTGATATTACATGATTAATAAACATGAAAAGGTTTTAAGTGGTGGATTAACATGATCATGTTAGATAAGAGGCAAATCCAAGGTACAGAGAAGTCAGCTAGGTAGCTTTCTCAATAAATCTGGAGTGATCCAATGAAGGCTAGAACTACAACTCTGCTGATGGAACTGAGGAGGAAAATGACAGAGCCTTTTTATTTACAGTTGGAGGTGAAAGAGGCCTAAGCCTCAGGAGCCTCCCTTTGCACTGGCCCCTTTCATGTTCCTGGGAGTGACCTGTGGAATGTCTTAGATAGACACATGTTTTTGTAAAGTTTGGAAAATAAGATATTTTATGTGATCAGTTGAATGTCCCTTCCCCCTCAGGTTGGGAAGAAGTGGGTGCCTGTGAAAACTCAGGGTCTGGCTAAGGGGAGGTTCACTCAGGGTCATGTGGTTTATGATCATTTACACATACAGGTGTTACTAGCCATCCAGTGTAGGAATTATTTTCAAGAACATTTCTGTTGCTCACCATGCTGATCACCCAGTATTGTGACCTGAACAGAGGTGTTATCTTGAGAAAACGTTTCCTATGGCTTGGCACATCTGCAGTGGAAGGAAAACAGCTGTGACACAGACAGAGCCAGAAGCCGGTCTGTGGAAAATCCTTCCAATTACTAGACATGTGATCACTCATCTAGAGCCAGACATCCTGGAATGTGAAGTCACGTGGGCCTTAGAAAGCATCACTACTAACAAAGCTAGTGGAGGTGATAGAATTCCAGTTGAGCTATTTCAAATCCTGAAAAATGATGCTGTGAAAGTGCTGCACTCTATATGCCAGCAAATTTGGAAAACTCAGCAGTGGCCACAGGACTGGAAAAGGTCAGTTTTCATTCCACTCCCTAAGAAAGGCAATGCCAAAGAATGCTCAAACTACCACACAATTGCACTAACCTCACACGCTAGTAAAGTAATCCTTAAAAGTCTCCAAGCCAGGCTTCAGCAATACGTGAACCGTGAACTTCCTGATGTTCAAGCTGGTTTTAGAAAAGGCAGAGGAACCAGAGATCAAATTGCCAACATCTGCTGGATCAAGGAAAAAGCAAGAGAGTTCCAGAAAAACATTTCTGGAACAAAAACATTTCTGCTTTGTTGACTATGCCAAAGCCTTTGACTGTGTGGATCACAATAAACTGTGGAAAATTCTGAAAGAGATGGGAATACCAGACCACCTGACCTGCCTCTTGAGAAACCTGTATGCAGGTCAGGAAGCAACAGTTAGAACTGGACATGGAACAACAGACTGGTTCCAAATAGGAAAGGGAGTACATCAAGGCTGTATACTGTCACTCTACTTATTTAACTTATATACAGAGTACATCATGAGAAATGCTGGGCTGGAAGAAGCACAAGCTGGAATCAAGATTGCCAGGAGAAATATCAATAACCTCAGATATGCAGATGACACCACCCTTATGGCAGAAAGTGAAGAGGAACTCAAAAGCCTCTTGATGAAAGTGAAAGTGGAGAGTGAAAAAGTTGGCTTAAAGCTCAACATTCAGAAAACGAAGATCATGGCATCTGGTCCCATCACTTCATAGGAAATAGATGGGGAAACAGTGGAAACAGTGTCAGACTTTATTTTTCTGGGCTCCAAAATCACTGCAGATGGTGACTGAGGCCATGAAATTAAAAGACGCTTACTCCTTGGAAGGAAAGTTATGACCAACCTAGATAGCATATTCAAAAGCAGAGACATTACTTTCCCAAAAAGATCCATCTAGTCAAGGCTATGGTTTTTCCAGTGGTCATGTATGGATGTGAGATTCGGATTGTGAAGAAGGCTGAGTGCTGAAGAATTGATGCTTTTGAACTGTGGTGTTGAAGAAGACTTTTGAGAGTCCCTTGGACTGCAAGGAGATCCAACCAGTCCATTCTAAAGGAGATCAGCCGTGGGATTTCTTTGGAAGGAATGATGCTGAAGCTGAAACTCCAGTACTTTGGCCACCTCATGTGAAGAGTTGACTCATTGGAAAAGACACTGATGCTGGGGTGGATTGGGGGCAGGAGGAGAAGGGGACGACAGAGGATGAGATGGCTGGATGGCATCACTGACTCGATGGACATGAGTCTCAGTGAACTCCGGGAGTTGGTGATGGACAGGGAGGCCTGGCATGCTGGGATTCATGGGATCGCGAAGAGTCGGACATGACTGAGGGACTGAACTGAACTGAACAATCTAAATAGAAGATGTGATTACCATAGGTCTCCTCTTAGGAATATACTGATATATGTACTTGAACACTATTCAAACACTCCCAAATATTTTTCTGGGTAGGAATAACAAGTAACAGAGATTTGAAGAATTTCTGTGATTGTCAAGTACAAACTCTTAGCCATTCTATAGGCTGTGAATGTACATCCACGTGTGAAGTTATGTGTTTTTGTTTTTGTTTTTGTATACCAACATGATAGATCATATTGTGGGATATTTGATGAACCTTTGACACATCATATTAAACAGCATATAAATCATTTCAAAGCAATAATTAAGACAAAGGTATACATTTCAAAAAGTACTGATAAACTCTTGAATTTTTTGATAATCCACTTAATGAAATGGAGCAAACCATATGAGTTCATTGGAAAAATAAATTCCTCACTGACTTGACACAAAATACTGCTTTCAACAAAGATTGCAGAAAATCCTTCAAAGATGTTGCTGCAATGAAACATGATAATAAACTGATCACTGGACCAGGGAATAATTGAAATACCCTGAAATTCTATAATTCACACACAGGAGAACTGAAACAACAATCTCCTTAATTTGAAAGCAATGTCAAAAATTTATATGACATTACCAGTAATGAGTTGAGAAACTAAATAAATTTTTCTAAAGTATCAATAACAAAAAGAAAAACTTCATAAACCATACTGAAGAATCTAGCATCTATTTCCTCCAAAGAAAGCATTATAGCTGCTGTTAGATGAAGCAGTCAAAAAGGACACAGTCAAAAATGTAGGGGAAAAAAGTAATATGGGGAGACTTCCACAGTGGTCCAGTGCCTGAGACACTCCACTCCCAAGGAAGGGGACCCAGGTGCAATTTCTATTCAGAGAACTTGATCTCACTCACCACAACTAAGAGTTAGCACGCCACAGCAAAGATCCAAGTTCCCACATGTTGCAACTAAGACCTGCAGCAGCCAAATAAATTAACTAATCAAAATAAATATTCAAATAATAAAATTTTTTAAAAATCTTTCTTTTAAAAAAGTAATGTGGGGCATCAGACAATTAATAAAGATATATTTCTAGATTTTTAAATATTTGCTGTATTTTAAACTTTTTAATGTGTGATTTACTGTGATTTCTTCTTACTCTAAATACCTATTCAGATCAGATCAGTCGCTCAGTCGTGTCCGACTCTTTGCGACCCCATGAACCGCAGCACGCCAGGCCTCCCTGTCCATCACCAACTCCCAAGTTCACTCAGACTCACATCCATCGAGTCAGTGATGCCATCCAGCCATCTCATCCTCTGTCGTCCCCTTCTCCTCCTGCCCTCAATCCCTCCCAGCATCAGAGTCTTCTCCAATGAGTCAACTCTTCGCATGAGGTGGCCAAAATACTGGAGTTTCAGCTTTAGCATCATACCTTCCAAAGAAATTCCAGGATTGATCTCCTTCAGAATGGACTGGTTGGATCTTCTTGCAGTCCAAGGGACTCTCAAGAGTCTTCTCCAACACCACACTTCAAAAGCATCAATTCTTCGGCGCTCAGCCTTCTTCACAGTCCAGCTCTCACATCCATACATGACCACAGGAAAGACCATAGCCTTGACTAGGCGAACCTTTGTTGGTAAAGTAATGTCTCTGCTTTTGAATATGCTATCTAGGTTGGTCATAACTTTCCTTCCAAGGAGCAAGTGTCTTTTAATTTCATGGCTGCAGTCACCATCTGCAGTGATTTTGGAGCCCAGAAAAACAAAGTCTGACACTGTTTCCACTGTTTCCCCATCTATTTCCCATGCAGTGATGGGACCAGATGCCATGATCTTTGTTTTCTGAATGTTGAGCTTTAAGCCAACCTTTTCACTCTCCACTTTCACTTTCATCAAGAGGCTTTTTAGCCCCTCTTCACTTTCTGCCATAAGAGTCGTGTCATCTGCATATCTGAGGTTATTGATATTTCTCCCGGCAATCTTGATTCCAACTTGTATTTCTTCCAGTCCAGCATTTCTCATGATGTACTCTGCATATAAGTTAAATAAACATGGTGACAATATGCAGTCTTGACGTACTCCTTTTCCTATTTGGAACCAGTCTGTTGTTCCATGACCAGTTCTAACTGTTGCTTCCTGACCTGCATACAGATTTCTTAAGAGGCAGATCAGGTGGTCTGGTATTCCCATCTCTTTCAGAATTTTCCATAGTTTATTGTGATCCACACAGTCAAAGGCTTTGGCATAGTCAATAAAGCAGAAATAGATGTTTTTCTGGAACTCTCTTGCTTTTTCCATGATCCAGCGGATGTTGGCAATTTGATCTCTGGTTCCTCTGCCTTTTCTAAAACCAGCTTGAACATCAGGAAGTTCACGGTTCACATATTGCTGAAGCCTGGCTTGGAGAATTTTGAGCATTACTTTACTAGTGTGTGATATGAGTGCAATTGTTCGGTAGTTTGAGCACTCCTTGGCATTGCCTTTCTTTGGGATTCAGTTTCATACAAATATTAGAGCTACAATTTTGTATTATTTTTCTTTAAATGAACCCTAGCTCTTGGCCAAGCTCTAAGCTCCACAAACTTAGTTATCTTCCCACCAACTTCATTACTTCACAATCCAGACAGCATCACTATAATGTCACCTTTCTCCTACTGGTTCAGCAGTCTCTTCAATTATTTACTAATTCTCCTAAATGTGACTGGGTTTTTAACATACTTTGAAGCGCAACTTATTTAAGAAGAGTCCACATTTTAGAGATGAATCCATAAAATGCTCCTAACAATTCAGAAATTCTCATTGATTTAAATAAAATGGAAGCTGTGAATCACATTTTAACTCTATTCTTATAAACCCAGAATAGATTTGTTAAACAAATAATCTATAACTGCTTCTTTCCACACCCCACAGCCCTTCTAGACTAAATATTACCTATTAGACTTTCATCTTTGCATTGTTACTTTTGTAAACAGCTCTTTTGCCCCTTTTCTGTTTGTTCATCTCTATTTTCCTTAAACTTTAATTATAAAAATGAGATCATCAAGTAACATTTAACCTACCTGCTGACTTCTGCATTATTAAATATACACAGTGCCTTGCTGAACCTGTTGATTCCTTTCCGGGATTAAAAGGAGTCAAGAATGAACAATTAAGTAGTTAATGAGTGACTGACTCTTTACCCTCAGCTTCCTCCTTAGCAAATCTGCAGGTGGACCACAGGGGCAACACAGCATCCAAAGACAGATCAGAAGTCAGCAGGTCTGCAAGCAATGCAAAAAGTGACGAAGAATCTGACCTCCTACCTTAATGATTAACTAAGATTGTTTGCTCCTTTTCCCTTTAAAAATTGTTATGGCTGAGCAGAATCTTTAGAGTTGGTCTCAGAACATGATTCCACCTTCTCCCCAGGTTGCTGGCTTTTCTGAATAAAGCACCTTTCCTTTTTACTGACACTTGCCCTTCAATTCGGAGAAGGCAATGGCACCCCACTCCAGTACTCTTGCCTAGAAAACCCCATGGATGGAGGAGCCTGGTGGGCTGCAGTGCATGGGGTCGCTAGGAGTCGGACACGACCGAGCTACTTCACTTTCACTTTTGACTTTCATGCATTGGAGAAGGAAATGGCAACCCACTCCAGTGTTCTTACCTGGAGAATCCCAGGGATGGCGGAGCCTGGTGGGCTGCCGTCTTTGGGGTCGCACAGAGTCGGACATGACTGAAGCGACTTAGCAGCAGCAGCAGCAGCAGCAGCCCCTTAATTAATGGCTTTTGTGCAGTGATCAGCCAAACCTGTGTTCCGTAACACTTTAAAAAGCAAAGTATCTATATCCTAGAAACAAGTATAATTTTTTGTTGCTCTTGACATTGGAGAAACTCAGATTTTAACATCATGCTTTCTATGAAGTCTTTCCTGTTAATATGGTAAGTGAATCTGAGTGCTTATAGTAAGAGGAAGAGGAATTGGCTTGAAAAAAAAAAAATGGAATTTCTATTGTACTAAATCAATGGACTATTGGCAATTTCATATGGCTAATCCAATGTAATAAGCAATTACCTTTTAAGTAAAAGTTTGGTTTGGCTTAGAGACTAACCAAAAATGCTCTTTGGAAAAAAAAACTCCAGTTTTTTGTTTTGTTTTGTGTATTTGTTAGACCAAGAATGAGTGTGGTCACCAACTCCCTTACCAACTGGACACATTTTTTAAACCCAAGTTGAGAAATTTCAACTTGCCAAAAATTATTTCCATAATCTTACTTACTATCATTGAAAATAAAATAAATCAATAAAAAATGGTGTATATCTATTTTTACTTGGTATAGAAAGGGCAGAATAACAGTTCAATCACAGTCTTACTCCAATATGCTTGTATTTCTATTTAAAGTTTTTAGCATATACTTATGAAAAGACTGGAGAAGGCAATGGCACCCCACTCCAGTACTTGTGCCTGGAAAATCCCATGGACGGAGGAACCTGGTAGGCTGCAGTCCATGGGGTCGCTAACAGTCGGACATGACTGAGTGACTTCACTTTCACTTTTCTCTTTCATGCATTGGAGAAGGAAATGGCAACCCACTCCAGTGTTCTTGCCTGGAGAATCCCAGGAACAGCAGAGCCTGGTGGGCTGCTATCTACGGGGTGGCACAGAGTTGGACATGACTGAAGCGACTTAGCAGTAACAGTAGCAGTATGAAAAGATGATGAAATTGCAAGACCATAAACAGCTGTCAAATAAATAAAAAAGAAAAAAGCACTGCCTCATTTCAGCAAAAGAGAGACCAGAAGGGAAACAGCACACATCCAAATGCAGAAAGAATGCGTGAAATCTAAGCAACAAGGCAAATATCGGCTGTGTACACACCAGTATTCTTGCCTGGAGAATCCCATGGACAGAGGAGCCTGGTGTCACACTCCAGCAATCACTGTAGCTTCCTTCCAGAGGTCTGAGCAGCAGGTGTAAGTAATGGTGAAATGCAGGGAGCTTCCTAGATCCGAACTAAACATCAGCTGGAGAATCATCCAGAAGATCCATCAGTAGGGAAGGTGTGGGTCCATCCTGTTCATTTTTGGGTACCTAAGTGAAGGTGGGGGGAAGGCAATGGCACCCCACCCCAGTACTCTTGCCTGGAAAATCCCATGGACGGAGGAGCATGGTAAGCTCCAGTCCATGGGGTTGCTAAGAGTCGGACACGACTGAGCGACTTCACTTTCACTTTTCACTTTCATGCATTGGAGAAGGAAATGGCAACCCACTCCAGTATTCTTGCCTGGAGAATCCCAGGGACAGCCGTCTATGGGATCGCACAGAGTCGGACACGACTGAAGCGACTAAGCAGCAGCAGCAGCAAGTGAAGGTGGTCAGACCAAGACCTTCCACCTCTGGGGGTGAGAGTGACCACTGGCAACTAACCCTGGGCAAGTACCACCTTCACTCTGTGCTGGATGCTAAGAACTTGTCCTCACAATGACAGTTATATATTGTTACTGGTGGAATAAAGGGGGAGAACTTATATTCAAAGATCCAATAGTTTTTCCAAAAATTAACAGCTAGTCAGTTTTTGGATTTAGGATTGATGCCAGTGACATCTGACTTCAAAATGCAGGAGAAATTTATATGCACAAATGCACACACACATAAGCTATTCATATTATTCTACACTAATCTTCAGTTTATCCAAGTTAATAAAAAATTTATTACTGGTAAAGTTGTTACTGATCCAGGTTCTTGTACTCTTCAACCAATAGAAATTGATAACAGGCCAGATGAGAAATTCAGGTAAGGCTTTACTGGGACTTGTGCTGAAGCATGACAAAACAAGGAACAGTTTCCCTTGCTCGCCCCTGGAGCCACGGGGTGGGAGGGGAGAACCAGGTCCCTTAAATGGGTGAAAGCTGGGGCAGATCCATGGATTGCACTGGAGGGGTAGCTTAGGTGGTCTGCTCACCCCTTTGGTGGCACCCTGTGTGGGGATCATGTGCAGAACCCCACTTTTACTCCCCAAATCTCAGAAGTACCAGTTGGGTTTTTGGTCTTTTTGTATCTTATTGTTCATAATTTGCTCCAACTGTGCATGCAGTTATTTTTAGTCCCTCATAGTTTTATTTGTAATTTGTTGCTCAAGGAAATATTTATCTAGGTGCAGCAAAGGGCCCCAGATCCCAGGTCCCAGCCTATCTAAATATATTACCTCCCAACTCATTTTAAAACATTGGAATTTAGTAACTTTTTATTCAGAATGTACACTGTCCTTGTAAATTCCCATTTCTTTATGGAGAAATTGATTTCTTTATGGAGAAAATTTCCATTTCTTTATGGAGAAAATTCTAGATTTCATTCATTTCAGCATTTTCCAATATTATCCTTATCATGGAGTCAACCCATGATGATAACCAAAAGAATTTCACTAAACCTATTAGTTGGATGATTTGGGGCAAATTATTTTAAGCTCCTGGATATTTTTGAGGTTGTGGCTTTGAATATCCCCAAGTTACCTTTCAGATCTAAAGGTTTATTAAGTCTAAATAATTAAAATTCACCAAATATGCAATAAAAGGTGGAAATATGAGATATTAACTACTAATTTTTTTAAAAAAAATATTTCAATAAATACTGCCAAACAGAGGATATGAAACCCAACGCACTCTGTAAAACAAGGCAAAATATTCAAGGCTTCTTGCTGTACTTGTTTTTAGCAAAAACAAAACCAAAAAAGTCACTTAATCATCTACTAGAAAATTCTTTTCCATGGCTCTTGCCCCTATTTTAGGAAACTAAGGCATCATTTTGGGTATTATATAATCTCCAAATTACCATGACTTGGTGCAATAAAACTGTTTCTGTAAGAATGCAATGTATATACTGGTGTTTGGCAAGGGATCACAGCACAGTGAAGGCCAGGAGACACTCACGCCATCCTGTGGCTCTGGCCTCAACTGCCATGCCTTGGAAGGTTTTGCATTCACACGTGGATGAGCCGTGGGAAAGGGGAGCCTGGGCAGCAGCCCTAGAGAGGGGTGATGGCCATTTTTATTGAGTTTGTGCCCTTGCTTCCTCTCCCTGGTTATCTTCAGTTTAGTTCAGTCGCTCAGTCATGTCTGACTCTTTGTGACCCCATGAACTGCAGCACACCAGGCTTCCCTGTCCGTCACCCACTCCTAGACCTGGCTGAAATTCATATCCATTGAGTCGGTGATCCGACTCATCCTGTCATCCCTTTCTTCTCTTCCCTTCAGTCTTTCCCAGAATCAGGGTCTTTTACAATTAATCAGTTCTTCACATCAAGTGCCCAAAATATTGGAGCTTCAGCTTCAGCATCAAGTCCTTCCAATGAATATGCAGGGCTGATTTCCTTTAGGATGGACTGGTTTGATCTCCTTGCAGTCCAAGGGACTCTCAAAAGTCTTCTCCAACACTACAGTTCAAAAGCATCAACTTTTCGATGTTCAGCTTTCTTTATAGTCCAACTTTCACATCCATACATGACTGTTGGAAAAATCATAGCTTTGACTAGACGGACCGTTGTTGGCAAAGTAACATCTCTGCTTTTTAGCATACTAAGTCTGTCATAGCTTTTCTTCCAAGGAGAAAGCATCTTTTAATTTCATGGCTGCAGTCACCATCTGCAGTGATATTGGAGCCCAGGAAAATAAAGTCTGATACTTTATTCCATTGTTTCCCCATCTATTTGCCATAAAGTGATGGGACTGGATGCCATGATCTTCATTTATTGAATGTTAAGTTTTAAAACAGCTTTTCCACTCTCCTCTTTCACTTTAATCAAGAGGCTCTTTAGTTCCTCTTGCTTTCTGCTATAAGCATGGTGTTATCTGCATATCTGAGGTTATTGATATTTCTCCTGGCAATCTTGATTCCAGCTTGTGCTTCTTCCAGTCCAGCGTTTCTCATGATGTATTCTGCATTTAAGTTAAATAAGCAGGGTGACAATATACAGCCTTGAGATACTCCTTTCCCAATTTGGAACCAGTCTGTAGTTCCATGTCCAGTTCTAACTGTTGCTATTTGACCTGCATACAGATTCCTCAGGAGGCGGTAAGGTGGTCTGGTATTCCTATCTCTTGAAGAATTTTCCACAGTTTTTTGTGCTCCACACAAAAGCTTTGGCATAGTCAGTAAAGCAGAAGTATCTTAGCATTGTTTTAAATTGTATTGCCATGGTTATATGTGAGAGTGAGCTTTCCCCAATTTATTGACTCCTCTCTCAGTATACTTTTCCTTCCTGTGGGTTTTTTTTTCCCCCCTGGGAGCTAAGGTGCAGATATAGTAAGAATAGTTACTTTTCCCTATGAAACATTTTCTTCCAGTCTGTGGCTCAACTGTAGACATTATGTACAGTCCTTTTCATTCCACAAATGTTTTCAAATATTAAGAATTTTAATTTTTAAAAAAATCACACAGACAGTAGGAATTCTTAGAGATTGGGAATCTCCACCCTTGACTGATTTTTGCTTAGGGTGAACCTGGCCCTTTCTCCTCCCTATGGTCTGCCTATTACTTTCAGAGCAGCATTTCTCCATATTCACTGAGAGACAAATCCAGAACAGTATTTGTTTTACAAAAGTTTTTTTTTTTTTTTTTTTAATAGAATTGCTTTGTCATAAGCATATTCAGGAAATCCTGACAATTTGCCTCCTTGATCAAGTTTTATCAATTTCCAAAATCTTTCTTTTTCCCACATGCCAACATTTGACATTGCACACTTGCTTTTTGGCCTAATGCTAGCCTGGAACCAGTGGGGTTGAGATTTTTTTTTCAGACGCATTCTAGTCTTGGGGTTCCTCTCCAAGAGGCTTGTTCACAAGTTCTGACTTTTATATAGCAGCATTTGTCTTTTTATAAATCCCTTCCAATATGGGATACCAATTTCTTATGTGGGGTGTACATGTTTATCTCCCAGTCAGCAGTTTGTTTTAGTTTACCTTTCTTCCTGCAAGATATGAGTTGTTAAAGCAGTGCAGCCTATGGATTCTTTCTTTACAGTTGGCAGTGTTTAGCTTTGGTTTTATGGCTGTAAGACCACCCCTAAACAAGATCTTTTAAAACGGTAGTCTCTGAAGGCCTTTGGCCCCAAAACATTCCCAAGGGGTTTCATCTATTGCCTTCAAAGTGCAAAATCCCACTTAAAATGCTCTTAAGCATCATGACTGGAAAAACCTGATCTAATGAAAGTTATCCTCTGCTTCAAAACCGGGAAACCGAAGCCCAGGAGCCAGGCTCACAACCTGCTCTTGGTTCTTTAAAGCACTCTCATATTTCACCGCTGAGCGTAGTTAACCGGTTTTAGAAATCTAGGCCGGTCCACAGACGCTGCGGGAGGGCTGTGTGGGGCCCAGAACCGCTTCCCCGGAGCGGAGAATGCGGTGGGGTCGGGCCACCTCTCTGGGGCGGGGTGAGGGGTCGGGAAGGCCACAGCACTGCACTCCAGGCTCCGAGCCGCGGGCGATGAGACTCAGCACAGCCCGCACCGCCGGCGCCGGGAGCCGAAAATCCGCGCAGGCGCGGAAGGCCGCGGCAGCCCGTCGGCGGCACCGCGCGGCGGAAGCGGAAGCAGACGGGTACGATTCAATTGTCTTGTACTGTAACGTTTTCACGTCCTCTCCCACATGGTCTAGCGGTTAGGATTCCTGGTTTTCACCCAGGCGGCCCGGGTTCGACTCCCGGTGTGGGAAAGAAAGACTCTTTTAGAAGCCTGGTTAAGAAATTCACCGTCAAGTAAATCGAGATTCTTCTTAGCAAGAAGACTCGATATAATTGAAGAAAGGTGCGATTCCCTGAAGGGGAGTGGTGAGCTTGAAAATCCACCTTGTAATTCGTAACAAAGGAAATGCTGCTTGTGTAAGCAGTATCACTATTTTTGTCAATGACATAATTTATTTAAAATACGTTTATTGGTCAAACTCTATTAAACAAAGGAATTCTCTTATTTTCCTCCCAGCATTATTATGACATTATATAGCTTATAATTGATATTATAATGCTGTGTAAGTTTAAGGTGTACAACATGATGTTTTGATACACATATTGTGAAATGATTATCACAATATGGGGTTAATTAACACCGCGATCACCTCACTTAATTATATAATCAGCATATCTTTTATACAGGGAATTGACTGCTCTCTTCTCCCACTTAGCGTTTGTCAGGAGGATAGAGAGCTGGCCAGGAGGAGATGAGAAAAGACCCAGGAAAACTGATGTTTAATGACCAAGTTGGGAGGGAAGCAAGAATCTTCCTGAATCAGAAATCACTATGGCCTGAGAGAAAGAAATGAGAGGTCTCCAAATAGAAATGCTGCTTTAGCAGAGGTTTGCACAGGGATGTAGACAGCAAGGGAAGATCCTTTCACCTAACCAGCTTCCACAGAACGTGACATGGGTTAATGAGGCATGGAATCAGCTTCCGGATCGAATTACACACATGGTTAGGTTGAGGTCAGCAAATTCAAATTTTCAGAAGTGGAAAAAGCCTTGAAACCTTCTTAGCTTCTAGGCCATTTCCAGAATGAAAATAAAGTCTTTCTTTCTATGCACATGAAACTGAACAGGACCCTGTGGGGCCCTCCCAGGTACAAAAAGCTTTTCCTTTTTGGCTTCTTACTTGCAGGATAAAGGATGCAGCCTCCTAGATCTTCCAGAATAACAAAGAGCAGATTCAGACACTACTAACCAGGGCAGTAAGAGAAAGCAGAAGCGTGCGCCTTTTGCACAGGTCAAATAGATGAATTAGGTGAACTCCAGGATTTGTTGATGGACAGGGAGGCCTGGCGTGCTGCGATTCATGGGGTCGCAAAGAGTCAGACACGACTGAGCGATTGAACTGAACTGAACTGATGCCTGGGTGCTAAGTCACTTCAGTCAAGTCCCACTGTTTGGGACCCTACAGACTGTAGCCCACCAGGCTCCTCTGTCCAGGGGGATTCTCCAGGCAAGAATACTGGAGTGGTTTGGCGTGCTGTCCTCTAAGGGATCTTCCCAACCCAAGGACTGAACCCAGGTCTCTCACATTGCAAGCAGATTCTTTACCATATGAGCCACCAGAGAAGCCCAAGAATACTGGAGTGGGTAGTTTATCTTTTCTCCAGCGACTCTTCCTGACCCTGGAATCGAACTGGGCTTTCCTGCATTGCAGGTGGATTCTTTACCAGCTGAGCTACCTGGGAATATGACAGTACCTAGATATAACAGTACAGCTTCTGCAGCATGCAAATCTTTGTTGGTGGCACTAATCTCTAATTTTATCTAAGATGCAGCATTGCTTTTGGTTTACTATCTTCTTAAGAAGGGGAACTTCCAGAGGCTGCCGTTTTGTCTTTTCTGATCATAGTAGCCCACACTCCAAGATTCAAAGGGCAATAGGATAACGTCAGTTGTCAAGTAGGAGGTTTGACTTATGCGTGACAGGATCAGGTACTTTCACAGACCCACTGGAACCACTTTGAAATAAACTTAGACCAAAACTTCATTTATTTCAAGCTCCAGTGAACAACACAAAAGTACTGGAGGAGCAGGAAGAACAAAAAACAACATTAATAATTCTGAGCTGCCTAACCATAGGAAGAGAAGAATGTCAAATCAAAGCCAGTGTAAGTTAACAGAACAAATGGCTACAGTTCCTCTAAAGAAGGGTTGGGGATGTAGTTACAATCTGTTCTTGTGACAGTGTCACAAGGTGCTTCCTCTGGTGGACCCAGTCTATCCTTGCTTCAGTGGGAAGAGTCTGGGAACTGACTTGGCTCTTGGCACTGGGCCAGAAGCAATATAGTTCATTTCAGTGACTCAAGCAAAGTTTCTGGTCACCAAGCCTAGAGTTTCTTAGCTCTACATATCAAATAATACTTCAGTAGATAGCCCATTTATTTCATTCCCAGGACACCACTGCCAGAGTCCTCTTGTTCCAGCACTGCTTCAGTAGCTGAGCTCACCTGTTGCCTGGCAGGTTTGCTCCTTGCAGTCTTGCCCCCTGGGATTCCATGATTCCCATTTAATCAGGAGCCCTCATGACTTTTCTCAGGGGGCCTGCTCTGTGCAAGACTTCTACCAAAGGATTTTCAAGCAGCAAATGCTCTCTTCATCAGTGCATTTCACAATCCCTTATGGAGGAAATATTCTCTGGAGCTCTTTGAGGGGCACAGTGGATGGACAGGTGTGTTCATATTTGATAAATCCTCAGGCCAAACTACAGGAAGGGAACACAGCCCCACTCATCAACATAAAATTCAGTATTCTTCAGTATTCAAGAATACTTCAGTATTCTTGCTTTGAGAACCTCATGAACAGTATGAAAAGGCAAAAAGATAAGACACTGAAAGATGAACTCTCCAGGTCGGTAGGTACCCAATATGTTACTGGAGATCAGTGGAGGAATAACTCAAGAAAGAATAAACAGACAGAGCCAAAGTGAAAACAACACTTAGCTGTGGATGTGACTGGTGATGGAGGTAAAGTCTGATGCTGTAAAGAACAATATTGCATAGGAACCTGGAATGGTAGGTCCATGAATCAAGGTAAATTTGGAAGTGGTCAAACAGGAGATAGCAAGAGTGAATGTTGACATTTTAGGAATCAGAGAACTAAAATGACTGGAATGAGGGAATTTAATTCAGATGACCTTAAATTTACTACTGTGGGAAAGAATTCCTTAGACGAAATGGAGTAGCCTCATAGTCAACAAAAGAGTCCTTGGGTACAATCTCAAGGACTGTACACCCAAGTACAGTACTTGGGTGCAATCTCAAGAACAACAGGATGATCTCTATTCATTTCCAAGCAAACCATTCAATATCATAGTAATCCAAGTCTATGCCACCACCACTAATGCCAAAGAAGTTGAAGTTGAATGGTTTTATGAAAACCTACAAACCTCCAAGAACTAATACCAAAACAGAAAAAAATGATGTCCTTTTCATCAATAGGGGACTGGAATGAAAAAAGTAGGAAGTCAAGACATACCTGGAATAAGAGGCAAACTTGGCTTTGGAGTACAAAATGAAGCAGGGCAGAGGCTAACAGTTTTTCCAAGACAACACACTGGTCATAGCAAACACCCTTTGCAACAACACAAAAGACGACTTTACCCATGGACATCACCAGACGATCAATACCAAAATCAAATTGATTATATTCTCTGCCACTGAAGATGAAGAAGCTCTATACAACCAGCAAAAACAAAACCAGGAGCTGACTGTGGCTCAGATCCTGAACTCCTTATTGCAAAATTCAGACTTTAAATTGAAGAAAGAAGGAAAAACTACTAGACCACTCAGGTATGACCTAAATCAAATCCCTTATATAGTGGAAGTGACAAATAGATTCAAGGGATTAGATTTCATAGATGGAGTGCCTGAAGAACTATGGACAGAGGTTTGTGACATTGTACAATGGGTGGTAAGCAAAACCATCCTAGAGAACAAAAATGCAAAAAGGCAAAATGGTTGTCTGAGGAGGCCTCCTGAGTGAACTCTGGCAGTTGGTGATGGACAGGGAGGCCTGGCATGCTGCGATTCATGGGGTCACAAAGAGTCAGACACGACTGAGCAAATGAACTGAACTGAACTGAAAAGGCCTTACAAATTGGTGAGAAAAGGCAATTGGCAAATTGGTGAGTGAAAGGCAAAGGAGAAAAGAAAAAATATATCCATCTGAAAGCACAGTTCAAAAGTATCAAGGAGAAAGAAGAAGTCTTCCTCGGTGATCAATGCAAAGAAATAGAGGAAAACAATAGAATGGTAAAGACTAGAGATTTCTTTAAGAAAATTAGAGATACCAAGGTAATATTTCATACAAAGATGGGCACTATAAAGAACACTTGAAATGATATAAACCTAACAGAAGCAGAAGATATTAAGATGAGGTGGTAAGAATACATAGGAGAACCATACAAAATAGTTCTTAATGACCCATATAGCCACAATGGTGTGATCACCCACCCAGAGCCAGACACCCTGGAGTGTGAGGTCAAGTGGGCCTTAGGAAGCATCACTGTGAACAAAGCTAGTGGAGGTGATGGAATTCCAGTTGAGCTATTTCAAATCCTGAAAGATGATGCTGTGAAAGTGCTGCACTCAATATGCCAGCAAATTGGGAAAACTGAATAACAGGACTGAAAAATGTCAGTTTTCAATCCCAAAGAATGTTCAAACTAGTGCACAATTGCACTCTTCTCACATGCTAGCAAAGTAATGCTCAAAATTCTCCAAGCTAGGCTTCAACAGTACGTGAACTGAGAACTTCCAGATATTCAAACTGGATACAGAAAAGGCAGAGGAGCCAGAGACCAAATTGACAACATCTGTTGGGTCGTAGAAAAAGCAAGAGAATTTCTGAAGAATGTCTACTTCTTTTTCTGTGACCATGCTAAAGCCTTTGACTGTCTCAGTTCATTCAGTTCAGCTCAATCGTTCAGTTGTGTCTGACTCTTTGTGACCCCATGGACTGCAGCACACCAGGCTTCCCTGTCCATTAGCAACTCCTGGGCCATGCTCAAACTCACATCCATCAAGTCAGTGATGCCATCCAACTGTTTCATCCTCTCTTGTCTCCTTTTCCTCCTGCCTTCAATCTTTCCCAGCATCGGGGTCTTTTGCAATGAGTCAGTTCTTTGCATGAGGTGGCCAAAGTTTTGGAGCTTCAGCTTCAGCATCAGTACTTCTAATAGGATTCAGGACTGATTTCCTTTAGGATTGACTGGTTTGATATCCTGCAGAAGAAGGGACTCTCAAGAGTCCAGAGTTCAAAAGCACCAATTCTGTGGTGTTCATCTTTCTTTATGGTCCAACTCTCACATCCATACATGACTGCTGAAATAACCATAGCTTTGACTAGACAGATCTTTGTTGGCAAAGTAACATCTCTGCTTTTTAATATGCTGTCTAGGTTGGTCATAGCTTTTCTTCCAAAAAGTAAGCATCTTTTAATTTCCAGATTAAAAGATGGCTAGATCACAACAAACTGTGGAAAATTCTTAAAGAGAATGGAATGCCAGACCACCTTACCTGCCTCTTGAGAAATCAGTATGTAGGTCAAGAAACAATGGTTAGAACCAGACATTGAACAACAGATTAGGAAATTGGGAAAACTGGGAAAGAATTACCTCAAGACTCTATATTGTCAGCCTTCATATTTAACTTATATGCAGAGCATCATGCAAAATGCAGACTGGATGAAGCACAAGCTGGAATCAAGATTGCTGAGAGAAATATCAATAACCTCATATATGCAGATGACACCACCCTTATGGCAGAAAGTGAATAGGAACTAAAGAGCTTCTTGATGAAAGTGAAAGAGGAGAGTGAAAAAGCTTCATTAAAACTCAGTGTTCAAAGAACAAGATCATGGCATCTGGTTCCATCACTTCATGGCAAATAAATGGGGACACAATGGAAACAGTGACAGACTTTATTTTCTTGGGCTTCAAAATCACTGCAGATGGTGACTGTGGCCATGAAATTAAAAGACACTTGCTCCTTGGAAGGAAGTTATGACAAACCTAGACAGCATATTAAAAAAAACAGAGACAGTACTTTACTAACAATGGTCCATCCACTCAAAGCTATGGTTTTTCCAGTAGTCATGTATGGATGTGAGAGTTGGACCATAATTAAAGCTGAACACCAAAGAAACGATGCTTTTGACATGTGTTGTTGGAGAAGGCTCTTAAGAGTCCCTTGGACTACAAGGAAAGCAAACCAGTCAATCCTAAAGGAAATCAACCCTGAATATTCATTGCAAGGACTGATGCTGTAGCTGAAGCTCCAAAACTTTGGCTACCTGATGGGAAGAACTGACTCATTTGAATAGACCTGATGCTGGGAGAGATTGAAAGCAGGAGGAAAAGAGAATAACAGAGGATGAGATGGTTGGATGGCATCACTGACTCGATGGTCATGAGTTTGAGCAAGCTCCAGAAGCTGGTGATGGACAGGGAAGCCTGGTGTGCTGCAGTCCATGGGGTCACAAAGAGTTGGACATGACTGAGTGACTGAACTGAACTAAACTCCAACATGACTGTTTACCTAAGCCCTTAAACATGTTAATCTATCCTTTACTGTGGATGTGTGGCTTTATAATCTCATTGAAGGTGGGTCACTGTTGATCTAGTTAACTAAACCAAGCAAACTTGGACTTATAGCTGTTCCCAGATTCCCAAACTAACAGATAGATTGATATCAATGAGTTTCACTCCCCCAATTATTTTATGCCTCCTTGGTCTAATAATCTTAGAATCCATAATCCTCACATATATTCCTTATCTTTCTTCTAATATAAATTGGCTTAATCTAACAACAAGCTGGTTTTAGAAAAGGCAGAGGAACCAGAGATTAAATTGCCAACATCTGCTGGATCATCAAAAAAGCAAGAGAGTTCCAGAAAAACATCTATTTCTGCTTTATTGACTATACCAAAGCCTTTGACTGTGTGGATCACAATAACCTGTGGATTGAGAAACCTATATGCAGATCGGGAAGCAACAGTTCGAACTGGACATGGAACAACAGACTGGTTCCAAATAGGAAAAGGAGTACATCAAGGCTGTATATTGTCACCCTGCTTATTTAACTTCTATGCAGAGTACATCATGAGAAACATTGGGCTGGAAGAAGCACAAGCTGGAATCAAGATTGCTGGGAGAAATATCAGTAACCTCAGCTATGCAGATGACACCACCCTTATGGCAGAAAGTGAAGAGGAACTAAAAAGCCTCTTGATGAAAGTGAAAGTGGAGACTGGAAAAGTTGGCTTAAAGCTCAGCATTCAGAAAACGAAGATCATGGCATCTGGTCCCATCACCTCATGGGTAATAGATGGGGAAACAGTGGAAACAGTGTCAGACTATTTTTTGGGCTCCAAAATCACTGCAGATTGTGACTGCAGCCATGAAATTAAAGGACGCCTACTCCTTGGAAGGAAAGTGATGACCAACCTAGATAGCATATTGAAAAGCAGAGACATTATTTTGCCAACAAAGGTCCATCTAGTCAAGGCTATGGTTTTTCCAGCAGTCATGTATGGATGTGAGAGCTGGACTGTGAAGAAGGCTGAGTGCCGAAGAATTGATGCTTTTGAACTGTGGTGTTGGAGAAGACTCTTGAGAGTCCCTTGGACTGCAAGGAGATCCAACCAGTCCATTCTAAAGGAGACCAGCCCTGGGATTTCTTTTGAAAGAATGATGCTAAAGCTGAAACTCCAGGACTTTGGCCACCTCATGCGAAGAGTTGACTCATTGGAAAAGACTCTGATGCTGGGAGGGATTGGCGACAGGAGGAAAAGGGGACAACAGAGGATGAGATGGCTGGATGGAATGACTGACTCGATGGGCGTGAGTTTGAGTAAACTCCAGGAGTTGGTGATGGACAAAGAGGCCTGGCGTGCTGCAATTCATGGGGTCGCAAAGAATCACACACGACTGAGCGACTGAACTGAACTGAACTGAACAATTATTAAACTATCTCAGGCTGAGTCATATCCGACCTCCTGTGCTGGGCTGCGAGTGATTTTCCAGTTTGGGATCTGAAAACTCAGATTTCAGGTCCATGATAACAGATCTCTAGTCCTCTGACCATATCTCGAATTGAGAGCTTAAGCCTACAGTAACTCATTTTCTTGATGTAACTCTCCAGTGCAATCAGAAACATCCAGCTCACTGTCAGTGTAGTTGATTGAATACCTTACCTTCGATAGACCTATTATTCTAGGTAATGCCAGGTTATAATTTAAGTAAATATGTTACTACTACATATGTGAACTACCAGTGTTTCATTTTCCACTAATAATGAGGTCATTGTTATGTTTATGCCCAGGGAAAAATAATCAATGTCAAATTTTCATTTTTGAATTTCCAGAAAGCACTGCTGTCTACAAATACTGGCTATGTGAATATCTAGCTCAACAATAGAAACACGTCAAAAATCTCTAATAGATGAAGGGATAGAGGAGCAAAGAGGAAGGAGGTGGCATTAGCAGATTTAGGAGGATCTTACTACTGACATTTTGGAGTCTGCAGATAATACATCTGGAACCAGCCAGGCACTTACTCACTTGTGGTGGCTGCTACTGAAGTACATGGACAGCTCCTGTTACCCCTGTTGGAAATGCCAAAGACACTGGGGGCTGGGATCAATCGCCATTCTTGAGAAGAAGAAAAATTACCCCTTCCTCCTATCTTCCAAACTCCTGTCAGTGTTTCCAAGTGACTGAATCTAATCAGAAGCCAGCTGGCCAGGAATACTGGAAATGCTTGTAGGTTTACAGCCCTGCTGCAATTCAGAGCAAATAAAACAGGCCCAGAGTTTACCATACTTTACCACTTGGTTAGCTCACAGTCATCTCTGAAACTAGAGGCTTTGAATTTGAGCTTACATAACAAAGCGCTCCCAACACATACTTGCTAAGAAACAACTATATTCTTTGCTCATGACTTAGGAAAGGCTCAGCAGTGCAGTTTTCCTGTTTCACATGACACCTGCCAGTCAGACACTCCCTTGGCCGGATTCAGCTGGTGGTGATTAGGCTGGGCTGAGGCCAGGACTTCACAACATAGCATCTTTCTCCAGTGCTTCTGTACATGCTGTGAGCTTCTTATGCATGGTGATCTCAAGGTGGTTTCACTTTTTACATGGTCGCTGATTTCCAAAAGAAAGGATTGGGAATGACCACTCCAAAGCTAAGTGAGAACTGGCTTAGTGTCACTTCCACTGTAGTCTTTCCGTCAGTGCAGTCCCAGATTAACTCAGATTAGGGAGCAGAGAAATAGACATCCACCCTCAGTGGAGGAGAAGCACACATTTATGCAGAGAGAAGAAATAATGGTGGCTGTAACATCTAGAAATGTCTTGATTTTATTTTCAACTTTCAACCAAACCTAACCCAGAATTTCTCAGAATTGTCTCCCACAGTTCTCTCTCTAGTCTCTGATCTCCTTTCCCACTTTACCTCTAAAGTCTTGTGCAGATATGAACAATGTCTTGATTTGAAGCCTCTGTAAAGGATGCTCCATTTTTGCTGAGAAAACAAAATGCTCATAAAAAAACAGCAGTCAACATTTTATAGAAGCCTACTTTATTAAAAGGCGCGAGTTCTTCCTAGTGCATCCTGAGGGAGGAGCAAAACAACTGAAATTATTTTGTGGCATATGACTTAATGTGGGACAGAATTGGCAATGACCCATTTTCCTAATATTTGCATAAACCACAAAACCCCTAGATTCTTACCAGCTAGTTTACTCTCACTGCCTTTCATACTTTCTCTTATAGGGCTATACTTATTTCATGCTGTTTTACTTTTTTATTAATAAAAATAAATTTTTCATGATAATGTATTAATGTATGCATGCTAAGTCACTTCAGTTGTGTCTGACTCTTTGCAACCCACCCGGCTCCTTTGTCCATGGGATTCTCCAGGCAAGAATACTGGAGTGGGTTGCCATGCCCTCCTCCAGGGGATCTTCCTGACCCAAGGATCAAATCCATATCTCTAACCTCTTATACATTGTTAGGTGGGTTCTTCACCACTAGCACCACCTGGAAAATCCAATGTATTAATGAAAAGCAAAAGTGAAGATAGCTCAGTCATGTCTGACTCTTTGTGACCCAGTATTCTGAGGCCAGAACACTGGAGTGTGTAGCCATTCCCTTCTCCAGGGGATCTTCCCAACCCAAGGATTGAACCCAGATCTTCTGCATTGCAAGTGGATTCTTTACCAGCTGAGTCACCAGGGAAGCTGAAATGTATTAATAAATCTTACCAATTATTTCAAAAGGATTTTAAAAACAAGACAAACAAGACTCAACATGGAGTTGCTTCTACTTAAGCCCCACTTCCCTAAACTGAGACTTAATTACGGTTTCTGCTCTCCAAAGAGCAGAATCTTAAACCAGTCAACAGGGAATTGCTGATCCACACCAGTGAAGTCATCTGCCAGTTTAACCCCTGTCATTCTTTTAGGGAAAGTAACCTTGTGATAACCAATCTTCTTTTCTGGGAAGTATTACTTCCATGTCCCCCTTGCTTCTGCCTATAAAAGTTTTCTTAATTTCGTAACAACTCCTCAGAGCTCTTTTCTCTCTGCTAAATTGAATGCTGCTCAATTCATGAATTATCAAACAGAGACAATGAGAGCTTAAAATTTACTCAGTTGAGTTTTGCTTTTCAAAAGGGGTTAATATGATATTCACATTAATATATAAATAAATATATAAGAAATATGTTAATCAAGAGAGGATACAAAAGCATAAATGTGTCCTGAGGGTTAAATTCTATTCCAAATCCCATGCTTGGGACTTTGATGACATAGGAGCTAAGCCCTGGAAGCAGAGCCTCTCTAGTAGACAGAGTCAAGCAGATGTGGTGTTCCTGGGGTGGGTGGCATATTCTGAGCTCCTCGTGTGCTCCAGAGACAATTATCAAGCTCATTGAGCTTGATCTTTGGGTTTGATCATGGGTCAGGAAGATCATGGGTCAGAGTTTGATCCCTGGGTCAGGAAGATCCCCTGGAGGAGAGAATGGCAACCCACTCCAGTATTCTTGCCTGGAGAATCCCATGGACAGAGGAGCCTGGTGGGTTGCAAAGAGTCAGACACCCTAAGGCCTATGGGAGTGTAAGGCTAAAAACTCATCCACTTAGCCAGGTGTTGTGGACAGCCCAGAGAATTCGATCCAGTTCATACTCTTCAGGATGCTTTTTTATGATGTAGTTGTTAGAGAGAAAAAGTTGAATGTCCATAACATATCCATTGACTCCTGATTCACCTATGTAGAAAAACCTGAGAGCATCTTTCTTACTGATTTTCACTCAGTCTACATCTACTCGGTTGTGATGTTCCCTTGATCTTGAGGTAGGAGATAAATGGGCTCCAGGTTAGGCATTTACATCTGGCCTCGTATTTACATTTTATGGGCATGAAGAATTGGGCTTCAGGCTGGATATTTACAATCAGCCTCCAGTTTGCCCTCCGAAATGGAAGTAACAATGTTATGAGATAAACAGTGTTTGTCTCTTGCAAACACCTTAATGTAATAGCCACGGTGAGGGCAAGGAGCTGCAAAATTCTCTGTGAGCAAAAGATTGTGGAATCTCCTCTCCTCTCTCTTTTGGCACAAGGGAGAGGCTATACATGCACAGAAAGGCTCCTCGTGTGTCAAAAGTCAGAGGTAAGGCCAGACCATGAGTCTTACTTCACCCAGAAGCCTTTACTTTGAAATCCATCTTGGCTGAGGGAGTGCGGGTGCGCCCCTGGGGAGGGTCCCACGATAGGTCAGTTATGGAAAAAGAAACAAGATACCTGGCCTGAAGGAAGGCAAAGACCAGAAGAACTGACCTATATAAATGATTTAACCGTCTCTTTACTGCACTCCTTCTCATGAAGGGCGATATCCACACCCTTTCTCTCCAGGTGTGTATTTTTGCCTTGTTTCCGTCTTAACTAAACAATTTCTCTATGTGCTCTCCCACTTGTTGCTGTGCTGTGTCTCTAATAATAAAGTTTGTACCTGCATTTACAGTTTCTGCCTCACTATGGACAAAGATCCAGGGAAAAATAGCTCTAGCCTCTAGCCCTTGCTGGTCTGGTGGCTAGGATCCCAGGTTCTAATCCAGGTTCAACTCCCTGTTCAATTCCTGGGCAGGGAGTTAAGATCCTGCTTCATGCCCCTGCTCACTGCTGCTCAGAGATCAACTTGACCTTCTAAAGAGCCCCTATGATCCCCTGCCCTCCTTCCTCACTACCATGGCCTTGATTTTGAGCCCAAACCTCCCACCAAATGGGTCTATAGCCTCCCATTAGCTTTTGCAAGCGTTCAGTAGGGGAACATCCAGATTGGAATGACATCCGGTGGCAACCCCTGACAAATCCTCCTTGATGTTCCACTTTTGTATCTATGATGATGCCTTGAACGGAGACATTGTGGCAGAAATCATGATTCTACAGACTCAGTGTGCACTTGTCTTTCCTTCGACCAGAGACACCAAGCATGGCCCAGAAAGAGGCTTCCAAACAAGGGCACCCAGAGTAGGTATGAGCAGATACGCCCAAGAACACTGGAGGGAGCCAGTGCCTGACGACAACTCCCAGACTGCCAGCCCTGCCTGTCCAACTCTGGCAGGGAGGGCAGCTTCCCAGGAGGCCGCCAGGAACAGCCTTGGGCTTGATTATGGTTGAGCCTCATAAATCACAGAAGCGTTTGGCCTGGAGCCAGATTACTCCTTGACTTTTTTCAGGACTCAATTGAGAAACTTGAGGGCTACCCCTGTCCTGAGTCTGAATAGGTCAGACTTTGAGGGGTTGTGACAAAACTGGTCCATTAATCTAAGTCAACAACCAATCAATGCCAAAATTAAGGTTATGTCACACAGACGACCAGGCCTGCCTGGATGGTGGGAAGTGTTGCTGAGCAAAACCTAGTGTACCCGTTTGGGCAGAAAGCCCAACTCTGGCAGCGGAAGTCTGCAGTAAAGTACTTTACTTTCAAGGCTCCAAGCAAGAGAGTGGGAGAAAATCTCAGATTCATTGCAACTCGGCCTTTGAGTTGGAAGTGTTTTTAAAGGGAAGAACCATGTTGGTAGAAAGGAAAGGTTGCTAGAAGAGGCAGATTCATGTCCAAATGCTGTCTCCCCACTGCCAATCAGTGAGAAAGAGCTTAAAGGGGAATTTCAGGGGTTTATATGGGGAAGGAGACCGTACATGCAGGACAGAACAGGCAGCTCTGACGTCATCTCGAAACTAGCCATGTGGTGGTCTGATTAGTGTCATCTTCTTTTAAGTAGTTAATCTTGAGCTCCAGGGTTGACATTTTCCCTTTTGCCAGTTCTCAGAATTATGGCAGCTTATGTCATGGCTACAGTCTGGTCATTGTGTTGTTAACTTCTTCCACCTGGTGAGGGCTTTAGTATCTGCAAAACAGCTCAAAGGATATGGCTGGGAACATTATCTATAACCATTGTGGGGAAATTAAACGTTCTTGACTTTGTTTAATGACTAAACAGTTTTGGTCCTGTTTGACTGTTTTCCTTTGCTTCTGTATTTTTTCATTCCTCAAATTAAGCTTGTTCTTTGGCTAAAGGTCCTCTACAGACAAAAGGTAGTCTGAGGACGTGAGTGGGTGGAGGGTAGGGAGGGATCTGTCCTGGGAAGTTCCCACAGGTGAACATTTCACAGGGATCCACCTCCCTTTAGGGCTTCCCAAGTGGTGCTAGTGGTAAAGAACCCACCTGCCAATACAGGAGACACAGGTTCAATCCCTGGGTCAGGAAGATCCCCTGGAGAAGAAAATGGCAACCCACTCCAGTATTCTTGCCTGAAGAATTCAATGGAGAGAGGAGCCCTAGAGTCCATAGGGTTGCAAAGAGTTGGACACAAATGAAGCAACTTAGCATGAACACACCTCCCTTTGACCATAGCTGGTACCACTGACCAGATGCCTTAAGCACTGGTTCAAGAACTATTTCCCCAACTCTCTCTGACTCTCTCCATTGCATCTCTGATCCTGCCCCTTGGTGGAGCTCAACTAGGGAGTCAGGGACTAAAGAGATGGATCAAAGGTCCCTCACATGGGCAGAGCCTGTTAGGTCTTCCTGAGGCCCATTGGCGATGTGCTGTCGTATCCACAGATTCTAGAAAGTGGTCCACTAGCATCCTCTGCAAGGCCCCACAGACTCCAGCCTTTCTTCAGGTCCAGAATGGCAGCATGCTCACTCAGCTTCTCTGCTCGCTGCAGCAGCTTCTCAGGAATTCAGCTGAGTTGGCTGGTTTTCTGGATCCGTAGTCTGGAAACAGAAAGAAAGAAATGGAAATGGAGGTAGTAGGAATCAGTTCTATGTCTACTTCACAAAGCTTCTGCCATAATCTGAACATTGTCAAGTTTTTCACTCTAACACATCTAGGGAAGATACTCCTATTGGTGATGATAGCTATGATGAGAGGGTGAGCAGGCATGGGGATGCTGGGATGGGTGGGAAAGGAGACCTGAAAATATCACCTGCCAGTTTGGTTATGCCTCCTGCAGGGGACAAATTCGGCTCCCCTCTAAGAATCACTGTCATTGAGCAATGCCTGCCTACTACTGCCAAGTCATGGATCTTAGCTTGTGTGGGAGTAACGGCTAGGGGTGGGGGCTGGAACTCAATAGGACAAGCACAGGGGCAGCAGTGGCCCAGGTATCCGGGGGTTGGCAGCCCACTACCCGCTGGGGGTGGACAATGCAGGGGCCTGGCATTCCCACTTGCACCTCGCTTGTTCTCTGTGGTTGTGGGAGATTTAAATGCACTGCTGCTGCTGCTAAGTCGTGTCAGTCATGTCCAACTCTGCGCGACCCTACAGATGGTCGCCCACCAGGCTCCTCCGTCCCTGGGATTCTCCAGGCAAGAACACTGGCGTGGGTTGCCATTTCCTTCTCCAATGCATGAAAGTGAAAGTGAAGTCGCTCAGTCGTATCCGACTCTGAGCGACCCCATGGACTGGAGCCTACCAGGCTCCTCCATCCATGGGATTTTCCAGGCAAGAGTACTGGAGTGGGGTGCCACTGCCTTCTCCAATTCAAATGTGCACTGAGTCTGTAAAGAGTCATGGTTTCTGCCTTGATGGCTCCATTTAAGGCATCATCAAAGACCAGATAAGATCAGATCGGTCATTCATTCGTGTCTGACCCTTTGCGACCCCATGAATTGCAGCATGCCAGGCCTCCCTGTCCATCACCAACTCCTGGAGTTCACTCAAACTCACGTCCATCGAGTCAGAGATGCCATCCAGCCATCTCATCCTCTGTTGTCCCCTTCTCCTCTTGCCCCCAATCCCTCCCAGCATCAGAGTCTTCTCCAATGAGTCAACTCTTCACATGAGGTGGCCAAAGTCCTGGAGTTTTAGCTTTAGCATCATTCCTTCCAAAGAAATCCCAGGGCTGATCTCCTTGCAATCCAAGGGACTCTCAAGGGTCTTCTCCAACACCACAGTTCAAAAGCATCAATTCTTGGGCACTCAGCCTTCTTCACAGTCCAACTCTCACATCCATACATGACCACAGGAAAGACCATAGCCTTGACTAGGCGAACCTTTGTTGGCAAAGTAATGTCTTTGCTTTTGAATATGCTATCTAGGTTGGTCATAACTTCCCTTCCAAGGAGTAAGCACCTTTTAATTTCATGGCTGCAATCACCATCTGTAGTGATTTTGGAGTCCCCAAAAATAAAGTCTGACACTGTTTCCACTGTTTCCCCATCTATTTCCCATGAAGTGATGGGACTGGATGCTATGATCTTCATTTTCTGAATGCTGAGCTTTAAGCCAACTTTTTCACTCTCCACTTTCACTTTCATCAAGAGGCTTTTGAGTTCCTTTTCACTTTTTGCCATGAGGGTGGTGTCATCTGCATATCTGAGGTTATTGATATTTCTCCCTGCAATCTTGATTCCAGCTTGTGCTTCTTCCAGTCCAACGTTTCTCACGATGTACTCTGCATATAAGTTAAATAAGCAGGGTGACAATACACAGCCTTGATGTACTCCTTTTCCTATTTGGAATCAGTATGTTGTTCCATGTCCAGTTCTAACTGTTGCTTCCTGATCTGCATACAAATTTCTCAAAAGGCAGATCAGGTGGTCTGGTATTCCCATCTCTTGAAGAATTTTCCACAGTTTATTGTGATCCACACAGTCAAAGGCTTTGGCATAGTTAAGAAAGCAGAAATAGATGCTTTTCTGGAACTTTCTTGCTTTTTCCATGATCCAGTGGATGTTGGCAATTTGATCTCTTGTTCCTCTGCCTTTTCTAAAACCAGCTTGAACATCTGGAAGTTCATGGTTCATATATTGCTGAAGCCTGGCTTGGAGAATTTTGAGCATTACTTTACTAGCATGTGAGATGAGTGCAATTGTGCAGTAGTTTGAGCATTCTTTGGCATTGCCTTTCTTTGGGATTGGGATGAAAACTGACCTTTTCCAATCTTGTGGCCACTGCTGAGTTTTCCAAATTTGCTGGCATATTGAGTGCAGCACTTTCACAGCATCATCTTTCAGGATCTGGAATAGCTCAACTGGAATTCCATCACCTCTACTAGCTTTGTTCATAGTGATGCTTTCTAAGGCCCACTTGACTTCACATTCCAGGATGTCTGGCTCTAGGTCAGTGGTCACACCATTGTGATTATCTGGGTCGTGAAGATCTTTTTTTGTACAATTCTTCTGTGTATTCTTGCCATCTCTTCTTTATATCTTCTGCTTCTGATACAGAAGTGAAAAGCCATGGAGGATTTGTCAGGGGCTGCCACCTGATGTCATTCCAGTCCCAACGTCCCCTACTGAATGCATACTAACACCAACAGAAGGCTGATGATCTGCTAGGTGCGAGGTATGGGGCTTCGGGCTAAGGCTACAGCAGTGAGAAGGGGAGCAGGTGGCCACTGGGGGCTTTTTAGAAGGTCAGCTCAAGGGAGCATCACTATTGCATCCATGTGGGGCACATTCCCCACTCTGTGTCTCTGGCATTCTTGTGACTGGACTAAGACTGACACAAGATGGATTAACAGGAGATAAAGAAACGTTTTAACTCAAGTCCGTGGAGGTCTCATAGAACTGAAATCTAAGTAGTGGAGAAACTGGGCAGATTTCATATTTTTTAGACAAAGAACCAATAAATTTGTGAGGATCTGACAGGACAGAGAATCTTGGGCTTTGAGTGCTTACTTGGTGAAGAATCTAAGCAGTTTGGGTTTGGCGTAGTAATAAGGAGGTTTGTCTCTATAGACTGCTCAGCGTGAATTATCATCTCTGGCTCTAGAGGTGTCCTTTTACCTCTAGATGCAGGGAGAGAACTTTCACATGAGATCCAGGTCCTGCTGAGACAGAAAGGAGGGTCAGAGTGTATCTCTTGCATTGATCATTTCTTAAGTCATTTTAATTCAAAATGATCAATATGCCATTGAGGCACTTTTTATGGCAGCCTCCCCTGGGCCCTAACAATTGATTAGATGAAAAGTTCTCCTGTTGCTCATACACAGGAAATTATAAGGAAGGGCATAGCACAGTGCATCTGCTGAGACCCCTTTGTGGGAAACAGGGCAGAGGGGAGGCTTGAAATACTTTTCTCCAACTCAGGGTCCAGTGCTTTTCCAATCCTGGCAATACTTTCTCTCCCACTTCCATGGCCATTCCGTTTCAGTGCTCACCCTAGCAGTGAGACGATCACACCTGTTCATATGTCTGTGCAGACCCACCTGGCCTGTAGCAGGCTTGCCAGAGAAAATGGGAGGTGGGGAAGGTGCACTTTTCTCTGATAAGATCACAGACAGTGATTAAAGGCTTGAGCATTATTCCCCTGGTGACATTACTTAACTAGTTTCTCTGACACCTGGCAGCCCAGCTCTCTCCAGTTAAACTGAGCCCCTGACAAGGAAAAGGTCCCAGCATAAGCCAACCAGGCTGCACCCAGAACAGCCTGCCACCCTCAAAACTGAGCCAGGAGCTCCACACAGCAGGCAGTAGTCTGCTGGAGAACTGAGAAGGGGACAAACACCTGATGCTGAAAACTCAGCCTCTATGCACTGGTTCTGAATCAAATCTCAAAGACAGATGTTGGGTGAAGTAGAAAAGAGTAGCTTAATTCTTTTGCTGGGCAAAGGGGGAAAGAGCACGCTCATGCCTCCCAAAACTGAATATCCAACTCAGAAGGATTTGGTGAGGTGTTTGATAGCTCAGATGGTAAAGAATCCACCTGTAATCCAGAGACCCCGGTTTGATTCCTGGGTCAGGAAGATCCCCTGGAGAAGGGAAAGGCTACCCACCCCAGTATTCTGGCCTGGAGAATTCCATGGACCGTAAAGTCCATGGGGTCACAAAGAGTCAGACAGAACTGAGTGACTTTCATTTTATAGCAGTGGTTCAAGGGCAGAGTTGCTGATAAGAATCAGGCTGTGTGCAGGACCTGCACTCCTGTAATTTGGCCTCAGGTAGTCTCCGAATCTACCCACATCCAAGGAGCGGTGGCTGCACGGGCGCAGGAGGGCCGAGAGGTGCTACTCCATGTTCAAGATCAGGAGGGGCGGCAGTGAGGAAATATCCCTCGTCCAAGGTGAGGAGCAGCGGCTGCACTTTACTGGAGCAGCCGTGAAGAGATACCCCACGTCCAAGGTAAGAGAAACCCAAGTAAAACGGTAGGTATTGTGAGAGGGCATCAGACGGCAGACATACTGAAACCATAATCACTGAAAACTAGTCAGTCTGATCACACAGACCACAGCCTTGTCTAACTCAATGAAACTAGGCCATGCCATGAGGGGCCACCCAAGATGGATGGGTCATGATGGAGAGGTCTGACAGAATGTGGTCCACTGGAGAAGGAAACGGCAAACCACTTCAGTATTCTTGCCTAGAGAACCCCATAAACAGTATGAAAAGGCAAAATGATAGGATACAGAAAGAGAAACTCATCAGGTCGGTAGGTACCCAATATGCTACTGGAGATCAGTGGAGAAGTAACTCCAGAAAGAATGAAGGGATGGAGCCAAAGCAAAAACAGTACCCAGTTGTGGATGTGACTGGTGATAGAAGCAAGGTCCGATGCTGTAAAGAGCAATATTGCATAGGAACCTGGAATGTTAGGCCCATGAATCAAGACAAATTGAAAGTGGTCAAACAGGAGATGGCAAGAGTTAACGAGGACATTCTAGGAATCAGCAAACTAAAATGGACTGAAATGAGTGAATTTAACTCAAATGACCATTATATATACTACTGCAGGCAGGAATCCCTCAGAAGAAATGGAGTGGCCATGATGGTCAACAAAAGAGTCCGAAATGCAGTACTTGGATGCAATCTCAAAAATGACAGAATGATCTCTGTTCATTTTCAAGGCAAACCATTCAATATCACAGTAATCCAAGTCTATGGCCCAACCAGTAAAACTGAAGAAGCTGAAGTTGAATGGGTCTATGAAGACCTACAAGACCTTTTAGAACTAACACCCAGAAAAGATGTCCTTTTCATTATAGAGGACTGGAATGCAAAAGTAGGAAGTCAAGAAACACCTGGAGTAACAAGCAAATTTCC
Organism: Tragelaphus eurycerus; assembly: GCA_935064755.1. Taxonomy (NCBI): domain Eukaryota; kingdom Metazoa; phylum Chordata; class Mammalia; order Artiodactyla; family Bovidae; genus Tragelaphus; species Tragelaphus eurycerus. The sequence continues at coordinate 5,040,970 of CAKXYN010000112.1, forward strand.
CCTTGGAGTATGGAATGAAGCAGGGCAAATGCTAGTAGAGTTTTGCCAAGAGAATGAACTGGTCATAGCAAACACCCTCTTCCAACAACACAAGAGAAGACTGTACACATGGACATCACCAGATGGTCAACATGAAAATCAGATGGATTATATTCTTTGCAGTCAAAGATGGAGAAGCTCTATACAGTCAGCAAAAACAAGACTGGGAGCTCAGTGTGGCTTAGATCATGAATTCCTTATTGCCAAATTCAGACTTAAATTGAAGAAAGTAGGGAAAACCACTAGACTTTTCAGGTATGACCTAAATCAAATCCCTTATGATTATACAGTGGAAGTGAGAAATAGATTTCAGGGACTAGATCTGACAGACAGAGTACCTGATGAACTATGGATGGAGATTCGTGACATTGTACAGGACACAGGGATCAAGACCATCCCCACGGAAAAGAAATGCAAAAAAGCAAAATGGCTGTCTGAGGAGGCCTTACAAATACCTGTGAAAAGATGAGAAGTGAAAAGCAAAGGAGAAAAAGAAAGATACAAGCATCTAAACGCAGAGTTCCAAAGAAGTTCCAAAGAGTTCCAAAGAAGAGATATGAAAGACATCTGCCTATAGGTGAGTGATCCCACCATCGTGATTATCTTGGTCATGAAGATCTTTTTTGTAGAGTTCTTCTGTGTATTCTTGCCACCTCTTCTTAATATCTTCAGCTTCCATTAGGTCCATACAATTTCTGTCCTTTATAGAGCCCATCTTTGCATGAAATGTTCCCTTCATATTTCTAATTATCTTGAAGAGATCTCTGGTCTTTCTCATTCTGTTGTTATTGTTTTCCAAGCCTGGCTTGGAGAATTTTGAGCAGTACTTTACTAGCGTGTGAGATCACTAAAATTGTGCGGTAGTTTGAGCATTCTTTGGCATTGCCTTTCTTTGGGATTGGAATGAAAACCGACCTTTTCCAGTCCTGTGGCCACTGCTGAGTTTTCCAAATTTGCTGGCATATTGAGTGCAGCACTTTCACAGCATCATCTTTAAGGATTTGAACTAGCTCAACTGGAATTCCATCACCTCCACTAGCTTTGCTCATAGTGATTCTTTCTAAGGCCCACTTGAATTGGAACAACAAACTGGTTCCAAATAGGAAGAGGAGTACGTCAAGGCTGTATATTGTCACCCTGCTTATTTAACTTCTATGCAGAGTACATCATGAGAAACGCTGGACTGGAAGAAGCACAAGCTGGAATCAAGATTGCCGGGAGAAATATCAATAACCTCAGATATGCAGATGACACCACCCTATGGCAGAAAGTGAAGAGGAACTAAAAAGCCTCTTGATGAAACTGAAAGAGGAGAGTGAAAAAGTTGGCTTAAAGTTCAACATTCAGAAAACGAAGATCATGGCATCTGGTCCCATCACTTCATGGGAAATAGATGGGAAAACAGTGGAAACAGTGTCAGACTTTATTTTGGGGGGCTCCAAAATCACTGCAGATGGTGACTGCAGCCATGAAATTAAAAGACGCTTACTCCTTGGAAGGAAAATGATGACCAACCTAGATAGCATATTCAAAAGCAGAGACATTACTTTGCCAACAAAGGTTTGCCTAGTCAAGGCTATGATTTTTCCCATGGCCATGTATGGATGTGAGAGTTGGACTGTAAAGAAAGCTGAGCACCGAAGAATTGATGCTTTTGAACTGTGGTGTTGGAGAAGACTCTTGAGAGTCCCTTGGACTGCAAGGAGATCCAACTAGTCCATTCTGAAGGAGATCAGCCATGGGATTTCTTTGGAAGGAATGATGCTATAGCTGAAACTCCAGTACTTTGGCCACCTCATGTGAAGAGTTGACTCATTGGAAAAGACTCTGATGCTGGGAGGGACTGGGGGCAAGAGGAGAAGGGGACAACAGAAGATGAGATGGCTGGATGGCATCACCAACTTGATGGATGTGAGTTTGAGTGAACTTGGGAGTTGGTGATGGACAGGGAGGCCTGGAGTGCTGCAATTCATGGGGTCGCAAAGAGTCGGACACGACTGAGCGACTGAACTGAACTGAGTCTCCTAATCTTGTTGAGCTTCTCTGGCTCCTTTAATCAGGACTCAGGAGGTTTTTTCTGGAATGAAGAATGTTCACATCTTCCATTTGTTGGGGTTTTAGTTCTGAAACAGCTCAAAGATACTGTTGTGTGTATCCCTTGAGGTGGAACCAGGACCCTGCCCCAAGGCTGCACTATTGTGATTTGGCTGCTGCCTCCATGTCTCTGCAACTCTTTCCTTCCCTGATTAATAGCTGTTAACAGCTATTTAACCTGTCTTCTGGAACTCAGTGAAGGCCACAGTGGCTGAATGCTCTTCCCTGCAAAGAAGAATCAGTGGACACAGAAAGGCTTTTACTCCGAGGAGTTCCACAGTGTCCTGCTTCATTTCATACCCCATGCCTCTAAGCTGATCAGTCTTTCACTTCTGAGACTGAATAAGACAAAACCAGTCCATGGTTTGTAACAGAACACTATGAAAGGAGAATAATAACATCACCTGAAGGACTTAGAGAGATAGTGGGCCCCTGAAAATGGATTTTGGAACCACAGACTCAGCTAGACAAACTCAGCCTGAAAATGTGTCCAAAACTATATGACATTTATGAAACAAGAGCAGTAACCCCTGAGAACAGCCTGAGATGAAAAGTATGTGAAGAAAGAAAACATTAAAAATTAAGCATAGTGCCAAATGCAGAATGAAAAGCCTTGTGAGGGAGTAAAAAGCAGACTTGTCACTCCAGAAAATGGAATTGGCTATGTACATGTTAAATTAAATCTCCTTTCAGAAATAGGGCAACAAACATGTCAATAGGATCACTCAGAAGCCAGTGCTAACAGGAAAGTGATCTGGGAGTTAAGAAAGACTAGCTTTTCGTGAAGCAGAATCTATAGAAATTGGAAGAAAAACAAAAAACAAAGAAATAATTAAAAACAAACAAGGTCAGTGCTCACTGACCTAAAGGCAAAGAGGATGAAAAGACACACCCATGTTCCACCAAGCCTTATTGTTAGCCCAAAACTTAGTTCACTTCTTGGTGGGTGCCAAGCCAAAAGACACGACCAAGCCAAAGATCAAGAAAAGGAAGAATTTGTTACTTGCAGCAAAATAAGGAAAACACTGGGGATCTTTCCCAAAGCAGAATATTCCTGAACAGTCTAACTGGGGAAGTCTAAGCTAAAGGAATTCCAGCAGAGCTACTTAAAATCCTAAAAGATGATGCTATTAAAGCATTGCACTCAGTATTTCAGCAAATTTGGAAAAACCCAGTATTGGTCACAGGACTGGAAAAGGTCAACCCTCATCCCAATTCCCCAGAAGGACAGAACTAAAGAATGTTCAAACCACTGGACAATTGCATGCATCTCCCATACTAGTTAGATTATGCTCAAAATCATCAAAGCTAGACTTCAGCATTCAGTTCAGTTCAGTTCCATTCAGTCACTTAGTTGTGTCCAATTCTTTGTGACCCCAAGAACCGCAGCACGCCAGGCCTCCCTATCCATCACCAGCTCCCAGAGTCCACCCAAACCCATGTCCATTGAGTGATGCCATCCAACCATCTCACCCTCTGTCATCCCCTTCTCCTGCCCTCAATCTTTCCCAGTATCAGGGTCTTTTCAAATGAGTCAGCTCTTCATATCAGGGGCCAAAGTATTGGAGTTTCAGCTTGAAAATCAATCCTACCAATGAACACCCAGGACAGACCTCCTTTAGGATGGACCAGTTGGATCTCCTTGCACTCCCAGGGACTCTCAAGAGTCTTCCACCACCACAGTTCAAAAGCATCAATTCTTCTGTGCTCAACTTTCTTTATAGTCCAACTCTCATATCCATACATGACCACTGGAAAAACCATAGCCTTGACTAGATGGACATTTGTTGGCAAAGTAATGTCTCTGCTTTTGAATATGCTATCTAGGTTGGTGCTGTGAAAGTGCTGCACTCAATATGCCAGCAAATTTGGAAAACTCAGCAGTGGCCACAAGATTGGAAAAGGTCAGTTTTCATCCCAATACAAAGAAAGGCAATGCCAAAGAGTACTCAAACTACCGAACAATTGCACTCATCTCACACGCTAGTAAAGTAATGCTCAAAATTCTCCAAGCCAGGCTTCAGCAATATGTGAACTGTGAACTTCCTGATGTTCAAGCTGGTTTTAGAAAAGGCAGAGGAACCAGAGATCAAATTGCCAACATCCTCTGGATCATCGAAAAAGCAAGAGAGTTCCAGAAAAACATCTATTTCTGCTTTATTGACTATGCCAAAGCCTTTTACTGTGTAGATCACAATAAACTATGGAAAATTCTGAAAGAGATGGGAATACCAGACCACCTGATCTGCCTCTTGAGAAATCTGTATGCAGGTCAGGAAGCAACAGTTAGAACTGGTCATGGAACAACAGACTGGTTCCAAATAGGAAAAGGAGTACGTCAAGGCTGCATATTATCACCATGTTTATTTAACTTATATGCAGAGTACATCATGAGACAATGCTGGACTGGAAGAAACACAGGTTGGAATCAAGATTGCTGGGAGAAATATCAATAGCCTCAGATATGCAGATGACACTACTCTTATGGCAGAAAGTGAAGAGGAACTAAAAAGCCTCTTGATGAAAGTGAAAGTGGAGAGTGAAAAGGTTGGCTTAAAGCTCAACATTCAGAAAACGAAGATCATGGCATCTGGTCCCACCACTGCATGGGAAATAGATGGGGAAACAGTGGAAACAGTGTCAGACTTTGTTTTTCTGGGCTCCAAAATCACTGCAGATGGTGACTGCAGCCATGAAATTAAAAAACGCTTACTCCTTGGAAGGAAAGTTATGACCAACCTAGATAGCATATTCAAAAGCAGAGACATTACTTTACCAACAAAGGTTCACCTAGTCAAGGCTATGGTCTTTCCTGTGGTCATGTATGGATGTGAGAGCTGGACTGTGAAGAAGGCTGAGCACCGAAGAATTGATGCTTTTGAACTGTGGTGTTGGAGAAGACTCTTGAGAGTCCCTTGGACTGCAAGAAGCTCCAACCAGTCCATTCTGAAGGAGATCAATCCTGGAATTTCTTTAGAAGGAATGATGCTAAAGCTGAAACTCCAGTATTTTGGCCACCTCATGCGAAGAGTTGACTCATTGGAGAAGACTCTGATGCTGGGAGGGATTGAGGGCAGGAGGAGAAGGGGACGACAGAGGATGAGATGGCTGGATGGCATCACTGACTTGGTGGGTGTGAGTCTGGGTGACCTCCGGGAGCTGGTGATGGACAGAGAGGCCTGGCGTGCTGCAATTCATGGGGTCGCAAAGAGTCGGACACGACTGAGCGACTGATCTGATCTGATCTGATCTAGGTTGGTCGTAACTTTCCTTCCAAGGAGTAAGCGTCTTTTAATTTCATGGCTGCAATCACCATCTGCAGCGATTTTGGAGCCCAGAAAAATAAAGTCAACCACTGTTTCCACAGTTTCCCCATCTACTTCCCATGAAGTGATAGGACCAGATGCCATGATCTTCGTTTTCTGAATGTTGAGCTCTAAGCCAACTTTTTCACTCTCCTCTTTCACTTTCATCAAGAGGCTCTTTAGTTTTTCACTTTCTGCCATAAGGGTGGTTTCATTTGCATATCTGGGGTTATTGACATTTCCCCTGGCAAACTAGATTGCAGCTTGTGCATCCTCCAGTCCAGCGTTTCTCATGATGTACTCTGCATAGAAGTTAAACAAGCAGGGTGACAATATATAGCCTTGACGTACTCCTTTTCCTATTTGGAACCAGTCTGTTGTTCCATGTCCAATTCTAACTATTACTTCCTGACCTGCATATATGCTTCTCAAGAGGCAGTTCAAGTGGTCTGGTATTCCCATCTCTTTCAGAATTTTCCACAGTTTGTTGGAAGTTTATTGGATCCATATAGTCAATGGCTTTGACATGGTCAATAAAGCAGAAGTAGATGTTCTTCTGGAACTCTCTTGCTTTTTCAATAATCCAGGGGATGTTGGCATGTTGATCTCTTGTTCCTCTGCCTTTTCTAAAACCAGCTTGAACATCTGGAAGCTCACGGTTCACATATTGTTGAAGCCTGGCTTGGAGACTTTTAAACATTACTTTACTAGCATGTGAGATGATTGCAACTGTGCAGTAGTTTGAGCATTCTTTGGCATTGGAATGAAAACTGACCTTTTCCAGTCCTGTGGCCACTGCTGAGTTTTCCAAATTTTCTGGCATATTGAGTGCAGCACTTTCACAGCATCATCTTTGAGGATTTGGTATAGGTCCATACCATTTCTGTCCTTTATCAAGCCCATCGTTGCATGAAATGTTCCCTTAGTATCTCTAATTTTCTTGAAGAGATCTCTAGTCTTTCCCATTCTGTTGTTTTCCTCTATTTCTTTGCATTGATCGCTGAGGAAGGCTTTCTTATCTCTTCTTGCTATTCTTTGGAACTCTGCATTCAGATGTTTATATCGTTCCTTTTTTCCTTTGCTTTTCACTTCTCTTCTTTTCACAGCTATTTGTAAGGCCTCCTCAGACAGCCATTTTGCTTTTTTGCATTTCTTTTCCATAGGGATGGTCTTGATCCCTGTCTCCTGTACAATGTCACCACCATCCATTCATAGTTCATCAGGCACTCTTATCTATCAGATCTAGACCCTTAAATCTATTTCTCACTTCCACTGTATAATCATAAGGGATTTGATTTAGGTCATACCTGAATGGTCTAGTGGTTTTCCCTACTTTCTTCAATGTCAGTCTGAATTTGGCAGTAAGGAGTTCATGATCTGAGCCACACTCAGCTCCTGGTCTTGTTTTTTGTTAACTGTATAGAGCTTCTTCTTCCGTCTTTGGCTGCAAAGAATATAATCCATCTGATTTCGGTGTTGACCATCTGGTGATGTCCATGTGTAGAGTTTTCTCTTGTGTTGTTGGAAGAGGGTGTTTTCTATGACCAAAGCCTTTTCTTGGCAAAACTCTATTAGTATTTGCCCTGCTTCATTATGTATTCCAAGGGGAAATTTGCCTGTTATTCCAGGTGTTTCTTGACTTCCTACTTTTGCATTCCAGTCCTCTATAATGAAAAGGACATCTTTTGGGGGTGTTAGTTCTAAAAGGTCTTGTAAGTCTTCATATAACCGTTCAACTTCAGCTTCTTCACCGTTACTGGTTGGGACATAGACTTGGATTACTCTGATATTGAATGGTTTGCCTTGGAAACGAACAGAGATCATTCTGTCATTTTTGAGATTGCATCCAAGTACTACATTTCAGACTATTTTGTTGACCATTATCGCTTAAAGCTCAACATTCAGAAAACAAAGATCATGGCATCTGGTCCCATCACTTCATGGGAAATAGATGGGGAAACAGTGGAAACAGTGTCAGACTTTATTTTTCTGGGCTCCAAAATCTCTGCAGATGGTGAATGCAGCCATGAAATTAAAAGACGCTTACTCCTTGGAAGGAAAGTTATGACCAACCTGTACAGCATATTCAAAAGCAGAGACATTACTTTGCCAACAAAGGTTTGCTTAGTCAAGGCTATGGTTTTTCCTGTGGTCATGTATGGATGTGAGTTGGACTGTGAAGAAGGCTGAGCACTGAAGAATTGATGCTTTTGAACTGTGGTGGTGGAGAAGACTCTTGAGAGTCCCTTGGACTGCAAGGAGATCCAACCAGTCCATTCTAAAGGAGATCAGCCCTGGGATTTCTTTGGAAGGAATGATGCTAAAGCTGAAACTCCAGTACTTTGGCCACATCATGCGAAGAGTTGACTCATTGGAGAAGACTCTGATGCTGGGAGGGATTGGGGGCAGGAGGAGAAGGGGACGACAGAGGATGAGATGGCTGGATGGCATCACTGACTCAATGGACATGCGTCTCAGTGAACTCTGGGAGTTGGTGATGGACAGGGAGGCCTGGCATGCTGTGATTCATGGGGTCACAAAGAGTTGGACACGACTGAGCGACTGATCTGATCTGATCTGATGGCTACTCCATTTCTTATAGGGCTTCCTGCCCACGGTAGTAGATGTAATGGTCATTTGAGTTAAATTCACCTATTTCAGTCCATTTTAGTTCGCTGATTCCTAGAATGTCAATGTTCACTCTTGCCATCTGTTTGACCACTTCCAATTTGCCTTGATTCATGGACCTGACTTTCCAGGTTCCTATGCAGTATTGCTCTTTACAGCATCGGACCTTGCTTCTATCACCAGTCACATCCACAGCTGGGTATTGTTTTTGCTTTGGCACCATCCCTTCATTCTTTCTGGAGTTATTTCGGGAACCAAAAACTTCCAGATGTTCAAGCTGGTTTTAGAAACGGCAGAGGAACCAGAGATCAAATTGTCACATTCACTGGATCATAAAGAAAGCAAGGGGACTCCAGAAAAAAAAAAATCTATCTCTGTTTTACTGACTATGCTAAAGCCTTTGACTGGGTAGATCATAAGAACCTGTGGAAAACTCTTAAAAGATGAGAATATCAGAACATCTTACCTGTCTCCTGAGAAACCTGTATGCAGGTCAAGAAGCAACAGTTGGAATTCCATATAGAAAGACTGCTTCAAGATTAGAAAGAAGTATAACAATGCTGTTTATTGTCACCATGTTTGTTTGATTTATATGCAGAGCACATCATGTGAAATGTTGAGCTGGATAAGTTATAATCTGGAATCAAGATTGCTGGAAGAAATATCAACAATCTCAGAAATATGGATGATACCACTCTAATGGAACAAAACAAATAGGAACTAAAGAGCCTCTTGATGCAAGTGAAAGAGAAGAGTGAAAAAGCTGGCTTTAAATCTCAGTATTAAAAAAAAATAAGATGATGGAATCCAGCCCATTCAACTCATGATAAAGAGAAGGGGGAAAGATGGAAGTAGTGACAGATTTCCTTCTTGGGCTCTAAAATCACTGTAGATAGTGACTGCAGCCATGAAATTAGAAGACAATTCCTTCTTGGCAGGAAAGCTATGATAAACCTAGATAGTGTGCTAAAACGCAAAGGCATCACTTTGCCAACAAAGGTCTCTATAGTCAAGGTTATGGTCTTTCCAGTAGTCATATACAGATGACTCTCACAGAGCTGGACAAGAAAGAAGGCAGAGTGCCAAAAAATATGGGTGTTTTGAACTGTGGTACTGGAGAAGACTCTTGAGAGTTCCTTGGACAGCAAGGAGATTGAACTAGTCAATCTTAAATGAAATCAACCCTGAATACTTTTTGGAAGGACTGATGCTGAAGCTGAAACTCCAATACTTTGGCTACATTTTGGGAAGAGCTGACTTGTTCGGAAAGGCCTTGATGCTGGGAAACATTGAATGTAGAAGGAAAAAGAGGGTAACAGAGGATGAGATGATTGGATGGCATCACTGATTCAATGGGCATGAACTTGGGCAAATTCCAAGAGATTATGAGGGATGGATAGACTGGTGTGCTGAAGTCCCTGGGGTCATGAAGAGTTGGACACAAGTTTCTTTTCTTTTCTTTGTTTTATTTTATTATTTTTTTTTTACTTTACAATATTGTATTGGTTTTGCCATATGACAACATGCATCTGCCACGGATGTACACGTGTTCCCCATCTTGAACCCCCCTCCCACCTCCCTCCCCATACCATCCCTCTGGGTCATCCCAGTGCACAAGCCCCAAGCTTCCTGTATCCTGCATCAAACCTGGACTGGCGATTCATTTCTTATATGATATTATATATGTTTTAATCCCATTCTCCCAAATCATCCCTCCTCTACATAGAAAACCCTAAAGACTCCACCAGAAAATTACTAGAGCTAATCAATGAATATAGTAAAGTGGCAGGATATAAAATCAACACACAGAAATCCCTTGCATTCCTATACACTAATAATGAGAAAATAGAAAGAGAAATTAAGGAAACAATTCTATTTACCATTGCAATGAAAAGAATAAAATACTTAGGAATATATCTACCTAAAGAAACTAAAGACCTATATATAGAAAACTATAAAACACTGATGAAAGAAATCAAAGAGGACATTAATAGATGGAGAAATATACCATGTTCATGGATCAGAAAAATCAATATAGTGAAAATGAGTATACTACCCAAAGCAATCTATAGATTCAATGCAATCTCTATCAAGCTACCAACGGTATTCTTCACAGAGCTAGAACAAATAATTTCACAGTTTGTATGGAAATACAAAAAAACTCAAATAGCCAAAGCTATCTTGAGAAAGAAGAATGGAACTGGAGGAATCAACCTGCCTGACTTCAGGCTCTACTACAAAGCCACAGTCATCAAGACAGTATGGTACTGGCACAAAGACAGAAATATAGATCAATGGAACAAAATAGAAAACCCAGAGATAAACCCACACACCTATGGACACCTTATCTTTGACAATGGACACAACTTTCTACTAAAACAACAACAACAACAAAAGCTAAGTGTAGATTCATATTTATGAATAGGCTTGAGCAGAGGAGAATTCAGTATAGAATTAAAATAGAGGTCAATAGAGTTCAAGCTCTAATTGACAGAAATCACAAGGATCAGAAAACATCAACATTTTCATCCCTTAGGTTACCGTTGATCTAGTGGTTGAGGTTTCAGGCTAATATTTACCACTGTAATATGATTAGGAGTCTTTATAACTGATGTGTCACCTCCACTATTGTGACTTCTGTTTAGGTCACTTCAGTTCATCCAGTCGCTCAGTCATGTCCAACTCTTTGCGACCTCATGAGCTGCAGCATTCCAGGCTTCCCTGTCGATCATCACCTCCTGGAGCTTGCTCAAATTCAAGTCCAATGAGTCTGTGACACCACCAACTTAGATGGGAATCCAGATTCTTTTCTGTGGAGCTGAATAATGGAATAGAGGAACACACAAACACCACAGTAGCAACCAAATGGGATTTATTAAAGAGAGGGAAAGTACAAAGCTCTCAGAATAGACACTGAGTTCAGATCATGAACTTCTTATTGCAAACTAAATTTGAAGAAAGTAGGGAAAAACCATGACTTAAATCAAATTCCTCATGATTATTCAGTGAAAGTGACAAATAGGTTCAAAGGATTATATCTGATAGACAGAGTGCCTGAAGAACTATGGACAGAGGTTCATGACATTGTACAGGAGGCAGTGGCCAAGACCATCCCCAAGAAAAAGAAAAGCAAAAAGGCAAAATGGTTGTCTGAAGAACCCTTACAAATAGCTGAGAAAAGAAATGAAGCTAAAGGCAAAGGAGAAAAGGAAAGACATACCCATTTGAATGCAGAGTTCCAAAGAAGAGGTGGAGAGATAAGAAAGCCTTCTTCAGTGATCAATGCAAAGAAATAGAGGAAAACAATAAAACAGGAAAGACTAGACATCTCTTCAAGAAAATAGAGATAACAAGGAAATGTTTCATTAAAAGATGGGCACAGTAAATGACAGAAATGGTAGAGACATAATAGAAGCAAAAGATATTAAGAAGAGGTGGCAAGAAAACACAGAAGAACTCTATAAAAAAGATCTTCACGACCAAGATAATCATAATGGTGTGATCACTTACCTAGAGTCAGACATCCCGGAATGTGAAGCCAAGTGGGCCTTAGGAAGCATTACTATGAACAAACCTAATGGAGGTGATGGAATTCCAGTTGAGTTATTTCAAATCCTAAAAGATGATACTGTTAAAGTTCTGCCCTCAATATGCCAGCAAATTTGGAAAACACAGCAGTGGCCACAGGACTGGAAAAGTTCAGTTTTCATTCTAATCCCAAAGAAAGGCAATTCCAAAGAATGCTCAAACTACTGCACAATTGCATTCATCTCACATACTAGCAAAGTAATGCTCAAAATTCTCCAAGCCAGGCTTTAACAGTACATGAATTAAAACTTCCAGATGGTCAAGCTGGATTTGTGAAAGGCAGAGGAACCAGAGATCAAATTGCCAACATCTGCTGGATCATTGAAAAGATCCAGAGAGAGTTCTAGGAAAACATCTACTTCTGCTTTATTGACTATGCCAAATCCATTGACTGTGTGGATCACAGCAAACTGTGGAAAATTTTGAAAGAGATGGGAATACCAGACCACCTTACCTGCCTCTTGAAAAATCTGTATGCAGATTAAGAAGCAACAGTTAGAACTGGACATGGAGAAACAGACTGATTCCAATTTGGGAATGGAGTACATCAAGGCTCTATATTGTCACCCTGCTTATTTAACTTAATGTGCAGAGTACGTCATACGAAATTCCCAGCTGGATGAAGCACAAACTGGAATCAAGATTACTGGAAGATAAATCAATAACCTCAGATATGTAGATGACACCACCTTTATGGCAGAAAGTGAAGAGGAACTGAAGAGCCTCTTGAAGAAAGTGAAACTTAAAACTCAACATTCAAAAAATAAGAATATAGCATCCTGTCCCATCACTTCATGGCATATAGATGGGGCAACAATGAAAACAGTGAGAGACTATTTTCTTGGGCTCCAAAATCACTGCAGATGGTCACTGCAGCCATGAAATTAAAAGATGCTTGCTCCTTGGAAGAAAAGCTATAACCTACCTACGAACAAAGCTAGTGGAGGTGATGGAATTCCAGTTGAGCTATTCCAAATCCTGAAAGGTGCTGCTGTGAAAGTGCTGCACTCAATATGCAAGCAAATTTAGAAAACTCAGCAGTGGCCACAGGACTGGAAAAAGTCAGTTTGGATTCCAATCTCAAAGAAAGGCAATGCCAAAGAATGCTCAAACTACTGCACACTTGCACTTATCTCACACGCTAGTAAAGTAATGCTCAAAATTCTCCAAGCCAGACTTCAGCAATATGTGAACCGTGAAGTTCCAGTTGTTCAAGCTGATTTTAGAAAAGGCAGAGAAAACAGAGACCAAATTGCCAACATATGCTGGATCATGGATAAAGCAAGAGAGTTCCAGAAAAACATCTATTTCTGCTTTATTGACTATGCCAAAGCCTTTGACTGTGTGGATCACAATAAACTGTGGAAAATTCTGAAAGAGAGAAAGAGATGGGAATACCAGACCACCTGACCTGCCTCTTGAGAAATTTGTATGCAAGTCAGGAAGCAACAGTTACAACTGGATATGGAACAACAGACTGGTTCCAAATAGGAAAAGGAGTATGTTAAGGCTGTATATTGTCACCCTGCTTATTTAACTTATACGCAGAGTACATCATGAGAAAGGCTGGGCTGGAAGAAGCACAAGCTGGAATCAAGATTGCCCGGAGAAATATCAATAACCTCAGATATGCAGATGACACCACCCTCATGGCAGAAAGTGAAGAGGAACTTATAAGCCTCTTGATGAAAGTGAAAGAGGAGACTGGAAAAGTTGGCTTAAAGCTCAACATTCAGAAAATGAAGATCATGGCATCTGGTCCCATCACTTCATGGGAAATAGATGGAGAAAGAGTGGAAACAGTGTCAGACTTTATTTTGGGGGGCTCCAATATCATCGCAGATGGTGACTGCAGCCATGAAATTAAAAGACGCTTGCTCCTTGGAAGAAAAGTTATGACCAACCTAGATAGCATATTTAAAAGCAGAGACATTACTTTGCCATCAAAGATCCATCTAGTCAAGGCTATGGTTTTTCCAATGGTCATGTATGGATGTGAGAGTTGGACGGTGAAGAAAGCTGAGCACTGAAGAATTGATGCTTTTGAACTGTGGTGTTGGAGAAGACTCTTGAGAGTCCCTTGGACTGCAAGGAGATCCAACCACTCCATTCTAATAGAGATCAGCCCTGGGATTTCTTTGGAAGGAATGATGCTAAAGCTGAAACTCCAGTACTTTGGCCACCTCATGCAAAGAGTTGACTCATTGGAAAAGACTCTGATGCTGGGAGGGATTAGGGGCAGGAGGAGAAGGGGATGACAGAGGATGAGATGGCTGGATGGCATCACTGACTTGATGGACGTGAGTCTGAGTGAACTTCGGGAGTTGGTGATGGGCAGGGAGGCCTGGCGTGCTGCGATTCACGGGGTCGCAAAGATTCAGACACGACTGAGTGACTGAACTGAACTGAACCTAGACAGCATATTAAAAAACAGAGACATTATTTGCTGACAAAGGTCTGTCTTGTCAAAGCTGTTCTTTCCAGTAGTCATATATGGATGTGAGTATTGGACTATAAAGAAAGCTGAGTGCCAAAGCATTGATGCTTTTTAACTATGGTGTTGGAGAAGACTCTTGAGAGTCCTTTGGACAGCAAGAAGACCCAGCAAATCAATCCTAAAGGAAATCAATCCTCAATACTCATTGGAAGGACTGAATTGTATGCTGAAGCTGAAACTCCAACACTTTGGCCACCTGATGTGAAAAACTGACTCATTGGAAAAAACCCTGGGAAAGAGTTAAGGCAGGAGGAGAAGGCGACGACAGAGGATGAGATGGTTGGATGGCATCATCAACTCAATGAACATGAGTTTTAGCAAGCTCAGGGAGTTGGTGATGGACAGGGAAGCCTGGCGTGCTGTAGTCCATGGGGTCACAAAGAGTTGGTCAGGACTGAGAGACTGAACTGAACTGATTAACACTGATAGGTGGTAAGGAGTATCCCCAAGTTAGGAATCACAACAGTTTTTTTTTTTTTTAATCCTTCCTTTAATCACATTATTTCTAACCAATCAATTTAAAGGTCAAGTGATACTTAACATCTTTATGGCTTCACTTGTTCCTTGGATTAAGTCATCACATTTTTCATGCCATCTAGACATTTTTCTATGGAGCAGTTATATGGGCCTAAGATCATTAGATCACCAATTTTCCTTGAAGCATATGGAACGGAATTTAATTACTGCCCTTCTGTGCATCTGAGTGTTGATAATTTATCAGACTACAGACACAATCCAGGAATTCAAGACAATGGAACAGGATGTTTACTGAAAACAAGACCAAGGTCTCAGAGGTCTACACTGACTGCCTAGTAATTTCTACCTCACAACTATCTCATCCTCAAATCACATTACACCCTCCTCCTACCTTCAAACATTCCCGGCATCAGGGTCTTTTCCAATGAGTTACCTCTTCAATAAGGTGGCCAAAGTATTGGAGCTTCAGCATCAGTCTTACCTATGAATATTCAGGACTGATTTCCTTTACAATTGACTGTTTTGATCTCCTTATAGTCCAAAGGACTGTCAAGAGTCTTCTCCAACACCACAGTTCAAAAGCATCAATTCTTCAGTGTCCAGCTTTCTTTATGGTCCAACTCTCACGTCCATACATGATTACTGGAAAAGCTATAGCTTTGACTAGATGGACCTTTGTCGGCAAAGTAATGTTTCTGCTTTTTAATATGCTACCTAGGTTGGTCATAGCTTTTCTTCCAAGGAGCAAGTGTCTTCTACTTTCATGGCTGCAGTCACCTTCTATAGTGATTTTGAAGCCCAAGAAAATAAAGTCTCTCACTGTTTACATTGTATCCCCATCTATTTGCCATAAAGTCATGGGACCAGATGCCATGATCTTAGTTTTTTGAATGCTGAGTTTTAAGTCAGCATTTTCACTCTCCTCTTTCACTTTCATCAAGGGTTTCTTTAGTTCCTCTTCACTTTCTTCCATAAGTCATCTGCATATCTGAGGTTATTGATATTTCTCCCTGCAATCTTGATTCCAGTTAGTGCTTCATCCAGTATGCATGATGTACTCTGCATATCAGTTAAATAAGCAGAGTAACCATATACAAAATTGAGGTACTCCTTTCCCAATTGGGAACCTGTTCATTGTTCCATGTCTAGTTCTAATTGTTTCTTCTTGGCTTTGCCATTACCACCATTACCCCTACCATAGCTTGGCCTCAGACCAAATACAGGCAGGGGACACAGCCCCATCCATCAACAGAAAATTGAATTAAAATTTGCTGATCATGGTCCAAGCCATCAGAGCAAATCCCAGATTCCCCTACAGCTAGTCCCTCCCATCAGGAAGCTTCCACAAGCCTCTTATCTTTATCCATCTGAGGGCAGACAAACAACCACAGAAAACTAACCAAACTGATCACATGGATCACAACCTCATCTAGCTTAATGAAACTATGAGCCATGCTGTGTGGGCCACCCAAGATGGACAGGTCATGGTGAAGAGTGACTTCTGTTACCTGAGAGCAACTGTTTGTTCCTGCGTTCATTTGTTCTCTTGAGATCATCAGGTACTCAGACGTGTTCAAGGACAAACCTTATAGTCAGGCTTAGATCTCAAAATAGTTTGGGTCAAAAATGATTTGTCTTCTGTCAAGAAAGCCATGACTGTCTCTCTTTCTTTATCCTATCTGTTTGAATTGGCTTTATTGGCTTTAAGATGCATAAACTTTGTTTAAAATGACTGAAGAATAATACTCCATTGTGTATATGTGCCACAGAAAAAGAATACATTTGAATCAGTTCTAACGAGGCGGATGAAACTGAAGCCTATTATACAGAGTGAAGTAAGCCAGAAAGAAAAACACCAATACAGTATACTAACGTATATATATGGAATTTAGAAAGATGGTAACAATAACCCTGTATACGAGACAGCAAAAGAGACACTGATGTATAGAACAGTCTTTTGGACTCTGTGGGAGAGGGAAAGGGTGGGATGATTTGGGAGAATGGCATTGAAATATGTATAATATCATATATTAAACGAGTCGCCAGTCTAGGTTCGATACATGATACTGGATGCTTGGGTCTGGTGCACTGGGACGACCCAGAGGGATGGTATGGGGAGGGGGGAGGGAGGAGGGTTCAGGATGGGGAACACATGTATACCTGTGGCAGATTTATTTTGATATATGGCAAAACCAATACAATATTGTAAAGCTAAATAAAATAAAATAAAGAGAAAAGCAGAAAAGGACAAAAAAATAAAATAAAATGACTAAAGAAGATAATGTAGGTGATAAAAAAAAAAAAAACCTCTATTGAATAAATCATGAAGCAAGGAGTTTCTGTTCTCAAGGTTCCAAAGAACCACCAAATGGGCTAGAAGGAAGAAAGGTAGGAAAATATTATCCGGGAGTTGGTGATGGACAGGGAGGTCTGGCGTGCTGCGATTCATGGAGTCACAAAGAGTCGGACACGAATGAGCGACTGATCTGATGAGGAAGAAGGAAGAGATGAACAGAAAATATCTGATCAGCTGGGGCCACAGAGTCATCCTTGTTTGGAATGAAAAGGAACAAGGAAATACTATGGAGCCCAGGACTGGCTTGGCTTGGTGGCTGGCTGACTGGGTAGACTTTCTGGTCAAGAAGAGCATTTGCAGGACCCAGAAAGATATTTAAGTTTCAGGTCACTGATGGGCTGTCCTAAGCAAGGAAAGCTCTATCTTGGGCATAGAAATGTATTTTAGCAACTTCTACATAGAAAGTGTATTATCCAATGTATTAGTCTGGTTTGGGTTTGGAAGACAAAACCACTACAAAATATTAAGGGAATAGAAAAGTTTACTGTAGGAATTTGGGTTTGAGTCAATTTAGGGGGCTGCAAGACCTGGAAATTAGAAAAGAGTATCAACTGAAAAAAAAAAAAAAAAAACTGCATAAACTAGACGTTGAAAGCTATGTTTTATTTGGTGGACTTTCTGAGGACTTCAAGCCCAAGAGACAGGACTCTCAGATTATTTTGAAGGGCTGCTCTGAAGAGGAAGGGTGGGCATGGGGTGGGCAGGATATATTGGTATTTCTTCAAGGAACACCAGGTAGTCAGAATGAAACCATTTACCACAGATTGGGACTGGAACCCATGTGCTGGGACTAGAACCCAGCCAAAGAACATGAAAACATGACTGTTATCATAGAAAACCAGACATCTGAAGTCAAAATTTAGCACTTTTCTATGTATGGGAAGATTCAAAGTCTGGGTCCAGTGAAATCATTTCTTCGGTGTGTACCTCAGCTACCTGGAGCCAGTATCCGAAGATTTTCACCCTGATTCCCCTCAGGGTGCACCATCAGGGATGATGAGATGTGATGGCTTGAGATGGCCACATCTTTTGCTTATTGAGAGCAGCAGGTGATGTTTTTCTCTCCCAACAGTCACAGTCAACTTGGGCTGCATGCCCTGGTGAGCTAAGTAGCTGATCTCACTGCTACTGGGCCCTTTCCATATTCTTGGGCAGCAATACCAGACACATGAATAAGGCTTCCAAAAGAACCTTCAGCAAGCAAATCTTTTTTATTAAAAGAGATAGCTTGTGTACAAGGGAGAACACAGGGGGAAAAAGTGTCAGTTCCCCAAGTAGAGCTGCTTTTATAACAAAATGGCAGATTTTTGTCATGCTCACTCATAAATTCCAGAAATCATCAAACTTCTTTGATCAGCAGCAGGTAGCTCCAGGGTACCTAATTATCAGAAATTGAGAGTGCTTCTGTGAAGAGAAAGGAGTGCAAGAGAATTTTTTTGCAAGAAAACACAGGAACAGATGAAATTAAAATTTATAATAAAACTTCTTCCTACTAGGTATACTCATGGGTGTTAACAACTGTTGTTCAGTTGGTCAGTTGTGACTCTTTGTGACCCCAAGGACTGTAGCATGCCTGGCTTCCCTTCCTTCATGATCTCCCAGAGTTTGCTCAAACTCATGTCCATTGAGTTGGTGATGTCATCCAACCATCTCATCCTCTGTCATCCCCTTCTCCTCCTGGCTTCAAACTTTCCCAGCATCAGGGTCTTTTCCAATGAGTTGGTTCTTCCCGTAAGATGGCCAAAGTTTTGGAGTTTCAACTTCAGCATTAGTCCTCCCAATGAATATTCAGGGTTGATTTCCTTTAGGATTAACTGGTTTGATCTCCTTGAAATCCAAGGGACTTGAAAATCTTCTATAAGACCACAGTTTGAAAGCATCAATTCTTTGTTGCTCAGACTCCTTTATGGTCCAACTCTTACATCCATACATGACTATTGGAAAAGCCATAGTTTTGAGTATATGGACCTTTATCAGCAAAGTAATAATTCTGCTTTTTAATATGCTGTCTAGGTTGGTCATAACTTTCCTTCCAAGGAGTAAGCATCTTTTAATTTCATGGCTGCAGTCACCATCTACAGTGATTTTGGAGCCCAAGAAAATAAACTCTCTCACTGTTTCCATTGTTTCCCCATCTATTTGCCATGAAGTGATGGGACCAGATGCTATGATCTTAGTTTTCTGAATGTTGAGTTTTAAGCCAGCTGTTTCACTCTCTTCTTTCACTTTCATCAAGAGGCTCTTAGTTTCTTTTTGTTTTCTGCCATATGGGTGGTGTCATCTGCATCTCTAAGATTATTGATATTTCTCCCTGCAATCTTGATTCCAGCTTGTGCTTCATCCAGCCCAGAGTTTCTCATGATGTACTGTGCATAGAAGTTAAATAAACAGGGTAACAATATACAGTACTCCTTTCCCAATTTGGAACCAATCCATTGTTCCATCTAGCTGTTGCTTCTTGACCTGCATACAGGTTTCACAGAAGGCAGGTAAGGTGGTATCTCTGTGAGTATATAACAGAGATAGAATTAATAGTTTATTCCTATGAGCCTAGTTTTCAATCTTTGGACTCAGGCCCCCAAGATCTTTGTTCTTTAGCTTGCAACACTTGTTTTGCTCAAGGCCATTCCCTGGTTTTTCTCCAAAACAGCTGTGCTCTTGTCTTCCTGTCTCATCACCATATCTGGCTGTCCCCTGCTTTCCAGGTCTCACCATTGCTGGTGCTGAGAAACTACCCTAGGACCACTCAGGAAAGAGAGTCTGAAAGTGAAACTCCCAGCGTCAAGTGACAAAAGCGTTACAATTCAGTAATGAGTTTGATGCCCTTTAGTCAAGGGAAAGCTACCCTTGGACTGGGGGAATCCAGTGCCTCACAAGCAGTATAGTACTTATATCCAAGGGACTTGGGTCAAAAGCAAGGTTTATGGAGCCTCAGACAGGCAACATGTTAGCAAGGCATGATTTTCTAGAAGGCTTGGGATTTTCTTTAAGGCCATCAGGTCCTCTTTCCTAGGACAAAGTAGGATAGCTAAAGCTGAGTTGTAAGATTGCACTTGTTGTTAGGTGTGTTTTCTGTGACTGCAGAGTGACTTAGGTTGATTTTGTGATATTTGCCAGGTGCAGCCTCCATTTGTGGGTCCTGGTATACAAATGACCTTTAACAATGGCTTAAAGCGTCTGCCTGCAATGTGGGAGACCTGGGTTCAATCCCTGGGTTGGGACGATCCCCTGGAGAAGGAAATGGCAACCTGCTCCAGTATTCTTGCCTGGAGAATTCCATGGACAGAGGAGCCTGGCGGGCTACAGTCCATGGGGTCGCAAAGAGTTGGACACGACTGAGTGTCTTCATTTTCACTTTCTCTCACAATCCTCCTCTCTGTGTTTAGTACACAGAAGATGTTAGAAATATACTTTATCAAAACAAGATAAAACATCCAAGAAGTTGATAAACAAAAATACAATAGAGCACAAGCAGGCAGGCCTGTGATTTTTCTGCCGTGTCAGAAGACAACAGGGCAAAGTTTAAAAAGATGAAGTTTGCAAACATCAAACCCACATGTTGCTCTAAAGCATTCAAGGCACACAAATCTCAATTTCAATTAAGAATCTAAAATAGCTTGCATATTAAACTTAAGCAAGTAGTCAAATATCTTATCAGTGGATTCTGTACCTGTGATGTCCTGGTTTATAATAAGAAATTTGATTTTTATCCATGGTCCGTGGTACATGGCTCCTAAAACCCTCAATTCCTGTATAAGAGCCATAGGTCTTTTGTTATCATTTCAGTTTTGTTTGCAGTTCCTAAAATAGCTCCAGAGCAATAAAGCTGAAATGGTGCTTTTTTGTTATTCATAGCAAACACCTTTCAACCACTTCTGAGTTTATGTAAATGAGATACGTTTTGAAAAACCCCTAGATAACTACAAGATGGGGGATATGGGAACCAATCGCTTGATTAGAAGGTTGACACTTTAATGGAGGCCTCCAGGAAAATCCAGAAGATGAGGTTTGGAGAGCTTCCATGTTGATGGATAAGAATGTAGTCTGTTCATTCATATCCTATTCTTTGAAATAAACTGGCCATCTAGTGAGTAAACTGGCTTTATAAATCTTGCCAACCCCTCTAGTAAATTCACTGAACTCACAGAAGGGAAACTTCTGATTTTCAGTTGCTTGGTTAAAAGAACTTGCAATTGCCCTGGGGTAGAGGTGGGGCAGGGTTGTCAGGCCTGTGGGCCTCAGCACTTATCCTGTGGAATCTGACACTGATTCAGGTGGTGGTGGGTTAGTCACTAAACTGTGTCCAACTCTTTGTGACCCCATGGTCTATAGCCCACCAGGCTCCTTTGTCCATGGGATTTTCCACACAAGAATATCGGAGTGGGTTGCCATCTCCTTCTCCCGGGGTCTTCCCCATGCAAGGACTGAACCTGGGTTTTCTTCACAACAGGCAGATTTTTTACCAACTGAGCCACTGAGGCTTCCCTCATCTACCTGATTCAGGTAGATGGTGCCAGAATTGAGTTATACCAGCTGACACCCAGCTGACATTGCAGAATTGCTCTGTATGGGGAAAACCCCCACACATTTGGTGTCAGAAGTATCAGAATCGAAGCAGAGTATGGATAATAGAGGAGTGTTTTTACCTTCATAGCAACCTTAAGTAAGTCTTGGCCCTGAATTGTTTCCCTTCATTCTTTGCTTCTGTACTCATCCTTATCGTGTACCAGAAAACATGTTTCTCCAGTCTTACCCTTTTTCTACAGTTGATATGTGATTTCTCACCATGTTTCATGCTGCTGCTGCTGCTGCTAAGTCACTTCAGTCGTGTCCGACTCTGCGTGACCCCATAGACGTCAGCCCACCAGGCTCTCCTGCCCCTGGGATTCTCCAGGCAAGAAAACTGGAGTGGGTTGCCATTTCCTTCTCCAATACATGAAAGCAAAAACGTGAAAGTGAAGTCGCTCAGTCGTGTCCGACTCTTAGCGACCCCATGGACTGCAGCCCACCAGGCTCCTCCATCCATGGGATTTTCCAGGCAAGAGTACTGGAGTGGGGTGCCATTGCCTTCTCCGATGTTTCATAATGAATCATAATTGTCAGTGATGTTCTGTTTCAGTACTTGCCCTCATTATAGCAACAACTGTCTTGAACAGGTTTACATTTTTCTGTTGGTTTTGCTTTTAATTATATTACAGATTTGGCTAATTGTTGCACAAGAGACAATACTTGACAAACAAGAGCTGGTTGGAAAGGAAAGCTTGTTTCATTCAGGAGGCTGGCAAACTGGGGAGTTCGACCCATGTCCAAAAACAACTCCAAAGATTCGGCTCAACCATGTAAGTGTGTAAAGGAAGAATTAGGGGAGGCATTCAGCATCTTCATTATCTTCCACAGTGTGCAGACTTTCTTATGATTGGTTGGTGGTGGGGAAACAGGGTGGTGGTCAAGGAATTTTGTGTTCAGCCTGAAGTTACATCCTGCACCTGGGAGGAGCCCTTCAGTTCAGTTCAGTCACTCAGTCGTGTCTGACTCTTTGCAATCCCATGGACCACAGCACTCCAGGCCTCTTTGTCCATCACCAACCACTGAAGCTTACTCAAACTCCTGTCTATAGAGTTGGTGATGCCACCCAACCATCTCATCCTCTGTTGTCCCCTTCTCCTCCCACCTTCAATCTTTCCCAGCATCAGAGTCTTTTCCAATAAGAACTCAAAGGTAGTGTTATGTGTATCACTTGAGGGAGAACCAGGACTCTGCCCCAGTTCAGTTCAGCCACTCAGTAATTTCTGACTCTTTGCCTGCAGCATGCCAGGCTTCTCTGTCCAAAATCAATTCCCAGAGTTTATTCAAACTCATGTCCATTCAGTTGGTGATGCCATCCAACCACCTCATACAGTGCCACCCTCTTCTCCTCCTGCCTTCAATTTTACCCAGCATCAGGGTCTTTTCATATGACTCAGTTCTTTGCATCAGGTGGCCAAAATATTGGAGTTTAAGCTTCAGCATCAGTCCTTCCAATGAATATTCAGGACTGATTTCCTTTAGGATTGACAGGTTGGATCTTCTTGCTGTCCAAGGGACTCACAAGAATCTTCTCCAACACCACAGTTCAAAAGCATCGATTCTTTGGTGCTCAGGTTTCTTTATAGTGCAACTCTCACATCCAAACATGACTACTGGAAAAACAATAGCTTTGACTAGATGGACCTATGTTGGCAAAGTAATGTCTCTGCTTTTTAATAAGCTGTCTAGGTAGGTCATAGCTTTTCTTCCAAGGAGAAAGTGTCTTTTAATTTCATGGCTGCATTAACCCTCTGCAGTGATTTTGGAGCCCCCAAAAATAGTCTGTCACTGTTTCCACTGTTTCCCCATATATTTGGTATGAAGTTATGGGACCAGATGTCATGATCTTAGTTTTCTGAATGTTTAACCCAACATTTTCACTCTCCTCTTTCACTTTCATCAAGAGGTTCTTTAGTTCTTCTTCACTTTCTGCCATAAGGGTGGTGTCATCTGCATATCTTAGGTTACTGATATTTTTCCCAGCAATCTTGATTCCAGCTTGTGCTTCATCCAACCCAACATTTCTCATGATGTACTCTGCATACAAATTAAATAAACAGGGTGACGTTATACAGCCTTGACGTACTCCTTTCCCAATTTGGAACCAGTCTGTTGTTCCATATTTAGTTCTAACTGTTGCTTCCTGACCTGCATACAGATTTCTTAAGAGGCACATCAGGTGGTCTGGTATTCCCATCTCTTTCAGAATTTTCCACAGTTTATTGTGATCCACACAGTCAAAGGCCTTGGCATAGTCATTAAAGCAGAAGTAGATGTTTTTCTGGAACTCTCTTGCTTTTTTCATGATCTAGCAGATGTTGGCAATTTGATCTCTGGTTCCTCTGCCTTTTCTAAAACCACCTTGAACATCTGGAAGTTCTTGGTTCACATACTGTTGAAGCTTGTCTTGGAGAATTTTGAGCATTACTTTACTAGCGTGTGAGATGAGTGCAATTGTGCAGTAGTTAGAGCATTCTTTGACATTGCCTTTCTCTGGGTTTGGAATGAAAATTGATCTTTTCCAGTCCTATGCCCACTGCTGAGTTTCCCAAATTTGTTGGCATATTGAGGGCAGAACTTTAACAGCATCATGTTTCAGGATTCCCTGGTGGGTCAGATGGTAAAGCGTCTGTCTACAATGAGGGAGACCTGGGGTTCGATCCCTGGGTCGGGAAGATCCCCTGGAGAAGGAAATGGCAATTCACTCCAGTACTATTGCCTGGAAAACCCCATGGACAGAGGAGCCTGGTAGGCTACAGTCTATGGGGTCGCAAAGGGTCAGACACGACTGAGCGACTTCTCTTTGACTTTCACTTTCAACTAAAATTCCATCACCTCCTTAGAAATCAGCAAATTAAAATGGACTCGAATGGGTGAATTTAACTCAGATGACCGTTATATCTACTACTGTGAGCAAAAATCCCTTAGAAGAAATGGAGTAGCCACCATAGTCAACAAAGGAGTTCAAAATGCACTATTTGGATGCAGTCTCAAAAATGACAGAATGATCTCTGTTGGCTTCCAAGGAAATCATTCAATATTACAGTAATCCAAGTCTATACCCCGACCATTAATGCTGAAGAAGCTGAAGTTGAATGGTTCTATGAAGACCTACAAGACCTTCTAGAATTAACACCCAAATGTCCTCTTCATTATAGGGGACTGGAATGCAAAAGTAGGAAGTCAAGAAATACCTGGAGTAACAGGCAAATTTGGCCTTGGAGCACAAAATGAAGCAGGGCAAAGGCTAACATAGATTTGCCTAGAGAACGCACTGGTCATAACAAACATCCTCTTTCAACAACACATGAGAAGACTCTACACATGGACATCACCAGATGGTCAATATCAAAATCAGATTGATTATATTCTTCACAGCCAAAGATGGAGAAGCTCTATACAGTCAGCAAAAACAAGACCTGGAGCTGACTGGCTCAGATCATGAACTTTTTATTGACAAATTCAGACTTAAATTGAAGAAAGTAGGGACACGACTGAAGTGACTTAGCAGCAGCAGCAGCAGGGAAAACCACAAGACCATTCAGGTATGACCTAAATCAAATCCCTTGGGCTTCCCTGGTGGCTCAGACAGTAAAGCGTCTTCCTGCAATGCGGGACACCAGGGTTCTATTCCTGGGTCAGTAAGGTCCCTTGGAGAAGGAAATGGTAATCCACTCCAGCACTCTTGCCTGGAAAATCCCATGGACGGAGGAGCCTGATAGGCTACAGTCCATGGGGTCGCAAAGAGTCGGACACAACTGAACATCTTCACTTTCACTTATGATTATACAGTGGAAGTGAAAAATAGATTCATAGGATTAGATGTGATAGACAGAGTGCTTGAAGAACCATGGATGGAGGCTTGTGACATTGTACAAGAGGCAGTGATCAAGATCATCTGCAAGAAAAAGAAATGAAAAAAAAAAGGCAAAATGGTTGTCTGAAGAGGCTTATGAACAGCTATGAAAAGAGAAGCTAAAGGCAAAGGAGAAAAGGAAAGATATACCCATTTGAATGCAGAGTTCCAAATAATAGCAAAGAGATAAAAAAGGCTTCCTCAGCGATAAATGCAAAAAAGTAGTAGAAAACAATACAATGGGAAAGACTAGAGATCTCATCAAGAAAATTAGATACCAAGGAAATTTTCATGCAAAAATGGGCACAATAAAGGACATAAATGGTATGGACCTAACGGAAGCTGAAGATTTTAAGAAGAGGTGGCAAGAATACACAGAAGAAATATACAAAAAAGATCATCATGACCCAGATAACCATGATAGTGTAATCACTCACCTGGAGCCAGACATCCTGGAATGTGAAGTCAAGTGGGCCTTAGAAAGCATCACTATGGACAAAGCTAGTGGAGGTGATGGAATTCCAGCTGGACTCTGCCCCAATAGCTGCTGCTATTGTTTCTTGACTTCTCTGCCCTTGTTTGCATCCCTCCTTTTACTGATTAACAACTGTCTGAACCTACTCTTTGGATTGCAAGGAAGGTCAAGAAAGCTAAATGAAACCTGTTTCATACAAACAAGAAATGGAGGACAAAGAAAGGATTTGAACCTGGGAGCCTCCGTGCCTCCCCCCCTCCCCTGCTCTGTTTCAATTATACAAATTATGTTATCAACTATTGTTAAATGTCCTCTGGAAAGGGACAATCTAAAAGTCAATCCTAAAGGAAATCAACCCTAAATATTCACTGGAAGGGCTGATGATGAAGCTGAAGCTCTAATACTTTGACCACCTGATGAAAAGAGCTGACTCATAGGAAAAGACCCTGATGCTGGGAAAGATTGAAGGTGGGAGGAGAAGGGGACAACAGAGGATGAGATGGTTGGATGGCATCACCGACTTGATGAATATGAGTTTGAGCAAGCTCCAGGAGATGGGGAAGGACCGAAAAGCTTGGCGTCTGCAGTCCATGGGGTTGCAAGAGTCAGACACGACTGAGTGACTGAGCAACATCAACAAAGGAAAGGGACAAAGTAGAAAGCAAAAAAATTAATTGAAATCTCTAAATAGTAGAGTTGTAGATAACTTTTAATCTCTTCTTTATACTTTTCTGTATATTTTAAATTTAGCAAGTATTAATTTTTATAGTAAAAAAAGCTATTCTAGCAAATCAGTACAGAGTTCTTCCTCTTCTTCTTCTCTTTTCCCTTCTTATGTGGTCTCCCTTCTTATGTGGTCTACCGAACAATTGCACTCATCTCACACGCTAGTAAAGTAATGCTCAAAATTCTCCAAGCCAGGCTTCAGCAATATGTGAACCGTGAACTTCCTGACGTTCAAGCTGGTTTTAGAAAAGGCAGAGGAACCAGAGATCAAATTGCCAACATCCGATGGATCATGGAAAAAGCAAGAGAGTTCCAGAAAAACATCTATTTCTGCTTTATTGACTATGCCAAAGCCTTTGACTGTGTGGATCACAATAAACTATGGAAAATTCTGAAAGAGATGGGAATACCAGACCACCTGATCTGCCTCTTAAGAAATCTGTATGCAGGTCAGGAAGCAACAGTTAGAACTGGTCATGGAACAACAGACTGGTTCCAAATAGGA
Organism: Tragelaphus eurycerus; assembly: GCA_935064755.1. Lineage (NCBI taxonomy): Eukaryota > Metazoa > Chordata > Mammalia > Artiodactyla > Bovidae > Tragelaphus > Tragelaphus eurycerus. The sequence goes on from CAKXYN010000112.1 coordinate 5,068,082, forward strand.
AAAGGAGTACGTCAAGGCTGTATATTGTCACCATGTTTATTTAACTTATATGCAGAGTACATCATGAGAAATGCTGGACTGGAAGAAACACAAGTTGGAATCAAGATTGCCGGGAGAAATATCAATAACCTCAGATATGCAGATGACACCACCCTTATGGCAGAAAGTGAAGAGGGGCTAAAAAGCCTCTTGATGAAAGTGAAAGTGGAGAGTGAAAAGGTTGGCTTAAAGCTCAACATTCAGAAAACGAAGATCATGGCATCTGGTCCCATCACTGCATGGGAAATAGATGGGGAAACAGTGGAAACAGTGTCAGACTTTGTTTTTCTGGGCTCCAAGATCACTGCAGATGGTGACTGCAGCCATGAAATTAAAAGACGCTTACTCCTTGGAAGGAAAGTTATGACCAACCTAGATAGCATATTCAAAAGCAGAGACATTACTTTACCAACAAAGGTTCGCCTAGTCAAGGCTATGGTCTTTCCTGTGGTCATGTATGGATGTGAGAGCTGGACTGTGAAGAAGGCTGAGCGCCGAAGAATTGATGCTTTTGAACTGTGGTGTTGGAGAAGACTCTTGAGAGTCCCTTGGACTGCAAGAAGATCCAACCAGTCCATTCTGAAGGAGATCAATCCTGGAATTTCTTTAGAAGGAATGATGCTAAAGCTGAAACTCCAGTATTTTGGCCACCTCATGCGAAGAGTTGACTCATTGGAGAAGACTCTGATGCTGGGAGGGATTGAGGGCAGGAGGAGAAGGGGACGACAGAGGATGAGATGGCTGGATGGCATCACTGACTCGATGGATGCGAGTCTGAGTGACCTCCGGGAGCTGGTGATGGACAGGGAGGCCTGGCGTGCTGCGGTTCATGGGGTCGCAAAGAGTCGGACACGACTGAGCGACTGATCTGATCTGATCTGATGTGGTCTCAGAGCATGAATAAGGTGGGAATGGTATCCACACAAGACGGTGGTTCACCTGTTGGAGGGAAAAGTCAATTCTGACTCCATATTGGAATTGCTTCTTTGACTTGCTTTCTGCTGCTTTGTTATTATAATTATACATGATAGCTCACCTCAGAAAATCATGCTCCCCTGCCTGACTATTATACTAAAGTGCCTTTGATAAGGACCCTGTTCATCTGTAGGTGGTAGGAAGGGAGTAACACATTCCCTGCGTAAGACTTGCCATTCTAGGAATACTTGCAAGATTATTGGCCTTTCCTTTGTTTCTTCGCCTCCTCCCATCTCTGATCTATAAAAGAACCTGGCATCCAGACCCTAATAAGATGTTTATTTTTAGACATCAGTCTACCATACTCTTGGTCAGTGGAATCTCCAAATAAAGTCATATTCCTTTCCTCAGCACCTCATCTCCGATTCATTGACCTGTCATGTAACACAACTTGGGGTTTAGGGCACAAAAAGAGTGAGGAATTTCCTCCCAGAGGGGTGCTCCAGCATTGGGTGTCAGGGCAAGCAGGTTAGGAAGGCAACTATACCTGAGTGGGAGAGTGTGGGGGCAGGAATGGGAGATTGGTAAATACAGAGGAGTTGATCATATAAGGAAATATATCAAGACTAATGGTTTCTTACTACTGGGGAAGAGAATTTACAAATGTGGGAAAGGGAGAAAACTTCAGTGTAGGACTGTTATTGGAGGTATTGGTGTTAATTCATGATTTTCAATACAGGTGGATGTCTACCAGCAGAACACAGGAGATGAAAGAAATGAATAAAGATGCAATTTGGTGTGTGCATGTGTCCACACATTTGTCCCCTAGCTGTCATTTATGAGTCTGGGATGCCTTCTCTAGTGGTCCAGTGGTTAAGAATCTGCTTGCCAATGCAAGGAACATGGGTTCAGTCGCTGGTCTGGGAAGATTCCACATGCCATGGGGAACTGAGCCCGCGTGCTGCAGCTACTGAAGCCCATGTGCTCTGGAGGTTTTGCTCCACAAGAGAAGCCACTGCACAGAGAAGCCCATGCAACTAGAGAAAGCCCGCATGCAGTAATGAAGACCCAGAGCAGCCAAAAATAAATGAATTAATTAAAAAAAATAGAAGAGCCTAGTAGCATTAGCACCCTGACCCCAGTGAGCACACCTCGTGCCTTTGTGTCATGAAGAATTCGACCTTGCCCAAAGAAAAGGCCGAGCTTCTGCCCCTCAGCCTCTGGGAGGCAGTCTTTGCATCCTTGGAACATTATGCCTGGTAGGATTGTCTTTCCTTGCCCGTAGGCTGTGGGTCATGCTGGCTAGTCTGATGGTGCGAGTCAGAGTTGGGCAAATGGCAACCCACTCCAGTGTTCTTGCCTGGAGAATCCCAGGGACAGGGGAGCCTGATGAGCTTCCGTCTATGGGGTCGCACAGAGTCGGACACGACTGAAGCGACTTAGCAGCAGCAGCAGCATACAATCTTAGCATGGAGGCAGGCTACACCTTTCAGAAAGACCAACAGTGTGACTCAGGAAGAGGGCTTTGGAGCCACCTGGTATCAGTGTAGCTGGAGACTGAAATTAACCACACAGGCAATCAATTCATTGGTCATGCCTATGTAATAAAACCTCAGTAAACACTCGAGACAACAAAGATCGGGTGGGTCCCTTGATGGCAACATTCATGCACAGTGTTACATACAGATGCCAGGGTAGTACCCCACCCCCCTGACTCAAGGAAGAGAACAGTAGAGACCCGCTGTCTGGCCCTTCTCCTCCACCCCTTCTTCCCCAGGCTGATTTCAGTCTGTATCCTTTGCCTGTAATAGGCTGTAACCACGAGTATAACAGCTTTCAGGGAGTTTGGTGACCTTCTAGTGAGTTATCAAACCTGAGATAGATGTTTTGGAGGCACTCTTTGAACTAGTAGTTGGTATTAGAAGTCAGGTGAGTTTTGAGGGATTGTGACTCTGTACTTGGCCATTTCTTACAGCCCATATTCAGTTCAGTTCAGTTCAGTCGCTCAGTCGTGTCCAACTCTTTGCGACCCCATGAATTGCAGCACGCCAGGCCTCCCTGTCCATCACCAACTCCCAGAATACTCAGATTCACGTCCATCGAGTCAGTGATGCCATCCAGCCATCTCATCCTCTGTCATCCTCTTTTCCTCCTGCCCCCAATCCCTCCCAGCATCAGAGTCTTTTTCAATGAGTCAACTCTTCGCATGAGGTGGCCAAAGTACTAGAGTTTCAGCTTTAGCATCATTCCTTCCAAAGAGATCCCAGGCCCATGTGATAGCTTCTAAATATCATATTCCTGTAAATGAAATGTAAATTTCTCCTTAGAGAAATGACTGGATCAAGGGGAGGGGCATGAAAAATACAGATGAGCTAAAATACCTTTTTTGTTCCAGAAACCAAGTAAATGATCAAAGATTGGTGAGACTGTGTCAAAAAGATATGGAATTTGATCTGTGCATCAAAGAGAATAACAATAGTAGCAGATAATAACCTTTGGTAAAAATAGATAGTAATGTGCACATAAAGATAAAAATAAATACATTTAAAGTTTGATGAGGAAGGGATATTTACATAGTTTCAAAGTTCTCAGGAGCTCTGAGGTTTTACTTTTACAGTGTAACAAGTAAGTTGCTGATAGTTTCACAGAGGCTGGGAGAAACAGTACTTTTTTATTCACTGCACAGCAGGCAGAATGAGCTTGGAGTTTCCCTTGGATACCTTTGTCCTCCAAGTCCTGCAGGGACAACTTGACATGGCCCAGGTGGATATTGCACACACAGCACATTCATATCACAGCTGAGGAGCCTTGAGCTTAGAAAACCCCAAACTTTTAATCATCCTACAGTTTTGGTGAGAATATAAATTGGTGCAGCCATATAGAGAACAATATGGAGGTTCTTCAAAAAGTAAAAATAGTTTTGCCATATGATACAGCAATCCACTCCCAGGCATGTATCTGGATGAAACTATAATTCAAAAAAATGCATTTAGGCAAGAGTGCTGGAGTGGGGTGCCATTGCCTTCTCCACATGTTAATATCAGCACTATTTAAATAGCCAAGACTTGGAAGTAACTTAAACATCCACTGACAGATGATGCATGGTTAAAGATGAGATATATATATGATGGAATATTACTCAGGCATAAAAAAGAATGAAATAATGCCATTTTTAGAAACATGGATGGAGCTAGACATTATCATACTAAGTGAAGTCAAACACCATATGATATCACTTATACATGAAATCTAAAATATGACACAAAGGAACTTATCTGCAAAGTATAAACAGATTCACAGACATAGAGAACAGACTTATGGTTGCAAAGGTGGAGGTGGGGAGAGATGGATTGGGAGTTTTGGATTAGCAAATGCAAACTATCTTATATATATATAACTGAATCACTTTACTATATACCAGATATATATATATATATTATATATATATAATATATATATATATCACTTTGCTATATAATACAAATGCTATATACCACTATATACCAGAAACTAATGTAAATCAAGTATACTTCAATAAAATAGATTTAATGTATTTTTTCTTCTTTATTTTAAATGCGTTCGGCTTTCTTTGTGGTGTGCAGATTTTGTCTGGTTTTGGCATGTGGGCTTAGTAGCCCCACAGAACGTGCAATCTTAGTTCTCTGACCAGGGATCAAAACCATATTCTCTGCATTGGAAGGCCCACTCTGGATCACCAGGAAAATATATCAATAAAATAAATTAAAAACAAAAAAAGAAATCCCAAAACTTTTATAATGGTCTTTAATCAATTTGCCCAAAGTTTGCCCCTTAGTGAAACATTATCCTTATTACTCTGGGCAGTGAACAGAACTGCCCTGTACTCTAGAGGGAAACATTACCTGTGCCTAACAAGGCTGAAAAGACAGGCCAGAACAAAACAGAGACAGTGTCCCTCAGAGGTGCCAGAAATGCAAGAGAATAGTCTTCCAGCAAGAATAGTCCACAGAAAATACTTACCAATTACAAAAGACTAACAGAGTCACTTTTCAGGGCAGAGTCCCAGCTGAAAACTTGGGAGATTAGTATGAACATCGTCATCCAAGACACCCCCAGCTGATAGGATGGACATGCAGCCTGTCCATGTTTTTCCTGACAAACACCCACGACCATGCCCAATCACGAGGAGACCAGAGAAAAACCCCAGCTGAAGGATCCTCCCCCCAGAAGTGCCCTGTAATCTTCAGAAGTCTTGAGGTCATCAAAGTCCCACAAAGACTGAAGACCCATCTCAGATTGAAGCAGACAATGGACATGACCGTCAAGTGCAACATGTATTTTGAACCTGATCCTTTTTGTTAACGGTCTATTTAGGGACAACGGTCTATTTCGGGGAAGGCAATGGCACCCCACCCCAGTACTTTTGCCTGGAAAATCCCATGGACGGAGGAGCCTGGTAGGCTCCAGTCCGTGGGGTCGCTAAGAGTCGGAAACGACTGAGCGACTTCACTTTGACTTTTCACTTTCATGCATTGGAGAAGGAAATGGCAACCCACTCCAGTGTTCTTGCCTGGAGAATCCCAGGGACAGGGGAGCCTGGTGTGCTTCCGTCTATGGGGTCGCACAGAGTCGGACACGACTGAAGCGACTTAGCAGCAGCAGCAGCAGGGACAACTGGGAAAAACTGAAGTCTGAGAATCTGAGTATTATGTACTAAAGTGAGTTTCATGGTTTTATCTGTAATAGTTTTAACTGAGGTAAGAGAACTAAGGTAGGAGAATGTCCCTGTACAGAAATATGGATGGATGCACCTGGTGGGCAACTGACCTACAGATGGTTGAGGAAAAAAATTCTTTGCACTGTACTTCCAACTTTTCTTTAACTTAGCCAAGGATTTGTGAAATTTAAAAAAATTAATATATGCATTTACTATTTTTATGTTAAAAAGTACACATATTCCCACATAGCTGTGAAAATATACATTAAAGTGTGCTAACACTAGGTATTTCTGGTGGTGAGGTAATTGGTGTTTTTTTCCTCTCTGCTGCTGCTGCTGCTAAGTCCGACTCTGTGCGACCCCATGGACGGCAACCCACCAGGCTCTCCTGCCCCTGGGATTCTGCAGGCAAGAACACTGGAGTGGGTTGCCATTTCCTTCTCCAATGCATGAAAGTGAAAAGTGAAAGGGAAGTCACTCAATCGTGTCTGACTCTTAGTGACCCCATGGACTGGAGCCTACCAGGCTCCTCCATCCATGGGATTTTCCAGGCAAGAGTACTGGAGTAGGGTGCCATTGCCTTCTCCTTTTCCTCTCTACTAGTCATATTTCCCAAACTTTCAAAGAGCTAATATTGATTTCATAACTTGAAATGTACCTGTAAGAGACCAGAAGTTCACTTTAGCTTTGAAAGCAGCCCTCCTGCCTGGGCAGGATGAGCAGGCCTCCCCATGAGCTGCAAGCCCATAGCCTGTTCGCCTACAGCCTCCCTGTCCTCCACACACACCTGCAAACTAGACACGTGTCATTTCTATGAGTTCAACAAATGTCCTGTGCTGGCTGTGCCTCTTGGATCTCAAACAGTATTCACTTTTTTCTGCCTACCTATTTTTCTCCCTAAGCCTCTCTTCAAGTTTTGTTTTTCTCATGAAAAGCTCCCAGTTCTGAGAATCCTGGATCCTACCATATTCAGCTGTGCATATACTTCTATTTAAGTATTTCCTGGGCAATCTTAATTATCCCTTTGATTGTTCATGCCGCCTCCTGAATGCCAGAACCAAAGCAGGTGCCTGTCTCGTTGCCTTAACTACACCTGCCCAGTCATTGAAACAAGGTTTGCTCCTAAAAGTGTTGGATGGACAGATGAACTAATTAACTATAGTGAAACTCTGAGATCTCCTACACATGTAGGTTCATTTTATTTATTCATTCTTTCATGGAAAGACATTTGCTTTACCCACAAAGAGCTAACAGTGTTAGAGATAAGACAAGCTATTAATTTGGCATGTACTAGGTGTAGAGATATAGCAACAAAGAACTGTCCTGGGAGGTGGAAGACTGAAGCCAACAAGACAAGTGATAAGGATTTGGAAAACCTGGCCAGCTCAGCACACTAAAGCTTGAAGTATACATAAAAATGGGTCTACCACACGTATCATTTATAGGGATTTTCTGCTCTCCTTTGAGCATGTTTTCCTGTGTCTATGTCCTCATAGAGTTTCTGTGAACTTCTGATAAATGAACAAATACATCAGTCATCAGCCTGACCCAGGTAAAGGAGCTCATGGCATCCCAGCCCAGAGCAGATGTCAGGACACTCCCATTATTCTACCTCAGCTTCATATCTTGTGGACATTATCCCACCTCTATTTGTTTCAATTTCCACCACTATAGCAGGAGTCCATCTCATCAAGGCTATGGTTTTTCCAGTGGTCATGTATGGATGTGAGAGTTGAACTGTAAAGAAAGCTGAGCACCGAAGAATTGATGCTTTTGAACTGTGGTGTTGGAGAAGACTCTTGAGAGTCCCTTGCACTGCAAGGAGGTCCAACCAGTCCATCCTAAAGGAGGTCAGTCCTGGGTGGTCATTGGAAGGACTGATGTTGAAACTGAAACTCCAATACTTTGGCCACCTGATACAAAAGGCTGAGTCATTTGAAAAGACCCTGATGCTGGGAAAGATTCAGGGCAGGAGGAGAAAGGGATGACAGAGGATGAGGTGGTTGGATGGCATCAGCGACTCAATGGACATGAATTTGGGTAAACTCTGGGAGTTGGTGATGGACAGGGAGGCCTGGCATGCTGTGGTTCATTGTGTCTCAAGGAGTCAGACATGACTGAGCAACTGAACTGAACTGAACTGAACTGAGCAAGAGTCTGTACGTCTTCTCTTTCATGTGTATTAAACAATGATTGTCCTTCAAAATACTACTTGTGTGTTTTGACGTCTGTACATACCTGAGCAGGACCCCACTCAGATCTCCTGATGTGGGGAGCACAATTCTTTAGGAATTCAGTGTTGGGGGAATCTCTCATTCTGCTGAAAGAAAGAGGTTGCCAAAGGAGACATAAATACATGTGCATGTGTATATATGGGGCTTCCCAGGTGGCACCAGTGGTAAAGAATCCACCTGCCAATTCAGGGATGCAAGAGACATGGGTTCGATCCATGGATCAGGAAGATCCTGTGGAGAAGGGCATGGCAACCCATTCCAGCATTCTTGCCTGGATAATACCATGGACAGAGGAACCTGGCCGGCTACAGTTTGTGGGGTTGCAAAGAGTCAGACACGACTGAGCAACTGAGCATACACACACAGACACACACAACACACACACACACACACACACACACACACGTTTTCATTTTAAATAACAGACGTTAAAACGCTTACCAAAAAGCACCAACAATAAAAATAGGATATTAAAATTTTATTTTTAAGCTAGTGATTTTCTATGTTGCACAACTTCTCTCCTCGGTGGTAATGGTTGTATCTTTAGCTTCACTCCGATGACGGATCTGAAGCCAGCCGTTTTGGCAGCCTAGGAGAGTGTGGTGCGTGCACTTCTCACGTGACCTCAGAGAACCGCCGCCCAGCAGGCTCTTTCACTGCAGCGCGTCACTCTCCTGTTGGTCCCTGCATCCTCTCACTAGTTATCCCAAGGCTGAAAAAATGAGTCTTCAAGCCAGGTTCCTGATTTCCACTTTAATCTATTATTCAATAATAATGCTTCTTACAGAGCTGCATTAATTAAAAGCAAGCACCACAAGAAACCTGTCACTTCAAGTGTCATTTATCATAGCAACCTGATGTTCCTTTCTTTCCATCATTTTTAGAATTTGTTGGTTACCATGGCAACCCATAGTCCCTTTTATATATAGCATCACTTATATTCAGTTGGTTTATTTTATTTCCTTTCTTTCTTTTTCAATCATAAGGAAGACAAGCTGTTTTTCCTCCTTTTAACAAAGCTCATGTTATGGTGGAATAATCAAGCATAGTGATGGTTGATACACAAAGGAATATTACATGTTAAAAGAAACATTATTATCTTACATCTGTATATTAAAATGCTCTGTTTCAAAAATAAAATCTCTAAGAAGAAATGAGTCCAGGTTTAATGCCCCAGGTACTGGCTCATTAGAAGTGTAATTAGTATCCCATTAGATAACATGCAAATAAAACAATTTCAGGTTTAGGGGAAATTCAGGCATGCATAGTGAGCAGTACTCAGCTGAGCTGGCCCATCCATTCAGGGGCCCTGGGGCTCACTGACCACTTCAGGTTTCATCTGGGTTTCCTGATCCTCCAGCACTCCCCTGGAACTAACTTCCATGTTCAGTTAGGCCAAAGCCTTCTAGGGACAGGCAGTCAAGAGAAAGCAGCCTTCTGTGTCTTAGAGACAGAAGATTCCAAACTATCTGGCCAATAGGGAGAGACTGTGAGGAAACACTGCAGGTTGGGGGCTGTGGTGAACACAGCACTGAACCAGCCCATTTACAGCTGCCGGCATTCTCAGAGCTCCCAAGGCCTCGTGACCTTCCAATCTACCTCGTCTCATTGTCCCAAGATTATTCAGGTCTCTTCTTTGTTTAGCTTCACCTTTTAGTGGTCAGCCCCGGCATGAACTGATCTTTCCTTCTTCCTCCTATCCAAGTCCTATTTTCCCAAGACAACCCAAGTCCTATTTCCTTGGTGACTCCTCCTGACACTGTAGCTCTTGGCAACTTCTTAGCTTCTTTTTAAAACCCTGTAACTCTCATGTCCTCCATGTCACCCAGCATCATGGCCTCCTTTCATTCAATTCAACGTGTACTTAATAGGAATTTACTATGTGCCAAGTTTTTTAAGAGGTACTTAGTAAATGTAACGGAGAAGGCAATGGCACCCCACTCCAGTACTCTCGCCTGGAAAATCCCATGGACGGAGGAGCCTGGAAGGCTGCAGTCCATGGGGTTGCTGAGGTTCGGGCACGACTGAGCGACTTCACTTTCACTTTTCACTTTCATGCATTTGAGAAGGAAATGGCAACCCACTCGAGTGTTCTTGCCTGGAGAATCCCAGGGATGGGTAAGCCTGGTGGGCTACCGTCTATGGGGTCGCACAGAGTCAGACACGACTGAAGTGTCTTAGCAGCAGTAGCAGTAAATGTGAACCAATTGAAGTTTCAGATTTAGGAGCTTTCAGTCTGGTGGGGGGGGTTGGGGGGTAATACGAAAACAGAAATTTCAGTTTAATTCAGTAAAAGAGATTTTCACAGCTCAAGCATAAGTGCAAACTGTACTTGAGAATATCTGGAGTTTTCTGGGGGAAATCATGCCTGAAATGAATCTTTAAAGACAAGGAATATTTAACTAAGCAAAGAAAGAGGATAGAGCACTCTGGGCAAGGAAACAGCATTGACAAAGATCTAGGACTCTGGAGCATCAAAGGCTGAGCAAGACGTCACAACAGCTATTGCTAGAAAATAAAAAGAAGGTGCTATGGGGAATTGGAGACTTGAATAGCACCCATTTTTTGAAGATCCTTGCTTGGTCTGAAAAGGAACTTGGGCCTTATTTCAAAACAGGAAGTAGCTATGAAAAGGGTTTTTGGCTTGGGAATGACATGTTTAAATTTGTTTTTATGTTAGAATATTTTATATTCCTAGTCCATCAGTGTTTCTTGGTATATTGGTATGTTGATTGTATTTCTTCTCTTAGGTGGTATTTGAAAACAGAATTTGCTTTTCAATTTATTTTAAATGTACCAAAATTTAGAATACATAAAAATATAAGGACTCTAGTCTTATAAGTAATATAAGTAATATATTAACCTTCTAAAACCACTCTTCTTGATTTTTTTAAAATATGGACTATTCTTAAAATTTTCCTCTATTTCTTTGCATTGATCGCTGAAGAAGGCTTTCTTATCTCTTCTTGCTATTCTTTGGAACTCTGCATTCAGATGTTTATATCTTTCCTTTTCTCCTTTGCTTTTCGCTTCTCTTTTCACAGCTATTTGTAAGGCCTCCCCAGACAGCCATTTTGCTTTTTTGCATTTCTTTTCCATGGGGATGATCTTGATCCCTGTCTCCTGTACAATGTCACGAACCTCATTCCATAGTTCATCAGGCACTCTATCTATCAGATCTAGGCCCTTAAATCTATTTCTCATTTCCACTGTATAATCATAAGGGATTTGATTTAGGTCATACCTGAATGGTCTAGTGGTTTTTCCTACTTTCTTCAATTTCAGTCTGAATTTGGCAATAAGAAGTTCATGGTCTGAGCCACAGTCAGCTTCTGGTCTTGTTTTTGCTGACTGTATAGAGCTTCTCCATCTTTGGCTGCAAATAATATAATCGATCTGATTTCGGTGTTGACCATCTGGTGATGTCCATGTATAGAGTCTTCTCTTGTGTTGTTGGAAGAGGGTATTTGCTATGACCAGTGCATTTTCTTGGCAAAACTCTATTAGTCTTTGCCCTGCTTCATTCTGTATTCCAAGGCCAAATTTGCCTGTTACTCCAGGTGTTTCTTGACTTCCTACTTTTGCATTCCAGTCCCCTATAATGAAAAGGACATCTTTTTTGGGTGTTAGTTCTAAAAGGTCTTGTAGGTCTTCATCGAACCGTTCAACTTCAGCTTCTGCACCATTAGTGGTTGGGACATAGACTTGGATTACTGTGACATTGAATGGTTTGCCTTGGAAACGAACAGAGATCATTCTGTCATTTTTGAGATGGCATACAAGTACTGCATATCGGACTCTTTTGTTGACCATGATGGCCACTCCATTTCTTCTGAGGGACTCCTGCCCACAGTAGTAGATATAATGGTCATTTGAGTTAAATTCACCCATTCCAGTCCATTTCAGTTTGCTGATTCCTACAATGTTGACATTCACTCTTGCCATCTCTTGTTTGACCACTTCCAATTTGCCTTGACTCATAGACCTAATGTTCCAGGTTCCTATACAATATTGCTCTTTACAGCATTGGACCTTGCTTCTATCACCAGTCATATCCACAGCTGGGTATTCTTTTTGCTTTGGCTCAATCCCTTACTTCTTTCTGGAGTTATTTCTCCACTGATCTCCAGTAGCATATTGGGCACCTACTGACCTGGGGAGTCTCTCTTTCAGTATCCTATCATTTTGCCTTTTCATACTGTTCATGGGGTTCTCAAGGCAAGAATACTGAAGTGGTTTGCCATTCCCAAACAACAGAATGGGAAAGACTAGAGATCTCTTCAAGAAAATCAGAGATACCAAAGGAACATGTCATGCAAAGATGGGCTCGATAAAGGACAGAAATGGTGTGGACCTAACGGAAGCAGAAGATATTAAGAAGAGGTGGCAAGAATACACAGAAGAACTGTACAAAAAAGAGCTTCACAACCCAGATAATCATGATGGTGTGATCACTCACATAGACCCAGACATCCTGGAATGTGAAGTCAAGTGGGCCTTAGAAAGCATCACTACAAACAAAGCTAGTGGAGGTGATAGAATTCCAGTTGAGCTATTCCAAATCCTGAAAGATGATGCTGTGAAAGTGCTGCACTCAATATGCCAGCAAATCTGGAAAACTCAGCAGTGGCCACAAGACTGGAAAAGGTCAGTTTTCATTCCAGTACCAAGGAAAGGAAACGCCAAAGAATGCTCAAACTACCGCACAATTGCACTCTTCTCACACACTAGTAAAGTAATGCTCAAAATTCTCCAAGCCAGGCTTCAGCAATATGTGAGCCATGAACTTCCTGATGTTCACGCTGGTTTTAGAAAAGGCAGAGGAGCCAGAGATCAAATTGCCAACATCCGCTGGATAATGATAAAAGCAAGAGAATTCCAGAAAAACATCTATTTCTGCTTTATTGACTATGCCAAAGCCTTTGACTGTGTGGATCACAATAAACTGTGGAAAATTCTGAAAGAGATAGGAATACCAGACCACCTGACCTGCCTCTTCAGAAATTTGTATGCAAGTCAGGAAGCAACAGTTAGAACCAGACATGGTAAAACAGACTGGTTCCAAATAGGAAAAGGAGTAAATCACGGCTGTATATTGTCACCCTGCTTATTTAACTTATATGCAGAGTACATCATGAGAGATGCTGGACTGGAAGAAACATAAGCTGGAATCAAGATTGCCGGGAGAAATATCAATAACCCCAGATATGCAGATGATACCACCCTTATGGCAGAAAGTGAAGAGGAACTAAAAAGCCTCTTGATGAAAGTGAAAGTGGAGAGTGAAAAGATTGGCTTACAGCTCAACATTCAGAAAATGAAGATCATGGCATCTGGTCCCATCACTTCATGGGAAATACATGGGGAAACTGTGGAAACAGCGTCAGACTTTATTTTTCTGGGCTCCAAAATCACTGCAGATGGTGACTGCAGCCATGAAATTAAAAGACGCTTACTCCTTGCAAGGAAAATTATGACCAACCTAGATAGCATATTCAAAAGCAGAGACATTACTTTGTCAACAAAGGTTCGTCTAGTCAAGGCTATGGTTTTTCCTGTGGTCATGTATGGATGTGAGAGCTGGACTGTGAAGAAAGCTGAGTGCTGAAGAATTGATGCTTTTGAACTGTGGTGTTGGAGAAGACTCTTGAGAGTCCCTTGGACTGCAAGGAGATCCAACCAGTCCATTGTGAAGGGGACCAGCCCTGGGATTTCTTTGGAAGGAATGATGCTAAAGCTGAAACTCCAGTACTTTGCCCACCTCATGCAAAGAGTTGACTCATTGGAAAAAACTCTGATGCTGGGAGGGATTGGGGGCAAGAGGAGAAGGGGACGACAGAGGATGAGATGGCTGGATGGCATCACTGACTCAATGGCCGTGAGTCTGAGTGAACTTCGGGAGTTGGTGATGGACAGGGAGGCCTGGCGTGCTGCGATTCATGGGGTCACAAAGAGTCGGACATGACTGAGCGACTGATCTGATCTGATCTGATCTGATTCTTAATTTTTTTTATTTTAATTTGTTACAATATTGTTTCTGTTTCTGTTTCGATATTTTGGCCCCAAGGTGTGTGAGATCTTAGCTCCCCAACCAGGGATTGAACCCTCACTCCTTGCATTTAAAAAAGAAGTCTTAATCACTGAAGTGCCAAGGAAGTCCCTCTTCCTGACTTTTTGTGACTTACTGAGATAACTGCAAGAATAATGTACACAAAAGTCCCAGATACAAAGGCATGAAGACCTAAAACAGCCTATCATCAAAAACATCTGTATGGATTGACCAAAACTTGGGATTCTCTGAAAGCAGTGCTCATAAGGAAATTTATACTTGCAAATGCCTTCTTTAAAAAAAAGAGGAGAGAACTCAAATCAGTGACCTAAATTTACATCTTAAGGAGATAAAAATAAGAACAAACTAAATGGGGAAGGAAATAACAACCCAAGCCAGTCTTGCCTGGAGAATCCCATGGGCAGAAGAGCCTGGCTAGTCCCAGTCCATGGGGTAGCAAAAAGTCGGACATGAGTGAGCGACTAACACCCACACACAAACCAAAAGGCAGAAAAAGGAAGGAAATAATGAGGATTAGAGCAGACAAAATTGAAATGGAGAAATAATAGATAAAATGAACAAAACCTAAAGTTGGCTCTTTGAAAAAATTAACAAATAAAACAGAAATAAATAGGACTATTAAGAGAATACTATGAACTATTGTGCACTGATAAATTAGATAATGTAGATGAAATGGACAAATTTCTGGTAATACACAGAATACTAAAAGTGACTCAAGAAAAAATAGAAATCTGAAAAGACCTATAGCAAGTAAAAAGACTGAGTTGATAATAAAAAGCCTCTCAATAAAGAAAAGCCCAAGACTAGAGAGGTTTAATTGCGAATTCTATTAATACCAAGCATTTAAAGAAGAAGTAACACCAATCTTTCTCAAACTAAAAAACAGAAGGAGGAAGACTATAAAACTCATTTGACAAGTCCAGCATTAACCCTGTTACCAAAGCCAGACAAACATATTCCAAGAAAACTATAGACCAAAATATTTTATGAATATTGATGCAAAAAAAATCAACAAATTATTAGCAAAGTGAGTCTAATACCATATTAAAAGAATTTATACCAAGACCAAGTGGAATCTAGCCTAGGAATGCAGAAGTGGTTAAACATATAAAAAGTAATACATCATATTAATAAAATGAAGGAAAAGAACCATATGATTATCCCAATGGAGGCAGAAAAAAGCATATGACAAAATCCAGCAATCATTCATGACAGAATCATTTACCAATATAGGTAGACAGAAACGTCCTCAACCTAGTAAAGGACATTTATGAAAAACCTACAACTAATATACTCAACAGAGAAAGCCCGAAAACTTTCCCCCTAAAGTCAGGCACAGGATAGGTGTGTACACTTTTGCCACTTGTATTCAATATTGTACTGGAAGTTCCAGCCAGGGCAATTAGGTAAGAAAAGTAAATAAGATATTCAAATTAAAAATGTATGGCAAAAACCACTACAATATTGTAAAGTAATTAGCCTCCAATTAAAATTTAAAAATATATAAATGAAATTGTCCCTATTCACAAATAACAAAAATCACACACACAGTAAATTCTAAAGAATTCACACACACACACAGGTAACTGGTAAGGTTAACTTAAAAGTTAAGCAATACTGTAGAGTAAAAGACATAATAGTAGCAAATAATTTGAAAAGAAAATTAAGAAAACAATTCTACTCACAATAAAATAAACAAGAATATGATATCCAGGAACATATTTAACCAAGCAATGCTATAATTAAACTGAAAGCTACAAAGCATTACTGGAAGAAACTGACGAAGACCTAAATAAATGGAAACATAAACTGTATACACAGATTGCAAGATTAAATATTGTCAAGATCAGAATATCGTCCTATGCTAAAGCCTTTGACTGTTTGGATCACAACAAACTGGAAAAATTCTTAAAGATATGAAATATCAGACCCTCACATGCCTCCTGAGAAACCTGTATACAGGTCAAGAAGCAACAGTTAGAACTGGACGTAGAAAACAGACTGATTCAAAATTGGGAAAGAAGTACATCAAGTCTGTATATTGTCACCCTGCTTGTTTATTTATACGCAAAATCAGATCAGATCAGATCAGATCAGTCGCTCAGTCGTGTCCGACTCTTTGCAACCCCATGAACTGCAGCACGCCAGGCCTCTCTGTCCATCACCAATTCCTGGAGGTCACTCAGACTCACATCCATCGAGTCAGTGATGCCATCCAGCCATCTCATCCTCTGTCATCCCCTTCTCCTCCTGCCCCCAATCCCTCCCAGCATCAGAGGCTTCTCCAATCAGTCAACTCTTCGCATGAGGTGGCCAAAATACTGGAGTTTCAGCTTCAGCATCATTCCTTCCAAAGAAATCCCAGGGCTGATCTCCTTCACAATGGACTGGTTGGATCTCCTTGCAGTCCAAGGGGCTCTCAAGAGTCTTCTCCAACACCACAGTTCAAAAGCATCAATTCTTCGGCGCTCAGCCTTCTTCACAGTCCAGCTCTCACATCCATACATGACCACAGGAAAGACCATAGCCTTGACTAGGCGAACCTTTGTTGGCAAAGTGATGTCTCTGCTTTTGAATATACTATCTAGGTTGGTCATAACTTTCCTTCCAAGGAGTAAGTGTCTTTTAATTTCATGGCTGCAGTTACCATCTGCAGTGATTTTGGAGCCCAGAAAAAGAAAGTCTGACACTGTTTCCACTGTTTCTCCATCTATTTCCCATGTAGTGATGGGACCAGATGCCATGATCTTCGTTTTTTGAATGTTGAGCTTTAAGCCAACCTTTTCACTCTCCACTTTCACTTTCATCAAGAGGCCAATTCAAGAGGTTTAATTCAATTCAATTCAATTCACGAGGCTTAATTTCACTTTCAATTAAGCCATGCCCGTGGGGCAACCCAAGATGGGCGGGTCATGGTGGAGATATCTGACAGGGTGTGGTCCACTGGAGAAGGGAATGGCAAACCACTTCAGTATTCTTGCCTTGAGAACCCCATGAGCAGTATGAAAAGGCAAAATGATAGGATACTGAAAGAGAAACTCCCCAGGTCAGTAGGTGCCCAATATGCTACTGGAGATCAGTGGAGAAATAACTCCAGAAAGAATGAAGGGATGGAGCCAAAGCAGAAAGAATACGCAGAATACATCAAGTGAAATACAGGGCTGGATGAATCACGAGCTGGAATCCAAATGGCTGGGGAAAATATCAACAACCTCAGATATGTTGATGACACTGATCTAATGGCAGAAAGCAAAGCGGCGAGAAACTAAAGAGCCTCTTGATGAAGGTGAAAGAAGAGATTGAAAATGCTGGCTTAAAATTCAACATTCAAATGATGAAGTTCATGGCATCTGGTCCTATCACTTCATGGCAAATAGATGGGGAAACAACCAAAACAATGACAGACTATTTTCTTGGGCTCCAAAATCACTGCAGATAGTGACTAAAGCTATGAAATCAAAAGATGCTTGCTCCTTGGACGAAAAGGGGCGACAAACCTAGATGGCATATTAAAAAGCAAAGACATCACTTTGTTGAAAAATGTCCATCTATTCAAAACTATGGTTTTTCCAGTAGTCATGTATGAATGTGAAAGTTGGACTATAAAGAAGACTGAGCACCAAAGAACTGATGCTTTTGAAATGTGGATGCTGAGTGCTGGAGAATACTCTTGAGAGTCCCTTCCACAGCAAGGAGAGCTAACCAGTCAATCCTAAAGGAAATAAACCCTGAATATTCATTGGAAGCACTGATGCTGAAGCTGAAACTCCAATACTTCAGCCACTTGATGTGAAGAGCCAACTCACTGGAAAAGAGCCTGATTCTGGGAAAGGTTGAGGGCAGGTGGAGAAGGTGGTACAGAGAGTGGCTGGATGGCATCATCGACTCAATGGACACGAGTTTGAGCAAACTCAGGACGATAATGAAGGCCAGGGAAGCCTGGCGTGCTGCCGTCCACAGGGTCACAGAATAGGACACGACTGAGCTACTGAACTCAGCAAGGAATCAGTTCAGTTCAGTTGCTCAGTCGTGTCTGACTCTTTGCAACCCCATGGACTGCAGCACGCCAGGCCTCCCTGTCCATCACCAACTCCTGGAGCTTACAGCAAGGAATACCACCCAATAAATACAATGTGATCCCTATTAAAACTTCAATGACCAATTTCACAGAAACGGAAAAGCCGATACTCAAACATATATGGAGTTTCAAGGAACTCCAGGTAGCTAAAACAATATTGAAAAAGAACAAAGATGGAGGACTCACATTTCCTGATTTCTAAATTTACTGCAAGTTTATGGTAACCAAAATCTTATGGCTCTGACATAGAGGTAAACATACAGATCGAGGAGAAAGAGTTAAGGATCCTATGGGCAATTAAGTTTCAACAAAGTAGCCAAGACCATTTTCAACAAATGGTGCTGGATCAGATCAGATCAGATCAGTCGCTCAGTCATGTCCGACTCTTTGCGACCCCATGAATCGCAGCACGCCAGGCCTCCCTGTCCATCACCAGCTCCTGGAGGTCACTCAGACTCACATCCATCGAGTCAGTGATGCCATCCAGCCATCTCATCCTCTGTCGTCCCCTCTCCTCCTGCCCCCAATCCCTCCCAGCATCAGAGTCTTCTCCAATGAGTCAACTCTTCGCATGAGGTGGCCAAAATACTGGAGTTTCAGCTTTAGCATCATTCCTTCCAAAGAAATCCCAGGGCTGATCTCTTTCAGAATGGACTGGTTGGATCTCCTTGCAGTCCAAGGGACTCTCAAGAGTCTTCTCCAACACCACACTTCAAAAGCATGAATTCTTCGGCGCTCAGCCTTCTTCACAGTCCAGGATACTCACATGCAAAAGAACGCTGTTACATCCTTGCATGTGTGTGAAGTCGCTCAGTCGTGTCCGACTCTTTGCGACCCCGTGGACTGTAGCCTCCCAGGCTTCTCGGTCCATGGGATTCTCCAGGCAAGAATATTGGAGTGGATTACCATATTCTTCTCCAGGGGATCTTCCCAACCCAGGGATCAAACCCAGGTCTCCCGCATTGGAGGCAGACGCTTTAACCTCTGAGCCACCAAAACTAACTCAAAATAGATTAAAGAACTGAACTGATGTTAAAGATTTATCTGTAAAACTTACAAAAGAAATTAAGGGATTAAATCTTCACAATCTTAGATTTGTCACCAGATCCTTAGGTACGAAACCAAAACTGAAAGTAACAACAATGAAAATAGGTAAATTGAACTTCTAATTAAAAACTTTGAGTTTAAAGGACATTATTAAGAAAATGAAAGGACATCCTCTACAGAATGGAACATAATATTAATGAACTACATATCTGATAAGAGTCTAGTACCCAGAATATATAAAGACCTACTGCAACCCAGAAACAAAGCAATTTTTTAATAGGCAATAAATAGACATTGAACAGATATTTCTCTGAAGATTTACAAATAGTCAGCTAATAGATAAAAACAGATAAAAATGCTCAAAATCATTGATTATTAGGAAAATGCAAATTACAACCACAGTAAGGTATTACTTCAAACCCACTAGGATGGTTAGAGTAATAATAATTTTTTTAAAGAAAATAATTTTCTCAAGGATATGGAGAAATTGAATCATCATATATTGCTGGTGATAATGTAAAATCTTCAGCCACTGTGGAAAACAGTTTGCCAGTTCCTCAAAATGTTAAACATGGAATTACCATATGACTTAACAATTATACTGTTAGATATATATCTAGAATAATTGAAAACAAGTCCTTAAACAAATATATATGCAACACATGCTCATAGCTGCTTGATGCATAATAGCCAAAAGGTGCAGCAGTCCAAATGTCCACCAGTGAATGAATGGATAAATCAGTTGTAGTATATATAATCAGAAGTTATTCAGCCATAAAAAGAGTGCTATAACATGAGTGAAACTGAAAAACACCATGCTAAGAAGCCAGACTCATATTTTATATGATTCCATTTATATGAAATATCCAGAATAGATAAATCCATAGAGACAGAATGCAGATAAGTGTTAACCAGAGGCAGAGGAATGGGTGATAACTGCTAATCAGTATGTTTCCTTTTAAGGTGATCAATATATTTTGGAATCTGATAGAGGTGAAAGTTGTACAATATTGTCATAATGTACTAAATTCCACTGAATTATATACTTTAAAATGGTTAACTATAGTGTCGTGTGAATTTCACTTCAATAAAAAAGGAGTAAAAAATTTATAAGAAGTGTCTTTGGAGCTCTTTAGAATCAATAAAACTTTAGAAGGCTCCAGTCTAAGCTCCTTGCAGTGGTCTCTTTAGAGAAGCTGTTGAGGTGTCTTTACATTTTTCTGGGAATTTGCTTCATATCTTCCCTTCCTTCCATCTTCTCCCTTATCTCCTGGTTCCAAAGGAGGCTCCAGACTTAACACAGCTGGACAGCAGCACCACGCATTCTCAACCAACAGAAATGAATAACATCAGGGTGAGCACCAGAGACTCTGTTCTTCAAATCTGTAATGTGAACTAGATTTCAGGTTCAATCTGACTGGCGTCTTTAATGAAAGAAGCATAGTCCCAGGCTGCAGATGGTCATGTATCTCTCTTCTGTTATGGAGCCCAAATTAGAGAGAGTCTGCGAGAAAAGAATAGCAAAGCAGCCTTACAAAGAGAAGCAGACATGAATGACAACAAGAATCTGGAAAAGACTGGATGTATGTATATGTAAAACTGATTCATTTTTCTGTACACCTGAAACTAACACAACATTGCTACTGCTGCTAAGTCGCTTCAGTCGTGTCCGACTCTGTGCGACCCCATAGATGGAAGCCCACCAGGCTCCCCTGTCCCTGGGATTCTCCAGGCAAGAACACTGGAGTGGGTTGCCATTTCCTTCTCCAATGCATGAAAGTGAAAAGTGAAAGCGAGGTCGCTCAGTCATGTCCGACTCTTACCGATCCCATGGACTAGAGCCTACCAGGCTCCTCCATCCATGGGATTTTCCAGGCAAAAGTACTGGAGTGGGGTGCCATTGCCTTCCCCGAACACAACATTATCAATCAACAATATTCCAAGAAAAAGAAATTACCGACTATGGATCCTTCCTTGGGGCAACTCATTTCTGAGGCCTAATGCCCCAGAATTTGGGCTTCATAAGAGACCCTGTGACTCTAACTAGTCATAATTTTTTCATGTATGTAGCTTCAATGCATTTCTGTGTTTTGCAACCTATGCAATTCTCCTATGCAGATGAGATATCAAGTATCATGTATGATATAAATATAAAAATCTGTCATTTAATCAAAATTCATTATACATTCATCAAACACATTAACTCTAAGATTTAATCAGGGAGATTGATACCAAAAATGATTGTTGTTATTCATTTGCTAAGTAATGTCAAACTCTTTGTGATCCCATGGACTGAAGCACACCAGGCTCCTCTGTCCTCCAGTAGTTTCCAGAATTTGTTCAAATTCATGTTTACTGAGATGGTGATACTATATAACCACTGTATCCTCTGTCACCCCCTTCTCCTCCTGCCTTCAGTCATTCCCAACATAAGGGTCTTTTCCAATGAGTTGGCTCTTCGCATCAGGTGGCTAAAGTATGGGAGCTTCAGCTTCAGCATCAGTCCTTCCAATGAATATTCAAGGTTGATTTCCTTTAGGATTTGGCTGGTTTGAGCTCCTTGGCATCCAGGGGACTCTCAAGAGTCTTCTCCAACACCACAGTTCAAAAGCATCAATTCTTCGGTGCTCAGCCTTCTTTATGATCTAACTCTCACATCCATACATGACTTCTGGGAAAATGATAGCTTTGACTAGACAGAACTTTGTTGGCAAAGTGATATCTCAGCTTTTTAATACCCTGACTAGGTTTGTCATAGCTTTCCTTCCAAGGAGCAAGTGTGTTCTATTTTGTGGCTGCTTTCACCATCTACAGTGATTTTGAAGCCCAAGGAAATAAAATGTCACTACTACTTTTTCCCCATCTATTTACATGAGGTGATAGGACTGGATGCCATGATCTTAGTTTTTTGAATGTTGAGTTTTAAGCCAGTTTTTTTTTCACTCTCCTCTCTTACCCTCATCAAGAGTCTCTTGTTCCTTTTCACTTTCTGCCATAAGTGTAGTTTTATCTGCATATCTGAGGTTATTGATATTTCTCCTACCAATCTTGATTCCAGCTTGTGATTCATCCAGCCCAGCATTTTACATAATGTACTCTGCATTCACGACCCAGATAATCATGATGGTGTGATCAATGACCTAGAGCCAGACATCCTGGAATGTGAAGTCAAGTGGGCCTTAGAAAGCATCACTACGAACAAAGCTAGTGGAGGTGATGGAATTCCAGTGGAGCTATTTCAAATCCTGAAAGATGATGCTGTGAAAGTGCTGCACTCAATATGCCAGCAAATCTGGAAAACTCAACAGTGGCCACAAGATTGGAAAAGGTCAGTTTTCATCCCAATCCCAAAGAAAAGCAATGCCAAAGAGTGCTCAAACTACCGCACAATTGCACTCATCTCACACGCTAGTAAAATAATGCTCAAAATTCTCCAAGCCAGGCTTCAGCAATATGTGAACCGTGAACTTCCTGATGTTCAAGCTGGTTTTAGAAAAGGCAGAGGAACCAGAGATCAAATTGCCAACATCCGCTGGATCATCAAAAAAGCAAGAGAGTTCCAGAAAAACATTTATTTCTGCTTTATTGACTATGCCAAAGCCTTTGACTGTGTAGATCACAAGAAACTGTGGAAAATTCTGAAAGAGATGGGAATAACAGACCACCTGATCTGCCTCTTGAGAAATCTGTATGCAGGTCAGGAAGCAACAGTTAGAACTGGTCATGGAACAACAGACTGGTTCCAAATAGGAAAAGGAGTACGTCAAGGCTGTATATTGTCACCATGTTTATTTAACTTATATGCAGAGTACATCATGAGAAATGCTGGACTGGAAGAAACAGAAGTTGGAATCAAGATTGCTGGGAGAAATATCAATAACCTCAGATATGCAGATGACACCACCCTTATGGCAGAAAGTGAAGAGGAACTAAAAAGCCTCTTGATGAAAGTGAAAGTGGAGAGTGAAAAGGTTGGCTTAAAGCTCAACATTCAAAAAACGAAGATCATGGCATCTGGTCCCATCACTACATGGGAAATAGATGGAGAAAGAGTGGAAACAGTGTCAGACTTTATTTTTCTGGGCTCCAAAATCACTGCAGATGGTGACTGCAGCCATGAAATTAAAAGACGCTTACTCCTTGGAAGGAAAGTTATGACCAACCTAGCAGAGACATTACTTTGTCAACAAAGGTTCGCCTAGTCAAGGCTATGGTCTTTCCTGTGGTCATGTATGGATGTGAGAGCTGGACTGTGAAGAAGGCTGAGCGCCGAAGAATTGATGCTTTTGAACTGTGGTGTTGGAGAAGACTCTTGAGAGTCCCTTGGACTGCAAGGAGATCCAACCAGTCCATTCTGAAGGAGATCAGCCCTGGGATTTCTTTGGAAGGAATGATGCTAAAGTTGAAACTCCAGTATTTTGGCCACCTCATGCGAAGATTTGACTCATTGGAGAAGACTCTGATGCTGGGAGGGATTGGGGGCAGGAGGAGAAGGGGACGACAGAGGATGAGATGGCTGGATGGCATCACTGACTCGATGGATGTGAGTCTGAGTGACCTCCGGGAGTTGGTGATGGATAGGGAGGCCTGGCGTGCTGCAGTTCATGAGGTCGCAAAGAGTCGGACATGACTGAGTGACTGATCTGATCTCTGACTCTGCATATAAGTTAAATAAGCAGGGTGACAATGTGCAGCCTTGATGTACTCCTTTCCCAATTTTAAACCAGTCCATTTTTTATGTCTGGTTCTAACTATTGCTTCTGGACCTGCATACGGGTTTCTCAGGAAACAGGTAAGGTGGTCTGGTATTTCCATCTCTTTAAGAAGTTTCCACAGTTTGTTGTGATTTTCACAGTCAAAGGTTTTAGAGTAGTCAATGAAGCAGAAGTATATGTTTCTTTGGAATTTCCTTGCTTTTTCTATGATCCAGTGGATGTTGGCTATTCAATCTCTGGTTCCTCTACCTTTTCTTTTGTGTGTGTGTGTGTGAAAAAAACTTTTTTTTTTAATTTATTATTATTATTTTAATTTACAATATTGTATTGATTTTGCCATACATCAACATGCATCCGCCACAGGTGTACACGTGTTCCCCATCCTGAACCCCCTCCCACCTCCCTCCCCATACCATCCCTCTGGGTCATCCCAGTGCACCAGCCCCAAGCTTCCTGTATCCTGCATCGAACCTGGACTGGCGATTCATTTCTTATATGATGTTATGTATGTTTTAATACCATTCTCCCAAATCATCCCCGCTGCCCACCCCCCACGGAGTCCAAAATAGTGTTCTATACATCTGTGTCTCTTTTGCTGTATTGAATACAGGGTTGTCGTTACCATTTTTCTAAATTCCATGTATATGCATTAGTATACTATATTGGTGTTTTTCTTTCTGGCTTACTTCACTCTGTATAATCGGCTCCAGTTTCACCCACCTCATTAGAGTTGATTCAAATGTATTCCTTTTAATGGTTGAGTAATACTCCATTGTGTATATGTACCACAGCTTTCTTATCCATTCACCCTGCTTGTACATCTGGAAGTTTTCAGTTCATGTTCTGCTGAAGCCTAGCTTGAAGGATTTTGAACCCTACCCTGCTATCAAGTAAAATGAGCACAATTGTACAGTAGTTTGAACATCCTTTGTGCTTAGTCTGTTCTTAGTCACTCAGTCATATCTGACTCTGCGACCCCATGACTGTAGCCCGCCAGGCTCCTCTGACCATGGGTTTTCTCCAGGCGAGAATACTGGAGTAGGTTGTCATTTCCTACTTCAGAGGATCTTCCTGTCCCAGGGATCAAACCTGAGTCTCCTGCATTGCAGGCAGATTCTTTACCAGTTGAGCTACAGGGAAGGCCCCAAACATTGTTTGGCATTGCCTTTCTTTGGGATTGGAATGAAAGCTGACCTTTTCCAGTCCTGTGGCCACTGCTGAATTTTCCAAATTTGCTGACATATTATGCAGTACTTTAACAGCATCATCTTTTAGGATTTGAAATAGCTCAGCTGGAATTCCATCACCTTCACTAGGTTTGTTCATAGTAGTATGCCCCATAAGGTCCATTTGACTTCCTGTTCTTGGATGTCTGGCTCTAGGTGAGTGACCAAACCATCATGGTTATCCATGTCATTGTGACTTTTTGTTTAGTTCTTCTGTGTGTTCTTGCCACCATTTCTTAATCTCTTATGCTTCTGTTAAGTCCTCACTCTTGCTGTCTTTTATCATGCCCATCTTTGCATGAAATATTCTGTGAAGAGAAAGTGAAGTCACTCAGTCATGTCAGACTGTTTGCAACCCCACAGACTGTAGCCTACCAGGCTTCTCCATCAGTGGGATTTTTCCAGGCAAGAGTACTGGAGTGGGTTGCCATTTCCTTCTCCAGAGGATCTTCCTAATCCAGGGATTGAACCCGGGTCTCTTGCATTGTAGGCGAATGCTTTACCCTCTGAACCACAAAGGAAGCCCCCTAAATGTTCCCTGGATGTCTCCAACTTTCTTGAAGACATCCATAGTCTTTTCCATTCTATTGTTTTCTTCTATTTACTTGAATTATTTGTTTAGGAAGGTCTTCTTATCTCTCTTTGCTATTCTCAGAAACTCTGCACTCAGTTGGGTGTATCATTCCCTTCCTCCCTTGCCTTTCATTTCTCTTGTTTTTTCAGCTATTTGTAAAACCTTCTCAGACAACCACTTTGCCTTTTTGCATCTCTTTTTCTTGGGGATGGTTTTAGTCACTGTTTCCTGTACAGTGTTAACAAACTTCTGCCCATTGTCCTTCAATGCTGGTGTTATATTTTGTTGATTACTATTGATAGACAAACAAAGTGTGCTTAAAAACAGCAAGAACAATTTTTTGTCCCAGTACAAAAGGCCTTAATAAGAAGCAGAAGGCAGAAAGTGACCACAAGAAAACTCATGGTTGAGTCATGAGAAAAAAATAGCAAAATCTTAACAAACAGAATAATTTTACCTTAAAAAAAGGATTATGTAAAGAAAACTTCAGATAGTAAAATCTGGGTTTTAAATCTATCCAATTAATTAAACATACTTTCACCTGTGCTTTTAGAGAGAGTGCCCAGTCACTGAAGTTTTTATTCAACATTGTTACAATAATTTTTCATTATATTTCTTTAGTGAAATATTTTTCATTTTCCACAATCCTTTGCAAACACTAACAGTGCAGTTACATAGAGCCAAAGCATCATGTATTCCATAAAAATCTTTGGCATTCGATTTATCCTTGTGACATCAAAAAGTAAAATCTAGGACACAACTTGCCTTATGGAGTATGGATCTTTATATACAGCAAGGAGTGCTGCTTCATTCATTTTCACTCCCAAGACTTTGACAAACGTCTAAAGTTAGAGAAAATCTGTTTTGGTATAGGGCTTCCCTGTAAATTGTATATACAAGATCTTCAGTTCTTTTCTTTAAAATTTAGGGATTGAAAACCTAAAATTTATATTAATATATCTGTTGATAGACTGACAATGTGGACATAGGAAAAAAGAACACCAAAGTGTAAACTGCAAAGTGAATGAATGGAATTAACTGAGACTTAATTTCATTGTTTATGCCTAAGCCTATTTTTTCATTGAAAGCTAGGTGAAATATGAGGATATATTTGGAGTTAAATTTGCCTACAGGGTATTTGTTAGCCATAGAAGTGATTCTATTGTGTTTATGTCTAAGTCTGCTTGAAGATGTAGACACATACCTATAATTGATGAGTTCCCTCCCTGGCCATCACTTCTTAAGACAGCACAATAGACTCTGTAACAGGAATCTAGACTTTCCCACTACCCTTTGTCCATCTTTAAATGAAGAGTTTAGAGGCAGAGGTAACATGGGAGTTGAGAAAGAAGGTCACATAATTTATTTCTGTGTGTGTGTGTGTGCGTGTGTTTATGTGTGTATGTGTATGTGTGTATGTGTGTGTGTGTGTGCATTTATGGGTATCGAAACATCAAAAGTGAATAAAAATAAGGTTTCCCCAAAATGACAGATTTGTAACAGATCAAATCTGAAAAATCCAGACAAGTTTTCCTTGAAGGTCTACAAAGCTCATGCTGTATCCCAAAGCAATATAAGTAAAAGCAAAAATGAACAAGTAGGCCCTAATCAAGCTTATAAGTTTTGGCACAGCAAAGAAAACTGTGAACAAAACAAAAAGACATCCTATGAAATGGGAGAAAATATTTGCAAATGATGCAACCATCAAGGGCTTAATTTTCAAAAATATAAAACCATTCATATAGCTCAATAACCACCCAATCAAAAAATGGGCAGGAGACCTAAATAGGCATTTTTCCAAAGAAGACATACAGGTGGCCAAGAGACACATGAAAAGATTCTTAACATAGCAGGTTATTAGAGAAATGCAAACCAAAGCTGCAGTGAGGTATCTTCACCTCACACAAGTCAGACTGTATGCTCAGTTGTGTCATAGAAGTCAGAATGATCACCATCAAAAAGTCTCCAAATAATAAATGCTGGAGAGGGTATGAAGAAAAGGAAATCCTCCTAAACTGTTGCTTGGAGTATAAATTGGTTCTGCCACTATAGAGAACATTATGGATGTTTTTTTTAAGAACTGAAAATAGAGTTAACATATGATCCTGCAATCCCATTCCTGGGCATATGTCGAAAAAATTCTAATTCAAACATATTTGCATGCCCATGTTCATAGCTGCATCATTTCCAATAGCTAAGCCATGGAAGCAACCTAAATGTCCATAGACAGATGAATGGATAAAAATTTATATATAGATATAGATATAGATAGATATACATAGGGCTTCCCTGGTGGCTCAATGGTAAAGAATCTGCCTGCCAATGTGAGAGATGCAGGTTCTATCTCTGTGTTGGAAAGATCCCCTGGAGAAGGAAATGGCAACCCACTCTAGGATTCTTGCCTGGGAAATCCCATGGACAGAGGAGTCCGGCGAGCTATAGTCTACGGGATCAAGAAAGAGTCAATATGACTTAGTGACAAAAACGACAACAAAACACACACACACACTTGTGAGTGCATCAATCTAGGGTCACACAAGGTGACCTCCAGAGGTAGCTCAGGACTCTGAGGTGCAAGTCGGAAGGAGGAGAGACTCCATTTCCCCAGCTTTGCATCCCCTGTGCTAATGAGTGTGCTTTCACCTACTGTGTGCTCTTGAACTTTGACAGACTGAACTGATCACCAGAGAAAAGTAACTTCAAGAACAAAATAAGATCCTTGGGCATGATATGCAGAAAGTGTTTTGCTTGTAAGCCTAAGTCTGCCATCCTCTTCATTCTTGCAACTGGAGTTCCAGATGTAGGGCAGCACATTCCTCTTCCAGTGTAATCCCCTCACACAATGTGAAGCAACAGCAGAAAGCTCACTCTTCGTGTACAGTTCAGCGAAATATTAACTACATAGCTCTTGCCAGGTAGATAGATAGATGTAATAGGGTGGGAGGGGGGATAAAGAGGGTTCCTTTGATTCTGTTTCTGCCACGTCCTTGAAATGTTTGCCTCCTCAATGCCTTGCTCATCTCTCTGTAAAGTAAGAGTAATATTCATAAATCCATGCTAGGAAGTTTACAAGTCTCAAAAGCAAATGAAATTATTTTTTCTACCCACAAAATAGGCAGAAAGTTTCCATAAATATTTCTCCTCAAGACAAGCTGGTAGCCAATTTCACATTTTTCTATGAGAAAAATATTCCTGTCCTAATTACCTGAATGCCTGAACCTTCCCGCATATGGGGAGATGTATGCAGGCTGTAAAGATTCCCTGTGGCAAAATTCCCTTCCAGAGGAGTTCATCATTCTCAGACCAGGAGGTAGATTTCAATATAGTTTATGTCACCCCAGAGCCTTCATGGCAAATGTTAGAGCTGGTGTCTCTAGTCCTGTTTTTAAAAGGTCTCAGACTTCATCCAGAAGTCAGTCTAGTTTCTTTACAGCTGTCATTCAAGGTCAAATCATCATCTGTAGTTCAACAGATCTTTTGCGTGATATTTTAGAACCTCTAACTTGAAACAAGGACTTGTTTTGTTTTAATGCCTCTGAAGCTCTTGCTCTCCAGGCCGTTCTTGAAGATTAGCTATAATATTTGCATTGCCCTGTGACACTGGGAAAATGAGCTATGTTGCTACAAACAAAATTATGAAGATGAGTCTTTCTTTGAAGAGGGATTTAAAAGGAACAGGAGTGGAAGAAGACTTAAACAAAAAACTGTAGACAGCAAATTTTGACACAGACATTAATAGTAAATTAATAAGAAAGGTACGTGCTCAACTGCTTGTGGCTCCATGGACTGTAGCCCACCAGGCTCCTTTGTACGTGGAATTTTCCAGGCAAGAATACTGGAGTGGGTTGCTATTGCCTCCTCCAGGGCATCTTCCCGATCCAGGGACAGAACCCGTGTCTATTGTGTCTCCTGCATTGGCAAGAGAGTTCTTTACCACTAGCACCACCTGGGAAGTTGCAATAAGTAAGATGCATGGGAGACAAACAGGGATGAAGGGAGAGCTATTTCGGAAAAATTCTTTAAAGATATTAAAGGAGGAATCTGCAATAATTTAAATAAATGTGAGACATGAAAGCAAGTGCAAGTTTTGAGATAATTCTGTCAGGTTGCATTCTCTGAGGGCTTTTGTTGGCCTTTTGATTGCTGTGAAAATGTGGAGGAATCAGAGGTCTGGGCTGAACTAGTTGTCAATACTTAATATGAAAATGCCTGCCTGGCAGATGCCTCCATCGGGGTCAGCATTAATTTTTAAAAGTCACATACAGTAAGAAGTTAACAAAAGTATTGAAACATACTATCTCTAGCTTGTTCCAGTCATGTCTGACTTTTTGCGACACTTTGGACTGTAGCCTGCCAGGCTCCTTTGTGAATGGGGATTCTCCAAGCAAGAATACTGGAGTGGGTTGCCGTGCCCTCCTCCAAGGGATCTTCTGGACCCAGGGCTAGAACCCATGTCTCTTATGTCTCCTGCATTGGCAGATGGATCCTTTACCACTAGCGCCACCTGAGAAGCCCGAAACATGCTAAGCGTTTATGTCAGATCAGATCAGTCGCTCAGTCGTGTCCGACTCTTTGCGACCCCATGAACTGCAGCACGCCAGGCCTCCCTGTCCATCACCAACTCCCGGAGGTCACTCAGACTCACATCCATCGAGTAAGCGTTTATGTATTTATCCACAAATCTTATCCTGCAGACCAAGATCTTTTCCTTGAGAATGGTTATGCTGCTGCTGCTGCTGCTAAGTCGCTTCAGTCGTGTCCAACTCTGTGCGACCCCATAGACAGCAGCCCACCAGGCTCTGCCATCCCTGGGATTCTCCAGGCAAGAACACTGGAGTGGGTTGCCATTTCCTTCTCTATTGCGTGAAAGTGAAAAGTGAAAGTGAAGTCGCTCATTCGCGACCGACTTGTAGCGACCCCATGGACTGCAGCCCACCAGGCTCTTCCATCCATGGGATTTTCCAGGCAAGAGTACTGGAGAATGGTTATAGATCTTTGCTTTTCTTTCATTACCATTTAGGACAAACTTGTTAAGTAGCATAGCCAAGCTCAAGGAAACGGATAGCATGGGTGATAGGCCAGTTCCACTCTCCATCAGCTTTAAGAATGTACATCTAATTCATGCCTTCTTAAGAGGATCACATGAAGTGATGCGTGTGCACACATTCTGTTCCCTTCCCAAATAATCTGTTGTTTTTGTGGCTAAATGAGTAGCTAATACATCAGATCACATGATTCTTGAAGAAGGAGGCTATGTCTTACTTATTTGGGGGTGAAAGTGAAGTCGCTCAATCTTGTTCGACTCTTTGAGGCCCCATGAACTGGGGCCTACCAGGATCCTCCGTCCATGGGATTTTCCAGGCAAGAGTACTGGAGGGGGTTGCCATTTCCTTCTCCAGGGGATCTTCCTGACCCAGGGATCGAACTTGGGTGTCCTGCACTGTAGGCAGATGCTTTACCCTCTGAGCCACCAGGGAAGTCCCATTTGGGGTTATCACCAAGTATATCTAATATATGCCTTTTCCACTGTGGATACTCAACAAATGCTTGTTCAATGAGGTTTTCAGAGGCTAAGACTAGATTATGTCTCATATAGTCTGACATTTGCCCCATACATTTGCATGTTGCTAATGCTTTTTGCTATTACAAGTGTGTGCTCTTGGCAAAACTCTGTTAGCCTTGGCCCTGCTTCATTTTGTACTCCAAGACCAAATTTTCCTGTTACACCAGGTATCTCTTGACTTCCTACTTTTGCATTCCAGTCCTGTATGATGAAAAGGACATCTTTTGGGGGTGTTAGTTCTAGAAGGTCTTGTAGACCTTCATTGAACCATTCAATTCAGCTTCTTCAGAATTACTGGTTGGGCCATAGACTTGGATTACTGTGATACTGAATGGTTTCCTTGGAAACGAACTGAGATCATTCTGTTGTTTTTGAGATTGCACCCAAGTACTGCATTTCAGACTCTTGTTGACTATGAGGGTTACTCCATTTCTTCCAAGGGATTCTTGCACACATTAGTAGATATAATGGTCATCTGAATTAAATTCACCAATTCAGGTCCATTTTAGTTCACTGATTCTTAAAATGTTGATGTTATGGCCAACCTAGATAGCATATTGAAAAGCAGAGACATTACTTTGCCAACAAAGGTCCACCTACTCAAATTATGGTTTTTCCAGTAGTCATGTATGGATGCAAGAGTTGGACTGTGAAGAAAGCTGACCACCGAAGAACTGATGCTTTTGAACTTTTGAACTGATGCTTTTTGAACTCAAGAGTCTTAGAGAAGACTCTTGAGAGTCCCTTGGACTGCAAGGAGATCCAACCATTCCATTCTAAAGGAGATCAGTCCTGGGTGTTCATTGGAAGGACTGATGCTAAAGCTGAAACTCCAATACTTTGGCCACTCATGCAAAAAGTTGTTGACTCATTGGAAAAGACTCTGATGCTGGGAGGGATTGGGGGCAGGAGGAGAAGGGGACAACAGAGAATGAAATGGTTGGACGGCATCACCAACTCGATGACAAGAGTTTGAGCAAGGTCTGGGGGTTGATGATGGACAGGGAAACCTTGCGTGCTGCAGTCCATGGGATCGCAAAGAATCAGACATGACTGAGTGACTGAACTGAACTGAATTCTTTTTAATTATTGTATAATGGAGGTAGGTATGAAACAAGAAATTGTTAGGAATCATAGACATCTTGATAAGTGTATATTTATGTCATTTTCTCACAAAAGACCTAAAGAACCTAGAAACATAAAGTTAGGGAATAAGTTGAATTCTCTGACATCATGTTAAGTCTTAGTAGACAAATTATTTTTATCCTGCATATGATAAACATCAATTTAAATAATGCTGAGATTGTCTAAGATTTCATTCAAGAAAATATGGGACCACAAATAATTACTAGAGAATTTAGTCTCATGTGAAGTAAATGTATATTAAGCTGTATATTACACTTTCTGATCAGCTTAAAAAAGTAATATAAAACAATGCTTACAACTGGTACCTCAGAAAATAATGTTTGATGGAGACTAAGATTTCTGGGTTATTTTTCATCCTTCAACCTGTCCTGCAACATTAAGCAAGTCAAGAAATGTATATTTTCTTTTTTATCTTGTGTTCAGTCGCTCAGTCATATCCGACTCTTTGCAACCCTCTGTATTGCAGCATGCCAGGCCTCCCTGTCCATCACCAACTCCCAAAGATCACTCAGACTCACATACATTGAGACAGTGATGCCACCCAGCCATCACATCCTCTGTCATCCCCTTCTCCTCCTGCCCCCAATCCCTCCCAGCATCAGAGTCTTTTCCAATGAGTCAACTCTTTGCATGAGGTGGCCAAAGTACTGGAGTTTCAGCTTTAACATCATTCCTTCCAAAGAAATCCCAGGGCTGATCTCCTTCACAATGGACTGGTTGGATCTCCTTGCAGTCCAAGGGACTCTCAAGAGTCTTCTCCAACACCACAGTTCAAAAGCATCAATTCTTCAGTGCTCAGCTTTCTTCACAGTCCAACTCTCACATCCATACATGACCACAGGAAAAACCATAGCCTTGACTAAACGGACCTTTGTTGGCAAAGTAATGTCTCTGCTTTTGAATATGCTATCTACGTTGGTCATAACTTTCCTTCCAAGGAGTAAGCGTCTTCTAATTTCATGGCTGAAGACACTATCTGCAGTGATTTTGGACTCCCCAAAAATAAAGTCTGACACTGTTTCCACTGTTTCTCCATCTATTTCCCAAGAAGTGATGGGACTGGATGCCATGATCTTCGTTTTCTGAATGTTGAGCTTTAAGCCAATTTTTCACTCTCCACTTTCACTTTCATCAAGAGGCTTTTAGTTCCTCTTCACTTTCTGCCATAAGGGTGGTATCATCTGCATATCTGAGGTTATTGATATTTCTCCCGGCAATCTTGATTCCAGCTTGTGTTTCTTCCACTCCAGCGTTTCTCATGATGTACTCTGCATATAAGTTAAATAAGCAGGGTGACAATATACAGCCTTGACGTACTCCTTTTCCTGTTTGGAACCAGTCTGTTGTTCCATGTCCAGTTCTAACTGTTGCTTCCTGACCTGCATACAGATTTCTCAAGAGGCAGATCAGGTGGTCTGGTATTCCCATCTCTTTCAGAATTTTCCACAGTTTATTGTGATCCACACAGTCAAAGGCTTTGGCATAGTCAATAAAGCAGAAATAGATGTTTTTCTGGAAATCTCTTGCCTTTTCCATGATCCAGCAGATGTTGGCAATTTGATCTCTGGTTCCTCTGCCTTTTCGAAAACCAGCTTGAACATCAGGAAGTTCACGGTTCACATATTGCTGAAGCCTGGCTTGGAGAATTTTGAGCATTACTTTACTAGCGTGTGAGATGAATGCAATTGTGCGGTAGTTTGAGCATTCTTTGGCATTGTCTTTCTTTTGGTTTGGAATGAAAACTGATCTTTTCCAGTCCTGTGGCCACTGCTGA
The DNA here is from genome assembly GCA_935064755.1 of Tragelaphus eurycerus. Classification (NCBI taxonomy): domain Eukaryota; kingdom Metazoa; phylum Chordata; class Mammalia; order Artiodactyla; family Bovidae; genus Tragelaphus; species Tragelaphus eurycerus. The sequence continues at coordinate 5,102,159 of CAKXYN010000112.1, forward strand.
GTTTTCCAAATTTGCTGGCATATTGAGTGCAGCACTTTCACACCATCATCTTTCAGGATTTGGAATAGCTCAACTGGAATTCCATCACCTCCACTAGCTTTGTTTGCAGTGATGCTTTCTAAGGCCCACTTGACTTCACATTCCAGGATGTCTGGCTCTAGGTCAGTGATCACACCATCATGATTATCTGGGTTGTGAAGATCTTTTTTGTACAGTTCTTCTGTGTCTTCTTGCCACCTGTTCTTAATATCTTCTGCTTCTGTTAGATCCATACCATTTCTGTCCTTTATCGAGCCCATCTTTCCATGAAATGTGCCCTTGGTATCTCTGATTTTCTTGAAGATGCTTTCTAAGGCCCACTTGACTTCACATTCCAGGATGTCTGGCTCTAGGTCAGTGATCATACCATCATGATTATCTGGGTTGTGAAGATCTTTTTTGTACAGTTCTTCCATGTATTCTTGCCATCTCTTCTTAATATCTTTTGCTTCTGTTAGGTCCATATCATTTCTGTCCTTTATCGTGCCCATCTTTGCATGAAATGTTCCTTTGGTATCTCTGATTTTCTTGAAGAGATCTCTAGTCTTTCCCATTCTGTTGTTTTTCTCTATTTCTTGGCATTGATCACTGAAGGCTTTCTTATCTCTTCTTGCTAACTTTGGAACTCTGTGTTCAGATGTTTATATCTTTCCTTTTCTCCTTTGCTTTTCTCTTCTCTTCTTTTTACAGCTATTTGTAAGGCCTCCCCAGACAGCCATTTTGCTTTTTTGCATTCCTTTTCTACGGGGATGGTCTTGATCCCTGTCTCCTGTACAATGTTCTGAACCTCATTCCATAGTTCATCAGGCACTCTCTCTATCAGATCTATGGCCTTAAATCTATTTCTCACTTCCACTGTATAATCATAAGGGATTTGATTTAGGTCATACCTGAATGGTCTAGTGGTTTTCCCTACTTTCTTCAGTCTGAATTTGGCAATAAGGAGTTCATGGTCTGAGCCACAGTCAGCTCCTTGAATCACAATAAACTGTGGAAAATTCTGAAACAGATGGGAATACCAGACCACCTGCCTCTTAAGAAACCTATATGCAGGTCAGGAAGCAACAGTTAGAACTGCACATGGGAAAAAAACAGACTTGTTCCAAATAGGAAAAGGAGTACATCAAGGCTGTATATTGTCACCCTCCTTATTTAGCTTATATGCAGAATACATCGTGAGAAATGCTGGGCTGGAAGAAGCACAAGCTGGAATCAAGATTGCCGGGAGAAATATCAATAACCTCAGATATGCAGATGATACCACCCTTATGGCAGAAAGTGAAGAGGAACTAAAAAGCCTCTTGATGAAAGTGAAAGAGGAGAGTGAAAATGTTGGCTTAAAGCTCAACATTCTAAAAACTAAGATCATGGCATCTGGTCCCATCACTTCATGGCAAATAGGTGAGTAAAACAGTGGAAACAGTGTCAGACTTTATTTTGGGGGGCTCCAAAATCACTGCAGATGGTGATTGCAGCCATGAAATTAAAAGATGCTTACTCCTTGGAAGGAAAGTGATGAGCAATTAGATAGCATATTCAAAAGCATATTCAAAAGCAGAGACATTACTTTGCCAACAAAGGTCCATCTAGTCAAGGCTATGGTTTTTCCAGGGGTCATGTATGGATATGAGAGTTGGACTGTGAAGAAGGCTGAGTGCCAAAGAATTGATCCTTTTGAACTGTGGTGTTGGAGAAGACTCTTGAGAGTCCCTTGGACTGCAAGGAGATCCAACCAGTCCATTGTGAAGGAGATCAGCCCTGGGATTTCTTTGGAAGGAATGATGCTAAAGCTGAAACTCCAGTACTTTGGCCATCTCATGTGAAGAGTTGACTCATTGGAAAAGACTCTGATGCTGGGAGGGATTGGGGGCAGGAGGAGAAGGGGAAGACAGAGGATGAAATGGATGGGTGGCATCACCGTCTTGATGGACGTGAGTCTGAGTGAACTCTGGGAGTTGGTGATGGACAGGGAGGCCTGCTGCTAAGTCACATCAGTCGTGTCTGACTCTGTGTGACCCCATAGACGGCAGCCCACGACCCTTCCCATCCCTGGGATTCTCCAGGCAAGAATACTGGAGTGGGTTGCCATTTCCTTCTCCAGGGGATCTTCCAAACCCAAAGATTGAACCCATGTCTCCTTCATTGCAGGTAAGCCCTTTACTGCTGTGTCACCATGGGAGCCCATTACATCAACTATGTATGTATGTGTTAGTCACTTAGTCGTGTCCAACTCCTTGCAACCCCATGAACTGCAGCTCACCAGGCTCCTCTGGCCATGGAGTTCTCCAGGAAAGAATACTACGGTGGGTTGCCATTGCCTTCTCCAGTAAATCAGCTATCAGATCAGATCAGATCAGTCACTCAGTCATGTCCGCCTCTTTGTGACCCCATGAATTGCAGCACGCCAGGCCTCCCTGTCCATCTATATGAACCTTTGTTGGCAAAGTAATGTCTCTGCTACCCAATATAAAATAAAAAATAATTTTTTAATTTAAATTTATTTATTTTAATTGGAGTCTAATTACTTTACAATATTGTATTGGTTCTACCACACATCAACATGAATCCACCACAGGCGTACACGTGTTCCCCATCCTGATCCCCCCTCCCACCTCCCTCCGCATACCCTCCCTCCGGGTCATCTCAATGCACCAGCCCCAAGTATTCTGTATCAAACCTGGACTGGTGATTCATTTCTTATATGATATTATACATGTTTCCTTGACATTCCCCCAAATCATCCCACCCTCTCCCTCTCTCACAGAGTCCAAAAGACTGTTCTATACATCAGTGTCTCTTTTGCTCTCTCGAATACAGAGTTATCTTTACCATCTTTCTAAATTCCATATATGTTAGTATACTGTATTGGTGTTTTTCTTTCTGGCTTACTTTACTCTGTATAATAGGCTCCAGTTTCATCCACCTCATTAGAACTGATTCAAATGTATTCTTTTTAATGGCTGAGTGATCAGATCAGATCAGATCAGATCAGTCGCTCAGTCGTGTCCGACTCCTTGCGACCCCATGAACCACAGCACGCCAGGCCTCCCTGTCCATCACCAACTCCCGGAGGTCACTCAGACTCACATCCATCGAGTCAGTGATGCCATCCAGCCATCTCATCCTCTGTCGTCCCCTTCTCCTCCTGCCCCCAATCCCTCCCAGCATCAGAGTCTTCTCCAATGAGTCAACTCTTCGCATGAGGTGGCCAAAATACTGGAGTTTCAGCTTTAGCATCATTCCTTCTAGAGAAATTCGAGGATTGATCTCCTTCAGAATGGACTGGTTGGATCTTCTTGCAGTCCAAGGGACTCTCAAGAGTCTTCTCCAACAACATAGTTCAAAAGCATCAATTCTTCGGCGCTCAGCCTTCTTCACAGTCCAGCTCTCACATCCATACATGACCACAGGAAAGACCATAGCCTTGACTAGGCGAACCTTTGTTGGTAAAGTAATGTCTCTGCTTTTGAATATGCTATCTAGGTTGGTCATAACTTTCCTTCCAAGGAGTAAGCGTTTTTTAATTTCATGGCTGCAGTCACCATCTGCAGTGATTTTGGAGCCCAGAAAAACAAAGTCTGACACTGTTTCCACTGTTTCCCCATCTATTTCCCATGCAGTGATGGGACCAGATGCCATGATCTTCGTTTTCTGAATGTTGAGCTTTAAGCCAACCTTTTCACTCTCCACTTTCACTTTCATCAAGAGGCTTTTTAGCCCCTCTTCACTTTCTGCCATAAGAGTGGTGTCATCTGCATATCTGAGGTTATTGATATTTCTCCCAGCAATCTTGATTCCAACTTGTGTTTCTTCCAGTCCAGCATTTCTCATGATGTACTCTGCATATAAGTTAAATAAACATGGTGACAATATACAGCCTTGACGTACTCCTTTTCCTATTTGGAACCAGTCTGTTGTTCCATGACCAGTTCTAACTGTTGCTTCCTGACCTGCATACAGATTTCTTAAGAGGCAGATCAGGTGGTCTGGTATTCCCATCTCTTTCAGAATTTTCCATAGTTTATTGTGATCCACACAGTCAAAGGCTTTGGCATAGTCAATAAAGCAGAAATAGATGTTTTTCTGGAACTCTCTTGCTTTTTCCATGATCCAGCGGATGTTGGCAATTTGATCTCTGGTTCCTCTGCCTTTTCTAAAACCAGCTTGAACATCAGGAAGTTCACGGTTCACATATTGCTGAAGCCTGGCTTGGAGAATTTTGAGCATTACTTTACTAGCGTGTGAGATGAATGCAATTGTTCGGTAGTTTGAGCACTCCTTGGCATTGCCTTTCTTTGGGATTGGATGAAAACTGACCTTTTCCAATCTTGTGGCCACTGCTGAGTTTTCCAAATTTGCTGGCATATTGAGTGCAGCACTTTCACAGCATCATCATTCAGGACTTGGAATAGCTCCACTGGAATTCCATCACCTCCACTAGCTTTGTTCGTAGTGATGCTTTCTAAGGCCCATTTGACTTCACATTCCAAGATGTCTGGCTCTAGGTCAATGATCACATCATCATGATTATCTAGGTCTTGAAGCTCTTTTTTGTACAGTTCTTCTGTGTATTCTTGCCACCTCTTCTTAACATCTTCTGCTTCTGTTAGGTCCACACCATGTCTGTCCTTTATCGTGCCCATCTTTGCATGAAATGTTCCTTTGGTATCTCTGATTTTCTGGAAGAGATCCCTAGTCTTTCCCATTCTGTTGTTTTCCTCTATTTCTTTGCATTGATCACTGAAGAAGGCTTTCTTATCTCTTCTTGCTATTCTTTGGAACTCTGCATTTAGATGTTTATATCTTTCCTTTACTCCTTTGCTTTTTGCTTCTCTTCTGCTGAGTGATACTCCATTGTATATATGTACCACAGCTTTCTTATCCATTCATCTGCTGATGGACATCTAGGTTGCTTCCATGTCCTGGCTATTATAAACAGTGCTGCAATGAACATTGGGGTACACGTGTCTCTTTCAATTCTGGTTTCCTCAGTGTGTATGCCCAGCAGTGGGATTGCTGGGTCAATATTTTTAAAGGCTTTTTGTAAAGTTATGGTGGTAGGAACAGGTATTGGGTATGTCAAGGCCCAAGAGAACTTATCAACACGGCTGAATAGAGGGGCTGATGAAGAGGCACTTGGCCTTCTGAGTTGGGGCCATGTTTCCTAGAGTCTGTAATAGTGTTTAAGTAAGGGAATATGCTTCCCTGGTAACTAAGGAAATGGGCTTCCCTGATAGCTCAGTTGGTAAAGAATCCTCCTCCAATGCTGGAAACCCCAGTTGGATTCCTGGGTAGGGAAGATGCACTGGAGAAGGGATAGGCTACCCACTCCAGTATTCTGGCCTGGAGAATTCCAGGAACTGTATAGTCCACGGGGTCGCAAAGAGTTGGACAGGACTGAGTGACTTTCACTTTCAAGGGGATATGTATAATGAAGGTGTGCTTTTAAAAAGTTTTTAAGGGTGTATCAGATAACCTTCCTCCTAATTGCCTAAAGAATGTAGATAAGAGAAGAATATGGCAACCCACTGCAGCATTCTTGCCTGAGAAATCCCATGGACAGAGAAGTCTGGCAGGCTGCAGTCCGTGAGGCCACAAAGAGTCAGACATAACTTAGTGACTAAACAGTAACGACAACAATCATCTGTCTTACTAACCACAAGACCACATCTTTCTTTCTAAACAATAGCAGAACCAGCACAGGACTTCCCTGGCAGTACAGTGGATAAGAATCAGCCTGCCAATGCAGGGCACACGGGTTTGATCCCTTGTCCGGGAAGACCCCATCTGTAACAGAGCAGCTAAGCTAGTGTGCCACACCTCCTGAACCCATGTTCCACAGCACTGAAGCCTGTGAGCCTGGAGCCTGTGCTCCATAATAGAAGCCACTGCACTGAGAAGCATGCACTGAACCTGGAGAGAAGCCCCCACTGGCCACAACTAGAGAGACAGCCCATGTGCAGCGATGGAGACCCAGTGCAACCAAAAGTAAATAAAATAAATACATTTTTAAGAGTAGCACCAGCACAGAACCTCCTAGTTACCCAACTCAATAAACTCCAGATCTTTCAATGCTATACTTGAAAATCTTCCCACATTTATTTCTCTTTAAAATGTGGAAAATTGTAAGAGTGACTCATCACATGCAAAAATACCTCTGGGGTCAATACAGGTCACCTGAATCTGGCTGTAGTGGCTAATATTGAGGCAGAGGACAGTAACATTAAACACTTCATGAGTTTTTACTCATTCTCCATTCAAATATTTGGGTGTCTAGTATGTGACAGGAACTGGCTTAGGTGTTTGTTTTATTCATTCAGTTCAGTTCAGTTCAGCTGTGTCTGACTCTTTGCAACTCCATGGACTGCAGCACATCAGGCCTCCTGTCCATCGCCATTTTATTCATTGATATATTTCAAAGATCCAACCACCCACCACCCACCTATCTATCTATGAAACTAACTTTGGGAAGAAGGAGGGGTGAAGAGGTAGGAACAAGATGGAGACAGACATCTTTTTAGATCAAATTTTCCTCTTCTATTAGCTGAAACATTAAAATTACAGTTAACTCATTCTGTCATAAGATTAACAAGCGCTGAAGAGGACCTGTTGCCTGAAATCCCTTTACAATAGCTACAGCAGTGACCTTCTTACTTTTGTTTGCTTTTTTTCCACCAACTGTCCTTAAGCCAAAAGCTAGTTCCTTATGCCTTCTCTATTTGGTCAAGCTGTGCCCCGTAGAACACCGCAAAAATAAGTCTACTTCCCACATGTAATTTGTCTGTGTGTATGGACAGCAAGGAGATCCCACCAGTCCATTGTGAAGAAGATCAGCCCTGGGATTTCTTTGGAAGGAATGATGCTAAAGCTGAAACTCCAGTACTTTGGCCACCTCATGCAAAGAGTTGACTCATTGGAGAAGACTCTGATGCTGGGAGGGATTGGGGGCAAGAAGAGAAGGGGACGACAGAGGATGAGATGGCTGGATGGCATCACTGACTCAATGGACGTGAGTCTGAGTGAACTCCAGGAGTTGGTGTTGGACAGGGAGGCCTGGTGTGCTGCAATTCATGGGGTCATGAAGAGTCAGACATGACTGAGCGACTGATCTGATCTGATTTGATATATTTATATGGGGTTAGTAAGATATATATATATAGATAGATAGATAGATATAGATAGATAGATAGATAGATAGATATAGATATATATGTGTATCTGTTTTAAATCAATTTATCTGTCAGTGGACACTCAGGTTGATTCCACCTTTTGTCTCTTATTGCTTAATTTTGCATGTACACTTAAGAAGAAGGTGTATTTTGTTGTTGGGTATTTTATATTGGGGTATAGTTGATTTGCCTGGAGAAGGGAATGGCAAACCAGAACACTCTACCTAGTTTGTGTTGTTAAAGTCCTCTAGTTCCTTACTTTGGTACTGAGAATGGGATATTGACTTCTCCAAATCTTATTATAGAATTGTATTTCTCTTTTCAATATTATCAATTTTTGCTTCATATATTTTCTGCATTTTAACAGCATATAATTGACAAATGAAGTTGTATACATTAAAAAAAAAAAAAAATGAGACTGTAGACAGAGGACCTGTTCCAGGAAGGGAGCTATCACCATAGATGAGTATAATATACAGTAGGCGTGGAGACAGGGAGGAACCCAGTGAAGTCTTTTCTAAAGTTCATCTCTGTTTCTCATTGTCTCTGCTTAGCTCAGCAAACATTTAAGTAACAAATTTGCTTTTCTATCTTCATATGAAGTGCCTTTCTTCCCTTTTAAGTCCCAAACCACTACTCCTAACGTTCTTTTTTGTCTTTAGCTGAAGATGGTATTTAAGGCGAGGTCTTCAATCATTTGGGGAGTTAGTTTTCCTGGGCCTCTCCCATGTATGTGCATGCTAAGTTGCTTCAGTCGTGTCCGACTCTTTGGATCCTATAGACACTGGTTCAGTAGGCTCTCCTGTCCATGAGATTTTCCAGGCAAGAATACTGGAGTGGGTTTCCATGCCCTCCTCCAGGGGATCTTCCCAACCCATGGATCGAACCTGCATCTCTTTGGTCTCCTGTGTTGACAGGCAGGTTCTTTACCACTAGCACCACCTGGGAAGCTCCCATATATACTTGTTACTAAACTTTGATTTTCTTCTGTTAATCTGTCTCATGTCAATTTAATTCTGAAACAAGCCAGAAGAATCTAGATGGGTACAGGACTATGTCTTTCTGTCCAACACCAACAAAAAGTTGACTGCAACAAAGGCTTAAAGTGAGGACAATTAGGCTTGAAGTTAGGGTGGTGGCAGAGAATGGGAAGGAAGAAGCAGAAGCAAGGAGCAAAGTAAGCAAGGGAAGGAGAGACAGGTGGGATGCAGACCATGGAAAGGAGCATGAAGTGTGACTCCAAGAGAAAGGATGATACAACCTTCAGAGACAGAATCCTGGACAGAAAGCAGGCTGAAATGAAATAAGGAAGCTTGGTTTGTAATTATTCTGGGTCTAATTTAAAAGTCATACAGAGAAGAACAGGGCTGCTGCTGTAGAGAGGAGACACACTAGAAATAGGAATTTCAGAATCATGTTTATAGAAATAATAGCTAAAGCTATGAGAATGTCTGAGCTTTCCAAGAGAGGGCATAGTAAGAGAGGGGCTAGGAATGTGTGCAGTCAAAAGTAGGAACATAGAAGGGGCCAAAAAGAGCCTTAGGATGTGGCAGGACCAGAAATGTAACATTGTTTAGACCAGGATGAAAAACCTTTCAAGGGTCAGATTGAATGCTGGATACAAATATGAAAAATATAGCATGGAAAAACTGATAGCATTTGATCACGGCATTGCAGATGATCTGAGAAAGTGTAGTTTCTATAGATATGGAGGTCAGAACAGAGGAAGGCCACCATGGGGCTTAGTCATTGGAGAATCTTCCTGTGAAAATAAAGATAAACAGTCTAAGCTGGAGAAACGACCAAAGCATATCAGGAAGCCTGAGCCTCTAGAGTTTGATGACAGAGAGCAGGAAATCTGTGCTGAACAGATGACAAGCTAGAAATAAGAGCAGCTTAGTAGAAGTGGAGAGTTACTTGGAAGCATGGAGAGAAGAGACCTCTGTCCTGAAGACAGAAGGAGGTAAAATCAACCTCCAATTAAAATATATAAATTTAAATTTAAAAAAATCATGCTGCAATAGGCCAGTGATGGTGTGAGCAGGACTGCCCTGGACACCTGTCTAGAAATAAAAGGCTTAGCATCTCCTCCTTGCTTAGCGGCCTGTGGCTGTAGGATGAGGGCGTCCTTTCACTCTACGGTCTCAGTTCTCTGCACACAGTGCACTGGGAGCAACCCTGCCCAGATCTCCATGCCAGGGCCCAGCATCACTACTGGCAAACGCACTCAGATGGCTGCTCATCAGGAGAGACAGCATCATCCGTTCTCAGGATGCTTTGACCCATGAGTTCCACGTGTTGCTTCTCCAGTCACTTCCGCTGATGGCAAAGGAGGGATTTATAAGAATAAGGGACAAAATGAGTTTCAGAGAAATAAATATTTTATTTTCTTATAAATGTGGCCCAAGCTTCTTGAGCAAACAGAATTTTTCTATAGTGGGCACACATCTTCAGATTCCTCTGGGGAGGGGATGCAGCATGCAACACAGACAGACAGGCCAGGAGAGAAACTCCTGGAGAGCACGGGGAGAGAAGGTGAGGGGAGAGGGGTGACCCTCTGCCACAAGCTAGGACCCCGTGGCACTCATCACATGTCCCTGCAGCTCAATTTCCTCATTAGTTAAATGGTGAAACAATGCAAACCTCATAAGGCTGTCACGGAATTAAGTCAGTCACTGTACCTGAAGTCTTCAAAACAAGATGCACTCTGTAGGCTTTATGACAGCGCAGCCTGGAGCAGCAGCGGCAGCAGGCAGGAACGTCACAGTGCCTGCTGCAGAGCTCTTCAAGGGAGGTGTATCTGCACTGACCAGGAAGAGCTCTCGTGCTTTGGTCCAGTCTGTACCCACCTGAGACGGTAAACTCCGGAAGAAATGGAGCCATGTTGCTTTGACCAATGGTTGTATTCCCAGAACCTTGTCCCTGGAGCATCATAGGCAATATAAAGATATTTTTTGAATGTATGCTAGTGGGTGGATGGATGGCTGGAAAAATAAATAGAAGTATGGAAGGAGGGAAGGAGAGAAGAAATGGGAGGGCTATCCAAAGACACACATGGAAGGAAGAACAGAGGGTGAAGAGAAGGAAGGGAGGATGAAAGGAGGAAGGCTGTAACGCTCTATTTCTTAAAATATGCAGCATGGTCTGGGGTCCATCGCCTTTTATTGTAAAGGGTGCTTTGCAGAAGGAAAAAATAAGGAAGTATTTTACAATTGGATTGCCCTGTAGTCTGTCCTAATTTTCAGATGGAATATACCTGCTCTTTGACGGTTATTTCTTTGTGAAAATCATGGTGGCTCAATGGTAAAGAATCTGCCTGCCAATGCAGGAGATGTGGGTTCAATTCCTGGGTCAGGAAGATTCCCTGAGGAAGGAAATGGCAACCCACTCCAGTATTCGTGCCTGGAGAATCCCATGGACAGAGGAGCCTGGCAAGCTAGAATCCATGGAGTTACAAAGACTCAGACACGGCTGAGCAACTAAACAGTAATAGACACCACCCGCTCTTTGCTGGTAGGCGGCATGTTCTCTCGCCTCAGAGATTTAGAGTCCCCAGGCATCTCACCTCCCTGCTTCTCTTGCTCTCTTGCTCTTGTCCACGTTTCCACATATGATAAGCTAATTGATTAGCTGAGTGTGCATTTCAACTTCATTTCTCATTGGCCACTGGCATTTCCCAGGACTCCTCAACAGCACAGCTCATCTTTCCTGTTCCTGTAATCGCTTGCTTAGTGGTTTCCAGCAACATTTCCCTCATGATTATTCTGTTGGTCTTTCCAGATGCAGTTTTCTACAAATGAGTTCAAGTTGTTTACTTTTTCAGCTGACAAATTATAACAGACAAATGCCACCAATTACTGAACAAATAATTAAGATTCAAGAAGGATTTGCTCAGCAGCATTCTTGATGTGGATGACTTGGAAATTCTTGGACTCAAGTTTGTACACTGCTTGGAGCATAAGCACCCTCACAGAGTGTTTAAGAAGTCAGGTTTTACCTGCCTCTGCTGGATTTCTGTCTTAACTATTTGCAAAAGCTGAAGCTGGCCTTGCATCTCTTAGGATTACACACACACACACACACAAAAAAAAAAAAAAAAAATTGCAAGGAATAGCTATGTAGTGTGGGCCTCCCAGTCAGAAGACACAGTTGCCAGACCTGAACTTGGCAAGCTCTCTATCCTGTCCAAGTTTCAGACTTCACACATGACAAATGTGTGCAGCAAACCCTGTACCACTAGAGTGCCATGGAAACTGGATGGAATCATGTATTTGGGGAAAGCACCCATGCAGCAAGAAGAGTTGCATCTAAATTTGATCTGCCCTATACTCACCTCAGAATTGTCCACTAAAAGCCCACTTTGCTAAGATAGCCATCAGAAAGTATAAGGCAGCATCTCTTTGTTAAATCACTGATTTATCAATCACTGCCCAGTGTTACAGTGGTTATTTTTAAAAACAGAAAGATTCAGAAAAGCCAGCATTTGCCTCCAAGAACAGAAATCAGGGAGGTGTTAGGACAGGAGCTCTGAGCTCCTGTGCAAAAGCGAGTGTGACTATCGTGAGTGTGCCAGGCACTGGCATGGTGAGCCAGCATGGCTGACAGCCAGTCCTGTGTCAATCAAATACCTACTCAGTGATACTGTCATGTATCTCCCACAAGGATTACTAACTAAAAAATTTTGAAATCCAATAAAAGCTCTTAGTATAACTACAGTGGAACAATTGCTTTTATCCAGAAAGCATTGCTGCCTCTTGTGGTGCTTCCCTTGCTCATTCATCACAAATCCTCAGGTCTGTCGCTGTGAAGATCGATCACCTGTGAACTAAAGATGCCGTCATCATTGTCATAAGTAAACACACAGTTGGTGTAGACTGGACCCTGATAGCAGCCATCGCATGTGGATGGGAGAAAGGGGTTTTAAAAATCTTAAAAATATAATGTCAAATAGCATAATTGTTTGGCGGGAATTTTTTTTTATTAAATTGCTTTTGTTTTTGTTATTTATTTTTTTAAACAACTGTTTGGTTTTTGAGTCAAATTATTCTCAAAGACTGAGCTTGTTTTTGCCAATAATGTATTAAACACAGCTTCACTGCTAGATTATAACTTACAATAATATTTCATAAGCCAATAGCATACAGAATAATGATTCTTAATAAGCCAATAAAGGAATAACACACTCCAAACCAATAATAGATTAATTACACTGTTGTTCCAGGCAGAAAGGAGGTGAAAGGAATAAAGTCCGAAGTTAGCTGATGTGTATCTTTCTGCAAGTTTGTCCTTGTAAATTCAGCTTAGCCAATTTATGCAAAGACTAAGTCCCATTTACTTACAGAAGGATGCTAGCAGAGAGGAGCTCATGGCTTGCACCACTGCCTACAAGGAGTGTCCTCTCCAAGGCAGGAACAGACGTCCCTTCCTTCCCGAGACTGCTGCCCGGTTGAATCCCACTGTCACCAAGAAAAGCCTGGCTGAAGCAGAAACAAGTGTCTCAAGACATTCGGAGAGACCTATTTAGGTAAGCAGGAAGCATAAACAAGTAGATTTGAAATTGTAACCAATGCACACCAGTAATGTTTGCTGCAAATGACCTCAGAACATTCTGTATTACTGAAACTTGGGTACAGCTGTTTGCCACTTGAAAGCCAGTACTTAGGCAATATTCGTAGAAAGGAACGCTCGCTTTATTTTGGAGGCTGGCAACCAGGGGAAAGAGCAGATTCATGTCCAAAGGCAAACTAGCCCCTGCTGATCAGTGGGCAAGAGTTTTTATTAATAAAGGAGAGTTTCAGAGGTATATAGAAGAGGAAACAGCTACATGCACAATAGCACAGTCAGTTCTGACAGACATGTGGTGGTCCGATCATAGTAATTTTCATTGTTTTAAGTAAAGTTGATATTTAGTTCTAGGGTTGTTTTTTTCCTGTTTCCTTGGGACCAGTTCTTAGAATTGTGACAGCTTAGGTCCATAAGGTCACAGACTGAAATGACTTAGCACACACATGTGTCATAGCTACAGTATGGTTATAATGTAGATAACTTTTTCCAGCTGGTGGGGGTTTTAGTGTCTAAAAAACAGCTCAAAGGATATGGCTGAGTATTATCTATAGCCCTTGAGAAAGAACTAAAGGTTTTTTACTTTATTTAATGACCAAACTATTATTATTTATATGACTGCTTTCTTTCCTTTGTGTCCACATTTTCTAACTTCTTTGATTAAATTCATTCTTTGGCTAAAGGGTTTCTGCAGACAAAAGGCAGACTGAGGACCTGGGGGAGTCTGTCCAGGGAAGGCCCATATGTTTTATCATGTGTGATTCCTTAAATATCTTCATTCTGTATTCATCACCCAGGTACAATTGATTTATACAAATTATATATAATCAAGCAAGTTATGCCCAGGGACTTCCCAGGTGGCGCTAGCAGTAAAGAACCTGCCTACGGAAGCAGGAGATGTAAGAGAAAAGAATTCAATCCCTGGGTCAGGAAGCTTGCCCCAGTATTCTTGCCTGGAGAATCCCTGGGTCAGAGGAGCCTGGCAGGCTACAGTCCACAGGGTTGCAAAGAGGCAGACACAACTGAAGCAACCGAGCATGCACACATGCAGGGTATGCCCAGCACTCTCAGGTGCGGGGTGGGGCAGAGGAGCAGGGGTGCCCAAGGACACCACGTTAAGGTCCAATGGTTCTTTCATCTGATGCACTGGTTGTTTATGCAGACCTGCTGAGCGAGCAATCGTGAACAAAGACAGATGTGGCTCTTCCTCAAAGAGGCCTCAGACTAGTGAGGGGGCAGGAGTCATCTTGCATGACATTATTGCAGTGATCCAGACAGTCCTTGGGGCTTGGGAAAGTTGGTGATTGCAGATGTGCCCTGGCCCGGTTGGTCACAGCTGAGGTAAGGTAACTGGTAAGAATTGACCACCAGAGGGAGGTCAATTGACCACCAGAACTGACCACCAGAGGGCAAAGGGAAGGAGCATAGCACCTCAGAGCAGCCAGAGTGACTGGGGTATTTGGAGCTCAGAAGGAGATGGGGAGGGGGAAAGGCGTGTGAGCAGGGTGCACAGGCCTAGGACAGGGAGGGGACGTGATCAGATTTGCCCTTCGCAGGCCCTGTTGCCATCCTTGCAGAGACTAGTCTGGGAAGGCGGCCACACTCTATCAATGCCAAGCTGGAGGTGTCAGCTGAGGTCCTGGAGCCCAGAGGCTGCTGACTACAGAACGCTCAGACTTCCATAAAGCAAACAGAAGGGCAAAAGAGGCATTGGCCACACGGCACCAAAGTAATGAGGCGGGTCTTGAGTGCCAACAACTGGGCCCCAGTGGCCTCTTCCCGAGCAGCAGTGAGAAATGCTTTGTAGCCAAACCTCCAAGGGCAGGACCGCTGACCTGGAGCACAGAGCCGAGGCCACAGGTGTGTTCTCCCTCAGTCTGTGGGTGTGAAGCCATGACAAGTGCCCAGGAATGACAAAGGAGAGGAACTGCAGGTCTTGGCCATGGTCTCCAGAGGCGGGGCTGCCAGCCATTCCAATCTTTCAGAGAGGAAGTGCAATTCTTGGTGATGCATCTGTAGAATCATAGTAAATAACACAGGGAACACGGGGATTAATTCCTCCAGGATGAGATCAAACCCCTGAAAGAGGCAGCCTGTGTAACAGCACACCAGCTTTGCAGCAGCACAGTGCTTTGAAGACCTCCCCTGGACATTATCATTCTCCAGGAGGAAGAAACGGGCCCTGTTGCTCTCCTGGGCCCCTCAACAGCTCCTTCTCCAGCTTCTGTTTGACAAACAGCCAGGTTCTCCAAACCTGGGACTGGACAAAATCCATGAGTATCCTTAGCAGTTCCAGCAGGAATTGGGAACTTTCAATACTTCCTCCAAATGACAGCCCACATTTCCCTTCAGCATACCACTATGCTATTGCTTGGAAAGTTAAAACATTCCTAAAGACAACAGCAGGATCAGATCAGAAACAATATGTAAATAAAACATTATTTTACTTTGTCTAAGCTGATAAATAATTCTGACTATCAAAGTGGTACCAGGAATAATCTTCAGAGCTTTGCGGGGTTTTAAAACTCAAGTTCTGTGAGAGTCCCAAAACCAAATAAGCATCAAGAAAACTTTTGTATCCTGGCTCCCATAGTCAGGCCAGCCTCAACCCAAACGTGACCTACAACAATCACCAGAAGGCTTGTTGTTTCAGGAGAGCACAGAATGCTCAGAGAACTCAGAGTTCCTTAGAACCATCTCTGGGAGCAGACCTGTGAGCTAATCTCCTGCTCATGGGGAACACTGGGAGAATCACCTTTATTTCAAACCCAGGTCTATTTCAGTTAAGGTAGAAACTTTGCAATAGCTTCTTTTCTTTGCTTGGCCTAAGTATCTCGACTCATTTTAGACCTTATCTTATATTTCTGAAATTGCTTTTCAAAGGTGATTCATACAAATCATTTTAAAGTAATTTACTGAAGAATGTTATTGGAGTGCTTGGGCTCTGGGAAGGCTGCCCCAAGAGACGCTATTCTGGCATGTGTATGATTTTGAGCCGAAAACAGTCAAGACTCAAAAGATTCAGGAAGAACCTTTGAACTTCCCCTTAACCACCCATAAGAATTTCAGAAAGGAGGCCTGTTCCAAGAAGGTGCCTTCACCCCAGTTAACTATAGTGAAGTATTGGGTGTAAGGAACAGAGAGAAACCCAACAACACCCACTTGATCAGAGTCCTCTCTGAGTCCCATTGTGTTTGAATGGCCCAGAAACATTTGTTTACCAAACATTAACTCTTTTTATCTTCTGTGAGTTACCTTACTTCCCCTTGAAGCCCTGCATCCTCAGCTCTTCCTTGCTTTGCTGTCTTTGGAATTCTTTGTACTCATATGAATTCCAGTGCACACATAATACATTTGATCTTCTCCTGCTAGTCTCCTTTATTCCATTTTATCTGATAATCAGAAGATCTGAGAGGGCCAAAGAGGGGAACTCACTTTTGGGAGCATGTATGGATGTGAGAGCTGGACTGTGAAGAAGGCTGAGCGCCGAAGAATTGATGCTTTTGAACTGTGGTGTTGGAGATGACTCTTGAGAGTCCCTTGGACTGCAGGAAGATCCAACCAGTCCATTCTGAAGGAGATCAGCCCTGGGATTTCTTTGGAAGGAATGATGCTAAAGCTGAAACTCCAGTATTTTGGCCACCTCATGCGAAGAGTTGACTCATTGGAGAAGCCTCTGATGCTGGGAGGGATTGGGGGCAGGAGGAGAAGGGGACGACAGAGGATGAGATGGCTGGATGGCATCACTGACTCGATGGATGTGAGTCTGAGTGACCTCCGGGAGTTGGTGATGGACAGGGAGGCCTGGCGTGCTGCGATTCATGGGGTCGCAAAGAGTCGGACACGACTGAGCAACTGATCTGATCTGATCTGACTGTAGGCTCACACAAGATGGTGGAGTAGAAAGACATGTATGTGTTCATCATCTCTTGTGAGAACTCCGAAATTGCAATTGTGAGAACTCCAAAATTGCAACTAACCACTGAACAATCAACAACAAAAGAATGTAAAATCCCCACAAAAAAGATATCCAGCATCCAAAGGCAGAGAAGCCCCAACAAGATAGCAAGAGGGGAGAAATTGTGTTTAGCATCAAACTCCATACCTCAGAAGGCTCAAACAAAATCTTGTGCACTCCAGGACCCGGGGACCCCACAAGAGACCGAGTCAGACTGGCCTCTGACTGCTTGAGTGACACCTGAAGAGGCACCGGTCAGCAGTGGCCTGATGTGGGGACAGGGGCTCTGGGTGCAGCAGACCTGGGAGGTGTGGCATGTGGCATCAGTCCTCTTGGAGGAGGTCACCATGAGCCCCACCATAGAGCCCCCAAGGAGACAACCCACTGAAGATGTCAAAATGTTGCAAAGCTTCTAGGGCACACAACAGACTTCCCAACCTGGGGATCTCACAAAAGGACTGAGAACTCCCAGAGAATTTGACTTTGAAGGCCAGTGGGATTTGATTAAAGAAATTCCACAGGACTGGGTAAACAGACTCTTTGAGAGCACAGACAAAATCTTCTGTGCACAATGACCCAGGAGAAAAGAGAAGAGACCCCTCAAAAGACTGAGCCAGACTTACATCAGTTCAGTTCAGTATCTCAGTCATGTGTGACCCTTTGGGACCCCATGGTCTGCAGCACGCCAGGCCTCCCTGTACATCATCAACTCCTGGAGTTCCTGAACATGTTCCTGGACATGTTCCTGGACAAACTCATGTCCACTGAGTCAGTGATGCCATCCAACCATCTCATCCTCTGTCATCCCATTCTCCTCCCGCCTTCAATCTTTCTCAGCAATAGGGTCTTTTCAAATGAGTCAGTTCTTCGTGTCAGGTGGCCAAGTATTGGAGTTTCAGCTTTAGCATCAGTCCTTCCAATGAATATTCAAGACTGATTTCCTTTAGGATTGACTGCTTTGATCTCCTTGCTGTCCAAGGCACTCTCAAGAGTCTTCTCCAACACCACAGTTCAAAAGCATCAATTCTTTGGTGCTCAGTTTTCTTTACAGTACAACTCTCACATCCAAACATGATTATTGGAAAAACCATAGCTTTGACTAGATGGACGTTTGTTGGCAAAGTAATGTTTCAGCTTTTTAATATGCTGTCTAGGTTGGTCATAGCTTTTTTACCAAGGTGCAAGCATCTTTTAATTTCATGGCTGCAGTTACCATCTGCAGTGATTTTGGAGCCCCCCAAAATAAAGTCTGATACTGTTTCCATTGTTCCCCATTTATTTGCCATGAAGTGACGAGACTGAATGCCATGGTCTTAGTTTTCTAAATGTTGAGTTTTAAGCCAACTTTTCACTCTCCTCTTTCACTTTCACCAAGAAGCTCCTTAGATCATCTTTGCTTCTTGCCATAAGGGTGGTGTCATCTGCCTATCTGAGGTTATTGATATTTCTCCCTGAAATCTTGATTCCAGCTTGTCCTTCATCCAGCCTGACATTTCACATGATGTACTCTGCATATAAGTTAAATAAGCAAGGTGACAATATACAGCCTTGATGTACTTATTTCCCAATTTGGAACCAGTCTGTTGTTCCATGTGCAGTTCTAACTGTTGCTTCTTGACCTGAATACAGATTTCTCAGTAGGCAGGTAAGGTTGTCCGGTATTCCCATCTCTTGAAGAATTTTCAACAGTTTTTTTGTGATCCACAGTCAAAGGTTTTGGTGTAGTCAATAAAGCAGAAGTAGCAGACTTGCCTGTGAGTGTCCAAAAGTCTCTGGTGGAGGTGTGGGTTGATGGTGGCCAGCCATGGGTTTAAGAACACTCCATACAACAGTCCTGGGAACCATGCTGACATAAACCAATTTGAAGGAGGTCATCATTACTGTCTTTATCCCTACCATAGTTTGGCCTCAGGCCGAACTACAGGGAGGGAACACAGCCCCACACATCAAAAGAAAATTGGATTAAATATTTACTAAGCATACCTTGCCCTTCAGAGCAAGACCCAGATTCTGCCACAGCCAGTCGCTCCCATCAGGAAGCTTCCACAAGCCTCTTATCCTTACCCATCAGAGGGCAGACAGGATGACAACCACAATCACATTTAATCAAAATAACCAAACTGATCACATAGATCAGAGCCTTATCTAGCTCAATGAAACTATGAGCCATGCCCTGTAGGGCCACTGAAGATGGACAGGTCGTGGTGGAGAGTTCTGACAAAATGTGGTCTACTGGAGAAGGTAATGGCAAGCCACTTCAGTATTCTTGCCTTGAGAAACCCATGAAGAGTATGAAAAGGCAAAAAGATAGGACACTGAAAGATGAAGTCCCGAGGTCAGTAGGTGCCCAATATGCTACTGGAGACCAGTGGAGACATAGTTCCAGAAAGAATGAACAGATGCAGCCAAAACAAAGGCAATGCCCAGCTGTGGATGTGACCGGAGATGAAAGTAAAGTCTGATGCTGTAAAGAGCAATATTGCATAGGAATCTGGAATGTTAGGTCCATGAATCAAGTTAAATCAAAGTGGTCAAACAGGAGATGGCAAGAGTGAAAATTGACATTTTAAGAATCAGTGAACTAAAATGGACTAAAATGAGGGAATTTAATTCAGATGACCATATATCTACTACTGTGGGCAAGAATCCCTTAGAAGAAACAGAGTAGCCCTCATAGTCAACAAAAGAGTCCAAAATGCAGAACTTGGGTGCAATCTCAGAAATGACAGAATGATCTCTGTTTGTTTCCAAGGTAAACCATTCTATATCACACTAATCCAAGTCTATGCCCCAACCACAAATGCTGAATAAACAGAAATAGAATGGTTCTATGAAAATCTGCAAGACCTTCTAGAATTAATACCAAAAAAAGATGTCCTTTTCAACATAGGGGACTGGAATGCAAAAGTAAGAATCAAGATATACCTGGAGTAACAGGCAAGTTTGGCCTTGGAGTACAAAATGAATCAGGGCAAAGGCAGACAGAGTTTTGCCAAGAAAACGCACTGGTCAAAGCAAGCATACTCTTCCAACAACACAAGAGACAACTCTACACATGCACATTACCAGATGGTCAGTACGGAAATCAGATTGATTCTATTCTTTGCAGCTGAAGATGGAGAGGCTTCATACAGTCAGCAAAAACACGACCAGGAGCTCTCTATGGCTCAGATCATGAACTTGTTATTCCCAAATTCAGGCTTAATTTGAAGAACGTAGGGAAAACTAGATCATCCAGGTATGACCTAACCCTAATCCCTTACAGTTATACAGTGGAAGTGACAAATAGATTCAGAGATAAGATCTGATAGGCAGAGTGGCTGAAGCTCTATGGACGTAGCTTCGGAACATTGTTCAGGAGGTGATGATCAAAATCACCCCTAGGAAGAAAAAATGCAAAAAGGCAAAATGCTTTCTGAGGAAACCTTACAAATAGCTGAGAAAAGAAGAAAAATGAAAGGCAAAGAAGAAAAGGAAAGATATATTCATCTGAATGCAATTCAGATGAATGTAATTCTTGAGTTACAAGAATGGCAAGGATAGATTTTTTTTTTTTTTTTTTTTAAAGCCTTCCTAAGTAATAAATGGGCTTCCCTGGTGGCTCAGAGGGTAATGTGTCTGCTTGCCATAGGGGAGACCCAGGTTCAATCCCTGGGTTGGGAAGATCCCATGGAAAAGGAAATGGCAACCCACTCCAATACTCTTGCCTGGAAAGTTCCATGGATGGAGCAGCCTGGTAGGCTACATGTCATGGAATCTCAAGGAAATTGCCCATGATCAAGCAACTTCATTTCTCATGAATCAGGCTACTTGCCATTTCTTGATGTGAGGTCATCTGACAGTACGTTTCACCTATTCAGGGTAAATACAGGCTTGGTCATCCACAGGAAAGCCTGGTGTGCTGCAGTCCATGGGGTCTCAAAGAGCTGGACACAACTGAGAGACTGAATTGAAGTAATAAATTCAAAAAAATAGAGGAGAACAATTGAATGGGAAAGACAAGAGATCTCTTCAAGAGAATTAGGGACACCAAGGGAACATTTTATGTAAAGATGGACACAATAAAGGACACAAATGGTATGGACCTAATAGAAGCAGAAGATATTAAGAAGACATAGCAATAATACACAGAAGAACTGTGCAATAAAGATCTTCATGACACAGATAACCATGATGGTATGATCAATAACATAGAGCCACACATCCCAGAATGCAAAGTCAAGTGGGCCTTAGGAAGCATCACTATGAACAAAGCTAGTGGAGATGATGGAATTCCAGCTGAGCTATTTCAAATCCTAAAAGATGATGCTGTTAAAGTGCTGCACTTAATATGCCAGAAAATGTGGAAAACTCAGCAGAGGCCATAGGACTGGAAAAGGTCAGTTTTCATTACAATCTCCAAAAAAGGAAATACCAAAGAATGTTCAAACTACTGCACAATTGCATTCATCTTATAATCTAGCAACAGAGAAGGCAATGGCACCCCACTCCAGTACACTTGCCTGGAAAATCCCATGGATGGAGGGGCCTGGTGGGCTGCAGTCCATGGGGTTGCTAGGAGTCGGACATGACTGAGTGACTTTACTTTCTCTTTTCACTTTCATGCATTGGAAAGGAAATGGCAACCCACTCCAGTGTTCTTGCCTGGAGAATCCCAGGGACAGGGGAGCCTGGTGGGCTGCAATCTCTAGGGCCGCACAGAGTCGTACACGACTGAAGTGACTTAGCACATAATCTAGCAAAGCAATGCTCAAAATTCTCCAGGCTAGGCTACAATATTATGTGAACTGATAATTTCCAGATATTCAAGCTGGTTTTAGAAAAGGCAGAGGAACCAGAGATCAAACTGCCAACATCTGTTGGATCATAGAAAAAGCAACAGAAATTCAGAAAAAAACATCTACTTCTGCTTCATTGACTACACTAAAGCCTTTGAATGTGTGGATCACAACAAACTGGAAAATTCTTCAAGAGATGGGAGTACCAGACCACCTTACCTGCCTCCTGAGAAATCTGTATGCAAGTCAAGAAGCAACAATTAGAACTGGACATAGAATGATGGATTGGCTCCAAATTAGGAAAGGAGTACTTCAAGGCAGTATATTGTCACCCTGCTTGTTTAACTTCTATGCAGTGTACATCATGAGAAATGCTGGGCTGGATGAAGCACAAGCTGGAATCAAGATTTCAGGGACAAATATCAATAACCTCAGAAATGCAGATGACACCACCCTTATGGCAGAAAGTGAAGAGGAACTAAAGAGCCTCTTGATGAAAGTGAAAAAGGAGTGTGAAAAAGCTGGCTTCAAACTCAACATTCAAAAAATCCAGATCATGGTATCCAGTCCCATTTCTTCATGGCAAATAGATGGGGAAACAATGCAAACAGCGATAGACTATTTTTACTGGGCACCAAAATCACTGCAGATGGTGACTGCATTCATGAAATTAAAAGACACTTGATCCATGGAAGGAAAGCTATGACAAACCTAGACAGTGTATTAAAAAGCAGAGACTTTCCTTGGCCAACAAAGGTCGATCTAGTCAAAGCTATGATTTTTCCAGTAGTCAGGTATGGATGTGAGAATTGGAACATAAAGAAAGCTGAGCATCGAAGAACTGATGTTTTTGAACTGTGGTGTTAGAAAAGACTAACTTAAAGACTAACACTAGAGTGTCCCTTGGACTGCAAGGAAATCAAATCACTCAATCCTAAAGGAAATCTGTCCTGAATACTCAATGGAAGCACTGATGTTGAAGCTGAAGCTCCAATACTTTGCCCACCTCATGCGAAGAAGTGACTCTTTGGCAAAGACTCTGATGCTGGGGAAGATAGAAGGCAGAAGGAGAAGGAGACGACAGAGGATGACATGGTTGGATGGCATCACCGACTTGATCAACGTGAGTTTGAACAAGCTCAGGGAGTTGATGATGGACAGGAAAGCCTGGTGTGCTTCAGTCCATGGGGTCACAAAGAGTCAGGCATGACTGAGTGACTGAACTGAACTGAACTGAAGAGGGGAAAGAGGAGAAACGTCTTATGTGCTTTGGTGACTGATCTAGCTTTGAAGTCTTAGAATGCCGAAATATCTTCAGTTATTTACACAGCCTTTGCTTTGTGGAAATGAATGAATCATCTGACTCCATGCCCCAGAGCTGTAGCTCCCAATGATGAGCTGACAGGCCCTGCCCTATCACATAATTGCATTTGTCAGCAGTAGTCTGCCTCTCCATGGGCTGGCAGGAGGCTGCTATGGCTTTAGGGTATCTGGCTTAGCCAGCTCTGGACAAAAAGGTTTCAAATTCTTGGCTTTTAAGTTTTAGAAATAGTAAGCAACCCCAGAGGCATATACAGACAAAAATCTTTCAGGAAAATACTTGCTCAAGACCTTATAAGTGAGATGGAGAGGAATTGGGAGGCAGCAAGACAGCTAGGAGTACGTCAAGGCTGTGTACTGTCACCCTGCTTATTTAACTTATATGCAGAGTACATCATGAGAAACACTGGGCTGGAAGAAGCACAAGCTGGAATCAAGATTGCCGGGAGAAATATCAATAACCTCAGATTTGCAGATGACATCACCCTTATGGCAGAAAGTGAAGAGGAACTAAAAAGCCTCTTGATGAAAGTGAAAGAGGAGAGTGAAAAAGTTAGCTTAAAGCTCAACATTCAGAAAACAAAGATCATGGCATCTGGTCCCATCACTTCATGGGAAATAGATGGAAGCAGTGTCAGACTTTGTTTTTGGGCTCCAAAATCACTGTGAATGGTGATTGCAGCCATGAAATTAAAAGACGCTTACTCCTTGGAAGGAAAGTTATGACCAACATAGATAGCATATTGAAAAATAGAGACATTACTTTGCCAACAAAAGTTCATCTAGTCAAGGCTATGGTTTTTCTAGTGGTCATGTATGGATGTGAGAGTTGGACTGTGAAGAAAGCTGAGCACTGAAGAATTGATGCTTTTGAACTGTGGTGTTGGAGAACTCTTGAGAGTCCCTTGGACTGCAAGGAGATCCAACCAGTCCATTCTAAAGGAGATCAGCCCTGGGTGTTCTTTGGAAGGACTGATGCTGAAGCTGAAACTCCAGTACTTTGGCTACCTCATGCGAAGAGTTGACTCATTGGAAAAGACTCTGATGCTGAGAAGGATTGGGGGCAGGAGGAGAAGGGGACGACAGAGGATAAGATGGCTGGATGGCATCACCGACACGATGGACGTGAGTGGGAGTTGGTGATGGACAGGGAGGCCTGCTGCTGCTGCTGCTAAGTCGCTTCAATCGTGTCCGACTCTGTGCGACCCCATAGACGCCAGCCCAGCAGGCTCCCCCGTCCCTGGGATTCTCCAGGCAAGAACACTGGAGTGGGTTGCCATTTCCTTCTCCAATGCATGAAAATGAAAAGTGAAAGTGAAGTCACTCAGTTGTATCCGACCCTCGGCGACCCCATGGACTGCAGCCTTCCAGGCTTCTCCATCCATGGGATTTTCCAGGCAAGAGTACTGGAGTGGGATGCCATTGCCTTCTCCCGGCGTGCTGCAATTGATGGGGTCACAAAGAGTCAGACATGACTGAGCGACTGAACTGAACTGAAGACAGCTAGGTACTGATGGAGGGCTAGGGGGTGATCTTCTGCACTAAGACCCCTTATTCTTCTATTCAATCCCTGCTCCAGCTCCACACTGGGCCTGTGGAGTTCCTCAGCTCTCTGGAGTATGGGCAAGATGGTAAATATTCCCTCCATTGCCTGGAGGAACTTAAGTGTGAGGTTGAGGACCAGGATCTCAAAGGCCCTAGTCAAGAACAGGGACACCTCCCAGAGAGGGGCCTTGACCAGACCCTGTAGAAGATGCTCTGTGAGTGCCCAAGCTGGGGACGACAGGAAGCAGACTGTGTGAGAGGGCCCTGCCATTGCCCCTACCAACTCAGTCATCCTCCAAAGGAGGAGGGGCAGGAGGATTTTGAATTTGCTGGAAAACTCTGAACGGATAAGTGATTATTCTTCTCGTTATTATTGGAGTGGGGGTTTCATAAAATGTAAGGGACTTGAACTAGGGGTTAAACTGAGTTATCAGTTTTCTTTTTGGCACCAAATTTTGTGACTTGAAACATTGTGCCCACCAGAGAATATTATATTACAAGTTAGCAAGCTCTGTGGGCTTCCCAGATAGCTCAGTTGGTAAAGAATTTGCCTGCAATGCAGGACACTCCGGTTCAGTTCCTGGGTTGGGAAAATCCTCTGGAGAAGGGATAGGCTACCCACTCCAGTATTCTTAGCACAGCAGAGCAGACTAAAAGGTTGTTAGAAAGAAGGGCTTCAGGGATGGGACATGTTCCTTGACATTCTCACACTGTATCCCAGATTATACTGGCCATCAGAAAAATATTTGTACTATCATTTACTGTGGTAAAACCAGGTAGTATAGATTGTATCCTAACTTTCCTCAACAAGTCACATGTAAATCTCAAGTCAGTTGGGGTTTTTGTTTTTTAAGCCAGTTGTAGAGCTTGTTTAAGGTAAATGGAAATTTGAGTTGGAGTGCCCCAGTCTCTGTGTCCCATCCAGGAAGACTTGATGTGCCTTGGGAATTACTGTGCAGGGTCATTGCTGAGACAAGAGGATGTCCCGACACCCGTGGCCCATGAATGCTTCAGAGGCAGCCCTTCTGAAGCCAGTAACCCAAAACTAGTTACCAATAACCTGAGTAGTCCCAGGAGTGAATGGCCCTACCACTTTTGCAGCCTACGCTGAGATCAAATACACAGATAATTAAACATGATACAAATTTCTTATGTGCAGTCTGCATTTGATATGGGTGTACATCTCCACAGTACAGCATGATGGCCTCTCCACACAATGTGTGTCCTGAATGTGACCATTTGAAACGAAGATGCAACAGAAGTGTGAGAATCACTCATCAAAGGGTGGGTACAAAAGATGCTTAAGATTATCTTATTAATAGTGCTTTATATTGATCACATGCTGAAATCATATTTTGAATTTGCTTGTGTGCTCAGTCTCTTAGTCATGTCCAACTCTTTGCAATTCCATGGACTGTAGCCCTCCAGGCTCCTCTGTCTATGGGATTTTCCAGGCAAAGCAAGAATACTGGAGTGAGTTGCCACTTCCTCCTCCAGGGGATCTTCATGCTCAGGGATCAAACACACATCTCTGGTGCTTCCTGAATTGGCAGGCAAATTCTTTACCACTGAGCCACCTGGGAAGTCCAATATTTTGGATATATTGAATTAAATCAAATATATTATTATAATTAATTTTGCTTTTTTTCACTTTGTTAAAATCTGGCATTAGAAGATTTAAAACTACATATGTGGATTGCATTCCATTTCTATTGGATAGTACTGGTTGGTATGATTCATTTCCTTACAAAAGAAGTAAAAGGAACATTATTCTCATGAACCTTATGAATATCTTTGAGTTCCATGATATTAGTAGAAGAAACACACACACCACTAAGTTTAAAATCATTGGCAATTGCTTAAGAAGGAAATCAACATTTTTTAAATTTATTTTTTTTATTGAAGGATAATTGCTTTACAGAATTTTGTTGTTTTCTGTCAAACCTCAACATGAATCAACCATAGGTATACATATGTCCCCTCCCTTTTGAACCTCCCTCCTATCTCCCTGCCCATCCCACCCCTCTAGGTTGATACAGAGACTTAGTTTGAATTCCCTGAGTCATACAGCCAATTCCCGTTGGCTATCTGTTTTACACATGGCAATATAAGTTTCCATGTTACTCTCTCCATACATCTCACCTTCTCCTCCCCTCTCCCCATGTCCACAAGTCTACATCTGTTTCTCCATTGCTGTGCTATTAGTAAATTCTTCAGTACCGTTTTTCTAGATCCCATATATATGCATTAGAATATATTTCTCTTTCTCTTTCTGACTTACTTTACTCTGTATAATAGGTTCTATGTTCCTCCATCTCATTAGAACTGACTCAAAGGTGTTCCTTTTTATGGTTGAGTAATAGTCCATTGTGTGTATGTACCACAACTTCTTTATCCATTCATCTGCTGATGGACATCTAGGTTGCTTCCATGTTCTAGTTATTGTAAATCATGCTGCAATGAACAATGGGATAAGTGTCTTTTTCAATTTTTATTTCCTCAGGGTATATGTCTAGGAGTGGGATTGCTGGGTCATATGGTGGTCTTCTTCCTGGATTTTTAAGGAATCTCCATACCATCTTCCATAGTGGCTGTATCAATTGACATTCACACAAACAAGTGCAAGAGTGTTCCCTTTTCTCCACACCCTCTCTAGCATTTATTGTTTGTAGACTTTTTGATGATAGCCATTCTGACTGGTGCGAGATGATATCTCATTGTAGTTTTCATTTGCATTTCTCTAATAATGAGCCATGTTGAGCATCTTTTCATGTGTTTGTTAGCCATCAGAAATCAACATTTTTTTAATTGAAGTATCTGATGCTGGGAGGGATTGGGGGCAGAAGGAGAAGGGGACCACAGAGGATGAGATGGCTGGATGGCATCACTGACTCAATGGACGTGAGTCTGGGTGAACTCTGGGAGTTGGTAATGGACAGGGAGGCCTGGTGTGCTGCAATTCATGGAATCACAAAGAGTCGGACACGACTGAGTGACTGAACTGAACTGATTGGCTCACAGTGATTCAAGTGTGCAGCAAAGTAAAAAAAAAATGTTATGCATATGCAAATAAATACATGTAAACATTCTTTTTCAGATTTTTCTCCATTATAAGTTATTAAAAATGTTGAACATAGTTCCCAGCACTATGCCATAGGTCTTTATTGTTTATCTATTTTATATATAGTAATGTGTCAGAGAAGGCAATGGCACCCCACTCCAGTACTCTTGCCTGGAAAATCCTCCTGGACGAAGGAGCCTGGTGGGCTGCAGTCCATGGGCTCACTAGAGTCGGACACGACTGAGCAACTTCACTTTCACTTTTCACTTTCATGCATTGGAGAAGGAAATGGCAACCCACTCCACTGTTCTTGCCTGGAGAATCCCAGGGATGGGAGAGCCTGGTGGGCTGCCATCTATGGGGTCACACAGAGTTGGACATGACTGAAGAGACTTAGCAGCAGCAGCAATGTGTACCTGTTAATTCCAAATTCTTAATTTATCCCTCCCTCTCTTTTCCCTTTGGTAGCCATAAGTTTGTTTTCTATCTCTGGGAGTCTATTTTTGTAAATAAGTACATTTGTATCATTTTAATTATATTCCACTAATTAGTGATATCATATGATATTTACCTTTATCCGACTTAGTATAATAATCTCTAGGTCTGTCCATGTTGCTTCAAATGGTATTATTTCATTCAACTTAATGACTGAGTAATATTCTATTGTGTATATATATTATACATATATATACAGCACCTATGGAGAAGGCAATGGCACCCTACTCCAGTACTCTTGCCTGGAAAATCCCATGGATGGAGGAGCCTGGTGGGCTGAAGTCCATGGAGTCGCTAAGAGTCAGACGCAACTGAGCAACTTCACTTTTACTTTTCACTTTCATGCATTGGAGAGGGAAATGGCAACCCACTCCACTATTCTTGCCTGGAGAATCCCAGGGACGAGGGAACCTGGTGGGCTGCCATCTATGGGGTTGCACAGAGTCAGACACGACTGAAGTGACTTAGCAATACAGCACCTATATACACATCAACAGTACATGAACCAAGAACTTCCAGATGTTCAAGCTGGATTTAGAAAAGGCAGACGAACCAGGGATCAAATTGCCAGAATCTGTTGGATCATAGAAAAAGCAACAGAATTCCAGCAAAATATCTACTTCTGCTTTATTGACTATGCCAAAACCTTTGACTGTGTGGATCACAACAAACCATGGAAAATTTCTGAAGAGATAGAAATACCAGACCCGCTTACTTGCCTTCTAAAAAATCTGTATGCTGGTCAAGAAGCAACAGTTAGAACTGGACGTAGAACAATGGATTGGTTCCAAATTGGGAAAGGAGTATATCAAGGTTGTATATTGTCACCTTGCTTATTTAACTTATATGCAGAATACATCATGCAAAATGCTGGGCTGGATGAAGCACAAGCTGGAATCAAGATTGCAGAGAGAAAAATCAATAACCTCAGATATGCAGATGACTCCACCCTTATGGCAGAAAGCAAAGAGGAACCCTCTTGATGAAGGTTAAAGAGGAGAGTGAAAAAGCAGGCTTAAAATTCAACATTCAAAAAACAAATATCATGGCATCCAGTACTATTGCTTTGTGGCAAATAGATGGGGAAACAATGGAAAATGTGACAGACTTTATTTTCTTGGGCTCCAAAATCACTGCAGATGGTTCCTATAGCCATGCTTACTCATTGGAAGAAAAGCTATAAAGAAATCTGAGTGCTGAAGAATTGATGCTTTTGAACTGTGGTGTTGGAAAAGACTCCTGAGAGTCCCTTGGAGATCCAACCAGTCCATCCTAAAGGAAATCAGTCCTGAATATTCATTGGAAGGACTGATGCTGAAGCTGAAGCTCCCATACTTTCACCAAATGTTGTGAATAACTGACTTATTGGAAAAGATCCTGATGCTGAGAAAGATTGAAGGCAGGAGAATGGGATGACAGAGGATGAAATGGTTGGATGGCATCACTGACTTAATGGAGATGACTTTGAGCAAGCTCTAAGAGTTGGTGATGGACTTGGAAGCTTGGCATGCTGCAGTCCATGAGGTTGCAAAGGTTCGAACATGACTGAGCAACTGAGGTACCTTATATATATATATGTATACGCATATATATGACATACCTTATATATATGTATATGCATATACCACATGGGAAGTCAGCATTTTTTAATGTCTCGTGTGCACAGTTGCTATTTCTGGGCATTTCACACAACTTATTTCAAACTCTTCATATTAGTTAAGGGTCTGTATTCAATCAGAGATGTGAGACTGCTAGGAATTATGCATGTACACATGTATATACAGGGATTGCTCTAGGAATTTGATTTTATGCAACTGTGAGAATTGGTTAAAAGTCTGTGAAAGGCTGATGTCTTCAGAAAGGAAGGGAAGATGGATGTAGTGTGGATAGAAGCTGGAGCTCACAGCATGCATTGTAACTGACAGAAACAGACTGGCTGCCATCAGCAGCAGTGTGCTGGGGCCTGGGCATGTTAGCTCCTGAGAGTCACATTCAGTGACACCACAGTGTCAGGGTGAAATCAGCTGCAAAGAATGTATTTACACCATGTGAATTGGCAAATCCTGCAAATCAAGGCTTTTTTTTTTTTTAAGGAGAGCTAATTTTAAAACATCAAAAGACCTCCAGTTTTGATGACACAGATGACCTGCGAGAGAAGCTGATGCTCTTTGTTGCAGAGCTAAACACAATCCTGATTTGGGAGAGGGAGATGCTGAGGGAGGATTAGGGCAGGTGGAGCAGGTGCCAAGCTGGCGGCTGCTGGGGAACAACCGGGTAAGACATCACATGCATCTCTGCTCAACATGCCAAGAACAATAGCAACACAGCTGCTGCCTCACTTCTGCTGTGCAAAATGTCCTGTAACTAGAAACATATCTGGGGAAGGAAATTCTTGGAAACGTAGTTCAGCTTAGCCCAGTTGGCACACTAAAAGGTCATGAGTTTACAACCATCTGAGATGAGTTATTACACCCATGATAGCATACATAGTGGTGCTAGTGGTAAAGAACCCGCCTGCCAGTGCAGGACGCCGAAGAGATGTGGGTTCGATTCCTGGATGGGGAAAATCCCCTGGAGGAGGAAATGGTAACCCCCTCCAGTATTCTTGCCTGGAAAATCCCATGGACAGAGGAGTCTGGAGGGTTATAGTCCACGAGGTCTCAAAGAATTGGACTCAATTGAAGTGACTTAGCACACACAGCACATTATATCCATTTTAAAGGTAATGACGTCAAGAACCAAAAAAGGTTAAATAGCATTTCTAGAGGTATAGAGCTGATGAGTCAGGGTTTTGCTAGATCCTGGGGATTCCAATTCCTATATACTTTCCACATTGGCCTCCAAAATGAAGACTTCCTTTGAAAGAGGGAATCTCACCTCATTAAATAATTGGTCTGAAACTGGCCACATACCAAATATTTCACATTCAGGATCTACTTATTGAATTTTGTATACTCCATAAGATGAGAAGGTGCTATTTACAAGTGAATTCAGTAAGATACAGGGAAGTTATCAGAACTTTGAGGTGTCTCAGGAGGTAGTGGAATGAAGCAGGAGTGGATTGACAGAAGGATCAGGGTCCCTCCCAGCCCCATCCAAGTAACCAAAGAGAAAAGGATTGACTTGCGACATGGCTGTTGAAAATGCTTTTAATTTGCTACACAAATTGTTAGACAGAAATTTATTTGTTCCAATACAGTGTAAAAACAGCACATTTCTCTAAAGATAAGAAATTAAAACCTACAACTATCTATATCCAAGGAATCAGGGTCCCTCCTGGCCTTACTTCATGGAAGGAGATGTGTTTCAAACCCTAAGGAGAGGCCTGTCCTTGTCCACCAGCAATCTCCTTACATACCCTGTTCCCTCAGGTATGCTGGGAGAGGTCATAGGATTCAGCAAATTCCTACCCTCTGCAGGTTCGTCACCTCTTCCCTTTTAAGGCCAGGCACAGCCACACCACCCAGGCAGGTGACAATGTGTGAAATAAGGGCAGGATGCCTGATGGAGGCAGAAAGGGCTAAAAGGCCAGTGTAGTGGCTGGATGGGACTTTTTTATTTCAGAGATAGGGCATCATTTGCTTCTTCCCCCAAGCTCATCAATGATACCCTTGTAAAATGTGTGTTTTGGAGAAAAGAGGGAAACAAATGTGATATAAAAACACGAAGCAATCACAAGTACCTATTGTGATTTGGGGCATGTGTTGATTTAGTCTTCTTGTATTATTTTTCTAGCTTTTTTTAAGTTCATATAGGTAACTTTGTTGGTGCATGAGAATAAAACATTAAAAAGAAGCTAACACTATGTATAAAATAGAGAACCTACTGTATAGCTCAAGGAACTCTACTCAATGCTCTGTGGTGACCTTTCTTCGGAAAGAAATCCGAAACAGAGGGGATATGTGTATTCATGTAGCTGATTCACTTTGCTGTACAATAGTACTCTTGCCTGGAAAATCCCATGGATGGAGAAGCCTGGTGGGCTCCAGTCCAAGGGGTCACTAAGAGTCGGACACGACTGAGTGACTTCACTTTCACTTTTCACTTTAATGCATTGGAGAAGGAAATGGCAACCCACTCCAGTGTTCTTGCCTGGAGAATCCCAGGGACGGGGGAGCCTGGTGGGCTGCCATCTATGGGGTCACACAGAGTCAGACACCACTGAAGCGACTTAGCAGCAGCAGCAGAAACTACCACAAGATTATAAAGCAACTATACGTATGCATACTCATGTTCAGTCGTGTCCTATTCTTTGTGACCCCATGGATTGTAGCCCATCAGGCTTCTCTGTTCATGGGATTATTCAGGCATGAATACTGGAGTGAGTTGTCACTTCCTCCTCCAGGGGCTTGTCCTTACCCAGGGATCAAGCCCACAGCTCCTGCATCTCCTGAATTGCAGGCAAATTGTTTACTGCTGAGCCATTGAAGAAGTCTGCAAAGCAAGTATACTCCAATAAAAATTAATTTAAAAAAATAAAAGAGTATAACAGTTCTGATAACCCATAAGGAATGCATTTTTTAAACATGGGCAGTATTATACAGATGGCCAATAGGCACATGAAAAGATGCTCAACACTGCTAATTATTAGAAAAATGCAAATCAAAACTACAATGAAGTATCACCTTACATTATTTAGAATGGTCATCAGTTAAAGGTCTACAAATAACAAGTGCTGGAGAGAGTTTGGAGAAAAGGGAACCCTCTTGTACTGTTGGTGGGAATGTAAGTTAGTGCAGCCACTGTGCAAAACAGTATTGAAGTTCCTCAGAAAACTGAAAGTAGAATTACCATATGATCCAGAAATCCCATTCCTGGGCATATACCAGGGAAAAACTCTAATTCAAAAAGACACATGTATCCTAATGTTCATAGCAGTACCATTCACAGTAGTCAAGACATGGAAACAACCTAAATGTCTATTGACAGGTGAATGGATAAAGAAGATGTTGAATAATACTCAGCCATAAAAAAGAGAGAAATAATGTCATTTTCAGCAACATAGATGGACTTACAGATGATCATGCTAAGTGAACTCAGACAGAGAAAAATAAATATCACATGATGTCACTTATATGTGGAATCTAAAAAATAATCACACAAATGAGCTTACTTATAAAACTGAGACAGACAGACATAGACAACAAACTTATGGTTACCAAAGGGGAAAGAGAGGGGGGAGATAAATTAGGAGTTTGACATAAACATATACTCATTACTATATATAAAATAAACAAGAACACACTGTATAGCTCTTGAAAAAGAATATATATACACATATGTGTGTGAGTGCATGCTAAGTTGCTTCAGTTGTGCCTAAGTCTGTGAGACCCTATAGACTGTAGCCCGCCAGGCTCCACTGTCCATGGGATTTTCCAGGCAAGAATGCTGGAGTGGGTTGCCATGTCCTCCTATACGGGATACACATATACACGTGTATATAAATAACGAAATCATTGTGCTGTAGATGTGAATTAACATAACACTGTAGATCAACTTTACTTCAACTTTTTTTAGCCTTGTTTCTCAGAAATATGACATTTTCTCTCAATTTTTAAGCTTATTTTTCTATGAAATTCTTATATTTTTTAAAGATATTTGATAATTTCCTTTGTAAATACTTGGTTTACAAATACTTAATAGTTTATTATTATTTAAAAATAGGGAAATAGCTAATTTTACATATGTATATTTATTTTGATAAATATTCATTTACACACTCTTTTATACTTTAATAAAACTTTGCTACACAAAAAGCCCTGAGTGATGAAACCTTGCCTCTCGCCCCAGATCAAATTCCTCTCCTTAGGAGGCTCTGAATCCTGGTGGCATTCATAGCTAGTAGCAGCAAACTTTCATCTTGGGGTCTCATCCGGGATCTTCAGGACAAGGTAAGGATGCTCAGAACTCTAGTTCTTTGTTCTCCTAGTAAACATGCTTTCTGCTTTACTTTACTAACTCTATGTTGTGACTGTGTGAGAGATTGATTAAAAGTTTGAGATGCACAAAAGCACAAAGCAAGTGTTGTGTCCTAATCTGTGGTTCCGTGGTGACTTCACATGGTTTATGGCATAAACCCTGTCGGGAGCTTACACCAATCTGTTAATGTCAAGAGTCACCCAACATCTCCTCTGGAGGAGAAGCCAGAGATGGACAAGACATGTGGACTGAACTCCCCTTTCTTGGTCAAACTTTTCCTGGTCTCTTTGACCATTCCGTAACTGCCTGGGAATTGATTCCTCAATTCCCAGCACAAGCAGGAATCAAGATTGCCAGGAGAAATATCAATAACCTCAGATATGCAGATGATACCACCCTTATGGCAGAAAGTGAAGAGGAGCTCAAAAGCCTCTTGATGAAAGTGAAAGTGGAGAGTGAAAAAGTTGGCTTAAAGCTCAACATTCAGAAAATGAAGATCATGGCATTGGGTCCCATCACATCATGGGAAATAGTTCGGGGAACAGTAGAAACAGTGTCAGACTTTATTTCTGGGGGCTCCAAAATCACTGCAGATGGTGATTGCAGCCATGAAATTAAAAGACGTTTACTCCTTGGAAGGAAAGTTATGACCAACCTAGATAGCATATTGAAAAGCAGAGACATTACTTTGCCAACAAAGATCCGTCTAGTCAAGGCTATGGTTTTTCCAGTGGTCATGTATGGATGTGAGAGTTGGACTGTGAAGAAAGCTGAGTGCCAAAGAATTGATGCTTTTGAACTGTGGTGTTGGAGAAGACTCTTGAGAGTCCCTTGGACTGCAAGGAGATCCAACTAGTCCATCCTAAAGGAGATCAGTCCTTCCAAAGATCCCTCCTTTGGAAGGACTGATGCTGAAGCTGAAACTCCAGTACTTTGGCCACCTCATGCAAAGAGTTGCCTCATTGGAAAAGACCCTGATCCTGTGAGGGATTGGGAGCAGGAGGAGAAGGGAAGGACAGAGGATGAGATGGTTGAATGGCATCACCGACTTGATGGACACGAATTTGAGTGAACTCTGGGAGTTGGTGATGGACAGGGAGGCCTGGCACGCTGTGATTCATGGGGTCTCAAAGAGTTGGACACGACTAAGCAACTGAACTGGACTCAACTGAACTGAACCTAACCAATCAGATCATAGACATTCAAGGCACTTGTGATCTATGGTGTTACTATGTACTTATACTTAGACCCCAAGTTTGGAAACCCCTAACCTTGCTTCCCTGGTGGCTCAAACAGTGAAGAATCTGGAAGGCCTGGATAAAAGAATGCGGAAATCTTGGGTTTGATCCCTGAGGTTAGGAAGATCCTCTGGAGGAGGGCATGGCAACCCACTCCAGTATTCTTGCCTGAAGAATCCCCAAGGACAGAGGAGCCTGACAGGCTACAGTCCATGGGATTGCAGAGTTGGACATGACTCAGTGACTAAGCACACCTATACATACTCAGGAGAAGGCAATGGCACCCCACTGCAGTACTCTTGCCTGGAAAATTCCATGGACGGAGGAGCCTGGTAGGCTGCAGTCCATGGGGTCGCTGAGAGTCGGACATGACTGAGCGATTTCACTTTCTCTTTTCACTTTCATGCATTGGAGAAGGAAATGGCAACCCACTCCAGTATTCTTGCCTGGAGAATCCCAGGGACGGGGGAGCCTGGTGGGCTGCCGTCTATGGGGTTGCACAGAGTCGGACATGATTGAAGTGACTTAGCATAGCATACATACTCAAATGTATATCTAAGATGTTTCTTATTATCAATCAACTAATAATTGGCCATAACACCTTGGTACTTTTGAGTAACACAGAGAACATTGGTCTTCCTTCTTGAAAAGAGCTTCTATTTTCATTAAAATAGTTTTGCATTAAATTATTTTCATAGATTTTAGCAATGATATTGGTAACTCACTCATGGTGAATATTTTAAAGAAATTTCAGCCTGATTAATATTTGCTTGCAAAACAGTCACAAGAACACATCTGTCAATAAATATTAACTCAAAAAAGGAACTGAGACCTTTCAGAGAGGGGAACCATTTAATCACTCTTCAGACAAGACCACATTTACAAAGCTCTTGCTCTTTCAATCCTTCATTCAACATGGGGCAGGTTTACTGAGTTGCAGCAGTAAAAATTTGTTTTACAAAAAAAAATGTGTAATAACCTAGAAACTGGAATTCTACACCTCACTGCTGGATTTTCTGGTTTTTAAGATTATTTTTAACCATGAGAAAGGAAAACTGAAACATCAAGTATTAATAGATTGAGAATGTTGTCAATTGTTTGAATAGAGTCATCTGCTTTCTAATTCAAACTATAGTAAATGAACACAAAAATCATTACAGAAACTAGCATTTTGAAGGCAGAGTGCCTAAATATGCAATTTCTGGAGGCATTTTTACTCTGAGAATGTGTACGTTCATTGTATTTAGAAAATGAACATTTTTGTTCATAGCAGCACTGTTTACAATAGCCAGGACTTGGAAGCAACCTAGATGTCCATCCGCAGATGAATGGATAAGAAAGCTGTGGTACATATACACAATGGAGTATTACTCAGTCATTAAAAAGAATACATTTGAATCAGTTCTAATGAGGTGGATGGAACTGGAGCCTATTATACAGAGTGAAGTAAGCCAGAAAGAAAAACACAAATACAGTGTACTAATGTATATATATGGAATTTAGAAAGATGGTAACAATAACCCTGTTTACGAGACAGTAAAAGAGACACTGATGTATAGAACAATCTTTTGGACTCTGGGAGAGGGAGAGGGTGGGGATGATTTGGGAGAATAGCATTGAAATATGTATAATATCATATTTGAAACAGGTCGCCAGTCCAGGTATGATGCCTGATAACAGATGCCTGGGTCTGGTGCACTGGGACGACCCAGAGGAATGGTATGGGGAGGGAGGAGGGAGGAGGGTTCAGGATGGGGAACACATGTATACTTGTGGCGAATTCATTTTGATGTATGGCAAAAGCAATACAATATTGTAAAGTTAAGCAAAATAAAATTAAAAAAAAAAGAAAATGAACATTTTTAAGTGAAGAGGAAGCTGATGAAATAAAAGGAAATCTCTTTTTGTGACTTTATTTTAAAACCTGATATACTTGATATATTAACTTACTTCCTCAGGGCCCTTCTTCAAATAGATTAATGTGGTAGAAACCCAACTGGTTGTGCCACAATTCAGTTTAGGCACTAACCATCAGAGTTAGCACAGACCCCACAAGTTAAGGGGCATGCTCCCTGGCAAGATGCTCCATACTTCAGATGCCAGGCACACTTCAGGTATCCCCAGGCTACCTGTGCTTCTAGCTGACTGGCCATAAGTTTGGGTGTCACCATGTAGTCCCCTAAGGCTTAATCAGTTTCTATAATGACTCACAAAAATCTGGAAAATGCTATCCTTATGATTACAGTTTTATTATAAAGGATGCAAACCAGGAGGCCCAGTCAAATGAAGAGATGCATACGGAGAGATCAGTCAGGGATAAAGAATCTCCTTACCTTCTCATTAAATCAAGGCATGTCACACTCCTATTACATCAGTGTGCTAACTCTTTTTGTTCAGAGCTGTTACTGGAGTTGCATTATGGAAGCATGATTGATTAAGTCACTGGTCACATGACTGACCTCAATCCCCAGCCCTACTCCATTTCCTGGAGGTTGGTTTGGCTCAAAGTTCCAACCCTCAAATCATGTGTTGAGTCTTCCATGTAGACAAGCCCCTATCCTGAAGTTACCTAGGGGCCAACCTGGACCTAATTTCATTAGCATCATGAAAGGAATAGCATAGTGATTCAATGCATTTCTGATTAACAAAGACTATTTTATAATTTTGGAAATCCCAAGGGTTTTAGAAGCCCTATGCTAGGAACTGGGACAAAATTAATTCTTTATTATGCAACAAAACTAAAGCAAACTCTGTGATTTCTCCCTCTTCTTTTTTCCTTTTCTTCCTTCTTTCTTTCTTTTGCTTTATCATCTCTCCCCTTTATATAGTTCAGTTCAGTCGCTCATTTGTGTCCAACTCTTTGCAACCCCATGAGCTGCATATACCAGGCCTCCCTGTCCAACACCAACTCCCAGAGCTTGCTCAAACTCATGTCCGTCGACTCGGTGATGCCATCCAACTGTCTCATCCTTTATCATCCCCTTCTCCTCCTGCCGTCAATCTTTTCCAGCATCAGGGTCTTTTCAAATGACTCAGCTCTTCGCATCAAGTGCCAAAGTATTGGAGTTTCAGCTTCAACATCAGACCTTCCAATGAACACCCAGGACTGACCTCCTTTAGGATGGACTGGTTGGATCTCCTTGCAGTCCAAGGGACTCTCAAGAGTCTTCAACACCACAGTTCAAAAGCAGCAATTCTTCGGTACTCAGATTTCTTTATAGTCCAACTCTCACATCCATACATGACTACTGGAAAAACCATAGCCTTGACTATAACAGACCTTTGCTGGCAAAGTAATGTCTCTGCTTTTTAATATGCTGTCTAGGTTGGTCATAACTTTCCTTCCAAAGAATAAGTGTCTTTTAATTTCATGGCTGCAATCAAGACCTTTAAAACACTGAAGTTACTTGTGCTTTCTATTAAGTGGAAAAATTAATACAAAGAATTGTATAAACAATGATATACATCTCAACTATGTGTATGTATGTGTTTTCCGGGTTTTATTTAATTTATTTATTTATTTATACCTTTTTTCCCATTTTTTTAAACATTTTCAATTGAAGAATAATTGCTTTACAATGTTATGCCATACAACATGCATCAGTCATAACTATACGTAAGTATACATATGTGCCCTTCCTCTTGAATGGCCCATCCCACTCCTCTAGGTTGTTACAGAGCACTGGGCTGAGCTCCCTGTGCTATATGATTGAGATAGAATTGACAAATAACATTATATTAGTTTCAGGTTTACAACACAATGATTTGATATATAAGTATATGTATATATTGCAAAATCACTGCAGATGGTGACTGCAGCCATGAAATTAAAAGACGCTTACTCCTTGGAAGGAAAATTATGACCAATCTAGTTAGCATATTCAAAAGCAGAGACATTACTTTGCCAACAAAGGTTCGCCTAGTCAAGGCTATGGTCTTTCCTGTGGTCATGTATGGATGTGAGAGCTGGACTGTGAAGAAGGCTGAGCACTGAAGAATTGATGCTTTTGAACTGTGGTGTTGGAGAAGACTCTTGAGAGTCCCTTGGACTGCAGGGAGATCCAACTAGTCCATTCTGAAGGAGATCAGCCTTGGGATTTCTTTGGAAGGAATGATGCTAAAGCTGAGACTCCAGTATTTTGGCCACCTCATGTGAAGAGTTGACTCATTGGAGAAGACTCTGATGCTGGGAGGGATTGGGGGCAGGAGAAGAGGACGACAGAGGATGAGATGGCTGGATGGCATCACTGACTCGATGGATGTGAGTCTGAGTGAGCTCCGGGAGTTGGTGATGGACAGGGAGGTCTGGCGTGCTGCAGTTCATGGGGTCGCAAAGAGTCGGACACGACTGAGTGACTGATCTGATCTGATCTGATCTGATATATTGCAAAATGATCACAATAATCTGGTTAACATCCATCACCCTACATGGTTAGACTTTTTTCTTACAGATGAAATCTTTTAAGAACTATTGTCTTAGCAACTTATAAATATGCACTAGTGTTATTAACCATCATTACCTTACTGTACATTACATCCCCAGAGCTTATTTTACAACCACAAGTATCTACCTTCATCCATTTCACCAATTCACTATTTCCCCAACTGTTTTGAAAATACCAAAAGGAAAACAAAATAGAGGAAGAATATGCTAACATTTTAAGTGTGGGATTCAGAGAAATTTTCTTTTTTCCTATTTCTAAACTGTTCTTTCCAAATTTGCTAGGATGAGCACGTATATCTTTTATAAACAGAAAGCTGAAAAGAAGAAAAAGAAAGAAAATGTAAGTCTGGGCAGTCAAGTCAGGCAGGATGCTTTTACATTCTTTGAGCACTTAGGAGGCTGAGCTGCCTCAGGTCAAGCTAGACTACTACTTAACTTCACAGGGTGGCCCTCTGACTCCTGTCCATTTCCCCATGAGCTCTAAGACCATCAGTGAATTCCAGTTCCCTCTCATTTCCCACTGGAATGTCCTGTAAAATCTACCCTTCTATCTGGTCCCGCGTGCGTATTTCTTGCAATCCCTGAAGTCAGCCAACACTATCACCCATCAGTTCTCCATGTCCACAATTTCAGATTCCTCTTTTAAATTTCTTCTGATCTCACAGTCCAAGACATTGGCCAGTAGTCAGTGCTATCAATTCTGTGGTCTTTGCTTCTGTGCATGTCCTCCTGTCATGACTATTCCCCCTAATGCAGACCTTTCCCCCTCCTAACAATAGCCTTCTGACATGACTCCACTGTCCACCTCTGTCCCTACAATCCCTGTCATCTGTTGTAGGCAGACTGGCCATCTTCAATCAGAGTTCTGATTGCCACAACCCTTACTAAGAAAGCTGGCTGTACTTCTTTCCTAAACAACAGAGGCCAGCTGTGGCTGAAGGCAACCTTCCCTTCTGCACCGAAGCCCGTTCCCTCCATTCCCTGAGTGATGCACCCCAGCGTCCAACAACTGTCTCTCCTCTGACAACACAGCTCTGTTGACCAGGTCCATTGTTCTTACTGTTCATTCTCTTTACTGCCTGATTACTTTACTCCCAACTCATATTGTTACATTTTTCTCCCGTGCATACAGACTTAACAACTGCAAAGTAAAACAGATGCAAAAAAAACCCTAAAAACAACCAAACAAATGCTGTATATACACAATGTCCTTTTTCCATTGAGTTTTAGAAGGGGAGCCAGCAGCACCCCACCCCCCACCCCCACCCAACCCAGTAAACCAAGAGCAGAATCCCATCTACAACATCACCTCTGCTCGACTGGGCGGCTACAGCACCACCTCCCAGGATCGCAGCTAACGGGTGCTAGAAAGGAGTCCAGCAGAAGGTTCTGGTCAGATTGCTCCTTGTAAATAAATACCATTATTTTACAATGCACAGCCACTTTGTCTACTGGGAAATAATTTTTCAAGGTTGGGCGTAAGAAACAATACAATTCACATATAGTTGAGAATAAACACAATTATTTGGAATAAATACAGGTAACTCATTGTGGTCATAGCAGATCCAACAGCTACTGGAGACATATTTTGGGGGTAAGAAGCTGAGTCATCGTTTGCTGTACAAGATGCTGGAAGGCACAAAACTACCCCTGTTAAGTTCAGTTTTTAAGTTTTCATTTTTGTGTGATTCTGTCATTCAATCAAGCACCAGAGGGATTTGTTGACACTTGAGCACTTAGGATGTGGCTGCTCTAGAAATCAGTTTGCAGTATCTGAAAGTAAAAAATCTTAGTTAGCCAGGGACTAAAAAGAGAAGCGAAAGGTTTTTGACAAAGTGCAGTTCTAAAGTATATGTTTAAATGAACGAACAAACAAAAGGAAAAAGAAAAAGTGAAATAATGCTAAGCTTGTTCCAATGCTGCAGGCTTTGTTCCAATGTTGCAGTCTTTGTTGCAGTATTTGTTCCAATATCGCTTATTATTTATTTGAAAGTATCATACTTTAAATTCTGTGAATTGGTGCTTTCGAATTGTAGTGCTGGAGAAGACTCTTGGGAGTCCCTTAGACAGCAAGGAAATAAAACTAGTCCATCATAAAGGAAATAAACCTTAAATATTCATTGGAAGGACTGATACTGAAACTGGAGCTCCAATACTTTGGCCACCTGATTTGAAGAGCCAACTCATTGGAAAAAAGACCCTCATTAAGACTGAGGGCAGGGGGAGAAGGGGGAGACAGAGGATGAGGTTGGTTAAATAGCTTCACCAACTTAACGGGCATGAGTCTGAGCAAACTCCAGGAGAGAGTGAAGGACAGGGAAGCCTGGTATACAGCAATCCATGGGATCACAAAGAGTCAGACATGACTCAGTGACTGAACAACAGTAAAGATATATTTTATTTGAGAAAAGGGATATACTGCTTATTATTCATTTGAAAACACATACTTTAAAAATTAAAACTATTAAAAAATTTCAATAGCACCTTTTCAATTTGGTGACTGTAAAAGAAGCCTACTCAGATCAGATCAGATCAGTTGCTCAGTCATGTCCAACTCTTTGCAACCCCATGAACCACAGCATGCCAGGCCTCCCTATCCATCACCAGCTCTCGGAGGTCACTCAGACTCACATCCATCGAGTCAGTGATGCTATCCAGCCATCTCATCCTCTGTCGTCCCCTTCTCCTCCTGCCCTCAATCCCTCCCAGCATTAGAGTCTTCTCCAATGAGTCAACTCTTCGCATGAGGTGGCCAAAATACTGGAGTCTCAGCTTTAGCATCATTCCTTCCAAAGAAATCCCAGGGCTGATCTCCTTCACAATGGACTGGTTGGATCTTCTTGCAGTCCAAGGGACTCTCAAGAGTCTTCTCCAACACCACAGTTCAAAAGCATCAATTCTTCGGTGCTCAGCCTTCTTCACAGTCCAGCTCTCACATCCATACATGACCACAGGAAAGACCATAGCCTTGACTAGGCGAACCTTTGTTGGCAAAGTGATGTCTCTGCTTTTGAATATGCTATCTAAGCTGGTCATAACTTTCCTTCCAAGGAGTAAGCGTCTTTTAATTTCATGGCTGCAGTCACCATCTGCAGAGATTTTGGAGCCCAGAAAAATAAAATCTGACACTGTTTCCACTGTTTCCCCATCTATTTCCCATGTAGTGATGGGACCAGATGCCATGATCTTCGTTTTCTGAATGTTGAGCTTTAAGCCAACCTTTTCACTTCCACTTTCACTTTCATCAAGAGGCTTTTGAGTTCCTCTTCACTTTCTGCCGTAAGGGTGGTATCATCTGCATATCTGAGGTTATTCATATTTCTCCCGGCAATCTTGATTCCAGCTTGTGTTTCTTCCAGTCCAGCATTTCTCATGATGTACTCTGCATAGAAGTTAAACATGGTGACAATATACAGCCTTGACGTACTCCTTTTCCTATTTGGAACCAGTCTGTTGTTCCATGACCAGTTCTAACTGTTGCTTTCTGACCTGCATACAGATTTCTCAAGAGGCAGATCAGGTGGTCTGGTATTCCTATCTCTCTCAGAATTTTCCACAGTTTATTGTGATCTACACAGTCAAAGGCTTTGGCATAGTCAATAAAGCAGAAATAGATGTTTTTCTGGAACTCTTTTGCTTTTTCC
The DNA here is from genome assembly GCA_935064755.1 of Tragelaphus eurycerus. Lineage (NCBI taxonomy): Eukaryota > Metazoa > Chordata > Mammalia > Artiodactyla > Bovidae > Tragelaphus > Tragelaphus eurycerus. Next base: position 5,145,331 of record CAKXYN010000112.1, read on the forward strand.
ATGATCCAGCGGATGTTGGCAATTTAATCTCTGGTTCCTCTGCCTTTTCTAAATCCAGCTTGAACATCAGGAAGTTCACGGTTCACATATTGCTGAAGCCTGGCTTGGAGAATTTTGAGCATTACTTTACTAGCGTGTGAGATGAGTGCAATTGTGCAGTAGTTTGAGCACTCTTTGGCATTGCCTTTCTTTGGGATTGGGATGAAAACTGACCTTTTCCAATCTTGTGGCCACTGCTGATTTTTCCAAATTTGCTGGCATATTGAGTGCAGCACTTTCACAGCATCATCTTTCAGGATTTGGAATAGCTCCACTGGAATCCCATCACCTCCACTAGCTTTGTTCATAGTGATGCTTTCTAAGGCCCACTTGACTTCACATTCCAGGATGTCTGGCTCTAGGTCAGTGATCACACCATCATGATTATCTGGGTTGTGAAACTCTTTTTTGTACAGTTCTTCTGTGTATTCTTGCCACCTCTTTTTAATATCTTCTGCTTCCGTTAGGTCCATACCATTTCTGTCCTTTATCGAGCCCATTTTTGCATGAAATGTTCCTTTGGTATCTCTGATTTTCTTGAATAGATCCTTAGTCTTTCCCATTCTGTTGTTTTCCTCTATTTCTTTGCATTGATCGCTGAAGGCTTTCTTATCTCTTCTTGATATTCTTTGGAACTCTGCATTCATATGTTTATATCTTTCCTTTTCTCCTTTGTTTTTCGCTTCTCTTCTTTTCGCAGCTATCTGCAAAGCCTCCCCAGACAGCCATTTTGCTTTTTTGCATTTCCTTTCCATGGGGATGGTCTTGATCCCTGTCTCCTGTACAATGTCATGAAAAGAAGCCTACTACAAATATGTATTTTGAAAAGCATTTACAAAAATACAGCACGCAAAATTCTATCTTGCATATTTAATAATAAATTAATATTTTGTTCTGCTAAGTCACTTCAGTCGTGTCCGACTCTGTGTGATCCCATAGACGACAGCCCACTAGGCTCCTCCGTCCCTGGGATTCTCCAGGCAAGAATACTGGAGTGGGTTGCCATTTCCTTCTCCAATGCATGAAAGTGAAAAGGGGAGGTCGCTCCGTCATGTCCGACTCTTAGCGACCCCGTGGACGGCAGCCTACCAGGCTTCTCCGTCCATGGGATTTTCCAGGCAAGAGTACTGGGTGGGGTGCCATTGCCTTCCCCGATTTTTGTTCTAGTTCTGTGAAATTTGATAATTTGATAGGGATTTCACTGAATCTTTATATTGCTATGGGTAGTAAAGTCATTTTCACAATATTGATACACTGAATCCAAAATCATGATATATCTCTCCATTTGTTTGTGTTGTTTTTTATTTCTTTCATCACTGTCTTATAGGTTTATGCATACAGGTCTTTTGTCTCTTTAGATAGGTTTATTTCTAGGTATTTTATTCTTTTTGCTGCAGTGGTGAATGGGACTGATTCCTTAGTTTCTCTTTCTGGTTTTTCATTGTTAGTGCATAGGAATGCAAGGGATTACTGTGTATTAATTTTGTATCTGGAAACCTTATTGAAGTCATTGATTAGCTCTAGTAGTGTTTTGGTGACATTTTTAGGATTTTTCTATGTATAGTATCATGTCATTTACAAACAGTAAGAATTTTGCTTCTTTTCCAGTATGAATTCCTTTCATTTCTTTTTCATCTCTGATTGCTATGGCTAGGAATTCCAAAACTATACTGAATAATAGTGGTAAGCATGGGCACCTTTGTCTTGTTCTTTATCGTAGAGGAAATGCTTTCAGTTTTTCACCATTGAAATTCAATATTTGCTGTAGGTTTGTCATATATGGCCTTCATTATGTAGAAGTGGGTTCCTTTTATGCCAGTTTTCTGGAGAGTTTTTATTATAAATAGGTGTTGAATTTTGTTGAAAGTTTTCTCTGCATCTCTTGAGATGATCATGTGCTTTTTATCTTTCAGTTGTTATTAATATGATGTTTTGCATTGATTTATTTGCATATATTAAGGAATCATTGCATCCCTGGGATAAATCACACTTGATCATGACATATAGTTCTTTTATGTGTTGTTGGATTCTGTTTGCTAGAACTTTGTTGTGGATTTTTGAATCTATATTCATCAGTGATATTGGCCTGTAATTTTCTTTTCTTATAATATCTTTGACTGGTTTTGGTATCAGGGTGATGGTGGCCTTGTAGAATGAGTTTGGGAGTTTTTCCTCTCTCTGAAATTTTGAAATAGTTTGAGGAAAAGTGTTAGCTTTTCTCTAAGCATTCGATAAAATTTGCCTGTTGAAGGCATTTTCCACAGAACTATAACTAAAAATTCACAATTTGTACAGAAATAAAAAAGAGCTTGAATAGTCAATGCAATCTTGAGAAGGAAAACTGGAGCTGGAGAAATCAACATCCCTGATTTCAGGCGATAATACAAAGCTATAGTCAACAGGACAGTATGGTACTGGGACAAAAACAGAAAATATATACCAATGGAAAAATATAGAAAGTCTGGATAAACCCATACATAGACAAGCACCTTATCTTAGACAAACAAGGCAAGAATATACAATGGAAAAAAGACAGCCTCTTCAATAAGTAGTATTGGGAAAATTGGACAACTACATGTAAAAGAATGAAATTAGAAAATTTCCTAACACCATATACAAAAATAAATTCAAAATGGATTAAAGACATGAAAATAAGCCTGGATACTGTAAAATTCTTAGAAGAAAACATAGGCAGTACACTCTTTGACATAAATCACAGGAAGATTCTCTTTCACCCACCTCCTAGATTAAGGAAATAAAAACAAAAATAAACAGATGTGACCTAATAAAATTTTAAAAACTTTTGTACAGCAAAGAAAACTATAAACAAAATGAAAATAAAACATTCAGAATGGATCACAACAAGCTGTAGAAAATTCTTAAAGAGACAGGAATACCAGACCATCTCACTTGCCTCTTGGGAAACCTGTATGCAGGTCAAGAAGAAACAATAAAGACGGGACACAGAACAATGAACTGGTTCCAGATTGGGAAAGGAGTACGTCAAGGCTGTACACCCTCACCCTGCTTATTTAACATATGCAGAGTACATCATGAGAAATGTAAGGCTGGATGAAGGACAACTAGAATCAAGATTGTGGGGAGAAATATTAATAACCTCAGATATGCAGACACCACCACCCTTATGGCACAGAGCAAAGAGGAATGGGAGAGACTCTTGATGAAAGTGAAAGAAGATAGTGAAAAAGCTGCCTTAAAATTCAACATTCAAAAAACTAAGATCGTAGCATCCAGTCCCATCACTTCATGGCAAATAGATGGAGAAATAATGGCAACAGTGACTGACTTTATTTTCCTGGGCTCCAAATAGCTGCAAATGGTGACTGTAGCCATGAAATTAAAAGATCTTTTTAATTTAATTTTATTTAACTTTACAATATTGTATTGGTTTTGCCATATATAAAAATGAATCTGCCACAGGTATACATGTGTTCCCCATCCTGAACCCTCCTCCCTCCTCCCTCCCCATACCATCCCTCTGGGTCGTCCCAGTGCACCAGCCCCAGGCATCTGGCATCAGGCATCGAACCTGCACTGGCGACTCGTTTCATATATGATATTATACATATTTCAATGCCATTCTCCCAAATCATCCCACCCTCTCCCTCTCCCAGAGTCCAAAAGACTGTTCTATACATCAGTGTCTCTTTTGCTGTCTCGTATACATTGGAAGGAAAGCTATGACCAAGCTAGACAGCATATTAAAAAGCAGAGACATTACTTTGACTCAGAGATCCATATAGTCAAAGCTATGGTTTTTCCAGTGGTCGTGTATCATGTGAGAGTTGGACCATAAAGAAAACTGAAGGCCCCAAAATTGATGCTTTTGAACTGTGGTGTTGGAGAAGACTCTTGAGAATCCCTTAGACAGCAAGAAGATCAAACCAGTCAATCCCAAGGAAATCAGTCCTAAATATTCATTGGAAGGACTGATGCTGAAGCTGAAGCTCCAATCCTTTGGCCACTCGACGTGAAGAGCTGACTTACTAGAAAAGTCCTGATGCTGGGAAAGATTGAAGTTGGGAGGAAAAGGGGATGACAGAGGATGAGATGTTTGGATGACATCATCGACTTGATGGACATGAGTTTGAGCAAGCTCCAGGAGATGGTGAAGAACAGGGAAACCTGGCATGCTGCAGCCCATGGAGTCACAAAGAGTTGGACACACTGAGCAAATGAACAACAGCATGAGAATGAGAGAAAATAATTGCAAACAAAGCAACTGACAAAGATTATATCCCCCAAATATATAAGCAGCTCATACAGCTCAATATCAGAAAAACAAACAACCCAGTCAAAAAATTGGACTGAAGACCTAAAGAGACATTTCTCCAAAGAAAACATACAGATGGCGAATAAACACATGAAAAGATGCACAACATTGTTTATTATTCAGTTCAGTTCAGTCCCTCAGTCATGTCCGACTCTTTGCAACTGCATGGACTGCAGCACGCCAGGCCTCTCTGTCTATCACCAACTCCCGGAGTCTACCCAAACCCATCTCCATTAAGTCAGTGATGCCATCCAACCATCTCATTCTATGTCATCCCCTTCTCCTTGCACCATCAGTATTTCCCAACATCAGGGTCTTTTCAAATGAGTCAGCTGTTCACATCAGGTGGCCAAAGTATTGGAGATTCAGCCTCAACATCAGTCCTTCCAAAGGAGGGATCTTTGGAAAGACTGATCTCCTTTAGAATGGACTGGCTGGATCTCCTTGCAGTCCAAGGGACCCTCAAGAGTCTTCTCCAACACCACAGTTCAAAACCATCAATTCTTCTGCCCTCAGCTTTCTTTATAGTTCAACTCTTACATCCATACATGACTACTGGAAAAACCATAGCGTTGACTAGATAGACCTTTGTTGGCAAAATAATGTCTTTGCTTTTTAATAAGATCAACCTAGAGGCTGATCATAGCTTTTTCCCCAAGGAGTAAGAATCTTTTAATTTCATGGCTGCAGTCACCATCTGCAGTGATTTTGGAGCCCCAAAAAATGGAGTCTATCACTGTTTCCACTGTTTCCCCATCTATTTGCCATGAAGTGATGGGACTGGATGCCATGATCTTAGTATTCTGAATATTGAGTTTTAAGCCAACATTTTCACTCTCTTCTTTCACTTTCATCAAGAGGCTTTTTAGTTCCTCTTCACTTTCTGCCGTAAGAGTGGTGTCATCTGCATATCTGAGGTTATTGATATTTCTCCCTGCAATCTTGATTCCAGCTTGTGCTTCACTGAGCCCAACATTTCACATGATGTACTCTGCATATAAGTTAAATAAGCAGGGTGATAATATACAGTCTTGACATACTCCTTTCTCAATTTGGAACCAATCTGTTGTTCCATGTCTGGTCCTAACTGTTGCTTCTTAATCTGCATATAGATTTCTCAGGAGGCAGGTAAGGTGGTCTGATATTCCCAAATCTTTAAGAATTTTCCACAGTTGTCTGTGATCTACACAGTCAAAGGCTTTGGCATAGTCAATAAAGCAGAAGCAGATGTTTTTCTGGAATTCTCTTGCTTTTTCTATGATCCAACGGATGTTGGCAATTTGATCTCTGATTCCTGTTCAAACTACTGCGTGATTGCTTTCATCCCACATGCTAGTAAAGCTGCTCAAAATTCTCCAAGTGAGGCTTCAATAGTATGTGAACTGATAACTTCAAGATGTTCAAGTTGGACTCGTAAAGGCAGAGGAACCAAAGATCAGATATCTATATACATTTTATTTAGCTGCATAGGCATTGATTCCAGTTCTAAGAAGAGCGAAAAAAATGCTGCTTTATGTAGTTTTTATACATTTGAAGATTGTGTTGAAATATACATAAAACTCCAGAAAAATTAACATCATTTTTTTGTTTTTTGAAAATACAACATTTATGGTACATCAAAACTCTTGACCCAATAAAGCTTTCAATTTCATTTTTCTTCCAAATAGTCAATGTGCCCAATACTCTTTGTTGGTTTAGAAAATCCTTTCCATATTGAATTCTGAAACTTTCACTCAGAACTTAGTGCAGGATTCAGAGTTACATATTTTGTTCTGTTGATTTGTACATTGACTTATGAGCCATTAGATAATGTTTTTTATGGGCTTCTGATTTCTTTAATTTTGGTATAAAACTAACTTCTCTTTCTTCTAATGTCAAACATTCTCTTCCTCCAGAGAGTTATATATCTCTTCCTCTTGTCTTTCCAGCTTATCATTTGTACTCACTGAGTAACTAATATGGGCATGGACCTGGAGATAAATGTGCCAAAAAGACACAGTTGTTACACCAAAAGAATATATGACCTAGTGAGGAACACTGACACATAGATAAATTAGATAACGTCTAAATCATAATATGAAAATCTAAGCAGGTTCTCAAAGTAAATAGCCATCAGTTGGGCAAGGGACAGGGAAGGGTGGGTGCTGCTTCCCAGGCAGGGGGTCAGGACATGGTGCTAAGGTGACCTGAGAGCTGCAAGAAGCTTGTTGTGCTGCACTTTGACTTTGATCTCTTCTTTGCTTATCACTTTCTGTTCCTGTTTCACAGGGAAAATAATTTCTTGAATATAACTGAAGATGCCAAATACTGTCCCTAAACTTTATCTTGGTATAAGTATCCAGTTGACATATTCTTTTAGTTTTCTGAAATACTAATATAAATTTCACAACTCTTTTGATTTTTGCTTTGTTTTATTTTTCCTTTATGTAAATTCATTTAAGAATACTGCTTTCCAGCTAAATAATGAAGATTCCTCTCATTCCATTTAACGTGCTTGGGCTTTCAGTCCAACCTTATAGTTGGGGAAATTTGCCCCCAGGCTAATTTCCACTCTAATAATCTTGAATCTAGTGTAGCACTTCTAGAAGGAGATGAAATAAAAATATAGTCCTCGGGTTACGTGAAAAATATAATCCTCAGAATAGACTGCCATCAAGTTCTGTTTGCCTCCCTTCATTGCCACTGACTTCATTGCAACTTCATTTCATCTACTGGTGGGAATTACAGCTCTCACATATAACTTACTACTTGGAGTCTGCTTTCAATCACAGGGAAGAAAGGTACAAAAATATTTTCTCCACACTAACAAACAGAAAAACTCCAGATAAGTTATGTTATCCTGGTTATAGTTGTTTTGAAGTCCACCACAGTGCTGAATATTCAGAGACATATAAATAAAAAGGAAAGAGCTCTTCCCAGGTGAGAAGAGATGCATGACAGTTTCCATCCCTGGGGACAAGGTAAGAAGAGGAACAAACTTGCAGTAGATGGGGATATGGATAAAAACCAAAAATTTTAGCAAATGTATCACATCCAGGTATAATTTACCATGATGCATTAGAAACCCAAGCAGTATTGGCATAACAGTAGACATATATCAGTGGAACAAAATAGGGGATCCATAAATAGGTCTATATGTGTACACTAAAGTGATTTGCAGTTAAAGCAAAAATACTAAGACAAGTCAATGGGGAAAGAAGATTCATTTCTACCAGTAGTGCCAAAATATTTGCATATTCACATAATAAAAGTGATTGAAGGTGAAATACAGGCCTGAATAAAAGATAAAAATATGAAGTCTTAAGGAAAATAAAATATCTGTATGATCAAAGGGAAGATTTTCAAGATAGGATAAAAGTACAATAACTATTTAAAAAAAGATTAATTGAGCCATCATCATGATTAAAAAATTATGTTCACTGGAGGGGACCATTAAAAGCTTAAAAGAGGACTTCCAACTCAAGATGGCAGAGTAGAAGGATGTGTGCTTATCTCCTCCTGTGAGAGCACCAAAATCGCAAATAGTTGTTCATCAGCTAGCTGTTCATCAACAGGAGGATGCTGTAACCCACCAAAAAAGATACCCTACATCCAAAAACAAAGAAGAAGCCCCAGTGAGAGGGTAGGAGGAACACAGTCATGATAAAATCAAATCCCATACCTACTGGATAGGTGACCCACAAACTTGGGAACAATAATATCATAGAAGTTCTCTCACTGTTGTGTAGGTTCTGAACACCATGTCAGGTTTCTCAGCCTGGGGATCCAAAGAAGAGACTAGGAGTTCCCAGGGAATTGGGCCTTGAAGGGCAGCTGGATTTGATTTTAGGACTTCCATAGGACTAGGGGACTGAGACTCCAGTCTTGGAGGACATAAACAAAATCTTGTTTGCACCAAGATCCAGAGGAAAGGAGACCCCACAGGAGACTGAGCCAAAATGACTTGCTGATGTTGAAGGGATTCCTGTGGAGCTGTGAGTCAGCAGGGGCTCACCACAGGGATGAGGGCACTAGCAGCATCAGGCCGGGAAGGTCCTCCTTGCCATAAACCCTCTTGGAGTTCTCCATTAACTCTACCATGAAGCACATAAACCCGAGGGCTGGGTTACCTCAGGCCAAACAACTACCAGAGAGGGAGTGAAATGCCATCCATGGACAGATAGTTGGATTAAAGTTTCAATGAGCAAAGCCCTGCTCATCAGGGCAAGTGCAAGTCTCTTAGTCATATGTCTGACTCTTTGAGACTCCATGGACTATACAGTCCATGGAATTCTCCAGGCCAAAATACTGGAGTGGGTGGCCTTTTCCTTCTCCAGGGAATCTTTCCAACCAAGGGATCAAACCCAGTTCTCCTGCATTGCAGACTGATTCTTTACCAGCTGAGCCAAAAGGGAAGCCCAAGAATACTGGAGTGGGTAGCCTATCACTTGTCCAGTGGATCTTCCTGACCCAGGAATCAAACTGGGGTCTCCTGCATTGCAGATGGATTCTTTACCAACTGAGCTATTAGAGAAGACCCAACTTTTCCTATTGTCAGTCCCTCCAATAAGAAAGCTTATACAACCTTCTTAGCCTCCACCATTAGAAGGCAAATAGCAGAACAGTTCCACAGCAGCTAAAACAAAAACCATGTTACAGAAAGTTAATCACAATGAAAAAGCAGAAAGCTATGTCCCAGATAAAGGGACAAGATAAAACCCCATAAAACAACCAAATGAAGTGGAAATAGGCAACCATCCAGGAAAAGAATTCTGATTAATGATAGTGATGATCCAGGATCTTGAGAAAACAGTGGAGAAAATGCAAGAAATGTTTATCAAATATCTACAAGAACTAAGGAACAAATAGAGATGGCTAATACACTAGAAGGAATCAATAGAATAACTGAGGCAGAAGAATATATAAGTGGATAAATACGAAGACATGTAGTAATCAAACTGACAAAAATTAAAGACAGAGATAAAATATTGAAAGCAATAAGGGGAAAATGTCAAATAACATACAAGAGAACTCCCATTAGGCTATTAGCTGTTTTCTCAACAGAAACTCGACAAGCCAGAAGGGAATGGCAGGATATATTTATTTATTTATTTATTTTTTATCAAGAATCTCTTTTATTGATTATCAGAAACATTACAAATATCTAATATGAACAAATTGTAACATGACAGTATTTAGTTTGAACAATTAATACATTTCAGATATAATATTATACATATTTCAATGTTATTCTCCCCAATCATCCCACCCTCTCCCGGTCCCAGAGTCCAAAAGTCTGGTCTATACATCAGTGTCTCTTTTGCTGTCTCGTAAATAGGGTTATTTTTACCATCTTTCTAAATTCCATATATATGCGTTAGTATACTATATTTGTGTTTTTGTTTCTGGCTTACTTCACTGGGCATATACACTGAGAAAATCAGAATTGAAAGAGACACGTGTACCCCAATGTTCATAGCATCACTGTTTGCAATAGCCAGAATGTGGAAGCAACCTAGATGTCCATCCACAGATGAATGGATAAGCAAGCTGTGGTACATATACACAATGGAGTATTACTCAGCCATTAAAAAGAATACATTTGAATCAGTTCTAAGGAGGTGGATGGAACTGGAGCCTATTATACAGAGGATATATTTAAAGTGATGAAAGGAAAAAAACTACAACCAAGAATACTCTACCCAGAGAGACTCTCACTCAGATTTGATGGAGAAATCAAAAGCTTTCCAGACAAGCAAAAGTTAGGAGAATTCAGCACAACCAAACCAGCTTTACAACAAATGCTAAAGGAAGTTCTCCAGTCATAAAACACAAGAGAAGAAAAAGACCCACAGAAAATCAATCCAAAACCATTAAGAAAACAAAAGGAAATGGCACCCCACTCCAGTATTCCTGCCTGGAGAATCCCATGGATGAAGGAGCCTGATAGGCTGCAGTCCATGGGGTCACAAAGAGTCGGACACGACTGAGCGACTTCACTTCAATTAGATCATACATATTAATAATTACCTTAAATATAAGTGGATTAAATGCACAACCAAAAGACAAAGATTGGTTGGGGAGATGAAAACATGTACAAGTATACACTTCACTTACCACTCTGCTTGAGTCTGCAAATTGTATGTAATTATTTTATACTCTTAATTTAATCTTGTTCCAATTATGACTTGGAATTGCAGTTATTTTTTATTTTTTGTCTGGCTATTGATTGTGAAAGCTGATAAACATCTATTACTATTGTAATTATTTAACTATTACTCACTTAATACCATTGTACCATGGTTGGTCAACAGAAAAATAATAGGACTATGTATATTACCAAAACTAACATTTAATAGAAAAACCAGTAATCAATTTTTAAAATACAGATGAATATCAGAATTATCTTGAAATTTTTTGAAAAAAACACAAATGCCCAGCTATTGCTTTTTTTTTTTTCTCCAGGGCTCCAGATATGTTTTTAATGAGCAGTCATGTTTAAAAACAACTGGATTATATGAAGCTCTTTTACTTTTATCTAACTTGTTTCACTTTTTGTATTTCATATTCTGTGCTCCCATTTCATTTATGTTTTCCAATATCTCCATCTCTTCTTTTTTTTTAATGTCCTTTCTCAAGCTTTTATAAAATGTAGTAGAAAAGATTTTGTATATGTATATACAAATAATATGTATAATATACATATTATTTAGAAAACATGAACTTTTATCTAACTAAAAAATTTTGACATCTTCATTCCACTGCTTGATTTAGTATGAATACAGTGCTAGATTTCTAATTTAAAAAAATACATATGCAACCAGCAACAAAGGTTTACTCCATAGCACACGGAACTATAGTCAATATCTTGTAATAACCTATAAGGGAAAATAACTTTTAAAATATTATATGTGTGTATATATATAACTGAATCACCTTATTATGCACCTAAAATATTTTAATTCAATTATATTTCAATAATATGATATATATATAAAGAAAAATTGAAAAGATAAGCCTGGAAATATTTGCAGTATATATATATCTGATAGGAACTGATATGTAAATATTCCTTTAGACCAATAATAAGAGGACAAACTCTCCAGTTTTAAAATACAAGCAAAAGACTTGACAAGAAATTGCACAAGACAAAATATACAAGTGGCCAGAAGCACATAAGATGGAGCTTTATATCTTTTGTCTTCAGAAAAATGAAATATAACCCACATTGGATATTATTTCAAACCCACTAGAATGAAATCAAGAAGAATGATAATACCAAATTTTGATAAGATAGAGTGAATTTGGAAGTTGCTTTAACAGTTTTTTATTCAGTTAACCTTTGCTTATCCTATGAACTGTCAATTTCGTTCTTAGATTATTTACCCAATAGAAATGAATACTGATGTTCACAAAAAGCTTGAACAATAATATTTATAGCAGATAGATGAGTCGTATCAAAAAGACACAGAAACCAACACTAAGTGTCTCCTATTGATGAAAGATTGGATAATCAGAACATCAAAAGAATAAAAACTAAAATCAATTGAAATTCAATAAAATTATTGGAGGTCAAAAATAATAGTAAAAAGGAAAAAAAGCAACCATTTCTGCAACGCGTGTAAAACCTTTGTAATTGTGTCTGTATAAGATAATATTCAGAAAACCAATATATACAGCAAAAGAATCAAGCCTTTATCTTTCCTTTCCTGTTCTGTTATTTCAACAGGACCAAATTAGTGATGAATCTAATTCTTCTTTATGGAAGAATTTCAACTAATAAAAGCAGAATAAACCAAATAGTATTATAAAAATGATTATTTTGTGACCCAGTGACATTATGAGGCCAGGTTAAGATCATCATGTCATTTGATAACCATATGTGAAAACGGATATGGAATTTCACATGTCTAAATACACAAATGATACTAAAAGCCAGACAATCAGACATGTTCATCCTGTACCATCTATTGCACACTCTGATCACAAAATCAAACCACTAGATAGGAAGTCTGAGGAGAGAGGAACACATGAGTCTACACCTCAAGAGATCAATCAGCCCAAGTAAAGATGTGGGAAATATTACAGGAAAAAATAATACAAATTGTTTAATAAATAAACAGCATGAGAAAAACTTGAGGGGAAAAATAATGCAAATGTAAAGAAAATTGTGTTACTTCAACTCCAAGAAGCAAGAGATTTATTTAGGCAAAATACCTATAAAGTATAAAGACGAGAGGAAAGGAGGAATTGCAGAAAGCATTCTCTGTGTCTATCTCCCCCTAGGGATCTCTTCAAGAAAATCAGAGATACCAAAGGAACATTTCATGCAAAGATGGGCACGATAAAGGACAGAGATGGTGTGGACCTAACAGAAGCAGAAGATATTAAGAAGAGGTGGCAGGAATACACAGAAGAACTGTACAAAAAAGAGTTTCACAACCCAGATAATCATGATGGTGTGATCACTGACCTAGAGCCAGACATCCTGGAATGTGAAGTCAAGTGGGCCTTAGAAAGCATCACTATGAACAAAGCTAGTGGAGGTGATGGGATTCCAGTGGAGCTATTCCAAATCCTGAAAGATGATGCTGTGAAAGTGCTGCACTCAATATGCCACCAAATTTGGAAAACTCAGCAGTGGCCACAAGATTGGAAAAGGTCAGTTTTCATCCCAATCCCAAAGAAAGGCAATGCCAAAGAGTGCTCAAACTACTGCACAATTGCACTCATCTCACACGCTAGTAAAGTAATGCTCAAAATTCTCCAAGCCAGGCTTCAGCAATATGTGAACCGTGAACTTCCTGATGTTCAAGCTGGATTTAGAAAAGGCAGAGGAACCAGAGATCAAATTGCCAACATCTGCTGGATCATGGAAAAAGCAAAAGAGTTCCAGAAAAACATCTATTTCTGCTTTATTGACTATGCCAAAGCCTTTAACTGTGTGGATCACAATAAACTGTGGAAAATTCTGAAAGAGATGGGAATACCAGACCACCTGATCTGCCTCTTAAGAAATCTGTATGCAGGTCAGGAAGCAACAGTTAGAACTGGTCATGGAACAACAGACTGGTTCCAAATAGGAAAAGGAGTACGTCAAGGCTGCATATTGTCACCATGCTTATTTAACTTATATGTAGAGTACATCATGAGAAATGCTGGACTGGAAGACACACAAGTTGGAATCAAGATTGCTGGGAGAAATATCAATAACCTCAGATATGCAGATGACACCACTCTTATGGCAGAAAGTGAAGAGGGGCTAAAAAGCCTCTTGATGAAAGTGAAAGTGGAGAGTGAAAAGGTTGGCTTAAAGCTCAACATTCAGAAAAGGAAGATCATGGCATCTGGTCCCATCACTGCATGGGAAATAGATGGGGAAACAGTGGAAACAGTGTCAGACTTTGTTTTTCTGGGCTCCAAAATCACTGCAGATGGTGACTGCAGCCATGAAATTAAAAGACGCTTACTCCTTGGAAGGAAAGTTATGACCAACCTAGATAGCATATTCAAAAGCAGAGACATTACTTTACCAACAAAGGTTCGCCTAGTCAAGGCTATGGTCTTTCCTGTGGTCATGTATGGATGTGAGAGCTGGACTGTGAAGAAGGCTGAGTGCCACAGAATTGATGCTTTTGAACTGTGGTGTTGGAGAAGACTCTTGAGAGTCCCTTGGACTGCAAGGAGATCCAACCAGTCCATTGTGAAGGAGATCAATCCTGGAATTTCTTTGGAGGGAATGATGCTAAAGCTGAAACTCCAGTATTTTGGCCACCTCATGCGAAGAGTTGACTCATTGGAGAAGACTCTGATGCTGAGAGGGATTGAGGGCAGGAGGAGAAGGGGACGACAGAGGATGAGATGGCTGGATGGCATCACTGACTTGGTGGGTGTGAGTCTGGGTGACCTCCGGGAGCTGGTGATGGACAGGGAGGCCTGGCGTGCTGCGGTTCATGGGGTCGCAAAGAGTCGGACACGACTGAGCGACTGATCTGATCTGATCTGATCTCCCCCTTGTATTTTAATATCTTTGTGTCCTCACATGGTCTTTTGCAGACATCAGTCATAGGATGTATCAGATCAGATCAGTCGCTCAGTCGTGTCCGACTCTTTGCAACCCCATGAATCGCAGCACGCCAGGCCTCCCTGTCCATCACCAACTCCCGGAGTTCACTCAGACTCACATCCATCAAGTCAGTGATGCCATCCAGCCATCTCATCCTCTGTCGTCCCCTTCTCCTCCTGCCCCCAATCCCTCCCAGCATCAGAGTCTTCTCCAATGAGTTAACTCTTTGCATGAGGTGGCCAAAGTACTGGACTTTCAGCTTTAGCATCATTCCTTCCAAAGACATTCCAGGGCTGATCTCCTTCACAATGGACTGGTTGGATCTCCTTGCAGTCCAAGGGACTCTCAAGAGTCTTCTCCAACACCACAGTTCAAAAGCATCAATTCTTCAGTGCTCAGCCTTCTTCACAGTCCAACTCTTACATCCATACATGACCACAGGAAAAACCATAGCCTTGACTAGACGAACTTTTGTTGGCAAAGTAATGTCTCTGCTTTTCAATATGCTATCTAGGTTGGTCATCATTTTCCTTCCAAGGAGTGAGCGTCTTATAATTTCATGGCTGCAGTCACTATCTGCAGTGATTTTGAAGTCCAAAAAAATAAAGTCTGACACTGTTTCCAGTGTTTCCCCATCTATTTCCCATGAAGTGATGGGATCAGATGCCATGATCTTCGTTTTCTGAATGTTGAGCTTTAAGCCAGTTTTTTCACTCTCCACTTTCACTTTCATCAAGAGGCTTTTCAGTTCCTCTTCACATTCTGCCATAAGGGTGGTGTCATCTGCATTTCTGAGGTAATTGATATTTCTCCCAGCAATCTTGATTGCAGCTTGTGTTTCTTCCAGTCCAGTGTTTCTCATGATGTACTCTGCATATAAGTTAAATAAGCAGGGTGACAGTATACAGCCTTGACGTACTCCTTTTCCTATTTGGAACCAGTCTGTTGTTCCATGACCAGTTCTAACTGTTGCTTCCTGACCTGCATACAGATTTCTTGAGAGGCAGATGAGGTGGTCTGGTATTCCCATCTCTTTCAGAATTTTCCACAGTTTATTGTGATTCACACTGTCACCCACCCTAATCCAGCAGTGGTAAAGAATCCGTCTGCCAATGCAGGGGAAGTAAGAGATGCAGGTTTGATCCCTATGTTGGGAAGATCCCCTGGAGGAGGAAATGGCACCCCACTCCAGTATTCTTGCCTGGAAAATCCCATGTGCAGAGGAACCTGGCAGGCTACAATCCATGGGTTTGCAAAGAGTCGGACATGAGTGAGTGTCTGAGCACACACACAATCCAATATGGGAAAGGACTCTGATGAGACTGTATATTGTCACTCAGCTTATTATATGCAGAGTACATCATGAGAAATGCCAGGCTGGATCAATCACAAGCTGAAATCAAATTGGCTGATAGAAATATGAGCAACCTCAGATATGCAGATGATGCCATTCTAATGGCAGAAAGTGAAGAGGAACTAAAGAGCCTCTTGATGAGTGTGAAAAAGGAGAGTGAAAAGGCTGGCTTGAAGCTCAATGTTAAAAAATTAAAATTAAGATCATGGCATCCAGTCCCATCACTTCATGGCAAATAAAAAGGGAAAAAGTGGAAGCAGTGACAGATTCTTTTCTTGGGCTACAAAATCACTACAGACAGTGACTGCAGCCACCAAATCAAAAGATGGCAAACCTGGACAGCATATTGAAAAGCAGAGACATCACTTTGCTGACAAAGGTGTGTATAGTCAAAGGCATGGTTTTTCCAGTAGTCATGTACAAACGTGAAAACTGGACTACAAAGAAGGCTGAGTGCTGAAGAATTGATGCTTTTGTATTGCGGTGCTGGAGAAGACTCCTTGGACTGTGAGAAGATCAAATCAGTCAATCCTAAAGAAAATCATTCTGGAATATTCATTGGAAGGATTGATGCTAAAGCTGAAGCTCCAATGCTTTGGCCACCTTATGTGAAGAGCTGACTCATTGGAAAACACTCTGATGCTGGGAAAGATTGAAGGCAGGAGGAGAAAGGAGGATGAGTTAGCTGGATGGCATCACTGACTCAACAAACATTAGTTTGAGCAAACTCAGAGACAGTAGGGGACAGAGGAGCCTGGCATGCTGCAGCAGTCCATGGGGTCACAAAAAGTCAGACATGACTTAGTGACTGAACAACAACAAAAAATTCAATATGACTTCATCTTAATGAATTATGTCTGAACAGATCTTACCTTCAAATATGATTGTATTCTGAGGTTCCAAATGAATATGAATTTTGGGGGAAGCATCAAGCCAGGACAGTATACAACCAAGAGAAATGAAAATATGTTTGCACAATGTTTTCTACATGAATGTTTGTAACATTATTATTCATACTAGCCAAAAAGATGAAAACAACTCAAATGTCCATCAATTGATGAATGAGTGAAAGTGTGATATGTATATAAATGGGATATATTTTTGTAATAAAAAGGAATAAAATATTATTCAGGCTACCACATGGATGAACCTCAAATATATTATGCTAAATGAAAGAAACCAAACACATATTGTATGATTTCATTCATGAAATGACCAAAACAGGAAAGCCTATAGAACTATAACATAGACTAGAGGTTTCCAGGGGCTGACAGTGGAGAGCTTGTAGCGACTGATTGCTACTTAGTATAGTGGGATATGGGATATGTTCTAAAATTGTTACGATGGTTTTACATTTATTAATATGCTGAATCATTGAACTGTAGTTTTCATATATGTGAATTATGTGGTATATGAATTATATCTCTATAAATATTTTATAAAAAATATACAGTGACACAGACTGCAGGCTGTGTGTCAGAATCCACACATGCATTCTCTCTTCATAGATCAGTCGCTCACTCGTGTCCTACTCTTTGCGATTCCATGAATCACAGCATGCCAGGCCTCCCTGTCCATCACCAACTCCCGGAGGTCACTCAGACTCACATCCATTGAGTCAGTGATGCCATCTAGCCATCTCATCCTCTGTCGTCCCCTTCTCCTCCTGCCCTCAATCCCTCCCAGCATCAGAGTCTTCTCCAGTGAGTCAACTCTTCACATGAGGTGGCCAAAGTACTGGAGTTTCAGCTTTAGCATCATTCCTTCCAAAGAAATCCCAGGGCTGATCTCCTTCACAATGGACTGGTTGGATCTCCTTGCAGTCCAAGGGACTCTCAAGAGTCTTCTCCAACACCACAATTCAAAAGCATCAATTCTTGCATGCTCAGCCTTCTTCACAGTCCAGCTCTCACAGCCATACATGACCACAGGAAAGACCATAGCCTTGACTAGACGGATCTTTGTTGGCAAAGTAATGTCTCTGCTTTTGAACATGCTATCTAGGTTGCTCATAACTTTCCTTCCAAGGAGTAAGCAGCTTTTAATTTCATGGCTGAAGTCACCATCTGCAGTGATTTTGGAGCCCCCCAAAATAAAGTCTGACACTGTTTCCACTGTTTCCCCATCTATTTCCTATGAAGTCATGGGACCGGATGCCATGATCTTCATTTTCTGAATGTTGAGTTTTAAGCCAACTTTTTCACTCTCCACTTTCACTTTCATCAAGAGGCTTTTGAGTTCCTCTTCACTTTCTGCCATAAGGGTAGTGTCATCTGCATATCTGAGGTTATTGATATTTCTCTCTGCAATCTTGATTCCAGCTTGTGTTTCTTCCAGTCTAGTGTTTCTCATGATGTACTCTGCATAGCAGTTAAATAAGCAGGGTGACAATATACAGCCTTGACATACTCCTTTTCCTATTTGGAACCAGTCTGTTGTTCCATGTCCAGTTCTAACTGTTGCTTCCTAGCCTGCATACAAATTTCTCAAGAGGCAGGTCAGGTGGTCTGGTATCCCCATCTCTTTCAGAATTGTCCACAGTTTATTGTGATCTGCACAGTCAAAGGTTTTGGCATAGTCAGTAAAGCAGAAATAGATGTTTTTCTGGAACTCTCTTGCTTTTTCCATGATCCAGCGGATGTTGGCAATTTGATCTCTGGTCCTCTGCCTTTTCTAAAACCAGCTTGAACATCTGGAAGTTGACGGTTCATGTATTGCTAAAGCCTGGCTGGGAGAATTTTGAGCATTACCTTACTAGCATGTGAGATGAGTGCAACTGTGCGGTAGTTTGAGCATTCTTTGGTATTGCCCTTCTTTGGGATTGGAATGAAAACTTATCTTTTCCAGTCCTGTGGCCACTGCTGAGTTTTCCAAATTTGCTGGCATATTGAGTACAGCACTTTTACAGCATCATCTTTCAGGATTTGGAATAGCTCCACTGGAATTCCATCACCTCCACTAGCTTTGTTCATAGTGATGCTTTCTAAGGCCCACTTGACTTCACATTCCAGGATGTCTGGCTCTAGGTCAGTGATCACACCATCGTGATTATCTGGGTCGTGAAGATCTTTTTTTGTACAGTTCTTCTGTGTATTCTTGCCACCTCTTCTTAATATCTTCTGCTTCTGTTAGGTCCATACCATTTCTGTCCTTTATCGAGTCCATCTTTGCATGAAATATTCCCTTGGTATCTCTAATTTTCTTAAAGAGATCTCTAGTCTTTCCCATTCTCTTGTTTTCCTCTATTACTTTGCATTGATCGCTGAAGAAGGCTTTCCTATCTCTTCTTGCTATTCTTTGGAACTCTGCATTCAGATGCTTATATCTTTCCTTTGCTCCTTTGCTTTTTGCTTCTCTTCTTTTCACAGCTATTTGTAAGGCCTCCCCAGACAGCCATTTTGCTTTTTTTGCATTTCTTTTTCATGGGGATGGTCTTAGTCCCTGTCTCCTGTACAATGTCACGAACCTCATTCCATAGCTCATCAGGCACTCTATCTATCAGATCTAGGCCCTTAAATCTATTTCTCATTTCCACTGTATAATCATAAAGGATTTGATTTAGGTCATACCTGAATGGTCTAGTGGTTTTCCCTACTATCTTCAATTTAAGTGTGAATTTGGCAATAAAGATTTCATGGTCTGAGCCATAGTCAGCTCCTGGTCTTGTTTTTGCTGACTGTATAGAGCTTCTCCATCTTTGGCTGCAAAGAATATAATCAATCTGATTTTGGTGTTGACCATCTGGTGATGTCCACGTATAGAGTCTTCTCTTGTGTTGTTGGAAGAGGGTGTTTGTTATGAGTAGTGCATTTTCTTGGCAAAACTCTATTAGTCTTTGTCCTGCTTCATTCTGTAGTTGTAGTTAAATGTCTGGTCATCCAGTTAGGTACACATTCCCCAGCCCATGCCCCTGCAGTCAGGGTAATGAAGAATTAAGTTCTTCTAGTGGAATGAGTGGTAATGACCAAGTGTGCCTCACGAGCCAGAGTCTTAAAACTCTGTCGTGTTTTTCTCCACAGTTTTCCCCTTTCTCAAGAGCTGGAACTCAGGAATATCTGAAATCCTGCTTCAGCCAAACAAGGATCAAGTTCTAGATGGCATGCAAACAAGAGAGAAGAAACCTTCCTGCTTGAATAGCCATGTGGAGCCAAGAGTATATATATATATATATATATATATATACATATATATACACACACACATACATTTCCTGGTCTTTTCATTGAGAAGGAATAAACATCTTTGTAACATCTTTGTATTAAGGCACTAAATTTTTACTGATTCTCTTCCTTACAGCCAGTTTTCCTTGTCCTTGACTGATGCAACACTATCGCCAGGTGTCTTATCCCTGTTCTTGTCATGACCAACTACAGAGATGGAACTTGAAAAATTCCATGAGGCTCTCTATAGATCATCACATGAATTCCTCAAAAGGTATTTAATTAGAAGTCTTAGTCGATGACACCTGGAAGTAACTTTGCTGGTTAGAAAGTGATAAGGGTATAGAAAAAGGAAAAGATATGATCAAGGGAAGTGAGTAGGATAATGACTATACAGAGAGTTAAGGGAGTTAAAATAGGAGGGGAGAAGGCATGAAAAACAGAAAGATGGACAGACCAAACATGTTACAGAACGTTATTTCATCAATCCCACAATGCCAATGTGTGACATAATTTTTCTGAGGGGAAGGGGTGCCACAACCTTAATTTGAAAAGACTAAAGGTTGGATGTTTAGAGCAGCCCCATAAGCAAGCTGTGCTCCTTGTGGTCCAAATATATTATTCCCTCTTGTGAGCAGAATTTTAAGATGGCTTCCAAGAACTTTGCTCCCTGGAGACATTCCTGAAATTATATTTTATATTCTAAATGGGGTATTATGGGGATGTGCTAATCTAATCATGCAAGCCCTTTAAAAGCAAAGTGTTTTTAGCATTAAAAAAAAAAGTACCCTCCTGACTACACAGGATGACTAAAATGTCCTCAAATATTCTCCCCTTCCATGTTTTATAGAGACATAATTAACCTCTAACATTGTATAAGTTTAAAGTCAGCAACCTCTTGATTTGAAACATTTGTATATTGTAAAATGACTACCACCATCATTAGCTAATACTTCTATCTCATCACATAAATACTACCCAGACTCTTTAGATCAGATCCTGATACCTGGCTATTTTTCTCCTAGGAAGGGAGAAGGGGCACGGGGTGGGATGAGGCACATTCTGCGTTGTGCAGCTAGGGAAACGGGCCTCACTTCAGGAGAAGTCGGGGGAGGCCAGGGTTCAGATCCACTCGCCGCTCAGACCGTGTCTGCACCTCTCAGCTCCACACAGAGCTGTTGCTCCAGCAGGATGGCCGTTTGACCCAGTGGTCTTGGGGTGCCCCGGCCTCCCTGCACCATTGCCACGGTGGCATGGGCCTGGCCTCTCCACTCCATCCTGCAGATCCCGGGGGCTTCCCAGGAGGACACACATGGGGATGGTGTTTCAGCTGAGCACCAGGCTTCCTTACCTGCCATCCTGGGGTCCTTGCTACCTCTTCCTTCTCAGTCACCCCCTTCGCAACAGGAATGAGGTTGGCTGGTTCCTCCCCTGGGGCCCCCACCTGCCCCTGCTCCCTAGACAAGAGAGCAGTCTCCTCCTTGGGGGCAGCATCGTTCGGTCCTGCTAGCTAGTGACTTGTTCTGATTAATCAGTAGTGTGCATGAAGCTGAAGGCTAAGCTAATAGACTCTCAAGCCCAGGTAGAACCTCTATGGAGGCCAGTTCCTAAGAGTACCATACCCACTTAAGTATAGTGCTTTATTCAATAATATTAGTATGACCAGTACCATACTCACTTAAGTCTTGGTACTTTATTCAATACTATCAGTTCAAGCTAGCTGTAAAAGAGGGCTAAGTTGTCAGAGTGGGGGAGGATATCTGTGACTATGGGCAACTTTCTTTGACCTTATCAAATCTAATTTTACAAAGTTAGAAACTGGGGTATTAATCCCTACCTTGTTATTAATATGTGTGAAGGTTTTATAAGCCATTCAGATCAGAGAAAAACTGGTGTATAATCCAAAATGTTCATCACCACCACCATCACCATTATCATCACTATTACTGCCCCTACCTTCACCATCATCATCACCATCTTCACCCTCATAATTATCACCATCACCACCACCACCATCACCACCACCACCATCACCACCACCACCATCACCACCACCACCATCACCATCACCACCATCACCACCAGCACCATCACCATCACCATCATGGCCATCAGCACAACCACTCTTCCACCATCTTTATCACAAACAACATCATAACAAGTGAGTGATCTGATTTGATACTTTGAATGAGCCAAATCAGATCACAGCAAGCTGATATAGCATTTAATCTTCTTATTTGAGAGTGTTTTTACATTGGTCAAGGTGAGAAATTATCTGTTTTTACTAGATCCCATAATCTAATATTTATTAGATATCCACAAAATGCTGGTGTCAAGACAATGGAAGGATGTAGCAAAGATCACACACTTCCCTGAGGGCTGAGATCAACATTAAGAATGGGTAAAAATACTACTCTTGTCATTTTTCTCACTCTTCAAATTAGTAGGAATTATATTTGGCTACCAAATACAGCAATCACTGGAAGGTTTTCAGCCAGCCACCTGTGGAATTTAAGGTATTATGCATGATTAATTACCGAATTATTCAGGCAGGCATTATTTGTAAGAAGAGCATTTTAAGCCTTCCTGGCAGCAGACTGGCCTGCTAACAAGAAAAATAGATATCTTAATATTGCTCAGTTTATAAATGCATTTCCTTTAAGAAAAAATTGTGCTGGCAATAAAAATATGTGCTATCTAGATCTGGGATTTTTGATAGGGCCATTCTAAAATGATGGCTTCTTCCCATCCTGCTAAGAGAGGGAGTGTATCAAGGTGCACAAAAAAAGGCCATAAGGCAGACTGACCTTCTTTTCATCTTTTCTCCCCAGAGGCTGTCTATGCAACATATTAAAAATTGACCTTTACTTTGAAATGTTAAAATTCTTTCAGAGTTAATAGGTTAATTAAGAAGCACATTTCATTTCAGAAAGATTTAATTCTAGAAACACAAATGACTCAATATCCTTTTTTTACGGTTCTTTTCTTGATGTGGACCATTTTTAAAGTCTTGATTGAATTTGTTACACCACTGCTTCTGTTGTTTATGTTCTGGTTTTCTGACTGTGAGCCATATGGAATCTTAGCTCCACATGCAGGGATCAAACCCACATCCCCTGAATTAGAAAGCCAAGTCTTAGCCACTGGACCACCAGGGAAGTCCCTTGGTATCATTTTAGAGGGAAATGCCTTTCATAGCCAGTGTTATAGTAAACTGCTTCATGAAGAAATCAGAACTGCTGAATCACTGGTGGGATTGTTATGAACCAAACTGGGGTCTGTGTACCCATGCACAATAAAGCCAACCTACTGGCACCAGCTTGGAGTGAAGGAAGGTGCAGGAACCAAGCAAGGAGCCCAGGGAGCTAGTGCTTAAAAGATCCAAACTCCTTGATGGCTTTCAGGGAAAGGTTTTGAAAGACCAGGTAAAGGGAGCGGTGTTGTGGGGTGTGTGATCAGCTCATGAACAATCTTCTGACTGACTGGTGATGAGTCAGGAGTCAATATCATCAGCTTTCTGGTTCCAACCTGTCTGGGGTCTACATGCCTGTGGGCAGCAGACAGTTAACTTCTTCAACCAGGTGGGGATTTTAGAATCTGCAATACAGATCAAAGGATATCACTCAGAATATTATCTGTAGTTCTTGAGGAGGAAATAAATGTCTTTAATTTTGTTTAATTGCTGAATTTTGTCTTGCTTGACTGTTCTTCTTTCTTGCTGCATTTTCTCACTTCCCTGATTAAATTCACTCTTTGTCATTTGGGGAATGCCCAGGAGGCTAGTATTTTTCTATAGATGAGAGGCAGGAAAGGGCATGGG
Source organism: Tragelaphus eurycerus (assembly GCA_935064755.1). NCBI lineage: Eukaryota > Metazoa > Chordata > Mammalia > Artiodactyla > Bovidae > Tragelaphus > Tragelaphus eurycerus. The sequence continues at coordinate 5,169,043 of CAKXYN010000112.1, forward strand.
TTAGGGGGAGGTCTGTTCTGAGAAGGTCCCATAGGGCCCTGCTCAGCCCGAGGGTGGGGATACAGTTTGAGAAGCACAATCACAAACTGGCTGAGATGATCCTCCTCCTGCTCTCCTTGTCATGATGTCATACTGAGTGAGTTTGTGATCCTTCCAGAAAATCGATGAAAAACCTCTCATTCCACAGACAATGGTTAAAAGAAAAGTTATAAAATACAAGTGATCATGGTTACATGGTTGTAGCTTAAACCTCAACATTCAAAAAACTAAGATCTGGCATCTGGTCCCATCATTTCATGACAAATATAAGGGGGAAAGTGGAAACAGTGACATGTTTTATTTTCTTGGGCTCCAAAACCACTGTGGATGGTGACTACAGCCATGAAATTAAAAGACACTTGCTCCTTGTATGGAAAGCTATGATAAATCTAATCAGCATATTAAAAAATATAGATATCACTTTGCCAACAAAGGTGTGTATAATCAAAACTATAGTTTTTCCAGTAGTCATGTACAAATATGAGAGTTGGACCATAAAGGAGACTGAGTGCTGAAGAATTTATGCGTTTGAATTGTGGTGCTGGAGAACACTCTTGAGAGTCCTTTGGACTTCAAAGAGATCCAACCAGTCAATCCTGAAGGAAATCATCCCTAAGTATTTGTCGGAGGGGTTGATATTACAACTGAAGCTCCAGTACTTTGGCTGCCTGATGCTAAGAGGCGACTCACTGGAAAAGACCCTGATTCTGGTAAAGAGCGAGGGCAGAACAGAGTGAGAACAGAGTGAGGAGCAACAGAGGTTAAGATAGTTATTCACCATCATCAATTCAATGAACATGAGTTTGAGCAAACTCTGGAAGATAATGAAACAAGGAAACCTGGTCCGTGGAGTAGGCAAAGAGTCAGACAAAACTCAGTGACTAAACAACTCCAAATGGTTGCAGTGCCACTCAGTGGACTATCATGACATCATGAATATTCAGGTTATGAAAATAGCTTCGAAAATATGTTAGAAGGTTAGATGAGAAATCAAATTGTTTATACAGTACATCCTATCTTGTTTAACATTTTTTAATTTTTTTTAAAAGCACTGAAAAGAAATAGGCCAGATGATTCTTACTTCACTTTTCCTGCATTTGCCAAATACCTTTATTGAACATGTGTTACTTTCATAGCAATAAAGAAAAAGACAGAAAATGAGTCAGAAGGGAGCCAGGCCCAGAGTGTGGGCGCGGCTGTGCTCCTGACGGGCTGGGATCCTGAGTTCAGCCCGCCATACCCCACATCTCCTTTTTCTTTCTAGAGAAGGTGGGTAAACACTGGGATGAATTACAACACATTCCCAGACCTGTCTCCTTATCCATTCTCCTTTCCAGGGTGAAGGTGCTTGAGGACATAAACCTAAATTCACTGCCAGGACCATGAGTAAAGGCAGGTTTACTGAGATGTTAGGTATATCTTTAAAGTAGGCTTTAGGCAATTTCAAATTATTCTCACTGAGGCATAGGAGATAATGTTCTCAAAATGACAACAATCTAGAGGTAGGATCTTATTTCCCTCTCCAGGTAGCTTCCAGTCCACTAGGCACTAGAGGCTGGAAGCAAATTTCCCTGGTTCTTTCAGTCAGTCACTCAGTTGTGTTGGACTCTTTGGGACCCCATGAATTGCAGCACGCTAGGCCTCCCTGTCCATCACCAACTCCCGGAGTTCACCCAAACTCATGTCGATCAAATTGGTGATGCCATCCAGCCATCTCATCCTCTGTAGTCCCCTTCTCCTCCTGCCCCCAATCCCTCCCAGCATCAGTGTCTTTTCCAATGTGTCAACTCTTCGGATGAGGTGGCCAAAGTATTGGAGTTTCAGCTTTAGCATCAGTCCTTCCAAAGAACACTCAGGACTGATCTCCTTTAGAATGGACTGGTTGAATCTCCTTGCAGTCCAAGGGACTCTCAAGAGTCTTCTCCAACACCACAGTTCAAAAGCATCAGTTCTTTGGTGCTCAGCTTTCTTCACCGTCCAACTTCCACATTCATACATGACAACTGGAAAAACCATAGCCTTGACTAGACGAACCTTTGTTGGTAAAGTAATATCTCTGCTTTCCAATATACTATCTAGGTTGGTCATAACATTCCTTCCAAGGAGTAAGCGTCTTTTAATTTCATGGCTGAAGTCACCATCTGCAGTGATTTTGGAGCCCCAAAAAATAAAGTCTGACAGTGTTTCCACTGTTTCCCCATCTATTTCCCATGAAGTGATGGGACCAGATGCCATGATCTTCATTTTCTGAATGTTGAGCTTTAAGCCAACTTTTTCACTCTCCACTTTCACTTTCATCAAGAGGCTTTTTAGTTCCTCTTCACTTTCTGCCATAAGGGTGGTGTCATTTGCATATCTGAGGTTATTGATATTTCTCCGGGTAATCCTGATTCCAGCTTGTGCTTCTTCCAGTCCAGCGTTTCTCATAATGTACTCTGCATAGAAGTTAAATAAGCAGGATGACAATTTACAGCCTTGACGAACTCCTTTTCCTATTTGGAACCAGTTGGTTGTTCCATGTCCAGTTCTAACTGTTGCTTCCTGACCTGCATACAGATTTCTCAAGAGGCAGGTCAGGTGGTCTGGTATTCCCATCTCTTTCAGAATTGTCCACAGTTTATTGTGATCCTCACAGTCAAAGGCTTTGGCATAGTCAGTAAAGCAGAAATAGATGTTTTTCTGGAACTTTCTTGCTTTTTCCATGATCCAGTGGATGTTGGCAATTTGATCTCTGGTTCCTCTGCCTTTTCTAAAACCAGCTTGAACATCTGGAAGTTGATGGTTCACATATTGCTGAAGCCTGGCTTGGAGAATTTTGAGCATTACCTTACTAGCATGTGAGATGAGTGCAATTGTGTGGTAGTTTGAGCATTCTTTGGCATTGCCTTTCTTTGGGATTGGAATGAAAACAGATCTTTTCCAGTCCTGTGGCTACTGCTGAGTTTTCCAAATTTGGTGGCATATTGAGTGCAGCACTTTTACAGCATCATCTTAAAGGATTTGAAACAGCTCCACTGGAATTCCATCACCTCCACTAGCTTTGTTTGTAGTGATGCTTTCTAAGGCCCACTTGACTTCACATTCCAGGATGTCTGGCTCTAGGTCAATGATCACACCATCGTGATTATCTGGGTCGTGAAGATCTTTTTTGTACAGTTTTTCTGTGTATTCTTGCCCCCTTTACTTAATATCTTCTGCTTCTGTTAGGTCCATACCATTTCTGTCCTTTATCGAGCCCATCTTTGCATGACATCTTCCCTTGGTATCTCTAATTTTCTTGAAGAGATCTCTAGTCTTTCCCATTCTGTTGTTTTCCTCTGTTTCTTTGCACTGATTGCTGAAGAAGGCTTTCTTATCTCTTCTTGCTATTCTTTGGAACTCTGCATTCAGATGCTTATATCTTTCCTTTTCTCCTTTGCTTTTCGCTTCTCTTCTTTTCACAGCTATTTGTAAGGCCTCCCCAGACAGCCATTTTGCTTTTTTGCATTTCTTTTCCATGGCGATGGTCTTGATCCCTGTCTACTGTACAATGTCACAAACTTCATTCCATAGTTCATCAGGCACTCTATCAGATCTAGGCCCTTAAATCTATTTCTCACTTCCACTGTATAATCATAAGGGATTAGACATCCTGGAATGTGAAGTCAAGTGGGCCTTAGAAAGCATCACTACGAACAATGCTAGTGGAGGGGATGGAATTCCAGTTGAGTTATTCCAAATCCTGAAAGATGATGCTGTAAAAGTGCTGCACTCAATATGCCACCAAATTTGGAAAACTCAGCAGTAGCCACAGGACTGGAAAAGATCTGTTTTCATTCCAATCCCAAAGAAAGGCAATGCCAAAGAATGCTCAAACTACCACACAATTGCACTCATCTCACATGCTAGTAAGGTAATGCTCAAAATTCTCCAAGCCAGGCTTCAGCAATATGTGAACCATCAACTTCCAGATGTTCAAGCTGGTTTTAGAAAAGGCAAAGGAACCAGAGATCAAATTGCCAACATCCACTGGATCATGGAAAAAGCAAGAAAGTTCCAGAAAAACATCTATTTCTGCTTTACTGACTATGCCAAAGCCTTTGACTGTGAGGATCACAATAAACTGTGGACAATTCTGAAAGAGATGGGAATACCAGACCACCTGACCTGCCTCTTGAGAAATCTGTATGCAGGTCAGGAAGCAACAGTTAGAACCAGACATGGTAAAACAGACTGGTTCCAAATAGGAAAAGGAGTTCATCAAGACTGTATACTGTCACCCTGCTTATTTAACTTCTATGCAGAGTACATTATGAGAAACACTGGGCTGGAAGAAGCACAAGCTGGAATCAAGATTACCCAGATAAATACCGATAACCTCAGATATGCAAATGACACCACCCTTATGGCAGAAAGTGAAGAGTAACTAAAAAGCCTCTTGATGAAAGTGAAAGTGGAGAGTGAAAAAGTTGGCTTAAAGCTCAACATTCAGAAAATGAAGATCATGGCATCCGGTCCCATCACTTCATGGGAAATAGATGGGGAAACAGTGGAAACACTATCAGACTTTATTTGGGGGGTGGGGGGGTCTTCAAAATCACTGCAGATGGTGACTTCAGCCATGAAATTAAGACGCTTACTCCTTGGAAGGAACGTTATGACCAAGCTAGATAGTATATTGAAAAGCAGAGATATTACTTTGCCAAAAAAGGTCCATCTAGTCAAGGCTATGGTTTTCAGTGGTCATGTATGGATGTGAGAGTTGGACGGTGAAGAAGGCTGAGCGCCAAAGAATTGATGCTTTTGAACTGTGGTGTTGGAGAAGACTCTTGAGAGTCCCTTGGACTGCAAGGACATACAACCAGTCCATCCTAAAGGAGATCAGTCCTGGGTGTTCATTGGAAAGAATGATGCTGAAGCTGAAACTCCAGTACTTTGGCCACCTGATGTGAAAAGTTGACTCATTGGAAAAGACTCTGATGCTGGGAGGGATTGGGGGCAGGAGGAGAAGGGGACGACAGAGGATGAGATGGGTGGATGGATCACCGACTCGATGGACATGAGTTTGAGTAAACTTCGGGAGTTGGTGATCGCCTGGGAGCCCTGGGGTGCTTGATTCATGGGGTCGCACAGAGTCGGACACGACTGAGCAACTAAACTGAGCTGAACTGAACTGAGGGTTAATTCTCTGGTAGTCCAGGGTCTTGGAGGCAGTGCTCCCACTCCAAAGACTCAGAACTTGATCTCTGGTCAGGAACAAAGATTCCACAAGTTTTTTTTTTATGGCATTAAGTGAAATTGAAACAAATACCCAAAAATTAGAAACCAAAGGTGAACCCCAGACAAATGGCAGTTAAAAATCAGGCAAATAATAATTAAAATAATGGAATATACACATATACGTATACAACCATAAGCAAAGTCACAACAATCCGACAAAATTAAAGTACAATAGATTGACCAGGCAAACAAAGAAAACCAAAAATTATATCTACCAGTTTAGAACAAAACTAACTAAAGCACAAACTGGAAAACAAAACTAAAGCAAGGTGCCAAGTGGGGAAAAGGCAATGAAAGCAAAATTAATGAATATGTTGAGAGGAAAGGAAAGAAAGTAAGGAAAGAAAGCATAAATATGCAAAGTTAAATAGAGGTAGATTAAGAAGATTTATATATATTAAAGATTAACTGCAGGTAGAAAGGGCAGTAAGAAAAACAAACAAATATATAAATGTAGAAAAAAATCAAAATAGGTTTAAAAAATTAAAACTAAAGTTAAAAAAAAAAAAAAAGGAAGAGGAAATGAAAGAAAAAAGCGCAGGGCGGGGGTGGAGGAGACTCCACAGAAGTGCAACAGTCCAATGTAGAGGCAGAGGTTTAAGACAACAATAAAAAAGTGTAAGTGAAAAACAAAAATTAAAGCTTAATTAGATTTCATATTACCAGTAAAATTGACAATTACAACAGGAGTGGTGGGAGGGGGCAGAGAAGGAAAAGAAAAAAGGGGAGGGGGATCCCAAAAGTAACTACAGAACAAGTCAAAACATAGAAAAAATAAACGTTTTTCTTGAGTCACTGCTGTCAGGGTCCTTTCCTTTGCTGGGAGTCACAGTCCACCTCACCTCCCTAGGGTGCCCTGAAACACTGTGCTGGTCTGTGGACAGCTCAGATTGTAATGTGATCCTATTCCTGTGTGTTTTTGCCTCCAGTGTCCACAGCTATCAGAACTAGTGCATTTTCTTTTGTGGGAGCTCTCAGTGTCCTTTTATGTATTCCATAGACACACTGTCTGCCTAGTTGATCGTGGATTTAATCTGCAGCTTGTACAGCTTTGTGTCTTCTTCCTTAGCCAAACTGCCCCTGGGTTCCAATTGTGGCTTTATTTCCACCTCTGCATGTGGGTCATTCACTGGGGTTTGCTCCTGAGGCTGCCCTGGGGTACTTGGGTTTGCCCCTGTGAAGGCCAGGTGTGGAGGTGGTGCAGCTGCTTGGGTCACAGGAGTTCTGGCAGCACCAGGTACTCAGGGGAGCTGGTGGCTAGGGTAGCAGAAAATATAGTGCTCTAGAAGGGTATGCTGCTGCTGCTGCTAAGTCGCTTCAGTCATGTCCGACTCTGTGCGATCCCATAGACGGCAGCCCACCAGGCTCCCCCATCCCCGGGACTCTCCAGGCAAGAACACCGGAGTGGGTTGCCATTTCCTGCTCCAATGCATGAAAGTGAAAAGTGAAAGCAAAGTCGCTCAGTCGTGTCCGACTCCCAGCAACCCCATGGACTGGAGCCCACCAGGCTCCTCCGTCCATGGGACTCTCCAGGCAAGAGCACTGGGGTGGGGTGCCACCGCCTTCAGGGTATGGCAACCAGTATTGGCCAATACACTTCAGTAGTCTTGCTTAGAGAATCCCCCCTGACAGAGAAACATGGCAGGCCACAGTCCATAGAGTCACAAAGTGCTGGAGACGACTGAAGTGACCCCGCTTGCCTAGATGCAAGACTTTCTTTGTCTGTTGAACTCTGCCCCAGTGAGGGTTGAGCATGAAAGTGGTGCAGTTGCTTGGATCGCAGGAACACTGTGGCACCAAGTATGCGGGGACACGGACTGCCTCAGCCACAGGAGGTGTGGCCCTACAAGAGTCTCTGTTAGCTGATGATCAGAAGGCCTCTTTGGCTGGTTTTTCTCCATAGCTCCGACTGTTCAGGCACTTAGAGGGCTCCCTCGCCTGGGGTCCTTCTCTGTTGTTCGGTACATCAGGCACATAGCAGAGCGACCCGTTGACCGTTGACCAGGGTCCTACTCTGAGTTCAATGCATCAGGCATTTGATGGGCCAGCCTCTCTATCGTTCAGCTGCCAATGCTGGTGTGTGGGGAATCAGAGGCTATGGTGATGGCTCCATCCCCTACACATGACTCAGCAGTATCCCCTTGCTTCCATGGCTGCCTGGCTTTCCTCCACAGGCATTTCCCACCACAGTCTCCTCCCTCACATCCCCTTGGTCCGTCTCTCCACAGTCAACAGCAGCCCTCGCCCTGGGATTGCTCCACAATCCCTAAGCTCCAGCTCCCAGTCACTGCACCTTCTAGGGGTACATATGGCTACAGCAAGGACTGTCTGATTCTCATTCCATTTAAGCTGTCACAAATCAGCTGTTTTACTCTCAGCCTTAAATGTTTCTCCTCTGACTCAGACAATTGCCCTGATGTGGGGATCACACCCCTGCTTTAGTTCCCCCACCCGCTGAGGGCAGGTCCAGTCCTAGTAACTCTCCTGTTTTCCCCCCTATTTTCTTCATCCTACTGAGTTTTGCATAGTTCTATATATTCTTGTATGGATATGAGAGTTGGACGGTGAAGAAAGCTGAGTGCCGAAGAACTGATGGTTTTGAACTGTGGTGTTGGAGAAGACTCTTGAGAGTCCCTTGGACTGCAAGGAGATCCAACCAGTCCATTCTCAAGGAGATCAGCCCTGGGATTTCTTTGGAAGGAATGATGCTAAAGCTGAAACTCCAGTGCTTTGGCCACCTCATGCGAAGAGTTGACTCATTGGAAAAGAGTCTGATGCTGGGAGGGATTGAGGGCAGGAGGAGAAGGGGACGACAGAGGATGAGATGGCTGGATTGCATCACCGACTCGATGGACGTGAGTTTGAGTGAACTCTGGGAGTTGGTGATGGCCAGGGAGCCCTGGCGTGCTGTGATTCATGGGGTCACAGAGAGTCAGACACGACTGAGCGACTGAACTGAACTTATATATTCTTGTCCACCAGTCAGGTACTCCTGTCCATTCTCAGCTGGTATTGTGCATGCACTTCTGTGTCTGAAGGTGTATTCGTGATGTATCCATGGAGAGAGAAGTACTCCACATCCACCTACTTCTCTGCCATCTTGTTCTCCTCAGGACCTAATATTTTTACTGAATTTAATTTCCATCAAAATTAATAAGGTAGTTTTTATTATTCCCATTACAAAAATGAAGCTAAAAGTGATTGTTATAGAGTAAATATTTGTGCCCTAAATTCATATATTGAAACCAAGCACCCATTGTGATGTATTAGGAGGTGGGGCCTAGAGGAGATAATTATGTTATGAGGGTAGAGTACCGATGATAGAATTAATGCCCTGATGAGGAAAGAAACAGACCAGAGCCCTTTGTTTCTCCACCACTTGATACAGTGAGAAGGCAACTGTCTGCAAGAAAGTCTTCATTGGGAACTGGATCAGCCAACACTTTGATCCTGGACTTCCAGGCTCCAGAATGGTGAGAAATTAATGTTATTTAAGCTACCCAGTCAATGGCATTCTGTTAAAGCAGCCTGAGCACACTAAAACATAATTAAATCAACATAAGCTCAGGCAGCTCATGAGCCACAGAATTGGATTTGAACTCAGATAACTCAGATTCCAAGTCCTATATTTCCTTGCACATCATTCTCTTCCTTATGAAATTAGTGACAGGTTCATAATCTTTGTTTAATAAACACTTTCTCAGTTCAGTTCAGTTCAGTCACTCAGCTGTGTCCGACTCTTTGGGATCCCATGGATTGCAGCACTCCAGGCTTCCCTGTCCACCACCAACTCCTGGAGCTTGCTCAAATTCATGTCCATCGAGTCAATGATGCCATCCAACCATCTCATCCTCTGTCATCCCCTTAGCCTTCTGCCTTCAATTCTTCCCAGCATCAGGATCTTTTCCAATGAGTTCATTCTTCATATCTGGTGGCCAAAGTATTGGAGCTTCAGCTACAGCATCAGTCCTTTCAATGATTTCTGCTGCTGCTGCTGCTAAGTCGCTTCAGTCGTGTCCGACTCTGTGCAACCCCATAGACGGCAGCCCACTAGGCTCCTCTGTCCCTGGGATTCTCCAGGCAAGAATACTGGAGTGGGTTGCCATTTCCTTCTTCATTCTAGCACCCTCTAATTCCTGGCAAAAGTTGCTGGCTGCATTCCTTGTCTGCTTGGACCCTGAGAGCAACCTTAAGCTAGGTTCCAGCCTATGGATGCAAGACTATCTTAAAGGAACTTGACAGCCTTCCAATATTTCCCCAGAAAGATGCCGGTTATGGTCGCAACATTAGCTAGCAAAGGTAGTCTCATCAGACAATCCTATCTTGGTATTCCAAAGCACAAGGACAGACCCATAATATTAACTAAACTCACTAACTCTAAGAACACTCTTGAAACGAAATCATTCTTTCCCCTCTCATACTTCAGAAGAAAGGACCAGAGATGCTTCAGACCATCACATCCTCAAACAAAGTCATCCCTGAGGTGGCTGTTTCTAGGAATGCTGCTACCTACAGTAAAACAAGAGATTTCCAATGTGCATTTGTGTTTTAAATTATAAACCCATCCAGAAGGGGAACTATTATGAAGACTTTTTCTTTTCTTTCCATTAAAGGAACTCAACTGTGTTAAGTCTTCTCCATTTTCCCACTTTTTGTTTTACTTGCAGTCTGACACTTTACACAATATCCTGTACATTTTGCACAGTGTATTTATAAATAGGTGCACCAATCCTCTCCCCTATAATAGAAAACATGCAACTCTGAAAGACATCAAAACATTTACACTATAAGCCAAACAAACACCAATTTTCATCCTGAACTCTCTCAGTCAATACCATACTTGGAAAATTGTAGTGCACATCTAATGGCTGTCCAAAGTCCTTCAGCACAGCCCATTTCACTGCGCTTAGCTCCTAATTGAAATTTCACAGTACAATACTTAAGACACAACTCCAAATTACATCACCATTTAAACAAATGTGTTTTCCTAGCCATTTAACTGTATGTGATTTTCTCTTGGCTATATGCTTCTTATGATTTGCTGTTGGTTTCCGTTGCAATTAAGTCCTTCAATATTTATTTGAGGATATTCTAGAACGTCCTATTCTCTTTGAACTGAATTCAACCTAGTAGTGTACTTTAATAGCCTTGTCCAAATTGTACGTTTCTGGCAGGAAAGAAAGCGTTTCCATTCTCAGAGGAGATACTAGTTCTTGGCTTTTCCTATCGCAGACTTTTCAAATGTTTACCCCTTATTGAGTTTTCTCAGGCCTGATCCTAATATGAGATTGTTTAGGAACTAGATTCCATAGATAAACAATTTAAAACATATTTCATTTGAAAATGTAGAGATCTAAAAAAATAAAAAAAGAAAGAAAATGTAGAGATCTGTTAATAGGACAGATAGCAATAATAACAATTCTTTTCTTTCTCCTTCTAGATGGATTTTTAAAAATGATTTATTTGTTATTCAGTCACTCAGTTGTGTCCAACTCTTTGCAACCCCAGGAACTGCAGCATGCCAGGCCTCCTTGTCCTTCCCATCTCCTGAAGTTTGCTCAAACTCACGTCTATTGAGTCAGTGATGCCATCCAATCATCTCATCCTCTGTCATCCCCTTCTCCTCTTACCGTCAATCTTTCCCAGCATCAGAGAAAAAATTTTCTAAATGATATATATTTTTATATAAATTATATAATATAATTTATTCATTTATATAATAATTTTGTATATTTATAATATAACTTATAAATTTATAACATAATATATAAATTTATAATATAATGTTATATATTATATAAATATATGTATTTCAAATAAACAAAAAGTTAGAATAGTTTAATAAGCTCCTTATGTACCCAGGTTCCAGCTTCAGCAATTATTACTATTTTCTAATCTTGTTTCATCTATTACACTCAACCACAAACTTGATTTGAGCTGCTCAATGTTACTGTTTCTAAATCAGGGATAACTTCCCTGGTGGCTCAGACGGTAAAGGTCTGTCTACAACGTGGGAGACCCGGGTCCGATCCCTGGGTCGGGAAGATCCCCTGGAAAAGGAAATGGCAATCCACTCCAGTACTATTGTGTGGAAAATACCATGGACAGAAGAGCCTGGTAGGCTACAGTCCATGAGGTCGCCAAGAGTTGGACAAGACTAAGCGACTGGATAAAAATACTTAGAATACGACTGAGCCCCAAAGCCAACCAATGGGACCTCCCAAGACAGATACTCATCCAATGACCATGACCCTGTGTCCACGACCCAGGGATATCATAATCAAACAGCAGCACATGTTTGTTATCCTGGCTTCCAATTGCCCTCTAGCTCTACTTTGTCTGCAAGGATACCTGGAAATACTTTACAAAAAGATAAGTCATAATTCCATACACTTTGGTAGTTGCTAATCTAGGAAATATTCTTATTTAAAAAAGAAAACAAAACTCAGTTCACTGTGAACCTCAATACATGATACTCAGTTTCTTTAGGTGCTTCTATTTCCTCCTCTTCACTGAATTGGAATTAAAAAGTAGACTGCTTCCTTATTTCTGGTCAGCTTACTATCATGGGTTGTGTCCCTCATTTCTCTGCACCCTTTGAAATATTTCCTCCTAGAGTCTCAGGTGCATAAATGACTTGCTCACATTGGTCTTTGCCGAGTCACTGATAAAATATACTTTCAAAAAATCACTTTAAAATGGATAATAAATCTAAACCTAAGTTGCAAAACTATAAAACTCCTTGAAAAGAACAAATAGTCTCTTCAATAAGTGGTGTTGGAAAAACTGGACAGCTATATGTAAAAATACATGTATAATACACCCTAACACTATACACAAAATAAACTCAAAATGGGTTAAAACCCTAAATCTAAGGTTGGATACTATAAAACTCTTAGGGGGAAACATGGGCAGAACAATCTCTGACATAAATTGCAACAAGACCTTTTTTGATTCACCTCCTAGAGTAATGGTAATAAAAACAGAAATAAACAAATGGGACCTAATTAAACTTGAAAGCTTTTGCACAGCAAAGGAAACCATAAACGAAATGAAAAGACCATGCTCAGAGTGGCAGAAAATATTTGCAAAATTAGCAACTGACAAAGGATTAATCTCCAAAGTATACAAACAACTCAAGCAGCTCAATATCAAAAAAACAAACAACTCAATCAAAAAGGGGACATAAAATCTAAACAGACACTTCTCCAAAGAAGACATACAGATCATTTAAAAGCACATGAAAGGATGCTCACATGACTAATTTTTAGAGAAATGTAAATCAAAACTAGAGTGAGGTATAACTTATATCAGTCAGAAGGGACATCATCAAAAATTCTGCAGACAATAAATGGTAGAGAGGACATGGAGAAAAGGGAAGCCTTTCTACACTGTTGGTGGGAATGTAAACTGGCACAGCCACTATGGAGAGCAGTATGGAAGGTCTTTTAGTAACTAAAAATAAAGCTACCATATGATTCAAAAACCCCACTCCTGGGGATATATTCAGGGAAAATTGTTTGAAAAGATATATGTACCTCAAAATTCATTGCAGAATTATTTACAATAGCCAGTACATGAAAGCTACCTAAATGTCCATCAATAGTGGAATGGATAAAGGAGTTGTGGAATATATACATATATTATATATATATAATGGAATATTCAGTTCAGTTCAGTTGCTCACTCATGTCTGACTGTTTGAGACCCCATGAATTGAAGCATGCCAGGCCTCCCTGTCCATCACCAACTCCCGGAGTTCACTCAAACTCACGTCCATCGAGTCGGTGATGCCATCCAGCCATCTCATCCTCTGTCGTCCCCTTCTCCTCCTGCCCCCAATCCCTCCCAGCATCAGACTCTTTTCCAATGAGTCAACACTTCGCATGAGGTGGCCGAAGCACTGGAGTTTGAGCTTTAGCATCATTCCTTCCAAAGAACACTTAGGACTGATCTCCTTTAGGATGGACTGGTTGGATCTCCTTACAGTCCAAGGGACTCTCAAGAGTCTTCTCCAACACCACAGTTCAAAAGCATCAATTCTTTGGCGCTCAGCTTTCTTCACAGTCGAACTCTCATATCTATACATGACTACTGGAAAAACCATAGCCTTGACTACACAGACGGTTGTTGGCAAAGTAATGTCTCTTTTCAATATGCTATCTAGGTTGGTCATAACTTTCCTTCCAAAGAGTAAGCGTCTTTTAATTTCATGGCTGCCATCACCATCTGCAGTGATTTTGGAGTCCAGAAAAATAAAGTCTGACACTGTTCCCACTCTTTCCCCATCTATTTCCCTTGAAGTGATGGGACCGGATGCCATGATCTTCGTTTTCTGAATGTTGAGCTTTAAGCCAACTTTTTCACTCTCCTCTTTCACTTTCATCAAGAGGCTTTTTAGTTCCTCTTCACTTCCTGTCATAAGGGTGGTGTCATCTGCATATCTGAGGTTATTGATATTTCTGCCAGCAATCTTGGTTCCAGCCTGTGCTTCTTCCAGCCAAATTTGGAAAATTCATCAGTGGCCACAGGACTGGAAAAGGTCAGTTTTCATTCCAATCCCAAAGAAAGGCAATGCCAAAGAATGCTCAAACTACCGCACAATCGCACTCATCTCACACGCTAGTAAAGTAATGCTCAAAATTCGCCAAGCCAGGCTTCAGCAATATGTGAACCGTGAACGTCCTAATGTTCAAACTGGTTTTAGAAAAGGCAGAGGAACCAGAGCTCAAATTGCCAACATCCGCTAGATCATGGAAAAAGCAAGAGAGTTCCAGAAAAACATCTATTTCTGCTTTATTGACTATGCCAAAGCCTTTGACTGTGTAGATCACAATAAACTGTGGAAAATTCTGAAAGAGATGGGAATACCAGACCACCTGATCTGCCTCTTGAGAAATCTGTATGCAGGTCAGGAAGCAACAGTTAGAACTGGTCATGGAACAACTGACTGGTTCCAAATAGGAAAAGGAGTACGTCAAGGCTGTATATTGTCACCATGTTTATTTAACTTATATGCAGAGTACATCATGAGAAATGCTGGACTGGAAGAAACACAAGTTGGAATCAAGATTGCTGGGAGAAATATCAATCACCTCAGATATGCAGATGACACCAGCCTTATGACAGGAAGTGAAGAGGGGCTAAAAAGCCTCTTGATGAAAGTGAAAGTGGAGAGTGAAAAGGTTGGCTTAAAGCTCAACATTCAGAAAAGGAAGATCATGGCATCTGGTCCCATCACTACATGGGAAATAGATGGAGAAACAGTGGAAACAGTGTCAGACTTTATTTTTCTGGGCTCCAAAATCACTACAGATGGTGACTGCAGCCATGAAATTAAAAGACGCTTGCTCCTTGGAAGGAAAGTTATGACCAACCTAGATAGCATATTCAAAAGCACGACTGAGCGACTGATCTGATCTGATCTGATATCACACCAACCCATTCACATTTAAAGTGATTACTTATATACATGGATTAATATTTTTCATTTGTAACTAATATATTAATATTTATCATTCTAAAACATTACGTTTTAGTCCAAGGGACTCTGAAGAGTCTTCTCCAGCACCACAGTTCGAGAGTATCAATTCTTTGGTGCTCAGCCTTCTTTAAGGTCCAACTCTCACATCCATACATGACTACTAGGAAAACCATAGCTTTGACTATATAGAACTTTATCCACAAAGTGATGTTTCTGGTTGTCATAACTTTTCCAAAACTATGACATGCTGTATACTAGGACATGCTGTATCTAGTAATAGGAACTGAGGTAATCAGGTTTTCATTGTGAAGTTTTATGTTCAGATCAGATCAGATCAGTCACTCAGTCGTGTCCAACTCTTTGCGACCCCATTAACTGCAGCACGCCAGGCCTCCCTGTCCATCACCAATTCCTGGAGGTCACCCAGACTGACATCCATCGAGTCAGTGATGCCATCCAGCCATCTCATCCTCTGTCGTCCCCTTCTCCTCCTGCCCCCAATCCCTCCCAGCATCAGTCTTCTCCAATGAGTCAACTCTTCGCATGAGGTGGCCAAAGCACTGGAGTTTCAGCTTTAGCATCATTCCCTCCAAAGAACACCCAGGGCTGATCTCCTTCACAATGGACTGGTTGGATCTCCTTGCAGTCCAAGGGACTCTCAAGAGTCTTCTCCAACACCACAGTTCAAAACCATCAATTCTTTGGCACTCAGCCTTCTTCACAGTCCAGCTCTCACATCCATACATGACCACAGGAAAGACCATAGCCTTGACTAGGCGAACCTTTGTTGGCAAAGTGATGTCTCTGCTTTTGAACATGCTATCTAGGTTGCTCATAACTTTCCTTCCAAGGAGTAAGCGGCTTCTAATTTCATGGCTGCAGTCACCATCTGTAGTGATTTTGGAGCCCAGAAAAATAAAGTCTGACACTGTTTCCACTGTTTCTCCATCTATTTCCCATGTAGTGATGGGACCAGATGCCATGATCTTCCTTTTCTGAATGTTGAGCTTTAAGCCAACCTTTTCACTCTCCACTTTCACTTTCATCAAGAGGCTTTTTAGCCCCTCTTCACTTTCTGCCATAAGAGTCATGTCTTCTGCATATCTGAGGTTACTGATATTTCTCCCAGCAATCTTGATTCCAACTTGTGTTTCTTCCAGTCCAGCATTTCTCATGATGTACTCTGCATATAAGTTAAATAAACATGGTGACAATATACAGCCTTGACGTACTCCTTTTCCTATTTGGAACCAGTCAGTTGTTCCATGACCAGTTCTAACTGTTGCTTCCTGACCTGCATACAGATTTCTCAAGAGGCAGATCAGGTGGTCTGGTATTCCCATCTCTTTCAGAATTTTCCACAGTTTATTGTGATCTACACAGTCAAAGGCTTTGGCATAGTCAATAAAGCAGAAATAGATGTTTTTCTGGAACTCTCTTGCTTTTTCCATGATCCAGCGGATGTTGGCAATTTGAGCTCTGGTTCCTCTGCCTTTTCTAAAACCAGCTTGAACATCAGGATGTTCACGGTTCACATATTGCTGAAGCCTGGCTTGGAGAATTTTGAGCATTACTTTACTAGCGTGTGAGATGAGTGCAATTGTGCGGTAGTTTGAGCATTCTTTGGCATTGCCCTTCTTTGGGATTGGGATGAAAACTGACCTTTTCCAATCTTGTGGCCACTGCTGAGTTTTCCAAATTTGCTGGCATATTGAGTGCAGCACTTTCACAGCATCATCTTACAGGATTTGACATAGCTCAACTGGAATTCCATCACCTGCACTAGCTTTGTTCGTAGTGATGCTTTCTAAGGCCCACTTGACTTCACTTTCCAGGATGTTTGGCTCTAGGTCAGTGATCACACCATCATGATTATCTGGGTCGTGTAGCTCTTTTTTGTACAGTTCTTCTGTGTATTCTTGCCACCTCTTCTTAATATCTTCTGCTTCTGTTAGGTCCATACCATTTCTGTCCTTTATTGAGCCCATCTTTGCATGCAATGTTCCTTTGTTATCTCTGATTTTTTTAAAGAGATCCCTAGTCTTTCCCATTCTGTTGTTTTCCTCTATTTCTTTGCATTGATCGCTGAAGAAGGCTTTCTTATCTCTTCTTGCTATTCTTTGGAACTCTGCATTCAGATGTTTATATCTTTCCTTTCCTCCTTTACTTTTGCTTCTCTTCTTTTCTGACCAGATACCTAGTTATTTAATGTTAGCTGTAGCTATGGGTGCCAAAAGTTTAAATTTTCTTTAGTTTCCTTTGATTTTTCCCCCTCCCATCTTATCTTTGTTTTGCCTAAGAAATTTTTCTCAAATAGTTTTATATTGCATCTCTTTTGCTCGTAATCCAATGTTATTATCCTGGAACACTGCTGATGTGAGAGTAAGATGCTATTGAGGGGAAGCTTTCTACAATCTTATAAGTAAATTTTATGTCTTTAGTGATTTTGAGTGGCTGAGCTCTGATACTCAGAAACATTTCTTAGCCATTTTTTTCTTCCTTCCCTTAGGTGAGACAGGAAGGCTGTAAGGGTCTGAATTATCTAACTCCTTTCCCCCAGGTCAGATTATATTAAATATATACATTGCATTAAATAACTCTGATAAAGTAGTTTCCCTTGAGAGCAGTTCTTTGCTAAGAGAATGCCCTATACTTATTTCACAAGGCTGCTTTTCCCCTCCTTCTGCTTGAAGCATGAGATTTTCTTTGGTTTTCACTGCAAGAATCTTATGGGCCTCCTAAAAATAGAACTGATGAAACTGTGGGGGGGTCCCCACAGATGACTCCCCCCCCAGAGTTTCTAACTACACAGCTGATGTACACGAGTCCTCCAGTAATTTCCCTCCTCCTACCAACTACCGGGGGCCCTGGCTTCTGCTCCAGGTTGGCTGCTGTCAGCTGTGATTCTGTGAATCAACTTGCCTCTCCAGTTTGGGGATAGTAGCTTGCCTTTGTGACCTCAGTGCAGTGATTTGTCTTTTAAAAAGTCTTGATTTCAGTTTGTTTAGCTTTTTTCTTTTTCTGAGGATGAGAGATAACTTTCAGGTTCTTCACATAGAGCTGAAGCCCGACATCCATAAATAATTTTAAACATAAGCAAACTATAAAACATAAACCTCAGTTTAGTTCAGTCACTCAGTCATGTCCAAGTCTTTGCGACCCCATAGACTGCAGCATGCCGGGCCTCCTTGTCCATCACCAACTCCAAAAGTTTACTCAAACTCATTGATGATGCCATCCAACCATCTCATCCTCTGTCATCCCCTTCTCCCACCTTAAATCTTTCCCAGCATCAGGGTCTTTTCAAATGAGTCAGTTCTTTACATCAGGTGGCCAAAGTATTGGAGTTTCAGCTTCAGCATAAGCCCTTCCAATGAACACCAAAGACTGGTCTCCTTTAGAATGGACTGGTTGTATCTCCTTGCTGCCAAAAATAAAAGTCTTGGTAGGTATGGCATCTTAGGCCCCTGCTACCACCTTGCGATAATAGTCTGATCACACAATTTGAGCCATACATCCTGGAAGGCAAAGTCAAATGGGACTTAGGAGGCATCACTACAAACAAAGCTAGTGGAGGTGATGGAATTCGACTTCAGCTATTTAAAATCCTAAAAGATGGTGCTGTGAAAGTGATGCACTCAATATGCCAGCAAATTTGGAAAAACCAGCAGTGGCCTCAGGACTGGAAAAGGTCAGTTTTCATTCTAGCCCCAAAGAAAGGCTATGCCAAAGAATGTTCAAACTACCACACAATTGCCCCTCATCTCATGCTAGCAAAGTAATGCTCAAAATTCTCCAAGCCAGGTTTCAACAGTACGTGAACTGAGAACTTCCAGATGTTCAAACTGGATTTAGAAAAAGCAGAGGAACCAGAGACCAAATTGCCAACATCCGTTGGATTATCAAAAAGGAGAGAGTTCCAGAAAAACATCTATTCGGCCTTATTGATTGTGCCAAAGCCTTTGACTGTGTGGATCACCACAAACTGTGGAAAATTCTTAAAGACATGGGAATAACAGACCACCTGACCTGCCTCTTGAGAAATCTGTATGCAGGTCAGGAAGCAAAAGTTAGAACTGGACATGGAACAACAGACTGGTTCCAAATAGAGAAAGGAATACATTAAGACTGTGTATTGTCACCCTGCTTATTTAACTTATATGCAGAGTACATCATGAGAAGCTCTAGGCTGGAGGAAGCACAAGTTGGAATCAAAATTGCCAGGAGAAATATCAATAACCTCAGATATGCAGATGACACTACCCTTATAGCAGAAAGTGAAGAATAACTAAAGAGCCTCTTGATAAAAGTGAAAGAGGAGAGTGAAAAAGTTGGCTTAAAGCTCAACATTCAGAAAACAAAGATCATGGCATCCGGTCCCATCAGATCAGATCAGTCACTCAGTCGTGTCCGACTCTTTGCGACCCCATGAATCGCAGCAGGCCAGGCCTCCCTATCCATCACCAACTCCTGGAGTTCACTGAGACTCACATCCATCGAGTCAGTGTTGCAATCCAGCCATCTCATCCTCTGTTGTCCCCTTCTCCTCCTGCCCCCAATCCCTCTCAGCATTAGAGTCTTCTCCAATGAGTCAACTCTTCGCATGAGGTGGCCAAAGTACTGGTATTTCAGCTTTAGCATCATTCCTTCCAAAGAAATCCCAGGGCTGATCTCCTTCAGAATGGACCAGTCCCATCACTTCATGGCAAATAGATGGGGAAAGAGTGGAAACAGTGACAAACTTTAACTGGGGGGCTCCAAAATCACTGCAGATGGTGACTGCAGCCATGAAATGAAAGGACACTTACTCCTCGGGAGAAAATTATGACCAATCTAGATAGCATATTAAAAAGCAGAGACATTACTTCATCAACAAAGGTCCGTCTTGTCAAGGCTATGATTTTTCCAGTAGCCATGTATGGATGTGAGTGTTAAACTGTAAAGAAAGCTGACTGAAGAGAAATTGATGCTTTTGAACTGTGGTATTGGAGAAGACTTTTGAGAGTCCGTTGGACTGCAAGGAGATCCAACCCATCCATCCTAAAGGAAATGAGTCCTGAATATTCTTTGGAAGGACTGATGTTGAAGCTGAAACTCCAATACTTTGGCCACCTGATGTGAATAACTAACTCATTTGAAAAGACCCTGATGCTGGGAAAGATTGAAGGTGGGAGGAGAAGTGGATGACAGAGGATGAGATGGTTGGATGGCATCACTGACTCAATGGACATGAGTTTGGGTAAACTCTGGGAGCTGGTGATAGGGAGGCCTGGTGTGCTGCAGTCATGGAGTCACAAAGAGCTGAACACGACTGAGTGATTGAAATGAACTTTGGCATGTGAGATTTTGCCACTTGCTCAGTTCTGTGATGTTTCAGGACACGTTCTGGAACTTACAACAATCTTGAAGATGATTCATGCAGTATGTCACTCTTGCCAGCCCATTCTCCTTGACTAGATACTCTCACTAGCAGACTCTGCCAGCTCAGCTCTTTTCTGCCCTTAATATAGTTTTCTTTTTTTATTATTTTTTTAAATTGAAGGATAAATGCTTTAGAGAATTGTGTTGGTTCCTGCCAAACTACTTTTCTTATTTTTTAAGTGGTAAGTGCAACAGCTCAGGAGATAATTGCCATTGAAAAGACAGTAACTATACTCAGAGATCCCAAGAACTACACTATGCCGTGGGAGGCTATGTGGGAAGCACCCAGATTGGTCATGAGGCAGAGGGAGCAGGTGAAAAAGCATAAGCAAGGACCTTTATTGTGATTTCCTCAGGAAGATATGAGATGGAGAAGGAAATGGCAACCCATTCTAGTGTTCTTGCCTGGAGAATCCAAGGAACGGGGGAGCCTTGTGGACTGCCATCTATGGTGTCGCACAGAGTCAAACACGACTGAAGCAACTTAGCAGCAGCAGGAAGATATGGATGAGGTGGAGCAAGCAGGATTAGGGTTGGCTGGTTGGATAATTTCAATGAGCTCACTGGTTAGATCCTTGGATCAGGAAGATCCCCTGGAGGAGGGCATTGAAATCCACTCCAGTATTGCTACCTAGAGAATCCCATGGACAAAGGAGCCTGGTTGGTTGCAATCCACAGGGTCACAAAGAGTCAGACACGACTGAAGCAACTTATCACTCATGCATGCACTGGGACATAGGGATGGCCCCTACTTGTCTGGTACCTGGCTCTGGAGTGATGAGAGCAGGGGGATAGTGGCCTGGAGTGTGAAGTCCTTAAAAGATGTATTTGGGGTGTGGGCTCTGGACAGGTTGGTTTACATTTGAAAAATGAGCCTTAGGAGGAAAACCCCTAAAGAGGAGTCAGGGATGATGTGGGTGGCAGAAGGCAAGGCAGTAGGACTCAGCATGGCCTGGGGCTTTCCAGAGCAAAGCGTGTCCAGCAAATACATGCAAGGTAAATGTTAATGCATCAAGTTAACAGTAGCTGAAAACACAGTTAAAATATTTCTCCACACCCAAATGTGAGTGATGATGGTAAAAGAGACAAGGAATCATTTCCTATTTGCCTTACCTAGAAACACTAAATTTTATTAATAAAATAAGAAATCTATCCCATCTTACTTAGTCTTTGAACTTGCTTATCTAAAAGTTCTTTGGCTCTCATCACAGATCATCTCTTATGTTGCCTTTGGGATAAATTTGTATTATAGAATTTAGTGGAAAATGCTTCTAACTGACTTGCCGAGTGGGGAGATGACTATTGTACACATTTGTAATTTGAGAGAAATCAGATTATTCCTCAGGGAGAGAATCTTAGTAAGTTTAAAATATGATTATTGTGGTAATAATGGAACAAAAATCCTGTTATTTTGTAATAGTATTAAAATGTCTTTAAACACAAAAGATTTGTAGAAAGGAAAGCAAATTGACAACCTAAGATAGAAACTAATTTGGGATACAATTAATTTTGGTTCTCTTGACAAGCAATGTATTTCACTTTATGGCAAATGGTTACAAGTAATTACTGTCTAAGGAATACTTTTAAGTTGCTTATTTGGTCTTTATTTAACATAGCTTCTATGATTGCTTGAATGCTTAATTATGGGAAGGTCTAGTTTTCAATTTAAAATAATTATGCAGAAAGAAAAGAAGGACACAATTTTGCAATGAAACAGTGGGTGTATACAAACAGAGGCAACCCTGGGCAGCAGCTATAATTCAGCAGAGTTACCTTTACTACCTCCCACCTCCCCTTCCCCCCTTCTACGTCCACCCACACACACTGTACTTCTGTCACTTACACCCACTGGTCAGAAAGTCCTATGCCCTTCCTCCAACTCCAGCCAACCAGAGAGCAACAGAAGACAAGCATATAACAGAAGTATTGCTTTTGATGCACCCACATTCTGTTAAATGCTTTATTTTTATTATTGCACTGACTTCCAAACAATCTCATAAAGTAGAACTAGTTTCCTTTGAAAGATGAGGAAAAAGAGGCACTGAGATGTTAGGGAACTTGACTGAAGTCTCTGCAACTAGTAGGCTTTATTCTTTTTTTTTTTTTTTAATGATTTTCTTTCTTTCTTTCTTTTATTTTTGGCTGTGCTGGGTCTTCTTGCTGCCAAGGGCTTTCTCTAGTTGCAGCTAACAGGGGCTACTATCTAGCTGTGGTGCGTGGGCTTCTCACTGTGGCGGCTTCTCTCGTGGCAGAGCCACACTCTAGGTGGCCGGAGTTTCAGTGGCCGTGGCTCCCAGACTCTAAAGCAGTCTCCATACTTGTGGCGCTGCGGCTTTGTTGTTCTGTGCCAGGTGGGATCTTCCTGGACCAGTGACCAAACCTGTATCTCTTGCATTGGCAGGTGGACTCTTTACCACTGAGCCACCAGGGAAGTCTATTAGTAGGTTTCACAGCCAGAATTGAGAGGTGTTCTGACATCAGGAAAGACTGGATCCCAATGTGCCTGCCTCCTGTTCCACTCTTGTCCAGCTGAATCAGTGCATGGGTCTGTGGCAAGCAAGGGCCACGCTTCTTAGCGCAGACACTGCCTCTCTAACAGTGGAATCTACTGGTTCTCTACAAGTCTGCCTTAACCAGGCCCATTCAGCGGTCTCATCCAGTACAGTTCAGTTCACTTCAGTCGCTCAGTCGTGTCTGACTCTTTGCGACCCCATGAATCACAACACACGAGGCCTCCCTGTCCATCACCAACTCCTGGAGTTCACCCAGACTCAAGTCCATCGAGTCAGTGATGCCATCCAGCCATCTCATCCTCTGTCGTCCCCTTCTCCTCCTGCCCCCAATCCCTCCCAGCATCAGAGTCTTCTCCAGTGAGTCAACTCTTCCCATGAGGTGGCCAAAGTACTGGAGTTTCAGCTTTAGCATCATTCCTTCCAAAGAACACCCAGGGCTGATCTCCTTCACAATGGACTGGTTGGATCTCCTTGCAGTCCAAGGGACTCTCAAGAGTCTTCTCCAACACCACACTTCAAAAGCATCAATTCTTCGGCACTCAGCCTTCTTCACAGTCCAACTCTCACATCCATACACGACCACAGGAAAAACCATAGCCTTGACTAGACGAATCTTTGTTGGCAAAGTAATATCTCTGCTTTTAAATATGCTATCTAGGTTGGTCATAACTTTCCTTCCAAGGAGTAAGCGTCTTTTAATTTCATGGCTGCAGTCACCATCTGCAGTGATTTTGGAGCCTCCTCAAATAAAGTCTGACACTGTTTCCACTGTTTCTCCATCTATTTCCCATGAAGTGACAGGACCAGATGCCATGATCTTTGTTTTCTGAATGTTGAGTTTTAAGCCAACTTTTTCACTCTCCACTTTCACTTTCATCAAGAGGCTTTTAGCCCCTCTTCACTTTCTGCCATAAGGGTGGTATCATCTGCATATCTAAGGTTATTGATATTTCTCCCGGCAATCTTGATTCCAGCTTGTGTTTCTTCCAGTCCAGCATTTCTCATGATGTACTCTGCATATAAGTTAAATAAACATGGTGACAATATACAGCCTTGACATACTCCTTTTCCTATTTGGAACCAGTCTGTTGTTCCATGCCCAGTTCTAACTGTTGCTTCCTGACCTGCATACAGATTTCTCAAGAGGCGGATCAGGTGGTCTGGTATTCCCATCTCTTGAAGAATTTAAGCAGGGTGACAATATACAGCCTTGACGTACTCCTTTTCCTATTTGGAACCAGTCTGTTGTTCCATGCCCAGTTCTAACTGTTGCTTCCTGACCTGCATACAGATTTCTCAAGAAGCAGATCAGGTGGTCTGGTATTCCCATCTCTTGAAGAATTTTCAACAGTTTATTGTGATTCACACAGTCAAAGGCTTTGGCATAGTCAATAAAGCAGAAATAGATGTTTTTCTGGAACTCTCTTGCTTTTTCCATTATCCAGCAGATGTTGGCAATTTGATCTCTGGTTCCTCTGCCTTTTCTACAACCAGCTTAAACATCAAGAAGTTCACAGTTCACATATTGCTGAAGCCTGGCTTGGAGAATTTTGAGCATTACCTTACTAGCATGTGAGATGAGTGCAATTGTGTGGTAGTTTGAGCATTCTTTGGCATTGCCTTTCTTTGGGATTGGAATGAAAACTGACCTTTTCCAGTCCTGTGGCCACTGCTGAGTTTTCCAAATTTGCTGGTATATTGAGTGCAGCACTTTCACACCATCATCTTTCAGGATTTGAAACAGCTCAACTGGAATTCCATCACCTCCACTAGCTTTGTTCATAGTGATGCTTTCTAAGGCCCACTTGACTTCACATTCCAGGATGTCTGGCTCTAGGTCAGTGATCACACCATCATGATTATCTGGGTTGTGAAGATCTTTTTTGTACAGTTCTTCTGTGTATTCTTGCCACCTCTTCTTAATATCTTCTGCTTCTGTTAGGTCCATACCATTTCTGTCCTTTATCGAGCCCATTTTTGCATGAAATGTTCCTTTGGTATCTCTAATTTTCTTGAAGAGATCTCTAGTCTTTCCCATTCTGTTGTTTTCCTCTATTTCTTTGCATTGATCGCTGAAGAAGGCTTTCTTATCTCTCCTTGCTATTCTTTGGAACTCTGCATTCAGATGCTTATATCTTTCCTTTTCTCCTTTGCTTTTCACTTCTCTTCTTTTCACAGCTATTTGTAAGGCTTCCCCAGACAGCCATTTGGCTTTTTTGCATTTCTTTTCCATGGGGATGGTCTTGATCCCTGTCTCCTGTACAGTGTCAGGAACCTCCAGAACACTTTCAGGTAATAAGTCCACTAAGTGTGATACAAAGATAAAAATAGGTGAGAAAAACAGGCAGCGAATGACATCTGCTATTGTGGATTTTTTCCTCTAAAAATGCAAACATTATTGAGGAAAAAAAAAAACTGTCCTTGAATAGTATATACTTTATCCAACATCAAAAATGACAGAGGTCAATAAGGAGACCATTGTAATGGTTCTAGTTTCCTTCCTTGCCACAAGCATTTTCACTGCAAGCATTTTCACCTAATTGGCCATAAGGCAATTTTTCTATAAAAGATGAAATTACAAAAAATAAAAGAGGGACTATAAAAGGATATAATGAAATGAGAAATGAAGAGAAAATTTTAAAACATTTTAAATTTAAACTATTGTAAAAATATTCAAATACATTTAAAATGTGTGTAGATTTGTGGCAAAACCGTGCAAATAACTGATTTTATTTTGTGAATTTACCTGAGCACTTGTCTTCTAAGTCTTTGTTTCATAATATTTTATAATTTATCTGCCTGTTGATTTATCATCTCATTTAGCATTGCACTTTTTCTTTTTGCTATAATTCTTCCTTTATTAAATGAAGTATTAATTTCCTATCAAAGGGTGCATATTTGTAAACTGAGTTTTGCATTGCCTTGAAAAAGCCTTCTGCACTATTGTTTAATTTATATTGGCACATTTTCAAGGTGATAGATGTTCCAAAGTTCCATAGGAAATGTGAGTTCAGTTTTGTGCCTTCTAGTCAACGAAAGATTTGTAGACTGACATGCAGTCATTTTCTGGTCTAGTATGCAGTCTGATCTACGCTCTTATTTCACACTTCCAGTAAGTTCTATCACTCCATTTTCTATCAAATTGATATGCATAGCTGTTAGCCATTAGTCTAGACGGCCACATCCACTTGTCCCTGTGCAGACCATTATGAGGGTGAAGATTTATGTGATATACAAATGGGAGCACTGCATCAGTGGAAACGTGAAGCCAGACTGTCAACCAGTTACATTATCTTTTATGGCAAAATGGCCATATAGCCACTTAGTTATGTGGCAAAAATATTTGTGATAAAAATGCTTGTGGCAAAGATGTCTACAGCCAAAGCGCTTACTTGTAAAAGTACTAGACACTTATTCTAATAACAAAAAGCTAACGTGGGTCATTTTTGAAGCCCACCTAGAGCTTGAGGCCTTGGAAAAGGCCCTCCCCCTCTCCACCTAACGCCTTCTAGTGCTTCACTCTGGTTTCCTTTCAGTCACAGCCCTGACTTGACTCCTTAATAACAGGCTGTGTAAATTAATTGCCTTAATGACTCACTTCTTCACTCCTCTTTTCATTTACACTCTGTCATGTGGCTTTGAAGCTCCTCTCACTAAAAGAGCAACGTCTATTCCCCAACCCTTGAATCTGCACTAGTCTTGAGAGGCAGTTAGTCCACAGAGTGGAAGTGTGATGTACCAAATCTGATGCTGAGCTTGAAGAATCTTTATGTGTTTCCACTTAACCTCTTTTGCTAGTAGCAGGACCAGGAAAAATTGCCCAGCATAGCCTGACAGAGCATAAGGGTCATGCGGCGTGAGCCCAGTCACCTCAGTTAACCTGCCACGTCCAGTCTCCATGTGTCAGTCCCCAGATGACCCTGAGATTGTTAGCAGGCTCAACCAAAGCCCCCTAGCAATGTGCAAGACTAATCCCAGACATAACAGGCACAAACACATATTGTATACTACTGAGATTTTTGTTACTTTTTATATAGTATTATTATGGCAATATGTTTGATACAGAGTCCCTGGTTTTGGTACAAAGAAACAGAATCTTGAATATTACATGCCTTTTAAGAGATACAGGCCATTTTAAATTAATACATTTCAACTTGATCAATCATAGTCTTCCTCTTACCCCCATCCTTACCTTTACATTTTATTTTAATTATAAGAAAATTATCAAATATATATATATATATATATGAAATCACTGCTGCTGCTGCTGCTAAGTCGCTTCAGTCGTGTCCGACTCTTAGTGACCCCATGGACTACAGCCTACCAGGTTCCTCCGTCCATGGAATCACAGATAAGCCTAATCTTGTATCAAAGATCTAAGAGTAACTCCCCCAAATAAATTGGAATTAAGTTTAGAAACTTAAATATATTATGTGTGAGAACTGGCGTCCAATATTTCCAAAAGCTTCTTAAATCTTGATAAAGCTAATCTATCTTAATTGGGGTGGGGGGGGAGTGAAACTAAATAATTTCTTTTTTGCCTCCGAACAGTTGTTTTTTTCTTTTCCTTCCTGTGAGGTTGAATAAGTTGGTCCATCAGTTAATGCTTTAGAAATCAAGAAATAACTGGACTATTTACTAGTTTTCTTGATGTACTTAGCAAGTACTTGTTTCTTTGCGTGAAATGGGGGTTCATGTTTTTGCATGTTATGAACCAACACTTTCAGTAATAAGCTTAAATACTCTGGATCTTTCTGTTGGAGCCATTTAGAAAACAAAAACAAGATTGTATTGTATAATTTGCACAGGGAAAGTAGTCAAACTGATATATTTTTGAGCATTGAAAGCAGTAAAATCTGTGTAAATGCTACCAAATGTTTAGTCATAAACTGAGAGAGACATATTTGACCTTTATTTCCAAGACTGTCCCTTCAGGAGATTTCTCAAGTAGATTAAGTCTGCTGAGTACAGATTATCACCATCAGCAAGCTGGCTGTCCTTAGACACGTGCTAATACAATTTTTAATGTGGTTTCAAATAGGTTGTTTAGGGAAAGATCTTGTTTGGATCTCAGTGCTTCTCTTTCTAGGGTCCAACAGGAATTCAAGGATTCAGTGAAAAGCAATTAAAAGTAATTAAACGTTTTTCAGGGTATCTGCAACTCTCTGGCAAAAGATGTTCATTGGTAAACTTAATCCTTATTGTACTTCCCCTAGGAATATTCTCGAGAAATCACCCTACCCAGCCCTGCCTCCTGTCAGCCTCCCCAGAGCTGAGTCTGGATGTGAGAGCTGAGCCTGGATGTGAGCCTGGATGTTGCTGTAGGAATCTTCATCATCCTTGAGCTTAACAGGGAGGTTGGCATGTTAATCGGGGCAAAAGGAAAACACAATGAAATAAAACAACAGGTGTGGAAGGTAATCAGGCAGGAAGTTCTCTTCCAAAACAAAGTTTCCTTCAGGATAGCATCTATTGTAAAATATTAACAAACAAATCTCAACTAAACCAGTAAAGGATGCTCTCACACCCTGCAACAATAACAGAGGCCAACAGGAACAAAGACTATTCTTCCTTCCCAGCGAGGATGCAGCCAATGAGAAGCCATGGCCTCTCTGTACAGGGATGGCACCCTCAAACTCCTTTTCTCCTGTAAAAGGGTTCTCTTTCCCTTGTAAGTGGACTTCAACACGGCTGTCCATTGTTGCAGACTTCAAATTACAGTTCTCTGCTCATCTTGAATAATCCTTTTTGCTGGAGAAATATCTGTAGTCTATTTGTTTCAAATCAAAATATGTTTTTTTAATTTTTCTTTTTTAATCTCCACAGTGGCACGTTGGCATAGTAGACACTAAGGAAATACTGACCAGATGAACTCATGGATGCTCTAGGTTCTGCTGTGGCCAAATGGTGTTTCAGATCAGATCAGATCAGATCAGTCGCTCAGTCGTGTCCGACTCTTTGCGACCCCATGAACCGCAGCACGCCAGGCCTCCCTGTCCATCACCAGCTCCCGAAGGTCACTCAGACTCACACCCATCAAGTCAGTGATGCCATCCAGCCATCTCATCCTCTGTCGTCCCCTTCTCCTCCTGCCCTCAATCCCTCCCAGCATCAGAGTCTTCTCCAATGAGTCAACTCTTCGCATGAGGTGGCCAAAATACTGGAGTTTCAGCTTTAGCATCATTCCTTCCAAAGAAATTCCAGGATTGATCTCCTTCACAATGGACTGGTTGGATCTTCTTGCAGTCCAAGGGACTCTCAAGAGTCTTCTCCAACACCACACTTCAAAAGCATCAATTCTTCGGCGCTCAGCCTTCTTCACAGTCCAGCTCTCACATCCATACACGACCACAGGAAAGACCATAGCCTTGACTAGGCGAACCTTTGTTGGTAAAGTAATGTCTCTGCTTTTGAATATGCTATCTAGGTTGGTCATAACTTTCCTTCCAAGGAGTAAGTGTCTTTTAATTTCATGGCTGCAGTCACCATCTGCAGTGATTTTGGAGCCCAGAAAAATAAATTCTGACACTGTTTCCACTGTTTCTCCATCTATTTCCCATGTAGTGATGGGACCAGATGCCATGATCTTTGTTTTCTGAATGTTGAGCTTTAAGCCAACCTTTTCACTCTCCACTTTCACTTTCATCAAGAGGCTTTTTAGTTCCTCTTCACTTTCTGCCATAAGAGTAGTGTCATCTGCATATCTGAGGCTATTGATATTTCTCCCAGCAATCTTGATTCCAACCTGTGTTTCTTCCAGTCCAGCATTTCTCATGATGTACTCTGCATATAAGTTAAATAAACATGGTGATAATATGCAGCCTTGACGTACTCCTTTTCCTATTTGGAACCAGTCAGTTGTTCCATGACCAGTTCTAACTGTTGCTTCCTGACCTGCATACAGATTTCTCAAGAGGCAGATCAGGTGGTCTGGTATTCCCATCTCTTTCAGAATTTTCCACAGTTTATTGTGATCTACTCAGTCAAAGGCTTTGGCATAGTCAATAAAGCACAAATAGATGTTTTTCTGGAACTCTCTTGCTTTTTCCATGATCCAGCGGATGTTGGCAATTTGATCTCTGGTTCCTCTGCCTTTTCTAAAACCAGCTTGAACATCAGGACGTTCACGGTTCACATATTGCTGAAGCCTGGCTTGGAGAATTTTGAGCATTACTTTACTAGCGTGTGAGATGAGTGCAATTGTGCGGTAGTTTGAGCACTCTTTGGCATTGCTTTTCTTTGGGATTGGGATGAAAACTGACCTTTTCCAATCTTGTGGCCACTGCTGAGTTTTCCAAATTTGCTGGCATATTGAGTGCAGCACTTTCACAGCATCATCTTTCAGGATTTGGAATAGCTCCACTGGAATTCCATCACCTCCACTAGATTTGTTCGTAGTGATGCTTTCTAAGGCCCATTTGACTTCACATTCCAAGATGTCTGGCTCTAGGTCAGTGATCACATCATCATGATTATCTGGGTTGTGAAGATCTTTTTTGTACAGTTCTTCTGTGTATTCTTGCCACCTCTTCTTAATATCTTCTGCTTCTTTTAGGTCCATACCATTTCTGTCCTTTATCGAGCCCATCTTTGCATGAAATGTTCCTTTGGTATCTCTAATTTTCTTGAAGAGATCCCTAGTCTTTCCCATTCTGTTGTTTTCCTCTATTTCTTTGCATTGATCGCTGAAGAAGGCTTTCTTATCTCTTCTTGCTATTCTTTGGAACTCTGCATTTAGATG
This sequence comes from Tragelaphus eurycerus, assembly GCA_935064755.1. Taxonomy (NCBI): domain Eukaryota; kingdom Metazoa; phylum Chordata; class Mammalia; order Artiodactyla; family Bovidae; genus Tragelaphus; species Tragelaphus eurycerus. The sequence goes on from CAKXYN010000112.1 coordinate 5,199,500, forward strand.
TTTATATCTTTCCTTTTCTCCTTTGCTTTTCGCTTCTCTTCTTTTCACAGCTATTTGTAAGGCCTCCCCACACATCCATTTTGCTTTTTTGCATTTCCTTTCCATGGGGATGGTCTTGATCCCTGTCTCCTGTACAATGTCACAAACCTCAGTCCATAGTTCATCAGGCACTCTATCTATCAGATCTAGGCCCTTAAATCTATTTCTCACTTCCACTCAAGCATATGCAGGCAAAATTTACCTACCGCAGATAACATGCTCAGGAAGTGATCAGTGGATGAGATCACTCTGAAATTAGGAAAAGAAGACTGTTCACCATCAAGCTCGGCACCCCTCCAGGCAGGTAGCATCTCTGGTCAGCACCAAGCCATTTCCATCCTGCTGTCCTGCATTTGCAAACTTGTGCTCAGCTTCTCTCCCCATGTTTCCTAATCGCCCACCTGTGAGTCTCATCTCAAGGAGATAGAGGGGAGGAGGAGGAGAGGAGGAAGAAAGGGGAGAAGGGGACTGAGGGAGGGCGGAGCACGGGAGGACAGGAAGGGGAGGGAGGAGGCGTGGGAGGAGGACGGGGAGAGAAAAGCGCAAGAAAACTGTCTTCCTCACACTCTCTCTTCCTATTCTCTTCTTCCCTCCCCTTCACTTCTCTCCCCGAAAAACAGCCTCCAGTCAGTTCTGGTTCTTGATGGATTTCCTGTCTTTTCACGCATTAACCCAGTTGCTCCTCAGCTGCTCTGCACCACTGTCTTCACTGCTCTGATCACTGCAGGACGTGGCGGAGCCCGGGTCTTGAGCTGGAGGAGTTGAAGCCTGCCCATGGGCTGTGGGAGGCGCAGGGGCTGCTGCAGGGTGGCCGAGGGTCTCCACCTCATATAAGTACAGTGACGTTTGACAACCTTTGAGTGACCTTTTTGACCTCCGAGGACTCTTCCACACCCACATACTGGTTACAGTTCCACTACTGGAATGAGTCCATCACACGTGAGTGCAAAGCCTTCTCTCCAAGAGGAGAGCCCTCCCACCAATAGTGGAGAGGAGGAAAAAGTAGGGGAGCAGGCAGGGGAGGCTATTTCCTAAGCACCCCAACTTTTGTGAATGGAGAAATCTGATGGCCTTCAAAGCCTCAGAGACTCTCAGAGTCTGAAGTACCCTCTGGAAGCAAAGAGGGGCTCTTTCAACCCAAGGCCCTGTCCTCACCCAGAGCGAAGCCTGAGTCCCCCTCCCCTCCAGCTCTGAGCCACTTAATCGAGGGCTCTTGAGACCTCCAGCTTTCAGGGATTATAAACCCGCAGCAAATGAAACTGTGCAAAGCCTGGCTCCTGGACCAAGACCCATCCCTTCCCAGGAAGGCTCTTCTCTCCATGTTCTATGTGTCTTCCATTCTGTTGCTCTCAAGAGTCCGTGTTCATGGCTCATTCTCCTTGGTATTTCCAGTCATTGAGCCTGTAATGTTCTACTCTTGGAATATTACATTTGGCAGGAGATGTAAACAAAATTTCAAACCTGAAGCTGCTGCTGCTGCTGCTGCTGCTAAGTTGCTTCAGTCGTGTCTGACTCTATGCGACCCCATAGATGGCAGCCCACCAGGCTCCCCCATCCCTGGGATTCTCCAGGCAAGAACACTGGCATGGGTTGCCATTTCCTTCTCCAATGCATGAAAGTGAAAAGTGAAAGTGAAGTCACTCAATCCTGTCTGACTCCTAGTGACCCCATGGACTGCAGCCCACCAGACTCCTCCATCCATGGGATTTTCCAGGCAAGAGTACTGGAGTGGGTTACCATTGCCTTCTCCTAAAGCTACAAAAGAGAAATAAAAAATACTCTTTGAGCAATATCAGATGCTGAATGCACCCTGTACATTTAGAAATCCATGAATTTCAAATGCTGTCCTCTGAATCCTCACCATCAGTTTCAGTCCTGCTTGAGGAATCTGTTGTAATTCACTCTCTGTAATTACCCAGCCCCAGCAAAAAGGGAATTGTGCCTTTGTTACAAACTCTTGGCATTAACAAAAAGCTTCCTGCAAAGGCCAACCTCCCATTTTTCTTTCAGATTTACGTTTATAGTTGCATCCTAATATTAAGTTACCTATCTCCACCTTCATAGAGTAAACAGGTAGGCTTGCAGAATTCACACATCCTTTCCATTTTAACTGCTAAACTTTACAATAAGTGGTATTTACTCAAAAGTGTATATCTCTGTAGAAAAAAGAAAACTTGGGATACAAACCCCTCCAGTTTCTTAGGAAGGAACTCTGACTTTGAAATCAACTCCATCCAGCAGGAGATGTGTTGTAGAGTCTGTTTCTCCTGTGCTCCCCCACTGGAGTTCTAGCTGAAGGGAAAGGGTTGAAATGTCCTAAAACATGTGGCACCATGTCTCCTACAATTATGTATTATTCTACAAGCAGGTATCCCCAAGGAGGTTACAAGTCAGCTGATACTAAGACATTTGCAATTAAGCTTTTATCAGACAGATGAAAAAATATGGGAAAACAGTGTCACACAATGCCTAAAGGTCAGGAGGGGTAGGAAGAGGTGGGCCTGGGAGGTGCCTGGGACTTGTGGACAGTTCTCACATACCCTCCCAGGCCCCTCTGAGGCACCTGCCTGGAAGGATGTGTTCTGGATGGAGCTTGCTGAAGGCTGCTGCAAGACGGTCTTCCATGCCCATGAGCCAATCTGCCTGAGCAATATTAGCAAAACTTCTCTGTAAAACCCAACCTACATAAAATAATCAGTCTACCTTTGTGTATAATGCATGTGTGTATATGCACTATGTATGGATATATATTTTATGTATCTAGAATGCACATGTATTTTACACACACATATACAAAGTATGGTTTCTAAGACACTTTTATGAACATTATAAATTTTCTCTTCAGGATTTGAAGAAGCGCCTATTAGTTCAAATAGTCTAAAGATCCCATTAATTTCAAAATGAGATATTCCTCTTAAGGCCTTTTTATGTGGGTGAGCAGGTTCCCTCCTTCACTGCGTCCTTCACCCTGCTCATTCTTGAGATAATCGGATCCTAAGCTGTTTTCTGAGCCAATGGAGGAGGAGAGAGGAAGGGGACAAGAAGAATGCCTTTGAGGCTGTGCCCTGTGAAAATTCCAAGGAGAGATGAATGGCCGTCTTGCTATGAATAGCTGCACAGAAATTCAAGACTCTTTTCCGCTACCTGCCCTGTATGACAAAGCTGAGTGAAAGCTTCATGTTACCATGGAGAGCTCTGGGCACATTCTATAATTAGTAGGAAATGGCTTCCCCAGAAAATCCCCTATGTTACTGAACTTCATCCAGAAAAAATGCATCCTGGGTTTTGTTTTCTGTTTTGTTTTTTTTTTTTTTTTTCTCTAACTCTGCAATTAAAGGGCAGCACAAACCAATTCTGTCCCTCTCACCACCCTGCCAACCAGCATTCATGGTGCTGACATCAAAGGAAAGCCATTGTTTTATTGAAGAGTCATCAGCTTCATGATCTCATCTAATTGGATATTTTGAGATTAAAATATTGGCTCCTTAAATAGCCATGCACCTGATGGGTTGTTTGTAGCATCCATTATCACTGACCAAATGATTTGTTGTTTTTAATTAAATCCAGCAACAGTTTATTGCCCCTTTTGCACTAATCTTGAATACTGCAGTGTTTTTGGAGATGATGAATCTAGATTCAATAAAACAACATGCAACATTCCTTTTTTATTGAATTTAAGTTGGAGAGTTTAAATAAATCATCACTGAAAAGTAGGGTGAGCAAGTATTATCAGCTCAATAAATCTATCCCTGTACATTGAAGAAGACAAGCTTATATTAACTGTTAGGCTGAATATGGGAGTCACAGAGTTATATCTACTGGAAGTGCTTGGGGAAATTACTTATAAATGAAACACCAAGATACAAAGGGAATATTTCTTTTATCTTAAAGTCTTCTATCTCAATGGCACTGCTTCTGCTTCTTGCCCTGACTTCACTTTCGGCACTTCTAACCTCACCAATGTTATCAGTATGATCTACTATTTATGTGCAAGGTAACTCTTGTGCTGGCAAAAGAACGCAAAGGAGACGCCTGAAAAGGGTTTTAAGTGTATTTTTAAACATGACACAATACACTTCCATAAGAACTCAAGGTGTTCAAAAATGTGTTTCTTTCCTGAAATCAGAAAGGAAAAGTACAGAAGGCCATAGTTTTAATAAGCAGACACTTTAGAAAATTGTGTAAGTTTCAAAAGGGAAAATATCATAGCTTCTCTTGGCCATGACGGTTTACTGTCCTAATAGTTTCCTTAAACATTACATGTTGTCAGCTTTCTTAAGCACATCCCAAATAACCCTTAAAAATTCCATAATGCTGCTTAACACTCCCTCCTTATTCTTCCCAAAACACATATACAGACTTTCACACATACACAAACACACACACACACAACCAGGAAGGAAAAGTTCTCCCATAATCATAGCTGTTACTTATTCAGTCACAGAAAAAACACAGTACTCACTTCCTTCCACTTTTACTATCTTTTTCAGAGAAGTAAACGTAAGCCAAGTTCCAACCATCTATTGGGTGTTAGAACTGGTAGGACCATTAGAAATTGTATAACCCAGTCCCTTATTTCAGGTGTGAGGAAACTGAAATCCAGAGTAATGAATCAATCACTTACCCAATCATGGAACCATCACACTAAGGATGGAATTCATATCACTCATCTTTCAAGTCAAAGTGCTTTCCATTATACCATTATAGCAAAAGACCTTTTTGTTATAGAAAGTATATTGAAACAACCGAAAAAGGAATGAAGAGGAGACTCCAAGCTCTTCCCTTTTTTTATCCAGAGGCAAACTCCAAGAGATGGTGAGGGACGCAGAAGCCTGGCATGCTGCAGTCCATGGGGTCACGGAGAGTCGGATACGGCTTGGCAATTGAACAGCAACAGCATGTTTGTGGTTCAGGAGAGGCCTTCAGAGGTCCACGGTACGAGCCTGATTAACTGAGCAGAGGAGCAGCTGAGAAAGAAATCTGACTTCAACATTCAGCTCTGAGATTTACCCTCCATGTGGCCCTGCGAAGCCTTCCCTGGGTCTCAATTTTTAGAAAAGAGGTTTGGATTATCAGATGATCCGTTTTCTGTAGTGAGAAGCAATTGATAAATAGTTGAATAGAACTCAATTCAATGGCATACAGATGACAATTATGTTATAATACAGTGTCAGTTCCTGAGTTAGTCAAAAGAAATCTTAAATAAAGAGGTTTAAATATCAGAGCTGTTCATTGAAAGTACTTCATATGTATAAAATATTGGATTTTTTTCAGTTATGTGTTGTTTTTGTCTGGCATCTTTTTCTCTTTATGTATGAGCATAACTGTGTCCATTTAAATAATTAATCATCAATTGAAAAGTACAGTGAAGAGATAGCCTAGAAACTTCCCAAGATGGAATCATGATTATCAGACTTACTTCCCACTGGAAAGAGTTATAAAAATGGACAATATGTATGAAACTTCTGTTTTCAGGCCTGAGTAGAAATTCACAAAGGGCTCTGATGCTTAAGAGAAGAGAAATTCAAGGGCTGAACTCTACATATATTCAAGCTTCTGCTTGGGGCAATTTTCAAACTCCAGGAAAGGATAAAGCATCAAGAGAAAGCTTAATTGTAAGCTGGAAAGGACAATGAAATATGCAGAGCAAAATACAGGAGGAAGAGGAGCTTCACAGGGAAAAAGCTCTGTCTTTCTGAGGGACCCCCTGATTTTTTGGCCAAATATTAAGATCTTCCGTAGAGTGAGACCCCCTTGAGGCCTCTCAGGGAACAACTACTGCGGCTTGTGAGCTGAATGGAGACTTTAAAGTTCCAGCATCCAGAGCAGCCTGTCTGCTGTACATTTCAAGCATTCCATTGAGAACCCCAAAAGGTTACTAAAGTGTAGTAGTTAATATGGTATTGTGTTCCTCTAGCTTCGTGGTGCTTAACTGGGGGCAATTCTATCTCCTCAGGGACACTTAACAATATTCAGAGTTATTTTTGGTTGTCACAACTGTGAGGATGCTACTTGTATCTAGTAAGTAGAGATTAGGGAAGCTGCGACAAGCCCTCTCAATAAAGAGTCGAGTCCAGAATTCAGTCACGCCATTGCTGAGAAGCCTTGCTCTGACTCTGCTTCTCTAGACCTGGCCTAGCTTTATAAAGCTCAGAACCAAACCCCAATGGATGATGTTTAGCTGCTACTAAATTGACTGCTTTTAAGAACAAAATTCCACACTCTTTAGAGGCAATCAGCATAATTCAGACTCACACCAGAATATGCACAATATTCAGCATACAATAACAAAATACTAAATATACAAAGGAACAGGAAAATATAATCCAAAACTGGAGTGGGGAGGGTCAAAATAAATAGATTCAGAGATGATAGATATTGAATTTAGCAAATAAAGACTTTCAAAATGCTATTTCTATAGTATAATTCCAGGAGAGAAGAGACATTGAGACCACAGTCTGTGCAGGGAAAATAAGGAATTGCCTTTGCAGAAATTCAAAGCAGAAGCATCATGTTTGAATTAGAAGAAAGTACTCACTTATTTTAAATCTAACTTAATCAAGAGGCAGGGAGAAAAGGCGATTCTGAGGGGCATACATCCCTCCTACTGCACTGGAAGATACAGAAATATCTGGAGCATTAACTGTAACCAGTCAATGATTATATCGCTCTTTGCTGTTCTCTGGGGAAAATGATTAACATGGATAAAAACCTGAAGAAGCTAATAAAGAAAATGTTCTTTCCATTCAGCTGCATCATAATCTTAATCTTGGACCTAAACCAAGGGAATCAGAATATTAACAGACCACCTTGCTGTTCCTGAGAACAAGTTACATAATTTACATAGAAGCTTGCCATGAAATGGATAAGACAACTTCTATCAAATTTGGTAGTTGCCATACCTCAGCATGCAAAATAAACTTCCTCATAAACAGACTCCTGGCATGAGTTGTTTATGAGTGCTTCCTTCAGTTCTCTTTTTAGAATGTTTAAGCACCTCGAAAAGAGTGATCACATGCATTTATAGTGACTGACACTTCAGTTCAGTAAATTATAAGCTTAGATGCAAGAAACACAATATTCTTGTCTTTAAAAGTATCATTTAGCATGTTTTTGTCACCCTACCTTTCATTTTCTGAACAGGTCTAGCTTGAGAGTTCTGAATAAATAGGTCTTTTTTAAACTCATCTTCTATTCTCTGAGACTGTTACAAAGTGTCCCTTTCGGCCAGACCCTGTGACTCACCAGTGCTCACTAATGGCAGAACACAAGACGAAAATAACACAGGACCTAATCCAAGTCTGTGAGCTTCTTTGTTCTGCAGAATGATGGAGCTCAGCTGGGTGTGCACGCACACACACACATAAACATACACACTCGTGTGTGCAGAGACTTATACACATGAATGCATAAGCACACACACTTACATGTGCATGTGCTCACACATATACATGAACACACACATGTTCACACACACACACAAGGATTAGCAATATCACAAGAGAATTGGAGGGGATGGAGGTTATGTTTTTACTGATTTATTTTAATGACATCGCTAACTTCAGTGCAAGAACCTAACGGATGTATTCTAGGAAGAGGGACCTCTTCCAGGGCCCAGAAGTGGGCTCTTATCTAACACCCAGAAACGAATTCTCTGAGGAGACACACATGCTGACAAAGCAAGAAATTTCATTGGGAAAGGGCACCCGGGTGGAGAGCAGGAGGGTAAGGGGACCCAGGAGGACTGGTCTGCCAAGAGGCTCGCTTTTATGGTGATGGGATTAGGTTCCAAGTTGTCTTTAGCCAATCATTCTGACTCAGAGTCCTGCGTGGTGGTGCACACTTTGTTCAGCCAAGATGGATGTCAGAGAGAAGGATTCTGGGAGGTGCTTGGACACATGGAATCTCCTTTTGACCTTTCCCGAACTCTTCTGGTTGGTGGTGGCTTGTTGGTTCCATGTTCCTTACCAGGATCTCCTGTCATAAAACAGCTTATGCAAATAGTGACTATGGTGCCTGGCCAGGGAGGGCGGTTCCAGTCAGTGTGCTTCCCCTAAAAGATGGAGGGGTCTAAAATGCATTTGCTATGTGCCAGATATTGTGCTCGGAAAAGGCAATGGCACCCCACTCCAATAGTCTTGCCTGGAAAATCCCATGGACGGAGGAGCCTGGTGGGCTGCAGTCCATGGGATCGCTGGGAGTCCGGTATGACTGAGCGACTTCACTTTCACTTTTCACTTTCATGCATTGGAGAAGGAAATGGCAACCCACTCCAGTGTTCCTGCCTGGAGAATCCTAGGGACAGGGAAGCCTGGTGGGCTGCCGTCTATGGGGTCACACAGAGTCAGACACGACTGAAGCGTCTCAGCAGCAGCAGCAGCAGATATTGTGCTAGGCACTTTGTATACTTTAATTAATTTCAAGATTCACAGCAAATCAAGGAAGTAGATGTTATTATTCCGTTTTACAGATGAATAAACTGAGATACAAAAACTTAAAAAATAATAACAATATCACAACAGTGAAATTAAGATAGAAGTAAGAATTTCCTTGAAGTAAAACAGCTATTAAGAGGGGTAGGATCTAATCTTACTAATCTCTGTCCAGACATGTTTGGACTAAACTGATGGAGTTAGTAAATAAACTCTCAGTTCAGTTCAGTCACTCAGCAGTGTCCGACTCTTTGCGACCCCATGAATCCCAGCACAGCAGGCCTCCCTGTCCCATCACCAACTCCCGGAGTTCACTCAAACTCATATCCATGGAGTAGGTGATGCCATCCAGCCATCTTGTCCTCTGTCGTCCCATTCTCCTCCTGCCCCCAATCCCTCCCAGCATCAGGGTCTTTTCCAGTTAGTCAACTCTTCGCATGAGGTGGCCAAAGTACTGGAGTTTCACCCTCAGCATCATTCCTTCCAAAGAAATCCCAGGGCTGATTTCCCTTAGGATGGACTGGTTGGATCTCCTTTCAGTCCAAGGGACTCTCAAGAGTCTTCTCCACAGTTTAAAAGCATCAATTCTTCAGCGCTCAGCTTTCTTCACAGTCCAACTCTCACATCCATACATGACCACTAGAAAAACCATAGCCTTGACTAGACGGACTTTGTTGGCAAAGTAATGTCTCTGCTTTTGAATATGCTATCTAGGTTGGTCATAACTTTCCTTCCAAGGAGTAAGCATCTTTTAATTTCATGGCTGCAATCACCATCTGCAGTGATTTTGGAGCCCAAAAAACTGAAGTCTGACACTGTTTCCACTGTTTCCCTATCTATTTGCCATGAAGTGATGAGACCAGATGCCATGATCTTAGTTTTCCAAATGTTGAGCTTTAAGCCAACTTTTTCACTCTCCACTTTCACTTTCATCAAGAGGCTTTTTAGTTCCTCTTCACTCCCTGCCATAAGGGTGGTGTCATCTGCATATTTGAGGTTACTGATATTTCCCCCGGCAATCTTGATTCCAGCTTGTGCTTCTTCCAGCCCAGCATTTCTCATTATATACTCTGCATAGAAGTTAAATAAGCAGGGTGACAATATACAGCCTTGAAGTATTCCTTTTCCTATTTGGAAGCAGTCTGTTGTCCCATGTCCAGTTCAAATAAACTCTAAAAGTCCCTGTGATTTTATGTTAGCTCTGTGATTCTTATGTTATCTCTGATATTGAAATATCAGCCAGTTAGTGTTGCCAGATAAAATACAGGACACCGAGTTAAATTTGAAATATTTGGGACATTGAGAGGGTAACAGGCAGGAAGGCCGGGGGTCTCCAGAGGAAAAGGGCTGCAAGTGTCAGACATTTTTTATCTCTCCGTTAAGCATCAGGAGAAAACAAACTACAAGTGTCAGATTTTTTTCTCTTAAAATTCTGTGTTGCCATGACGACACTTGATTCCACCTGAACTTAACTTTTCTCAAACCTTGAACTAACAATGCTTTTTTTCTTATGGAAATGTTTTTCTTAAGCTATGTTAATGAAACTATGTATTTGCTTTGGAATTTGCCTTTCTTCAAAATTCTCCTACCTAAGACTAATTTTTTTCTTTTTTCAAACCTTGGGCTGATAATAGCTCAACAAACCAGTATTTGTATCAATTGTTTTATGGGAGATGACATACCTCATGCCATCCTATCTCAAAAAAATGCGCATTGTGGGACAGGGGCCTGGTGAAACTCCATCAGCCTGGAGGTGTCTCTCTTGTCTGATTAATAGCTTTCTAACAGACCTAAAACATCCGGCCAAAGACTAGCAGGGGGCACTCTCCGTCCCCTTTCTGCTGTCTACATCAGAGGCTTTCCCTGGCCCTTTTCACTTTAATAAAACTGCTACACTAAAGCTCTTGAGTGATCAAGCCCGGTCTCTGGTCCCAAAGCTAAATTTCCTTCGGAGATCACGAATCCAAAACCGTTCACCATAAGCTAACAACATCCTAAAACATTATTTGTCATTTACCTGAAACTCAAATGTAACGCAGGGTCCTGCATTTTCATTCCTAACTCTGGCAGGCAGCTGTATAGTCCATGTACCAAACAGCAAGAAAGTGCCCAACAGAAGCCCAGGTTTATCCACACTGGCCTGGATCCTCCTCATCCCGCAGAATGACCTGAGTTGGCTGCCGTGGGCTCGGCCACATCTTCCTCCAGGATGGAGTGTGCAGAGACCCTCGTGACAGTGACTGGGGATCTCAGGGCTCAGGCACATGCAGCCACAGTGGTTGCAGCTTTCACGGCAGCCAGGGCTCAGCTCCTGTCACTGGACACACTGACCCCACTGGCTGTGCCGTTGCTCTGCAGGGCTCTGGCCACGTGCCTGCTCTGTGTCCTCCCTGGGGCCTCGCCACACCCACTGGAGCTCTAGTGGCAGCGAGTGCTTCACCGCAGACCCCCATGTCCTCAACCTTTCTCCTCACTTGTTTTCTTATCAGTGAAGATTTGCCACCGAAACCACAGGGTCAAACCCAGGGACTTTGTATTCCTCCTCTTGAATATTCTCACTGAGTGAAACTGAAAGTCACTCAGTCCTGTCCTACTCTTTGTCAGCCCATGGACTATAAAGTCTCTGGAATCCTCCAGGCCAGAAAAGTGGAGTGGGTAGCCTTTCCCTTCTCCAGGGGATTTTCCCAACCCACGGATTGAACCTAGGTCTCCCACATCGCAGGCAGATTCTTTACCAGCTGAGCTGTATGGGAAGCCCAAAAATACTGGAGTGGGTAGCCCATCCCTTCTGTAGCAGATCTTCCCAACCCAGGAATTGAACCAGGGTCTCCTGCACTGCAGGAGGATTCTTCACCAACTGAGCTAGGAGGGAAGCCCATTCTCATTTAAATCAATCACATTGTTGGGTGCTTTGAGGGAGATGGCTATCATCAGCATTTATGGTGGAGGAAACCAAGGCTACGTCATTAGTATACTTCCTGCTTTCCAGGACACCAGTGGCAGACACAGCAGACATGGCCCCATGCCCTGGAGATGTGTTATCCATCAGGAGACCAGAACATTCATGTATTATATGCATTTATAGGGACACTCATGACAGACCAAATGCAACTGAGTAAAGTGCTTTGACCCAGGGGCCCTTTTGACAAACAGAAATAGCCACGCTCTCCTTTGGTTTATCTGGGACACCTAAATGAAGAGCATAACTGAAAACGAGTGAAAGCAATGGTGTTAATAGTTGAAGTTTGATTTTTCAAAAATCATATTGTCCTCTTCATATTTCCCCTCTGCTCTGTTGAGACTCTCAGAGAATAACACTTTCCCTCATTTACAACAAGGATAAACAACCACAAAGTGGATACTTGACATTCGCCCTGGTGAATCCTAGCTTTAAGGAATATGTAACAGTAAAGACCCTAAAACTGCCATTCTTTCTTTGGTTTCTGCATATGTCTTTACCAACAATATGTTGAAATGTGTGGGTGTCATTGTATATATACCTTGGACTTGAAATCTGACAGCCTTCTTCACCTTGCAAGGCTGTGAACTTGATGGGAAGGATGATGTGAGTCAGGGCCAGTGTAGGTGGAAAACCCAACCAAAATTTTAAAGTACACAATGTGTTTAAGTTTTGTTTAAAGAACTTACTTAGGACCGTGGGATTCCCAAGTGGCACAGTGGTAAAGAATCCACTTGCCAGTGCAGGAAACAAAATAGTCATGGGTGTGATCCCTGGGTTGAGAAGATCCCCTGGACTAGGAAATGGCAACCCACTGCAGTATTCTTGCCTAGAAAATTCCATGGACAGAGGAGCCTGGCAGGCTACAGTTCATAGGGTTGTAAAGACACGACTGTGCGACTGAGGACTGTAGCATGGGAGACAGCCACCCAGCAGCTCCAAGAACTGCTGGGAAGAGACAAAGGAGGAGCCAGCATACACATACATTCTTTTGGCTGGGATGCACCTGGCTGGATGTAGTCAAGCATGCATCTTGGCAAAGATTACTGTTAATCACAAAGAACAGACATTTCAGATTAACGATTTTAGTGCTTTTCTGTGTGTGGGAAGATGCAGGAATCTGAGGTCACTAAAATTCTTCCTTAGATATGCATCTTAATCATGTAGGGGCTCCTTTATCCAAAAACACAGCATACTTTGTCCTGTTTCTGGTCCTGAATTCCTTTCAGGGACAGCTCCTGCAATGGCTAATGACTTGATCCCTGTAGAACTGAATGGCAGGAACAGTCTTTATTTTCCAGTCCCTTGAATCCAAGGAGAGCAGCCAGGAAGTATTTAAAGGTCTTGTCTTGGTCAGGATACAAAGCTTACAGATCTGATTACTTTTCTTCAAATAGTGGCTTTACTGAGATACGATTAACATATCATAAAGCTCACCCTTTTAAACCATATAATTCAGCAGGTTTTTATTATATTTACAGACATGTGTAATCATCATCACTAATTCCAGAACATTTATCACAGTGAAAAGGAACACCACACACATTTGTAATCACTCTCTACACCCACATCTCCCCAGCCACTTGCAATCTCCAATCTGCTTTCTGTTACTGCAGATCTGCCTATTTGGAACATTTAATGTAAACTGAACCATACACTATGTGGTCCAGTCCATCTGATTACTTTAGTCAGTGTTCATGGCTTTTGGTTAATGTTTGAAGTTCAGCATACTGTAGCATGCGTCAGTATTTCACTGCTCTTTAGAGTAAACGATACCCCATCACTTGGAGAGATCACATTTTGTTTACTCTTCCATCACCTTATGGACACTTCGGTCATCCCCACTTTTTGTCTATTAGGAATAACATTTCCTTGAATATTTGTACACGAGTTTTTGTGTGGACAGGTTATTCAAATCTCTTAGTGCAACACCTAGGAATGAAATTGCTGGGTATGTGGTAACTCTTCATTTATAATTTTGAGAAACTGGAGAAATGTTTTCTAAAGCAGCTAGACATTCCTTCTGCAACTGTGAGAGCTCTCATTACTTCTTAATGTTGATAGAAAATATGTTTAAACATGTTTTACAAAAGGTAAATGGCAATGCTAGATAAACTAGAAATAGGATAAATAAATTTCAAACCATAATTTATAGTGAACCAAAAAGAATCTAACAATTTGGAGATATTTTTAAATATATATATATATAAATTACTAAGTTTATTTGGAATAGGTTAAACATTTGAATGAATTTGTAACCTTAGAAACTATTGGAAAGGGAGCCAAAGCCACGGCTCACAAAGAGTCACCAGATCCAGACAGTTCAGGAGCAAATTCTTTCATAGTCCCAAGCATCAATGAGCTGTGCCATAGTGGCCGTGAATGCAGGGCATCAGACAGTCCCCACTGCAGAGGATGACTGCATTCCCACCTCCTTCGGGTGCTGTGTGGCCATGCAGCAGGCTTTGACCCCCAAAGTGTAAGCAGAAGCGAGGTGTGTCTTTGCTGGGCAGAAGCTTTAAGGACTGAGGTGGGATTTGCAGTGGCCTCTTGCCATGGAAACCATTCACACTCTAGACAGCACATCCTTGTCATCCTGTGGACCAAAGTGACAACGATGTAAAGGAGAGCCCCAACCAGGACTAGACATATGGAGTGAGGGAGAGACACGTGTCTGCTTCTTTCAGCCATGACATCCTGGAGCTCTGACCGCGGCATAACTTAGCCTATTATGCCAACACAAAAAAATTAGTACCAGGATTGATGTATCATGAAAGATTTACAATATGTGACCATGTTCTTCAGTGCTAGGCAGCATGCGTGTGAGAAAACTATTACTGGAAGCCAGAAGTATCACAGTCTGTATAATGCAATAGTAAAATAGATGGTAAAACCACTGCCTACAATAATTTATAAGCTGGATCATAAGACAAATATAACCCAGGGGGAAGAGGTTGGAAAACATAACACTAGTAGTCTAGACTACTTATTATAGGTTTCATTTAGAATGTTTTTAGAAAAAAAAATATGAGCCCAGGAAAAAAAGTGGCTTACTTGCAAGTAGGATTAAAAGAAAATAGAATACAAAAAGTCATGGATTTGTAGAGTTTGAAGAGGCAACTTCTCAACTCCAAATGGTAGAAGATAAAACTAATGTGGTCTCTGAGTGGGCTCTGTCCTTCAGTTCGGGAAGATTTCAAAGATGAGGCAACTTCCAAGCTCTATTTTGAAATATAATTGGTGACCTATCCAGTTGTAAAAATGGTCAAGGATTTCAAATAGAAAGGATCCATCCTTGCACAAGAGAAAATTCTTGTGAAGCAACTTGAAGTGTTTGGGGAAAATGCAAGTAGTCAGTGTTGCATCACAATAGTTTCCAAACCCTCCCAAGGCAAGAATAACTTTCTTCAAGCTCAGGATCTACAATGGAAGAGAGATGACTTGCTCCCCACTCTGGGGATCACAGTTGGAAAATCACCTTGATGACCTGTCAGAGGTGAGGGTCCACGTCACCACTCAATAATAAACCAAAAGACAACATAATCAGATTTGTTTTCTAGAAAGATTATTCTAGTAGAAGAGTGACAGAAGAGTTGCAAAGGAGCCACTAGAAGTAAACTGGTCAAATCAGAGACTCTTTCAATCATCAAAGCATAAGAGAAAAAGGCCCTAAAATCTACAATTGTTCTGCAATAGCACAACAATTGCTATTAATTGCTATCAATTGAGGGGATTGATGTTAGAGATATTTGAAAGAAGGGGTCAATAGGATCAGACAACTGATTAGAGGTTGGTAGAAAGATATGGAAAGGATGGGGTCAAGAGTAATTTCCAGACCTTGACATGAGAGACAGGGTACAAGGTATTAATAACCAAGGTGAGGAATACAGGGCAAGCAAGGATGGCAATTAGAAGAGAAGGGACTGAGTTTACTGGGGAAGGTGTTGAGTGAGAACTATCCGTGATAGCCAGTTTTGTGCCCAATAAAAATTTAATGCACTACAGAGAATTTGGGAACTCTAGACAGATGCTAAATCTTGGATGTTGCCTAGATACCAAAAGAAAATACTTATCACCACCACACCACCCCCTACTTTGAGGAAGGCAACATGCCCCACCACCAAGAACACAGCCCCACTCCATTCTCCCTACCCACGTGGGGGCACAGTGTGTCTTTATCCACAAAGGACAGACGTTTAATTCAAGTAGCAGAGAAATGTCTGCTGACATCTGGGAAGGAGGTGTATCCTGCTTCCTCTATTCCCATCTCAGCTCTCCCTTTATAGATTAAGCAAAGCAGTAGTAAGTATATTTCACAAAGCCAAAGATGTGTTTGCAGCTTCTGTTAGCCAGGGCTCTTGAGAATGGTTAGACACTGACCATGTGGAAATGGACAGGCAAGGCAGGGTGTTGACTGATTTTTAGCTCATCACACGTCTACTGCATAGCACTCCTCTGAGTCAAGAGTTGTTCAGTCACTCTGTCATGTCTGACTCTTTGCAACCCCATGGACTGTAGCCTGCCAGGCTTCCATGTCCTTCACTATCTCCTGGAGCTTGCTCAAACTCATGTCTATTGAGTCAGTGATACCTTCCAACCATCTCATCCTCTGTCATTAACAGGGTGGTGAATAAACCACCTGGTGGCTCAGATGGTAAAGAATCCGCCTGCAATATGGGAGATCCGGGTTTGATCCCTGGGTTGGTAAGATCTCCTAGAGAAAGGAATGGCAACCACTTCCATATTCTTGCCTTGGGAATTCCATGGACAGAGGAGTCTGTGGGGTCACAAAGAGTTGGACACAACTGGGTAACTAACACATACACATACACACAATGCCATTCAGTTACCAGATACTGAAAAATTAAGCTACACTTGCAATTTTAACAGATATAAGTGAGAGTCACTCACTGCATATATAGAAATGTAGTGACATGCTCACAAGGTCAGAGTCCCTGAGAAACAGGCTCTGAGAGCCACGTACAGCAGATTTATGGGGATGACTTTCAGGAATCTGTTCCTGAAAGAAAGGGCAGGATGGGGCAAAGGGGTGATTGAACTGTAACACCTCAGTGGACAGAAGCTGGGCTAGCCCTGCCAAGCCCGAGGCAAGAGAGCTAGGACATTACACCTTCTATAAACTAGTCACAGGATGCAGGTGGCCTGGGGAGCATGTACAGTCTGGATACATCAATTCCCCAGTGGATGGCTTCCTGAGCAAATGGCCATAGGTCCCTTGGAGGAAGGACTGGGACTGTCTTTAATACATACCCTTGCACGGTGTCATAGGGCCCTTCCGTGTGGGAACCTAGCATTTCTTCCAGTCAGTGGAGAAGATTTAAGAGTCTAGAGCCATTAGCAAAAATGTGTAGCTGAAGATAAGTTTTTCACTGTGTACTCCACCTCAGAGAACACATATACCATTTTTAAAGACCTTACAATTTTTTTTCAGAGCAATATCAAAATAGAGAACAATGGCACCCCACTCCAGTACTCTTGCCTGGAAAATCCCATGGACGGAGGAGCCTGGTAGGCTGAAGTCTATGCGGTCGCTAAGAGTCAGACACGACTGAGGGACTTCACTTTCTCTCTTCACTTTCATGCATTGGAGAAGGAAATGGCAACCCACTCCAGTGTTCTTGCCGGGAGAATCCCAGGGACGGGGGAGCCTGGTGGGCTGCCGTCTATGGGGTCACACAAAGTCGGACACGACTGAAGTGACTTAGCATAGCATAGCATAGCATAAAAGTGATGAACTTATATTCAGTACAAGAACTCTGTTCATATGTTCTATGCCACAAAAATTAAGTCTTTGTATTACATGCACATTCTCACAAAAGTATATATGTGTATGTGCATACATTCTCTGAAGAATCTGGTTTGTGTGTGGACAATATATCTGTCTCCAAGGAAGCATCCGATTCAGATCAGATCAGATCAGTCGCTCAGTCGTGTCCGACTCTTTTCGATCCCATGAATCGCAGCACGCCAGGCCTCCCTGTCCATCACCAGCCCCCGGAGTTCACCCAGACTCACCAGTTCACCCAGTCCATCGAGTCAGTGATGCCATCCAGCCATCTCATTCTCTGTCGTCCCCTTCTCCTCCCGCCCCCAATCCCTCCCAGCATCAGAGTCTTCTCCAATGACTCAACTCTTCCCATGAGGTGGCCAAAGTACTGGAGTTTCAGCTTTAGCATCATTCCTTCCAAAGAAATCCCAGGGCTGATCTCCTTCAGAATGGACTGGTTGGATCTCCTTGCAGTCCAAGGGACTCTCAAGAGTCTTCTCCAACACCACAGTTCAAAAGCATCAATTCTTCAGTGCTCAGCCTTCTTCACAGTCCAACTCTCACATCCATACATGACCACAGGAAAAACCATAGCCTTGACTAGGTGAACCTTTGTTGGCAAAGTAATGTCTCTGCTTTTGAATATGCTATCAAAGTTGGTCATAACTTTCCTTCCAAGGAGTAAGCGTCTTTTAATTCCATGGCTGCAGTCACCATCTGCAGTGATTTTGGAGCCCAGAAAAATAAAGTCTGACACTGTTTCCACTGTTTCTCCATCTATTTCCCATGTAGTGATGGGATCGGATGCCATGATCTTCATTTTCTGAATGTTGAGCTTTAAGCCAACTTTTTCCCTCTCCACTTTCACTTTCATCAAGAGGCTTTTTAGTTCCTCTTCACTTTCTGCCATAAGGGTGGTGTCATCTGCATGCTCACCTGCAAATCTAAGTTAGCCATCACATTTGCCTTTGGAAAGAGTGCATGCAAACTCAGTTGCTAAGTAGTGTTTGGTTCTTTGCAATCCCATGGACTGTAGCCCACCACATACCTCCATTCATGGAATTGTCCAGGCAAGACTACTAGAGTGGGTTGATATTTCCTCCTTCAGAGGATCTTCCTGACCCAGGGATCAAACTTGCCTCTCTTGTGTCTCCTGCATTGGCAGGAGAATTCATTACCACTGCACCACCTGAGAAGCCCTTTAGAAAGCCCTTCATTTCAAATTCAATGAAATCTTCCTCCCCTCTTTTCATTACGTATCATGAAAAAGGAATATGCTACTCAATATTGAATCTACAAAGTTGCAAACATGGGGAAGTGAAGAGGGGGCAGAAATTGGTATGAGTTTAAAAGAGGCATGAAACAACATGGGAGGAGCAAGCACATGTGTGCCTGTGTGTGCATGTATGTGTATGTGTGAATTTTTTCCTGATTCTTCTCAGGGGTTCTTTCTGGAAACCCTGTTCAGTTCTATCCTTATTACAGGGCACAGATTCATTTCCTTCTCACTCCCCTTTTCCCTCCATCATGATTCTAGACCTCAGTCTCTATTTGAATGAACTTAACTAAAGTGCACAGTGGACCCCTCAGCAGACATCCTCTGTTCTGGGGCAGACACCTGTCACTTACACCAGTGTTATCCATGGGAGTTACAACAACCATGCAGGGAAAAGTGGAAATCACAGGTGGGAGATATATATAATGTGCACACACGTGTCCTCAGTCATTCTCTAGTTCTGACTCTTTGCAACTCCATGGACTGTAGCCCATCAGGCTCCTCTGTCCCTGGGATTTTACCAGGCAAGAATACTGGAGTGGGTTTCCATTTCCTTCTCCAGGGGATCTTCCCGACCCAGGGGTTGAAGCTGCATCTCCTACATTGGCAGGCAGATTCTTTACCACTGAGCCACCAGAGAAGCTCCATATATATAACATAAGTATGCCCTATGCAATATTTGGGGAATACTTGAGGTGATGGAATTCCAATTCAGCTATTCCAAATCCTGAAAGATGATGCTGTGAAAGTGCTGCACTCAATATGCCAGCAAATTTGGAAAACTCAGCAGTGGCCACAGGACTGGAAAAGGTCAGTTTTCATTCCAATCCCAAAGAAAGGCAATGCCAAAGAATGCTCAAACTCAAACTACTGCACAATTGCACTCATCTCACACGCTAGTAAAGTTATGCTAAAAATTCTCCAAGCCAGGCTTCAGCAATATGTGAACCGTGAACTTCCTGATGTTCAAGCTGGTTTTAGAAAAGGCAGAGGAACCAGAGATCAAATTGCCAACATCTGCTGGATCATGGGAAAAGGAAGAGAGTTCCAGAAAAACATCTATTTCTGCTTTACTGACTATACCAAAGCCTTTAACTGTGTGGATCACAATAAACTGTGGAAAATTCTGAAAGAGATGAGAATACCAGACCACCTGATCTGCCTCTTGAGAAATCTGTATGCAGGTCAGGAAGCAACAGTTAGAACTGGACATGGAACAACAGACTGGTTCCAAATAGGAAAAGGAGTTCATCAAGGCTGTATATTGTCACCCTGTTTATTTAACTTATATGCAGAGTACATCATGAGAAATGCTGGACTGGAGGAAACACAAGCTGGAATCAAGATTGCCCGCAGAAATATCAATAACCTCAGATATGCAGATGATACCACCCTTAAGGCAGAAAGTGAAGAGGAACTCAAAAGCCTCTTGATGAAAGTGAAAGTGGAGAGTGAAAAGGTTGGCTTAAAGCTCAACATTCAGAAAATGAAGATCATGGCATCCAGTCCCATCACTTCATGGGAAATAGATGGGGAAACAGTGGAAACAGTGTCAGACTTTTGGGGGGAGGCTCCAAAATCACTGCAGATGGTGACTGCAGCCATGAAATTAAAAGACGCTTACTCCTTGGAAGGAAAGTTATGACCAATCTAGATAGCATATTCAAAAGCAGAGACATTACTTTGCCAACAAAGCTTCATCTAGTCAGGGTTATGGTTTTTCCTGTGGTCATGTATGGATGTGAGAGTTGGACTGTGAAGAAGGCTGAGCACTGAAGAATTGATGCTTTTGAACTGTGGTGTTGGAGAAGACTTGAGAGTCCCTTGGACTGCAAGGAGATCCAACCAGTCCATTCTGAAGGAGATCAGCCCTGGGATTTCTTTGGAAGGAATGATGCTAAAGCTGAAACTCCAGTACTTTGGCCACCTCATGTGAAGAGCTGACTCATTGGAGAAGACTCTGATGCTGGGAGGGATTGGGGGCAGGAGGAGAAGGGGACGACAGAGAATGAGATGGCTGGATGGCATCACTGACTCGATGGATTGGGTGAACTGGTGAGTCTGGGTGAACTCCAGGAGATGGTGATGGACAGGGAGGCCTGGCGTGCTGCGATTCATGACTGAGCAACTGAACTGAACTGAACTGAACTGAACTGAACTGAACTGTACTAAAAGTTTTTTGTCAACACAAATTCAAATGTGCTGGGTATCTTGTATTTTAATTTGCTAACTCTATTCTTTCTCACTTCTCTTTCACTTCTGCATGTCAATCTTGTTTGCTGTAGAAATTCTCATTGCCATACTTCCTTGCCAAAGACTACATAGTAGAATCATTGAAAATCCTGAAGATAACAGACAACTAAGCATATCTGGTACTCCAAGTTACACCATAGAAAAAGCGAACCAAATTGGCTTCTTATCTTAAGAAACACTCAGAATTTGCCCCAAAGTTTAACCATTCTTGGCAGAACTTTCCTATTCAATAACTATCACACATCAGCATGTAATACCAGTATTTGCAATCAGCTTTCATGCTACTGCTGCTGCTGCTGCTAAGTCGCTTCAGTCATGTCTGACTCTGTGTGACCCCATAGACGGCAGCCCACCAGGCTCCCCCATCCCTGGGATTCTCCAGGCAAGAACACTGGAGTGGGATGCCATTTCCTTCTCCAATGCATGAAAGGAAAAGTGAAACTGAAGTCGCTCAGTCATGTCCGACTCTATGCAACCCCATGGAGTGCAGCCTACCAGGCTCCTCCGTCCATCGGATTTTCCCGGCGGGAGTACTAGAATGGGTTGCCATTGCCTTCACCAAGCTTTCATGCTATTATATCATAAAAAGAATGATTTTGAGTCTATCACCTTAACCTTTATATCATTCACAGATTCTAAATTATCCCCCAACTTAAGAGCTGAGAACAACTTGATGACTGCTCTGGAGTCTTCCGGTCAGCTGGTCAGTTTTGGCTAGCTCAGACTTGGCCCAATGTGTCTGTTTGTTCAGGGAGGAACAAGCTCTGGGAGCGGGAAGGCTGTGAGCCCAGTGGGGCTGATGGAGGCCGGAGTCTCCTGCCACACCCAGTCTTCTAAGCCTCTTTGGACACAGCAGGGATTGTGCCTAGCAGAGTACAAATCCCAACCTCTACCACCCATGGAGACTTCCTCACAGTAAGGAAGCTAAGTTAACTCTCAGACGGACACCTCCAGGTCATATCTGTGTAGGGACTTTCCTCTGGTCAAGTCAAAGCTGTTCAGGGCGGTTGACTACTGCGTAGCTCTTGAAGCACAGCTATTGAAACAAACACAGAGATCTTAATTGATTTGGCTGCACTGGGTCTCCATTGCTTTGTGCAAGCTTTCTTTAGTTGTGGGGCTACTCTTCACTGTGGTGCATGGGCTGCTCATTGCAGTTCCTTCTCTGTTTTGGAGGACAGTCTCCATGATTGTGGCACACAGGTTTAGTTGCTCTGAGGCAACTAGACCAGGGATCAAACCCATGTCCCCTTCATTGGCAGGCATATTCTTATCCACTGCGCCATCAGGAAAGCCCAAGATCAGATCAGTTGCTCAGTCGTGTCCGACTCTTCGCGACCCCATGAACCGCAGCACGCCAGGCCTCCCTGTCCATCACCAGCCCCCGGAGGTCACTCAGACTCACATCCATCGAGTCAGTGATGCCATCCAGCCATCTCATCCTCTGTCGTCCCCTTCTCCTCCTGCCCTCAATCCCTCCCAGCATCAGAGTCTTCTCCAATGAGTCAACTCTTCGCATGAGGTGGCCAAAATACTGGAGTTTCAGCTTTAGCATCATTCCTTCCAAAGAAATTCCAGGATTGATCTCCTTCAGAATGGACTGGTTGGATCTTCTTGCAGTCCAAGGGACTCTCAAGAGTCTTCTCCAACACCACAGTTCAAAAGCATCAATTCTTCGGCGTTCAGCCTTCCTCACAGTCCAGCTCTCACATCCATACATGACCACAGGAAAGACCATAGCCTTGACTAGGCGAACCTTTGTTGGTAAAGTAATGTCTCTGCTTTTGAATATGCTATCTAGGTGGGTCATAACTTTCCTTCCAAGGAGTAAGCGTCTTTTAATTTCATGGCTGCAGTCACCAACTGCAGTGATTTTGGAGCCCAGAAAAACAAAGTCTGACACTGTTTCCACTGTTTCCCCAGAAGAAACACTGTGGGCAGGAATCCCTCAGAAGAAATGGAGTAGCCATCATGGTCAACAGAAGAGTCCGAAATGCAGTACTTGGATGCAATCTCAAAAATGACAGAATGATCTCTGTTCGTATCCAAGGCAAACCATTCAATGTCACAGTAATCCAAGTCTATGCCCCAACCAGTAACGCCGAAGAAGCTGAAGTTGAAAGGTTCTCTGAAGACCTACAAGACCTTTTAGAACTAACACCCGAAAAAGATGTCCTTTTCATTATAGGGGACTGGAATGCAAAAGTAGGAAGTCAAGAAACACCTGGAGTAACAGGCAAATTTGGCCTTGGAATACGGAATGAAGCAGGGCAAAGACTAATAGAGTTTTGCCAAGAAAATGCACTGGTCATAGCAAATACCCTCTTCCAACAACACAAGAGAAGACTCTATACATGGACATCACCAGATGGTTAACACCGAAATCAGATCGATTATATTCTTTGCAGCCAAAGATGGAGAAGCTCTATACAATCAGCAAAAACAAAACCAGGAGCTGACTGTGGCTCGGACCATGAACTCTTTATTGCCAAATTCAGACTGAAATTGAAAAAAGTAGGGAAAACTACTAGACCATTCAGGTATGACCTAAATCAAATCCCTTATGATTATACAGTGGAAGTGAGAAATAGATTTAAGGGCCTAGATCTGATAGATAGAGTGCCTGATGAACTATGGAATGAGGTTTGTGACATTGTACAGGAGACAGGGATCAAGACCATCCCCATGGAAAAGAAATGCAAAAAAGCAAAATGGCTGTCTGGGGAGGCCTTACAAATAGCTGTGAAAAGAAGAGAAGCGAAAAGCAAAGGAGAAAAGGAAAGATATAAACATCTAAATGCAGAGTTCCAAAGAATAGCAAGAAGAGATAAGAAAGCCTTCTTCAGTGATCAATGCAAAGAAATAGAGGAAAACAACAGAATGGGAAAGACTAGGGATCTCTTCAAGAAAATCAGAGGAAAGCCCAAACACAGAGATAAATCCTTTAGGTCTCCGGGGCAGGCATGTTATCTTCATGACTTTGGAATCACTTACATCATCACCCCTTGGCCCACAAGATGTGTCTTTTCTTGGTTCAGAAAAATCCGGTAAAACTTGTTTAATTATCAGCAAATAAGGATATAAAATAAACATTACAAATTTCACTTAGTTGTTTTAACTAATAACATTAACACTGGGCTTGATTTAAAATTAAAATGATTGTAAACATCAGATATTGTAGAATAAATGCTCCCGGTTTTTTCAAATGCAGAAGCTCGCCTTATGGTTAACAAGTCAACCATAAAGGTCACAGGTCCTAAGGTCCTGTCTTGTGGCTAGTCTATGGCTCCCACTCACCTGAGTCCAGCGGCCCCTGAACTGGTCCATACCTACTTATCGAGTCCCCAGATGGCACACAGGGATTTGGGGCAGCGTCATTTCTCCATTCCTTTACTCATGTTCCTGAGGAAGGAGATAGATAGGGCCCAGCAGGAGCAGTTGGACTTTGTCCCCTGTAAACAGATACTCCAGGACAAAATATAATAGCAGAGGCAGAAAGGAGCTGAGTTCTGCCCAGGCAAAAAATAGAGAGACCACATATTCCTCATTCTCAAAGTCAAGGAGACCTTGCCAACTATGAGCAGAAAGGCTTCTCAGGGACCAAAAGGGGAGGGGGCCCCACCCCAGACTAGGTGATGTCAACCTACCCAGAGGCCTCTTCACTAGAGTCCAACTTGATTAAGAGATGCTCACATCCAGTAGGACCCCAAGATACACCAAACAGACTCAGAGTCAGGCAAAGCAAGATGACTGGCCAAAGGAAATCCAGAAGAGATGCCTCACATAAGTGATTCAAACTTCCACGAGCGAATGATTCTCTCTGAGCCCAACTTGTGAGTCTATTCACATGTACTCTTTTTCCTGCTAATAAACACTTTACGTACTTCACTACTTTACCCCTATTTATGGAAATTCATTTCTACAAAGCTGATGGGCCAGGGCTTTGTCACTGACTACTGTCCCTGGTAGTCTATTTGCTAGGATTTAGCACTCTCTGACTTCACTCTCTGGCCAGAAAGCATAAACCTGCTTAAAGCCATTGCAAGCCAAGGTCACTTGAGTTTGTCACCACATAGAGGTTGTAGGGGAGCAGCATTTGTTACCCCAAAGTGTGTCTGCCGATAATTAATTATTTTAAACTGGTTATTTTTTCTAACAAATACTGAGCAGTGGAACCAAATAGAAATTATCCTTTTGTAAGAAACATGTATATTTGTAAAGGCAATCCCCATTCCTTAAGGGTGTGTACCTCCCAGTACCTGGAACAGGTCCGTGTGTGTTAGTCACTCAGTCATGTCAGACTCTTTGTGACCCCATGGACTGTAGCCCACCAGGCTCCTCTGTCCATAGGATTCTCCAGACAAGAATACTGGAGTGGGTTGCCATGCCCTCCTCCAAGGGATCTTCCTGACCCAGGGATTGAACCCAGGTCTCTGACATTGCAGGCAGATTCTTTGCTGTTTAAGCTACTTGGGAAGCCATGTACATTTGTAAAGGCAATCCCCATTTCTTAAGGATGTGTACCTCCCAGGACCTGGAAGAGGAGGATGCCTAAGTCTCAAAACTGCTAGTCAATGCGGTGGCCTAAAGCTGCATCACAATCACCCTGGTTTACTCTGCTTTTCCTGGTCCCTCCCATAACTGACTCTCCCCACTCTTAATATCCTTTTTGTCTTTAGCCGAAGATAGTATTTAAGGTGTGGATTTTGGCCATTTTGGAGAGAGTTCCTTAGGTTCCTGAATCTCTCCCGTGTTCACATGGCACTGAATTTGTGTTTGACTTTCTCCTGTTAATGGGGCTTATGTCGATGTGCTTCTCAGACCAGCCAAAAGAACCTAGAAGGCTAGAGGGAAAATTCTTCATCCTGACACAACAGACACCAGGAGATAACATGTAACCATATTCAACTCAGACCTGGAGTCCAGAGCCAAGCCCTCAGATCCCACTCTCTCTGCTTCTGTCCAGGCAAGCCAGCTTTGTCCAGAGGAAGACTAAGCATGGCTACTAAAGTTCCTAGAACCTGGGAAGTTCCTCTGACTTTTCTGATGGGTGTGTTCAAGTCAGCTTGTCACATACAGAGACACTGCTGGTTTCTCCTTTTGTGAGTCAGATGAGTTTTGATCCTGGCTGCTTGGTTGAAACCAAGTTCTTCTGCCAAGTTTATGATCAACCTGTCTATCCAAAACTTTTTTCCCTTTCTTGTCCTGACCCAGCACCCTGTCAAGATTGACAAGTATCAGAAAAAAGAGGAAATTGAAACCCAGCAAGACCCCACAGGACCTTCCTCTTATAAATGCCCTTCCGTGTCCCCCCTTTCTTGTTTGTAGGGAAAAAGTTTCTGCCTCCTAGACCTTGCTTGAGTTCCAAAGGGCAGATTCAAATAATTAGAGGAGTGGGGGAATGCAGAGATAAAAGAAAGGCAGTTGAGAAACAATAGTTCAGCGATCTGGCAGGGTCCTGGTTCCCCACCAAGGGTTATACATATCAAGCTGATACTAATCTCTGAGTTCTTCTATACGAACTAAGGCCCCCATCCGGTGGAGGACAGTAACTTCAGGCTGAGCACAAGATTCCTGGAGCACTGCCCTATTACCTCACCTCCAACCAATCAGAAGAAAACCATACACCCTGCAGCCCTCTTCAAATTTTGCTGTAAAAACTCTTCCCTGAAAACCAATGGAGAGTCTGAGCTATTTGAGGATGAGGCACCTGTTCTCCTTGCTTCGTCCTGTTGTTGCAGGCAATACAATGGAGCAAAAGAGGATGGTCACATCCCAGGTCACGTCTGAGTTCCTGGAATGACTGCAAGTGTGGGTTCTTGGCTTTGCACAGGCAAGAATTCAAGAGCCATCCATAGTAGGGTGAAAGGAGGTTTACTCAGAGAAGAAACACATTCTGTAGCCAGAGTGTAGTCCATCTTAGAAGGCAAGAGAGGCCCCAGGGTACCGGGTTGTCAGTTTTTATAGAGATGGGTAATTTCACAGGCTAATGTGAGGGCTAAGTATTCCAGTTATTTTGGAGAAGGGATGGGAATTTCCAGGAATTGGGCCACTGCCCACTCTTTGGCCTTTATGGCTGGTCTTGGAGCTATCATGGCCCCTGTGTGTGTCACAGTTTGCGGGTCTGTTACAATGGGAGTCACTGGTCTGCCATCTTGGATCCATTTAGCTCGAATCAGTTTATGCTGTGTCCTTGGGCTGTATCATTTTTTTTAAAGCTGTGCTCTGCCTGCTTCCTGTTTCATTGCAATAAACTTTTCTCTGCTCCAAACTGGGCTTGTTTGGCCTCAGCTGTGATCAGGCACCTTGAACTTGGGTTCGACAACACAGTGACCCCCGCACAATAACCCATTGATTTTCTCTCAGTAGGATGCCTCTCACACCCACTTAGGCCTGTGTTGCTTGATTAAATCACATATCCTTTCCATCTCTACCTACAACTTATAGAAATTGGAGAATACACAAAAGCCCCTAACACAAATAGATTTGTGCATAGAAAAGCAATGTATTTAATAAGAATCTTTGGATTTAATAAAATAAAGAACATCAGGAGCCTTAAGTATTTCAAAGAACATCTTGAGTGAGAACACGGACAAGTAGAAGGACAGCCAGCTTTGTACCGGACCACACAGCTGGCCGCCTGCAGGACTGAGCCTATGCCCTGAAACCCAAGCGTCTTTCATTATCGCAGAAGCTCCAAGAGCTATAATGATTTATAAAGATGTAGAAAATCATTCAACATTTCCAAGTTGGTCACATTTCGTTTCATTTGTATGTTCTCCCTCCCAAATGCTTCCATGTGCTCGACAATTTAATAAACTATGATAATATTGAATTCAATGTCTTACAGCTTGACAAGCATCACACATTTTCATAAAAAATAAAGCAGTGATTTCTAATTTAAGTAGCTGTTATTTACTTATTTAAAGTAAGTTGCCTACTCTTGGGGCATCAGGATCATAAAGTAGAAAATGTTCTGAGCATAAATGCTGAAATAGAGGGTTTCATTCACTTCGTTCATTCATTTATTCATGGATTCATCGCTGAACTGAAATCAAGAGGTCTAATCTGTTTTGAACGCCCACTATATGCCTGGTATAAGAGACACACTAGATTTGTAAGAGGCATAATCCCATCACAAAGAATCTCACAGTTTAGTTGGAGCATAGGTACATAGAGAGCAAAAATGTATATTTGTACAAAGCATATGAGAGAGTAGAAGGGGCCTCAAAACTTGCATGCGAGCTGGGGCACCAGAGTGCCAGGTACCACCTCATGCTGTAGGATAGATTGCCTTGAACCTCAAAGGATGCTGGAGGCATAACTGATGCAAAGAGTGGGTGTGAGGGAAGGAAGGTCAGTTCAGTTTAGTTCAGTCACTCAGTAGTGTCCGACTCTTTGTGAGCCCATGGACCGCAGGGTAGGGGACAAGAAAAGCAGAGGAGGAAGCAGAGCAAAGACGAGGGAAAGGATGGGGAAGGCACCCACTCAAGGGAACTATGAGCAAATCTGTGTTTCCAGTCATAAGAGGCAACATCAGAGGAGCAGGTGCAAAGGTATGGTTAGATCACAGTAGGCCAGGGTCTTGGGCACCCTGCTGCCTTTGTTCTAAGTGAGGATTGCCCAACCTCAATGTTATTGCTATTTGGGCCAGATGATTGTGGTATGGTAGATGGAGGGGGTGCATTGGAGCTCGTTCAGCAGCATCCCTGGATTCCACCCACCAGCAACTCTGCCCCCAGAAATATCTCCAGACACTGCCAAGCCTCCCTGGGGGAATAGTGCCCTTGTTGAGGATCACTATTGTAAGAAAAGGGCTCCCCTAGTGGCTCATTGGTAAAGAATCCACCTGCCAAAGCAAGAGACATCGGTTTGATCCCTGGGTTGGGAAGATCACCTGGAGGAGGGCATGGCAACCCACTCCAGTATTTCTTGCCTGGAGAATCCCATAGATAAAGGAGTCTGGTGGGCTACAGTCCATGGGGTCAAAAAGAGTCAGACATGACTGAGTGACCAAACAACAACAATTGTAGGCAAAAGAGATCCATTCTGGAATCTTTTCTGTAGGAGGCTACAGGAGAGGATCTGCCTGAGCCTGTGGCAGAGCCTGGCAGTTCTGTGGCAGCCATCCTGAGGGATCTCTGCCAGGTAAGAGCATAGGTGGAGAAAGTTGTTACCTGGAGGAACACTGGGGCCAAGTGCAACTGAAATAGAGGGAGATATCCCCAGTCATGTTATGAGAAAGGTAGGTTAGAGAGAAATGATGAAAAATTCCTTTGAGAACATGTCCCATGTGAAGTGCGAGTTTGGCGTTTTGCTGATGGGGGCTCCTCAGTGTGAACCAGGAGGAAGGATATTAACTGAAGGCTTCCATCTGGACGTCACTGCCAGGTATGCAGTGGCTGAAACCCTGTGACTAGAACCGCCCCCCCACCCCCCCAGGAAAGCATCTCACGAAAGCAGCAGGGTGGGGAGAACCCTCATTTAGAGACAGTGAGAAAGGCGCCAAGGTGCCCAGAGAAGGCAGTCAGAGAAGGTCAAAAAGCCAGGCTAGCTGCTGTCCTGCAGCCAGAGGCACAGAGTATGTGGGAAAGACTATGGCCAGCGACACGGGGATGGCAGGGGAGACCCACGGTGAGAAGAGCTTCTTCCTGCCCCACACAAGCCAGCAGGACAGTCAGAGCTGGAGCATTTGACCTCGCAGGATTTCTAGAATCCTAATGCCTAGCTATGTTAGCTAGTATCACCATTACTGTTTTTATCTGGCTTACAACTTACTTTCTAAAGCTCTGTGTGTGTGTGTGTGTGTGTGTGTGTGTGTGTGTGTATGTGTGTGTTTTACCAACTTTCCTATTCCTGAGCTTCCATTCTTAAGCACCAAGCCCCAGCATCCTTTTCTATCTCCCTCTGTCCCTTGACATATATATAAGGAGTTTCCAGTCCAATCAGTTCAGTTCAGTCGCTCAGTCGTGTCTGACTCTTTGCGACCCCATGGAGTGCAGCATGCCATGTTAATCACCAACAGCACTTCCCTGTTCATCACCAACTCCCAGAGCTTGCTCGAACTCATGTCCATCAAGGCGGTGATGCCATCCAACCATCTCATCCTTTGTCATCCCCTTCTCCTCCTGCCTTCAATCTTTCCCAGCATCGGGTTCTTTTCCAAGGAGTCAGTTCTTCACATAAGGTGCCCATAGTACTGGAGGTTCAGCCTCAGCATCAGTCCTTACAATGAGTATTCGGGACTGATTTCCTTTAGGAAATCCTGTCCAATAGACGTTTTTTTCCCCCAGAGTATCTTAATTCAACTCCTTCTTACACCTCTAGCCTCTAGCCAGGCCTTCACACCCTCTCTCTGCTTTGCTAAAATCCAGTCCTTTCATTTGCCTTCCTGAAAACCATCTGTGGGTCCCCTGTAGGCAAAGGATAACCCTAACCATCTTAACTCGGCCTCCAAGACCCTCTTCCATGCAGCTCCCACCAGCCCTGGTTTCCACCACTTCCTATACCAAGTATGTGTTCATGGAATTTGCAGTCCAGGGAAGAAAAGAAATATCCTCAGGACCAGAATTCAGAAGGTGAGCCCCATCAAATGGGAAGTGAATGGATTCCCCTCTTTCTTATGTGGGCCATGCCTCAAAGTACCTCTAGTGATATGGGGAAGCTCCCAGAAGGTAAATGTGATATTGTATTTTATAATAATAAAATAATTTGGTCTTCATCCCTGTTTTTGGCACAGAACTCTTAAAACCATTAGAATTTCCTAAGTGAAGAGCATGATAAAAGTATATTTTTATTATGCTAGTGAGTGACTTTCAGAAAGCCCCTAGGAGACCTAAGGATGAGGGCTGGTCACCAACAGAACCAACCATGTGATTGCCGTTGTTCAGTCACTAAGTTGCATCCAACTCTTTGTGACCCATGGACTGCAGCAATCCAGGCTTCCCTGTCCTTCATTTTTAAAAGAATGACATAGCCTAAAGACATGACAGACATAAACTCATTAGAACCAAAGAGATCCAAGATGGCAGGCCAGTTGACTTCCTCTAGAACTTGAGTCTCAGATTATGCTCATTGTAACACATCAGCAAAATGACATACCCACCAATGCCATGAAAGTTCCAAAAGGTCAAAAAATGGGCAGTAACCCAACTCCTAGAAATCCCCAATCTGTCCCAAAAGTAGTTGGAATACCCCTCCCATTTATTAGCCTATGAAATTTGTTGTTGTTCAGTCACTAATTTATGTCTAAGTCTTTGCAACCCCGTGGACTGAAGCATGCCAGGCTTCCTTGTCCTTCATTATCTCCCAGAGTTTGCTCAAACTCACATCCATTGATTCAGTGATGCCATCCAACCATCACATCCCATCCTCTATCGTCCTCTTCTTCTGCCCTCAATCTCTCCTAACATTAGGGTCTTTTCCAGTGAGCCAGCTCGTCACATCAGGTGGCCAAAGTATTGGAGATTTAGCTTCAGCATCAGTCCTTTCAAAGAATATTCAGGGTTGATTTCTTTTAGCATGGAGTGGTTTAATCTCCTTGCTGTCCTAGGGATTCTCCAGTACCACAATTTAAAAGCATTCTTAGCCATGTGATTAGAGGGTTTTAACTTTCAGTCCCACCTTCCTGACCTCAAAGGAAGGAGAGGAGACAGAGGTGAATATATTGCCAATATCCAGTGATTTAATCAGTCTTTTTGGGGGGGGGGAGGGGTTGGGGGGAAGCCTTCAAAAAACCCAAAACGATGAAGCTAAAGAGCTTCCTGGAGGGGACAGAGAGCTCTGTGCTTTCCCATACCACACCCTCTGCCTCTCTTCCATCTGGCTGTTCCTAAGTTATATCCTTTTATAATCAATTGGTGATCTAGTAAGTAAAATGTTTCTCTGAGTTCTGTGAGATGCTCTAGCTATCCCTCAAGGAAGGGGTCCTAAAACCTTGGATTTACAGCCAGTCCGAAGCACAAGTGACAACCTGGACATGGAGTTGGCACTCAAGGTGGGGGTGGCCTTGTAGGACTGAGACTTTAACCTATAGGATCTAGTTATGTCTCCAAGACCTCCGACAGTATCAGAATTGAGTGGAATTGTAGGATACTCAGCCGGTGTCAGAATTGCTTGGTGGTGAGGGGAACATCCCCCTGCACAAGAACCATAGATTCTGCCTGCATTTCAGACAAAGCTGGGGTACCAGGGACATGCCAGAGTGGAGCCTCTCTGCAGGGCCTGCGAATGTTGACCTCGACTGCTCCAGTTGGGCATGCTGGGTCTCTGGTTTGGGTGGTGACAAAGGCCCTGCTAGGGGTAGACTGGTGGTGTGGCTGAGTCACTGTATTCTCCCCCAGGCCAGAGAGCAAGACTACTTACCTGCTACCTCACACGGTCTGCTTGGCCCAGGGATGGGGCTGCAGGCAGTCTCCCCCACTTCACAGGTAAGAAACATTCTCAGTGTGGTCTGGAGATCGTCTGCGGTTGGAAAGTCCCACAGCTGGTCATCCAGACCTCGGCCCAGCCCTGCTCTCCCTGCCCACCAGCTTTGCCCACCAGCTTGGCCCAGAGGGAAGGACACACAAGTCATGTCTGCGTGATATTATGTCACTTTCCCTTTGCTCAACTTTTCCATCACCTGCTCCAAAACTTCCCACACGTGGCAGAACACATTCCACCAGTTTCCTTTTTAAGGTGTCACTCATTGTGCAAACTTTTAATGACAGAAAGCCATGCTTGAGGTAGATTTTTATACATTTTCATTCAAAAGGCAGAGCTACAAGAGAACTCAGTCAGCTGGGGGTTTATGGAAGGAAAAAGAGGGAACAGAAAGCCTCAGAAGCTGCAAGTTCAGGTCTCCTGGAAAACCGAATTGCCCTGTCAAAAAGCTAAACCCATGACTCCACACAAATATAGAACAGACGTGTGTCAGAGCTTTATCTACTCAGCACTAAAGGATCCAGCAGGATAGCAGAGTGATTCAAAGGGTTCATGGAACGAGGTCTAAACCATCCTTCAGGAGGGAAGAAAAAGTGTCACTGAAATGAGTTTGCCAAGTCAGAGACAAAACAGGCTAATGTCCTAATGGGACCAAACAAAAACAAACAAAGCCCACGCAAACCTTCAGCATGACCATCTCCCCTGGACACAAATGGTTAGGATCTCTACTGACCAAACGCAAGCTCTCTGGTCACCTCACAGGCTCTGGGCCTGCGCTAAGCAGAATCTGAAATGGCCCCAGGACTTTCACCCGAATCACTGAGATGGTGAACATGATGGAATGGCTACATGCAAAAGGGATTGTGCATGTGTAATTAAGGTGACTAATTCATTGATTCTAAATTTATCAAAAGGGAGACTGCCCAGGTGGACCTGATCTCATTACATGTGCCCTTAAGGCAGAAGAGAAAACCACAGAAGGGATTTATCAGCTCTGCATTGCTGATATGCAGGGAGGCATTCAGCCAGGACCTGAGAGCAGTTTATAGGAGTTAAGGGTGTCTCAGACCAGTGATGAGCAAGGAAATGGGACGTAAGTCCCACAACCCCGGGAAGTTGGCAAGAACCTGGATGTTACTGTCAACTGAAGGCAAAGAGCAACAATCAAATGACGGAGTATGAGAAGTGCAAACTGTTCATCTTACAACTCACTCATACCCTTCCTCACGGGCTTCTAGATCCTGCAATCTCTACCGCATCCCAGGGAGAAAGAGGGCAAGGCGGGGCATCCTACCTGTGAATCACCAAGCCAGTGCTTTTAAAAAGCAAGTCCTATAAAATAGGAAATATGCTTTCATTGCAACCCAGTCAACACACATGTATTTGAGGCAAAGCTTCACCAAAAAGACACAACATGGCATATTATGGGCTGAATTAAGATCTCCAAAAATTTGAGTTCCTAACCACGGTACCTCAGAATGTATAAAAACTTGGAAACAATTAAAATGAGTACACAGGAAGACAGCAGTCTACGAGCCAGGGAGAGAGGCCTCAGAGGAGCCCCCCTGCCAACTCAGACCTCCATAAAAATCAGAAATGTCCGCTGTGTGAGCCACCCAGTATGTGGCACTTTGCTATGGCAGACTGAGTAGATAAATACACAATGTGCTCTGATATCTTCTGGTCTGTTTCATTTCTTTCTTTTTTTTAATGTTGTTTGATAAAAAATTTATTTCACAGTAACAAGTGGACCATATCCACAGCTTGAAGAACTAAGAGGATTATAAGACCCTTCCATTTGCTACATCAATAATAAGACATGTGCTACCAATAGCTTTAAAAATGAAAAATTCTCTGTTTCAATACAGGAAGCTGCCTTGGTTGATAGAATCTAAATCTAATGCCTTTAATGAGGTAATTGAAGTTTTCCAATCA
Organism: Tragelaphus eurycerus; assembly: GCA_935064755.1. Taxonomy (NCBI): domain Eukaryota; kingdom Metazoa; phylum Chordata; class Mammalia; order Artiodactyla; family Bovidae; genus Tragelaphus; species Tragelaphus eurycerus. The sequence goes on from CAKXYN010000112.1 coordinate 5,233,606, forward strand.
TAGCTGACACAAACATAAATATTTTTTGCTGCTCTTTGAAGAAAGAAGACATGAACTTGAGTTTAAGGAGAGGAAAGCAAATTTTTTAAGCTATTTCTGAAGCTATGCTCCCACTTTTGATTAAGTTATTTCCATGCCATACTGCAAAGAAGAAACAAGAAGCATTTTTGTTTGTTTGTTTTTTTGATGCTAATTTGCATCCAGGAAATTGTGAGAAAGAGTAGTACATCTACCACTTGGAGAAATCACTTCCCTACCAAATAGACAAGAAATAAAATGATGTCAAACATCACTGATAATCATCAAAATGCAAGTCAAAACCACAATGAGATGCCACCTCACACCTTTTAGAATGGCTATCATCAAAAAGCAAAATCAACAAATTTTGGTGACAATGTAGAGAAAAGGGAACCCTCCTACAATGTTGGTGGGGATGTAAATTGGTGCAGTCACTGTGGAAAATAGTATGTAGGATCCTCTAAAAACTACAAATAGACTTAATACATGATCCAGCAATTCTACTCCTGTAAAGATATGCTAAAAAAAACAAAAACACTAATTCAAAAACATTCATGCACCCCAATATTCATAGCAGCACTGCAGCCATGAAATTAAAAGACACTTACTCCTTGGAAGGAAAGTTATGACCAACCTAGATAGCATATTCAAAAGCAGAGACATTACTTTGCCAACAAAGGTCCGTCTAGTCAAGGCTGTGGTTTTTCCTGTGGTCATGTATGGATGTGAGAGCTGGACTGTGAAGAAGGCTGAGCACTGAAGAATTGATGCTTTTGAACTGTGGTGTTGGAGAAGACTCTTGAGAGTCCCTTGGACTGCAAGGATATCCAACCAGTCCATTGTGAAGGAGATCAGCCCTGGGATTTCTTTGGAAGGAATGATGCTAAAGCTGAAACTCCAGTAGTTTGGCCACCTCATGCGAAGAGTGGACTCATTGGAAAAGACTCTGATGCTGGGAGGGATTGGGGGCAAGAGGAGAAGGGGACGCCAGAGGATGAGATGGCTGGATGGCATCACCGACTCAATGGATGTGATTTTTGAGTGAACTTTGGGAGTAGGTGATGAACAGGGAGGCCTGGCGTGCTGCGATTCATGGGGTCACAAAGAGTCGGACATGACTGAGAGACTGAACTGAACTGAACTGAAAGTATGGAACCAACCTGAGTGTCCTTCAACACATGAACAGATAAAGAAGATGTGATAGATAGAGAAAGAGATACACACACAGTGAAATACTATTCAGCCTATAAAAAAGAATGAAATTTGTATATGCAACAACATGGATGGATTTGGAAAGTTTTATACTAAGTGAAATAAATCAGAGAAATACAAATAAAGTATGATACTACTTATATCCCTTCATGGATCACTGCCTTATCATGGCAAAGTGGCTTGCATAACTCAATGAAGCTATGAGCCATGCTTTGAAGGGACACTCAAGACAGATGGGTCATGTGGAGAGTTCTGACAAACCATGATCCGCTAGAGGAGGGAATGGCAAACTACTCAAGCATACTTGCTGTGAGAACCTCATGAACTGTATAAAAAAGCAAAAATCTATTACACAAAAAGACAAGCACTCCAGGTTGGAAGGTGTCCAATATAACAATAAAGCTAGTGGATGTGATGGAATTCTAATATGGCTAATTAAAATCCTAAAAGATGATGCTATTAAAGTGTTGCACTCAATATGTCAGTAAATTTGGAAAACCCACCAGTCCCACGATAGGACTGGAAAAGTCCTCATCCCAATCCCCAAGAAGGGCAGTACTAAAGAATGTACAAACTTCTGGACAATTGCACTCAACTCCCATGCTGGTAAGGTCATGCTCAAAATCCTTCAAGCTAGGCTTCAGCATTATGTGAAATGAGAACTTCCTCATGTTCAAGTTGGGTTTAGGAAAGGCAGAGAAATCAGAGATTAAATTGCCAACATTCGCTGGATCATAGAGAAAGTAAGGGAATTCCAGAAAAATATGCAGAGCACATCATGTGATATGCCAAGCTGGGTGAGTTACAAGCTGGAATCAAAGTGGCTGGGAGAAATAACAACCTCAGATATGTGGATGATACCACTTTAATGACAGAAAGCAAAGAGGAACTAAAGAGCCTCTTGATAAGGATAAAAGGAGAGTGAAAAGCCAGCTTAAAACACAATATTAAAAAATATAAGATCATGGCATCTGGTCCCATCACTTCATGGCAGATAGAAGGAGGAAATGTGGAAGCAGTGACAGATTTCCTCTTCTTAGGCTCTAAAATCACTATAGATGGTAACAGCCACCACGAAATTAGAAGAGGATTGCTTCTTGGCAGCAAGTCAGTTCAGTTGACTGGATGGATCTTTGTTGGAAAAGTAATGTCTCTGCTTTTTAATATGCTGTCGAGGTTGGTCAAGAAGCAAGCATCTTTTGATTTCATGGCTACAGTCACCATCTGCAGTGATTTTGGAGCCCAGGAAAATAAAGTCTGTCACTATTCCCATTGTTTCCCCATCTATTTGCCATGAAGTGATGGGACCAGATGCCATGATCTTAGTTTTCTGAATGTTGAGTTTTAACCCAACTTTTCACTCTTCTCTTTCACTTTCATGAAGACGCTCTTTAGTTCTTCTTTATTTTCTGCCATGAGGGGGTGTTATCTGCATATCTGGGGTTATTGATATTTCTCCCAGCAATTTTGATTCCAGCTTCTGCTTCATCCAGCCCAGCCTTTAAGCAGGGTGACAATATACAGCCTTAGCGTACTCCTTTCCTAATTTGGAACCATTCCATTGTTCCTTGTCCAGTTCTAAATGTTGCTTTTTGATCTCCACACAGATTTCTCAGGAGTCAGGTAAGGTGCTCTGGTATTCCCATCTCTTGAAGAATTTTCCAGTTTCCTGTGATCCAAACAGTCAAAGGCTTTGGCAAAGTCAATAAAGTAGAAGTAGATGTTTTTCTGGTTTCTCTTTGATCCAACGGATGCTGGCCATTTGATCTCTGGTTCCACTGCCTTTTCTAAATCCAGCTTGAACATCTGGATGTTCTTGGTTCATGTACTGTTGAAGCCTGGCTTGGACACATCTAGACAGTGCATTCAAAAGCAAAGACATCATTTTGCCAACCAAAGTATGTATAGTCAAGGTTATGACCTTTCCAATGATCCTATATAGATGTGAGTGCTGGACCATAAAGAAGGCAGAGTGCTGAAGAATTAATCCTTTTAAACTGTGGAGCCAGAGAAGACTGTTGAGAGTCCTTTGGATAGCAAGGAGATCAAACCAGTCAATCTTAAAGGAAGTCAACACTGAATATTCATTGGAAGGATAGATGTTGAAGCTGAAGCTTTTATACTTTGGCCACCTTATGTGAAGACTCAAGTCATTGGAAAAGACCCTGATACCAGGAAAGATTGAAGGCTGAAGGACAAGAGTGCGACAGAGGATGAAATAGTTGGATGGTATCACTGATTCAATGGACATGAACTTGGTTAAACTCAGGGAGATAGTGAGGGACAGGGAAGCTTGGCATGCTGCAGTCCCTGGGGTTGCCAAGAGTTGGACACTACTTGATGACTGAACAATTACAAAAAATAACTTATACGTGGAACCTAAAAAATACAACAAATTAGTGAATATAACAAAAAAGAAGCAGACTCAGAGATATACAGAACTAAATAGTGGTTATCAGTGACAAAGAGCAAAATAGGCAGTTGGGAATTAGCATGGATAAACTACTAGGTATAGAATAAATTACTAGGCTATATGGCACAACAGAGCACATAGAATCAATCTTTTATAATAACTATAAGGGCAGTATAACCTGTGAAAAATGTGAATCACTGTATTGTACACCCATAACTTATATTGCACATCAACTATAAAAAAAATGTCAGTCATGTCTGACTCTTTATGACTCCATGAACTATATAGCCTGCCAGGTCCCTCGGTCCATGGAATTCTCCAGGCAAGAGTACTGGAGTGAGTATCCAGTCCCTTCTTCAGGGAATCTTCCCAATCCAGGGATCGAATCCAGGTTTCCTGCATTGCAGGCAGATTCTTTACCACTTCACCTATTAGGGAAGCCCTGGTATACATCAACTATACTCCAGTTAAAAAGAGGGAACAGAGATAGATATAGACGTGTTATTAGTTCTATTTCTCTGAACAACACTCACTAATACATATGTCAATACTGATTCATTAATCTTCCATTATACCACACTGATGTAGAATATGACTAAAAGGGGGGACCAAGAACAGGAATATATAGGAGTTCTCTGTAAGTTATGGCCAATTTTCCTGTTAATCTAAAGCTTTTCTAAAAAATATAATCTGCTTAAGAAAACATATTGAAAAGCAGAGACATTACTTTGCCAACAAAGGTCCATCTAGTCAAGGCTATGGTTTTTCCAGTGGTAATATATGGAAGTGAAAGTTGGACTATGAAGAAAGCTGAGCGCCGAAGAATTGATGCTTTTGAACTGTGGTGTTGGAGAAGACTCTTGAGAGTGAGTCCCTTGGACTGCAAGAAGATCCAACCAGTCCATTATAAAGGAGATCAGTCCTGGGTGTTCTTTGGAAGGACTGATGCTAAAGCTGAAACTCCAATACTTTGGCCACCTCATGTGAAGAGTTGACTCATTGGAAAGGCTCTGATGCTGGGAGGGATTGGGGGCAGGAGGAAAAGGGGACTACAGAGGATGAGATGGCTGGATGGCATCATTGACTCGATGGACATGAGTCTGAGTAAACTCCAGGAGATGGAGATGGACAGGGAGGCCTGGCGTGCTGCGATTCATGGGGTCGCAAGGAGTCGAACACGACTGAGCAACTGAACTGAACTGAAGTGAAGAAAGAAAAACAAAACAGAGTGATGTTATGGCCCAGCAAAGGCTGCCCCAATGGCATATCGGTTATTTTGAATCTAAGTTACTTAAACGTTATTATATATAAAATACGTAAACAACAAGGATCTAATGTATAACACACAGAGACATACTCAATATTTTGTAAAAACCTATGTGGGAAAACAATCCAAAAATTATAAATCTATATCCACACATATTTCAAATCCTAAAAGATGATGCTGTGAAAGTGCAGCACTTAATATTCCAGTAAATTTGGAAAACTCATCAGTGGCCACAGGACTGGAAAAGCTCAGTTTTCATTCCAACCCCAAAGAAAGGCAATGCCAAAGAATGCTCGAACTACTGCACAGTTGCACTTATCTCACATGCTATTAAAGTAATGCTCAAAATTCTCCAAGCCAGGCTTCAGCAATATGTGAACCATGAACTTCCTGATGTTCAAGCTGGTTTTACAAAAGGCAGAGGATAAGATCAGTCACTCAGTCGTGTCCGACTCTTTGCGACCCCATGAATCGCAGCACGCGAGGCCTCCCTGTCCATCACTAACTCCCGGAGGTCACTCAGACTCACATCCATCGAGTCAGTGATGCCATCCAGCCATCTCATCCTCTGTCATCCCCTTCTCCTCCTGCCCTCAATCCCTCTCAGCATCAGAGTCTTCTCCAATGAGTTAACTCTTCTCATGAGGTGGCCAAAATACTGGAGTTTCAGCTTTAGTATCATTCCTTCCAAAGAAATCCCAGGGCTAATCTCCTTCAGAATGGACTGGTTGGATCTCCTTGCAGTCCAAGGGACTCTCAAGAGTCTTCTCCAACACCACAGTTCAAAAGCATCAATTCTTCGGTGCTCAGCCTTCTTCACAGTCCAGCTCTCACATCCATACATGACCACAGGAAAAACCATAGCCTTGACTAGGCAAACCTTTGTTGGCAAAGTGATGTCTCTGCTTTTGAATATGCTATCTAGGTTGGTCATAACTTTCCTTCCAAGGAGTAAGCGTCTTTTAATTTCATGGCTGCAATCACCATCTGCAGTGATTTTGGAGCCCAGAAAAAGAAAGTCTGACACTGTTTCCACTGTTTCCCCATCTATTTCCCATGTAGTGATGGGACCAGATGCCATGATCTTCGTTTTCTGAATGTTGAGCTTTAAGCCAACCTTTTCACTCTCCACTTTCACTTTCATCAAGAGGCTCTTTAGTTCCTCTTCACTTTCTGCCATAAGAATGGTGTCATCTGCATATCTGAGGTTATTGATATTTCTCCCAGCAATCTTGATTCCAGCTTGTGTTTCTTCCAGTCCAGCGTTTCTCATGATGTACTCTGCATATAAGTGAAATAAACAGGGTGACAATATACAGCCTTGATGAACTCCTTTTCCTATTTGGAACCAGTGTGCTGTTCCATGACCAGTTCTAACTGTTGCTTCCTGACCTGCATACAGGTTTCTCAAGAGGCAGATCAGATCAGGTGGTCTGGTATTCCCATCTCTCTCAGAATTTTCCACAGTTTATTGTGATCTACACAGTCAAAGGCTTTGGCATAGTCAATAAAGCACAAATAGATGTTTTTCTGGAACTCTCTTGCCTTTTCCATGATCCAGCAGATGTTGGCAATTTGATCTCTGGTTCCTCTGCCTTTTCTAAAACCAGCTTGAACATCAGGAAGTTCATGGTTCACATATTGCTGAAGCCTGGCTTGGAGAATTTTGAGCATTACTTTACTAGCATGTGAGATGAGTGCAACTGTGCAGTAGTTTGAGCACTCTTTGGCATTGCCTTTCTTTGGGATTGGGATGCAAACTGACCTTTTCCAATCTTGTGGGCACTGCTGAGTTTTCCAAACTTGCTGGCATATTGAGTGCAGCACTTTCACAGCATCATCTTTCAGGATTTGGAATAGCTCAACTGGAACTCCATCACCTCCACTAGCTTTGTTCATAGTGATGCTTTCTAAGGCCCACTTGACTTCACATTCCAGGATGTCTGGCTCTAGGTCAGTGATCACACCATCATGATTATCTGGGTCATGAAGATCTTTTTTGTACAGTTCTTCTGTGTATTCTTGCCACCTCTTCTTAATATCTTCTGCTTCTGTTAGGTCCATACCATTTCTGTCCTTTATCGAGCCCACCTTTGCATGAAATATTCCTTTGGTATTTCTGATTTTCTTGAAGAGATCCCTAGTCTTTCCCATTCTGTTGTTTTCCTCTATTTCTTTGCATTGATCGCTGAAGGCTTTCTTATCTCTTCTTGCTATTCTTTGGAACTCTGCATTCAGATGTTTATATCTTTCCTTTTCTCCTTTGCTTTTCGCTTCTCTTCTTTTCATAGCTATTTGTAAGGCCTCCTCAGACAGCCATTTTGCTTTTTTGCATTTCTTTTCCATGGGGATGGTCTTGATCCCTGTCTCCTGTACAATGTCACAAACCTCATTCCATAGTTCATCAGGCACTCTATCTATCACATATAGGCCCTTTAATCTATTTCTCACTTCCACTGTATAATCATAAGGGATTTGATTTAGGTCATACCTGAATGGTCTAGTGGTTTTCCCTACTTTCTTCAATTTTCTGGGTCATTGAAAACTCAAGAGAGTTCCAGAAAAACATCTATTTCTGTTTTTTTTTTTTTTTTGACTATTTCAAAGCCTTTGACTGTGTGGATCACAACAAACTGAAAAATTCTTAAAGAAATGGGAATTCCAGACCACCTGACCTGCCTCTTGAGAAATCTGTATGCAGGTCAGGAAGCAACAGTTAGAACTGGACATGGAACAACAGACTGGTTCCAAATAGGAAAAGGAGTACATCAAGACAGTATATTGCCACCCTGCTTATTTAACTTATATGCAGAATACATCATGAGAAATGCTGAGCTGAAAGAAGCACAAGCTGGAATCAAGATTGCCGGGAGAAATATCAATAACCTCAGATATGCCGAAGACACCACTGTTATGGCAGAAAATGAAGAAGAACCTCTTGATGAAAGTTAAAGAGGAGAGTGAAAAAGTTGGCTTAAAGCTCAACATTCAGAAAACTAAGATCATGGCATCTGGTCCCATCACTTCATGGGAAATAGATGGAGAAACAGTGGAAATGGTGGCTGACTTTATTTTTCTGAGCTCCAAAATCACTGCAGATGGTGACTGCAGCCATGAAATTAAAAGATGCTTACTCCTAGAAAGGAAAGTTATGACCAACCTAGATAGCATATTGAAAAGCAGAGACATTACTTTGCCAACAAAGGTCCATCTAGTCAAGGCTATTGTTTTTCCTGTGGTCATGTATAGATGTGAGAGTTGGACTATTAAGAAAGCTGAGCAGTGAAGAATTGATGCTTTCAAACTGCAGTGTTGGAGAAGACTCTTGAGAGTCCCTCGGACTGCAAAAAGATCCAACCAGTACATCCTAAAGAAGATCAGTCCTGATTGTTCATTGGAAGGACTGATCTTGAAGCTGAAACTCCAATACTTTGGCCACGTGATGCGAAGAGCTGACTCATTTGAAAAGACCTTGATGCTGGGAAAGATTGAAGGCAAGAGGAGAAGGGGACGACAGAGGATGAGATGGTTGAATGACATCACCAACTCAATGGACATGGGTTTGTGTGGACTCTGGGAGTTGGTGATGGACAGGGAGGCCTGGTGTGCTGCAGTCCATGGGGTCTCAAAGAGTTGGACACTACTGAGTGACTGAACTGAACTGATATACACATATATTTATGTATACACACTACACACATATCTCTATCACTTTACGGTATAGCTGAAACTAACACAATATTGTAAATCTACTAGACTTCAATTCATAAAACACTTTAAAAAGGACTCCTAAATTTTTTTTGAGTTACTTAAGAAATGACCTATTGAAGAGGAATGCTCTGACCCTACTCTCCATTTTATTTCCTAAAAGCAAGAAATAAATTTCTCTTATGAAAGGGGAACTGCCTGCTTATGGAGGTAGAAGGACACCCTTAACACCAAAGAGATTTCCAGCTCTTATCACCAAAGTGGCATCCAGCCCAGAAGCCTATATAATAAGGGTTGAGTTCTGCCCCAAGGCCACAGGTAGGAGGCCTTGCACCAAGGCCATAGAAGCAGAGCCCAGAGTTAGGGTCACCTCCAAAGCTGACTGAGCCCCTGTGCAACCTTGCCAAAAGTCCCCTGATCATCGCTAACAAGCTTCCTGACTCCCAATTAGGCAAAGATGCCACTCCAGGAAACACCCAATAGCACCCCCAACCAATCACCTAACACCAATGGTCAGCAAGAATTTTCTTTGTCTTGAGGCTACAAAAATTGGCTATTAACCCATAAAAATGGGCAAAAATGTCCTTGGACCATCAGGAGTTGTGGGCCCGCTGTGCTCACAGTGCCTGCTTTATCTCTGCTCTTTGTTCTTAATAAATTCATTCCTTTCTACAGAACTTTGTGTCTGGAAATTCTTTCCCAATGTGCGCTCGGACTGTCTCAACAATAAGTAAATCTTGTTACTTCTTTAATCTGTTTGTAACTGGGCATCCAAAACCTAAATTTCTTTGTTCTGTTGATACCTCAAAATTTTATTATTTCTTTGTCTAAAAAGTAAAAGTGCTGCCTACTTTGACTACTTAGGTCCATTTCTGTGAGCTCTCCATTCCTATGAATTATATATGCTTCTTTTTCTTATTTTAATCCTTTCTGTATTTTAGACCAGCCACAATAACTCAAGAAAGGTAAGGGAGGATTTCCCCCTCTGTCAGTGAATAAAGACATAACAACCCAGTCCACATCTGGCTTTCTTTTTAGACTCACATTTGAACAATTGAATGGTAAAAGGCATTCCCAAGACATCGCATTTTCATTATAGAATTCACGTAAGAAAATATTCAGGAACTGTTGCTAATTTCATTGAACAAGGCAACTATATGGGGAAAAATAACAAACAAAAAAATATGTTCTTGTGGATTAGAAATACACTCTGCAATGTTTATTGGTGAAACGACATGATGTCTGGGATTTGTTTTCTTGAGTTTCTGAAAAAAAAAAGGCATGGGAAAGATGAATGAAGATGGATGAAGCAGGATGGCAAAGTTGTGACAGCAGGGTAAAAGAGATAATTAACACTATTTTAATTTTGTTACCATTTGAAATGCTCTTTAACAAAAAAAAAAAACTTTCTTTTTTAAAGTGGGAGGAAGTATCTTGCCCTCCCACCCCACTCCATGGGATGTTTCTGAAGATCGTCTAAGAGGGGTCTGTGCTATAAAGCAGGGGTCTCCAACCTCCAGGACAGGGTCCAGTACCTCGTATCAGATCATCAGCAGCATTAGATTAGAAATAAAGGGCACAGTAAATGTAATGTGTTTGAATCATCATCCCAAAACCATCCCCCACCCCTCCCCTAAGTTAAATGAAAGTCCTTCAGTCATGTCTGACTCTTTCAAACCCCATGGATTATATAGTCCATCGAATTCTCCAGACCAGAATACTGGAGTGGGTAGCTGTTCCCTTCTCCAGGGAATCTTCCCAACCCAGGGATCAAACCCAGGCCTCCCACATTGCAGGCGACACTTTATCAGCTGAGCCACCTTAGGAAATCCATTGTCTTCCCTGAAACCAGTTCCTAGTGCCAAAAAGGTTGGGGACCACTGCAAAGGACTTTGCAATGTGCCTCCACTGCTGAAGTGGGGAAACTGTGGATTACAGTTTTTCCTCAGTAACTTGAAGGTCACAGTGATGATGTAGACAGATCCAAGAAGGTGCACATCCCAAGAGCTTGCCACCTCTTGGCTCTGTCAATTTAGTGTTGGCCAAAATTTTTTAAATTTTAAAAACAAATTTTTTTCCCCAAATTAGGAAGAAGGTTGAAACAAATCTAAAGAAACTGGATTCACCTCTGTGCTATTGAACTGGCAGTATTCACTTTGAGAATTAAATACTTTCAATGTAGTGCCCTTAAGAAAACAACTTCCTAAAAAGCACAGATGTTAGTGGTTAATGTAGCAAATTTTGTTTGTGACTTTTTATTCACTAGCTTTCTAAAGCTGGTGTCCTTGTCATGGGTAGAACACAATCAGTGAGTCCAGGTGAAAGCAGGGGGAAGGGGGAAGGATGGAAGCAGCTGTGAAAGCAGAAATATTCTGGGATGGCAGTTCCTCAAAAAATGAAAAATATAATTACCATGTGACCCAGTAATTCTACTTCTTGGTATATATCCAAAAGGACTGAAAGCAAGGACTCAAGCAGATACCTGTACACTCGTGTTCAAAGCAGCATTATTCACAATAGTCAAAAGGTGGAAACAACTCAAATACCCATCCACAGATAAACAAAATATGATCTATCCATGAATACGATACCATTCAGCCTTAAAAGGAAGGAAACTCTGACACATTCTACAACACAGAGGAGCCTGGAGGATATTATGCTAACTGAAATAAGCCAGTCACAAAAAGGCAAATCTTGTGTGACCCCACTTTTCTGGGGCACCCGCAGTAGCTAAACTTATAGAGGCAGAGGTAGCTGGTGGGTGAAGGGGCTGGGCAAGCTGGGGTGGGGAGTTAGTGTTTAACAGGTATCGAGTTTCAGTTTTGTCAAATGAAAAGAGTTCTGTGGATGGATGGTGGTGATGGTGGCAAAACAATGTGTAGGTACTTAATGCCACTGAGCTGGACACTTAAAAATGAAAAATTGGGGGCTGGGGTAGAAAAGGTATGGATTTGGAATTGGGGATTAACAGATGCAAATTATTATATAAAGAATGAATACAAAATGAGATCCTACTCTATATCCTGTGATAAACCATAGTGGAAAAGAATAGAAAATTATGAGAAGGAATATGTTTTGTTTTTTTTTTTTTTTCTTTTTTTAATCAAGAATCTCTTTTATTGATTATCAGAAACATTACAAACATCTAGTATGAACAAATTGTAATATGATAGTGTTTAGTTTGAACAATTAATACATTTCAGATATAATATTATACATATTTCAATGCTATTCTCCCCAATCATCTCACCCTCTCCTGGTCCCAGAGTCCAAAAGTCTGGTCTATACATCAGTGTCTCTTTTGTTGTCTCGTAAATAGGGTTATTTTTTACCATCTTTCTAAATTCCATATATATGCGTTAGTATACTGTATTTGTGTTTTTGTTTCTGGCTTACTTCACTCTGTATAATAGGCTCCAGTTCCATCCACCTCCTTAGAACTGATTCAAATGTATTCTTTTTAATGGCTGAGTAATATTCCATTGTGTATATGTACCACAGCTTGCTTATCCATTCATCTGTGGATGGACAACTAGGTTGCTTCCACGTTCTGGCTATTGCAAACAGTGCTGCTATGAACATTGGGGTACAGGTGTCTCTTTCAATTCTGGTTTTCTCAGTGTATATGCCCAGCAGTGGGATTGCTGGATCATAAGGCAGTTCTATTCGCAGTTTTTTTGAGGAATCTCCATACTGTTCTCCAAAGTGGCTGTACTAGTTTGCATTCCCACCAACAGTGCAAGAGGGTTCCCTTCTCTCCGCACCCTCTCCAGCATTTATTGCTTGTGGACTTTTGGATAGCAGCCATACTGATTGGCGTGAAATGGTATCTCATAGTGGTTTTGATTTGCATTTCTCTGATAATGAGTGATATTGAGCATCTTTTCATGTGTTTGTTAGCCATCTGTATGTCTTCTTTGGAGAAATGTCTATTGAGTTCTTTGGCCCATTTTTTGATTGGGTCATTTATTTTTCTGGAATTGAGCTGTAGAAGTTGCTTGTATATTTTTGAGATTAGTTGTTTGTCAGTTGCTTCATTTGCTATTATTTTCTCCCATTCTGAAGGCTGTCTTTTCACCTTGCTTATAGTTTCCTTTGTTGTGCAAAAGCTTTTTAAGTTTGATTAGGTCCCATTTGTTCATTTTTGATTTTATTTCCAATATTCTGGGAGGTGGGTCATAGAGGATCCTGCTGCGATGTAAGTCAGAGAGTGTTTTGCCTATGTTTTCCTCTAGGAGTTTTATGGTTTCTGGTCTTACATTTAGCTGTTTAATCCATTTTGAGTTTATTTTTGTGTATGGTGTTAGAAAGTGTTCTAGTTTCATTCATATGGAGGGGTCTTGTTTTTGTATCCATTCAGCCAGTCTCTGTCTTTTGGTTGGGGCATTCAACCCATTTACATTTAAGGTAATTAATGATAAATATGATCCCGTTGCCATTTACTTTGTTGTTTTGGGTTTGAATTTATATATCCTTTTTGTGTTTCCTGTCTAGAGAATGTCCTTTAGTATTTGTTGGAGAGCTGGTTTGGTGGTGCTGAATTCTCTCAGCTTTTGCTTGTCTGTAAAGGTTTTGATTTCTCCTTCATATTTGAATGAGATCCTTGCTGGGTACAATAATCTGGGCTGTAGGTTCTTTTCTTTCATCACTTTAAGTATGTCTTGCCATTCCCTCCTGGCTTGGAGAGTTTCTATTGAAAGATCAGCTGTTATCCTTATGGGAATTCCCTTGTGTGTTATTTGTTGTTTTTCCCTTGCTGCTTTTAATATTTGTTCTTTGTGTTTGATCTTTGTTAATTTGATTAATATGTGTCTTGGGGTGTTTCGTCTTGGGTTTATCCTATTTGGGACTCTCTGGGTTTCTTGGACTTGAGTGATTATTTCCTTCCCCATTTTAGGGAAGTTTTCAACTATTATCTCCTCTAGTATCTTCTCATGGTCTTTCTTTTTGTCTTCTTCTTCTGGGACTCCTATGATTCGAATATTGTAACGTTTAATATTGTCCTGGAGGTCTCTGAGATTGTCCTCATTTCTTTTAATTCGTTTTTCTTTTTTCTCCTCTGATTCCTTTAATTCTGCCATTCTATCTTCTAATTCGCTAATTCTATCTTCTGCCTCTGTTATTCTACTATTTGTTGCCTCCAGAGTGTTTTGGATCTCATTTATTGCATTATTCATTATATGTTGATTCTTTTTTATTTCTTCTAGGTCCTTGTTAAATCTTTCTTGCATCTTCTCAATGCTTTTCTCCAGACTATTTATCCATGATTCCATTTTGCTTTCCAGATTTTGGATTAATTTAACGATCATTATTCGGAATTCTTTATCAGGTAGGTTCGCTATTTCTTCCTCTTTTGTTTGGTTTGGTGGGCTTTTATCCTGTTCCTTTACCTGCTGGGAATTCTTCTGTCTTTTCATCTTGTTTAAATTGCTAAGTTTGGGGCGTCTTTACTGTATTCTGGTAGTCTGTGGAGTTCTCTTTATTGTGGCGTTTCTGCACTATATGTGGGTTTGTACGGGTGGCTTGTCGAGGTTTCTTGTTTATGGAAGCTTGTATCGGTGTTCTGGTGGGTGGAGCTGGATTTCTTTTCTCTGGGGTGCAGTGGAGTGTCTAGTAGTGAGTTATGAGATGTCTATGCTTTTGGGGTCGCTTTGTGTAGCCTGTGTATTGGAGCTCAGGCTGTGTTCTTGTTTTTCTGGAGAATTTGCTTGGTATGTCTTGTTGTGGAACTTGCTGGTCTTTGTGTGATGCTTGGTTTCAGAGTAGGTATGGAGGCTTTTAATGAGCTCCTGTCAATTAGTGTTTCGTGGGATCAGGGTATGGACTTAAGCCTCCTGGTTCCAGTTATTGGTCTTATTTTTACAGTAGTCTCAAAAACTTCTTCTTCTATAATGCATTCCACAACTGGACTGCTCAGAGATGTTCACGGAATTATACATAGAAGGAAAAAGGGAGGAAGGAGACAGAGGTGGTCAGGAGGATAAAAGGAGGGAGTGTGAAGGAGAGAGACAGATCTAGTCAGTAATCAGTAAAGAAAAGAAAAAAGGAAAGGAAAAAAGCAAAGGACAAAAAGGAAAAAGGAAAAAAAAAACAAAACAGGGTCGCAAAAGTTATATCTAAACGTGGAGATTAAAGAAGTACTAGAGGATAAAAAAAATAATAATAATAAAAAAATAAAAGAAACAAAACAAACAACAACAAAAAAAAATTAAAAGGGAAAAAAAAATTTTTGTTTTCCTTTTTCCAATTAAAAAATAATAAAAATTTTAAAAATATATATATATTAAAAAAAAGAAAAGAAAAAAAAAGGAAATAATGATGGGAAAAATAGTAACAATATATATAAGAGTTTCTCTATTATTGTTGTGGGTTCAGTTCATTTTCAGCTAGTTCCTTGTTCCGGCTTAAATTTCTCAAGATCTATAGGCCCCTTTCTCTGTGGTTGGTCTGTATAGTTCTTTGTTCTGTGCACAGGCGAACGAAGTCTGCGCTGAGGCCCGCAGAGGGGGAGGGGTCGGCGACGGGAATGGCGGGCGGGCGGGTGGGGGGAGGGGATGGGGTGGCCCTCGTGGGAGCCGCCGGCACAGCGGGCGGGGGCACGCCTGCGCGGGAGTGGCCGGCGGGGGAGCGTCCAGTGGGGGAGAGTCCCGCGGGGGAGCGTCCCTCTGGGGAGCGCCGGCAGCGGAGCGTCCCGCGTGGGAACGGCCAAGGCGTCTCCCTGCCCAGCCCCGGCTCCCCAATGGCAGATGCGGGCGTTTGCAGCGGTGCTTTTCCGCTGCGGAAGTTACCGCAGGGCCCGCAGTCTGTGGGTTCTAATTGCTCAACTGTTCTCCTCCCTGTTATGATAGTCTCCGTGTTTCCCAGGTTCGGCGCAGATTCCGCAGGGAGAGTGTTTCCTGGTGTTTGGAAACTTCTCTTTTTAAGACTCCCTTCCCCGGACAGAGGTCCGCCCCTCCCTCTTTGTCTCTCTCTGGCTTCTATATTCTTTCCTACCTCCTTTAGAAGGCAGTGAGTTGCTTTTCTGGGTGTCCGACGTCCTCCGCCAGCACTCCGAAGCTGTTTGTGGTATTTACTCGGCGCCCAGATGTCCCATTGATGAATTTGTGGAGGAGAAAGCGTATTCCCCGTCCTAATCCTTCGCCATCTTAACCGGAAGTCTCAGGAATATGTTTTATATATATATATATATATATATATATATTATATATATATATGTATGTATAACTGAATTGATTTGCTATAAGCAGAAATTAACACAATACTGTAAATCAACTATACCTCAATAAAATAAATTTGTTTAAATGATAAATTTTGTTATGGCCATTTTACTAGAAAGTTTTTTTAAACTAATGTTTTATTTTTATTTTTATTTTAACTTTACAATATTGTATTGGTTTTGCCATATATCAAAATGAATCCACCACAGGTATACATGTGTTCCCCATCCTGAACCCTCCTCCTTTCTCCCTCGTCCCTCCTCACTCCTCTTACCATCCCTCTGGGTCGTCCCAGTGCACCAGCCCCAAGCATTCAGTATCATGCATCGAACCTGGACTGGCGACTCGTTTCATATATGATATTATACATGTTTCAATGCCTATCTCCAAAATCATCCTACCCTCTCCCTCTCCCACAGAGTCCAAAAGACTGTTCTATACATCAGTGTCTCTTTTGCTGTCTTGCATACAGGGTTATTGTTACCATCTTTCTAAATTCCATATATATGCTTTAGTATATTGTATTGGTGTTTTTCTTTCTGGCTTACTTCACTCTGTATAATAGGCTCCAGTTCCATCCACCTCATTAGAACTGATTCAAAGGTATTCTTTTTAATGGCTGAGTAACACTCCATTGTGTCTATGTACCACAGCTTTCTTTATCCATTCATCTGGTAATGGACATCTAGGTTGCTTCCATGTCCTGGCTGCGATGAACAGTGCTGCGATGAACACTGGGGTACACGTGTCTCTTTCAGTTCTGGTTTCCTCAGTGTGTATGCCCAGCAGTGGGATTGCTGGATCATAAGGCAGTTCTATTCCCAGTTTTTTAAGTAATCTCCATACTGTTCTCCATAGTGGCTGTACTAGTTTGCATTCCCACCAACAGTGTAAGAGGGTTTCCTTTTCTCCACACCCTCTCCAGCATTTATTGCTTGTAGACTTTTGGATCGCAGCCATTCTGACTGGCATGAAATGGTACCTCATAGTGGTTTTGATTTGCATTTCTCTGATAATAAATGATGTTGAGCATCTTTTCATGTGTTTGTTAGCCATCTGTATGTCTTCTTTGGAGAAATGTCTATTTAGCTATTTGGCCCATTTTTTGATTGGGTCATTTATTTTTCTGGAATTGAGCTGTAGGAGTTGCTTGTATATTTTTGAGATTAGTTGTTTGTCAGTTGCTTCATTTGCTATTATTTTCTCCCATTCTGAAGGCTGTCTTTTCACCTTGCTTATAGTTTCTTTTGTTGTGCAGAAACTTTTAGGTTTTATTAGGTCCCATTTGTTTATTTTTGCTTTTATTTCCAATATTCTGGAAGGTGGGTCATAGAGGATCCTGCTGTGATATATGTCAGAGAGTGTTTTGCCTATGTTCTCCTCTAGGAGTTTTGTAGTTTCTGGTCTTACATTTAGATCTTTAATCCATTTTGAGTTTATTTTTGTGTATGGTGTTAGAAAGTGTTCTAGTTTCATTCTTTTACAAGTGTTTGACCAGTTTTCCCAGCACCACTTGTTAAAGAGATTGTCTTTAATCCATTGTATATTCTTGCCTCCTTTGTCAAAGATAAGGTGTCCATATGTGAGTGGACTTATCGCTGGGCTTTCTATTTTGTTCCATTGATCTAAATTTCTGTCTTTGTGCCAGTACCATACTGTCTTGATGACTGTGGCTTTGTAGTAGAGCCTGAAGCCAGGCAGGTTGATTCCTCCAGTTCCATTCTTCTTTCTCAAAATTGCTTTGGCTATTCAAGGTTTTTTGTATTTCCATACAAATTGAGAAATTATTTGTTCTAGCTCTGTGAAGAATATTGTTGGTAGCTTGATGGGGATTGCATTGAATCTATAAATTGCTTTGGGTGGTACACTCATTTTCACTATATTGATTCTTCCAATCCATGAACATGGTATATTTCTCCATCTATTAGTGTCCTCTTTGATGTCTTTCACCAGTATTTTATAGTTTTCTATATATAGGTCTTTAGTTTCTTTAGGAAGATATATTCCTAAGTATTTTATTCTTTTCATTGCAATGGTGAATGGAATTGTTTCCTTAATTTCTCTTTCTATTTTCTCATTATTAGTGTATAGGAATGCAAGGGATTTCTGTGTGTTGATTTTATATTCTGCAACTTTACTATATTATTAGCTCTAGTAATTTTCTGGTGGAGTCTTTAGGGTTTTCTATGTAGAGGATCATGTCATCTGCAAACAGTGAGAGTTTTACTTCTTCTTTTCCAATTTGGATTCCTTTTATTTCTTTTTCTGCTCTGACTGCTGTGGCCAGAACTTCCAAAACTATGTTGAATAGTAATGGTGAAAGTGGGCACCCTTGTATTGTTCCTGACTTTAGAGGAAATGCTTTCAATTTTTCACCATTGAGTATAATGTTTGCTGTGGGTTTGTCATATATAGCTTTTATTATGTTGAGGTATGTTCCTTCTATTCCTGCTTTCTGGAGAGTTTTTATCATAAATGGATGTTGAATTTTGTCAAAGGCTTTCTCTGCATCTATTGAGATAATCATATGGTTTTTATTTTTCAATTTGTTAATGTGGTATATTACATTGATTGATTTGTGGATATTGAAGAATCCTTGCATCCCTGGGATAAAGCCCACTTGGTCATGGTGTATGATCTTTTTAATGTGTTGTTCGATTCTGATTGCTAGAATTTTGTTAAGGATTTTTGCAACTATGTTCATCAGTGATATTGGCCTGTAGTTTTATTTTGTTGTGGCATCTTTGTCAGGTTTTGGTATTAGGATGATGGTGGCCTCATAGAATGAGTTTGGAAGTTTTCCTTCCTCTTCAATTTTCTGGAAGAGTTTGAGTAGGATAGGTGTTAGCTCTTCTCTAAATTTTTGGTAGAATTCAGCTGTGAAGCTGTCTGGACCTGGGCTTTTGTTTGCTGGAAGGTTTCTGATTACAGTTTCAATTTCCATGCTTTTTTAAGTAAATAATTTTTTTTCAAAAAAGCATTACTCAGAGACCTCCACTTAGAGTGTGAATATGGCCTAGAATCAACAAACCTACAATAGAGCCCTCTTTTCTCTTCATTTTCACGGGGAAGAAGCGCACCATAGCTGGGAGCAGGACCCCTAAACCTCCTCCAGGGAGTGTTTCCCCGGCAAGCAGAGCCTTGGCTCTATAAAGGAGAACCTGTTCCTCAGTTCCTCAAACACTCCGGCGTGATCTCCTTACCTGCCTTTCCAGCTGGCTCTGAATTCTGTGCCAGGTGAAGAATACAGCAGACTTTTAGGTGTAGATTCAACCCGGGCTCTTTTGCAATTGACTAAAAGCCCTCGGAAAACCCTCTTCAGGGAACTCAGATGCCAACAGCAGAGAGATAGCCTAGATCAGCTTTCTCTATGAAGCAGCACACGTGGATTCTAAGGATGTTTCAAGATACAGCCTCTGATGGGGACTGGGGGCTTGGTCCACACTTATACCCTGTAGGTCTGTCAAGATGCCTGTTGAGTTGTAAGTTTCTGATTACCAGGAACTGAATATCTATGAGCATAATAATTCATTTGTTACAAAATCACTAGAAAATGGGGTGCATGACTAGAGTGTTCAGGAAGAAACTGTAAAAATGATTTAAGAGGTCATGTTATAGAGGGGCCTGGGGTTTAAAATCAGATTCTGGGACATATCCAAACCAAACATTCTAGATACTAGAGCAAATATCAAGGTTGTACTTTTTTTTTTAGTAGCTTTAATTAGTTTGCCCATAAAAAAATACCGCCCAAGGATACTTTTGAATTATTTTTTATTAGTCTAGAGATGATCTGTAGATATTTAGGAAATAATACACATAGATGGAAGACAGATCTTTATTTCGTCTAAAAGTGTACTTAAGAGAACTCAGGAGGCAGCTAAGGGACTTGGACCCAGGACTAAGAAAGGTGATGCCAGCTTATGTGGAGGTGCTCAGCGGGGCAGGGGTGGCTGGTAGAGGCAGTGAGACTGACCTGTCTGACCTTTCTAGATCCAAGCCATTTCAAACAAAGATTTTATTGCCTCAAAAAAAAAAAAAAGAAAGAAAGATGAGACTGTTTGGGGAATTAGAACCAGCACTGGAGAAACACTGGACATTTATACTCCTGATTGGCTAAATTGCATTAATCTCCCACCCAGTTTGACTTATTATTTTCAGTCTCTACAAAGCTCTTTGCATTTGTCACTAAAATACATTTCCCAATAAATTTACTGAACTGAATTTTGGTACCATGATGCTATACCATATACAGACAAAACTGGGAAAAATAGGGGCTACCTTTTTCCTTTTGTGAGAATGGTAAAAGCTCAATCTTCTATGGTGGCACTGCATTCCATTTGCAAATGTCCAAATGATAGCTCTTCCACGTCAAAAGCTCTATTAGACTACAGACTTTTCCATGACGGCATCTCACGCTGGCACAGAACATTGTGTTGTTCTTACTTGTAGGATGTCAAGTTCAATTTATTTTTATGAAGAGAAATTGTTAGTGGGAAAGTCAGGGGTTTTAAGGGAAATGGAATCATGACACACATGAGTTATACATTTAGAATGCCAGTGAATGTTCTTTGGAACGTTTGAAAAATGGTCATGTCATCAAGATGTCAAACCCTCTAGCTGCCTTCCTGGATTCTTGGAGAATTCCCAGAGCCAGAGTAGGTCCCGTCTGTTTTATAAGTCTTCCTGCTGCAAATGCAGGCTTCTGGGAAGAAGCCTTCCTTTGTGAGTGTGTCCTGTAATTAGAAATAAATTTAATGAGAACATCTTTGTGTCTAATCTACAAAGCACATTATATAGAATTTAATTCCTTTTCTGCATGAATGTTAGAACTATCTTTATTAATTAAGTGGCTGGAAAATGTAGGTGTGAAGACTGCTCGCAATGGGCTGAGTGTATATTTTGCCTCCTGAATGAAATTCAAGCAGTGACTCCCGTTTTAAAGTCCAGGTTCTATTCTCTGCCTTGCTTGCTGCCAGCCCTCCCACCCCCTCCTTGGGTGGTAATCAGACTTGAGGGGATCGTCTCTCTCAAGTCTTTCCTCTGTATCCACACCCACAGCGCCTTTCTGAATTCCCGGAGCCCATTCTTCTCCTGCCAGCCAGGCAGCCTACACCTCAGCCTTGCTTTTCTTAAACACCATAAGTGCTTGATGATCAACTATTAGGTTTAGACACACAGCTTCCTTATTTCTTGTATCAAATACAAATTGAGGGGGGGGGAAAGAGAGGTTTTTCTTTAAGAGATTTTTCCAATAAAAGAAGAAGAATGGGTTTGGTGGTGGTTACTGTCTAGGTGGTAAATGACTGAAAGGTGAAGAGTGATTTCATTTAAGAAAAGTTAGCAGCTTTCTTCTTTTAATAAATGAGATATGCAGGGAAATGTGTAAAATAGGGCTCGATACATGAAAAAAATTATATATTTATTGAAAGTCCAGGAAAGGAATCAAAATGAAAAACAAAGCTGTGTTTTGAGGTTAAGCTATGTGTACTGTTCTTGCCTGGAGAATCCCAGGGACGGGGAAGCCTGGTGGGCTGCCGTCTATGGGGTCACACAGAGTCGGACACGACTGAAGTGACTTAGCATAGCATAGCACTGTTTACCTCAGAAGGAAGTCACGCGAGACCGCATTCTCTGAATCCTTTTCCACCCGCCTGGTCCCGCGGCTGGCCCTGCAGGCTGCGCGCGCACCGCGAGGGGGCGCCATTGCCCACTCCACACGCCGCGCCGTTGGGTTCCCTGAGGGGCAAAGGAAATCCCGGCTACACGCGCTGCCCCCGCCCCTACCGCAGTGTACTGCTCTCGGTACTAAGAAGCACAGATACGCCTTTGCCATCAGCAAAGCTCAGAACCCTCTGCAGCTTCCCGCAGGGCTTGGAAGGTGGGCGAAGATTGGATCCCCCTCACCATGCTAATTACTGTGCATGAAGGCACTCCTGCTGCCGGCTGAGTCAACTAGCACCCCAAAGAGAGGATCAGCTTCGAGGAGACTGGAAGACCGCTGCGGAGAGAAGCGGGCCTCTGGCTGTGCCAGGCTTGGGAGGGTGGGAGCCACCGAGGGACGCAGCGGAGGAGGAGGGAAGGCCAGGGAGGCCAGCCTCGGGCTCAGGCCAGAGGCGGGTGGCTGGAAGCGGCTGTGTCCACAGGTGGCAGCAGCACAGGACGCAGGCCACTGCCCGTCCTTCAGACGACACACGCTGCAGCTCCTGGAGCAGAGTGAGGCCCTGTCCACTGACTGAGCGCTGTGCCGCTGCCCTGGGCATCTGTCTCTGTGAAGGAGGGACGCCACCTGGAGGAATGGGAGAAGGAGCAGGAGCGAGCCCCTGGGAGAGCTGTGTTCTGGGGGCGCGGATGAGAAGCCGACACCACCCACCTCCTCATCCCCAGCTGTGGGCATGAGGCTACGCCCCCGCCTCGTCCGAGGGGCGCGCTGCCATGAAAGGTCCGTCACT
Source organism: Tragelaphus eurycerus (assembly GCA_935064755.1). Lineage (NCBI taxonomy): Eukaryota > Metazoa > Chordata > Mammalia > Artiodactyla > Bovidae > Tragelaphus > Tragelaphus eurycerus. The sequence continues at coordinate 5,255,890 of CAKXYN010000112.1, forward strand.
CTTCAGGCCTATGTGAGCGTCGACAGCTTGACAGCACCTCAGCAACTGCTCAGGCCTGGGAAGCCTCCTGCCTCCTCAGTCTGGTGGGTTAGTGATGGGAAGAGCAGGTCAGACTCCACAGTGGACCCACTTCTTTGACTTTAACCCGTGTGTTTTATTGCTTTTGCTACAGGTCAATCGCTAAAGGGCCTACAGTTTAAAGTGCACATAACGGCTCATCTCTGGGAACCCTGCCTCCCATGGTTGAATGTTAAGCTAAAATACCTTTGTTTCACTGTCCTATGTAAAGTGGATAACCAACACGGACCTACTGAATAGCACAGGGCACTCTACTCAGTGTTATGTGGCAGCCTGGAGGAAAGGGGAGTTTGGGGGAGAATGGATACATGTACATGTATGGCTGAGTCCCTTTGTTGTCCACCTGAAACTACCACAACATTGGTAATCAGATATACTCCAATATAAAATTAAAAGTTTGGAAAAAATTCTTTATCTTGTGCATGTGTGCTCAGTCATTCAGTTGTTTCTGACTCTGTCACCTTATGAACTGTAGCCTTCCAGGTTCTTCTGTCCATGGGATTTTACCAGGCATGGATAATGGATAGCTCCCAGGAAACATCCTGACAAGGTCCGCCTGAGAATGGCTGCAGGAAAGAAGAAATGAACAAATTAACACATCTTGTCTGGAGTCTGGCAGAAACCAGGAAATATTTGCAACAACTTAGAGACTGAAGCGACTTAGCAGCAGCAGCCGCAGAGCCTTTTAACTTTACCTCCTCACCTCCCTCTCTTTGTTCCGTAAAAGATACCAGGAATCAAACTCACTTGGGTGAGACGGTTCTTTGGGACCGGAGTCCACCATCTTCCCAGTCTCCCAGCTTCCTGAATAAAGTCATTACTCATGTTATTCACTACCCCAGCGCCTCATCGCTCCATCTATAGATCCGTAGTGTGTGAGCAGTACAAGTTCAGAGTCTATAACAGAGTTAGTCTTTCTAACAGCTGAAGGTTGAAGGATCGAGAGGAGGCATTGATGCGGCCAAGAGGCCTGCAGGTTGGTCCTGGGACTGAGCACCAGCCCCGACGGGGGCAGGGAGCCCGCTAGGCACTGGCCAGGGAGCCCCATGTCGACTTTCCTGGTGCAGGCTCAGCTAACATTTGGGAATAAGACAGCCAGTACATCGTGTCAGACAAACCACCTTACGCCAAGACAAACTCCCTTTTAGACTGGGAAACAAGAGTTCTATGGGACTTGCAGCACATTCCCCTGCAGGGGCACCAAGGAGGGCTGGTTTTGGCAGCCCATGTAAGGAAAAGTCAACTGCAACCTTCAGTGGAACTTACAGATTTCAGACGGTCACTCCCTACCTTCCCAGTCCCCATGGCAGGCATGTGCTCCAAAGGCCAAAGGAATCCCTATAGTATTATTCTAAGAACTGAAATTTCCTAGAACCCTGGAATGCTCTGAGAACTGTCAAAGAAAGTCACATTTGTGCTCTGAAGATTTGGCCAGTATTTAACCTTCTCCCTCAATCATCCAATTTCTTGCCAGTGGAAGTACTTCTCAGGTGTGAAAGCTGCATTCCTGATGCAAACATTTTGAGTTTGCTGGGACATGAGCTGACACTGCCAAGGCAAGTGAGACCCCAAGCAAGGATCACACATTTTCACAGAAACCCTGAAGAGGTGCAGGTACAAGGTAAGATATTTGGACTCTTCCTTTCACTTCTAGATTCACTGAGAAAGTCTCCCACTGGTATGGAAAAGTTGACTCTGGCCACCGTCAACTTGCCATAAAGACAAAAGAAATGTGTGTTTCCCTCACAGAATAGGGAGATACTTTATTGCCGATTTAAATTCACTTACCTGTAGGAATTTTTTCATTTGTGAGATTCATCATAAATGCACACCAATAATCTCTTTTCTGCCCACTTAGTTTTAGAATTCAAGCACCAGTTGTGGTTCCCCACTAGGTGTGGGGTCCCCACGTGGGAGGCTCATTGTGCAGAGATGCTGCAATGCTGGGAGGCCTGGCCCAGGTGGGCTCTGAGTGCCTCTCTGCAGCCACGTAAACTGAAACTTGAGTGTCTACTGGCAGTTTGGTAGGACGATGGGAGAAGTGTGCTGAGAGGGGTCACCATCGGGCGGGCCATCCTCTATTGAAGGCTTCCTGTGGACCCAAAGACCACCTTTTACTCTTTTTTCACTCCTCGTGGCCCTAGGGCAAAGCGTTTCAACCTTGACAGAGTCCACCTGGGTGGGATAATCCCTAGTTGTGGGGACCACCCTGAGCATTGGAGGTTTGGCTGCCTCTCTGGCCCTACTCACTGGATGCTCTTCCCCAGTTAGGAAACTGAAACTGCCTCCACACAGCAGCAGGTGTCTTTGAGGGGTCAAGCCACCCACTACCCAGGGAAGAACCACTGCCCATGTGGCCACCAAGCAGGAAAGGGTTGGCAGGAAAGTGAAGCTCCTGGGAGCTGGGTCAGAGCACTGCCATGAACTGGGAGGAATGTCCCCAGAGGTCCTTAGACACAATTGCACAGGCTGGGAGACCCTGCAGGGTAACAAAGTAGGGAACCACATCTAAGGAAGAGAGCCTGATGGCGTTGCAGGATGGCAGGGCCAGGGAGTCTAGAGGCACAGGGACAGCCAGGTGCCTGTCTGACAGTAGGGTTGCCCTGGACCCTGGACCCTAGCAAACCTCTCTGGGTCACAGTCTGGGAGGCCCATGTGATCCCACTGCAGAACCCAGGCAGGGTGTCACCTCCAGGATGAGATAGAGGGGCTCTCCCTTTGTGCTGGGCACCAGCAAAGCCTTTCTGTGCTCACTGTGGTCGACACCTGGTAAAGGGCATCATCAGATCAGAGCAGAGACGCATGTGTCCAAGATTGTGAGAGCATCCAACAGTGAATCATATGGGGAACAGCAGAAAGAATTAGACACTGCCTTTGAGAAGAGAAAATACCTTTTGACAACATGACAGAGCCTATAGGTATCCCAGCCTCTGAAAAATAAAGGTAGTGGGCAGGACAGCTGCCTTCACAGGACTGAAGGGTCCTCATAGAAAATCAAATGAGGATGAATGGATAAATGCTACCAGGATGCAAGTGTGAGGAAGCTGTCAATCTAGATGAGTGTGAGATTCTTTAATTCCATCCAATCTTCCCACACATCCAGGGGTCAGCCACACCTGGAGGGTCATGGTAGACTCTGAAGGCCACATTTCAGAAGGAATTCTGAAGCTAGATTAAGCTCAGAAAAGAACATCATCTCATTATAAGCAACATTGTCATGTTCAGTCTTACCAAGTGAATTTAACATTTTACCAAGTTAATAGGGTGAAGTTTCTTCTTTCTCCCTTAAGAACAGCTATAATTTTATCAGATTATAAATGTATTCTCTTCAGGATACTCAGAAAATACAGATGAGAGGAAATGCAAGGACCTGATTTTTTTCATCTCTTAATGAGGTGTATGCTGTATGCAGGCTTTTGGATCTCATTCTTTGTACATAACTTATGCCAGCATTACTGCCATGTCATTAAACTTTCCCAGAATGCAGATTGAAAATGGATGGATAATATCCATCTGATGAATTTCCTAATAAATTTACTATTTCAATTTAAGTAATGGTTATGGTAAAGGCAATTTTTTGATAGGTAAGAAGTGGATTTATTTGGAGAGAAGCACATTCCACAAACAAAGTGAGGGCCATCTCAGAAAGCAAGAGCAGCACCAGGCTGTGCAGCTGTCAGTTTCTATCAAGTGAGTGAGTGAGGTCGCTCAGTCGTGTCCGACTCTTTGCGACCCCATGGACTCTAGCCTATCAGGCTCCTCTGTCCATGGGATTTTCCAGGCAAGAGTGCTGGAGTGGATTGCCATTTCCTTCTCCAGGGGATCTTCCAGACCCAGGAATCGAACCCGGGTCTCCCGCATTGCAAGCAGACGCTTTACCATCTGAGCCACCAAGGAAACCTATAGTTTCTATAGGGGTAGGTAATTGCACAGGCTAATGAGTGGGAGAAGTAGTCCAACTATCTGGGGACTCACAGGAATTGGGCTACTGCCCACTTTTTACTTTTATGGCCGGTTTTGGAACTGTCATGATGCCAGTGTGTATGTCTTAGCTGATTGTTACAATGAGCATATGCTGAGGCTCAAGTTATAGTGGAAGCTGACTGGTCTGCCGTCTTGGATCTGTTTTGTTCTAATCTGTTTGGGTCATGTCTTTGGGCAATGTCATTCTTTGCAAGGTTGTGGCCTACCCCCTTCCCTCCCGTGTCATTCCCCGCTGAAAAGTTTTACTCCCATATTCTTACGGAAAGCAGAAGGGTGACAGTACATCTCCTGAAACTGCTTCAAGTTTGAGCAGGGGCATCGACCCGGCCGTCAGGGAGTAAACATCAAGATGCCTCATCCAGGGCTGGAGGGGCAGGGCATCTCCTTGTTTTAAATCAGTATCGCTTGGAGTACTCGCACAGCCTTCCTCTTGAGGTGAAACAGCTTGTAGCTGCTTCCATAGCCTTTCTATGAATCTCCTTGATGAGGCAGCACTTTTTTGTAACAGCATCAGAGTACCAAAATAACAATCTATAAATGACAAAAGAATTAAAAGACATGGTTAAACATCTGATTACAGTGTAGCTGATAAAAAAACTTGGTTACAATTGTCATCTACAAATTAGCACTTACCAAGAGCATTGCCAATGACTGAACAACAAAGGCATTTGCCATCTGTCTCTATGGAGGTTGAACCCCAAGCTGCTATAGCTGTTGACCTTCAACAACCCCTGAAGGAGTTCAGGGTGGCATGAGGCACTCTGTGGTCCAAGGAATCCGGTGGGACAAGTCTTTAGATAGTTGGGCGTTTTTAGAAACAGATATTATGATCTCAATCCTTGTATCTCCTCATATCTAGAGAAGCACTAAATCCCTTCATGGTGACATCAGATCCTCATGACTAACAAAAATCTTTTGTAAAATGCGTGCTTCATGGCACTGAACTCCCCCTTCACCAAAACCTTATATAGTGATCTTTCCCAATGGCTGCTTTGGAGCACTCTCTCAGAGTTATCTGGGATGCTCTCTCCCAGGCTACAGTCCTCATTTTGCCCCAAATAAAACTTAACTCACAACTCTCAAGTTGTGCATCTTTTTTAGTTAACACAATAACCAGAATTATAAATGATTACATTTAACTTACCATACCAAATACTCCTGGTTAAATATTTCTCTGAGATGCCTCAGGGACCCTCTTTGCTATGCTATGCTATGCTAAGTCACTTCAGTCGTGTCTGACTCTGTGCGACCCCATAGACGGCAGCCCACCAGGCCTCCCCGTCCCTGGGATTCTCCAGGCAAGAACACTGGAGTGGGTTGCCATTTCCTTCTCCAATGCATGAAAGTGAAAAGAGAAAGTGAAGTCGCTCAGTCATGTCCGACTCTTAGCGATCCCATGGACTGCAGCCTACAGGCTCCTCCGTCCGTGGGATTTGCCAGGCAAGAGTACTGGAGTGGGGTGCCATTGCCTTCTCCCAGGGACCCTCTAAAAGCACCCCAAAATTAGCTGAAAATCAAAAGAACTTAAAATTGGATATTTGGGAAGTTTGTCAAAAATTTTTTAAACATTTGGTCAAATAAGATCATTGTTCACTGTGAAACAATACTTATTTCTCAAAGTTATCAGAGATCTCAAAAGCAAATACAAATTACTTAAAGGTAAAGAAGCTCACAAAATCTGTTGTCAAAAGCTGCATTTCAAAAATACTTTTGTAGAAGGGATCAAATCCAGCCTTGTGTTAGCCCATTCCCAGCAAAATTCATTTACCTAATTATTAATAGATTTAATCCAATATGCAATCTTAGAAAGTCTTAATCATGCACAACTCTTTTTGTAGTTTTATTATTATTATTATTATTATTCACATCTTCTTTTACTGAAAACACATTTCACTTTCCTTAGAAGTTTTTTTTTTTTTTTTTTTGGAACATTGAGTTAGTTTTCTTGCTGACAAATTTGCAATAAATATAATAAGTTCTAATAAACCTAGGTACAACATAATTATTATGCATAACTCTACAGACATGATGTATTAATCAGAGCAAAAAGCTTAAACTATCTTCAACACCAGGTATTAATTTAGTGTTGAATATTTCCTAAATCATATAAGCTTGAAATTCATTCTGGCCAGTTTTATATTCCTGAGTACTTATATAAGCACTTACTTTTTTAAAAAGTCAATTAAGTAGAGCTTTTTTTTTTTTTTTTTTTTAAACAAATTAGCTTTGCAGTGAAGAGGAACTAAAAAGCCTCTTGATGAAAGTGAAAGTGGAGAATGAAAAGGTTGGCTTAAAGCTCAACATTCAGAAAACGAAGATCATGGCATCTGGTCCCATCACTACATGGGAAATAGATGGGGAAACAGTGGAAACAGTGTCAGACTTTCTCTTTCTGGGCTCCAAAATCACTGCAGATGGTGACTGCAGCCATGAAATTAAAAGACGCTTACTCCTTGGAAGGAAAGTTATGACCAACCTAGATAGCATATTCAAAAGCAGAGACATTACTTTGCCAACAAAGGTTCGCCTAGTCAAGGCTATGGTCTTTCCTGTGGTCATGTATGGATGTGAGAGTTGGACTGTGAAGAAGGCTGAGCGCTGAAGAATTGATGCTTTTGAACTGTGGTGTTGGAGAAGACTCTTGAGAGTCCCTTGGACTGCAAGGAGATCCAACCAGTCCATTCTGAAGGAGATCAGCCCTGGGATTTCTTTGGAAGGAATGATACTAAAGCTGAAACTCCAGTATTTTGGCCACCTCATGCGAAGAGTTGACTCATTGGAGAAGACTCTGATGCTGGGAGGGATTGGGGGCAGGAGGAGAAGGGGATGACAGAGGATGAGATGGCTGGATAGCATCACTGACTCGATGAATGTGAGTCTGAGTGACCTCCAGGAGTTGGTGATGGACAGGGAGGCCTGGCGTGCTGTGATTCATGGGGTCGCAAAGAGTCGGACACAACTGAGCGACTGATCTGATCTGATTTCTGATCTGAATACCATACATCTACAACACACGTAGATACATACAATCATACAAACACAGATGCTTTAAAGTTCTTATTTAAACATTTCAGCCCTGAATCAAGTACAGCAATGTAAAACCCACCAGTTTCAGGAGGCTGGATTCAAACTGAGCTTCTGGCATGAGTCATGTCCCACTCTTTGCAACCCTATGGACTATAGCCCATCAGGCTCCTCAATCCATGGGATTCTCTAGGCAAGTGTGCTAGAGTACATTGTCTTGCCCTCCTCCAGGGGATCTTCCTGACCCAGAGATCAAACCTTCATCTGAACATGTCCTGCATTGGCAGGTGGGTTCTTTGCCACCTGGGAAGCCCAGATGCCAGGAGAGTGATTCTAATTAAAAGATCATGGGCTCAAGTCTCAATCAGGGTTTCAGCTGGGTTCAAGTCCCAACCTGAGGTGCACAGTTTCAATATTTTCTATTAAACAGTTAATCATATGGTCCCATCAGTCTCTATCCCCTGGCAATACCATTATGGATTTGCCTCAGAAGTGTCCTCTTGCCTCACCCAGGGTACCTCCTGGTCGCATGGGATTGGTCAGCTAAGATGCCCTCTGTTTCTTTCCTAGAGTTATCCCTCCAAACTACACAAGGCTTAAATTCCTTCCGGGTTCCATTGCCTAGATACAAGGAAATAAAAATTTGAACATCGGGTAATTCACTCCATTTTAAATTTCCTTATACATGGACAAACCTGATTATATAACATTTTTTTTTCTTTTTAATTTCTGCTGTCTCAAACCTTCCCAGTCCCAGAATGTATGGCCCAGAAGGGCACTGGCCGGGTCTGGTGCAGCCTGATGCAGTTTAGACCCGAGCCTGAGATAATGTCTCTAGCTGTGCACTTTGGCCAAGATTTGCACTTATTTTAGATGCTATCTCTGCCAAGGCAGTCTCCTGATCAGGGATTAGTGTCCAAAAATTTGTTGCAAAGGACTGACAGAGAGTGCATCCCCAACAGTGCTGACAGTGAGTGGGAGTTGGTCTAGCTATAAGCTGGAAATAAAGGATCAGCACTTGTCAAATCTAAAGTAGATCTTGTCAGCCACACAGGTCTTTTGGGGTTAAGAAAAAGAAAGAAATAAACATAGGATGATAGGAGGAAAAACTCAGAGTCAAAGAGAGGAGTATAGATTATCAAAGCCTGAAGCAATAATTCTGTTTTGGACCTACTATAGGATGTACCTAAGCATAACCATGCAACCCCATCTTTCTATAGCAAACTATGCCAATTGCCATCATTCTTCTGGTCCAGACCTAGGTTTCCAATCAGAGCCCTAAAGCATTTAGGGTTGACCAGCCCAATAAAGATAGCCAGACAGTGGCAGAGCATCCTCCCCTGTACTGGCTCATGGCATCCCACAAGCCCATTTCAGGCCAAGACCTAACTCTCATCATTTCTGGCTTTATCACTGTCCCTTTGTGGCTCTCCAGCTGAAACCATGTAACTCAGATTGGGACAGGAGCCCATAGGCCTTTAACTGAGATCGGTTTAACTGAGTCCTGGTTTCAGGATTTAATGAAGCTCAGGTTCTTGATGTCCTCTCACAGAAAGAAGTCAGTGAGAGACAAAGTGACAGATAAGAAATTGATTTAATTAGAAACACACTCCATAAACAGAGTCCGGTCATCTCAAAAGGCAAGAGTGTCCAGTAAGGACAATTTTTATGATCAATATAGATGGCTAATAAACACATGAAAAGATGCTCAACATCACTTATTATCAGAGAAATGCAAATCAAAACCACAGTGAGGTATCATTTCACGCCAATCAGAATGGCTGTGATCCAAAAGTCTACAAGCAATAAATGCTGGAGAGGGTGTGGAGAAAAGGGAACCCTCTTACACTATTGGTGGGAATGCAAACTAGTACAGCCACTATGGAGAACAGTATGGAGATTCCTTAAAAAACTGGAAATAGAACTGCCATGCAACCCAGCAACCCCACTGCTGGGCATACACACTGAGGAAACCAGAATTGAAAGAGACACGTGTACCCCAGTGTTCATCACAGCACTGTTTATAATAGCCAGGGCATGGAAGCAACCTAGATGTCCATCAGCAGACAAGTGGATAAGAAAACTGTGGTACATATACACAATGGAATATTACTCAGCCATTAAAAAGAATACACTTGAATCGTTTCTAATGAGGTGCATGAAACTGGAGCCTGTTATACAGAATGAAGTAAGCCAGAAAGAAAAACACCAATACAGTATACTAACACATATATATGGAATTTACAAAGATGGTAATGATAACCCTGTATGCAAGACAGCAAAAGAGACACTGATGTATAGAACAGTCTTTTGGACTCTGTGGGAGAGGGCAGAATGATTTGGGAAAATAGCATTGAAACATGTAAATTATCATATGTGAAACAAGTCACCAGTCCAGGTTCAATGCATGATACAGGGTGCTCAGGGCTGGTGCACTGGGATGACCCAGAGGGATGGGATGGGGAGGAAGATGGGAGGAGGGTTCAGGATGGGGAACACATGTATACCCATGGCAGATTCATGTCAATGTATGGCAAAACCAATACAATATTGTAAAGTAAAAAAAAAAAAAAATTAAATTAAAATCCTTGTAGAAAAAACTTAAAAGTGCTTTGTTTTTTATAGATAAATGCCTAGAAGTGAAATATGACTTTAAAGGGTGAACATTTGTACAATATTTGGTCCATTTTGCCAAACTGCTTTCCAGAAATATAACCTTTAATGATCTACAACCACACAAACAGGATATGAAGCTACTGTTTATCTTTCCTACACTCCTTGCTAGTGCTGGCTCTTATCTCATTTTCCCCATCAATATTTGACATCGGCAAGATGCTTATCTTTCTTATTTGCATCTTTATATTTGAATAGAAATTTCTTTATATTTGTTAGACTACTTTTTACCTTTTGTGTGTTTTGCTCATTTTCTATTCACTAATAGTAGGAATATTCAGCATTTTCCTTGATTTCTACTGAAATGTTTTTGGATAAAACTTACCTTCTACCCTCCCCCTTCAAATTCATATGCCTGCAATGTGGGAGACCCAGGTTCAGTCCATGGGTCAGGAAGATTCCCTGGAGAAGGCAATGGCCACCCACTCCAGTATTCTTGCCTGGAGAATTTCATGGACAGAGGAGTCTGGCAGCTATAGTCCATGGGATCGCAAAGAGTCAGACACGATTGAGTGACTAACACTTTTAACCTGCACCAGTCTTTGCTGCCTCTTCTCAGAGGCCTTTAAGCTAACCCTGGCATTATTGAATTAGGTCTGGCTGCTGGCCACTCAAAAGTCAACATACAAGAGAGACAATACTGGTAGAAAGAAGAGTGGTTTTTAATCAAAATGCCAGAAGTCTAGGGGAGATGGTGGGCTCAGAGCTCCCCAGAAATCGCTTCTGAAGATTCTGCTCAGCCATGAACATTCTTAAAAGGAAAAAGAGAAGTAATCTCAGTTAATTATTGAGATGGGGGTCACAGTCATCACCACCCCCACTGTGTATACCCTGGTAAGCAGGTTGTCACCTTCTTGAGATTTTTCATTAGATGCCATCTAGTTCAATTTGTTCACAATATTACTGAAGGGGAAGCTAGGGAAGAGATCTGGTCATCTGTTAAATACTTATTCTTCATTTCTACTTCTTTGATCTAGAGAAAGAACCAACAAGTTAGGCAAGGTGTGGCATAATCACAAGGTCTGAAAGACGTGCTTGGGCCTCAGAGGAATAGAGCATGGCCGGGGAGGGGGGATGCTGTTTTAAGATTAATTACAATATAGCTCTGCTAAAGTGACAAGAATACAGGGTTCCTGATGAGGGAGGTTTCCTGCAAAGAGCTCTTTCCTTTCCAAGCTGTTTGCACTGAGGATAAGCAGGACCTTTCTGAGGAAGGCAGGGGTGCAGACAGTTGTAAGATACCAATTCCGTAAGTTCTGTACACTATGAAACTTCTTGCCCAGGTCTCCACGCCGCAGCCCCTGCAGGTACCACTCCAGCATCTCCTTCCATGACAACTCCCCATGTAGCAGAGAAGGGTGTGCCACTCACCCGTGTCCAGTTATAAAAGCTAAACCAAAGACCCGTCTGAAATATTTTTAATTTATTTATGTATTTTATTTTATTTTTTTAGCTTTTTTTTTTTATTTTGCTTAACTTTACAATATTGTATTGCTTTTACAATACATCAAGATGGATCCGCCACCAGTATACACATATTTTAAATGAAACAAAGATGATTATTTTTAATGATAAAAGGTAACAGTAATAACTCACCAGGAAAATAGACATTAGACACCTTAACAACAAAGAAACAGATAGATAGAGCAAAAATCAGAATAAATATAAGGGAAAAGAAAAAATATATAATCATAGTAAAACGTAGTCATACTAAGTTACTTCAGTCGTGTCCGACTCTGCGCAACCCCATAGATGGCAGCCGACTAGGCTCCTCCGTCCATGGGATTTTCCAGGCAAGAGTACTGGAGTGGGTTGCCATTGCCTTCTCTGGAGACATAGTCATCAGATCAGTCGCTCAGTCGTGTCCAACTCCTTGTGACCTCATGAATCACAGCACGCCAGACCTCCCTGTCCATCACCAACTCCCGGAGGTCACTCAGACTCACATCCATCGAGTCAGTGATGCCATCCAGCCATCTCATCCTCTGTAGTCCCCTTCTCCTCCTGCTCCCAATCCCTCCCAGTATCAGAGGCTTCTCCAATCAGTCAACTCTTCCCATGAGGTGGCCAAAGAACTGGAGTTTCAGCTTTAACATCATTCCTTCCAAAGAAATCCCAGGGCTGATCTCCTTCACAATGGACTGGTTGGATCTCCTTGCAGTCCAAGGGACTCTCAAGAGTCTTCTCCAACACCACAGTTCAAAAGCATCAATTCTTCGGTGCTCAGCCTTCTTCACAGTCCAACTCTCACATCCATACATGACCACTGGAAAAACCATAGTCTTGACTAGACGAACATTTGTTGGCAAAGTAATGTCTCTGCTTCTGAATATGCTATCTAGGTTGGTCATAACTTTCCTTCCAAGGAGTAAGCGTCTTTTAATTTCATGGCTTCAGTCACCATCTGCAGTGATTTTGGAGCCCAGAAAAATAAAGTCTGACACTGTTTCCACTGTTTCCCCATCTATTTCCCATGAAGTGATGGGACCGGATGCCATGACCTTCGTTTTCTGAATCTTGAGCTTTAAGCCAACCTTTTCACTCTCCACTTTCACTTTCATCAAGAGGCTTTTTAGTTCCTCTTCACTTTCTGCCACAAGGGTGGTGTCATCTGCATAGCTGAGGTTATTGATATTTCTCCCAGCAATCTTGATTCCAACTTCTGTTTCTTCCAGTCCAGCATTTCTCATGATGTACTCTGCATATAAGTTAAATAAGCAGGGTGACAATATACAGCCTTGACGAACTCCTTTTCCTCTTTGGAACCAATCTGTTGTTCCATGTCCAGTTCTAACTATTGCTTCCTGACCTACATACAGATTTCTCAAGAGGCAGATCAGGTGGTCTGGTATTCCCATCTCTTTCAGAATTTTGCACAGTTTATTGTGATCCACACAGTCAAAGGCTTTGGCATAGTCAATAAAGTAGAAATAGATGTTTTCTGGAACTCTCTTGCTTTTTCCATGATCCAGCGGATGTTGGCAATTTGATCTCTGGTTCCTCTGCCTTTTCTAAAACCAGCTTGAACATCAGGAAATTCATGGTTCACATAGTCATAGACCCATCTAAAATATTATCTTTCACAAATCAAAACTATATAAGGTACCACCTCATACCAGTGGCCATCAATAAAAGAAAATCTATAAATAACCAATGTTGGATAGGGTGTGGACATGAGTTTGGGTGAACTCTGGGAGCTGGTGATGGACAGGGAGGCCTGACGAGCTGCAGTCCATGGGGTCGCAGAGAGTCGAACACGACTGAGCAACTGAACTGAACTGAACTGAAAAAACTAAACATAGAGTTGCCATATGATCTACAGAAAATTGAAGATACCAAGGGAATATTTCATGCAAATATGGGCACACTAAAGGATAGAAACAGTAAGAACTTAACAGAAGCATAAGATTTTAAGAAGAGGTGGCAAGAATACACAGAAGGACTGTACAAAAAAGGTCTTAATGACCCAGATAATCACAATAGTGTAGTCACTCACCAAGAGCCAGACATTCTTGAGTGTGAAGTCAAGTGGTCCTTAGGAAGCATCACTACGAACAAAGCTAGTGGAGGCGATATAACTCCAGCTGAGCTATTTCAAATCCTGAAAGATGATACTGTTAAAGTGCTGCACTCAATATGCCAGCAAATTTGAAAAACACAGCAGTGGCCACAGAACTGAAAAGTTCAGTTTTCATTCAATCCTAAAGAAGGGCAATGCCAAAGAATGTTCAAAATACCACACAATTGCATTCATTTCACATTCTAGCAAAGTTATGCCCCAAATCCAGCAGTACATGAACTGTGAACTTCCAGATGTTCAAGCTGGATCTAGAAAAGGCAGAGGAACCAGAGATCAAATTGCCAACATCCGTTGGCTCATTGAGAAAGTAAGAGAATTAAAAACAAAAAAATTCTACTTCTCCTTCATTGACTGTATTAAAGACTTTGACTGTGTGGATCACAACAAACTGTGGAAAACTCTTAGAGAGGGGAATATCAGAGACCACCTTACCAATCTCCTGAGAAATCTGTATGCAGATCAAGAAGCAACATTTAGAACCAGACATGGAACAATGGACTCATTCAAAATTAGGAAAAGAGTAAGTCAAGGCTGTATATTGTCACCCTGCTTATTTAACTTCTATGCAGAGTACATCATTTGAAATGCCAGGCTGGATGAAGCACAAGCTGGGATCAAGACTGCCAGGAGAAAGATCAACAACCTCAGAAATCTAGATAATACCACTATAATAGCAGAAAGGGAAGAAGAACTAAAGAGACTCTTGATGAAGGTGAAAGCGGAGAGTGAAAAAGCTGGCTTAACAACTCAACATTCAGAAAATAAAGATCATGGCATCTGATCCCATCACTTCATGGCAAATAGATGGGAAAACAAGGGAAACAGTGCCAGAATTTATCTTGTTGGGTTCCAAAATTACTGTGGACACTGACTGCAGCCATGAAATTAAAAGATGCTTGCTCCTTGGGAAAAAAGCTATGACAAAACTAGACAGCATATTAAAAAGCAGAACTATCATTTTGTTGATAAAGGTCTGTATAGTCAAAGCTATGGTTTTTCCAGCAGTCATGAACGGATGTGAGAGTTGGATCCTAAAGAAGGCTGAATGCCAAAAAATTGATACTTTCAAATTGTGGTGCTGAAGAAGACTCTTTAGAGTCCCTTGGACAAGAAGGAGATAAGACCAGTCAATCCTGAAGAAAATCAACCCTGAATACTCATTGGAAGGACTGACGCTGAAGCTGAAGCTCCAATACTTTGGCCATCTGATAGGAAGAGCCAACTCACTGGAAAAGACTCTGATGCTGGGAAAGAATGAAGGCAGGAGGAGAAGGGGATGACAGAGGATAAGGTGGTTGGATGGCATCACCAATGTGATGGACATGAGTTTGATAAAACCCCATCAGGTGGTGAAGAACAGGGAAGCCTGGTGTGCCGCAGTCCATGGAGTTGCAAAGAGATGGACACGACATAGTGACTGAACGACAATATGATTCAGTAATCCCCTCTGGGGCATGTATATGGATGAAATTGTAATTCAAAAAATACATGCACCCCTATACTCACAGCAGCACTATTTATAATATCCAAGACATGGAAATGACACAAATGTCCATGGATAGATGAATGGACAAAGGAGATGTGGTACATATATACAAGTTACTCACCCACAGAAAGTAAAGAAATAATGCCATTTGCAAGAACATGGGTGGACCTAAAGACTATCATGCTAAGTAAAGTGAGTCAGAAGGAGAAAGATAGATACCATATGATACCATCTATATGTGGAGTCTAATCTATGACACAAAGGAGCCTATCTATGAAACAACAAACTCACAGACATAGAGAACAGACATGAGGTTGTCAAGGAGGAGAGAGGAGAGCAGAGGATGGATTGGGAATTTGGGATTAGCTGATGCAGATTGTTAGATACAGGATGGAGAGACAGCAGGGTCCTACTGCACAGGGAACTGTTGCAGGGAGGGGAACCCCTCTGAGGGCCTGAGACTTGTCTAACATTCAGAAATGTACTGCCCAAGGAGATGCCCATGCTAATAAAGCAAGAGACTTCACTGGGAAGGGGTATGCAGATGGAGAACAGGAGAGAAAGGGAAGCCGAGAGAACTGCTCTGCCATGTGACTCGCAGTCTCGGGCTTTATGGTGATGGGATCAGCTTCCAGCTTGTCTCTGGCCAGTCGTTCTGACGTAGGGTACTTCCTGGTGGTGCACATATCGCCCAACCAAGATGGGTTCCAGCGAGGATGATTCTAAGAAGTTGCTAGGACATATGGAATGGAGTCTCCTCCCTTCTTTGGACTTTTCATGAATTCTTCCAGTTGGTGGTAGCTTGTTAGTTCCATATTCCTTACCAGGACCTCCTGTTTACTCATGCCTGGCCTGGTCAGGGAGTTTCAGTCAATGTGTCCCTTGACAAAACTACATTCAATATTCTGTGATAAACTACAATGGAAATAAATATGAAAAAGACTGTATGTGTGTGTGTGTGTGTGAATCACTTTGCTGTACAGCAGAAATTAACACAACTTGTAAGTCAACTGTATTTCAATAAAAAAATAAAATAAAATATCACCCTTCAATAGCTGATAAAGCCCCTGAAGCCTGCCGAAGGCTTCTTTCCTGCTCATAAGCATGAAGCTATTGCTGCTGGTGCTGCGTCTATAAGCCGAGTCAAGGGTCTTTGTCAAGACATTCTGAATTTTAATTCTTAGTGTCAGCTGCTGGGACCCTTTACCCTAAGGACCTCCTCTTCAAAATTCCCTGAGGTGGCACCAGCTATCTCAGTGCTTGGCAGTTGAAGGAAGGAACCAACAAACTTCTGTGGGTTGACAGGCTCAATTTTATAGGGTAAGTCTCTCCAATGTCCACACCTGGAATGAAATATTTTTGCCTCAGTTTGGCACAAGCCAATTTGTTTGATTGGGGCACCCTGTTGGAGAAGGGAAGTGTTGTTGGATTCTACTTGATTTGGGAACTGGTTTGCTGGTTTTGGTTTTGATTTTGTGATACATCAATGTTAGAATATGTTTGTGCTTTGGGGGTTGGAATGTGCTTTGTCTTTTGTCTTTTAGTATTATTAAACTTATAAACAAGGCTTCCCTGTTTATAGGGCTCAGCAGTAAAGAATCCACTTGCAATGCAGGAGATGCAAGTTTGATCGCTGGGTTGGGAAGATCCCCTGGAGAAGGAAATGGCAACCCACTCTAGTATTCTTGCTTGGAGAGTCCATTGGCAGAGGAGCCTGGTGGGCTACAGTCCCTGGGATCACAAAAGAGTCAGCCACGACTTAGCAACTAAACAACAAACTTGTAAAAATGGGAAATACTCCATCTATCCTAAAGGGGAACCCTTTGAGGAGTATATGAAATAAATGGGCAAAATAGCCATGAACTTTTGACTAAGAGACATGATATACTATTGTAACAGGATGTTAGGATCAGAAGAGTGATGGCCCCTGAATGGTCCACTAAATTAATGTATGATCTCACAATTAGAAGTGTTTTGAAAAAGAGCAGGGGAAAGAGATGAGAGTCCATATGTAGAGCGTTTATGCTATTGCATCAGGAGGAAAAGAGTCAGAGGGATGCCACCTTATGGGGCAGTAGTCTGAAAGGATACCCAAAGGGGAAGCTGTTTGACAAGGGGAAGAGGGAGAAAGTGAGCGCGGGATATACTGCTTCAGATTCTAAACCCTGGCCTGCTGCTGAGCAAGCAGGCTACACCAGCGCTTGTCCCAGCTGCCCCCTCCATGTATTCACTCCTTTCACCTCCTGTTTCATCAACCTGTGGAAATGGACTAGAAGTTCCTATATTAACCCTGGAGCACAGGAGCTAGTTTAATATCACCATCTAAGGCCCATCAGGGCCCCCAGTTTTGACCAGGAACCACTTCTGCAGCAGGGCAATTTCCCTTTTGCCAGTGTTCTGTTAGAGGCCAAGGGACTGCCTTGGACTTGAAGCATCCAATTCTAATTTCCTCTAAGGAGCCTCGGGTAACAGACAGTGAGGAGCAAGTTGACTGACTTTTTAATAGGTATGAATATCACATTTTATATGGTAAACACCAAAGTGGCATGGAAAACATCTCAGTCTATTCTGGTAATGAGTGTTCATGGAGAAGTTCAAAAGTGTTTGTTTTTACAACTTCTAGTAATGCCAACAAGGGAACCTCATCCTGAAATATAGCTTCTTATATATATGAGAGTATTCAGTCCCTTTTGGGACAAGATCCTTTGTAAATTAAATGCTCAAGTAATTTTTTTCCCCATAACAGTTTGACATCAGAGTCTCACCAGAGGACACTTTAAGCCTACAAATGGTGCTCATGGAAACCCTGGAGAAGGAAACAAAGTCATCCTAGGAGAAACTTGCCTGCATCTTTGAGATACAAATGGCCTATCTGGTCTTCTCATGGATCTTCACCTCTGCCATTTTTTTCTAGATGCAAAGAGGGTAATTTAGAAATGGACTAGTTAAGGGTAAAAAGAAATCCTAATTCTCTATTCCGTAAATATTTAGCCATCTAAACAAGTAAGCTTGATTTGTTTCATTTGCCAGAAACCTAATTTTAATCCAACTTCTTTTGTAAACTGGTGGGTTTTACATTGCTGTACCTGACTCAGGGCTGAAATTCTGAAATAAGAACAATGAGGTATCTCTGTTTCTTTATGTTTGTAATGTCTTTGTCTTTGGATAACATTGCTGAGGCTATTTATAAATGAGCTCTATTTAACTGGCTTAAAGAAAAGTTCAGTTCCATTCAGTCACTCAGTTGTTTCCAACTCTTTGCAACCCCATGGACTGCAGCACGCCAGGATTCCCTGTCCATCACTAACTCCCAGAGCTTACTCAAACTCATGTCCATTGAGTCAGTGATGCCATCCAACTGACTCATCCTCTGTCATCTCCTTCTCCTCCCACCTTCAATCTTTCCCAGCATCAGGGGCTTTTCCAATGAGTCAGTTCTTTGCACCAGGTGCAAAGATGACCTGATTGTAAGCCATTCTTCAGCTTCCTAGGAGGCTCATGTGGGCCCTTGGGGTGATGGTAAGGATTAGAGAGGGGCTGCTGTGCAGGGATCCCACCCAGACAAGAGGTTGCAAATCAAGCAATTCTAAATACTAGAGAAATTAAGCTAAATTGGTTTCAAATTCATGTGAACTGGGAAATACTCAGTATTTAATTAATACCTGGTATCAATATTTAAGTTTGTTGACCTAATTGATATACACCTGTCTTTAGAGTCATCAACATTAAGTAAAAGACTTTCACTGCACCTAGGTTTAATAGAAGTTAAATGAAATCTTGTTATATCTGTTACAAATTTTTCAGCAGGAACAGTAACTTGGTATGTTGAAACTTTAAAGTAAATGTAAGTGAGATAAGAGATTTTTGATAAGCTCTATAGGAATAATTATGTTTTGAAAATTATTTAAAATAACCTCTCTAGATTTTGGTAACTATTACTTGCTTCTTGGTTTTTAAGGGTTTGGGATTCTAATTTAAATATTTAAGTAAAGCTACTGAAAATAATAAGACATTTCACTATACAGTGAGAAAGTGTCATACATGTTTTGAGTAAAAGGAATTTTATGCATGGTCAGTCTGAAATTGGATTAAGCTTAATTGAGTAAATGAATTTTTAAAAGTAAGCTGGTACAAAACTTGAATTTGGCTTTCTGTTAAGGGGACAAGTTTTCTCAAAATGTTGAACTGCCTTTAATAACAGATTTTAAGTTTCTTTACCTTTTAAGCGATCAGTTCTGTATTTGCCTTTGAAATCTTTTGTTGCTACTTTGGCTAATTAAGTAACTACTGTTTCACAGTGACTTATGCTCTTATCTGATCGAGTGTTCTAGATCCTTTTGATATTGGAGGGTGGGGTGTAGGGGGTACAAAACTTCCTGAATCAATTGTGTTGAAGTTCTTTGGGCTTCTAGCTAACCTTGGGAGGCTTCAAAGGGCTCCTGAAACATTCCCAAAGAAAGAAAAGTTCATTGGTATGTTAAATTACATGGGACGTATTATCAAATGAGTATATTGTATTAGGTTACATTATATAGTAAATGTTACTAATATAGATATTCTTGAAGTAATATAAAGTTTCTAAAACTTGTACATGTCCTGATATAATGTTATAATATGATTTTGGAGCTCAGAAAAATAAAGTCTGACACTGTTTCCACTGTTTCCCTATCTGTTTCCCATGTAGTGATGGGACCAGATGCCATGATCTTCGTTTTCTGTCTTCGTTTTCTGAATGTTGAGCTTTAAGCCAACCTTTTCACTCTCCACTTTCACTTTCATCAAGAGGCTTTTTAGTTCCTCTTCACTTTCTGCCATAAAGGTGGTGTCATCTGCATATCTGAGGTTATTGATATTTCTCCCAGAAATCTTGATTCCAACTTGTGTTTCTTCCAGTCCAGCATTTCTCATGATGTACTCTGCATATAAGTTAAATAAACAGGGTGACAATATACAGCCTTGATGTACTCCTTTTCCTATTTGGAACCAGTCTGTTGTTCCATGTCCAGTTCTAACTGTTGCTTCCTGACTGCAGCCATGAAATTAAAAGATGCTTACTCCTTGGAAGGAAAATTATGACCAACCTAGATAGCATATTCAAAAGCAGAGACATTACTTTGCCAACAAAGGTTTGTCTAGTCAAGGCTATGGTCTTTCCTGTGGTCATGTATGGATGTGAGAGCTGGACTGTGAAGAAGGCTGAGCACTGAAGAATTGATGCTTTTGAACTGTGGTGTTGGAGAAGACTCTTGAGAGTCCCTTGGACTGCAAGGAGATCCAACCAGTCCACTGTGAAGGAGATCAGCCCTAGGATTTCTTTGGAAGGAATGATGCTAAAGCTGAAACTCCAGTATTTTGGCCACCTCATGTGAAGAGTTAACTCATTGAAGAAGACTCTGATACTGGGAGGGATTGGGGGCAGGAGGAGAAGGGGACGACAGAGGATGAGATGGCTGGATGGCATCACTGACTCGATGGATGTGAGTCTGAGTGACCTCCGGGAGTTGGTGATGGACCGGGAGGCCTGCCTGGCGTGCTGCGATTCGTGGGGTCGCAAAGAGTCGGACACGACTGAGCGGCTGATCTGATCTGATCTGATCTGAAAGGTTAAGGTCTTTTGCCAAGGAGAATTGTAATCAGATCTTTAACCCTCCCTTTAAAAAACAAATATAAGTTTCTCACAGCCTTTAGATAATATCAGTGGACTGAGTAACAATAGACAAAACTAATGGGAGGCCTGATAACTTCATCCAGATCAATGGGAATTAGCTAAATGCAACTGTATGAGCTGACAAATATGTTTTATAACTTACTGACTTTGGGAAATATACTAACCTTAATGTTTGTTTTCCAGAAAAAATAAAACAAAAAAACAAAAAAAAAACCTTTCTCTTATCCTGTAACCTGCAAGTTGATAAAGTGTGTCCTTATAAACAAAAATGCAACATTTATCTTTTTCTATCTGACCGTGCCAAATTTGGATCAGCTTCTCAGCTGGCTCACCTGTGGGCTTGATATTTTACATACATATTATGCACATGGATATATGGCAAGTGTCTGTAGGATATATACCCTCTTTCCTTACAAAGTGATGATTGGGAGGTTTTTTTGGCCTAAAGGCCACTTGCTTTTTTCTGCCAGGAGCATTCGTAATGTCACAAGTGGAGTTAACAAATGAAGAGAAAGTACTTGGACCAGGCCACTCTGCACCCCATGCACTGGCCAGCCTGCAGACCCTCAGAGAGCGTGGCTGCAGCCCCGAGGACTGGGCGGGCCAGCTCGTGGAGCCAGCGGGGGAGTCTCTAGCCGGAAGGGCCTGGGCTGGCAAAGGAGCCTCCCGCCAGAAGGTCAGCGGGGGAGCCCCACTCTGTGGTGACAAGGACAGACACGAAGAGCTTGGGGGGAGTCGGGATGCTGTCTTGACGGTAAGTAGCCCACCGCATCACCAGTGTTTCTAGGGCTGTTTGAGCTCTTGTTGAGTTCAAGCGAGCATGTGTTAACTCTGCAGGCCAGGATCTCAGGCTTTGTGGTGACGAGCCTGGAAGCCCCCTGAGGCCAGTCAGCGCAGCACTGCGTGGTACCGGGTAGAACTTGCTCTGGACAAAGGTTCCTTCCTCACCAACTCTAGCCAGGCCCCCGAACCTTCCTGTGGACTTGGCCTTGGCCTCCATCTATGAAGCCTTCAGAAGGTTGACCTAGTTTCTAACAGCCCCGCTGCCTTCCCAAGTTAGTCCTGGGCCCTTCCCCAATGTGCCAGCCTGAGAAAACCCAGCCAAAGGAAAGTACTGCTCGCTCCATCCTGCAGGTAGAGCCCTGTGTCTGCGGGAGCCTAACCTTGCTGGCTGACCAGGGGTTGCAGGACGGCCCTCCTTCCCCACACCTGTAACCTGCCCCTCCAGAGCCCCCTCCCTCAACCCACCCCTCCTCCCTGAGCACCCAGTCTGTCCCCACCTTCCCTCTTCCTGCCTTTAAAATGCTCAGTCACCTCCAAGGAAATAGACATGGAGCTCAGTTCACACTGGTCTCTTTCCCTGGGACCACAGCGTGTTCCTGAGGAAAGTCTGATCCCTCTAATAGGAGTCTAGTCTGTGACTGCTGGATCCAAGCGCAGAAAGCCTGCCCACCACACTCCCACGGGTGACCCTGCTGACCTGCCTTTCTCCTATCTGAGGGTTTGGAGTAGGAGTTGGCTCTGCTCTGTTTGTTTTACTGAGTTTTGCTCTCTTCGCACGCAGCCACCGTGGTCAGCCAGGCCAGCGTGTCCTCCGTGTGGAGGTCCTAACTGCAAGCCCATCACAGGTGGGCCTGAGCGCCCGCCCCCAGGGGTGGCCATGGGCTTTGCCCCTAGTCACCTTCTTGGTCGCAGCCGATCTGCCTGCCCTATGATGTATGCTCATGCTCTCTGTACTGTTCAGATTTTCTCGAGGATCTGCCCTGCCCTTACCCTCTTCCTGTCAATCAGGGTCTTCCTTGGGACCCAGTGTCACCTTGCCTTCACAGTGACTGCTGGCCCCCATGCTCGCCCCGCACCCGCCCTGCCACTGGCCCTGGGGAAGGGCACCCACATGTCCACCCCTGCTCAGAGCCAGGCCCCTGGGACACAGGCAGTCAGGATGTTCAGCGGCCGCATCCAGGGAGCTCCAGTGACCCTTTGGAATACAATAATGATGCTTCAGAATTTACTGAGTACCTTCCAGGCAGAGCGTTGCATCTGGAGCTAAGGACTGCTTTACTGATTCCCCAAACTCCAGGGGATGGGTGTGCTTCTCTGCATTTCGTAGACAGCAAGAGAGTCCATAAGAGGCGAGCTAGTTCCTGAAGACCGTAGAGCAGCAGGGCTGGGTTGGGGCGGGGGGGAGTCCCTCCCTGAGGGGCTGCCCTCAGAGATGACCCCTTGGCACATGTGGCCGCCACGGTGGCTCCACCTCGTATCCGATTCCTCTTGAGCTGAAAGAAGCGATTCTCAAGCTCCCCTGATGTGCTGGGCCTCCCCTCCTGTATTTGCTTCTCCTTGTCGGGAAACAGAACGATACCTACTGATCATCTCTCAGCTTTGGTGAACCAAGGTTCTGGACACGGTTAGCAGGTCCTCTGCTCAGGGTTTCACCAGGCTGAGATGAAGGTGTCAGCGTGGACTGTGGTCTCACCTAGGGCTGGAGTTCTCTTCCAAGCTGCCTGGTTCTCAGGAGAACTCAGTTCCCTGTGGCTGTGAGACTGAGATCTGCATACTCTTGCTGATGTCAGCTAGGGCCACTCAGCTCCCAGAGGTCACTGTCAGGTCTGAGCCATTCAGCCCCTCTAGTCAAGGTATGGAGCCGACTTCTCCAGGGCCAGCAGGACGGCTTCCTTCTTATTTATGAAAGTGAAAGTGGCTCAGTTGTGTCCAACTCTTTGCGACCCCATGGACTATACAGTCCATAGGATTCTCAAGGCCAGAATACTGGAGCAGGTATCCTTTCCCTTCTCCAGGGGAATCTTCCCAACCAAGGGATCAAACCCAGGTCTCCTGCATCACAGATGGAGTCTTTACCAGCTGAGCCACAAGGGAAGCCCATGCTTACTTATGCACTCACATGATTTGGTCATGCCTACTCAGAGTGATCCCCTTTTCATTAATGCAAAGTGAGCTGATTCAGTTCAGCTCAGTTCAGTTGCTCAGTCGTGTCCGACTCTTTGTGACCTCATGAACCGCAGCACACCAGGCTTCCCTGTCCATCACCAACTCCTGGAGTCCACCCCAACCCATGTCCATTGAGTTGGTGATGCCATCCAATCACCTCACCCTCTGTCGTCCCCTTGTCCTCCTGCCCTCAATCTTTCCCAGCTTCAGGGTCTTTTCCAAATAGTTCTTCACATCAGGCGGCCAAAGTATTGGAGTTTCAGCTTCAACATCATTCCTTCTAATGAACACCCAGGACTGATCTCCTGTAGGACAGACTGGTTGGATCTCCTTGCAGTCCAAGGGACTCTCAAGAGTCTTCTCCAACACCACAGTTCAACAGCATCAGTTCTTCTGCACTCAGCTTTCTTTACAGTTCAACTCTCACATCCATACATGACTACTGGAAAAACCATAGCCTTGACTAAACGGACCTTTGCTGACAAAGTAATGTCTCTACTTTTTTAGGGGCCTTGATTACATTCGCAAACTCCGTGTCATGTCACACAGTGTCACACAGGTGCAGAGAGGAAGCCCATCGTGCTCCCCCGTGTGGCCCCGCCCCAAGGGAGGGCGTCATGTAGAACACGTCATGTAAAACACGCGCACCTGGGGGAAGGCTTCGGAGCCCCGCCCACCACACACCGCCTCACTGGTCTCCAGCTCCTGCCAGGGCCAAGGCTGACCACTGCTCCTCCTCCGCTCTCAGGTGCCTGAGGGCGGGCCGTCCTTCCCGCTTGAAAATAAAGACAGTCACGTGGGTGTTTGATGTGCAGGCATTCAGAGACTGTGCGGCCCCCACGTGTCACCTGGTGATAGAGAGGAGCAAGTCCAAGTGCACACACGCCCCTGTCCTGCACAGTCTGCCGCCAGCCTGCCCTCCGCCCCATCCTGAGGCCCCTGCGGGCTGGGCCGCAGCGCTGGTTGTGAGAGCGGAGCTGGGTCTGCACAGATGCGGGCTGTGCGCTCTCCACCCGGGCCCTTCCACGCTGAGTAGGCTGTCCTCCCAGCTGAGCACGGAAGGTGGCTCTCTTCCCTGCCTCTGTCAGGCCACGCGCCAGACACGAGAGGCAGCTGTCCGGAGACAGGAGGGCGTTAACAGGAGCTCTGGTGATAGAGGTGGAGACGCGGATGCCGGAAGGAGCTGCAGCGAGATCTGAGCCCTGTCTACGGTTCACTGCGTCAGGTGTGAATATTCCTGTTCAGAGCCTCCCAGCCGTCTCCAAGGCAGCATGCACTTTTAATCCATCATTTCTATTAAGCAATGTCTGCGTATGGCAAAGGGAAAATCACGTGATTCAATAGGGCCCACTGTTGCTAAGTCACTTCCGTCGTGTCCGACTCTGTGCGACCCCACAGATGGCAGCCCACCAGGCTCCTCCGTCCCTGGGATTCTCCAGGAAAGAACACTGGAATGGGTTGCCATTCCCTTCTCCAATGCATGAAAGTTAAAAGTGAAAGTGAAGTCGCTCAGTTGTGTCCAACCCTCAGCGACCCCATGGACTGCAGCCCACGAGGCTCCTCCGTCCATGGGATTTTCCAGGCAAGAGTACTGGAGTGGGGTGCCATTACCTTCTCCAATAGGGCCCACAGTCAAAGCCAAAGTCTTTCTTTCCTTCTTCCGACCACACTCCGAGGGGTGAGCACGGGTTGCTGGTTTTCAGGTCTTCAGAGGGATCACCCTTTATGTCGTTTTGCTGTAAATCCTCAGAGATTTCCTCAGTGCCAGCTTCCAGATCTGCAACTTGGTATTCAGCCATTTCCTCCACCCCCTGTATTATCCTCATCTTTTATTATTAATGTATTATACTCATCTTTTATTTACAATGTTTCTAAATTCTGAGGACTCATTCAGGTTCTCCCATGATCCTTTTTCATAGCAATCTATTGCCATTTTAAAGCTGTATCTTCCTATAACAGTTACATATGCATTCTATATGTATGTATATGCAACATGCATGTATATTGAATGTACACATGTTATTATACTATATGCATATGTAGTTATGTGTGATTTATGCCTTAGTTTTCTATATATTACATATTATCTATGTGTGTGTTTACATATACACATATTATATCTATGTAATATGCTGTGTACATGCAATATTTGTACAACATGCACTCAATTAATAGTTGTATCCAATTACACACAATCGTCTATGTATCTTCTCCAGCTCTTTGGCTTCTCTGTCCTGCATAATCAGCTCGTTCATCTCACTTTCTCTGCAGTTGATAGTTTTCCTCACCTGTGGAGTTTCCTCTTCAGGGAGGCCTTTGGGATTAGTACAGGTGGAGGCTGGCAGGGCAGATCCTCCAGGCTGGCCAGCCAAAGGTGCTGGTGTGTGGGCTGCTGCAGCCAGTTCCAGAAGGGCTGATCTTTGCGCTCACCGAGAGCCCGCCAGGACCATGGCCTCAGCTAAGGGGCCCCTGCCTCGCTGTTTAGGAGCAAAGGGTAGAAAGTAAGGACTCAGCGCTGCAGTGATCCCATGCAGTGATTCCCTGGAGCCTGCTGCCACCGCCGCCTCTACGCCTGGAGACCCTGCTTTCTCCTGCCCTCTGGTGGGGACAGTGCCTGCTGACCTTCAGCTATTACTACTTAGATCCTGGTTTGTAACCGCTTCCTGCTCACCCCACCTGCGTTCTGTCTCTCAAGATTGCCTCAAAATTCACAGCCACTGACGCCTCCTTCCCTGTGTTCCTGCATTTATTTATTTTCTTACTTTTCAAAACTGTCTTTCCCATCCTTTCAGTAGAACTCCCGCAGGAGGGGCAGAGCTGCCTGGGCCACACCTGCAGCACCAGCCTCGTCACGTCCTGCTAAGGCTGTCACCACCTCCTCTCAAGACGGACAGCACGGAGACCTGGACTTAGACGCTGCCTGAGGACTGAACGTACTCACGCAATAGGAGTGTGGGTTTGCCATGCTTTCTCACGGGGAGCAGAACCCAGGCCCCATTGTCAGATATCCTGATTCAGTTGGTCAGGATGAGTTCAAGACTTCAGCAAGGGCACCTGGTCATCTGATGGCAAGGCTCAGGCTAGCTTCAGGGAACTGGGCTATCCTGGAGATGGGTAGTCTGGGTTTGACCCTCCTCTGTTACTTATTGGCCTTGGGAGAGTCAGTCCCACTCCTCAAGCTGTATACAGCAGGAAGAGCAGC
Organism: Tragelaphus eurycerus; assembly: GCA_935064755.1. Classification (NCBI taxonomy): domain Eukaryota; kingdom Metazoa; phylum Chordata; class Mammalia; order Artiodactyla; family Bovidae; genus Tragelaphus; species Tragelaphus eurycerus. The sequence goes on from CAKXYN010000112.1 coordinate 5,282,534, forward strand.
CCCTCCCTCCTAGCTTGACTGGTTAAGTAAGTGGTAAAGTGCAGCAGAGGACCAAGAAGAGCAGGAAGAAGCCCCTGAGGTACCAGTATAGCCCAGCTCCTGATCCCGTGGGGCTGGGGTGGGGAACGTCCGCTGGTGGCCCTGGGCTGCAGCCTCTCAAGTGGTGAAGTTCAAGCTGCACCACCCAGGCAGTGTCTTCATGAGATGGTGGACCATGAGGACAATCGAGTTCTTCGCAAAGGGACTCGGGCTCAATGCCACCTGGATCTTCCCGACAAATTTCCCAGGTCATTCTGGCTGATTCCTCCTTGGATGGCAGGCATCTTGCTGTCAGTCCTCTCAGCAGAATATCCATCTCTCACACGCTCAGATAATTTGCAATTGCTAATCTACCATTCTGAGGAAAACTCCCCAGGTGCATTAGAACTATACCTGATGTAAAAGAAAGAGAGGCCATCCAGCCTTTGATGGGGTTAGCTGGTTGTTTGGATGGAGAGACCATCTGCCTGAGGTGTGCGTCACCCTCACTCGCATGTGTGTGCATGTGCTTGTCTAAGTGCCTTAGTATAACAAGGAAGAACAAATCTGACTCCATATTAGGTTTGCTTCATTTACCCTAACCTTTGTATTCTATTGCTTCTGCTTCAAATTAATCACTAAAAGAATGTTGCCTATTTCCTGAAATATACAGGGTAACCCATTCTCAAGGCTCTGACCTATAAGATATAATGTTGTCCATTCATTTAGAAATAAAGAGTTGCAAAACAGAGAATAATATTTGTCTTGTTGGAGGTTTACAGGAACATCACGACCTGACCTAAGGACAGCTGCAAGGACAAAGGATTCCCATACCAAGAAGTTTGCACCAACCAGCCACACCCCTCCCTCACCTTGCCTTTTAAAATGTTTTGCTGAAACTCTTCAGGAGTTTGGAGTTTGGGGAGGCATAAGCCACCTGTTCTCCTTGGTTGGCCCTGCGATAAAACTTTCTCTTCTCCAAACTCTGACATTTTCATTTGCTTGGCCTCACTGTGTGTCAGGTAACAGTGTGATGATATGCCCTTGATGGCACCTCACTTCTATTCAGAACCAAGTAATCTTCCTTAAATACCTGTTCTTGGTAATAGGCATTTTCATTTTCTGTGCAGAAGAAACAAAGAGCTACAGTGTTACTAACACTCATCTACTGTTAGAGACTTAGTAAGAATAGCATCTTCATGATGAGGCAGACTTCCATGGTATTTCCAAAGATTTTGAAGTAACCTCTGAATGCTGAGTACAAAATCGAAGCCATACACAGAACAGATCTTACTGTCCTTTGAAAGATGAGACGACATCAATTGGTGATAAATCAAGTGATTAAAATGAAGTGGAAAAAGTTTTCCTTTCTGATCTAACATGAAGGTCAGTGGTTAGAAAAGAAAGCTGATTTTGAATATCAGAGCAGATGGGTCAGAGTTCATCTTGATAAATTTCAAAGGAAAAAAGAATGACCTTGATTTAAACTGTCAGTATATAGCTCTTCAAAAGAGAAGGGAGGTTGTTTCAAAATATACCCTTCTTTCTTTGATCCTGTCATGGAGCTGAAAGATGAAATACATCATAATAAAATGGATGTCAGTTTAAAAAAATGTCTAGAAATCATGATTTTATCAGAGACAGGGAAGAAGGAAGGAAGGAAAAGGGGAAAGGGAACTCACATTGAGTGTGGGGATTCTGAGAATCAGGATTCTGAGAATCAAGTGTATTTCCTTCTAGCCCAAATGCAGGAACATGGAAATATGAAAAAACTAGAATAATATGGAACTGTTTGTTTCCAACTCATATTTTCTGTCATTCCATTTCATATTTTAATGAACTTTTAGGGAAAATTGAGTTTTCCATTTCTCTTTTTCAAATCCTATGAGCTCTCCTGCCCCCACCCCCAGTGAGTCTGCACTGGGAACGAAGCAGGGTTGCACCAGGAACACCAGGGCATCCTCCTCAGACCACAGGGTGCTGGGGTGCTAGAATAGCCCGGTCCCCTGTACCATATATGGGACCCTGGTTTCTTAGGTCACAGGCACCCCGACCAGCTTCTGTCCACCCCTGAGAGCGCTCCTGCTCCACTAGCCCCAAGGCTGAGAATGAGACCAGGGGAGGCTTCTCTCCCTGCATGAGAGTTTTGGTGTAGCTTGAGTGCAGATCCTGAAGGCTTTTCAAAATTCTTTTCCCATAGAAAACAGCTTCTCAGTACTCTGGTCTGACATTCTTAAATACACATGTTAGTCTGTTGATTCAGAGGGAAGCTCCTCACCCTGCAACGTTGTTTTCTGCTCTTCACTACCATACCTGACTCAGTCTCTGAGGCCTCCTGGCTCTCCTAGCCATTGTTCTCCTGATCCACTGGCACAATGTTTGTTACACATAATAACAGCAGTAATAACAATAACGCTTCTTCAGATATAACAATGTATAAAGATAACTATATAACATGACCAGGTGGGATTTATCCCAGGTAGTCAAGACTGGTTCCAACATTAGAAAATCAGTTAATGTAATTCCTCACACCAAGAGATAAAAGAAGAAAAACTCATGTGACATCAATAGATGCAGAAAAAGCATTTGACAAACTCTAACACCTACTCACAGAGAAGGCAATGGCACCCCACTCCAGTACTCTTGGCTGGAGAATCCCATGGACGGAGGAGCCTGGTAGGCTGTAGTCCATGGGGTCGCTAAGAGTCAAACACAACTGGGCGACTTCACTTTCACTTTTCACTTTCATGCATTGGAGGAGGAAATGGCAACCCACTCCAGTGTTTGTGGCTGGAGAATCCCAGGGACGGGGGAAGCCTGGTGGGCTGCCGTCTATGGGGTCGCACAGAGTCGGACACGACTGAAGCGACTTAGCAGCAGCAGCAGCATCAACACTTACTCATTATTAGAAAAAAAAAAAAAAAAAACTCTCAGTGAACTAGGAATAGAGGAAATGTTATGCAACTGGATGAAGAACATCTACCAAAAATCCACAACAAATATACTTACTAGGGAGAAACTAGAAGCCTTCCCATTGAGACGAGGAAAAAGACAAGGTTGTTCCCTCTCACCATGTTTTTCAACAACACACTGGAGTTCTAGCTAGCAGTAATACAAGAAAAGAAAATATATACAGATTGGAACAAAGAAATAAAACTGTCTTTGTTTGCAGATGACAGTATCATCTATGTGGAAATTCTGATAGAACTGACAAAACTACTCCTGGAGTAATACGTGGTTGCAGCAAGGTTGCAGGATACAAAGCTAACACACCAAAGTCAATTGCTCTCCCATATACTAGCAATGACCAAGTGAAACTTGGATCATTTCGATTTGAGTTCCTAGGGCTTGAATTAAGATGCAGCTTCTCTTCATTTTCCAGTCATGGTGTTTTCTCTCTGTCTGCTGCTCTCTACCCTGTCCTGTCCTCCAGCGCAGGCCGGGAGCCGAGGGCGCAGGGATGAGCAGCCCTGCGTCCTTCCCACCCAGGGCCCCAGCAAGCAGCGTCCATCAGCAGGAATGACACTCAGTGCTCACTTGGTCCCCATTGGCCCGGAAAAGAGTTCCAAGTCAGGCAGTGATTTACTTATTACAGTTTCTAATGAAATGTGCACTTTTATGATCAGTAAGTAGCAGGTCTTAGTAAAGTACAATAAATGTTTATAGTCTGAAGCACTGTACTTTCTCCTAGGAGACCAAGGCATTAAAAAGGACATATTTTCCTCTAACTCTACAGAAGTAAAAAAAAAAAAAAAGTGGATTCTTTTTGGGGGAAAAAAAAAAAAGGGCCCTGAGAATTTTAAGGTATAGAAGATGACATTTCTAAAAAGAATGTAGTTTTTAATCATATTAAAAGAGAATTAGGATTTAATGTGGGAAAATAAACAATTTTCTTGGCACCTGGATCTGCTCACAAATTCTACATTCTGAGGGCCTAATTCTGTAGAATTGTTACATTATTGTGAAGAATCCAAGTTAGATATAAATTTACTCATTCAAGTTTCTTTTAAAGAAGTCCAGAGTAAATTTTCCTACTTTGGGCATGTACCATGAGAACTTTGAGTGTGAGGCTCAAAGGACCCTGAATTGTTGATGACATTTTAAATACTGTTTTTAACTAAAGCAAATAGAATAGCTTAATCTATCTGAAATTGTTGTTGTTTAGTTGCTAACTTGTTTCTGACTCTGTTGAGACCCGTTTAACTCCTTTGTAGCCCACCAGACTCCTCTGTCCATGGGATTCTCCAGGCAAAAATACTGGAGTGGGTTGCCCTGCCCTCCTCCAGGGGATCTTCCCCACCCAGGGATCGAACCCCAGTTTCCTGCATTGCAGGCAGATTCTCTACTGTCTGAGCCACCATTACTTGCTGTTTAGTTGATGTGCATTTTGGACTCAGGAAATGGTGTTAGATAAAAGGCAAATTTCAGCAATTTTATTTGAATTCAAAATGGATCATAAAGTAGTGGAGACAACTTGCAACATCAACAGTGCATTTGGCCCAGGAACTGTTAACAAACGTACCGCATAGTGGTGGTTCAAGAAGTTTTGCAAAGAACAGGATAGCCTTGAAGACGAGGAGCGTAGTGGCTAGCCATCAGAGGTTGACAGTGACCAAATGAGAGCAATCATCAAAGCTGATCCTATTTCAACTACGCAAGAAGTTGGCAAACAACTCAATGTCAATCATACTACAGTTGTTTGTCATTTCAAGAAAATTGGAAAGGTGAAAAAGCTTGATAAGTCCCTCATGAGCTGACCAAAAGTCAAAAAAAAAAAAAAAAAAATCATTGTTTTAAGTGTTATCTTCTCTTATTCTATGCAACAACAGTGAATCATTTCTTGATCAGACTGTGATGTGTGATGAAAACTGGATTTTATATGACAACCGGTGGTGATCAGCTCAATGGTTGGACAGAGAAGAAGCTCCAAAGCACTTCCCAAAGCTAAACTTGGAGCAAAAAATAGTCATAATCGCTGTTTGGTGATCTGCTGACCATCTGATACACTGCAGCTTTCTAAGTCCCAGCGAAACTATTATATCTGAGAAGTATGCTTAGCAAATCAATGAGATGCACCGAAAACTGCAATGCCTGCCGTCAACACTGGTCAACAGAAAGGGTCCAATTCTCCATGACAATGCCAGAATGCATGTCACACAAGCAACACTTCAAAAGTTGAATGTGTTGGGCTAGGAAGTTTTGCCTCATCTGCCATATTCACTTGACTTCTCACCAACCAACTACCACTTCTAGAAGTATCTTGAAAACTTTCTGCAGGGAAAACACTTCCACAACCATCAGGAGGCATAAGGTGCCTTCCAAGAGTTCTTTGAATCCAGCAGCATGGATTTTTATGCTACAGAAGTAAACAAACTTATTTCTCATTGGCAAAAATGTGTTGATTGTAATGGTTCCTATTTTGACTAATAAAGATGTGTTTGAGCCTGGCTATAATGATTTAAAATTCATGGTCCAAAACTGCAATTATATTTGGACCAACCTAATATTATAAACCTTCCTTCTTCAAAGTAGGGTGGTATTGAAAAATGAAAGAGCAGCAGGCCAATGAATCAGCATAAAGTCCTGAACCAACGGGCAGCCTTAGAAAGCATCACTACAAACAAAGCTAGAGGAGGTGATGGAATGCCAATTGAGCTATTTCAAATCCTGGAAGATGATGCTGTGAAAGTGCTGCACTCAATATGCCAGCAAATTTGGAAAACTCAGCAGTGGCCACAGGACTGGAAAAGCTCAGTTTTCATTCCAATCCCAAAGAAAGGCAATGCCAAAGAATGCTCAAACTACCACACAATCGCACTCATCTCACACACTAGTAAAGTAATGCTCAAAATGCTCTAAGCCAGGCTTCAGTAATACGTGAACCATGAACTTCCAGATGTTCAAGCTGGTTTTAGAAAAGGCAGAGGAACCAGAGATCAAATTGTCAACATCCGCTGGATCATGGGAAAAGGAAGAGAGTTCCAGAAAAACATCTATTTCTGCTTTATTGATTATACCAAAGGCTTTGACTGTGTGGATTACAATAAAGTGTGGAAAATTCTGAAAGAGATGGGTATACCAGACCACCTGATCTGCCTCTTGAGAAACCTGTATATAGGTCAGGAAGCAACAGCTAGAACTGGACATGGAACAACAGACTGGTTCCAAATAGGAAAAGGAGTACGTCAAGGCTGTATATTGTCACCCTGCTTACTTAACTTCTATGCAGAGTACATCATGAGAAATGCTAGGCTGGAAGAAGCAAAGCTGAAATCAAGATTGCCAGGAGAAATATCAATAACCTCAGATATGCAGATGATACCACCCTTATGGTATAAAGTGAGGAGGAACTAAAAGGCCTCTTGATGAGAGTGAAAGAAGAGAGTGAAAAAGTTGGCTTAAAGCTCAACATTCAGAAAACGAAGATTGTGGCAACTGGTCCCATCACTTCATGGGAAATAGATGGGGAAACAGTGGAAACAGGGTCAGACTTTATTTGGGGGGGCTCCAAAATCACGGCAGATGGTGATTGCAGCCATGAAATTAAAAGACACTTACTCCTTGGAAGGAATGTTATGACCAACCTAGATAGCATATTCAAAAGCAGAGACATTACTTTGCCAACAAAGGTCTGTCTAGTCAAGGCTATGGTTTTTCCAGCAGTCACGGTATGGATGTGAAAGTTGGACTGTGAAGAAAGCTAAGCGCCAAAGAATTGATGCTTTTGAACTGTGGTGTTGAAGAAGACTCTTGAGAGTCCCTTGGACTGCAAGGAGATCCAACCAGTCCATCCTAAAGGAGATCAGTCCTGGATGTTCTTTGGAAGGACTGATACTAAAGCTGAAACTCCAATACTTGCCATCTCATGTGAAGAGTTAACTCATTGGAAAAGACCTTGATTGTGGGAGGGATTGGGGACAGGAGGAGAAGGGGAGACAGGACAAGATGGCTGGATGGCATCACCGACTTGATGCACATGAGTTTGGGTGAACTCTGAGAATTGGTGATGGACAGGGAAGCCTGGCGTGCTGCAGTTCATGGGGTTGCAAAGAGCCAGACGTGACTGAGCAACTGAACTGACTGAAGGACAAATGAAAAAATAGAGAATGCTATAAAAATGCCTTCATAAGCCAGTAAGTAGAAGAATTCTCAAATGTTATGACAGCTGGATAGCTATTTAAACAAGTAAAATGGGACCTGTGCCTCAGTCTCTTACATCAGAGTATATTACACATGTAACAGAAATTTAAATGTAGAACAAGAGTAAACCTCCTTATCACCTGGAGTAAGAAACCTCCCCAATTATGGCTCAAAATTCAAAATGTAGAAGCAATGAAAGGAAATACCAAAACCTTATGAAAAACCAAGATATATAGAGTGAAAATAGCCCTTCACCATACAAACAGATGAGCTTCCCAGGTGGCGCTAGTGGTAAAGAACCTGCCTGCGAATGCAGGAGACAAGAGTTTAGTTCAGTTCAGCTCAGTCGCTCAGTCGTGTCCAACTCTTTGCGATCCCATGAACCGCAGCACGCCAGGCCTCCCTGTCCATCACCAGCTCTCGGAGGTCACTCAGACTCACATCCATCGAGTCAGTGATGCCATCCAGCCATCTCATCCTCTGTCGTCCCCTTTTCCTCCTGCCCCCAATCCCTCCCAGCATCAGAGTCTTCTCCAATGAGTCAACTCTTCGCATGAGGTGGCCAAAATACTGGAGTTTCAGCTTTAGTATCAGTCCCTCCAAAGAAATCCCAGGGCTGATCTCCTTCAGAATGGACTGGTTGGATCTCCTTGCACTCCAAGGGACTCTCAAGAGTCTTCTCCAACACCACAGTTCAAAAGCATCAATTCTTCGGCGCTCAGCCTTTTTCACAGTCCAACTCTCACATCCATACATGACCTCTGAGAAAATCATAGCCTTGACTAGATGGACCTTTGTTGGTAAAGTAATGTCTCTGCTTTTGAATATGCTATCTAGGTTGGTCATAACTTTCCTTCCAAGAAGTAAGCGTCTTTTAATTTCATGGCTTCAGTCACCATCTGTAGTGATTTTGGAGCCCCCAAAATAAAGTCTGACACTGTTTCCACTGTTTCCCCATCTATTTCCCATGAAGTGATGGGACCAGATGCCATGATCTTCGTTTTCTGAATGTTGAGCTTTAAGCCAACTTTTTCACTCTCTTCTTTCACTCTCATCAAGAGGCTTTTTAATTCCTCTTCACTTTCTGCCATAGGGTGGTGTCATCTGCATATCTGAGGTTATTGATATTTGGTTCAATCCCTAGGTTGGGAAAAAATCCCCTGGAGGAGGAAATGGCAATACACTCCAGTATTCTTGCCCAGACAATCCCATGGACAGAGCAGCCTGGTGGGCTACAGTCCATCAGGTTGCAAAAAGTCACACAAGGCTAAAGTGACTTAACACACAGCACATAAGAAAGGATGACCAACCTCACTCAAAAAGGAGAAATACAGGGAATGTGTGTGTGTGGAGGGTAACGGTGGTGAAATGGGAGAAGGGGTCAACAGGCACCAACTTCCTGTTACAAAATATATAAGCCCTGGGGGTATGATACACAGCATGATGACTATGGTCAATTATACTGTATTGCATAATTGAAACTTGCTAAGACTATATCTCAACAGTTTACAAAAACATGTAATTATATTTGATGATAGGTGTTAACTAGACATAGTGATGATCATTTTATAATATATACAAATATAAAATCATTATGTTATACACCTGGAGCTAACATAATGTTATGTGTCAACTATATCTCAATTAAAAAAAAGAATTTGGAAAAGACATGCAAATAACAAATTTTGTGATACATGTTATAAGTAAAGTTTGAATTCTAGACGAGTTAAAATAACTAACGTAAAGATTATTTAGATTGAGATAAATGTTGACATTCAAGTTCAAGATTTCACTTATATCATCAATCTGTATTTCTCTACAAGAGATTGTGTTTATCATATACACATGATTAATTTCAATGAATTAGGAAAGCTGAAACATGCAACTCTAAAACTACTGAATATATAATATAATCTTTCTTCAAACCAAGAGATTTGTTTTTAAACAGAGGGAACTTTTCTTATTGTTCTGATTCCAACCTAAGCAGGAGTTGTTTCTAACAGGAGCAGGGAAGATTAGGCAAACACACCACCAGTGTCTTTACCTCACTCAAACTGGACTTCCCTAGTTGATCATGGAACATTTAGTATTGTTGAATCTGTATTCAACTGCAGAAACTTTTCCAACCTAGTGTTCAAGTGAGTCCCAACAATTCATCCCTTAACACCTATTACCATTCCCTGCTTTTGCAAATACAATCTTTAAATAGGAGAAGAAATCATAAATTTTCAGTGTACAAACATTTAAGACCTCATAATTCTGAACAAAAGAAAAAACTAGGAGAAATACAAATGAAAACTAAGTTGATGGGAAACAGCAAGGTCCTGTTATAGAACACAGAGAACTGTATTCAATAACCTATGATAAACCATAATTAAAAATAATGTTTAAAAGAAAGAATGTGTATATACAGAGTAAGTCCCCTACATATGAATGAGCTCAGTTCCAAGAGCACATTTGTTAAGTCCAGCGAAATTAGCGGTATCCAGCTAACACAATCAGCTATATAGTGCTGTACTGTAACAGGTTTACAATACTTTTCATACAAATAATACATAAAAACAAACACTGAAAATAAAGAAAACATTTCTAATTTTACAGTACAGTGCCTTGAAAAGTACAGCAGTACTGCAACAGATACACAGGGCGTAGCATTGAATGAACAGGCAAGAAGAGTTAGTGACTGGAGGAGGGAGAGGAGGTGGGAGATGCTAGAGCTGAAGGGTTGTCAGCAGTAGGAGACGGAGGTCGAGCTTGCAATGTCACACATGCCTGACGCTTATGACGCACGTGTTTCTGTCTTTGAAAGTTCACACCTTAAACATTTAATGTAGGAGACTTACTCTATGTGTAACTGAGTCACTTTGCTATACAGCAATAATTAACACAGCATTGTAAATCAACTATACATCAATTTAAAAAATTTTAATAACTAAAATATTTTTAAATTATTATTATTTTTTTGGTTGTGCTGGGCCTTTGTTGTGGGCACAGGCTTTCTCACTGTGGTGGCTTCTTGTTGCAGAACATGGGCCCTAGGACTTCAGTAGTTTCAGCATGCAGGCCCAGTAGTTGTGGGCTTAGCACGGGCTTAGTCGCTCCGCGGCATGTGAGATCTTCCCAGACCAGGGATCAAATCTGTGTCCCCTGCATTGACAGGCAGATTTTGATCCACTGTACCACCAGGGAAGTCCAAAGGAAATTAAACTGAGATACCATTTCTCATCTACCAAGTTGACAAAAATACGAAAGATTGACAACAATTGCTGGAACGACCACGAGGAAGCAGGCCCTCTCAAATATTTGGGATGTAATGCAATACAGGGAAATTTGGCAATCTGGTGCAAAATGACATATGTATTTACTCTTGATTCTACAATCACACTTCTCAGAATCTAAAGACACAGTTGCAAAAATGTGAAAAGATGTAGCCAAAAGGGTATTCATTGCAGCAAAGGACCAGAAATAGCCCATATGTCAAAGTAGCAGGATTGAATATGTATACTCTGAAATGGTAAAAAGGAAAGAGGGCTCTGGGCAGTGGCTGTGTTAAGGTGGTTAAATTATTCTCCTGACTTTCGTATTGATTTAAGTAATTTTTCATCATCCCTGCTTTGCTCCTCAGATTAGCTATGGAGGAAGGTCAATAGACCAGTTTCCTACTACTGAAGCGAGAGCCTGAAGATGGCCCATGCTTGTTCAGGCCCTTGCCTTCTATTTGGGAATATAGATGTTTCTAAATGCCTTCTATTTGGGAATATAGATGTTTCTAATATGGATGTTTCTAAACTTTGAAAGGCATTGTTGTATAAGACTTACCACCTGCCTTCTTTACAGAGAAATATTTCGTTGCCATCACAATTCTTTTCCACTCTTTAAATTTATGAGTCTGGCAGCCCCTCCGGCTTCCATAGGCGGCCTCCACTTCAGCTGGCATCGTCCCTGGCTGCCTGCACACAACCATGTGAATGTTGTTGCTATAGCTTGAGATACCTCTTGGCTTCTCAGCACTTCACATCCCCCAAGTCTGTTTCTGTGTCCCTAGGCAGCACTGCTCACAGGGCAAGGGTGCCAGAAATTCAGCAGGACTGTTAGATGTCATGTCACAAGAAAATACACATTCTAGTCCTTTAGCACCAGAAAGCAACCTTATAAATAAAGAGAACTAAGGGAGATTGTGTTTATAAATAACAAGTATTATGGAAATTGTTAACTGCTACTCATATGGGAGGTATGTTACATTAAAATGCCAGCCGCATAGTTTCACCATCCCAAGACTTTTAAAATCTGGCTTGGCTCAGAGCTTGGTCCACCCAATTTGTAACTGGTATGAATAAACACTTCCATGCTAGCCTAAACACATTTCCCTTATGCTACCTAATCCTTCATTTCTTTCCCAACTCAACAGAAGTAAATTGAAGGTAACAATTTTATCATCCTGTAGAAAATTCCCGTCTAACTCATTAAAAAATATATATATCTTGGCCAGATGAACTGGCACATACTTCTCTGCACTGAAGATGTAAGAAAGATTCTAGAAGTGTAATAAAATTTGCCTTCTTCCATCCAAGATGAAAGCTCTTCACACTCAGTGCCCAGGACTGTGAGGCAGCAATTAACCTTGCTGGTCTCTTGGTCCAAGTTGGTTGATCCCAACCCATAGGAGGGTGGCTGACTAAAAAGATACCAAACCCGGGATCTTCCTCTGTGAGCTTCTATCTCTGCAGCAGTTTCTCAGGATGAACTCTATCTTCATACATGGAAGGGTCATCGCAGGAGCAGAGAGAGGACATAGGCAAGGAGGTGGCTTTGAATATATCACAAACCCTCTTTCTCATTCTAGAAGACCAAAAAGATCCACAGTTCTGACTTACAGAAAGAGTCATACATCAAAGCTCACCCACCTCCCCCCAGATAGAAAGGACATGTATTTTCAAAACAAAAATACGGTGAACTAAGGTTAAAACTGATAACACACTGGAATTACCAAGAGGTACAGCAAACCACAAGATAACCAACGGAGAAATCAGCTCTCTAAAACTCAAAACAGTAAACACTAGGAAATGTTAAGTGCAAATTAGAAATTAGGTATTTAAGAGATCTGCTTAAGGTATTGGAAAATGTTCCCAAAAGAAAAAAAAAAGTACCAAAGCCAGGTTTAAAGCATCAAAAGGAAGAAGCTAGCTGAGAAATCAGCAGTGGGCAAAGCAAGAGGATAGTGAGTGTCTGGAATGATGAGATCCATTTGGAAAAATGGCTACTAGTCATAAAAATGCACGTTAAGGCAACAAAAAGAAATGTATAACTAATAAATTAAAATATATATAAAGACAAAAATAGCAGGCTCTCAAGTGCCATGGAAGCTGGTTCCCTAGGGTGTATGTAAGTAGGCCCCACACCCCTTACCCTACACCTAAAATCTTCCCCAAGCAAGACAGAGCTCCCAGCTGCCGCATGGAAGAGGGAAGGGGGTAAGACTGAGCGGAAGGAAACAGAATGAGGGTCCTGGGGAAGAGGAGTGGAGGGACTAGACGGGAGGTCTGGAGTTTCCCCTCACTTGTGTTGCACAATGTACCACGCTCCCCCCGCCACCATCTCCCGTGCTGCTGTATTCTCTGCCTTTTCTGACGGATCAGTTCAGTTCAGCTCAGTTCAGTCACTCAGTCGTGTCTGACTCTTTGCAACCCCATGAATTGCAGCACCCCATGCCTCCCTGTCCATCACCAACTCCCAGAGGTCACCCAGACTCAGGTCCATCGCGTCAGTGATGCCATCCAGCCATCTCATCCTCTGGCGTCCCCTTCTCCTCCTGCCCCCAATCCCTTCCAGCATCAGAGTCTTCTCCAATGAGTCAACTCTTCACATGAGGTGGCCAAAATACTGGAGTTTCAGCTTTAGCATCATTCCTTCCAAAGAAATCCCAGGGCTGATCTCCTTCAGAATGGACTGGTTGGATCTCCTTGCAGTCCAAGGGATTCTCAAGAATCTTCTCCAACACCACAGTTCAAAAGCATCAATTCTTCGGTGCTCAGCTTTCTTCACAGTCCAGCTCTCACATCCATACATGACCACAGGAAAAACCATAGCCTTGACTAGACAGACCTTTGTTGGCAAAGTAATGTCTCTGCTTTTGCCTGATGGATGGGAAGGAGCAAATCCTTTACTTCCTAACAGACACCTGCATGGTGAGACAGTGTGCCGATGTTAACAGGGGTGTCTGCATGGTGAGACAGCATGTTGGTGTTAATAGGGGTGTCCGCATGGTGAGATAGCGTGCAGAGGTGAGATGCGTTTGCAAGGTGAGATGATAGCATGTTGATGTGAGATGATAGTATGTTGATGTTATTTAGAGTGTCCGCATGGTGAGATAGCGTGTTGATGTTAACCCCGGCATCCGCATGGTGAGATAGCGTGTTGATGTTAACCCTGGCGTCCGCATGGTGAGATAGCGTGTTGGTGTTAACCCTGGTGTCTGTATGGTGAGATAGCGTGTCGATGTTAACCCTGGCGTCTGCATGGTGAGATAGTGTGTTGATGTTAACCCTGGTGTCCGCATGGTGAGATAGGGTGTTGACTGTTGGTGGGAATGCAAACTAGTACAGCCACTATGGAGAACAGTATGGAGATTCCTCAAAAAACTGGGAATAGAACTGCCTTATGATCCAGCAATCCCACTGCTGGGCATACACACTGAGAAAACCAGAATTGAAAGAGACACGTGTACCCCAATGTTCATCACAGCACTGTTTATAATAGCCAGGACTTGGAAGTAACCTAGATGTCCATCCACAGATGAATGGATAAAGAAAGCTGTGGTACATATACACAATGGAGTATTACTCAGCCATTAAAAAGAATACATTTGAATCAATTCTAATGAGGTGGATGGAACTGGAGCCTATTATACAGAGTGAAGTAAGCCAGAAAGAAAAACACAAATACAGTATACTAATGCATATATATGGAATTTAGAAAGATGGTAACAATAACCCTGTATACGAGACAGCAAAAGAGACACTGATGTATAGAACAGTCTTTTGGACTCTGGGAGAGGGAGAGGGTGGGATGATTTGGGAGAATAGCATTGAAATATGTATAATATATTTGAAACGAGTCACCAGTCCAGGTTCGATGCCTGATAACGGATGCCTGGGGCTGGTGCACTGGGACGACCCAGAGGGATGGTATAGGGCGGGGAGAGGAGGGTTTGGGATGGGGAGCACATGTGTACTTGTGGCAGATTCATTTTGATGTATGGTAGGGGCAATACAATATTGTAAAGTTAAGCAAAATAAAATTTAAAAAAAAAAAAGAGGGAGAGGGTGTTGATGTTGCCAGAATAGCAACAAAGACCCAGCACTTGTGTTCTGCAAACAGACTTTTGTGGCAGAGAGAACCATCTGGTAGAGACCTCAGGGAAGCTCATGATGAAAAATCATTGCTCTTGCACAATCCATCGCAGGCTTGACACAGACACCAGAGCCAAGAGGAGGAGGTGGAAGGAGAGGCCACAGTGTCTGGTCAAGGGGCACAGGGTGCAGGGAGCTCCTTCAGACCTTCTCTCACTGGCTTCTTCCTGTCCTGACTTTTCCCCTTTTATTCAGACTTTTGTCACCTCTGTGTTTGTTCTGCTATCTCTGTCCTCTGACAGACAATATCACATTGATGCGTGTGTGTGTGTGTGTTTGCACACACATGTATGTATTTAAAAGCTTCTCAGCTTCTCATGCCTTTTTCCAACTGTATCCCTTATTCACTCGGCAAATATTTATTGACATCATACTCTGTGCCTGTCATGGTTCTGGGTGCCAGAGCTAGAGCCATGAACATCAGAGATTTCAGCCTCCTGTCTGCACAGACTTTATGTTCAAATAGGCAGCGGGCAGTGCGAAAAGGACACAAACAGAAGCAGCGCACAGACCACGACACCAGGTGACAAAGAGGCCTTTGAAGTAAATCCAGGAGAGTGACTAGAGAGACAGCAGAGGGGGTCAGGCAGGCGGAGGTGTGGGCGAAGGTATGATTCCTCCTGGGAACAATGCTCCTGGAGCTGACACACAGCAGGCTCAGCGTGTTCACTGTCGGAACTGTATGTACAGACATGAGCCAGAGGAGAGGTGCGGCGTGGGGCTGTGGAGGCAACCAAAAGCAGGCTGTGGGGCTTCCTCCACCATGGAAAGGTCTCTGTGAAGTCAATAGAGGGTTTCAAGTAGAGGGGTAACCTCATCTAACACACAAAGATCTTTCTGTGAAAATAGACCACAGTGGTGGTTTCTGGGCCATCTGGCAGCAGGAGGCTAAGGCAGCATCTTCAGGGAGAAAAGGCGGCTTGGGCAAGAACACTGCAGCAAGGATGGCACAGGTGAGGAGAGCTGCTTAAGGTATTCTGGGGGTAGAACCTGTAGAACTGGTAGACAACTCTGTCTCTCCCTGAGCTCTTACTTTGGTTTTACTTTCTCAAAGTTTGTCTTTCTTAACCTTTAAAAAACAAAGATCTGAACTAAATGCTCTGCATTGATTAGTCTTTCTGGAGAAGGTTTCGTACCTTAATTTTAAATGCTTCTTTTGAGCATATTATGATTGACTAAGAATAAAAAACCTTCTGATGTCTGTGACATAACTGCTTTTTTTAAATTTCTGTTTCTCAGTTTCTTTGATCAGTGTGCCAACAGCCGTTTTTCTTATTTGCCATTCCTAATGAATGTACCTTTCTTTTCGACATAGAGATATGAAAGATAGCTATAGCTGCATATTAAGGAAGTGAAAGGAGACATAAGATATGTGGGTGCAATCCCTGGGTCAGGAAGGTCTCCTGGAGGAGGGCAAGGCAGCTCACTCCAGTATTCTTGCCTGGAGAATCCTATGGACAGAGGAACCTGGCGGTCCTTAGTCCTTTGGTTCACAAAGAATCTGACATGACCGAACATCTCAGCCTGCAGGCAAGGAAGCGAGTGTAGCGACTGCTGCAGAAGCAGTGGACACCCCACCACACAGGCTGCAGCGGCCGAGTATCACTTCCCACACCTCACTGCACCATCAAGGCTCTTTGGAGAATTGGTTACTCCAGGGCTAAGGTAGGAAATGTACGAGATGAGTCTGGAATGCCATATTATCCAGGAGATGAGGGAAACTGCTAAGCACAACTGGAGTTACATCAAAAAGACTCAGAAATCAGTCTGAAGAATCCTCATGCACCAAATGCTATCTGTAGCTATTGAACAGCATCAGATATGTTGACATCTGTGAGTTAACTGTGACACAAAACAAAAATAGCAGGTTGGTCATCAGAGGAGGATGCTATAGAACCAGCTCATTATTCTGTCAATTAGTTAATAGCACTAAAAATATATATAATAAAAAGATTGACTTGAATGTCAGTGTATTGAGAGGACCTTGGGAAAGCTGATTTAACTTACTTCACTGAAAGGGGCAGTTAAACAGAGTTTTATTGCTGAGAAGACTCACAGAACCCAGTGGAAATGCTTATAAATATACAAGTTATTGCAGAAGAATCGAACGTATTGAATCTAATGTTACAGTGAGGACAGGTATCACTGATACATTTTGTCCCCCTGCAAGGCATCCAGAAAGATTAGCAGCAGCCTATGCTCCCTCTTGGAGAAGGCAATGGCACCCCACTCCAGTACTTCTGCCTGGAAAATCCCATGGACGGAGGAGCCTGGTGGGCTGCAGTCCATGGGGTCTCTGAGGGTCGGACACGACTGAGCGACTTCACTTTGACTTTTCACTTTCATGCATTGGAGAAGGCAATGGCAACCCACTCCAGTGTTCTTGCCTGGAGAATCCCAGGGACGGGGGAGCCTGGTGGGCTGCTGTCTATGGGGTCACACAGAGTCGGACCCGACTGAAGTGACTTAGCAGCAGCAGCAGCATGCTCCCTCTACGGGGAAGGCAATGGCACCCCACCCCAGTACTTTTGCCTGGAAAATCCCATGGATGGAGAAACCTGGTAGGCTGCAGTCCATGGGGTCACTAAGAGTCGGACACGACTGAGCGACTTCACTTTCACTTTTCACTTTCATGCATTGGAGGAAGACATGGCAACCCACTCCAGTGTTCTTGCCTGGAGAATCCCAGGGATGGGGAAGCCTGGTGGGCTGCCGTCTATGGGGTCACACAGAGTCGGACACGACTGAAGCGACTTAGCAGCAGCAGCAGCAGCATGCTCCTTCTATGGAGAAGACAATGGCAACCCACTCCAGTACTCTTGCCTGGAAAATCCCATGGACAGAGGAGCCTGGTAGGCTACAGTCCATGGAATCGCTAGGAGTAGGACACGACTGAATGACTTCACTTTCACTTTTCACCTTCATGCATTGGAGAAGGAAATGGCAGCCCACTCCAATATTCTTGCCTGGAGAATCCCAGGGACAGAGGAGCCTGGTGGGCTGCCATCTCTGGGGTCGCACAGAGTCGGACACAACTGAAGCAACTTAGCAGCAGCAGCAGCAGCATGCTCCCTCTGAAAAGGCTGCAGTCAGCACACATTCACTGTGTGATCAGGAAGCAGAAGGAGAGGCAAGTGCTGAGCCTGCTGACAAAGCAGAGCAAAGATGTCAGATTGGGAGGGTTAAGTGTAAAAGACCCCAGAGACCATGGTCAGGGGCAGAGGCTGACGACTATTCCATCATATGGAACTGTATTCCATTGCATATCACATTGTGAGGTTTTCCAGTTTTTAGCTATTTTGAATAAAGTTTTAATCAACAAGTCTTTTCTGTGTGCGCATATTCTCATTTCTTTAGAGCAAGTGCCCAGGGTTAGAGTAGCCAAACACAGATGTTTTATGTAAACCTATGCCTGATTGAGGTTTGAAGAAAACAGAAAAATTCTATAAAGCAATTTATGCTTCAATAAAAAATAAATTAATTTTAAAAAACGATCCAGTATTATTCTGAAGTGGTTGCCCTGGCTTGCACCCCCCAGCGATGGTGGAGAGTCAAGCTGCCGCACCCTCACCTCGCGCCATGCTCTCATGGCCTGTCACGTGACCATCCTGGTGAGCGTGCAGTTGTACCACCTGGGCCTGGAGTTTTCTTTATGAGAACTTAAAACCTGTCTTCAATTTATACAGACATATTTGGATTTCTTACTCATCTTGTATTAGTTTTGGAAAATTGTTTTTCAAGGAAATTATTCATTTCATCTAATCCATTGACTATACTGACATAAAGTTATTTGCAAGGTTCCCTCATCACTCTTTTAATGCCTGGAAGTTTGTAGGGATAATGTAATCCTATTTAACATCTCTTTTCCGTTCTACTGTTGTTGCATATTTTAAATTCACTTAAGTTATAAATTTCACAATAAATTGGTATTAGGTTTGCTTAAACAATAGTTTGCCTTTTAAAGATATTAAGAAATGAAGACTATTATGGAGTCTTGAGCATTTTGCATTTATTGTACCCAATATATTTCATTGCCTTCTGCTGATTTGGATTTCCATCTGGTTTACTTCCCTTTAGGCTGAAGAATTCCTTTTAGTTTCTCTCTCTTTTAATTCAAGTGAGCCAGTGATGAATTCTTTAGGCTTTTGTTTATCTTAAACTCTGTTTATTTCCCCTATATTTTGACAGATTTCTGCTGGATATAGAATTATGAATTGAGGGTGTGTTTTTTTTTTTTTTCCTTTCAGTGCTTTAGAATATTTATCTCCTGGTCTCCATTTTTCTAAAGAGAAGTACCTGTCTGTCATATCATACCTCTATTTGTAATGCATGTTTTTCTCTGGCTGCTTTCAAGACTTTCAAAATCTTTTTTTCTTGATTTTTAGTTTAACTCTGATGCCTAGTTATATTTTTCTTTACGCCTCCTGCTTAGAGTTTTCTGAGCATCTTGTAAGCTCATGGAAGCTTATGCTTTTTACCAAATTTGGGAAATATCTGGCCGCTATTTTCTCAGATATTTTTCTTGCCCTATTTTCTTTCTGTCATTTTCTGAAATTCCAGTTATACATGTATTAGGCCACTGAATATTGTCCTAAAGATTAATGACACTGTACTTACTTTTTAAAATATATTTTTCTCTGTTATTCAGATCAGGATAATTTACATTTACCTACCTCTATATGTGCTGAGAACACTTCTGTCATTGTCAATTTTCTGTTAAGCTCATCCAGTAAAATTTTCATTTCACGTTCAAATACCATGGTTGAGGTTTTTTCTTCCGCATCTATTGCTTCCCCTGTAGGTGTCAAAAACCTCACCTCTGTTTTGGAAGGACATACACGTGCCTGTGCTATTTAACAGGATGAAAATCTGCTAGGACAGCTCTGAGCAAGCTCAACTTAGTAGCTGGACATAGGGAAAAACACTCTGCTGGGAAACTTATGATAGCAATTGAGCATAGCAAGTCTATACATCAAGGCAAAGAGCAAAATGCTGTTCAGTGGCAGAGGGCACGTATATGTTCTTCCTGAATAGGTGAGGTTTTTGGTACCTGCAGGGGCAGCAGTGGGTGTGGAAGAGAAACTTCAGCTGGAGCATTTGAACGTGGCTGGAAGGAGATGATGCGCTGTAGTTTGTCTCCCTGTTCAACAGGGGCTTCAGAGGACAGAGACAAAGCCCCATTCCAGCGTTTGTCTAGTAGTATATCAACCACTGTTTGTTGCTTGTCTGCAACAAAATTAGGAAGAAAATGTGATGTCAACGTACTGCTTTCTTCATTGAGCAGGTTTTGTCTAATTAATAGTGAACCAGTTGATCCAAAACACACTTTAAGAAGCACAATGTGTCCTTGTAATCTTGATGGTTATAACAGTGTGTGATACATAGTAGGTGCTTAACAATTATTTATTCACTTTATGAAACAGTTTTCTGCATGGAATGGTTGATTTTTAGATTAGTCATAAGAGGACTCAGGCCTTGTTGGGAAAGTAGTTCTTTTATAAGACAATCACTTTTCTCTCAACAATTCCTTCACCAGTAAAGCAGCATATTACTTTCTGTATCTGACTTGAGATCCTGAATGTGGGAGACCTGGGTTCAATCCTTGAGTCAGGAAGACCCTCTGGAGAAGGGAATGGCAACCCATTCCAGTATTCTTTGCCTGGAGAATTCCGTGGACAGAGGAGCCTGGCAGGCTACAGTCAGTCCATGGGATCGCAAAGAGTTAGACACTGAGCGACTAACACTTTCACTTTTCATTGATCAGTCAACCTATAATCTATCTGGATCAGTCAGTTTATTATCTATCATAAAGATAATATGCTACTTATCCAAGCATGAATTTGGTTAATCTATAATATAAAATTTGATGTCCTTTATTTCTTCATTGCCTGCCCATCCTCTCAGGGTCCAGTCAAAGCAAGCATTTACTCAGTAAATAACTAATTGGTCTCACCTCTTTGGGGTTGCTATGGGTTAAACTGTGTCCTCCATCCCTGCCCCTAATTTAAATGCTGAAACCCTAATTCACAGTAAAACAGAATGTAACCTAATTTGAAAATAGTCGTTCAGTGTAATTAGTTAAGATGCTGCTGCTGCTGCTGCTGTTAAGTCGCTTCAGTCGTGTCCGACTCTGTGCAACCCCATAGACAGCAGCCCACCAGGCTCCCCCGTCCCTGGGATTCTCCAGGCAAGAACACTGGAGTGGGTTGCCACTTCCTTCTCCAATGCATGAAAGCAAAAAGTGAAAGTGAAGTCACTCAGTCGTGTCCGACTCTTCGCGACCTCATGGACTGCAGCCTACCAGGATTCGCCATCCATGGGATTTTCCAGGCAAGAGTACTGGAGTGGGGTGCCATTGCCTTCTCTGTTAGTTAAGATGAAGTCATACTAAAGAGGGTGGCCTTAACCCAAGATGACTCCTGTCTTTACAAAAAGGGGAAGTTTGGAGACAGACGTGCACACAAGGAGAACACCATGTGAAGATGAAGGCAGAGCTCTACAAGACGAGGAGTGTCAGAGACGGCCAGAGCACCGGCAGCAACTGGGGGAGGCCGGGGTCAGAGTCTCCTCAGCGCTCAGACGGAGCCAGCCCAGCGGACACCTGACGCTGGACTCCCAGTCAGACTGGGAGATAGTACAACATATTTCTGTACCCTAGGTTGGGGCGCTTTTTACAGCAGCCTCAGCAAATTGATACATTTAGTTCAGATTTTTGTATTTTTAAAAGTTAAAAAACAGAAACTGAGAAAGCAAAACAACTGTAAGAAAATAATAGAGGAAGTTCTACTATACTCTTCAGTATTAACATCTTATATAACTAGAGTACAATATCACAACCAGAAAATTAACATGAATAAAATTCATTAACTTAATTCAAATTTCACCATGCATTCATGTTTCACATGTATTCATGTGTGTGTATGTATGTATGTGTATTTAATTCTATGCTATTTCATTGCATGTGTTCCGTTCAGTTCACTTCAGTTGCTGAGTCATGTCCAACTCTTTGTGACCTCATGGGCTGTGAACATTTGTGTGCAGGTTTTATGTGCATGCACACCAGACCTCCCTGTCCATCACCAACTCCCAGAGCTTGCTCAAACTCATGTCCATTGAGTCGGTGATGCCATCCAACCATCTCATCTTCTGTCGTCCCCTTCTCCTCTTGCCTTCAGCCTTTCCAGCATCAGGGTTTTTCCAGTGGAAAGTTGCACATGTAGATTCACATTTTCACTGCTACAGTCAAGATGCAGAATAGGTGCATCATGAGGACCCCTATGGGTACCCTTTTCTAGCCAAAGCCACTTTCCTTCCTGCCTCCCAAACTACTGGCAACTACATTGGTTCCCCATCTCTAGTATTTAATCATCTCAAAAATGGAATGGAATCACAGTATATAACTTTATTTTATTTATTTATTTTTTTGAGCAGAGAAAGGTTTATTGCAGAGCTGAGCAAGGAGAATGGGGAGATCCTACTCAAAAGGCCCCATCTTCAGTATGTGCCCTTTAGAGATTGGCCCTGTTTTCACTAAACATGATTCCCTTGAGATCCATCCAAGCAGTCGTGTGCATCTATAGCTTATTTCTTTTATTGCTGAGCAATTAAATCCATGATGCGGATGTACCATCATTTGTTTATCCATTCACCTGTTACAGGAATTTCGTTTGCTTCCAGTTTCCAGCTATTATGAATAAAGTTGCTGCTGTGAACATTTGTGTGCAGGTTTTATGTGAATGCAAGTTTTAACTTACTGGGGATAAATGGCTAAGAGAGAAATTGCTGAACTGCAGGGTAAGCACTTGTTTTGTTTTCTAAGAAATTGCTTTATTACATATAAAATGTGCCAAGCAATAATTTTGCTCAGTATCACTCATATTTTTGCTCTGTTAAAAACAGTGATGTTCTGTGTTCAGTCTTCTGAACCTATTTCCCTGAACATTAGGCTTCAAAGATTTCTCTACTTTATTTCCCGTATCTTCAGTTTATTTATTTTCTTAGCCCTGTTGTTTTTCACTTTGTGGCTATATTACTGTCCATAGTCAGTGGTGGAACAAGTTGCTCTGATTGTGAACAAAGACACCATTTACAAATAAAATGTTCACTAGCAATTTTTTTTTTTTTTGGACTGATTCATAGAGATCAGGGTGCTGAGATTTAAGGACTTTGAATGTGAAAATCCCAGATGAAATATCAAATCACTAATCAAAGTGGATGTTCCAATATATAAGCCTGCAGGTGATGTTTAACAGTTCCTTCTAGAGAGAACATAGAGAAAAGGGAGCCCCACTACACTGTTGGTGGGAATGTAAACTGGTGCACCCATTATGAAGAACAGCATGGATATTCTTAAAAAACTAAAAATAGAGTTGCCATGGGCTTCCCAGGTAGCTCAGCTGGTAAAGAGTCCACCTGCAATGCAGGAGACCCCAGTTCTATTCCTGGGCCAGGAAGATCCCCTGGAGAAGGGATTGGTTACCCACTCCAGTATTCCTGGGGTTCCCTGGTGGCTCAGACAGTAAAGAATCAACTGCAATGTGGGAGACCTGGGATCAATCCCTGGGTTGGGAAGATCCCTTGGAGGAGGGCATGGCAACCCTCTCCAGTATTCTTGCCTGGATAATTCTCATGGACAGAAGAGCCTGGTCGGCTACAGTCCATGGAATCACAAAGAGTCAGACACGATTGAGCAGCTAAGCACAGCATAGCACAGAGTTAACACATGATTGAGCAATCCTACTCCTGTGCCTATATCTGCAGAAAATTCTAATTCAAAAAGACACATGAACCCCAATTTTAATTGCAGCGCTCTTTACAATAGGAAGCAACCTAAATGTTGCTAACCCTAAATGTCCATTGACAGAAGAATGAGTAAAGGAGATATGGTACATATATATAATGGAATATTACTCAGCCATAAAAAGACTGATTATAATGCCATTTGCCAAAACAAGGATGGACCTAGAAATAGCTCACGGAACTATGTTAAATATCTTGTAATAATGTTTAAATGGAAATGAATCAGAAAAAAGAGTATATAACCGAATCACTTTGTTGTATACTTGAAACACAACATTGCAAATTAAGTATGTGTGCGTGCATGCTAAGTCACTTCATTAGTGTCCAACTCTTTGTGACCCTACGAACTGTAGCCCATCAGGCTCCTGTGTCCATGAGATTCTCCAGGCAAGAATATTGGACTGGGTTGCCATGCCTTCCTCCAGGGGATCTTTCCGACTCAGGGAAAGAACACGTCTCTTGTGTTTTCTATATTGGAAGGCGGGTTCTTTACCACTAGCATCAAATGGTATACTTTAATTTTAAAAATACTGATTAAAAAAAAGTTTCATTCACATCCTCAAAAGTCTTAGAATTGTTTGGTTTTTTAACTTTTGTCACTCACTTGTGTCCAGCTCTTTATAATCTCATGGACTGCAGCACTCCAGGCTTCTCTGTCTATCACCAACTCCTGGAGCTTGCTCAAACTCATGTCCATTGAGTTAGTGATGGACTCACTATCCAACCATCTCATCCTCTGTCGTCCCCTTCTCCTCCTGCCTTCAATCTTTCCCAGAATCAGGGTCTTTCCCAGTGAGTCAGTTCTTCACATCAGGTGGCCAAAGTATTGGAGCTTCGCTTACTTCATTAATTATCTTCAATTTGTCAAGTTGGAAAAAAAAAAAAAAAAAAAAGCAAACTCCAGTTGGAATTAGTTTGAAAAATGTACAAAATCATCAGGTTAATTTGAGAGGTGCACCAAGGGATATGGCATACTTCTATATTTATTTGGATCTTTCTGTATCACCTCCGTAAAAGGTCACATTGACCAGCCACATGTTCACATGTTCTTCATCTCTAACATGGGGATGAAAATCCTTCTGCCTCAGGGCAAGAGGATGGAGATAAAGTCTAGGAAGTGAGCAAAACAGGCTAAGCAGGTGGTACTTGCTTCCCAAACGTTAACCATTATTGCTGCTATTGTTGGGGCTTGTTACACTTATTTGCTTATGTTTCAAGCTGATTTTTAATATTTTTCATTCAGTTCAGTTCAGTCGCTAGTCATGTCTGACTCTTTGTGACTCCATGGACTGCAGCACACCAGGCCTCCCTGTCCATCAGAAACTCCCAGAGCCTACTCAAACTCAAGTCCATCACGTCGGTGATGCCATCCAACCATCTCATCCTCTGTTGTCCCCTTCTCCTCCCTCCTTCAATATTTCCCAGCATCAGAGTCTTTTCAAATCAGTCAGTTATTCACATCAGGTGGGTAAATTGTTGGAGTCTTAGCTTCAGCATCAGTCCTTCCAGTGAATATTCAGGATTAATTTTCTTTAGGATTGAATGGTTTGATCTCCTTGCAGTCCAAAGGCCTCTCAAGAATCTTCTCCAACACCACAGTTCAAAAGCATCAATTCTTCAGCGCTCAACTTTCTTTACATTCCAACTCTCACATCCATACACGACCATTGGAAAAGCCATAGCCTTGACTAGACAGACCTTTGTTGGCAAAGTAATGTCTCTGCTTTTTAATATGCTATCTAGGTTGGTCATAACTTTTCTTCCAAGGAGCGTCTTTTAATTTCATGGCTGCAGTCACCATCTGCAGTGATTTTAGAGCCCAAGAAAATAAAATTTGTCACTGTTTCCACTTTTTCCTCATCTTTTGGCCATGAAGTGATGGTGCCAGATGCCATGATCTTCGTTTTTTGAATGTTGAGTTTTAAAACAGCATTTTCACTTTCCACTTTTATGTTCATCAAGATGCTTTTTGGTTCCTCTTTGCTTTCTGCCATTGGAGTGGTATCATGTGCATATCTGGGATTGTTATTTTTCCTGGTGATCTTGATTCCAGCTTGGGATTCATCCAGTCTGGCATATCACATGATGTCCTCTGCATATAAGTTAAAAAAGCAGGCTGATAATGTATAGCCCTGTTGTACTCTTTTTCCAATTTTGAACCAGTCAGTTGTTCCATGCTTAGTTCTGTTTATTCTTGACCTGATACAGATATCGCAGGAGACATGGATGGTCTGGTATTCCCATATCTTTAAGAATTTTACACAGTTTGTTGTGATTCACAGTCAAAAGTTTTAGCACAGTCACTGAAGCAGAAGTAGATGTGTTTCTGGAATGCCCTTTCTCTTTTTATGATCCAACAGATATGAGCAATTTGACCTCTGGTTCCTCTGCCTTTTCTAAATCTAGCTTGTATATCTGGAAGTTCTTGGTTCATATACTGCTGAACTCTAGCTTGAAGGATTTTGAGTGTTACCTTGCTAGCATGTGAAATGGGCATAATTGTGCTGAAGTTTGAACATTCTTTAGCATTGCCTTTCTTCGGGATTGGAATGAAAACTGACCTCTTCCAGTCTTGGGGCTACTGCTGAGTTTTCCAACTTTGCTGACATATTGAGTGCAGCTCTTTAACAGCATCATCTTTTAGGATTTTAAATAGCTCAGCTGGAGTCCCATC
This sequence comes from Tragelaphus eurycerus, assembly GCA_935064755.1. NCBI lineage: Eukaryota > Metazoa > Chordata > Mammalia > Artiodactyla > Bovidae > Tragelaphus > Tragelaphus eurycerus. Next base: position 5,308,574 of record CAKXYN010000112.1, read on the forward strand.
ACCTCCACTAGCTTTGTTTTCAGTAATGCTTTGTTTGTAGTAATGCCTCCTAAGGCCTACTTGACTTCACACTCCAGCCTTGTTGAACAAATTTAAAAGGTGTTAGTATTTTTTTCTATACTATATTATGAATAAAAGTTAATCTATTTTGAAGTTTCAACAGAGTTTCTCTGTTAGATGTTCTTCTTTGGGTGCTTTCGAAGGATAGATTTCTGAGAACAGTTTCAAGATCTTCTGGGGCTGATTAATATATTCAAAATGTTTTCTAGCAAACCATGTAACCCACAAGAGATTAATTTCCAAAATATACAAGCAATTCATAGAGCTCAATATAAAAACAACAAACAACCCAATAAAAATATAGGCAGAAGATCTATATGTATCTTTCTTCAGAGAAGACCTAGAGATGGCCTAGAGACACACGCAAAGATGCTCAACACGGCTAGTTGTTGCTGTCGTTCAGTCATGCATGTTCCAGGGAGGTTATCTTCACGTTGGCTATTTCCTGATTTCAGGTGTCAGCATGTCCTTCTTGCATTGACTGTTTCTCAGGTAACTTTAATTCAAAATAATGGATGTGCAAAAGTGGCATATTCTGCTCCCTCTCATCCCCAAGTAATTAACAACTAAACTCTTAAGTGTTACTCTTGGTTCACGTCACTTTCCTCATCCAAACATCCAACCTCTTGGCCAATCAATCAGCTCCACCCAGAAGACACAATTGCTGTTTTTCTGCTGCCCCTCCACTGCCTGGGTCTAAGCCACCTCCTAGTGAATCCACCATCCTGCCTGCTCCCTCAGGGTTCATAACCCATCTTCCATCTTTCAAAAGGGAAAATCAGACTCTTGTTTCATGCCTCTGCTTGGGGCACTCTGCAACTTCCTGCTGCCCTTGAAACAAATCCAGAGAAATCCATCCCCTCCAAAAGACCAGGCCTAGCTTTGCTGTCCTCACCCGTACCTCCTCTGTGACCCGATATCCCCCGCTGGGCCTTCTGCTGAGCTGGGCTGTGTGCACCGGGTCACCCTGCCTGCTGAACCCTGGTTCCCGGATGGGCGGCCACCTACAGCACCACCCCCATCTAGGCTCCTCCTGCCTCAGCAACTCAGGTTTCCTGCTGCACACTCCCAACTCCCTTCTCCCTTTCAAACCCCACCCTGGCCACCAGCAGAGCCCGCTTGCCTGAGCAGCTAAGTCGCTGCCTCCACCTCGGCCACCCCCACCCGAGTCACCTCCAAGATCACCGCCATGGCCTCTGACAGCCTCTCTGCTGCTTCCACCCCTTTGCGTCCTCTTTACACAAATGCCAATGATCTTTGCAAAGTTGAATCCAGTCCCATTACGCTCCTGCCCCTTCCCCTTCTCACTCAGATAAAAGGCAGAATGCTCACCAGGGTCCTCAGGGCCCGCAGCAGCCCAGGTGCTCGCCCAGCCCACCTCTGGGGTGTGGAACCCACTCTGTCCTGCACTTGGTGTCTCCTCCCCAGACATCCACACGGCGTCTTTCCTCACCGCTCCTCGGGCTGCCTGGAGAACGCCACCCCGACAGCCCTAGCTGCGGGGAGCTGAGCACGCCTCCTGTGGGTTTGCTGTGCTCGCCACGTCTTGTGCCACCAGGAGAACCCAGCGTTCCTGAGAGCAGGACTTAGTGGTGTGCCCAGAGTCTTCTTTAGGGGCTGCGTCTGTCATAGGATATGGGTTCCAATACATGTGTGTGGGGTGGGGCTTTGTGACACCAGCCCGGTGTCCGAGAGTTCAACTCAGTTCTGTCACCATCTGCCTGGAAGGAGTATGTGATCCCACAGGGCAAGGGCTCAGTCTCACAAGACCTCCCGCACCTCAGGCTCCAATCTCAAGTTCCCATTTGTCAGCTGTGCTCCTGACAACGGCTCAGCTACAGATTCTAGCCACAGACTGGCAGTTCAGTTGATTTGCTAGAGTGGCTCACAGAACTGAGGAAAACATTTTACTTACTAATTACCAGTTTATTATAATCAGATATAACTCAGGAATAGCCAGGTGGAAAAGGCACCAGGCAAGGTATGGAGGAAGCACTGATCCACACCCTTGTAGAGCCTTCGATGCTCCCAGAATCTCCACATGATCATTGTGGAACCCAAACCCAGTCCTTTGGGTTTTTATGGCGGTTTCATTACAGAGTTATGATTGAAACCTTAGGTTATTGGTGATTGATTCAACCCCCAGGCTCCCTCCCCTCCCCAGAGGTCACGGGGTGGGGCTGAAAGTTCCAACCTCTAATCACACGATGCGATGGTTCCCTGGCAACCAGCCTCCATCCTCAGGGGCTTCCCAAAAGTCATTTAAGTAACATCAACCCAGGTGTGCTTGAAAGGGGCTTGTTTTGGATATCAAGACACATTTATAGCTCTTATCAATAAGGAAATCCTAAGGGATTTAGAAACTCTGTGCCAGAAATGGAGACAAAGACCAAATGGTATTGTCTTGTTGTTGTAGCAGGCCAGGCCTCCCCGTTCCTCACCATCTCCCAAAGTTTGCCCAAGTTCATGTCCGTTGCATCGGTGATGCCATCCGTGGTACCATCACAGTATCACACTGCCTCTTCTACTAGAATGTTAGATTCATAAGACAATTCTCCCCTGTGGCCTCAGTGCCCAGAACAATGCCAGGCACATACAAGGTGATGAAGAAGTATTTGCTGAGTGAGGACAATGAAAGACACTTTCCAGGGGCAAGTATTTGCTGAGTGAGGACAATGAAAAACACTTTCCAGGGGCCAACAGCAGGGCCTCCTTAGAGCTCTGGGTCCAGACAGCCATCCCAGGAGTCCATCCAAGCCTCGTCCTGGCCCAGGAAGCTGAGTCTGAGATAGAAGATATCTGAGCCCATACCCCCTGCAGAGCCATCTATGAGAGGCTTACATACCACTGCACACATGTCAGAACAGAAGTAATTCCATGAGGTTCAATGGGTCACGCAGTGTGGAAACCTTCCAGGAGACCACATGAGCTAGGCCTTAGTGGAAATACTGAAATGGAATTGATGAAGAGAGGTGGGGAGAGGTTCCAGGCCTGCGGAGCAGTGTGACTCACAGAATCTTGGAACCTTAGAGTGGAATGTAGACGGGGATGAAGAAGGCCTGTTCTGAGGAGGGTAAGGAGACCTCTCCCTTGGGCCTGGTGGGGACGAGGGCGGGGCAGAGTCAAATCAGCAAGTTGGTGCCAGTTCCCCTAAAGGCCTCAAGGAACCTCTGCCTGAGGAGCCAGCCTTTGACTCTGTAAGCTCTCGGGTAAGGAAATAAAGCGAAGTAGTCAAGGAGGTCAAGTAAATGCTTTGGTCCCCTGGGGGCTAACTGTAGCCTGGAGACTGGAAAGCAGGGAGACCCGCTCTCAGGCCCCGGGAGGGCTGGGAAGTAAAGAGTGCCAGCAGGCTCTGGGACCTCGGGAAGCTGGAGGATGGAGGAAAATGTGGATCCGTGAGTTAATCACTGGAGACCCCGGAAGCTGTGGTTCTTGGTGGGCTGTTAATATTCAATTTGAGATGCCACTGGCCCACTCTGACATCTGATTTCTTTCTCGGAAAATGCAGGCACATCAGTCAAACCTTTCTCTAATCTGGGCCTCTACACATCTACTGGGTACTCCCAGGAATGGAGGGAGGGAAGAGCCTTGATCTGTGACACAGACTTTCTTAGTACCTGTCACTCTACCTCCCTCAAGCTGGATTCTAGTAAATACTGTGCTCCATGCCAAGGTTCCCTGTAGAGATGTAGCCCTGGCCTGGCTGGATGGGGTGTATGTAGGCCAGGGTACAGAGGTGAGGACCATTTAGAAAGAGGGGCATGGGGAAGAGGTAAGTGATTTACACAAAGCCAGGAAAGTGACTTGTCAGCAAGCACCCAAGGGAGGAACCCAGGCTGGGCCAGGCTGCTGAGTTGGTCCCCTGGGAGATGACAGAGTGCTCCAGCGCAGGGACAGATATGAGGCGCTGACTTGCAGGAGGAGGAGGAGGCAAACAGTTCCCTGAGTCCACACAGGCAGCACCCAAACGTGCTCATCTTGTTGTGGGAAAGGGGACCCCTTCCAGGGCCCGAAACTGGGCTCTTGTCTAACACTTGGAAATGAACTGTTGGAGGAGACACATGTACTGACAAAGCAAAGGGTGGAGAGCAGTAGGGTAAGGGAACCCAGGAGAACAGCTCTGCCACATGGCTCACAGTCTTGGGTTTTATGGTGATGGGGTTAGTGTCCGGGTTGTCTTTAGCCAATCATTCTGACTCAGTCCTTCCTGGTGGTGCACGCCTTGTTCAGCCAAGATGGATGCCAGAGAGAAGGATTCTGGGAGGTGGTCAGACACGTGGTGTCTCCTTTTGACCTTTCCCGAACTCTTCTGGTTGGTGGAGGCTTATTAGTTCCCTGTTCCTTACCAGGACCTCCTGTGGTAAAACAACTCATGCAGATAGTTACTATGGTGCCTGGCCAGGGTGGGAGGTTTCAATCAGTGTGCTTCTCCTGACAGTCTCACCCGAATTCCCAGCCTTGGTCAGCCAGGCAAGACATCCCTGCTTCTCACACTTGTACTTTTAAAGGGGAAGACAAGAGAGTCAGGGTCATCGTTGACCTGCGGGCTTGCCCGTTTAGGACGCCCGGACCTTCTGCTGGAGCGGACCCGCCCCCGGCGGCCCTAGCTGACGCCCGGGGTCCTGCAGGACGCCCTCTGCGCCAGCTGCCACGCCAGCCACTTCTGCCACAGCCTCCTGGGCCCTCCCCTCCCAGCAACCAGTGCCCCGTCAGCGCCCGGGTCAGAGAGGCCACTTCAGAGCCAGAGCACAAAAGGTGTATTTTCGCCCTCACGGTTTACCAGAAAGGAAAAAAGACTCAAATAGAGCAAAAAACAGCCTCCCTTTGCTCAGCGAAATATGCCTCCCTTCAATTAAGGGGGGAAAAAAAGAATCCTATTTAGGGAACTAAGGAAAGGCAGTGATGGTCATTAAAGTTCAGTCTAGTTCACCCAAGAGGTTAGTGTAAAAGAGCAGGGTAGCGAGGATTGTCCAGGCAAAGAAGAATTCTCTGGGGGTCCCGGGGACAGATGTCCTTGGTAAATGAGCTTTAAAACTCGGAGCATTGGTATACTCCGGCCCATGTGTCTTGTGATTCTAGCTGGTTCCAGGAGGCGGTGCCAGCCGGGTCCCCCAGACCCATTCCCGGGGGCCGCAGTGCCTCCCACACCACGCCGTCTCCCGTCTCCTCCGGGGGCGGGTGCGCTTGCCGAGTCTGGGGCCCGCACTGATGCTTCCGGGAAACCAAACTAAGCCGCTCCGAAGTTTCCACCTTGGCCTCGGCTTTTGGTTTCCCGCTCTCCGCGGGGTCCCAGGCGGGGCGCTGGGCGGGGCCGGGAGTGTCCCGGCGGAAAGGCAGAGGCGGGCGCGAGGGCGCGAGGGCGCTGGGCGCGGGCGGCGGGCTGGGCGGGGCGGCCGCTGACAGTGCTCTCGTGCGTCCCGCAGGCGGGGAGCCCGCGCCGCCGCGCCCGGACCGCCGGCAATGATCACCTAGGAGGCTGGCGCGCGCGGGCGCGAGCGACGGAGCAGCCGGGCGCGGCGACACGCGGCCATGGAGCGGGAGCCGGCGGCGGCGGCCGAGGAGCCTGGGCCCCCGGGACGGCGGCGGCGCCGGGAGGGCCGGATGCGCACAGTGCGCTCCAACCTGCAGCCGCCGCCGGGCGCCGAGGAGCCGGCGGGCAAGGGCACGCCGCGGCGCCGGCTGCGCGGGGGCGCCCAGCACCTGGCGGACAACAGGCTCAAGACCACCAAGTACACTCTGCTGTCCTTCCTGCCCAAGAACCTGTTCGAGCAGTTCCACCGTCTGGCCAACGTGTACTTCGTGTTCATCGCGCTGCTCAACTTCGTGCCCGCGGTGAACGCCTTCCAGCCGGGCCTGGCGCTGGCGCCCGTGCTCTTCATCCTGGCGGTCACGGCCTTCAAGGACCTGTGGGAGGACTACAGCCGCCACCGCTCCGACCACGAGATCAACCACCTGGGATGCCTCGTCTTCAGCAGGTGAGCCGAGCGCGCGGCGCGGGGCGGGAGACCCGGGACGGCCGCTTCACTCCGGGCGGGCGGGGGGTCGAGCCTCGGGGGGCTGCGGCCCATGCGGGGACCCTGCGGCCCGGGGCGAGGATACCTGGAAGCCCTCGCAGAGGTCCGGGCGTGGGGAGTCCGCAGTCCCTGAGTGTCCCTCAGACGTCGCGTCTGAGCCTAGCGATCCCGGGCTTGCATCCCGCGGCCGCCGGGCGCCCTCGTCTCCCGCTTTCTTAGTAAAAAGGAGGGAAATTCCCTGGCCCCCCAGCTTCAAGTCCTAGCCCCAATCTTGTCCAGGCTCCGAGGGCCAGAGTGTTGAATGACTTAAACAACCTACGCAGGAATGTAAAGCTCGGTCTCAGATAACATCTCTCGGGACAGCAGAGTGAAACTGCCACCAAGTTCTGACATACCAGGCACAAATCAGATAGAAGGGCAGCGGCGTCCATTCCCTTTGTGAGCTGGGAGCCGGCCACCCAGCCTGGTGCCATCCCGCAGACCTGACTGCATAGTTTAAAAAAATTAACCCGTTTCCAGATGGAAAGACTGAGACCTTGAGGAGTTTTTCGAGCCTTGTGCGCAGTTAGTCCCAGGGAGTGTACTTCTCTGGGTTCCTGCTCCTTCTCTCTCCCTGCACCTCCCTAAAGTTTTGGACCCTCAGGAGAGATCTGTCTGGGACGCTGCAGTCTCTTCTCTCCCTGCATTCCCAAACCCCAAGAGCCCCTTGGCCACAGACTCATCTCGGAGCTGTGTCTGGTGTTAGAGTCCACCTCACAGCCACACCCGTCTGGAAGGCAGATGACCTTGCTCCCTGTCCAAAGCTGAGCCACTGTTTCCCTGCTGCTCCCTTTGCTCGAGCCTTGGTGTCCGGGCTGGTCGGGACCTCGGAGGTGAAGGCCATTAGGTTTGGTCAGCCTCCAGGAAGCCCCTTGTACTCTCCCGGTTATTCCTGCCTCTTAGGTTAGCTTCAAGAATGCCTTTTGAGTAACTCTGACCGTCCTGGCAACATTGATTGTTGTTTTACAAATTACCCTTGTTTTACAAATGAATGAACAGGAGTTCAGAGAAGTTAAGTAACTTCCACACATTTCTTTGTAGTACTACTAAAGTTTAACCCAGGTCTTCCCAACTTCATAGCTTTTACAGTATTCTGGTGCTTATGTTTTTTAAAGTTATATAAGGATCACCTGAGAAGCTTATTAAAAATAACAATTTAACAGTGGGAATTAAAAAATTGAACAAACCAACAATTCTCAGGCTCCATCCAAACACATCTGACTGACTCATCTGGGTCTGGGCCTGCGGGTCTGAGTATTTAATGAGCACAGAGGTGATGCTGCCTGCTTGCTGTCAGGGGTGCCCGTTGGCGAGTCAGCAAGCGTGATGTGATGGGCAGGGCTGTGGGATTTCCTGGGAGGGGGCACCCCTAACCCAGAGGCCCTCTGTGCCAGCCTGCTGTGTGCTCTGTGTACTGCAGTATACTCCGAGAGACCTGGTGGGGCCCCAGGTTCTGTCTTTACAGGCATACCACTTCCTGTTCTTCCTCAGCTGCTACTCCTGTAGCCAGAAATACTTAGGCCTCATGGAACGGTTTATTTTCAGCTGACAAAGTCAACTGACCCTTATAACTGCCGTCACCCTCAACATGCCCATGACCCCCCGCATTACCCTCCTAGTGGAATCCCAGAGCGATCTCTGGTCTCCGTGACCTCGAAAGGCTTCCTGGAATTCTGAACTCTTCCCCTTCCCCATGGACCCGCCTGTCCACGTTCTCTTTCCCTGACCTGGGTTCTCAAAAGCTGAATATGGTCCTTGGTGGGGGTAGTGGGGAGACCTCCCGGGACAATGGTGCTTTCAGGCCCCAGCGCCTCCCAGCTCCCAAGTTAAATTCCTTGAATGCTTTCAGGGGAGAGAATGGACCGTCTTCCTGGGGAGGTTCTGTGGGTGTGAGATGGTGTCAGCTGTGCACAGAGAGGAGGCCGTCTTCGGGAGAAACTCCTTCAGGCCCAGAAGTCTGGGATGGCTGTTTTCAGTCCTGGGCTGTGAGTCATTGTATGTCTGAGCTTCCCCGTCCTCCCCACTGTCAGGCCGGAGTTTGTTCAGGGTCTTTGGTAGCCACAGGGACAGTGACTCGATGCGGTGCGCAGCTGGGATCTGTCCTGTGTCATGTCATTGCTTTGGTGGATGTGGAGTAGGCCTTCTGTAAACGGTGTCTGTGCAGTGAGAGCAGACTTGAGTTGGGGAAGCCTGCCATTGTCTCTGGACGGTGGCTTCTCTGGGATGCCCCGTGTGTCCTGACTATAGTGTGCAGTGAATTAGTTATTTGTACCATTATTTATGTGGTGTGTCCCCATGTCAGGGTCTTCCTTGATGGCTCAGTGGTAAAGAAAACACCTGTTATGCAGGAGACACAGGTTCAGTCCCCCGATTGGGAAAATGCTCTGGAGAAGGGAATGGGAACCCACTCCAGTATTCTTGCCTGGACAATCCCATGGACAGAGGAGCCTGGCGGGCTACAGTCCAAAGGCTCGCAGAGAGTCAGAAATGACTGAGAATACACACACGTCCCCATTACGGAGCCCTTGTGTGCCTTCTCTGTGGGAACCCCGCATCAGGCTTGCTGGAAGTGCGGGTTCCCGGGTCCTGCCCTACCACTCCCTGACCCCGAGCTGCTGAGCCCCTGGAGGTGGGAGAACTGGTGGCCACAGCACGCCTGGGTTTGCACACACAGACTTGTGCAGAGGTCCTCTGTCTCCGTGGCCTGAGCCCATGGTGTCATCTGGATCGCAGGCTCTGTTTGGGAAAACCCTCCTGAGCCGCGGCAGCAGGACGAGAGCACAGAGGCTGGTGCTTGGGGCTCCGGTCTTACCTGTGGCCCCGGCCCTGGGAAGGCCAGGCGGCATGGGATGGGGCAGGCACTGAAGTCATTTTTGGTCACACAGGCCTTCCTGTGAGGGTGACGGCTGGCTGGCAAAGCCATCTCCTTCTGGGCACAGGTGGAAAGAAGGAGCTGACAGTCCCATCCCTGTTCACTCCAGACGCGGCCTCAGGTTTCTCGTGCTGTAGGGCTTGGACTGCGCTTTAGCCTGCAGGCCTGAGTGAGCCTCCCGCGGGGACAGGCCTGGTGCCCCTGGGGCTGGGGAAGGGGGCAGCAAGTGACCATGGGGCCAAGGCTGGTGGGGCTGATGGGGGGCAGGGATGGGGCCAAGAGCCAGCCAGGAGGAGGGTGGGGTTTCTCGTGGAGGAAAGGCAGAGCCTGTGATCAGAGGAGGGGCCGGGGGATGTGGGGGTTCTCGTGGAGGGAAGGCAGAGCCTGTGATCAGAGGAGGGGCTGGGGGAATGTGGGGGTTCTCGTGGAGGGAAGGCAGAGCCTGTGATCAGAGGAGGGGCCAGGGGGCTGTGGGGGTTCTCGTGGAGGGAAGGCAGAGCCTGTGATCAGAGGAGGGGCCAGGGGACTGTGGGGGTTCTCGTGGAGGGAAGGCAGAGCCTGTGATCAGAGGAGGGGCCAGGGGACTGTGGGGGTTCTCGTGGAGGGAAGGCAGAGCCTGTGATCAGAGGAGGGGCCAGGGGACTGTGGGGATTCTCGTGGAGGGAAGGCAGAGCCTGTGATCAGAGGAGGGGCTGGGGGACTTTGGGGGTTCTCGTGGAGGGAAGGCAGAGCCTGTGATCAGAGGAGGGGTCGGGGGACACTGGAGAAGAAATGTTCCTGAGAGGGCATTTGCCCGAGAGAGAGGATGAGTGGAAGCCCGGGGTTCCAGCGCTTACCCGCCTGTTCAGCCTCAGAGCGAGGAGGTTGCTGGTTAAAAGGAGCAAACCTCACTCCTGCCGCTGGAACCCAGTGAGCCTCAGCAGGGCGCAGGCTGAGGCGGGGGTCCCAGGTGGACGAGGCCCTGCCTGGCCCAAACTGCACAAGCCCCTGCCTCACCTGCATCCCGTTTCTAGTGTGTCAGTGGGTCCTGGCCCAGGTCCACACGCCCCTCACGCCCCTGATCCTGTGGACCTGGAGGAGCCCGCAGCATGTCCTGTGGCCCCCACCTTCCCCCCAGCCCTGACTGCGTTCTTGGGTAACGTTTTCCCTTTTGCTTCTCTCCGCTTTGTGATGACTCAAACCTGGGCACCTTTCGGTGTCTGCCTCCAGGATGACGGCAGCAGCAGCATTTCTGCCTAAATTAGCCTGTGGTGACTTTTCCCTGAAGGTTTTGAGCTTCTGGGGCTCTGGCCGTTTGGTGTCTTGCCATCATCTTTTGGGAAAACAGTCAGGGCATGCCCTCATGCTTCTCTTGGAATTTAACTGGTGTCCCGTCCCTTTCCTTTGACTCTCACTTGGCTTTCCCAGCTCACCAGGGGCACCTATTCAGCCTGCTTACCCTGGGCTTCACGGCTTCTTTTGTCAGAAGATCCTGAAAGGGACCCAACAGTTTCCCCATTGTTTCTGTCCATTTATCTTGTCTCTAACTTCCTTTCCTCCCTTTCCTGGAGAGTCCAGCCGCTTCCTCACTAACAGCAGAAACGTTTTGCCCCTGGGAAGCAAAGCACCTTTGTCTTATTTGGAAAGAAGTATTTGAAGAAGCGGGGATATCAGTATAAGGCCCTGGGGGACATGGGTGCGCCAGAACAACAAAGTCTTCTTGACACAGGGACATCCATCCGGTGTGCTAGGTGGGGGAACTCTTGAGGAATATTTGGACATTGCCTGCATGGTTTTTGGAAATAATTTTTCTTTTAATACTTTTTATCATAAATGGGGTCCAATTATAGAAGAACTGCTCTTTCCCTAGAAACTTGTTTGCCCTCCGGAGATAGTCCTGTTCAAGGGACGGTCCTTTTTATACTTGTTAATGTGAGCCAAGTGCTTGAGTGCGCAGTTCTCCCGTAACCTCCTGATGGTCCTGTTTTCACACCTTCATTTCACAGGTGAGGAAACTGAGCTTCAGGGCTTGATAGCTGCCTTAGGGCTGCCTGCTGGGAGATGGCAGAGCCATAGCCTGAGTCCAGACTCATCCTGCTGTGACTCTCAGTTCATAGTTTTCTTGTACTCACGATCTCCACCCCAAGACCAGTATGCTTCATTTAAAAAGAAAAAAAAACTTTACAATTTAATTCATCTCAAAGTATTTTCTAATTTCCTTGATAGTTTCTTCTTTGACCCATTTTATTTAGGAGTGTTTTAATTTCCACATATTGGTGACTTCCCCAATTTTTTTTGTTATTGATTTCTATTTGCATTCTATTCACACGGATATAGAGCAGTACATAGATAAGGAACCTTTGTGTCTCCATCACCTAGTTTAATAGTTAGCACCTCATGACAGCACTGTTTATCTGTATCCCACTCACTCCCTTCCTCCTTTTATACTGAAGCACATTCCAGACTTCAGGACATTTCTTCTGTAATATTTCAGCATTTATTTTAGAAAATCTAGAACTTAAAAAAAAAAAAAAAAAACTATCACACCTAAAGAATTAATTTTAATTCCTTAATATTATTAAATACCAAACCAGTGTTCACATTTGCACTTGTCTCAAAAATGCCATATTTCTTTTTTTCAATTTGTATGTTTGAATCAGGTCTCATTGCAATTGGCTGATCTGTCTCTGAGATCTCCTTTACTCTTGTAATTTCCTTGTAATTCCCTTTCTCTCTCTCTTCTTCCCCTTGCAACTGTGTTATTTATTTATCCTGGAGGGCTTGCCATAGCTTGAATATTGCTGATTTCTGTGGATCAGGTAACACATTCCCTTCCACTGTATTCTTGTGAGGGGTAGGTGGGTCTTGATGCTTTATCAGAGTTTTGTCAGTGTTGATTTTTGCGGAGGAGCGATCCAAACTGCACCTAGAGGTGGTGCACTTCCCTCATAAGGGACATAGAGGTCCTTGGTCCGTCTTTTTGTGATGTCAGCAGCCACGGTGATCATTGACTACCTCCATTAATTTGCTGGAGGTTATGAAATGATGGTGGGCCTAATTAATTTATTAAATATTATTCATAATACTTTCATAAAAAGATACTTCCCTTTATCTACTATCTGGTTTCCCAGTGGCACAGCTCATAGAGAGAGATGTTTGATTTGGATCACTCACATCTTCCACTGAGAACTAATTGGCTTTCTAAAATGTTTATAAACTTTTTATTTTGAAATACTTTTAGACTTTATAGATAAGTTGCAAAAGTAGTATATCTTTAACCAACATTCCTCTCATTTTAATGTTTCACTTAGCTGTGTTACAGTGGTCAAAACTAAGAAATTAATATCAGCACAAAACTATTAAATTAAATTAAAAAAATATTTTTTATTGAAATATAGTTGACTTACAATGTTTTGGGTGCACAACAAGGTAGTTATACAAATATACATATGTTATTTTTTAAATTATTTTCCATCAAAATATTGACTATAGTTCCCTATGCTATATGGTAAACCTTTGCTGCTTCTTTCATATCTATTTTTTAATTAGAAATCTAGCATTCTATTCATACTAAGTCAAACAAATGGAATCAAAATGTCATAATTTTTTTAGTTAGACAAAAATCCATATGTTTTGTAAAATATATATATTATACACATTTATATATGTATACAAAAGCTTTTCTACTACACTTGATAAAGTCTTGAGAAAGAACATCAAAAAGAAAAAAAAGAAGAGATGGAGAAATCAGAGTACATGAACTAAATGAATAAGAGCACTGAATATGAAATATAAAAAGTGAAACAAGCTAGATAAAAGTAGAAGATCATCATATAATCTAGTTGTTTTTAAGGACGACTGTTCACTGGAAACATATCTGGAGCTCTGGAGAAAAGAGCAATACTTGAGCATTTGTGTTTTTCAAAAAACTTCAAGATAATTCTGATATGCATCTGGATTTTAAAATAGGATTACAGGTTTTTCTATTAGATCCTAGTTTTGATGGTATGCAGTTCTATTATTTTTCTGTTAACCAATCATGATAAAATGGTATTATGTTGAGTAATAGTTACATAATCACAATAGTAAAAGATATTTATCAGTTTTCACAATCAATAGCCTGACAAAAAGTAGAAGATAATTACAATTGCAAGCCATAACGGGAATATGATTAACTTAACAATATAAAATAATTACACACAATTTGGAGGAGGGGTCAAGCAGAGTGATGTGGTAAGTGGAAGTGCACACACGCACATGTTTTCATCCACCCAGCCAGTCTGTGTTTTTTGGTTGATGCACTTAATCCATTTTAAAGCAATTATTGATATGTATGATCCTATTACCATTTTCTTAGTTGTTTGGGGTTTATTTTCTGCAGATCTTTTCCTTCCCTTGTGCTTCCTGCCTAGCGAAGTTCCTTTAGCATTTGTTGTAAAGCTGCTTTGGTGATACTGAATTCTCTTAACTTGTGCTAGTCCAGAAAGCTTTGATTTCTCCACCAAATCTGAGTGAGAGTCTTGCTGGGTAGAGTATTCTTGGTTGTAGTTTCTTCCCTTTCATCACTTTAAATATTCCTTTCTGGCTTGTAGAGTTTCTGTTGAGAAACTCTGGCTTGTAGGGTTTTCTGTTGAGATATGAGCTGATAGCCTGATGGGAGTTCCCTTGTATGTTATTTGTGGTTTTTCCCTTGCTGCTTTTAATATTTTATCTTTGTCTTTAATTTTTGTCAGTTTGATTACTATGTGTCTTGGTGTGTTCCTCCTTGGGTTTATCCTGCCTGGGACTCTCTGTGCTTCCTGGACTTGGTTGACTATTTCTTTTCCCATGTTTGGGAAGTTTTCAGCTATTATCTCTCCAAATATTTTCTCAGGTCCTTTCTCTCTCTCCTCCTTCTGGGACCCCTATAATGTGAATGTTGTGATTTTAATGTTGTCCAGAGGTCTCTCAGGCTGTTTTCATTTCTTTCCGTTCTTTTTTCTATATTCTGTTCTGTGGCAGTGATTTCCACCATTCTGTCCTCCAGGTCATTTATACATTCTTCTGCCTCAGTAAATCTGTTATTGATTCCTTTAGTGTATTGCTCATCTCTGTTCTTTAGTTCTTCCAGGTCTTTTGTAAATATTTCTTACATCTTCTCCATTCTTTTTCTAAGATCCTGGATCATTTTCACTATCATTATTCTGAATTCTTTTTCTGGAAGATTTCCTGGCTCCACTTTATTACTTTTTTTTTGAGTTTTATCTGGCTTCTTCATTTGGAACATAATCTTTTGCCTTTTCATTTTGTTTAACTGTCTCTGATTGTGGTTTTTGTTCTGGAGTCTGCAGGATTGTAGTTCTTTCTTCTTCTGTCTACAAGCTCAGTCTTAAACCACACTTCTCCATCCAAAGAGGACTTGTTATTTTTTTCCAGTTTATTGAGATATAATTGAAATACAGCACTGTGTAAGTTTAAGGTGTATAGCATAATTTGATTTACATATATTGTGAAATAATTACTATAATAAGTTTAGTTAGTATCCATCATCTTAGTTCATTTCAGTCACTCAGCTGTGTCTGACTCTTTGTGACCGCATGCATCATCTCATATAGATACAAAAAAAAGCAAAAAAGAATTTTTTTTTCCTGTGTTGAGAACTCTTAGAATTTACTCTCTGAGCAGCTTTCAACCATGCCTTCAGATCAGATCAGGTCAGTCACTCAGTCGTGTCTGACTCTTTGCGACCCCATGAATCATAGCACACCAGGCCTCCCTGTCCATCACCAACTCCTGGAGTTCACTCAGACTCACGTCCATCGAGTCAGTGATGCCATCCAGCCATCTCATCCTCTGTCGTCCCCTTCTCCTCTTGCCCCCAATCCCTCCCAGCATCAGTGTCTTTTCCAATGAGTCAACTCTTCTCATGAGGTGGCCAAAGTACTGGAGTTTCAGCTTTAGCATCATTCCTTCCAAAGAAATCCCAGGGCTGATCTCCTTCAGAATGGACTGGTTGGATCTCCTTGCAGTCCAAGGGACTCTCAAGAGTCTTCTCCAACACCACAGTTCAAAAGCATCAATTCTTCAGTGCTCAGCCTTCTTCACAGTCTAACTCTCATATCCATACATGACCACAGGAAAAACCATAGCCTTGACTAGACGGACCTTTGTTGACAAAGTAATGTCTCTGCTTTTGAACATGCTATCTAGATTGGTCATAACTGTCCTTCCAAGGAGTAAGCATCTTTTAATTTCATGGCTGCAGTCACCATCTGCAGTGATTTTAGAGCCTGGAAAAATAAAGTCTGACACTGTTTCCACTGTTTCCCCATCTATTTCCCATGTAGTGATGGGACCAGATGCCATGATCTTCGTTTTCTGAATGTTGAGCTTTAAGCCAACCTTTTCACTCTCCACTTTCACTTTCATCAAGAGGCTGTTTAGTTCCTCTTCACTTTCTGTCATAAGGTTGGTGTCATCTGCATATCTGAGGTTATTGATATTTCTCCCGGCAGTCTTGATTCCAGCTTGTGTTTCTTCCAGTCCAGTGTTTCTCATGATGTACTCTGCATATAAGTTAAATAAACAGGGTGACAATATACAGCCTTGATGAGCTCCTTTCAGCAGTGCTAACTGTAGTCATCATGTTAGCACTATATTCTCAGTACTTATTTTTCTCATAACCGGAAACTTTGATCACCTTAATCCATTTCCCTGACCCACACCTCTGGTAACCACTAATCTGATCTCTCTTACTATGAGATTTTTTTTTTTTCAGATTCCACATGTGAGTTCATATAGTGTTTATATTTCTTTGACATTTCATTTAGCATAATACCCTCATGGTCCATTTTTGTTATTGCAAATGGCAGGATTTCATACTTTTATGACTGAGTAGTATTCCATTGTGTATATGTGCCACTTCTTTGTCCATTCATTGGTCAGTGGACATAGGTTATTTTCATATTTTGACAGTTGTAAATAATGCTGCTGTGAACATTTGTTGTTGTTTAGTAGCTCAATCATGTCCTACTCTTTGCAACTTCATGACCTGCAGCGCCCCAGGTTTCACTGTCCTTCACCATCTCCCAGAGTTTGCTCAAACTCATATCCATTGAGTTGGTGATGCCATCCAACTATCCCTCCTCCTCTGTCATCCCCTTCTTCTCCTGCCTTCAGTCTTTCTCAGCATCATGGTCTTTTCCAATGAGTCAGCTTCACCTTAAGCATCAATCCTTCCAATGAATATTTAGGGTTGATTTCTTTTAGGATTGACAGGTTTGGTCTCCTTGCAGTCCAAGGGACTCACAAGAGTCTTCTACAGCACCACAGTTCAAAAGCATCAAGGTAGAGGTATGAGCATAGGGGTGCAGAAGTTTCTTTGACATAGTGTTTTCATTTCCTTTGTTAATATTCCCCGAAGTGGAACTGTTAGCTCATGTGGTAATTCTATCTTTAATTTTTTGAGGAACCTCCATACTGTTTTCCACAGTGGCTGCACCAATTTACACTCCAACCACATTGTACAAAGTTGCCTTTTTGTCTTCATCCTCACCATTTGTTATCACTCTTTGTCTTTTTTGATAATAGCCATTCTAACAGGTGTGAGGTGATAATCTCATAGTGGTTTTGATTTGCATTTCCCTTATGATTAGTGATGTCAAGTAACTTTTCATGTATCTATGGCTATTTGTATATCTTTGAGAAAATGTCTGTTCAGATATTTTTTTCTCCATTTTAAAATTTGATTAGTGGTCTTATTATTTTTAATAATTCTTTGATAGCTTTCAGTATGGATGTGAGAGCTGAACTATAAAGAAAGCTGATCACCAAAGAAGTAATACTTTTGAACTGTGGGGTTGGAGAAGACTCTTGAGAGTCCCCTGGACAGCAAGGTGATCCAACCAGTCCATCCTAAAGGAAATCAGTCCTGAATATTCATTGGAAGGACTGATGCTGATGCTGAAACTCCAATACTTTGGCCACCGGATGCGAAGAACTGACTCATTTGAAGAGACCCTGATGCTGGGAATGATTGAGGGTGGAAGGGGAAGGGGACAAAAGAGGATGAGATTGTTGGATGGCATCACTGACTCAGTGGATATGAGTTTGAGTAAGTTCCAGGAGTTGGTGATGGACAGGGAGGCATGGCGTGCTGCAGTCCATGGGGTCGCAAAGAGTCAGACATGACTGAGCAACTGAGCTGAACTGAGTGGCTTTAGATGCCCAGTATGTCTTCTGTTTTGTTGTGCTGTGGTCTGGCTGGATCCTCATCTGATGGTCGTTCATTTTTGTGATTATCTATTCTGCAGTTTTCATCCTTTCTGAAAGGAGTCGGGTGTCTCATTTGTGGGGTGTGTTTGGAAATATTCCATTATCACAGTGACTGCCAGTCTTCCTAGGACTTGGTGTTCCTGGGCCAGGGTGGTGTATGGTATGTGATGCCCTTGCCTCTGGATAGTCAACACCATTAAGAATCACCCTGTCCTCAAGACCAGTCAGGCCCTCATTGAAAATCACTTTTGGAAGACATTTTAAAAAATAATTTTCTTTATTTGTTTTACTTTTGGCTCTGCTGGGTCTTCATCACTTTCACGGCCTTTCTCCAGTTGTGGAGATCCAGGGCTACTTGATAGTTGTAGTGTGTGTGCTTCTTACTGCAGTGGCTTCTCTTCGGTGCAGCGCGCAGGCTGTGAGGCACGTGGGCTTCAGCAGTTGTGGCTCCGGGTTTTAGAGTGCAGGCTCGGTAGTTGTGGTGCGTGGGCTTAGTTGCTCCGTGGTTGTACGATCTTCCTGGACCAGAGATCAAACCTGTGTCTCCTGCATTGGCAGGTGGATTCTTTAACCACTGACTACCAGGCCAGCCCTGGGGCCCATTTTAAAGACAAAACCTATTCACATTTCCGGATTCCTTGACTTGGGAAGATTCAGGGGACTTGTGTGTCTGCCAGAGTACCTCCCTTCACAGTGAGGTGGTCCAGCTTCTTGCTGAATTTCCATAAGGAAGGAGCCCAAAGTCCTGATTTGCTCAAGACTTACCTTGCTATATATAGTGCACTGAGACTTTACAGGAAAATGGAGAAGCTATTTTGGTCTTTGGTTTTTTAGAATACACTTAGCTTGGCTTTCTATGTTTACTTATTTTGGATTTTCCCAGGGCACAGTTAGTACACGTTGGCCCCCAATATACCCTCTGGTTATTCTTCCACTGGGGATAATGTATGTTGAAATACTTTGCCCAGCAAACTATTTTCATTAGGTAGTAATGAATTCTTTTGTCTATTTAAATTCAATCAGAGGCAACTGAGGTGATTCCCTCGCTAGCAGTAAAATGCTGGGCAGGTACATCTCTCTCTGGCCCAGTCTCCTGCTTAAACAGAAGGGTGGACAATGGCTGCTGGTCTGCGGTGGGGAGTAAGTGAGATACTGCACGAAAAGGCAGAGCCAAGGTTGGACAGGCGGGCCAGGGTTTGACACGGTTAGCTGCAGCTCAGCATTACAGTTGGGGCTACTCTGGTGGCTCAGTGGTGAAGAATACGCCTGCAATGCAGGAGACCGGGAGAAGAGAAAGGCTGCCTACTCCAGTATTCTGGCCTGCAGAATTGCATGGACTGTATAGTCCATGGGGTCGCAAAGAGTTGGACAGGACTGAGCGACTTCCTCTTTCAGTGTTACAGTTGTTACAACTGCTACTGATGATCATTGTTGCTAAGATCTTGTGGTCAAAATTTTCTTTTTTTGTTTTTAATTGAAGTATAGTTGATTTACCATGTATTCAGTTTCATATATATGTATACATTCTTTAAAAATTTTTTCTTAATGATATTTTACACTGAAGTAGATATACTTTTAGCCAAAACAAACACCTTCATCATTTAGTCTGTGTAGTTTTATCCTCAGTAAATGGACCGATTTTTGAAAGCATATTCAAATACTGAAAGTAGCTTGCTGACTCCTATTGCTAACTCCATGGATTCCTGGTAATTTGGGGATGCTCCTGGTGGCTCAGGTATCTTCTTAGAAATGCAGTTCATTGAAGAAGCCCTATAGGGACATGGTGATGTTAAGGCATTATTTGTTTAGATTAGTAATTCAAAGGGAATATGTAAGTCCTTTGGATGTAGTAACAAACTTGTTTTTAAAATTTTAAAGACATCAAATGAATTAAATTTGTTGACCTATTTGGTGATGTCTCTGAATTTCTCATTTTTGCTTATCAACCCTTAAATAAAAGACAAAACAGCAACAATTACAGTAGGTCCTTGATTTTCAAAAGGAGAACAAGTCTTAAGCAGCCAGTGTGGCTTTCTCCAGTGACATGCTTGCAGAAAGAACAGGACTTTATGACCCTTCCTGACATCCCAGAGCTCAGAAGGATAGTAACATCCAAGCTCAGGATCTGCCTTGATTTTCCTTCTGCATTAGGTTTCTCTGTTTCAGAAACTGACTTTCCTAGAAAGGTGCCAGGGTGTTCTAAGACAGGAAGGTGGGCTGAGTCTTCAAAGTCTGCCCCTTCGAAAGCCCTCTGGGTCCCTGAGCACCCCACTCCCCCACCTCCCTGCCTGTGTCTCTTCTTGGCCTTATCAGTGCTTTTCTGATGGCAACTTCTGTCCCTAAAGGACTCCAGTACATGAAAGCTTAATGAAATGGGAGGAAGCTCAGCTGTCAGCAGGCACTTTTCAGGCCTTTTCTGTCCCACCTTGTGTTTTTGTGTGCTTCTCTGACAGCTAAAGAAAAAAGCAAGTTCGGGAGAGTTTAGTTTGGGTTCTAAGTTCTCTCCTTTGTCAGATGGGACCTTGGGACTCTTGGTGGTGTTGGTCAGCTGCAGATGGAGCCGGGGCACGGCGCACGCCCATGGATCCGTCCTGAGCTGCCCAGCCTTCCTGTCCTTCCAGCCTCCTTCAGGTGGTGCCCAGAGGCAGGGTCCCATCCAGACAGTGCACAGGCAGAGGAGGGTGTCCCGGGCGTGCAGAGAGCGTGGCCCCTTCCCAGTCCCGCTGTTCTTCCAGCACCGGGCAGACACACAGACGGGCCTTGCCCCTTGCCCTCGGCCAAGTGGGAAGTCATTTTCATTTCAGTCACAGAATCCATTCACTCTCTCTGACCTGGTTGTCTTCAGGCCCGGTGGCTCAGGAAACCTGTTGCTCAGAAAGCTCGGAGTGAATCTGAGGCACAGAGACAGAGCAGGCGGAGAGTGGGCTGGGGAGGGAGGCAGCGTCCTTTTGGGATGCTCTCAGCTTTTGTCTTTCTGAGCGAAGAAGCCATCTGTAAACGTGTCTAAGCGGTTTGTTCTCTCTTCATTTAACAGCCTCAGGGTGCCCATAGCATGTGTCTACTTTCTGAAAGAGTATTGTATTAAACGGCACGGTAGTTTAGTAGGTATGTCTTGCTTCTCATGACTAATTGGTGATTACCTGGGCCCTCACCTTTTGTACTGCAGTTATCATCTTTTATTTTCTGTCTGTATTTTGCTATGATACATTTTAGTCAGATCAGATGTGTGGGACCATTCCCTGGCATAGTAATGTTTTCCACTTACATTGTCTTTTTTAAGAAAGAAAAACTTGCTGTAAGTGGGGTGGACAGTCTGGCTCACTCCGTTGGTCTGGCTGCTGTGTCGCCGTCTCTGCAGGCCACCCCCGCGCTCTGGCCCTTCACCTCGCCGAGCCCAGGCTCTGCTATAGGATGGTCCTCTGCTTCTGTGTGCACTCACCGGGACACCCCGCTTCAGGCCTGACTGTGATTCCCCTGTGCTTTCGCGGGAGCTGTGGGCAGGGGGGCGCCCCGAGTCTGTCATTCTTGGCTTTGATCCCAGTCACTGCGGGCAGTGACATCCCTCCTTCTTTGGGCCTGTTCTATCCTTGTCTTTTTATTGACCGCATGCAGAAGCCTTGACATCGGGGCCTTGCGCCCTCTGAGGGCAGTGACTCCTCTGGAGCAGCCAGTTCCTAGAGCGAGAGACTGGCCTGTGAGTGTGTCTTTCGTATGCAAAGTAACAATCCAGAGCCCACGCCCTACATGCCCTTTTTAAGAATAACTGTTGATTTATTTGACCCTGACCCACAGGGTCTCCGTTGCCTCATCTGGGACCTTTCCTGGTGGTGCACCGACGCTCTGATCACGGCATGCGGCTTTAGCTGCTCCACTGCGTTTGGGATCTTAGTTCCCTGACAAGGCATCAAAGCCTCATCCCTTGCATTGCAAGGTGCATTCTTAGCCACTGGACCACCAAGGAGTCCCTCTGCACACCCTGTTATCAGGCTGCCATGCTCAGGGCCGCTAGCCTGGCAGCAGACGGCTGGGGACCTATGTCCCAGAGCCAGTGATGTTGTTCCCAAGCCTGGTTACTCTGCCTGGCTCTGCCCTTCCCATGGAAACCACAGTGAAGGCTCTTGTCCTTGTTTCCCCTTTGCTCCTCTGCCTCTTGACTTCCCCAGTGCTTTCCCCACGGCTCCTCCTATGAGAGATAAAGTCCTTTTTCACTGACAGTGTCTCCTGGTCCACTGGCCTCCACACCTGAATAGCAGTGACCCTGCCTTAAAGCCTGTCTCCTTGCAGCCACTGTCTCTGGCCCCCTTTAACTTCCTTGTCATGTGCGCTTGACTTCTCCTCCTGAAATACTCACTCCTGTTCGGTCCCTGCCTCTCCCGTGGTCGTGCCTCTTGGAACCTCTTGGTGAATCCCAGCATTCTGTGCAGCAGTGTGCTGAGCTGCAGTGCTGGCCCCTGTGCGGAGGCCACCGGCCCGCACTTGTAGCCCCAACCCCGGCCCTTTTCTGCAGGGCCTGGGGAGCACTCTCCCCTGCTGCTCTTCGCCCGTGCAGCAGGGGCCCCTGCTCTGTGCCCTGCCTCCCTGCACGTGCTCTGCCCTGCTCTTGGGGCAGGTTGGGCGGCAGCCAGGCCTCACTGTGCAGTGCTGCGGTGACAGGGCCTCAGCATCTCTGGTCTGACGAATGGACTACTCCTCAGGATACCCGAGTATCTTCACAATAAATGCCTGTGGGTAGAACAACAGCCCCTTAGAGATGCATACATCCTGATCCCCAGAATCTAGGCTACATGGTGCAAGAGAATGAAGGTGGGTTGCAGATGTAATTAAGGTTGCTAATCGGCTGACCTTAGGATGCAGAGAGTCTTTCCGATTATTAGGGTGAGCCCTTAGTCTCATCACCAGTCCTTAAAGGTACTGTAGAAGGAGAGGGCAGGGAGGTGCAGTGTTTGAAGGACCTGACTTGCTGCTGTACGCTTTGACGATAGATGGGGGAGCCTCGGCTTGAGGAGGTAGGTAGCCTCTGGGGGCGGGAAACGCAAAGGCACTGTGCCTGCCTCGCCCTCCGGCTGGAACACAGCCCTCCCAAGACTTTGGTTTTGTCCCCGGCTCCCCCAGGTCAGACTCCTCACCTCTAGAACTGTAAGGTAACACTTTGGTGTTGATTCAGGCCACTGAGTCCTGGTAACTTGTTACAGCAGCCACAGGAAATGAGTGCATTCCTGTGGACGGGAGGATCTGGCAGATACCAGGTTCTTAAACCCCAGCCTTTTGTGTCTTGCTGTTGATTCATCTAGTTTCAGGTAAAACCTCTGTAGCCATTTGAATCACTGAGAATATCTGAGAATTCCATATTTGCCGAGTGCGGCATGAAGACATGGTAGAATGGAAAATACGTATTTACTTCTTTATTTTTTCAGTTGAAATATTTAGTGATAAGAGATTACACATGTCTCTAGCACTGTATACTTTTCAGAGTTTTTATGAATTTGTGTGGGAAGTTGCCAGCCAGCCCTGGCAGTGCAGTACTGGTAAATTCTTCAATGACACTCTGAGGAAATGGTAGCCCAGAGTGGGAGGTCTCGGCTCGGAAGGGGTACAACTCGGGGGTGGGACAGATGGCCTGGACCTCAGGTGACGCTACCAAGGGCCACCAGCTGTGTGTTGGCAACGAGCTACCCTATATGAGTGTCCAGGGCCACTTTGATCTTGTGTAGGGTATGGATCAGGCTTCAGCTGTTTAGTTATTTCAGGTTTTTGAGAAAGTGTTGGAAACCAGAGAGTTATCCTGACACATGCCAGGACCCAGAATTTGCCAAGGGTTAATGACCAAGAGCGTGTATGCTTTTTTAGAAAAGTTTAAATGTCATAATGGACATTCTTTTTGGTGTAACTGGTTCATTTGAGCAGTAATCTGCAAACATTTTTGATCTCACACCCTTATAAGTAGCAAACACTTGTCTGTGTCTACCAAAGGTAGACTTATTAATGTATAAATCACAAGCAATGCAACACACCGATACATAAATGAATGGATATATAGTAAGATAAAGAGCAATTACAATAGAAACTGTGCTGTTCTCTGACCCCAGTGATGGTGTGCTTCTAGAGCTTGCTCACGTGGCCTCCTGTATGTCTTAGTTCACTTGAGCACATCACATGCGTTCAGATGCGCAGTGCAGTTCATTCTTGGGATTTCTCACATTTATTGAGGGCCATTGAGGGAGCTTCAGAAAGCCTCAGATCCACCCTTGAATGCTGTGGGGTCTGTGGTGGCCGTGGCCCACGAGATGCTGGATGTCTGGCTGCGTCCACTTCCTGGGGCACAGACGGCTTGCCAGGTGACACTGGGCCATCTGAGCCCTGCTGCTTGGGCACCAGCCACCTGGCCTCCAGTGTTCTCTTTTCTGTGCTTTACCTTTAAAAAGTGCTTTTATTGTGATTAAATACATACATGTATCATGGACTTTGTTTTTCTGGGCTCCAAGATCACTGCAGATGGTGACTGCAGCCATGAAATTAAAAGACGCTTACTCCTTGGAAGGAAAGTTATGACCAACCTAGATAGCATATTCAAAAGCAGAGACATTACTTTACCAACAAAGGTTCGCCTAGTCAAGGCTATGGTCTTTCCTGTGGTCATGTATGGATGTGAGAGCTGGACTGTGAAGAAGGCTGAGTGCCGAAGAATTGATGCTTTTGAACTGTGGTGTTGGAGAAGACTCTTGAGAGTCCCTTGGACTGCAAGAAGATCCAACCAGTCCATTCTGAAGGAGATCAATCCTGGAATTTCTTTAGAAGGAATGATGCTAAAGCTGAAACTCCAGTATTTTGGCCACCTCATGCGAAGAGTTGACTCATTGGAGAAGACTCTGATGCTGGGAGGGATTGAGGGCAGGAGGAGAAGGGGACGACAGAGGATGAGATGGCTGGATGGCATCACTGACTCGATGGATGTGAGTCTGAGTGACCTCCGGGAGCTGGTGATGGACAGGGAGGCCTGGCGTGCTGCGGTTCATGGGGTCGCAAAGAGTCGGACATGACTGAGCGACTGATCTGATCTGATCATGTTAACCATTTTTAAGTGTACAGTTCAGTGGCATTGACTGCATTCACATTGTTGTGCAACTATCGTTACTACCTGCAGAATTTTTTTCATCTTCCCAAACTGAAATTCTCCTCATTAAACAATAACTCATTCCTGCCTCCTGCAGCCCTGGTAATCCACCAGTCTACCTTCTGTCTCTTTGACCTCTCATGACTGAAATCACACAGTGTTTGTTCTTTTGTGTCTGGCTCATTTCACTTTAGCGTAATGTCTTCAAGATTCATCCATGTTGTAGCACGTATCAGAACACCCTTGCTTTCTAAGGCTGAGTGATATTGAGGGGCTATGTGTGGACCCCACGGTGTCCTTTCATTCAGCTGGTTGGGTTGCTTCTCCCTTTAGGCTTTTGTGAGCAATGCTGCTGTAAACATGTATAAGGATGTGCTTGAGCATCTCGTGCTTGACTTTCATGGGGGCATTTTGCATGGACTTTGTTTGGATGCCCCGGTTTCCCGCGGCTGTTTTCATGTATCCAGGGTGGTGCAGTCAGGGTAGCACGAGCTGCAGGCCTTTTTCCCATCCTTAGGTTTTGTGTGCTCCTGTGAGCTAAGGAGACCACTTCAGCCCCTGACCTTCAGGATGGTGCTCCAACAGCCATGTCTCCAGGAGCCTGGCCCATGTGTCCACAGCACACCTGTCTGCCCGCAGCGCACCTGCAGGCTTGGGGTGCTGCTGTCAGCTTGTCCTGGGTCTAGTGTTTCCTCTTGCTTCTGTCGCCTGGATATCACCATACCCTTTATCTTTTTTTTTTTTTTTTTTTTAGTTAAAAAGAAATGGAGTGCTTCACAGATTTGCATGTCATCCTTGTGCAGGGGCCATGCTGATCTCTGGTCATCCCAGTTTTAGTATATGTGCTGAGGTGAGAGCCTGCCTTTGATCTTTGAGCTGGAGACCCCTCTCTGCTGCAGAGGGCTCTGCCTGCTGCCCCACACTGCTGAGGGCTGGCCGCAGCACGGGTCACTTTTGCCGCTCCGCGGGGTGCTGTCTGCCATCAGTGCGAGAAGGGCCTGCCGACTTCACAGGCTTGAGTGGGCCTAGCCACCTTTGTCACCGGTCTCACTCTGCTTCTCTCTACTGGTGTTCAGTCTCCCTACCTGTTCACAATGATTCCCTGAGGTCAGAAACCGGGTGTCTTATAGCTCCTAAGAATCACCGGCCAAGGTCTTGCTCGCTGACTCCCACTCCATCACACGGAGGTCCCCCATCTCCCTGCATTGGGGGCTTTCTCCTGGGTCACTTTTGCCCCTTTGAAGGGGCCCTTGTTCTGGACTGTGTCAGAACAGAGTCAGATCAGAGGCTTGTGGTGCCTGGTGCCTGGAGGAAGGCAGGGAGATCCCAGTGGACCTGGAATCTCGCTGAAGACAGGGAGGGGCTGAGATTGACCTGTGTCCGCGAGGCCGTCACACCATCCCTGCGCAGTTCCATGTCTCGTTTTACAGACGGGATGAGCCCGTCCCCAGAGGAGGAGGCTGCGGGTCCACAGCGCTGGTGGCTTTGCTGCAGGAGCAGGGCCCGCGTGCCTGCCCTGTCCTCACGCGTCACCCTGTGGGCCATCAGGCCTGGACAGGGAGCCCCACCCGCAATAAGAGTCCGGGGAATAGGGGGCGTGGTGAGCAGACGGGTGGGCTGTGTGGGCAAACTCACTGTGTGATTGTGAAGCTCCCCTGAAAGAGGCTGCTTTTAACCTTCTTTTACTAATAAGTAACTTCTCACTTCGGGGGAAGGCAATGGCACCCCACCCCAGTACTTTTGCCTGGAAAATCCCATGGACAGAGGATCCTGGTAGGCTCCAGTCCATGGGGTCACTAAGAGTCGGACACGACTGAGCGACTTCACTTTCACTTTTCACTTTCATGCATTGGAGAAGGAAATGGCAACCCACTCCAGTATTCTTGCCTGGAGAATCCCAGGGACGGGGGAGCCTGGTGAGCTTCCGCCTGTGGGGTTGCACAGAGTCGGACACGACTGAAGCGACTTAGCAGCAGCAGCAACTTCTCACTTTACCTACCTCTCCAAAGTTTTTAGAAATATAAGTGTTTTTTAAAAAGAGAACAGCTTATTTTCCTTTTTGATTACCTAAGAAATTACTATATCCCTTTGAAAATAGGACATCATAAAAACAAATATATTAGGGATGTGGATGGGTAGAAGCATATCTCTTAAGCTTCATTACCCTTATCAGGACCCCCAGTTTAGACCCTAATAGTTTTATCATAATTTAACTTGAAGTTGGAGTTTATTAATCCTCCTTTTTGTAGAGGGTCCAGCTGGCTAGAGGTGGGATGTACAGAGAAACTGAGATTTTTTTTATCTCAAGGTCATTTTCACTGAATGGAAAATTCTCTCCATATTTGAAAGCACTCAAATTGTAATGTTATGACATGTGACTGATGGGAAAGAGTAAACATGCTGTCAGTGTGTACAACAAAGGCGTGTTTGACCCCCGTATGCTCTGTGTCATTTGTCTCTCACATCTTAGCGCCTTCATTTTGTTTGAGTGGTAGTGAAGTCAGGTGTCACCCTCCCTTGATTTGTCTTTCCACGTTTCTAATGTGGTGGGCTTTATCATAGTTTGGCAGAGGGAGTTATATTGTTGTTTTAGACAAATACTTCAAAACCGTGCTTTAAGGCCCAAGGATGGAGGAGAGAAATGAAAAGGAGACTCCAGCCCTTTCTGATAGTGTCCCTTGAGTGCTTGTGAGTTTAGAGTTTCTGGTATCAACTAGAAAGGGCATCCAGAAATTGCTTCTGGAATTCGTGGGTCTATGGTAGGAGCTGTGGCCTTGACGTGGCTGACTCTGAGAGCTCAGACCTGGGAGTGTCATGTGGGGGGTCCGGCACGTATCTTTGCTTGGGGGATGGGTTCTTGTTGAACATCCTCGAAGGGTCTTTTCTACTCTGGATGCCAGCATGAAATCTGAGTAGATGGGGACCTGTGGGGTCAGGGATTTAGGGAAGCATGTTCAAAGAAGCTGTCTTCATTCACAGCTGCCTAAAAGAGCTGATGTGCACGCACATGTGTGTGTGCACAGGTGCATGCTTGCATGTATTTGCTGTCATAGGGGATGCAAATGTTACACATATCCCCCCAACCCCCTGGGATAGAAAGGAGCATCTCTTTTCTGCACCACATCTGGGCACTGAGTTGGGAACATCAGTCTGTGTAGCGGCAAAGTTCATCAGCTTCTTAGAGAAGGTATTCCCTTCCCTGCCATTTAATTGCATTTCTGTCTGCTCACTTGGAAGAGAGTTTCCTTCTGTCTCCAGTTTTCTGTTCTGAAATAGATGTCTGCAAAGGCGTGGCCCACTGGACTCCTCTGCACGTGCTGATGTGGGTGTGGGTGGTGAGGAATGACTTGGACCCCTGGGCCACACTGGCAGCTGATGTGGGTAGGAGTGGACCTTATGCCCCTCGGGTTCACACCTGCTCTCTGGCGTTAGTGTGGAGCGGGGTGTGTGAACAAGAGTTTGCACACTTTTACTTTGTACCTCCACTCCAACTTTAAACTGCCACCTCCTGCAGCTGTTTAGAGCACTAGATTTTGAAATTCTGGATGGCAGAGAAAGGCAATTTTAAGAGTTAACTAAAACTGGTTGATAACAGAGTTAGACTTTAGCTGTAAAAGAGACCTTAGAAAACCAGGGATGACATTGGTGTCTGAGGCCTTAAAGACTATTTACAATTTATATATATAGATTATGTAAATTCTGTTCATTACAATATGAAAATGATGTATTTCTTATAGAAATATCCCTAAAATACAACTAAATTGATGTTTTAGTTTCTCACTGTTCATTAACTTTAAAAAAAAAAAAAATTGAAAAACAGAGACTTCTGGTTCCAGAACAAGATGGTGTGGATTCACTTTTCCTAACTCATCTCCTGCAACCAAATCCTGGAAATAATTCAACAGACAACAGTCAAAGAACACTAGAAGCTGAAAGAAGGCAGACTGGCTGGGGACCTAAGAGCTTGAAGAATGTGAATTCTCAGTGAATTCCCCAGGTCTCCCTGTTATTGCCCATGTACTTCAGCCTGGGCATGGAGATTCCTGTAACCAGAGCTGCCGACAAGTATAGACAAAGTGAAAAAGGCTCTGTTTGCCCAAAGGTAAGCCCAGTGGATCGGAGAAGGCAATGGCACCCCACTCCAGTACTCTTGCCTGGAAAATCCCATGGATGGAGGAGCCTGGTAGGCTGTAGTCCATGGAGTCACTAAGAGTCAGACACGACTGAGCGACTTCCTTTTCACTTTTCACTTTCATGCATTGGAGAAGGAAATGGCAACCCACTCCAGTGTTCTTGCCTGGAGAATCCTAGGGGCGGGGGAGCCTGGTGGGCTTCTGTCTATGGGGTCGCACAGAGTCGGACACGATTGAAGTGACTTAGCAGCAGCAGCAGCAGCAAGCCCAGTGGATACCTAGGTGAGCCCCATCCCATACAAGGCACGTGAAGGCACTCAAGGTGCCTACAGGAGCAGTGTTGGCATAGCTCAGGATGCCCTGTTCTTTACCTAGTCATATAAGGAGAGCCAGGCTACTCACCCGCACCAGTGGGAATCAACCCAGGGAGGTCCTTCCACTCCCTTATCCCACATCAAAAATCCCAGAGTTAGTATCATGCTGCTGCTGCTGCTGAGTCGCTTCAGTCGTGTCCGACTCTGTGCGACCCCATAGACTGCAGCCCACCAGGCTCCCCTGTCCCTGGGATTCTCCAGGCAAGAACACTGAAGTGGGTTGCCATTTCCTTCTCCAGTGCATGAAAGGGAAAAGTGAAAGTGAAGTCGCTCAGTTGTGTCCAACTCAGCGACCCCATGGACTGCAGCCTACCAGGCTCCTCTGTCCATGGGATTTTCCAGGCAAGAGTACTGGAGTGGGTCGCTATTGCCCACAGTGAAATACTGATGCCTCCCCTCCAGAGAATGAGGACAAGAATGTCTGCTTCAACACTCTTACTTGATACAGGACTAGAAGTTCTTGACCCTGCAATAAGATTCAAGAAGCAAAATGCATACAGGTTGGAAAGAAATAATAAAACTTAATTTGCAGAAAATGTAATTACCTATGTAGAAAATACTAAGGAATATACTACCAAATGGGATGAGGTCAGTCCTCATCCCAGTTCCCAAGAAGCGTATACTAAAGAACGTGCTAACCATCAGGCAGTTGTACTCATCTCCCGTGCTAGCAAGGTTATGCTTAAAATGTGGCATGCTAGGGTTCAGCATTATGCAAACCAAGAAATTCCAGATGTCCAAGCTGGATTTAAAAAAGGAAGAGGAACTAGAGATCGAATTCAATATTTGCTGGGTCACAGAGAAAGGTAGGGAATTCCAGAAAAACATCTACCTCTGTTTCACTGACTATGCCAAAGCTTTTGACTGTGTAATAATAAACTGTGGAAAGCTCTTAGAGATGGGAATAACAGACCGCCTTACCTGTCTCCTGAGAAACAGGTATGTGGGTCAAGAAGGAACAGTTAGAACCCTGATGGAACACAGAACAACTGACTGGTTCAAGATTGGGAAAGGACTACCACAGGGCTGACTGCCATCACCTGTTTGTTTAATCTATATGCTGAGCACATCATGAGAAGGGCCAGGCTGAATAAGTTACAAGCTGGAATCAATATAGGCAAGAAAACCATCAACAACCTCAGATATGTGGATGATACCACTATAATGGCTGAAAGAGAAGAATAACTAAAGAGCCTCTTGATGAGGGTGAAGGAGGAGAGTGAAAGAGCTGGCTTAAAACTAAATGTTAAAAAAGAAAACTAAGATCATTGCATCTGGTCCCATTATTTTCATGGCAGATAGAGGGGGAGAAGGTGGAAGTAGTGACAGATTTCCTCTTCTTGGACTCTAAAATCACTGTGGATGGTGACTGCAGCCATGAAATTAGAAGACATTTGCTTCTTGAGAGGAAAGCTATGACAAATCTAGACAGTGTGCTGAAAAGCAGAGACATTGCTCTGTTGACAAAAGTCTGTATAGTCAAGACTGTAGTCTTCCCAGTGTCACAAACAGCTGTGAGAGCTGGATCATAAAGCAAATGGAGCACTGAAGAATTGATGCCTCTGAACTATGGTGATGGAAAAGACTCCTGAAAGTTTCTTGGACAGCAAAGAGATGAATTGAGTCATTCTTGAGGGAAATCCACCTTGAATACTCATTGGAAGGGCTGATGCTGAAGCTGAAACTACAGTATTTTGGGCATCTGATGAGAACCGCTGACTCATTGGAAAAGTCTCTCATGCTGGGAAAGATTGAGGGCAGAAGAAGAGGGCATCAGAGGATGAGATGGTTGGATGGCATCACCGATGCAATGGACATGAACTTGAGCAAACTTTGGGAGATGGTGAGGGACAGAGAGGCCTGCCATGCTGCAGTCCATAGGGTCGCAAAGAGTTGGACATGACTGAGCGACTGAACAACAACAGTCCTACCAAAACCAAATCAAACCAAACCCAACAAACAACCAAATGGTGTCTCAGAACTAATAAATGAGCTCATTAAGACTGCAGCATATAAGATAAACATACACAAATCAATTATATTTCTACATACTGACCATGAACAAATCATAAGCACAGTACCATTTATAATTTCTCCAAAGAAAAGGAAATGCTTTGATATAAATTTAACAAAGCTCATACAAGATCTGTATGCTAAAAACTGCAGAGTGCTAATGAAAGAAATGAAGAGATCTGGGTAAATGTGGAGACATACCATGTTCATGGATTGAAGGAAGCACCATAAGAGAGATATCAGTTATACCTACATTCATCTTTAGATTTAACACAATTCCTATCAAAATCTCAGTGAAGTTTTTGTAGACATGAGGAAGCTTATTCTGATATTTACGTAGAATAACCAGGTTGTAGAATAGTCAGGACAGTTTTGCAAAAGAATAAAATGGGAAGAATTCACTCTTCCCAATATCATTATTTGCTATGCTAAGTCACTTCAGTCGTGTCTGACTCTGTGCGACCCCATAGATGGCAGCCCACCAGGCTCCCCCGTCCCTGGGATTCTCCAGGCAAGAATACCGGAGTGGGTTGCCATTTCCTTCTCCTCAGAGCTACAGAATTCAAGATAGTTTGGTATCAGCAAAGTGATAGTCAAAGGAACAAAGTAGAGATCTCAGAAATAAACTCACACAAATATGTCCAATTAATTTTTGGCAAAGAACCAAAAGCAATTCAATGGAGGAAGTACAGCTTTTCAAGAAATTGTGCAGGGACAATTCAACAGCCGTAAGTAAAAAAAAAAAAAGAAAGAAAGAAACGAAACAGAAAGAAAGGAAAAAACTAAATCTTACACCTCAGGCAAAAATTTACTCCCAAACAGTCATAGATTTAAATGTGAAACTGTAAAACTTCTAGAAGAAAATATTAAAAAAAATTTTTTTCAGTACCTAGGACTAGGCACAAAATTCTTGGACTTGATACCAGGAGCATCATCCATAAAAAGAGAAGTTGATAAATTGGACCTCATCAAAATTAAAAACATTTGGTGTGAGAAGGACCCTGTTAAGAAAAAGAGACGACAGATTATAGACTGGGAGAGAATGTTTGCAAATCACATACTCAACAAAGCACTTGTGTTCAGAATACACGAAGAACTCCAAAAATTGAACGTTAAAAAATCTGATTTGAAAGTGGGCAGAACTTGAGGAGATATTTCGCTGGAGAAGATATGCAGATGGCAGTAATGCAGATGGAGCAGATACCCACATGGAAAATGGTCAGCATTCTTAGATAATAGAGAAATGCACATTCAGACCACCAGGAGATATTACTGCACATATGCCAGAATGGCAAAAACAAGAATGGTGATAACGCCAAATGTTGCCACGGATGCAGAGAAACTGGATCTCTCAAGTATTGCTGGTGGGATTGCAAAATACACCCACTTTGGGAAATAGCTCTTAAAACCATAAATAGAATTTCTTTATGATCCCATTTCTCTTGGGCACTTACCCCAGAGAAATGAGAGCTTATTTTCACACAGAAACCTGTACACAAGTGTACCTAACAGCTTTATTCGTAATAATCCAAACTGGAAATAACCCAGATGTTTAGCGGGTGAATATTTAAACTGTGATCCATCCACATCTTGGAATGCTACTCAGCAGTAAAATGGAATGAACTATTCATACATAACTACTTGAAAGGGCCTCAAGAACATTTTGTGGAGTGCAAAAAGCTGATTTCAGAAGGAAACATGCTGCACGATCCCATTTATGCACCATTTGTGAAATAACATAATTATGAAACAGATTAGAGGTTGTCAGAGTTAGGGATAGGGAAGGGTGTACGTGACTACAAAGAGGTAGCTTGAGGGGGTCTGATGTCTTGATGTGTTTGTAAGAGGTTACAATTGGAAAATCACACAGAAGCACTCATACACCCACCAGAGCACTTAAAACTGGTGAAACCTGCGTAAGCTCTGCAGGTTATACCCTTGTCAGTTTCCTCATTGCGGTGTTGTATTCTGGTTATGCAGGAACGCAGGCTCTTAACACGGGGAGGCTGACTAAACCGGGCACGGGCCCTCCATCTACATTTCTTTGCAACTTCTTGTGACTCTAATATTAAGATAAAAAGTTTGAAAATGATTATTTTGTTATTAAGTACTATGATTATTGAATATGGAAAGGAGACACGGAAATTCAGTATTCCTAGGCATGGGCTGTGGGCCGAGAGGCTGCCGGACCTTGGCGGCGGGAGGCCCAGTCTCTCGGTTGCTCTGCCGCCGCAGGGAAGTAGGGGACGTGTTGCCTCTTCCTGGTGGTGTCCGGCAGTGCGTGTCCCAGCGGAGATGGAGCGCCGGGGGATCAGCTTCTCTGACAGGTGTGCGTACAACTGTATACTACTTGTGAATAACTAATAAATTTGGGCTTCCTTGATAGCTCAGTTGGTAAAGAGTCCTCCTTCAATGCAGAAGACCCCTGTTCGATTCCTGGGTTAGGAAGATCCTCTGGAGAAGCAATAGGCTACCCACTCCAGGATTCTTGGGCTTCCCTTGTGGTTCAGCTTGTAAAGAATCCACCTGCAATGCGGGAGGCCTGGGTTCTATCCCTGAGCTAGGGAGAAGGGAAAGGCTCCCCACTACAGTATTCTGGCCTGGAGAATTCCTTGGACTGTATAGTCCATGGGGTCGCAAAGAGTCGGACACGACTGAGGGACTTGCACTTTCACTTTTCAAGGACAAAGAATCTTGCTCTTATTCCAGACCTGACTTTGAGGTGACTTAGTTCTTTGGTTAGAAGAAAAATATAAAACACTCGGGGCTATTAGCTTCAATTAATGCCTGGAAATAGCTACTAGGATTTTATCTCAGTGCCCTCTTATCTGTTATGAGTAATTCGGATAATGCTGTTGGAAGGGATGCATTAATGCACACACCCTGGAGTTGCATATTAACCCTGTCTCAGTCCTGGGGGTGTCCCTGCCATTTGCCTTTGAGATCACGATTGTGATGGGATGTTGAGGGACAGCCAGTGTCTTTTAGAAAGAATGGGTCTTGGATAAAAACATATCATTTGTCACAGTTAACACCTGAGTAAATACACATTTTTAACATATATACTGCAGAGGAATACTACACTGCTTGGGATGCTCCTAAAATTAACAGGCTTTCAGCCGGAGACATTGACTCCCAGGAGACAAGACATCCTGAACACGGGCTGGTGTTTTGCAGTCCTGGGGAAAGGGGAGAAAGTTCTCAATAGGAAATGCCTCCCAAATCACCTTGATTGCTGACTGTGAAAAAGGCTACTTCTAAAACATCTTGGAGGCCTGCCCACCATTTCCCTGTTTGCTCAGGGGAAATAGGTTTTAAGGATGTGCCAGATGCAATATCGTTAATTAAGAGTATTAACTCTTAAAGGGACGCTTCCCTGAAGAGGCCACAAGGGACACCATTGCAGAGGCATTTAAAGCTGCAGAAAATTGAAACTTGATCTGTGTTTTAGTAACAACCCTGTTGTTGGATTAATAAGATTACCTGGAGGGGGAGGGAGGGATTGGGAATTTGGGATTAGCAGATGTAAACCATTATATATTAAATGGATAAATAGCAAGATCCTACTGTATAGCAGATGTTGTTGTTCAGTTGCTCAATCATATCTGACTCTTTGTGATCCTATGGACTGCAGCATGCCAGGCCTCTCTCTCCCTCACCATCTCCAGATGTTTGCCCAAGTTCATGTTCATTGCATCAGTGATGCCATCCAGCCATCTCACCCTCTGATGCCCTCTTCTCCTTTTACCCTCAATCTTTCCCAGCATCAGGGACTTTTTCAATGAGTCAACTGTTTCATCAGATGACCAAAATACTGGAGTTTCGACTTCAGCATCAGCCCTTCCAATGAGTATTCAGGGTTTATTTCCCTTAAGATTGACTGGAGTAGGGAATGGCAAACCTCCCCAGTGTACTTGCCATAAGAACCTCATGAACTGTATAAAAGGACTGTATAACAAAGGGAACTATATTCAGCATCCTGTGATAAACCATAATGGAAAAAATAGGAAAAAATATATATTTTTATATATATGTATAACTCAATCATCTTCTGTACAGCAGAAATTAACACAATCAACTATACTTCAATAAAATAATTTTTAAGAATATTATTTGTGCTAGAATGAGATTGAAGGGCAGCCTTGAGCACAGAGTTGAGCCCTGAGGCTCTTTGGAACGCTGTATCATTTGGTTCAAGCCAGAGCTGCCATGAGCTTTCACACTGTGGCTTGGGAACGTGTTGCCCAACCCAGGCCTGGCTCTGCTGGGGAGTGACTCTGTCATAGGCCTGTTTGGAACAGGCAGTTCCAGGCTCTGACTCTGGAAGGAAACAGGCTTGTGCCGGAGCCGAACTTGTTTGGGTCCTGGGCATCTATTCCGTGCATGCCTCCTGTGGGCAGCTGACTTGACATGAGAAGAGTGCATTCCAAGTTGTCCGGTAGGCCTCTGAGAGTCTTATCGCTGAGTTGTAAGCACTTTGAGTGTGTTGGTTTCATGCTGAGAAAGGAGTCTCTCAGTTTCTGTTATGTCTGAATCAGGCCAAGTGAGAACCTACCAAACCTCAGGAAAACTGGAATGAAGTGAAAGGACCTTCCACGGGACCAGTTACATGGACCTTGGATGTAGAATGAAGATGACCTGTCTGCTTCTCTGATGCCTTCCCAGGAAAGTTAAACATGTGCGCCATCTGGCCTTTGACATCATCAGGCTTATTCTTTTATATTGGCTATATCCATTCACTCTTCCCCAAGTAACATTTTAATTGTTGTTTAGTCGCTAAACAGGTCAGTAAGGGCCCAATATGCTACTGGAGATCAGTGGAGAAATAACTGCAGAAAGAATGAAAGGATGGAGCCAAAACAAAAAGAATACCCAGCTGTGGATGTGTCTGGTGATAGAAGCAAAGTCCGATGCTGTAAAGAGCAATATTGCATAGGAACCTGGAATGTCAGGTCCATGAATCAAGGCAAATTGGAAGTGGTCAAACAAGAGATGGCAAGAGTGAATGTCGACATTCTAGGAATGAGTGAACTAAAATGGACTGGAATGGGTGAATTTAACTCAGAGGACCATTATATCTACTACTGTGGGCAGGAATCCCTCAGAAGAAATGGAGTGGCCATCATGGTCAACAAAAGAGTCCGAAATGCCGTACTTGGATGCAATCTCAAAAATGACAGAATGATCTCTGTTCGTATCCAAGGCAAACCATTCAATGTCACAGTAATCCAAGTCTAGGCCCCAACCAGTAACGCCGAAGAAGCTGAAGTTGAAAGTTTCTATGAAGACCTACAAGACCTTTTAGAACTAACACCCAAAAAAGATGTCCTTTTCATTATAGGGGACTGGAATGCAAAAGTAGGAAGTCAAGAAACACCTGGAGTAACAGGCAAATTTGGCCTTGGAATACGGAATGAAGCAGGGCAAAGACTAATAGAGTTTTGCCAAGAAAATGCACTGGTCATAGCAAATACCCTCTTCCAACAACACAAGAGAAGACTCTCTACATGGACATCACCAGATGGTTAACACCGAAATCAGATCGATTATATTCTTTGCAGCCAAAGATGGAGAAGCTCTATACAATCAGCAAAAACAAGACCAGGAGCTGACTGTGGCTCGGACCATGAACTCCTTATTGCCAAATTCAGACTGAAATTGAAGACAGTAGGGAAAACTACTAGACCATTCAGGTATGACCTAAATCAAATCCCTTATGATTATACAGTGGAAGTGAGAAATAGATTTAAGGGCCTAGATCTGATAGATAGAGTGCCTGATGAACTATGGAATGAGGTTCGTGACATTGTACAGGAGACAGGGATCAAGACCATCCCCATGGAAAAGAAATGCAAAAAAGCAAAATGGCTGTCTGGGGAGGCCTTACAAATAGCTGTGAAAAGAAGAGAAGCGAAAAGCAAAGGAGAAAAGGAAAGATATAAACATCTAAATGCAGAGTTCCAAAGAATAGCAAGAAGAGATAAGAAAGCCTTCTTCAGTGATCAATGCAAAGAAATAGAGGAAAACAACAGAATGGGAAAGACTAGGGATCTCTTCAAGAAAATCAGAGATACCAAAGGAATATTTCATGCAAAGATGGGCACGATAAAGGACAGAGATGGTGTGGACCTAACAGAAGCAGAAGATATTAAGAAGAGGTGGCAAGAATACACAGAAGAACTGTACAAAAAAGAGCTTCAAGACCTAGACAATCATGATGATGTGATCACTGACCTAGAGCCAGACATCTTGGAATGTGAAGTCAAATGGGCCTTAGAAAGCATCACTATGAACAAAGCTAGTGGAGGTGATGGAATTCCAGTGGAACTATTCCAAGTCCTGAATGATGATGCTGTGAAAGTGCTGCACTCAATATGCCAGCAAATTTGGAAAACTCAGCAGTGGCCACAGGACTGGAAAAGGTCAGTTTTCATCCCAATCCCAAAGGAAGGCAATGCCAAGGAGTGCTCAAACTACCGAACAATTGCACTCATCTCACACGCTAGTAAAGTAATGCTCAAAATTCTGCAAGCCAGGCTTCAGCAATATGTGAACCGTGAACTTCCTGATGTTCAAGCTGGTTTTAGAAAAGGCAGAGGAACCAGAGATCAAATTGCCAACATCCGCTGGATCATGGAAAAAGCAAGAGAGTTCCAGAAAAACATCTATTTCTGCTTTATTGACTATGCCAGAGCCTTTGACTGTGTGGATCACAATAAACTATGGAAAATTCTGAAAGAGATGGGAATACCAGACCACCTGATCTGCCTCTTAAGAAATCTGTATGCAGGTCAGGAAGCAACAGTTAGAACTGGTCATGGAACAACAGACTGGTTCCAAATAGGAAAAGGAGTACGTCAAGGCTGCATATTGTCACCATGTTTATTTAACTTATATGCAGAGTACATCATGAGAAATGCTGGACTGGAAGAAACAGAAGTTGGAATCAAGATTGCTGGGAGAAATATCAATAACCTCAGATACGCAGATGACACGACTCTTATGGCAGAAAGTGAAGAGGGGCTAAAAAGCCTCTTGATGAAAGTGAAAGTGGAGAGTGAAAAGGTTGGCTTAAAGCTCAACATTCAGAAAACGAAGATCATGGCATCTGGCCCCATCACTACATGGGAAATAGATGGGGAAACAGTGGAAACAGTGTCAGACTTTGTTTTTCTGGGCTCCAAAATCACTGCAGATGGTGACTGCAGCCATGAAATTAAAAGACGCTTACTCCTTGGAAGGAAAGTTATGACCAACCTAGATAGCATATTCAAAAGCAGAGACATTACTTTGCCAACAAAGGTTCGCCTAGTCAAGGCTATGGTCTTTCCTGTGGTCATGTATGGATGTGAGAGCTGGTCTGTGAGGAAGGCTGAACGCCGAAGAATTGATGCTTTTGAACTGTGGTGTTGGAGAAGACTCTTGAGAGTCCCTTGGACTGCAAGAAGATCCAACCAGTCCATTCTGAAGGAGATCAATCCTGGAATTTCTTTAGAAGGAATGATGCTAAAGCTGAAACTCCAGTATTTTGGCCACCTCATGCGAAGAGTTGACTCATTGGAGAAAACTCTGATGCTGGGAGGGATTGGGGGCAGGAGGAGAAGGGGACGACAGAGGATGAGATGGCTGGATGGCATCACTGACTCGATGGATGCGAGTCTGAGTGACCTCTGGGAGCTGGTGATGGACAGGGAGGCCTGGCGTGCTGCGGTTCATGGGGTCGCAAAGAGTTGGACACGACTGAGCGACTGATCTCTTAGTCGCTAAATCATGTCTTGACTGTTTGCTACTCCACGGACTGTAGCACACCGGGCTTCTCTGTCCTTCACTATCTCTCAGGGTTTCTTAAAGTCATGTCCATTGTATCAGTGATGCCTTCCAACCATCTCATCCTCTGTCATCCCCTTCTCCTCCCACCTTCAATCTTGCCCAGCATCAGGGTCTTTTCCAAAGAGTCAGTTCTTCCCATCAGGTGGGCAAAGTATTGGAGTTTCAACTTCAGCATCATTCCTTCCAATGAATATTCAGGACTGATTTCCTTTAGGATTGACTGGTTGGATCTCCTTGCAGTCCAAGGGACTCTCAAGAGTCTTCTCCAACACCACGGTTCAAGAGCATCAATTCTTTTTTTTTTTTTTTTCAAAAGCATCAATTCTTTGGTGCTCAGCTTTCTTTACAGTCCAAGTCTCACATCCATACATGACTACTGAAAAAAAAATAGCTTTGACTATACAGACTTTCGTTGGCATAGTGATATCTCTGCTTTTTAATATGCTGTCTAGGTTTGTCATAGCTTTTATTCCAAGTAGCAAGCATCTTTTAATTTCATGGCTGCAGTCACCATCCACAGTGATTTTGGAGCCCAAGAAAATAAAATCTGTCACTGTTTCCATTTTTCCCCCATCTATTTGCTGTGATGTGATGGGACCAGATGCCATGATCTTCGTTTTTTGAATGTTGAGTTTTAAGCCAGCTTTTTCACTCTCCTCTCACTTTCACCAAGAGGCTTTTTTAGTTCCTCTTTGCTTTCTGCCATAAGGGTGGTGTCATCTGAGGTTATTGATATTTCTCCTGTCAATCTTGATTCCAGCTTGTGCTTCAATCAGCCTGGCATTTTTGCATGACGTACTCTGCATATGTTAAATAAGGAGGGTGACAATATACAGCCTTGACATACTTCTTTCCCAACTCTGAACCAGTCCACTGTTCCATGTCTGGTTCTAACTATTGCTTCTTAACCTGCATACAGGTTTCTCAGGAGGCAAGTAAGGTGGTCTGGTTTTCCAATCTCTTTATGAATTTTTCACAATTTGTTGTGATCCACACAATCAAAGGCTTTAGCATAGTCAATGAAGCAGAAATAGACTTTTTCTTGGAATTCCCTTGCATTTTCTATGATCCAATGGATGTTGGCAATTTGATCTCTGGTTCCTCTGACTTTTCTAAATCCAGCTTGTACATCTGGAAGTTCTCAGTTCATGAACTGTTGAAGCCTAGCTTGAAGGATTTGAGCATGACATTGCTGGCTTGTGAAATGAGTGCAGTTGTGCAGTAGTTTGAACATTCTTTGGCATTGCCCTTCTTTGGGACTGGAATGAAAACTGACCTTTTCCAGTCCTGTGGCCACTGCTGGGTTTTCTAAATTTGCTGACTTGTTGAGTGCAGCACTTAAATAGCGTCATCTTTTAGGATTTTAAATAGCTCAGCTGGAATTCCATCACCTCCACTAGCTTTGTTTGTAGTAATGCTTCCTAAGGCCCACTTAATTTCGCACTCCAAGGATGTCTGGCTCTAGATGAGTGATCACACCGTCATGGTTGTCCAGGTCATCAGTACCTTTTTTATATAGTTCTTCTGTCTATTCATGCTACTTCTTAATATCTTCTGCTTCTGTTAGGTCCATAGCATTTCTGTTCTTTATTGCATCTTAGTACTTTTACATACTTCCTTACACTCAGTAAATTTTACTTAAGAGTAACTGAATGACAAAATAATTCTTTTCTATAACCACCATTTCTCTGAAAGTTGAAAGCTATTTCATATCTAAGGAAATTTATTGAAGTTAAAAAACTCAGTATGTTTGAGTTTTTAATATGGTGAGTCTTACTTCCATATACATTAAGTGAGTGAAGTGCATTAATTCATTCAAATTACCTCTGTCAAATCTCTGGGGGGTGGTGAGCCCTTCTGGGGAGACTGTTCAGTCACTGGAGAGGTGCTTTTTCTGAGTGTATTTGCTTCCCTAGGTGAATTTTTCCTCTTCTCCACTCCCCCTTTAGTGCCCTGGTTTGCAGCCATCACAAGCATTGG
This sequence comes from Tragelaphus eurycerus, assembly GCA_935064755.1. Lineage (NCBI taxonomy): Eukaryota > Metazoa > Chordata > Mammalia > Artiodactyla > Bovidae > Tragelaphus > Tragelaphus eurycerus. The sequence continues at coordinate 5,349,232 of CAKXYN010000112.1, forward strand.
GTCTCCTGTAAGGATTATCAGTGGAAAACGAGCTTGCTTGCCGCTGGTTTATTCTTCTAATGACAGACTAGAATGAGGTCTATCAAGGAAGGAAGTAGCAACTGAAAAGTACTTTCTCTGGAAGGCAGCTGCATCTGTAGTGTTTGCATTCAGGGACATAAACAGACGCAGTTTTAGCTTGGCTGACTTTGGGGCATAATGACAAGGTGGTGTGGCGTGTCACAGAGACACTGGAACAGCTTCTGCCACAGCTATGGCTAGAACCCCCAGAGCAGTGGTTTCAGAGCGTGGTCCCTGGGCCAGCATCTTCGACATCACCTTGGAACTTGTTAGAGGTTCACACGCTAATGCCCTGTCCTCCAGCAGCTGCACCAGGCTCGCCATCTGTGGGCTTGGTGCTGCCACCCCTGGGTTGGCGCATGGGCACCAGACACTGGTGCCCTCAGCTGCCTCCTTCCTTCTGACATCCGCACGGCCCAAGGACAGTACCCCCGCCAGGCCCTTCCTCCAAGAGCGGCGTCACTTAGCTCAGCCCTCCCTACCCAGCTTCCCTCCTGCCCGCCCCCTCTTTTAACCAGGCCTGCTCTGTGATTACCCCTTCAGTTTGCCCGAAGCCTGCCCCTAGTCCTCAGCTGTTTCCCAGAAGTCCACCCCTCTCCCCACTACTGACTGGAAGCCGATAGGTGATTTCCGCCCAACTCCCTGTGAAGGTGCGTAGTTCCTAGGTCTTAGAGCTTAAAGAGCAATGCAGTTTATGCCTTTCCTTTTTGTCCCTCAAGTCATCATCATTATCTGCACGTACAAAGCTCCATTCCAGGCGCTCTGTGGACATGAAGGTGAGACATTGCCCTCTGTCTTTAAGGGGCTTAGAGCCAACCCAGAGGAACAGGTGCTCACAGAGATGGCTTTGTTCCACGTGTGGTCCTTTGCAGGTGACTCTGCCCTCACTCTCCTCCTCTGAGTGTCAGGGATTATGATGGTACCTGTTTCCTAGGGTTGCTATGGAGACCAGCTCCTGTGAGCCAGTACCTCCAGTGTAGATGAGACAGTTCCTGGCACACATCGGCCCTGATTTATTACGCGGTTGTCTGAGAGGACGGGGAGGATGATCAGCCCTGGCGGCACTGCCTGAGAAGACTTCTGGGAGGAAGTGGGGTTTGCACGGGGCCTTGAGGTTGTCTCAGTGTTTGAATAGATAGGTTCGAGCTTAATAAAATGTGTCTGAACTTGGTTGTCTTGCGTTAGTGATGTCTACAGTGGTTCAGCCCACACCACAAATGTTAAACGCTGCTTTTTTAATGTTGGCACTGCCACCTCTGTGGTCAGGGCGTGTTTCTTTTGCCACCATGCTTACGGGGTTGCTGCTTCAGACAACCCTCTGGAGGGAGGTTAGAAAGGGAATAGAATTAGCAGAGGGTGCAAAAAGAGAGGCAGAAGTGAAGTGACGCAGTGGGAAAGGTGGGGCCAAAATAACATAAGGGGTTTCGGGGAAGAAGGTGAGAAGAGACTGGGAGGGCGGGAGGGTGGGGTGGACTTGAACCCGAGATTCTGGATTGTGCTCATGCCTTAGAGGCTGCACTGACTCCCGCAGCCCAGGGAGCAGCTGCCTGTGCTGGTGACTGAGAACCGTGTCCCTGTCCTGACGTGTAGGGGGCCACTTTGGGGGCTTGCACTTTGGGGGCCTCCTGGATCCCCGTGGGGATCGAGGAGGCCATGGAAGAGGAGGGGGGCCTCTTTTTATTTATTTTTAAAGTTTTGACTCTGAAGTGAAAAGAAATGTAGCAATATTCCACTGGCAACTGACTCTTCAGAAAATTGGGGATCCCACAGGAAAGTCAGCCTGAGCTGTTCTTTAGCTGTCCCCCTTGGCAGATGTGAGACTAGATTTCTGTTCTCTAGAGACATGGCTGTCCCATCAGTGAGGTCTAGAGGAGCACAGGTGTCACGCCCGGGTGCTTTGTGCTCTAATTTCCTCTCTAGGCACACTAGTGGGCCCGTTTTTGTTTTTTTTTTTACTTCCTGCTTTACATGTAGTGTATGAAAGAATGACTGATGCAAAGAAAATGTGCTTGGAAGAACCCTGGAACCCATACGACGTCGTTCCCATGATCGGGAAACAAGAAATGGAATCTGCCCGTCTGCAACCTGGGCTATAGAGATGCTGGTGTGGGTTCCCCCTGAGGGACCCAGTGTCCCCTCTCTGTGACATCTGTGCCTGCAGAAACGTGTGCGCGGCTCCGTATTGTGGCTGCGGAGTCTGGACACAAACCTGATGGCTTAAAATGATGGAAATGCACCCCCCCACACTCCAGGGGCCAGAGGCATGAAACAGAGTTGCCGGCATGCCGGACTCCCGCTGAAGCCTCCAGGGAAGGCCTTGCCTCTGCAGCTCCTAGTGGCTCCCGGCCATCTGTGGTTTTTCCTTTTTTGTAGCTGCACAGCTGCAGCTTTTGTCTTCATCTTACCAGGGCTGTCTTCTTCCCGGGTGAGTCTCTGTGTCTTTGTTTTCTTTACAAAGGACAGCAGTGAGTGGATCGGTGCCCACCGTATTCCAGTGTGGCCTTATGTTAACTTACAAAGACCCTGTTTCCAAATAACGTCAGGCTCGGAGGTTCTGAGTGGACGTGGCTTTGAGAACACTGTTTATTGCAGCATAATTGCCATAGTCACTCACTGACACTTGTAAGTCTCTGTTGGCATGGTTTGTTGGTTTTTGTTTGCAAAGGATTCCATCTGAGTGATGAATGTGTGAGCGTTTTGTCACTCAGTCACATTCAACTCTTGGCAACCCTATGGACTATAGCCCGCCAGGCCCCTCTGTCCATGGGATTCTCCAGGCAAGGATACTGGAGTGGGGAGCCATTCCCTTCTCCAGGGGATCTTCCCAACCCAGGGATCGAACCTGGGTCTCCTGCATTGCAGGCGGATTCTTTACCAGCTGAGCCACAAGGGAAGCCCTTGGGTGGTGAATAATGAGTTGTGAAGAGCTGAGTGTGGTGTGGCTCTGTGGCGATCCCTGCCAGTGCTTGTATTCTTGGTCTTCACCTGAGCAGGCCGTGAGGCGGTGCCTACAGGCGCCTCTGTCAGTGCAGGGAGAGTCTGCCTCACAGTTCTTGGCTCCCCACGCCTGGCACCGTGCCTGGCACGTCATATGGCTCGGAGCTTGTAGATAAATAGAAACTCAGAAAACACGGTACTTTAATCCATATGGTATTTGGAAAAAAATCCTTGAAGACACTCTGATTGCCAAGTATTTCGAGGATGTTGCTGGGTCAGCTTTGCTTTCGCATCTCTACACACTGACGTGTGTTTTTAGAGAACTCCCGAAAGTGGTTCCCTCCCCTATTAGGAGGTGCCCGCCCACAGCATTCCCCTGGAAAATGTCATCAAGGAGATTAACTGTGTCCATGAATAAATCTGGCATTTTTTGGAGGGTGTATAAACACATGGAACTCGCTGCAGTTATAGTCATGACCCAACTGTGTGTAATTGCAGTGAGGACCTTATATGGGCGGGTCCCCACTGTCTGAGCCACACACAGCTTTGGAATGAGCTGGGCTTCCAGGGGTGGTGTGGGTGTGGGCAGGGCCTCCAGATGTCCAGACGCCCTGGAGGGTGGTGGGTGGGGCCAAGGTTGCAGCCTGTCTGCGGGAAGTAGGGGTGGTGGGCGGGGGAGAGTCTGGTTGCATTTCACTGTGTATTTGTCATGCACCCAATTATAGTTTTGGCTTCAAGTGACTTTGCCGGATGGTTGGATGCAGGGAGTCTGGCACATGGGGAGCCCTTGAAGCTGGAGGAGAGTGGATGCTCCTCTGAGAGCCCTGTCAGCCTGGCTTATTGTTTTCTGGTATCTTTTGTACATCTGAGGAAATGGATTCCTTAGATTTAAAAGGTTGACTCCTGTAAGCTCTTACATACTGAAAGTCTTACCAGGTGACAAGCTTCCGTAGTTAATTGCGCTTTTTTAAAAGCGTAAGAGCTGGACCGTAAAGAAGGCAGAGCACTGAAGAACTGATGCTTTTGAACTGTGGTGCTGAAGAAGACTCTTGAGAGTCCCTTGGAATGCCTGGAGATCATACCAGTCCATCCTAAAGAAAATCAACCCTGAATACTCATTGGGAGGACTGATGCTGAAGCTGAAAAGCTCCAATACTTTGGTCACCTGATGCTAAGAGCCGGTTCATTGGAAAAGACTCTGATGCTGGGAAAGATTGAAGGCAGAAGGAGAAGAGGATGACAGAGGATGAGATGGCCAGACAACATCACTGATGCAATGGACATGAACTTGGGCAAACTTGGGGATGGTGGGGGCCAGGGAAGCCTGCTGTGCTGCAGTCCATGGGGTCACACAACTTGGTGATTGAACAACAACAGTTAAAACAAAAAGAGATACCCTTACAGTGTCTTGCCTTCCTGCGTGTGGGAAAATTATAGACTTAGAGTTCTTAGAGGACCAGGGACTCTCAACCCATGAAGAGAGCAGTGGACAGGTCCCACAGAATGATACCCTTGAGCAGAGCAGAGGTGTGGCGTCTGGGAACATATGCTGAGCTGAGGAGACGGGAGGATCTGCGCGTGGAGCCAGCACTGCCCATGGGCGCCCCCTCAGCGGCAGTTAAGCCTCCTGGAGCAACTGCGCCGTGGACGGGGAGGGGCTCCCTCGTGCCCCTCTGCTTCATGGGTGGTCCCGGCTCCGCGGGTTTCCCTCTCTGCGCCCCTCACCTGATGGATAGGTCCCGGGCCCCCGGGTTTCCCTCTCCGCGCCCCTCACCTGTCCTCTCCATCCCCTGACTCAGCTGCTCTCCGCCTCTGTCCTTGGAGCGCACAGCATACACCCTCCTCCCGGCAGCTTGTCACAGTGATGCGTAAAACCTGCAGACCTCGCAGGCTTCTGCGCGGAAGCCCCCCACCTCTCCCGCACCCGAGAAAGCCCTGGCGCCCTCTGCAGCCCTCTTCCCTGGCCGCTGCCTCCCACTCCTGTCTTCATCCCCCATCAACACCTGACCACACAGCCCGCGTCGGCTTCCAGGCTGGGCCCGCTCCCAGGATCCAGCATTACGTCCTCGTGGAGCCCTCCCTGCCCCTGCCCTCTTTATCCTGACACCTCTCACCACGTGCCCATGCTGCCTGTCTGGATCTTTGGTGTTTGGTAGCACCCCCGCCCCCAACGCCCGCCCTGGCCCTTAGAGCGTCAACTCCACAGGGTCCACAGAAACAAGAGCTCGACTGGTCCCTTGAGGGGCATATGCCTGCCTCCCAAAATACAGTATATTTTAAAGAACAAATAATGGCAGAATGCTCATTAACCATTGCCTCACTTATCTAAGACTATTTTACTGGATGCCCCATTTTTACTCATGTGCACATATGTATGTGTTTGTATGGTAAAAACTCTTGTCAAAGTGGATTTAGAGGGAACATATCTCAACGTAATTAAAGCTATTGAAAATTAAAGCTATGAAAACCTATAGCCAAAATAATACTCAACAATGAAAAGCTGAAATCCTTCCTGCTGAAATCTGGAAAACACAACTATGCCCAGTCATACTTCTTGTGTTTAGCACAGTATTGGAAGTCCTAGTCACAGCAGTCAGACAAGGAAAAAAGTATCCACATTGGAAGAGAATAGGTAAAGTTGTCATATGTAGATAACATAATGCTATATATGGAAAACTAAAGACTCCACACAGAAGCTGTTAGAACTGATAAATTCTGCAAGGTAGTAGGATATAAGATTAAAACACAGAAATCCGTTGCATTTTTTTCCCCACTAATAAAGCATCAGTAAGAGGAAGGGGAAAAAAATCCGTTTTAAGATAATATAAAAAAAAAATCTCTGAATAAATCTAACCAAGGAAGTGAAAGACTTCCATGCTGAGAACTGTAAGACATTAATAAAGAAAAATGAACATGATTCAAAGAAATGGAAATACAGCCCATGCTCTCAGGTTGAAAAGAATATTGTTAAAATGGCCATACTACCCAAAGCAGTCTACAGGTTTAATGTGATCTCTATTAAATTATCCATGAAATTTTTCACAGAACTAGAGCAAACAATCTCAATTTATATGGAACCACAAAAGACCCAGAATTACCAAAGCAATGCTGAGAAAAAAGAACAAAGATGGAGGCATAACCCTTCTAGATTTCAGACAATACTTCAAAGCTGCAGTAATCAAAGCAATGTGATTTTTGGCTCAAAATCAGACATAAGGATCAATGAAACAGAATAGAGAACTCAGAAATAAACCCACACCCATACAGTCATCTCATCTTCCACAGGAGAGGCAACAGTACACAGTGGAGAAAAGACAGTTTCTTCATGTAAATAATGGAGTTAGAACATTCCCTTCTTATACAAAAATAAACTCAAAATGGCTTAAAGAGTTAAATATAAGACATGACATGAATATTCATTGGAAGGACTGATGCTGAAGCTGAAACTCCAGTATTTTGGCACTTGATGCAAAAAGAGTCAACTCATTGGAAAAGACCCTGATGCTGGAAAATATTGAGGTCAGGAGGAGAAGAGGATGACAGAGGATGAGATGGTTGGATGGCATCACCGACTCAATGGACATGAGTTTGAGCAAGCTCTGGGACTTGGTGACGGACAGGGGAGCCTGGCATGCTGCAGTCCACAGGGTCGCAAAGAGCCAGACACCACTGAGCAACTGAGCAACAACTACATGATAAAGCTCCTAGAAGATAATATCTGCTAAGTCACTTCAGTCGTGTCCGACTCTGTGCGATCCCATAGATGACAGCCCACTAGGCTCTGTCCCTGGGATTCTCCAGGCAAGAATACTGGAGTGGGTTGCCATTTCCTTCTCCAATGCATGAAAGTGAAAAGTGAAAGTGAAGTCGCTCAGTCGTGTCCGACTCTTAACGACCTCATGGACTGCAGCCTACCAGGCTCCTCTGTCCATGGGATTTTCCAGGCAAAAGTACTGGGGTGGGGTGCCATTGCCTTCCCTCAGAAGACAATATAGGCAAAACATTTTCTGACACAAACCATACCGAAGTGTTGGTCAGTCTCCAAGACAAAAGAAAAAAAGCAAAAATAAACAAATGGGACATAATCAAACCTATACGCTTTGTACAGCAAAGGAAAAGTGAAAGTGAAGTCGCTCAGTCGTGTCCGACTCTTTGTGACCCCATGGACAGTAGCCTGCACCAGGCTCCTCCGTCCATGGGATTTTCTAGGCAAGAGTACTAGAGTGGGTTGCCATTTCTTTCTCCAGGGAATCTTCCCGACCCAGGGATTGAAACCAGGTCTCCCACGTTGTAGACAGACGCTTTACTGTCTGAGCCAACAGGGAAGCAAAGGAAGCCATAAACAAAACGAAAAGACAGTGGGGGAAAATATTTTCGAACAGTGCGACCAATTTGGGCTTAATTTACAAAATATACAAATAAATAATACAGTAGAATATTAAAAAAAAAAAAAAAGCCCAGTTAAAAAATGAGCAGGCCTGAATAGACATTTCTCCAAAGAAGACATGCCGATGACCAACAGGCATATGAAAAGACAGTCAACATCACTACTTATTAGGGAAATGCAAATCAAAACCACAATGCATTATCACCTCACATCAGTCATAATGACCATCATCAAAAAGTAAATAATAAATGCTGGAGAGGGTGTGGAGCAAAGGGAACCCTCCTACACTGTTGGTGGGAATATAAATTCATACAGCCACAATGGAGGACCGTGGGAGGTTCTGTAAAAGACTAAAAACAGAGTTACTATATGATCCAGCAGTTCCACTCCTGGGCATATATCTGGAGAAAACTCTAATTTGAAAAGATCCATGCACCCTCATGTTCATAGCAGCATCCTTTACAATAGCTGAGACACTTCATAGCCCTAGTGGTAAAGAACCTGCCTGCCAATGCAAAAGACGTAAGGGACACTGCTGCTGCTAAGTTGCTTCAGTCGTGTCCGATTCTATGTGACCCCATAGATGGCAGCCAACTAGGCTCCTCTGTCCCTGGGAATCTCCAGGCAAGAACACTGGAGTGGGTTGCCATTTCCTTCTCCAATGCATGAAAGTGATAAATGAAAGTGAAGTCGCTCAGTCGTGCCTGACTCTTAGCGACCCCATGGACTGCAGCCTACCAGACTCCTCCGTCCATAGGATTATTCCAGGCAAGAGTACTGGAGTGGGGTGCCATTGCCTTCACTACACAGATTCAATCCCTGAGTGAGGAAGATCCCCTGGAGGAGGGCACGGCAACCCACTCCAGTATTCTTGTTTGGAGAATCTCATGGACAGAGGAGCCTGACAGGCCACTGTGTATAAGATCGCAAAACAAGACGGAAGCAACTTAGCATGAACACAAGACATGGAAGCAACCTAAGTGTTTATCAGCAGGTGAATGGATAAGGATGATGTGGTATATATACACAATGGAATATATTCAGCCATGAAAAGAATGAAATATGCCACTTACAGCAACTTGGATGAACCTAGAGATTATCATACTAAGTAAATCAGACAGAGAAAGACAAATACATGATATCACTTAAATTTGGTATCTAAAATATGATACAAATGAACTTGTTTACAAAACAAAGACTCACAGTCACAGAAAACAAACTATAGTTACCAAAGAGGGAAGGAAGGGGAGGGATAAATTAAGGGTTTGGGATTAACATATGCACACTACTGTATATAAAAGAGATAAATGTCAAGGACACATTGTATAGCACAGCAAACTATATTCAATATCTTATAATGACCTATAATGGAAAAGAATCTGAAAAATATGAATGTATGTATGTATAAAAAACTGAGTAACTTTGCTGTATACCTAAAAGTAACACAACATTGTAAGTCAACTGTACTTCAGTAAAAACGAGGAGTATATTATTTAAAGTCCACGTATGTTTGTGTTTTCCAACTTTGCATCTGTTATTGATTTCTAAGTTCATTCCATTGTGATTAGAAAACATAGTTGGTATGATATCTATCCTTTGAATGAACTGAGTGTTGTTTCATGGCCTGGTCTATGATCAGTGCTGTAGAGTGTCCCATGTGCATTGGGAAGATGTGTATCCTGCTGTTGTTGGGTGGCGTGTTCTGTAGTTGTCTCAGAGATCTAGTTCATTTATACTATTGTCAAATCTTCTATTTCCTTACTGAGTTTCTGCTAGTTCTATTGATTATTGAAATCAGGTGTTGGAGTCTCCAACTCTTAACTGTTTGTATATTTCATCCTTCATTTCTGTTAGTTTTTGCTTCATGAGTTTTGGACCTTGTAGTTAGGAGGATTTAAATTTATTATTGTATGACTTCGTGACAAATTAAACCTTTTATCATTACAAAATATCCTTTGGGTTTAGTACCAATTTTTGTCTTAAGTTTTCTAGTCTGATATTTGTATAGCTAATCCAGCTCTCTTTTGGGTACCATTTGCAAGTTACACGCTGTCTGTGACTGTTTCATTCTCCTGTGGCAGAGTTAAGTTAATGGGAAAGAGATCTTAGAGCCTGCAAAGCCTAACAAATGTACTCTCACATCCCTTGCAGAAGAAGTTTGCCAACCTCTGAAATGTAATAAAGTAAGTAGCTATTTAAAAATTTTTTTGACATAGGAAAAGATCATAAGAGGAGTCAGCTTAAATTTTGCTTATTGCCATGTGGTTACTTTCAAAGCTCTTGTTGTTGTACACCTGCTAAGTTGTCTCTGATTCTTTGTGACCCCATGGACTACAGCAGCCAGGCTTCTCTGTCCTTCACTATTTCCGAGAGGTTGCTCAAACTCACGTCCATTGGATCAGTGATGCCATCCAACCGTCTCATCCTCTGTCGTCCCCTTCTCCTCCTGCCTTCAATCTTTCCCAGCATCAGGATCTTTTCCAATGAGTCGGCTCTTTACATCAGGTAGCCAAGTATTGGAGCTACAGCTACAGCATCAGTCCTTCCATAGCTCTGATGTGTAGAATAAATTCATTGGAATGTTTGGATTGTGAGCTATGTTATGCTGTGGCATTTTTTTTTTTTTTTTTTGCTGATTACCTTATAGAAATTAAGGATCAGTGATATCTTAATTAATTCAAGCAATATTTTTTGTGCTCTCAATAAATTACATAGTTACTTCCTTGAAAAAATATTATACTTGGAAACAGTTATTTCAGTCCCTTAAGTTTAAGCATTTGACTTGTTGTATTTTGAATTTCTGACTCTAAGGAGGAGGAATGCCTGTGTAAAGGCACTGACCCAAGGGAGGACACCTGGAAGAATTCTTCAAGATTCAGTGACTTTGCCTAATTTACAGTGAAAAGCAAAAATGAGTATGTTATTCCATCTGATGGAATGTACATTACAGGTAGAACTTTATCGTCCCCGTAGTGTTTCATTTAATTACAAAATTAAAACATACCCTTTAAATTCTTTAGCATCCTTCTTCTAAAGAGCCCTGTTTGGTCTTGTTCTCATTTTAGAGATAAGGACTCTGACCCTGGGAAAGATTAAATAATGTACACCCACCTGGATTTCCATCGATGACTAGGTAGACTGATAGTTGAACCGTGGCAATGAACAGTGTCATTCTTGCTGTAACCTGGGTGGATTTAGAGAGTTTGGAGAAAAGAAAAAGCTGATAGTCTGTGTGCATTTGGGCAGTTGTTCTTGCAAAGTAAATTATTTTATCAATTGTTTTTAAGCCCTTTTGTAAGATTGTGTTAAGTGCAATTTCATTTCTCAATAGTATTTTCATTTCAATAGTCTTCATGCTTTCAAAGTTGGAAATTGATCTGTTAAGCTAATCTATTTAGATAAAAATTTACTTTCCAATGGGATATGGACTGCATTGTTTGTTAAAAGAGTGAGGGAAGATTGCATTATATGATGGATTACATAGACTAGTAGATCTATCAGATTATCTATCAGATCTATTAGATTATCAAATTCTAAGGTGGAAGCTACAACAGAAATTCTCACACCCATTTTTATAGTAGGCTCTTCTGCTTCTAATGAGAATGATGCTTTAAAACGTGGAGAACTTAAATCTTTTCACATCTCAAAAATTCATATGGATAATACAAAATACCAATTTTTCTCATTAAAAAATTTTTTTGTAATGCCATATCATTTCAGAAATTTGAAGCATAATAGCTGATGTAGCAGGTTAGTGAGATTAACCAAATCTGTAGCATGGTTGATGGTTACCTTTTAAATAGATATTAAAAACATGGCAGTATTTTTGAAAATATAATACCAATGTATATTCTTAAAAAACTTGTATTTTTAAAGAAAATTCTGTATTTAGTTCATTCTTATTATGCTCATCATTAACATAAATTTGAACTTTTGTCTTATATAAAACCAATTTATTCTTTGAAGTGAAGTTAAAGTCACTCAGTCGTGACTATACAGTCCATGGAATTCTCCAGGCCAGAATACTGGAGTGGGTATCCTTTCCCTTCTCCAGTGATCTTCCCAACCCAGGGATTTAACCCAGATCTCCTGCACTGCAGGCGAATTCTTACCAGCTGAGCCACCAGGGAAGCCCTTATTTTTATATTCTTTGGGCACAGTCAGAAAGGAAAAACTTTGAGTTCATTTAGTTTTTCGTATTTTTCCCCTTTTGTTTTCGAAGCAAAAGCAGAAAAGCGATGTAAGATCTTGTCATTTTATTCATCATAAATTTTATTGCTCTGCAAGTTCTGTTCACCAACTTCAAACGTTTTAACTTCTAAAAATGATTGATAATAAAGGAACAAGTATATCTCACTTTTAGAAATATTTTAAGTTTTCTTGTAAGATATTTACTTTAGTCATTCTAGATCCTCCATGATGGAAATTTCTGGTTTAAAAAGATTTACATAATTTCCCTTCTTATCTTAAAACTCCTTCCATAAGACACAAATGTCAGAGTAAACCTCAAATTGTTAGGCTACAATTGGAAAGATAAAGTTTGCTTACATTTGCAAGAGTTGGAACTGAAATGACCATCAATTTAAAGCATAAAGGTAAACAGACTGTGTAAAACAAAATGTGTTATCCTCAGCAGGGAAGCTTGTTGCTTGATAAAGTTAACATTTTCCTCTAAAGTGACTAATAAATAAAACCAGCCTCTTAACATTTCAGACATAGTATCATTTTCACGGAAAAAGGCATTTTTCACATGTGTAGAATATCTGATTATTACAGTAAGCTTAATAAAGGATGTTTGCAGAATTCACTCCTGAGTTTAGTTTTGGTCCATGTCCTGTAATAACCAGGAGAAATGACCTGGTGTGTTGGGTGAGAATTGGAAGATGTGGGCTCTAAGATTCTTTGCCATCGAGGATTCTGCAGTGTAGAGAGCATCTGCTAATAGATAGCAGAGTTGGTGCATTGATGTTTTCCATCTTCTTCCCGCCCGGCCACTCCTGAGCGTGAGAGGAGCTGGTCGGCGGGGCGGAGGGGAGTGCCCAGGAGGAGGATGTGTCCCCGGGAGGTGCTGAGCCTACAGGCCCCCAGATGCTGTGACGGATGGCTCTGCGCTGCAGCAGCCAGCCGGCCCTTGGTTCCCATTCAGGTAGTACTGGCTGCATTTCCTGACAAAGTAGACATCGACATTTTTATAAATGTCCTTTTGACCGCTGAGGGCAATGGTTATTGTTGTCCAAGGTTTGAGACCTTGGCACTCCCATGGAACTGGTGTTCACTCTGTAGATGCTGTTTTAGAAGAGTCCAAAAGAGAACCTTTAGCGGGTTGCAGAGCCACAACCCCTCCTTGAGGCGAAGAGAAACCAGTGCCATTATGAAATGAGGAAACAGGCCTACATGTGCAAAAGTGGCTGCAGGGTGGCTGTCTTGTCATCTGTCTTGGTCTCCTCCATGGTATGCCACACAGATTTTTCCTGGTTTGGAATTCGAGGTTATGTTCAAACATTTTGTGTATTGATCATCTCAACTGATCAATAACCTCGGTTAATTGGGTTAGGTGAATAGGCATTCATTTCCATTTTTTGTTTTTGTTTTGGTTGAGCACAGCTGCCTGTGTTGTATGGTATGTAACTTCTGAGAGCCCACTGGTTTAATGTCAGCTTGGTGGTGGGTACAAGGGTGGAGAGAGTTCAATGTCATCAAACAGATTTTAGCAAACAGCAGAAAATTCCACTGGAATATCCGTTTTTCTTGCAAAGACATTCTAGCTTCTTGAGAGAACCTTCTTACATACTGTTCTACACAAGCCAGGTGGACATTGTGTTTGGGATGTATACACCTCACACCACCTGTGGAGATGTTTGTGCACAGATGTTTAGCTTTTAAACAGTAGTTGCAGACTCTGAGAAACTTCACAATGCCGGGCTGTGTGGCTGGCTCTGCCTTTATCTACTGTCTTTCCTCAAATTTAGAAATACAGAAGTTTCCTCCTTTTATACCCAAAATGCATTCTCAAACCGGAAATAGTTCCAAGGGCTTAGTAGTTCCACTGTGGAACTAATTTACATTTAAGAAGGCTTATTCATTTATCTTTTGAAGTAACAGACTCCCTTCCCCCAGTTTGAAGACATGGAAGCCTCAGGGATTATAAGGAAATATGTCTTTTCCACAGATGCTTAAAAAAAATTCACAGGGAAAATGAGGCCTGGGTTGGTGTGGTGGTGTTGAGGAAAAGGGCCGATGAGGATTCGGACTGCAGACCCGGAGGAGTTGCTGTGCAGCCGTCACTGTTGACCCCAGGCCACAGGCACTGCTTCTGTGCAGGCGGATTTCCATCCGGCCTGATGGCCCTTCTGCCCAAGGGTTTCTGTTTCCTTTCCGAGAGTATAGATCTGCCTGAGATGAACTCTTTCCACTTTCATTTCTTTTTTGTTTTCAGAATATGTTTTCACACATTATAGATGGACAGGTTTTTTCTTTCAGTACTTTGAAGGTGTAGTTTCACTGTCTTTTCTTGCTTCATTGTCTGCAATGACAAGGTTTTCATTGTACATAATGCATTTTTTTCTCTTTTTTATGATTCTGTCACTGCTTTTTAAGCAGTTTGAATAGATTTGCCTGGGGCACTCTTTTCTTCGTGTTTCTTGTGTTTGGAATTAATCTAGTGTTTTGAACCTGTGAGTTATAGTTTTCGTCAAATGTGGACAATGTTGGATCATTATTTCTTCATTTGTTTTTCTCTGTCTCCCTCACCCTGCCCCGACTCTATTTCAGGCAACTGTAAGTTTCCGCAAGAGTCAGACACGACTTAGCGACTAAACCACCACTATAAGCTTCCCAGAGCTAACTGGTGCTCTTTTTTATACCCTCCCATCTTTTATCTTTTCATTGTATAGTTTCTATTTCTGTGTCTTTGGGTTCATTGATTCTTTTTCTTTTATGATGTGGGATCTGCCATTTATCTCATCCAATGGTCTTTTCATGTCAGACTGTAGTTTTCAAGTCTAGAATTTGATTTGGGTCTTTGTTTTTAAAATATGTTCCAAATGTCTTCTTAACAATTTCATCTTTCCTCTAGTTTCTTGAACATGTGGATTAGTTATCACAGCTTGTTAATGTCCTGCTCATTCTATCGTCTGTATCACTTCTGCATCTGATTTCATTGCTTGGTTTTTATCTTTGTGACTGGTTTTATTTTCCTCCTTCTTTGCACGCCTGTGGTTTTTCACCAGGTTGTGCTGTGAATCTTATTTTATAAGCCGTTGGATACTTTTGTTCATTTTGAACTAAGACTTTCTACCCCAGCTGGTGGCAGCAAGGACTGTTCCTGGACCACTTGGAGCTTCTAGGAGATCTTTCTCTGCTTTTTTCCAGGTAGTTCTTTCGCTGGCCCTGGGTCATTTCCTTAGCAGAAGCCTCAGGGGACACTCCGTTGGCCTCCCGAGCAGCTGGCCTCTGGGCAGCCCTCTCTGTGCTCTGCCCTCACGCTGCCGTAGCCTTTCTCCCCCGGGACCCTCAGCTCTGTCCCCCACTGCCCTGGGGAGACCGAGGTCTCTGCCAGGTTCCGCATCCTGTCTGCAGCCCCACCCTTCAGACAATAAAGTGGGCAGGCATGGGGCTCACCTTGACTGTTCCCCTCTCACAGCTTCTTTCTGTCCAGTGCCTGAAAACCAGTTTTTAAAATTGTATGTTGTCCCAGCTTCTTCTTTGTTTCAAACAGGAGAGTAAATCCTATACCTTTATCCCGCTTGGTAAGAAGTAGAAGTGGACGGTCATTTTTGGAAATGGAATTATACTTTGTCTTTTCTAAAATTCCAGTGCAGAGATTAATGGTGTGTTTTTCTGCTGTTCCACAGCCAGAGAGTAAATAGTACAAGGTCTCAGAGCAGCATATTCCCCTGTGTTCAAAGAAAAATAAAGACAGCCCAGTATTCAAAAAATAGCTTGTTTTAATTTGAAGTGGAACAGAATGAGTATTTTTTCCTCAGTGTTCAAGTCAGATTGATTGTAGATAAATCAAAAGGCTTTGATATCATTAGCAAAGCATTCTTACCAGCCTGGGGACAAATACAAGTGTTCTTGGAAAAGGTTTGTGGGTGTGCTTAGGGCTTCCTTGTTATTTTCCCTCCCTTTGAGTGGATAAAGAAGCTTATTTATTTTTATAGTAATGTTTCCTCAAAGTGATTGTGTAGCAACAGTAGAACATAACACTCTACATTTCAAAGCAGGAACATGTTGAGCTTTGTACTCGGCCCAGGGCATGATATCCAAACTACAGAAGTGTTTAAGGTGGTAAGAAGCTGAGTGAGGTTCCTGTTTCCTGACTTGTTTTTTAAGTGTGGTTGATTCCATGCTCTCGTTAGACGATAGTCAGAAACAGAACACCAGTGGGTTTTTAAAGTGCCTGCTGTGTGTCTGAGCACGCCGAGTGGGGACAGTGGCTGTCATGCTGCCTCCTGTAACGGTTTGCTCTGAGTGCTGGGCACATGTGTCTGCCGCAGAGGCGCCCTGCGGGGCTCTGTGTGCCCGTGCGACCGGCATCTCCCAGCCCGGGCCTCAGTTTCCCCGGCCTCACAGGATGAGGCCAGGCCTGGGCAGGCCTGCACAGGCTGGCAGGCATTCCTCCGGCCAAGGTGCGTCCAGGAGCCGTGTGCACTCTCCCTGCATTCCCGCCGCTTGTGACGTCTCTGTGTCCCTGTGTCTCTTCCTCTCCACAGTCTCTCAAGTGCTTTTTGATTTTCTTAGAAAACTTCAGGGGGCTTTCCCACTGATGCTCTGCTCTTGCAACAAACACTTGAGAAGTAGGAGGGGTGGCGGTGGGTACCATTCTGCCTTTCGGAGCTGGCGTGGTCTCTTGGGGGCAAGTCACTGGGGGCTCCGGCAGCCCCGCCATGAGCATTTGTCTTCCTCCTGTCTCTTCCCTGTCTGTCTCCATCTCCTGTCTCTCTCAGTTTCTGCCCCTCCTTTCTTCCCCCAGCCCGGCCTTGTATCGTGGGGGGACGCTTCGCTCTCTCTCTGCCCAGGACCTGGCCAGTCAACAAGAGTTTTCCTCTGGCCCTCTCCCTCTTAGTCTCCAGCCCGTGTCTGTGGAGAGCCTGCAAGAGCCTGGGCGTTCCTTGTCTGCCTGGGATGGCCCAGCAGCTCTGCTCCAGGTCCACAGAGTGTCCCTGATGCTGACCTGCCCCAGCTCCTGGGTCCCACACAAACACACCCCTCTGGGAGCTGATTTCACTGGACCCCATTGCCTGGTGCCCTCAGTATGTTAATGGGTTATAATGAACACAGAGGAGTGAAATTCCTGCTGACGTGGTCTCAGAGCCCTGTGACACCTGCTGGATGACACAGGTCCTCCACCTTGTATAGACACTCAACTGTCATCACGGCTAGGAGACCTCTGACTTCAGTGCAGTTCACTCAGTCAGTCGTGTCTGACTCTTTGTAACCCCATGGACTGCAGCATGCTGGACATCCCTGCCCATCACCAACTCCCAGAGCCTACCCAAGCTCATGTCCATTGAGTCAGTGATGCCATCCAACCACCTCATCCTCTGTCGTCTGTCCCCTTCTCCTCCCACCTTCAATCTTTCCCAGCATTAGGGTCTTTTCCAATGAGTCAGTTCTTCGAATCAGGTGGCCAAAGTTCTGGAGTTTCAGCTTCAGCATCAGGCCTTCCAGTGATTTCAGATCAGGGCCATTGCTGCTTCTCTGCTTCTGTGAGGCTGCGGTTAAAGGGACAGCTGTGCTACACTTGGCTTCCAGATGTAACTGTGGTGCATCTTTGTGCAACTCACCTCCCTGGCTTTAAGGAAGAATTGCTGACCAAATGGTACTTTCTGTGGAAGGCTTTACCATCTGAGCCGAGTAGACCTTGCCTCGTAAGCCCTGGCCAGGACTGTTTGCACTGTTTTCAGACTGGCACAAACATTGCTTGCTGTAGGCAGGTAAAGCCCCGTGGACATAGAAGTTGAATTTAGATTGGCTGCTGTTTTCTTTGGACATCTTTCATCGTGTATGTTTAAAAAGTATTTATTTGTTTTTGGCTGCATTGGATCTTAGCTGCAGCATGGGAGACCTTTGCTGTGGTGCTAGGGCACACGGGCTTTATTGCCTCCTGGCATGTGGGAGGGATCTTAGTTTCCCAATCAGGGATCAAACCTGCATCCCCTGCATTGGAAGGCAGATTCTTAACCGCTGGACCACCAGGAAAGTCCCCATCATGTAGTTTTAACTTGCAAAACAGTCTGTGCTGAGAGCTCTGTTGGCATTGTTACACTTTGAAAACAAGCAAATATATATATGTGTGTGTGTATATATATATATAGCAGTATATATATATATATATATATATATATACACACACATACACACACATACGTATATGCATTTCCCAGAACATCTTTCATTTGAAGAAACCATAAAACATGCAAGTGAGAGGACTTGTCTGTCCTTGAACTGCCTGCGAGCAGCCCTGAATTCCAAGCAGCGCACACTCATCGGGCTTGAGTCCTCTGTTTGGTGATATTCCCTCCCTGCCCTCTGGCTCCAGGTGCGGGCTCCCTCCCCCCGCCCCGCTGTCCTGTTGGGTGAGCACAGACAGGAAGTCAAGGAAATGTGAACTGGGTCCTTGGACTTTTGGCAGCAGGTCTCATTAGAAGTTGAGCAGGGGATGAGTTCAGGAATGATTTTCTGGGTCTGACCTCCTCGTTTCTCAGTACCACCCCCCACCCTAAGGCTTACAGGGAATTAGTGTGAAGTGATGGGGAAACTGCTGTTGAGCCTTCATCTCTAATTGATAACCCTGACTTTGAAGACTAGACTCTAAATACACATTGTCATTTTGGGGGAAAAAAAGTTACTTGAAAAATTAGTTTCTTGCTTCAGGGCTTTACCGTATATGTCCTAGATCTACTTGAAGTGCATACACTCTGCAGTGTGGGTGACCCTGAGGCAGCCCGCTTCCGTGTCAGCGGCCAGTCCAGATCCAACCACCCAGGTAGCAGCCCAGTGAGGGTGGAACTGAGAATGAGGCCGTGGGAAAGAGGGCCTGCTCTCTTTTCTCATTTCTATTTCAGGATTTTTAGTAACAAGTCCTCAGACTTCCCTGGTGGCTTAGATGGTAAAGAATCCGCCTGCAATACGGGAGACCCAGATTCAATCCTTGGATTGGGAAGATCCCCTGGAGGAGGGCATGGCAACCCACTCCAGTACTCTTGCCTGGAGAATCCCTGGACAGAGGAGCCTGGTGGGCTTCAGTCCATAGGGTTGCAGAGTCAGACACGACTAATTAATGCTTTCACTTTCCTCATGCTTAAATTAGAATGTGCTGCTCAAGTTTAATATGAATGGAGGTCGTGGAGATGTCTTCCTGCTTCTCTACATCCGCGTGATGAGCACTGTTCTCCACATGTGGTACATGTGTGGAACTGTGTGTGAGTCTGAGGGTTTCCCAAGAAGGAAGGGAAAATGAGTGCAAATAAAAATGTTGAAAGCAGATATTTAATTATGTCCTACTTGAAGATAGACTTTACCATAAAAAAAAAAGCCATTCTTATATAAATACGCCTTGTGTTAATGTTAACTCACAGCATATTTGTGAAGTGGATGGAGTTCTCACGGTTTGTTGCTCGTTTGATTTTTTTCTTGTCTTTGGTTTTAAAAGAAATGCCGTAATTTTGAGAAAGTCAGAGTGAAGTACGAGTCCTCATCCCTCTTCCAAGTAGCGATGGCCCCTGATGCCCTCCCATCCTGCTCCCGCTAGACTCTGTGGGAGGGGCAGGCCTTATAGACCACCTCTTGAACCCCATCTCTTGGGGGCTCCTCCCCTGTGACATGGGCCCACCCCATCCCGCACTCAGCGAGGCTCTCTTGGGGGGTGGTCCCACTTCCCTGCCTGCCACTCTCCCATCTTGGCTGCTCAAGTGCTCTTACTTCAGAGTGCCTACTGTCTCGGTGCTCAGGAAGCTTGTGCGGGGCCCCAGCTTCAGAGGACACAAGCAGGCACTCTCCCACGCAGCCATCACGCCTCCCTTCCCTGCCACTGCCCTGCCTTCTGTAAGGACATTGTTGCCCATCTCATGGCCCGTCAGTGAGCATCTCACGTCCTCCACACATCCATCTTCCCCAAACCCAGCAAAGTCTGAGCTGATGTGAGTGCTCGTGAATCCCACCACCTTTAATCCTGAAACCAAACACCAGCTCATCCAAGAAACTTCTCCTAGGTTCCCCCAAAGAATAGATAGCGTTTGGCATAAAAATGCCATAGTTTCAGGCTGGTAACCCAATAGGGGAAAATCCTGGCATAAAAATGCCTGAATTGGGAGTCCCTAGTTCCTTATACAAATGGCAACCTACTCCAGTATTCTTGCTTGGAGAATACCAGGGATGGGGGAGCCTGGTGGCCTGCTGTCTGTGGGGTCACACAGAGTTGGGCACAACTAACTCGACTTAGCAGCAGCAGCAGCAGCAGTTCCTTATACACGCAGTCTTCTTGTCTGGGGTTCTGAAGACAAACAGGAGAGTGTTTCCATGGGAGTTGGTGGATCAGTTGTGGTGCAGTATAGGTATCCCTCACTTTTTGAAAATTTATGTCCTAAGATAATTGCTTCTTCATTTATGCCATCTCAGGTCAAGAAAGGACGCATCAGAATACCCTACTTTTAGATAGTGGGGGCAGTCTCTCATCCTTTTTTTGCTCATTTCACCATTAATTTATACCTAGCTGCTTCATTCAGAATTCCCTGTAGCACAGTAAGACTATAGTGATACCTCGAAGAAATCAAATGCTACAATGAGAAGAGACCCTTTAACTGGGGAGTAGCCTTGCCACCCAGGGGTGATTCACGGTGGAGTTATTTTCATATTGTGAAACAGAGGCCTTGTTCAGCAGGCCTTCTCCTTGTAGTACAGCATGGAAACTGAGAGTTAGATTAGGGACTGTCTGCTCTCAGCCTGCTGATATATTTGGCACTTAAGAAAGTAAATAGAACACATTTAACTTTCGGTATTATTTAAATAGTGATTGCATACTGCTTTTTTTCTTGCTAGTATGTTCTACTGTGGTCTTCCTCAAAGAAATCATTCAGTTGCACTATTCACCTTCACCTCCACTATTGTTAGCAAATTTGTGAAGACGTTACTTCAGAGTCCCAGCTGGCACCAGTAAGAGTTTTTCTCTTAAAAATATTTGGTTAATTAGGGTTTCATTTAAAACCATCGCCCCACAAGGAAGGCTTGACCGCTGGAAGACTCTCAGAGCATCCATCCATCAGCAAAGCCAGCTCCGCCCCTTGAGAGTCCAGGCCCTGGCAAGGTGAGGAGTCGGCAGCGCGAGGGCCAGCCTGCTTTGTACCCGTGGCTGGCCGAAGAAGGGTGAGGAGCCCACGGGCAGCCTGCCCTGTGCCCGCGGCAGGCCGGAGGGTGAGGAGGATGCGGGCATCCTGCTGTGTGCCCACGACTGGCTGCAGTGGGTGAGGAGCCTGCCCGCCAGCCCTGCCTGCCGTGGGTGCTCTGAGCCCAGGCTCTTGGTCCCCTTGAGTGTCCGAGGTGCTCGGTGGGGGAGAGAAGATGGCATTTGGGGCGATTCTTCCTGAAATCGTCCTGAATCCTGACGATTCCACCCCGTGAAGAAACAAGTAATGGGTGTTTTCCTGGTCTCACACATGAGGTGGCCCTTATTTGAAACTCCTGAGCGCTTTTCCTTTACCCGCCTTCTGTTACCTCCTGAAAGCTTACCTCCCAGCCAGGGTAGGGGCGTCTGTCCAATGCAGACATGGATGGCTTGAAGGGTGGGTCTTGGTGGAAATGGGCCATTTAGATGCAATGAGAAAACACATTCTGTTCCTGCAGTTCTCCTGGTTTGGGGTCAGGGGCTTTCTTGGTGGGGGGAGGGCAGAAAGTGCATCAGGCCAGCTGTTCCTTCTGTATTATTAAATAATTAGAAGATAATTATGTTTAGCAGTTTTCAGTTGCTTCTTCTCAAAGCAGTAAAGGGATTTTCTAAGAATTCAGCCAAGTGTCTTGGGAAAGCTATTTGAAACAATTAGCAGATGTACTTCTCATTTTTGATTCTGAAATACCTTTCCCTCCAGTCTCTGCTTGGGAATTAAGGGTTTTTCAGGTTCTCTTTTTTTATTTTTAGTAAAGGTAGAAACTTGTTTTCATGAAGCAAATTGTGAAATGTTTGCCGATTCCTAGAGCTCGGTGAGTTTTGGAAAGGGTAGTAGTCTAATCTTCCTTTTATAATCTATGGATTTAGCATTTCTTTGTGTTCTGCCCCAGAAGGGCCATGTGTCCAGTCTGTGGTCTCAGGAGGTGCTCGAGTGGGACACAGCCCATGGGTGCTGAGCTCCAAGACTTTGACTTTTATCTGGGACCTGCTCTTATGTTCCAGAGAAGGCAATGGCACCCCACTCCAGTACTCTTGCCTGGAAAATCCCACAGACGGAGGAGCCTGGTAGGCTGCAGTCCATGGGGTCGCTAAGAGTCAGATATGACTGAGCGACTTCACTTTCTCTTTTCACTTTCATGCATTGGAGAAGGAAATGGCAACCCACTCCAGTGTTCTTGCCTGGAGAATCCCAGGGACAGGGAAGCCTGGTGGGCTGCCGTCTATGGGGCCACACAGAGTCGGACACGACTGAAGTGACTTAGCATAGCATAGCATAGCTCTTATGTTCACGCATTATATTTCCCATCAAAATCTGTAAGTAGGCAGTTCATTGCTGTTCTAACCCCAAAATAGCACAAAAGTACATATTGGGTGTGCTGCAGGGGGTGGGACCATTTTTTGGTGAATGCCACTATTGAAACATGATAAAATGCTTTTTGTTAAGGAGGCAGCATCTCTTTTGCTGGATCGGAACCCTTGTATGGCAGGAGGAGCTCAGGGCGGTGCAGCGGGGGCCCCGGGGTCAGTGTGTGCTGGGCCTTGGCAGATTGTATCTGCACTGAGTCCTAGGGACTCCACTGGCCCTTTTGACCTAGCTGGAGAAGTGCCACCAAGTGAACATCCAGAGGTTCCTGTGGGCCTGTGCCTGAATGTGGAGGTTGGTTCCCTCAGGACTTTTTCCCTTATCTCATCACTGTTATTTTGCCACACCTGCTGCAGGTGCCTGATAAGATTTCAAAAGAGAACTTTACTTTTCCCCCATTTCCCTCTTTCTGCTTTCCAAACCCAATTTGAACAAATCTAAAAACCCAGTACTTAAAATTGCTGGTATTTTTATAACATACTTCTAAAGGATACACCACATGTATTATTCAACTGTTTACAAACTTTTTTTTTTACTCTATATGTTTAATATTCAAAAGTGTGTACTGGAAAAAATCTGGTTTGATTCCCAAGGACAGTTTTGAGAGGTGACTCGCCTGTGTCATTAGCCATATTTTACAGATAATATGACTTATGTTCACGTTCATAGTAGTCGGGTGGCTTATCCAGGCACGTGCACTCAGTGGAGACAGAGGTAGGTTTGAACACTTCAGTCTTTGTAGATCTCAGGCTCTTCCTATTTGACTTCCACACATGCCAGCTGTCCTTTATGTGTATGTTTGTGTGTACCTATACACCTGTAGGAGTGTGCACCCCCACACCTACAGACACACCACACATATGTCCTGCTCACGCACGTCTCGGGGCAGGGCAGTGTGAAGACAGAGCAGCCGTGTGGGTGCTGTTAAGGTGCACGTGGGCCCACCTCTGGGTGGTCTGTGTCCCCCAGTCTGCACTCGCAGAAGCCAGGACCTTGGGGGTCTGGGAATCGCCTTGTGTGGTCGAAGGCTGAATGCGCTTTGTCCTCGGGATCTGGGAATCGCCTTGTGTGGTCAGAGGCTGAGTGCGCTTCGTCCTAGGGCTTTCCGAGTCACTGCTGGGTTTATCGAGCACCGCTGCTGTGCTCGCTGTGGCTTGTCTTGGCCTTGCAGGCAGGACGGTAGCACTTTCGAACCTGAGGGTCACATCTTTATGGAATAGGTGCTGGTGACAAGGGCCCTTGGGAGTGGGGACTGAACTTCACCCACCATGGGTTACATTGTGGCCAAATCCTTATTCCCACCGACTAAGGCAGAGCAGCTTGGGCTGTTTGTGTGGGTTTCATGGCAATGGCAACCCACTACAGTACTCTTGCCTGGAAAATCCCATGGACAGAGGGGCTTGGTAGGCTGCTGTCCATGGGATCGCTAAGGGTCGGACACAACTGAGCGACTTCACTGTCACTTTTCACTTTCATGCACTGGAGAAGGAAATGACAACCCACTCCAGTGTTCTTGCCTGGAGGATGCCAGGGATAGAGAGCCTGGTGGGCTGCCATCTGTGGGGTCACACAGTCGGACACGACTGAATCGACTTAGCAGCAGCAGCAGCATCACTCTCTTTCAGGAACTCTCCAGGATGGGCGCATTGCTCTAGGGATGCAGTCCTCGTGACTGAGGAGCAGAGAGGAAGCATGAGGACGCCCAGAGGGTGTGAGGGCGGTTCGGGCCCCTCACTCCGTCTGGCCTCATCCCCTAGCACAGAGCGCAGCAGAACCAGCAGACACAGAGTGAGTGAGTGAGCGAGTGAAAGGAAGGTTACCCAGTGGGTCAGGCGCAGTACAGGGTTCGAGGGACCATGCGGCAGATGTACCTGAGGGACAGGAAGTGGAGGTGAAGCACAGGCCACAGAGGTGTGGCCTGGTCACCTTCCCACACCATTGACTCCCCTCTGACCACAGGCTGCTGTGTCCAGGGTCAGGGGAGGATGTGTTCCTGTGGCTCGGTCCTACCTTGTGTCAGAAACTGTTCCCCTCACAAGGGTCCCTTGCCCATGAGGGCGTCAGGTGGGAGCTGACTTCTGGGCACATCCCACTGAATAGTGGCCACATCCTCACATTTAAAGTGAAGTTGCTCAGTCCTGTCCAACTCTTTGCAACCCCATGGATAGTAGCCTGCATCAAGCTCCTCCGTCCATGGGATTTACAAGGCAAGAATACTGGAGTGGGTTGCCATTTCCTTCTCCAGGGAATCTTCCCAACCCAGGGATCGAACCCAGGTCTCTCACATTGTAGACAGACGCTTTACCATCTGAGCCACCAGGGAAGTCTAGGAATCCTAAGGTGGAAGAAAGGTCAGGAGAGAGCCAGAGAGATGGAGCTCAGTGATTCCACTTGGCCTTGAAGGTGGAGAGATCACAGGCCAAGGAGGGAGTAGCCCTGGAGACTGGAAAAGGCAGGGAGACGGGTTCACCCCAGGAGCCTCCAGAATGGGAGGTGGCCCTGCTAATGCCTCGGCTCTAGCTCAGTGAGCCCAGTGCTGGGATTCTGACCTCCAGGACTGTAAGGTGATAAATTGTGTGGCTTTAAGCCACTTTGTTTGTGTTAATATGTTACTGCTGCCAGAAGAAACTGTTTCTTGCTCCCAGGCTATGACTCAGGGCGTCCACACAGCCCTGGCTGCAGTGAGAGAGGCCTGAGAGAGGCGGCCTCCCTGTTCCCAGCCTGGTGGTCAAGGAGCAGAGCCCAGCTCTGTGTTGCAATGTTAAGACAGAGTGGCCTGAGCTGCAGAGATGGGCATATGCGATGTCTGTGTGGTGCACTTTGCCCGATTTCTGTTCTGTTCTCAGGAGACAAGCATCCAGATGGAGAATTCCCAAATAACTCTTGGCCGAAAAGCAACATCTTACTGACTTGAAACAGAAAAATAACTTTGAAAGTTTCCCTGATGAACAAAGACGCCTTTGTGTGTGGTACTAGCCAGAGTCAGCCACGCGCCCCGGTCATGTGGCGCACGTGTTCCTGGTGCTGGTATAAGAGTGTGCCTGAGATCCCTCCCTTTGGAACACAGGGAGGGTCTCAGCCTTTGGCCCGGGCAAGCGGTGTTGCTTGCCAGGAATGGAGGTGCGCTGCCGCGCAGCCTCTGTGTCAAACATGTGGGGTTCAGGGCTCAGTAAGGAGGCGTTCCCCATGGCTGTTGGAGATGCCTCTTCCACCTGGTGGTGCAAAAGGACTGCAGCTGGGTTCGCCGGAGGTGCAGCAGTGGCAGGGTGCTTTATAGAGCGGAAAGGTGTGATTTCCTTAGAAGCAAGCTGTTCCTTTTAAAATGAGCACGTTGAGGCCTGATGAAGGGGGAACTAAGGGTGAGCGGCGCTGGCTGCCTGGGAGCTGAGTCTGAGCCGGTGTTCCGAGGCTCCTCCGGAGACTGGTGCCCCGTGGAGCTGAGCTCATTCCTGCACCCACCCTCCATCCCCACGGCACAAGCATCGCCACTGTTGTCCCTCCTCTGCAGATGAGGACCCAGGCTCAGACATGGTGGTACAATGCGAGATGCTGACCCTGGGGTTGACCCTGGGGTCCGGAAGCTGCAGGCTGGGTGGCCTAAGATCCTGGTGTGCGTAGGACGGTACGTGTGGCAGGATGCTCCCAGAGCACCTCTGTGCCCCTGGGGTCGCGGCACTCACGGGACTGCCCTCCCTGGCTGAGGGGAGGCCGTCACCCCAAAGAGTTTTCGTTTGTTAAAATAAGTTCCCTAAGAGGGGACAGCTTTTCCCTTCACCCAGAGTGATACCTACACCCTCCTGTGTGTGGCTGAAGCTCTAAGGGGGCAGAGTGAGGATGGTGTCTCATCAAGTTACTCAGTACTCAGATCACAAGTGCGGACTCTACTTCTGTAAAAGCACGTAGGCTATGCTGTTGTTGAGATACTAGGAATAAAATAAAACTGAAAAGTAGAGTTTAGTAAGGTGAGAAATAGTTAAAATAGACATGTAGTGGTGTTTGAAATAAAATGAATTGTATTCAGACACGTAGGAAGTCCCCCCAGTGTCGCAGGGGGCTGCCTGACAGGTGCCCCGTGCTGACAGTCTGCATCTCTGCAGGGTCTGGAGAGGCCCTCAGGGGTGCCTGGTGCGGGTGCCAGCCAGTGGCAGGACACGCCCGCTGAATGGGGTTTTGTCCCTGTGATCTGGAGACTGTTCTCTTCGTGGGTGTTGGTCATCAGTCCCCTGTGGCCCAGGAGACCTGGAAGCTGTCTTCTCAGACGGGAATTGCATTCTGTGGGAAGGAGAAAAGCCTTTCTCCTCCTGCTGATGGGAACCTGCTGTGTCCTGAGCTGCCCCCTCTGTGCCCGGGGCCTGCTGAGGGACGTCCGCAGGCGTGGGCAGCGGGTTGGCCCTTCTCCTGACAGTGACCTGCTCAGAGGCGTCCCTGGGCCTGGGGGTGTCTGTCCCAGCTTTCCTGGCAGCTGCTCGTGCCGGCGAGAAGCCTAATTCACAGGTGTGTACCCTGTGAATTTTTTCCTGAAAAATGACATTTCCGATACTAAAGTTTCAAGAGCCACTGAAGGAGTTAGGCACCTGTCCAAGGTGAGTTTGAGTGAGTGCTGCTGCCCTTTCCACCCAGAAGGGCATTGTCCTGAGGCCCAGATGGCACATCCCAGGGGCAGCGGGTGGGTTCCCGGCAGAGGATGCCTGTGTAGGGCATGTGTAGCTGCAGCCACATCTAGGATGTCTGCCAGGCCGGGGGGCACATGCCCTGTGGAGAGAACCAGGGCGGTCTGCAGAAGGGTGAGTGCAGACCCTCTTTGAGGTGAGCCAGCCCCACATGTGCAGGGTCAGAGCCCCCACCTTGCCTTGGGAGCCCCGTGTGCTGGGTGTGGCTGTTTGCACAAGTGGGATCCCACGGCCGTGGCTGTGGCCATGTGCGTGAGGGAGCCTGTGACACTGTTCTTTGTGCCTGTTCTTTGGCTCCAATACAAACCCTTTCCACAGGTCAAATTTTTCCCAGCGGATTTCATGACACGTGACTTCAGTTAAGGAATAACATGGCTAAAGAAACATTTCCGGTAATATTGGACAGTACTATTAGTGCTGGTACTTATCTGGCAGTCTTTGGGAAAATAAGTATTACTATCAATAGCGGTAAAGACTGAAGCCAAAATCAGAAATCGAATTCAGTGGTATTTAGACTGTTAGAGGCATAAGCAGAAATCCAAAAACATTAACGTGATTTCTGTTTCTATTTACAAGCCCTTTCAACCACAAATCGCTGAGGTGGGTTGAGGAAAGACCCGTCTGTTCCTCATCTCAGGAAGCTCCGTTGGGAGTGCAAAGTCACCACGGTTGCGTGTTCAGGGCTGGACCAGCTGGCGGTCCTTCCGCTGCATGGCCTGTGGGGGTCACCCTGAGGTGCTCAGCCTCGTGGAGCGAGCTCAGCCGTGTGACGCTGAGGCACTGCTAAGGTGGGGAGACCCCCGGCTGGTTCAGCTCCTTGGAGGGGGTGTGCTTCTCAACTTTGTGCGTTTGTGTAGCATCAAGAGATATTCTGAATGTAACATGTAACCTATTCAATTTCCCAAAAATGAAAAAGAAAAAAATTTTTTAAAATAAAGATAGATGAGATGTGTGTGTGTGTGTGTCTGGCTCTTTGCGACCCCATGGACTATAGGCCGCCAGGCTCCTCTGTCCATGGGATTCTCTAGGCGAGAATACTGGAGTGGGTGGTCATTCCCTCCTCCACAGGATCTTCCTGACCCAGGGGTCGAACCTGCATGTCTTGCGTCTCCTACGTTGGCAGGTGGATTCTTTATCATTTGTGCCACTTAATTTAGTAATTCCCATTTCTTAGCATGTTTGCCCCTAGTAACCTTAAACTGGAAAGCACAGGTTACTTTAGCTTCAAGCTTCCTTTCTCTGCGTGGTTTTGGAGCAGCTCTTCCCTCTTCCAGCCATGAATCTCGGGGTGTTGGCTTCATGCCTTTTGATTCTCAGCATCTTTGTTCTTAACGTGGGAGCGGCCTGCCCTCTCAGGGCAGTGCAAGCACATTTGGTGACAGGGACCCTGCACCCGTGGCACAAGAAGAAGGGGACCGTTGGCATGGCTGAGCTCACTATGTGTTGCCCGAGGAGGGGGTTAAGTCTGTTCTGAATTCCAGCACTGTTGATCGTTTTCAGAAAAGTATTGGGTGAAATCAGTTTCCTGAGGTTACTGCCACCATTACTGCGCCATTCCTGGAGGCAGTTGGGATCAGACTCCCAACCTGTGAGTTCCAGAAGTGTCTTCCATCACACAAACTGCATCAAAAAAAATGTCACTGGAGCATAGTTCATATTTTAACACCCCTTCTGTTCCGGGGCTGAGTCTTCTGGACAGAGCTTGTTTGAGGTCATTCACTGTGCTTGCCATGACTGAGGGATGTCTGCAATAAATACATTGTGGAGAAATGTGATGCTTTTTAGGAGAACTTTATATGGAGAAGAGGTTGCTTGTGTGATTCCTTATTCTTCTTGGCGGGCGAACTCGCTGTGGTGTTGGTCAGGGAATGACCCGAAGGTCTGTGCTTCTCCATAAGCCCTGGGAGGACTCCCAGCAATACAATGGGAGCGGACAGCCCTTATGCCATACCCCTGCGGGTGGAAAAACTTCTCTAGCCTGTAGTCCCCTCAAATGTCAGACAAGGGGACTTGTCGTGAGTAAAGTCTTCTCATATTCAAAATTCAGATTCAGAGGAGGGGGAGCTCTGGCGAATTGGAGACCTGAAGTCAAATGTGTCTCCCATCCAACCTGCATGCATGCTGGCTGGGTGGCCATGGGCCTCTGTGCGCCTGGACCGGCCTGGGTCCATCTGGGTCCATGGAGAGCGGCCCAGGCTCTCCCATAGGTACTTGGAGAAGAGCAGCCACGAGCCCTGAGTGGGTCCCACAGGGTGGAGCATCTTGGAGAGAGCCTGAGTCTGCGGGGCTGCGGGCCCTCAGCGGGGATGGAGAGCTGACACTGGCCTCAGGCTGGTTCTCACTCACTCTGAGGCTGGGAGGAGCCTGGAGGGAGTTTTGTGCCTCCTGCTCTCCTGGGGCCTGCCTGACTGTCAGCTACGAGGACCTGCTGTCATTTTAGCAAGTAGAGCAGAGCCCAGACACGCCAATCAAGAACAGTGACCGTTCCTTCGCAGGGGCCTAGCGACCAGGGAAAGGAAGGTGGTTTGAGCAGAGGGAACTCATACCCAGAGAAACAGCTGCTGAGGAAGGAACCACAAAGAATGACTCACAGGAGTTCAGGGAGCAGTGAACCTTCAGAGGGGAACTGGGGAGAGGATAGAACTGAAAATAGGAACAAATCCTGTAAAAGTACCTAGGAGTGAACTGCACAAGAAGGCTCAAAACCTGCATGAAGACAACAGCAGTATCTCTTTGAAGGATGTATCCAATAAGCCAGCAGGAGGCTTCCCGTCGCCATGGGTGGGAGAGTGAGTTCTCCAAGTAGAGGGTGCCTCTGTGTGTGTGTGTGTGTGTGTGTATGAGTGAGTCTGCCTGCAAGGTTCTCTTGGAATTGAATAAAATGGCCTTAAAGTTTATAATGCCTTGATATAGCCAAGACCTTATTTATTCATTTGCTGCCTGGCATGTGGATCCTAGTCCCCGACCAGGGAACGAACCTGCGTTCCTTGAATCAGGAGTACAGAGTCCTGACCCCTGGACCACCAGGAAGTTCCAAGATATTTTTAGAAAAATGAAGCAGGAGGGACTTTCCCCATGGTTGGTGGAACTAGGGCTGCAGCATGAAGCTGTCTGTGACCCGCAGGGGCCGGCACAGGCAGGGCAGGAAGCACGCAGCCTCACCAGCATGCCAGCCAGGGCCTGCCAGAGGGCTGCCTCCACGCAGGTGAGAGTTGCTCCCAGGGGGGTGTTGACCCCACACACTGTGCAGTGGATCCCAATGTCAGAGTGTGGACAGGAGACAGACAGGATGAACCCCTGATACGTGGCATTACATGTGAGAATTGTAGAGTGGGCATTGAAGTTCAGTGGGAAAGGATTGTTTAGTAAATAGTGTTTATCCAGTTGTCTGACTGGAGGAAACAGCCTTGGGACCCTCAGATTGTACTACATAAAAATGAAGGTCAGTTTGTTTGAACACTTGGATATTAAAAAAGAAAAGAACACTGCATTCACTCACTAAAACTGAAGAAGTAATATGTCCAGTCTAGGAGCACGGGGGACTTTCTCAATGGGCCTAGAAAACTCACACATTATATAAAAATTAAAACTTATATGACAAAATATATACAAGCAAACATTTTTAAAAAGTTGTTAGAGAAAATTGTTTTCTAGGTAAAAGAAAAGGGGTTAATAGTTTTAATACAAAAGCTCTCACAAATTAAGTTGTCAAGAATAGAATACAATAGGAAAAACAGCTGGAAAATAGTCAGTTAATCCCCAGAAGAGCAGGTTATGGGAAGCAGGCAGGAGCTGTAAAAAGGTAATATGTCCTGTCTGCCTATTAGACTGGCAAGGAGGCTGCAAAGGAAGAGAATGCAGCAGCTACTCTTTGCAGAAACAAGGGGATGGGTACTCTTGGGTACCAGTGGAGAAATATGGATTGTTTCAGCCTCTTAGGAAAATTGTTAAAAAACACCAGATCTCTCCCAGCTTTAAGGCATCAGCTGAAAGAATGTGGACAGTTTGCCCATTTTGTGAGAATGTCATACCAACCAGTGAGTTAATGTAGAAGAAATGACCTTGGAAACTCTACAGGTTCCCCCAAAGTGTTTTACATGCTTTACAAGTGGGCAGTATTATTATTGAGATGAAAAGAGTCTTGCTCCCCACGGTCCTGATGTCTTCTGAGCTATTTTGAGACTGTTTCATGAAACTCAGAAAAGATTGCAATAGAAATGATTTGTCCAAAAAAGTTTTGTAACTCAAGAGGTTGAGTTAAGAGGTTCCTAAGTGGTCTTGCTTTTTTAGGCATCATTTTGCTGTCATAAGCTGGCACATCCCCTGGGAAAATTCCTTCCTTCTGGGTTTGCAGTGTGACATTGCAGTGAATGATTGCATGGCCCCAGCATAGTCCAGTGTGGACTGGGAAAGTCAGCAATCTTCATTCTAAAGAAGCCAGACGCCCTGGAATCCGGGGCAAGAACAGCCAGCATCCTCTGAAGTTTAGTATGAAATTCCAAATCCATTAGCATGTCTCACCGAAGGAGCAGCTGTTTCGGTTTAGGGTGGAAAGGACACATTCTGGACGTTACCCAGTAGATTTGGGTTGAGTTCCTGCTGCAGAGTTTGCCACTTTTGCTTCAGTGCTGAGTCCTCACCCACATGATTTTCAAAATATGTTGGTTCTGTAAGGGTTTACTTAATAACCCACTTTCCTGTATGCCCATCCGGGTGCCTGAAAGCAGTGGTCCTCCAGCTGGGTGGCGTCCTCCTGGAGGAGATGGGCTGATGCGATCTGTGGTGAGAGCCTCTGTGCAGATGGCCCTCTGTGGAAGGAACAGTCTGGCCCCAGACGCCAGGGGAGCTGAAGCTTTGAAGCCATTGTCTCTCTCATTCTGGGCTCTTCCCTTCTCTGCCTGTTGTGTAATTGTTATGCACCAGGGTTCTTGGCCTCCTTCATCAATAGAAATTGATCCGAGGCCAGACAGGAAATTCAGCAAAGACTTTATTGGGCCCCACTAGGGGAGTGGCAAGCTGGGTCTTTATATGGTGTGTTCATGCATTGGAGAAGAAAATGGCAACCCACTCCAGTGTTCTTGCCTGGAGAATCCCAGGGACGGGGGAGCCTGGTGGGCTGCCATCTATGGGGTCACACAGAGTTGGACACGACTGAAGTGGCTTAGCAGCAGCAGCAGCAGCAGCAGCAGCAGGGGAGCAGCAAGCTGGCTCTTTATATGGTGTGTTCAGGGGTCTGTCTAAAGGGGTGGCTAGGTGGTTTGCCCACCTTTGCTCCCACCCCCTGCCTTTGCTCCTGGCTCTTTGAAAGTGGCAGTTGTGGGTTTTTTCTTTTTTGTCTTTTTATATCTTGTCCATAATTTGCCCCAACTGCATGTATGCTGCTATTTTTAGTTCCTTATAGTTTCTTTTATTTTGTAGCTAAAGGAGACATTTGTCCAGGTGCAGGTACTGCAGCAGAGGGTCCCAGGCTCCAGGCCCATCTCATAAAGAGTCTATAATAAATCTGGGGTAATTTAAGAATCTTGAGGGGTCTTTTTAAAGTGCTGTGAAAATTGTCTCTGTCTCTCTTTCTCCACGCCCCAGTGCTCACTCTCCCACACTGCCTCATTTGTCCACAATCTGAATAATGAATCCAGGGAAGGTTTTCTTATCCTCAAGGCACGAGGCCTTGGCACAATTATTCCATGAGATTCTTGGATCTCTTGCTGCGAAACTCCCATTGAAGGCTTGCTTCATCCTGTTTTCTTGTTCATTCTGTTGCTTAAAAAAGCTTTAAAAAGTGTTGAGTAGCTCTCTCCTTTGAGAGCCAAAGCAGTACTTTCCTAGGGCCATGGTTGGGAGACGTTGGTCTAGTTGGATTGTGTGTTTGTTAGTTCTCCTGTCTTCTCTTTTTCTTGAAAATGTGTTCTGTGGAACTTGCTAGATACTTTACATTTGATTCTACCTCAACCTTGAACCATTTGGAGGAAAAGAACATGCATTCAACTGCATGCATGCATGATGACATTTCTGGCTAACTCTATTTCTGTTGGCTTAGTAAATAAAACACAGCCTTAATTGGAGCTTGCCTTTCTTACACAGGAGATGTTTCAGCAGTAGGAGATGTGGTAAGCTGAGAGACCTGAGGCAGTCTGATGTTTGGAAAGAGCATTCTCTTTACAGGGGCTGTTCCATGTCAGTGCCTCATACAGGATGCTGCGAGCCACTCGCCGTACTTTCTCTGTGACTCTGCATGGAGCACTGCCCGTACAACTCTGAGAAGTTGCATCTTTCTAAGTTAACAAAACAAAATCTCAGTTCATGCTTTAGTTACAAACAACAAATTAAATGTTAAATGTAACTTTTCTGTTCATTTGTAATGTATCTGGTTTTATTAGTTAAAAAAAAAAAAAATCTCTTCAAAAGTAACAGTAGGGAGAAAATCACACCAAAATCACACAAAACTCCAACCGTGGGCCTGACCCGAGGCCTGAGCCTGGCCTTGCTTTCTGCTATGCCTCTTACTGGGGTGAGTCCTTTCTTCTGTGACGAAGGATGTGTGCCTGGGCACCCTCTATGGAGACCCTGGCCTGGTGCCAGGTGTCACAGTTAGCTAGATCCTTCTGGAACCAGCTACTTAGTACCATGTGCAAGTATTTTTGAGGGAGGGATTTTGCAAAAAAAGGGTGGGCGCCTTTGTGCAGAAGAGACGCACACTGGGGAGCTGCCCTATTTGAAAGAGGTCTGTTGGTCCACAGCCCGCAGCCTCGCTGCCAGCAGTGTGAAGTGTGCCCTGCCCAGGGCAGGAGTGCCTGTCAGAGCCGCCACGTCATCCAGAGCCATGAGAGTGACCGTCTGCCCAGCTCCGCTCACAGCCTACCCACCCCTCTCAGCCCCAGTGGGAGGTACAGGGGGTCTTGCCCACCGGCCACGTTGAGCACCGAGCCACCCCTCCATTTGCCCAGGCTCATTGAGGCACACTGCCCAGTTTTAGCCAAGATGACAACATTGTGACTTCTGACTTTGGACACGGCCCTGCTGGTTGTTTGCAAATAGGCAGGTGTTTTGGCAGATAGACTGAAATGTTACTGGGTGGGGTGGTCAGACACCACATGCGTCTGAAATCGTCTGCCTGTCCACCCCTATCAAGCATAACAATATTTTATTGTGTTGGCCAAAAAGTTCCTTTGATATTTTAACTAAAAATAAAAG
Source organism: Tragelaphus eurycerus (assembly GCA_935064755.1). NCBI lineage: Eukaryota > Metazoa > Chordata > Mammalia > Artiodactyla > Bovidae > Tragelaphus > Tragelaphus eurycerus. Next base: position 5,383,224 of record CAKXYN010000112.1, read on the forward strand.
ACACATTTTTCATTTTCACCAAGACCTTTATTGAAAGTCTTCACCATTTTGCTCCACTGCTTTTTCTGCTGTTTTTCAGACAACATCATAACTCCGTCTTCCCAAAACTTTTTATCTTTCTGAGCCAAGAACTGTTCCAAGTGCCTTTTACAGTCTTCCAGGGAATTGAAATTGTTTCCAATAAGAGAATTTTATAAAGACCAAAATAAATGAACATCAGAAAGTGCAACGTCTGGTGAATACTGCAGATGAATCAGAACTTCCCAGCCAAGCTGTAACAATTTTTGCCTGGTCATCAAAGAAACATGCAGTCTTGTGTTATCCTGATGGAAGATTATGTGTTTTCTGTTAACTGTTTCTGGACACTTTTATTCGAGTGCTGCCTTCAGTTGGTCTGATTGGAAACAGTGTTTCTTGGGATTAATCATTTAGTTTTCTGGAAGGAGCTTGTAATAGAGGACTTGCCTTCCAGTCCCTCCCTATGCACAACATCACCTTCTTTGGATGAAAATCGGCCTTAGATGTGGTTGGTGGTGGTTCATTTCGCTAGCCCCATGGTCTCTTCCATTTCACATTACTGTGAAGTATCCACTTTGCATTGCCTGTCACAATTTGTTTTAAAAACGAACATTTTTGGGACCGTTAAGTAGAGAATCGCATGCAGAAATATGGTCAAGACTTTTTTGATTGACTTATGTGGAACTCAGACATCAAAGAGATGAACATAACCATGCTGTTGTAAATGATTTTCAACACTTGATTTGGTTATTTTGAGTATGTCAGCTTCTCTCGCACATGGTATGACATTGATTGTTCTCGGGGTTCTCATTGATTTGACCTCTGTCAGCTTCAACTGGTCTACCTGACCGTGGAGCATCATCCAGCGAGAAAGCTCCAGCACAAAACTTCACCAGCCACTTCTGATGTGTTCAATCAGTCACAGCACCTTCTCCATACACCGTGTGAATCTTTCTTCTTTTAGCATTTCAGTTGCATTTTTACCTTTCTTGAAATAATAAAGTATAATATGCCAGAAAAGTTGCTTTTTTTCTTCCACCTTCATTATTAAAATGGCTACATGAAAAATCAGTTTTGATAAGTTTTTTTTTAATTGCATGCTAATATGACAGCTTCATAATTCAGTCTTAACCTTTTGGACAACCCAGTATTTTCAGATCATATTGATTTCTGTGCTGTATAATTTAAAAGAGAACAAAAATGAGCTTTGGGCATAGAATTTTGCCAAATTGTCTTCCTTAAGCCACCCGATTGGGCTTCTCAGGTGGCTCAGTGGGTAAAGAATCCATCTGCAATGCAGGAGATGCAGGAGGCACAGGTTCGATCCCAGGATTGGGAAGATTGCCTTGAAGAGGGCATGGCAACCCACTCCAGTATTCTTACCTGGAGAATCCCTGGTGGGCTATGGTCCACAGGGTCGCAAAAAGTCGGACACGACTGAAGTGACTTAGCACACACGCAAGCAGGCCACACAATTGGGTGTATTTTCAAAACCAGACCCTCTGGGGCCCTGGAGTTGGGCAGATGTGGTCCTCACTGTGCCTCTTTCTGGGTGTGACTTTGGACAGGGCAGTCTCTCCATCCATGAGTGAGTATTAGGACTCACTACCTTCTGAGTGAGGACTGTGCGTGTTAATAAGTGCCCTGCATGCTGCTTGCTCCTGGTGAGGGCTGCACTTGGTGGGGGCTCACCGCCCCTTCTGCTGTTCTGTTGTTAACATGATATTAACATGATACATTGGTGCTGACGGAAACCTGGTCTCAGCCTCCATCTGGCGTTGGCTGAAAGCCTTGTCCCAAGCCATTAAGCATTTGTAAACCTTGTGGAGGTAGCCCACTTCTGGAAAACATTTCCCCATCTTTCAAGAGACTGAACTCTCCCTTAGCCAGGCAGGAAACATGTTTGAGTGGTAAACAGGTTTGGACAGGGAACAAGAAGGACCAGGGGTGTTTAGAAGGGTGGCCTTTGATCTTAGGGGCTGTGCCATATTCAAGTGTGTGCCATTGGAGGTTGAGGCGCGAAAAAGGGAAGGAAAATACAGCAACCGTGAGCACACATTTGGTGATTGTTTGTCTAGGTACAGACAGTGTACTTGGCAGTGGACAATGCAGCCTCTGAACCCCAGCCCGTGGCAGTGGATGGGCTCCAGGGTCTTGGGTGCGTGTTCATCCCTGGGCTTCCAGCCCCCTCCCTCTGCCCTGCCCGCCTGCCCAGCCCCACGCTGGCTTCCCCTGATGGACATAACCTCCCTCCTCACTCCTGTCTGAGCTGATACTTATCACTGTTCTTTCTAGCCAGCTCTCTCCCCTGTGATATCACCCTCATGGTGCCCATGGGCGAGGGTCCTGACACCTTCATGCGAGACCCCGAGGGCCTGTCTCTATCTACCTTGGTCTTCAGAGCATCTCCACCAGCACACCGCCACGCCCGCCAGCCCTTGAACTCAGAATTGGTCCCAGCTGGACTGTGTTCCATCCCATAGCACGCCCACGCCAAGGTGAGGCCACTGGTCACACCAAGGCTGGAGACCTGGACACCCCGTGACTGACTCCTCTAATCATTTGTGGTGTCCAGTCATCGCTTGTACAATCAAACTCCCTCGCCAGATCTCTCTTTCCTGTTCCTGTGTCCCAAGTCTCATGATCTCTTTTGCTATCCCTTGCCTTAGCTTTGGTTTGGTCACTGCCCTTCTAGCCTCTCCCTAAATTCCACTCTTTAGTATAAAGAGTAGTCCTCTTGGGGTGGGGTATGGGTTACCCTAAGATTTTTTTCATCCTTCAGGAGATAAATTCAGATGTCCCTTCTTCCAGTAGGCACTTCCAGAATGCCTAATCAAAACAAGTGTTCTTCCTCTCAGCCTTGAATTGTACTTAAAAATACAAGTGAGAGAATTGTATTCTTTCCTCTTTAATTCCTTGTTTTCAAGTGGATCTGCTCACATCTTAAAAACCCTCCCATCTCTTCTTTATCGTCCTCATTCTTTCCTGCCCATCCAAACCCAAGACACGCTTCTTCATTGGTTGGTCTTGTTCAGGGAGAGACAAGTTAAGGGGAGGAAGACATCAATGGAGGTGAGTGAGATGTGCTTTATCTACCCCTGTACCCCAATCGCCAGCCCCTGAGCAGCATGTGGGCATGGTGAGGTGGGAAGGAGGTGAGGAGTTTCCATATGTGGTTGTGAAAAGTATATGCAATTGTATTAAAGCCAGTATTTCTTGAACATGAGAAAGTATATGGGAAGATATGGCCACATAAAGTCAGACAATGTGTCAGAAAGTCAAATATGTATCCAAGTTATAAGCATTACAGACTTCTCATTCATTTCCTAAATTACTGAGAAGTGGAAGAGGCAGGCATCTCCAACAGTAAGTTGTCCTGGGAAGTGGGCTCCATGCATGCGGCATGGGTATTTCATGGAGACGTTTAGAACAGTGGGCAGCCTGCCTCCTGGCTCCAACGGAAATGGTCGTGTAGTGTTACAAGGGAGGAGTCACCTGCTATGCAGAATCAGAAATCATCTTCCCTCCCTCCTCCTTCCAGCCAGGAGGACGCATATGTTCATAAATCCATAGGCCGGGATGGAGAGCAGGACAATGACAGCCCAGTTATTGTCAGGACTGTCCTTGTACACGGAGGGGCAGTGGGTCACCAGAGATGTTAACTGGTTTCTCAAATTTGGAATCTATTGTCACCTTAAAAAAACAAAAAATATTCTTTTGCTATTAGGGAAAATGGTACTCTAATAACCTAAATGCAAATCCATTTGAAAACAACACAGTAAAGATCAAAGTAAAGTTCCCTCAATTCCTACAACTTTTATCAGTTTGGTTTTATTCCTTCTCTACATTGTTACCAAGTCCAAGCTCATACTGCTTGCCACAGGATAGGCCATCAAATTGAGGAATGAATTGCTGTTATTTGCAAAGCGGGCAGACCAAGAAGGTGGTGGACTCCTGCTCCAAAGAACCATTTTGCCTGAGTTAGATTTGAGCCTTCTTTTATACTAAACAAGGAAAAGTCAAACATTTCCTGGTCCTGTTCAACCTGTGGAGGGGAGGTGTTTGTTTCTTTCTCCCTGCAGTCATTCATAGGTGGGCCTAGTCAGGATGTTTCCTGTGAGCTAAACAAAGGTATTTTAGCTTAATCCTCCCTATCTGGGAAGCAGGGTTTCCAGAGGTGGGTCATTATCATTTAAGCTTACAGGCAACATCTGTTTAGTGGTTAACTTGAAGCAAAAGCAATAGAATACAAAAAGCAACAGATCCACTATGGAGTCAGATTTGTTTTGCACATTACAGTTGATGAAGAGATTTATAAATACACTGTTGAAAAACCTCAGCCACTGCAGAGACAGCAGCACACCTGGAGAGGGGCCATGAGTGAGGCTGAACTGGTGGGAGTTCTGATATATTTCAAAGCATAAATCATTAACAGAACATTTCTGAGCAGGAGTCCTTGAATCCAAAAAGCTACATGAAAGTAACAAAGCATCTTCAGGCAAAACATGCTTTTCAACTGCTTAAAATAATTCCTGTAAATCCTGTAACTCAGTTATCTCCTCGTATTGGAATTATTTTCTTAGTAACCTTAAAAACACAACTAGTACAAATAAATAGATTATCAGCCTAAACAACAGATCAAAAACGATGAAGGGAGCTTAGAATTTTGTTTACTGCTTGTCTTTAAATAAAATTTGTCACTAGTCACTTTAATATTTCCTTATTTCTTCACCCCTGTATTGTACTGTTTTGCACAAAAAAGGCTCAGATAAGAACTGCAAAGCTCAGCAGGACTAATAATAAACAGGGTTAACTGATTTTCCCAGAAGAGGAAAGCTAATCATAGACCAGATCTTGGAAATTATTTAACACTTTCACTTTACAGCTGAGCAAATAAGAGGCCAAAAGGTGAGGGCTTTGGTGCAGAAAAACCAGCAGCAGTGTGTCCCTCGAAAAGACTCAGGCCCTGTTTCAGCTCGGTCCCCTCCCCCTACTCCCCGCCCCACCTCAGAAGAATCACACTTGAACCCTTGGGGGCAGACCCCTCAGAACACCTGAGCAAGGCACTCAGCTGATCGGAAGGGCGGTTGTCCTTCCCGTGGAGGGTCCCACCCCACGTTTGTAATGGGATGATGTGGACTACATGTTTTCAGGTTTCCCCACGTTTTGATGTGTTATGCATACCCTCTGTTGGGCTCCTTCCACTATGGTTGGATTTTAAGCTGTCTTGCTCTGCATTCTTTTCCTGTGAGATAGATAGTCTTTTTCTCAGTTGGGCTCCCCTGGTATCTCCGTCTTTTTCTCAGGTATATGTATTCTGAAGCTGAGTGTGGTTTTCTGGTTGGCTGTACCCTGCGAGGACCACGCCCCCGGGCAGGGAGCCGTCTCTAGCTCCTGCCTCTGTGCAGAAGATAGGGATTGTCTGCATTAGCTTTCTCTTGCTGTGTGACTGCTGCTGCTACTGCTGCTAAGTCACTTCAGTCGTGTCCGACTCCACGTGACCCCATAGACGTCAGCCCACCAGGCTCTCCTGCCCCTGGGATTCTCCAGGCAAGAAAACTGGAGTGGCTTGCCATTTCCTTCTCCAATGCATGAAAGCAAAAAGTGAAAGTGAAGTCGCTCAGTCGTGTCCGACTCTTAGCGACCCCATGGACTGCAGCCCACCAGGCTCCTCCATCCATGGGATTTTCCAAGCAAGAGTACTGGAGTGGGGTGCCATTGCTGTGTGACAAGTTACTATAAACCTAGCAACTGGAGACAACTCCACTGTGTGCTGTTAGAGTTTCCGGGAGCAGGATGCAGGCGCGTGCTGGCCGGGTGCTCTGCCCTGGGCCTCGCCCGGCTGCAGTCTGGGTGTTGGCCTGACATTTCTCGTCTGAGGCCTGGTCCTCTTCCAGGCTTACTAGATCCTTGGTGGAGTTTCACTCAGGCGCTGGTCGGCCTGGCCCCTGCTCTTGCTAGCTGAACGCCAGTGCCCCCCTGGCTCTGGCCATGTGGCCCCTCCATTGCTCGCTGCAGATTCGTGTCTGACTTGCCATCTCTGCTTGAGGTCCAGGGTAGAGGGGTCCTATGGTTCCGTCATGCCCACTCGATGGCCTCCCTGCTAATGAGCTCGTAGCCCACTGATGGGGCACCTTCACTGCACGTGTAGGAGTGACTCCTGCGGCACCCCAGGCTCGGCTGGTAAATCCGCCTGCAGTGTGGGAGACATGGGTTCAATCCCTGGGTTGGGAAAATTCCTTGGAGAAGGTAAGTATTCTGGCCTGGAGAATTCCATGGGCTGTATAGTCTATGGGGTCACAAAGAGTCAGACAGAACTGGGTGACTTTCACTTCATTTCATGTGGATTTATGACATTTTGCTCATCTCTACGGACACGACTGAAGCGACTTAGCAGCAGCAGCAGCAGCAGCTCTTCTCTTCATCAATTGTTGGGCATTTGGGTTGTTTCTACCTTTACGCTACAGGGAGTAATGCTGCTATGAACGTGGGTAGGCAAATATCTATACAAGGCCCTGATTTTAGTTCTTTAGAGGTACATAGCTAGGAGTGGACAATTTAGTCATTTTATTTATTTTAATTAAATAATTAATTTTGACCAGGTAATGGCAGTGGGATCCCAGTGACTGAACATGCAGCTCTGCAGGGCAAGTGCTGAGTCCTAACCACTGGACCACCCCTGGTTTAACCATTTTAAAGTGAATAATTCAGTGGCATTTTGTGTGTTTAAAGTTGTGCGCCCATGACCACTACCTAGTTCCAGAATGTTTTAATCACTGCAAATGGAAACCTGTACCTAGTAAATAACTTCTCATCTCCCTAACCCCTAGAGGTGGCAACCACGAATCCATATCCTATTGCCATGGATGCCTGTTCTAGGTATTTCATGTAATTGGAGTTATGCTGGTTGTAGCCTTCAGGAATCTTCTTTTTAAGTGCTTCTCTTTTCAAAATAATTAATTTTTGGTCGCCCTGGGTCTTTGTTGTTGTGTGCAGACTTTCTGTAGTTGCATCTTCGGGAGGTGAAGGTGTTCTTCATTGCGGTACATGAACTTCTTGGTGTAGAGCACAGAAAACTCGGTCATGGCGCACTGGACCTAGGTTGCTCTGTGGCACGTGGAATCTTCTTGGACCAGGGAGTGAACCTGTGTCCCCTGTAATGGCCGGCGGATTCTTACCTGCTGTGCCAGCAGGGGGGTTCTCAGCATTTCTTATTATGGAAATTTTCCACAGGCCAGAGGGTGGCACAGAGCCTTCACCGAGCTGCATGTGCCCGCCACCCAGATGCGGCCTCAGTCGGCCTCCGCCAGCCTTGTTAACGGCCGTATCTTTGCCAGGGAGGAGGAGCAGTACGTGAACCGGGTCTGGAAGGAGATCCGCGTGGGAGACTTCGTGCGCCTCCGCTGCAATGAGACCATCCCCGCGGACATCCTGCTGCTGTCCTCCAGTGACCCCGACGGGCTGTGCCACATCGAGACAGCCAACCTGGATGGGGAGACCAACCTGAAGCGGCGCCAGGTGGTCCGAGGCTTCTCTGAGCTCGTAAGTGACCTGGCGCGTCCCGGGAACCACGTCCCGCCGTGTCTCCCGCGTGGGCCTCCATGCCTCTGGGCACATTCGTTTCCTCTGAGAACAGGTCTACGCCTGGGGTGGGCTGAGGGTATGGGCATTCACTTCCTGTGAGAGCAGGTCTGCATCTGGGGTGGGCCGATGGTCTGGGCATTCGCTTCCTGTGAGAGCAGGTCTGCGTCTGGGGTGGGCCGAGGGCCTGGGGTGGGCCGAGGGCCTGGGCGTTCGCTTCCTGTGAGAGCAGGTCTGCGCCGTGGCTGCCTGGGGGCGGGGAGCAGGCTGGCTCTGGGACTCTGGGTCCACTGTCCACTTCTCAGACTTGGAATGGCCTTCACGTCACTGGGAACACTTGGGCCTGGCCGACTCTTGGCACTTATCTGCCTGTTGCTCTTGTTCTGACACAGCAGAAGTAGTGACCTGGCCGCAGCATGGCTTAGGAATTCCTCTCCTCAAGGGTGTGTCTGAGGTCACCCACATCCACCCGGGTCCATCTGGGTCACCGTCTCTGACTGGATCCTGTCTGAGAGGAGCATCAGTCCAGCTCAGACATGCTAGGCCTGTGAGGACTGAGAGGTAGAACTGGGGGCCGGGGTACCCACCAGTAGCCGGTGGCTGAAAGCTCAGAGCCCTCAGGAGGCTCCCTCCTCTGTCGCCCCCCAGCCCTGTGCAGAGGAGACAGGGCGCTGACCCCAGGGGCCGGCAGGGAGCATGATCAGGATCATGGAGGCCCTTGTTCTGACACCGCGCTGCCTGTCTCTGTGCATGTGGGCCTTGCCATCAAGGAAGGAAGGTTTAGGAAGCACCTGAGATGATGTGCTCCTGCGTTTCAGGAAGGCCACCACTGTGGGGTGTGGGAGGGTCTCTTCCTCTGTCGTTGCCCTGTCTTCGTGAGCTCCTACAGGGGAGCCAGGCCTTAGAGTCAGCACCGAGGGGTTCTGGAGCAGTTGGCTTGTGTTAGAGCCTGGGGTGTCCCTGGGGCACTGTTGGCATCTGCCGTGCAGTGTTCATCGTGCAGGGTGGCTGGGGGGCATCCCTGGCTTCCTCTGTGAGTGTCCATGCCGTTTGCCCTTGGTTGCTGTGCCCACCTCAACACATTTGCAAAGGGCCAGATGGCCTCCCACACTCTGGGGCCCTCGCCAGCCCTGGTGGCAGGACTTTCTGAGCCTGATGCTCAGTCACCTCCTGCGGACCCCGACTTCCTCACCATGTCCGGACTGTTGTAGGCTTCCATCCACCACCCTGATTTCCTCGTTTCAGGCTCCTTTTGTGCCAAGAATGTTTTTGTGAGTTGTTTCAGATCTTTCTTGCAATGAGGTAAAGCATACATAAACATTAAAAATGGTATTTTTAAAAATGGGATTGTCTCCTCCCAGATCAGAAGAGTTGGTGACAGGGCTCCCTGGGCACCCTCGGGGCCCAGCACTGGCCCCTCCAGTGTGCTTCAGCTTCCTTATTGATCGTGCTCCAGAGTTTGGTAGTAAGTGCACAGGGCAAGCTTCCCCTGCCCCGCATTCCCCCAGGCCCCACGTGCCTCTGCACTGAGGCCCCCTAACTCCCGGGCCTAACCCAGGTCCCCAAAGCCTGCAGTTCCTGAGCCCTCTCCAGGGTCCAGCCCAGCGTGGGAACCACCCCTGAGGTCAGCAAGGATGGGCTTGGATTGGAGGGAGGCGGTGATGACACACTCCAGCTCCATCCTGGAGAAGCGGCCAGTGTGTGCAGAAGGTGCGTGTAACATAAACAGATGCACCTGAGCAGAACTGGAGAGCAGAATGGATCTGTTTGGATGGCGAGAGGGGCAGAGCCAGGTAGGTGCATCTCCTTGGTCAGCTCTCCTGAGTGACTTTCTTGTTTCCTATCATCTGGTTTGTTCAGCTGCTAAACTCAGTAATATCTAAAAGCCTCCTCAACCCACTTGTTTCCCAAACGAAAGCTGGAACACCTTACTGTTCATTGGTGCTTTGTACAAATGTGTAATTTGTAAGATGGATTGGATGTTGAAATTCCAGGATGGCCACAGACAGATGCATCCTTAACCTACCTGCGTAGGGCCGGTGTGTGCCTGCGGAGGCCGGTGGAGCTAAGCCATAACCTGATCAAAATGGCCAAAATTAGGAACCTGAACCATTTTGATTTATTAAAAAATAAAAGGTCTTTATTAGCACCCAGATTCTTCAATATGCACACTCTAGTCCCTATTATTAGTATATTTTTTCCCCTTTCTGTTTTTTCTCCCCTTCTTTCCCTAATGTCCAGAGGCATTTTTCTAGTACCTGTATTTTTCTTTATACAATATTATTCTGAAATATATGAACTTCCCCATGGAAGCCTGACAGTTGGAAAACCAAGGTTCAGCTGTAACGCTACAATGTCAGGAACATTTCAGTCCTGTGTATTGAGGTGAGGTTTTCACAGATGGAGTCAGCTGGTGTCTCAGGCAGGTTTTGAAAAGCGTATTCCTGTCCAATACACAGAAATACTGTCCCAGGTTGATGACAGCTCTGTTAGAAGTGGAGGACCCTGCTGCTGCTGCTGCTAAGTTGCTTCAGTTGTATCCGACTCTGTGAGACCCCATAGACGGCAGCCCACCAGGCTCCCCGTCCCTGGGATTCTCCAGGCAAGAACACGGGAGTGGGTTGCCATTTCCTTATCCAATGCATGAAAGTGAAAAGTGAAAGTGAAGTCGCTTAGTCGTATCCGACTCCTAGAGACCCCCTGGACTGCAGCCTACCAGGCCCCTCCATCCATGGGATTTTCCAGGCAAGAGTACTGGAGTGGGGTGCCATTGCCTTCTCCGGCAGAGGCCCCTAGGGGAGCTTAAATTAGAGCTATTTGAAAAACTTAGATGAAGAACAAGAAAGGGCCTTGACAATCATGCAGGGTCTGGGTGCATCCACCATGGTCTAGTGAGGAGGCAGGAACCACACCTGATTTAGGGCAAGTTTGATATAAAGAAAGAATTCCCCATGGGTGTTGCACAGTAAGAATTAAAGTGACTCCCCAGAATGCAGAAGGGCTGACAGAACAGCCAGTGGTCCTGGGGCTGAGACAGCGTCCAGGGAAGAGGCCCTGAAGCTGAGCCTTGCTCTCATGGCCAAGTTCGTGACCGTCCCTCATGGGATGGTAGGAAAGCTACTGGGGGTTGTCCCAGGGGCTCAGCCCTCATGGGGGTAGGGAAGCCTTCTGCTGAGAGGCGCTGGGCATGATGCCTGTGGGATGCCGAGGTTGGTGCCATCCGCTGAGAGGTGCTGGGCATGATAACTTCAAAATGCTGAGGCAGGTGCCATCGCTGAGAGGTGCTGGGCATGATGCCTTTGAGATGCGGGGCAGGTGCCATTGCTGAGAGGTGCAGAGAGGTGCAGGGCATGATGACTTTGAGACACCAGACAGGTGCCATTGCTGAGAGATGCTGGACATGATGCTTTTGAGATGCCAGGGCAGGTGCCATTGCTGAGAGGTGCTGGGCATGATGCCTTTGAGATGCGGGGCAGGTGCCATTGCTGAGAGGTGCAGGGCATAATGACTTTGAGATGCCGGACAGGTGCCATTGCTGAGAGATGCTGAGCATGATGCTTTTGGGATGCCAGGGCTGGTGCTGGCCACTGAGAGGTGCTGGCATGGTAACTTTTGAGATGCTGGGGCAGATGCCATCCGCTGAGAGGTGCTGCCTGAGTTGGGTTCTGGGGATGCCCCCCTCTGTGTGTGACTCCCGCTGAGTTGGGTTCTGGGGATGCCCCCTCTGTGTGTGACTCCCACTGAGTTGGGTTCTGGGGATGCCCCCCTCTGTGTGTGACTCCCGCTGCTGCCGTCAACGACTGCCAGAGGTGACTCTCTGGACAGCAGCCCTGGGGGTCCCAGGCCTGTGCACGAGAGGGGCTCAGGACAGGGTGCAGGGGGCATCAGAGCCGGCTCGGTCCCCGGTCCCCCGAGCTGAGAGTCCCGGAGGCCAAATGCACTGAGCGGACGGCTAGTGCCACCCCCATCCTCGCTGACGATGAGAGAGTGGCTCCTCTTCCCACCCTTTCCAGTTTCTGAAGTCGTTTATGAAGAGCTTGTTTGCCAGAAAGGATGCTGAGAAAGACAGAAGCGGTCTACACCCTGCAGGGTCTGGGCATTTAAGGTGGTGGGCACAGCCCTGAGAGGACCCAGGCTTGCTCGCCAGCAGACGCTTGACACTGAGCAGCAAGGACATGCCCTTGAGGGGATGGGCTGGGAAAGGGCCTTCCAGAAGGCCGGGGAGGCATCCAGAAGGAGGCTGTGAACCGCATTCTGAAGGCAAGGATGGGAGGGTCTGGGAGCCAGGGAGTGTTTTAGGCAGTGACACAGGTCAGATGATGTCTCAGAGGTGGACACAGCATTGTATGTACTGAAGAGTGTTCACCAAATCATACAGAATTCAAAGGCTGGAAGCCCAGCATGATGACAGTGAGGTGGGGTGCACTGTGGCCTACCTAGATCCCCCGGTCAAAGGACAGGGTGCCCAGACACCTCCAGCCACCCAGCTGTCTCGGCTCTGGGGAAGGAAGTGTAGATATTGGCACTTCAAACTGAACATTTGGTTTAATGTTGGGATCATGCAACCTTGACCTTGTGGTTAGGACCTTGTGGTCAGGACTCCGTGCTTTCACTGCAGAGAGCCTGGTGGTTCGGTCCCTGGTTGGGGAACTAAGATCCTGCAAACCAAAAATGAAAAAAAAAGAAGTTTGGGTCAAACTGTCAAATTGGCATTATCCACGAAATAAAAGGGACTCCAAGGCTGACCAGGAGAAGGCAATGGCACCCCACTCCAGTACTCTTGCCTGGCAAATCCCATGGATGGAGGAGCCTGGTGGGCTGCAGTCCATGGCGTCGGTAAAAGTCAGAGACAGCCAAGCGACTTCACTTTCACTTTTCACTTACATGCATTGGAGAAGGAAATGGCAACCCACTCCAGTGTTCTTGCCTGGAGAATCCCAGGGATGAGGGAGCCTGGTGGGCTGCCGTCTATGAGGTCGCACAGAGTCGGACACGACTGAAGCTACTTAGCAGCAGCAGCAGCAGCAGCAAGGCTGACCATGAGCTGTCCCAGCAACTCACATTTGTTCCAGCTTCCTGGGAGTCAGATCTTACTGGGCCTTTCTCATTCATAGTGGTGCAAACATTTCCAAATCATATTTTTAAATATAAATTGTGAGGTAATGATGTTGTACATTTTTATAGACAAGAAACAGAATGGGAAGTCAGGAGATTCTACCAAGGCCCGCTCCTCCTCCGCTTGACTCAAAGAGTCTGGCGCCCCCGGGTCTGGCTGCATGGGCTGCTCCAGCCCAGTCTGTTCTGGACGTCTGTCTCTCCATCCCGAACATTCATTCAGATCTTGCAGTCCTGCCTGTGCAACTGCATCTGTGATATTCGCACAGTCACTTCTGCAAAACAAGGAATTCCTTAGGCTGATGATTTCACAGTGATCATTTTTTTTTACAGACTCATTTTTGTGATGTTTCATTCTTTTAGCAAACATTTCCTGAGCACCTGCTGCTGCTAAGTCACTTCAGTCGTGTCCGACTCTGTGCGACCCCATAGACGGAAGCTCACCAGGCTCCCCCGTCCCTGGGATTCTCCAGGCAAGAACACTGGAGTGGGTTGCCATTTCCTTCTCCAATGCATGAAAGCGAAAAGTGAAAGTGAAGCCGCTCAGTCGTGTCCGACTCTTAGCGACCCCATGGACTGGAGCCCACCAGGCTCCTCCATCCATGGGATTTTCCAGGCAAAAGTACTGGGGTGGGGTGCCATTGCCTTCCCCGCCCTGAGCACCTACTATATGTTAAATGCCATTCTAGGCACCCATCAAAATAGGCAAACCTCTTTCCCCTTGTGGTGAATAAGGAAATTGCGCAGAGGTGGACCAGAGCTACTACCGGGGATAAAGCAACAGTCCGGCCTGTGTGCCCAGTGGTGGAGTTTGGCAGAGGGTGGGGCCCCGAGGCACGGAAGGCATATTGGAGTCAGGGAAGGGCTGTCCAGGAGGGGACTTAGTGTGGGCTAGTTTCCTGGGAAAAAAACGTTCCTCTGGTTTGTCTCTTGGATGGACCTGCGGGATTATTGCCCACACCCACGGGGCCATCTGCTTCCTGCAGTGTGAAGCGCTGATTGCGAGAACTGTAGGAAGAGCTGAACCCACGAGCCTGCCCAAGTTCGCTCTGCCCAGGCGTGTGTGGGTGTGTGCATATGTGTGTGCATGTGTGCCTGGCACGTGCTCCTGATGACATCAGTGTGGAATTTCCTAGGCTGGAAAAAGTCTGAGAAGCACTACCTTAAAAAGTAGTGCTTTTTAAGTATCCATATACTTAAATATACATGTATCCATCCTCCCCCTAATGTCCAGACTGGCAGGATCCTAATCCTAAATTAGTGACGTGGCTTTCCTTCCGCTTATGCACATAGATTTGTCTAAAATCCCACCAGCATTGGGTGCCAGACTCTCTCAGGCAGTGACAAAGCTGAGTTTCCTTTAGGAGGGAGAGGCAGTCCTCCCCCAAGCTACTTGATAAAATTCAAGCAGCTGAGAAGGATAACCAAAATTCCAAATATGAGGAAACAAAATTAATATTTTTTGTTTCTACCTACACATGCTCCCCAAATTATCTCTATGGTAGGAAAACTAGGGGTGAAAAGGTGGTTTGTGATATAGTTCTTGCAACAAAGTTTCTTTTTCCTTAAGCTTTTCCAGTAGTCTTCAAATTAGCTACATTCTCTGCTGTAAGACTGAAGAAGGAAACCATCTGTCATCAAAGTGGAAAACAAAGACAGCTGGCTGGGTGTGTTAATTGGATCAGTTGATATCAAGCCTTAACAAAAAGATTCATGGTTTTCTTTTACCATGAAGTGTAGTCATTAAGCTCATATTTTATTCTATGGGACATTTTTAAAAAAAGGTTTGTCTATAAGTTGAGCTTTATTTTTATTTTTTGAAAACTTTTTATTTTGTATTAGGCTGTAGCTGATTAAGTATTGTGATAGTTTCAGGTGAACTGTGAAGGGAACTCAGCCATACATATCCAAGTATCCATTCTCCCCCAAACTCCCCTCCCAGCCAGGCTGCCACGTAACACTGAGCAGAATTCCATGTGCTGTAAGTAGGTCCTTGTCGGTTATCCGTTATAAGTATAGCGGTGTGTCCCTGTCCATCCCAAACTCCCTGACTATCCCTCTGCCCATCCTTTATGCTGGCAACTGTAAGTTCTCTAAGTCTGTGAGTCCCTTTCTGTTGTGTAAGTAAGTGATTTGTGTCATTTCTTTTTAGATTCCACACATAGAAAGGATGTTGTATGATATTTGTCCTTCTCTGTCTGACTTCACTCAGTATTACAATCTCTAGGTCCATCCATGTTGGTGCAAATAGTATTATTTCATTCTCTTTAATGGCCAAGCAATATTCCATTATATATATGTACTGTGGGACATTTCTATTCTCAAATTTAACAAGCACATAATTTTGTTAATGGATATTAAATAGGTAAGAGGAAAGACTCTGAGAAAGAAAATTATTTTGAGAATAACTATATTTGGACTCAAATTTTAATTCTACCAAGTATGGATATTCAAAGCAATTCAGTTAGGTAGGTAATATAATTATCTGAGACATGCCATGTTTTATAGTATCAACTGTATTTGATTAATGGGGAATGTCAATTTGATTGTATAATAAGATGCTTTGGTTTCTAATCCTGGTGACTTTGCCATGGATTTCTTAACTTGAACCTGAGGTCTAACAAAGCAGACTTTATAGAGAGTGAAGCACTGTAATCTTGATGAAAACAGCTGAATGCCAGGAAATTGATAATATTATGCTTATGTGGAGGATTAATCGTAAAAGATCTCAATGGCACCCCACTCCAGTACTCTTGCCTGGAAAATCCCATGGATAGAGGAGCCTGGCACGCTGCAGTTCATGGGGTCACTAGGAGTCGGACACGACTGAGTGACTTCACTTCACTTTTCACTTTCATGCATTCGAGAAGGAAATGGCAACCCACTCCAGTATTCTTGCCTGGAGAATCCCAGGGACCAGGGAGCCTGGTGGGCTGCCATCTATGGGGTCGCACAGAATCAGACACGACTGAAGTGACTTAGCAGCAGCAGTATATAAAAATTTCAACATTGTGTTCATTTAAATTTGTGGGTTTTGTATGGTTGGAAGTAGTTATTTCTTATTCTAGGAAAATGATAACTAAAGCTATAAGGTTTTTGTTCTACTTATGGTGATGTACAATGTGAAGTGTTTTTGTATGTTTTCATTGAAAAAATAATTCAATCTATTTTCAGTTTTTCTAAATGTAGTTGAATTACATCAGTGATTGAAAAAAGTTTGAGGCTGTTGTGTGTATGTTTCTGGAGCCAAAATTTCTTTACCAGCAGGAGCTGGCAATGTGAGATCTTCCCAGTAGTCATAAGTTCCTCCTAATAAGTGAATATGGATGTGTATGTAGGGGTGTTTGTGTGTTTGTGTGTGTGTGTGTAGGCATGTATATGTGTCTGAGTGTGTGTGTGCAAAGTGTGTATCCCAAAGAGTAAAGCAAGATGATCTGAGCATATCCAGGTTACCACTTTTGACTAGCTTCAAGGAGAGGATAAAAAGATTCTTCCTGGGCTGAAATGTAGTGTTCTAGCAGCGTGTTGACCTATAGGAGCTCACTCCTGAGGGGCATGGGAGTTTCAGTCTGATTGTCGATCATCTCTGTTCCCTGAATGCATTAGGCAGTGGTGCCCAGGCAGCCTCATCTCTGCACAGTGCGCGGTGAGTTAGTTTATTTCTTGATGGGGTGTCATGCCTGCGGTCTCTCCCTTTCCCTTGTTTTCTGAGAAGAGCTCCCAACAAGAAGAAGGTCCCTGCTCCCACAACATGAGACCAGTTGCCACAGCATTTGAATTTTTTTGTGTCAGCCTCCTTTTGTTTCTGAATGTTTAAGAGTCTAGTTCCTCATTTCAAATAAAAGCAAAAATAAACAAATGGGACCTAATTAAACTTAAAAGCTTTTGCACAAAGAAGGAAACTATAAGCAAGGTGAAAAGATAGCCTTAGAATGGGAGAAAATAATAGCAAATGAAGCAACTGACAAAGAATTAATCTCAAAACTATACAAGCAGCTCATGCAGCTCAATTCCAGAAAAATAAACGACCCAACCAAGAAACAGGCCAAGGAACTAAACAGACATTTCTCCAAAGAAGACATACAGATGGCTGACAAACACATGAAAAGATGTTCAACATCACCCATTATCAGAGAAATGCAAATCAAAATGACAATGAGGTACCATCTCATGCCGGTCAGAATGGCTACGATCCAAAAGTCTACAAGCAATAAATGCTGGAGAGAGTGTGGAGAAAAGGGAACCCTCTTACATGTTGGTGGGAATGCAAACTAGTACAGCCACTATGGAGAACGGTGCGGAGATTCCTTAAAAAACTGGAAATAGAACTGCCATATGACCCAGCAATCCCACTGCTGGGCATACACACTGAGGAAACCAGAATTAAAAGAGACACATTTAGCCCCAATGTTCATCGCAGCACTATTTATAATAGCCAGGACATGGAAGCAACCTAGATGTCCATCAGCAGATGAATGGATAAGAAAGCTGTGGTACATATACACAATGGAATACTACTCAGCTATTAAAAAGAACACATTTGAGTTCTAATGAGGTGGATGAAACTGGAGCCTATTATACAAAGTGAAGTAAGTCAGAAAGAAAAACACTAATACATATTCATTAACGCATATATATGGAATTTAGAAAGATGGTAATGATGACGCTATATGCAAGACAGCAAAAAAGACTCAGATGTAAAGAACAGACTTTTGGACTCTGTGAGAGAAGGCGAGGGTGGGATGATTTGAGAGAATAGCATTGAAACATGTATATTACCATATGTGAAATAGATTGCCAGTCCAGGTTTGATGCCTGAAACAGGGCACTAAAAGCTGGTTCCCTGGGATGACCCTTAGGGATGAGATGGGGAGGGAGGTGGGAGAGGTTTCAGGATGGGGGACACATGTACACCTGCATGGCTGATTCATGTCAGTGTATGGCAAAACTACCACACTATTGTAAAGTAATTAACCTCCAATTAAAATAAAGTAATTTTTTTAAAAGGCAAGGAAACCAATAGGGAAATACTGCAATAATCTAGTAAAGAAATGGTAATGGCCTAAAATTAGAACAATAATTGTGAAAATGAACAAGATGAGTTATACTTAGGAAGTATTTAAAGAGCAACATCAATAAGAATTTGTGATTAATTAAATGTGGTTTATAAAAAAAAAGAGTCTAGTTCCTCACTTCAGCGACAATTATAGGGGACGTTATATAAAGCCTCCCGTCTGCGTGGGCTCCTCCGTGGAAGGCAGCGCTGGGTACCTGCACTGGTGAGAGTGCTTCTGAGCGCCTGGCCCGCATGCATGTGAACAGGCCGGGGTCCACACCCACCTCTGCATGGTCATCGCCGTGTCCTGTGAACCACGCCCACTGGGGTTCTTGGCCTTCCCCAGTCAAGAGAAAATTAAAAGAGGCCAGACACCAAAGCCAGGCCAGTCTTCACGGGAGCCCCTGCTGCAGCAGTAAGGGCGAGAACAAGCCACAGGCCCCTCTGCTCCCCCGAGGGGTGCAGGGCAAGCTGGTCCCCGTATGTTGCTTCCTATGTGGGGGGGGGAATGTGTCCAGGGTTCGGGCTGAAGTGGTGGCACAGGTGGTTTGCAAACCCTTCAGTGGTGCTGTGTGCAGTGGGCAGGCACAGTACCCTGCTTTTGTCCCGGCCCCATGTTTTGCTGTTGGCTCTTTAGACGTGGCAGTTGATTGGTGGTGGGGTTTTTTTTTTTGGTCTTTTTGCATCTTGTCCATAATTTGTCCCAGAAGGCAGTGGCACCCCACTCCAGTACTCTTGCCTGGAAAATCCCATGGACAGGGGAGCCTGGTAGGCTGCAGTCCATGGGATCGCTAAGAGTTGGACACGACTGAGCGACTTCACTTTCACTTTTCACTTTCATGCATTGGAGAAGGAAATGGCAACCCACTCCAGTGTTCTTACCTGGAGAATCCCAGGGACGGGGGAGCCTGGTGGGCTGCTGTCTCTGGGGTTGCACAGAGTCAGACATGACTGAAGTGACTTAGCAGCAGCAGCAGTGCATGCACACAGTTATTTTTGTAACTTATAGGTTCTTGATACTTTGTAGCTTGAGGAAACATTGGTTCAGGTGCAGGCACTGCAGCAAAGTGTCCCATGTCCCAGCCTGTCTAACTTGCAGGCTGTAAGAGGAGGGGAGCTGTACTACACTGTTACCTACTTGGGTGTGGATGAAACCAAGCTCTTGACATCTAAACTGGGTTTAAACCATATTGAGATACACTGGGGCTTTCCCAGCAGTGCCGATGCTATGGAAGGCACTGGGATTCGACCTAGTGGGACTGATGGGCGTTGTCACCCAGCTGAGGTCAGGCTGAAGTTTGTTGGTTTCCAGTAGAGCTGCTTGCTAGGTAGCAGCTGTGACTGGATGCCTTCCCCTTCCTGCCCTCTCTAAAAGCGTGTCATTGCTAGCGACCAGGAATCCTCCTCTCTCTTCCAGAGAGTGGGCTCTGAGCTACATCTGTGTGGGTTTTTGTAAGTTTAGAAATGGGCCTATGCTCCAAAATCATTCTTTGTTGTATGCACGCACACACCTAATGCTAATGCAAACAAATATCCTTGTGTGCGTCTTGTGTCTTTGAGAAAAAAGGAAAAAGTTTACTCTCTCGTACTTCTGATGAGTGACTTTTCAGCAGCTCCTTCTGCTGGTGATTAGACGTAAGCCCTTTTGGGTGGTGAAGAAGGCTGGCTTCAAAGGCCTGCAGATATAGGTTTGTTTTGGAAGGAACTTCAAACGGCTGCTTCAGTCATCCGTCCTTGGTCGAGTGTTCTGGAACCTTGACCATCAGGTGGGAAGTCTTGTGAGGACAGACTTGGTGAGGCTGCAAGGGTGAGACTGAGGGGCATCCGCCCTCAGCCCTGGAGACCCCCCTGGAGGGTCCCGAGTGTGGCGCCCTGAGTGGACACTCTTCGGGCAGGCTCTGCAGGTTGAGGTGTGCAGGGAAGTTGTGCCTGCAGGGTGGGGCGCCAGAGCTCTGGTAGGACTTCATCTCAAGCACCAGAGACTGGAGCCTCGGGGGGTTGGATTCTGGGAGGGGCGCCATCCTGCACATCGTGCCCCCCAGAAGCTGGGAGTCCATGACGGCTGCCTGCCCACCTATGGACAGGAGATAGATGCTGGCCCCGCAGACCCCGGGACCAGGAAGGGGGGCCCTGTCAGTGGTCAGAGGGCTGTGACCCTTCCCGTGAGGTGCCCACCCACACCCATAGCCCTGCATGGTGGTCCCAGCGGGCTCTCCCCCAGCGCTCAGAGTGTGCCAGGCCTCTCTGTCACTGCTGCTCCTGATTCTCTCGAGGGAGGTGCAGGGACCCCTGAGTCACCCAGATCCCCTGTGGCACACAGCGTGGCCCAGCCTCTTGGCTTAGTGTGGGCAGAGGGCAGACGGAGTGCAAGGCTGCTCCCCGGGAGCCCGGGCCAGTGCTGTACAAGGTTCCGGATGAGGAGGCCTGGGCTGTGCTGTGTGCAGCCTCTGGGTTGGTGTTGGGGGGCAGCATGGCCATGCTTAGGTTGGGCAAGGTGAGTCTCTGGTCCCACAGTGGCAGCGCCATACAGGGCCCAGCTGGGCTTTCTGCCCAGTTTGGAGCATGTGCTTCTGACTCCACTCCTATGGCTTGAGAGGCAAAAAAAGATGTTTGCTTTTATTCTAAGCAGAGGCAGCTGTTTGTTCCACTGATTGCACCTTTCAGAGAAAAGGTCCGCGCTGAGTTGTTGTGGCAGTAGCTTGGCGGCCTGGATACCCCTCCTTCTTGTACCGGTCCCACAGCCCCGAGGAGCACTCTGCAGCTCCCCACCCCACCCACCCCCATCATGGCCCCTCTGCGCTGTACCCAGTCCCAGGCCGGCCACCCCCAGCCATCTCCACCTGTGCACAGGTTACCCACTGGGCTGACCCTCCTGAGGGCAGAAAGCCGCCCTGGTCAGAAGTTTCTGCAGTGCTAGGTCCGACTTCCGCTGGGATGCAGCCCCTCACGAGTTGACCTCTGTGGGGACACCCAAGGCCCTTCCGTGCATGCACGCGGGCTGTCCCGTGGGGTCTGTCCCGAATACATGTCTCTGAAAGAGAGTACCTCCCCTCCCCTGCTTTCAGAACTGGGAACTCTGCCAGTGACATGCCTGGGGCAGTGGTCTCTGCAGCTCACTTGGCCAGCACTGAACCACTTTCTACTCTGGTTGACCCAGACCCACCCTGGGGGTGCATGGAATCCCAGCACTCTGCCTGCCTGGGGTCGGGGGAGGTGCTGGGCTGTCTGTGCTCCCCGAGGTTCCCAGGGCCCTGAGATGAGAACACTGCCTTCCTCTCTCGCAGAGGACGTGGTGGGTCCAGAGAGCTGGGTGGCCCCGTCCTGGCTCACGGCCAGCCCTGCAACCCCTTCCTACGCCTCTGCAGCTCCGGCTCCTGCGCTCAGCCTGCGGGGGCTGGACCCAGGCTCCTCAGATGGCACCTGGCGGGCCCTGCTCACGCCTTCCCAGTGCGGCAGAGGGTCTGGCATGTCTTTCCCCTAAGGTCGGCCCTGGGCGCGGTGGTGGCTGCAGTGCCGGAGCAGGAGTCACAGCCAAGTGACCTTGCAACCTTCACCCTGGCACTTGGCTCAAAAGCCCATGGTGAGGCAGGCAGTTTGGGGCATCGCTGTGAAGTTAAGGGACAGCTCCCCAGGCCAGAACCTCAGGAAGGAAACTGATCACTGTCCAAATACCCGACTAGAATGTGCTCTGTGGTGGAGCAGCAGGGCTAAGGAAACTGCTGATGCCAAGAAGCCAGGGGCAGAATGCACGGCGTGTTTGTCTGTATATGTCTCTCTGTACAAATGCACAGGTACAGGAGACAGAGGTGTGCACGCACACTTGTATCTGGAGGCTCCATTCAAGGTTTGATTGGTGAGAGTTCTGCTGCTTTGATGTGTGGGCAAAAACCTGGCCAAGTTTTTTGGGGTCCTTGGGGTGTGCCCCTCACCAGGCCGTGGCCCTCATCCCTCACTTCACTTCCGGAGGCCTGCTTGAGCACAGGGTCCTGGGCAGGCCAGTGTACGCTGACCTCTAGGGTTCTGGGCCTGCGAGAAGGCTCTGCCTCCAAAGGGTCCAGGTGCTGTTGGGGAGCCGGGAAGACCACCCTCCCCACCCACACACACACAGGGGGTGGGGTCCAGGTGCTGGTGAGGAGCTGGGAGAACCACCCTCCCCGTCTTCCCCACCACACACACAGAGGGTGGGGTCCAGGTGCTGGTGAGGAGCCGGGAGGACCAACCCCCCCACCCCTACCCCCACCACACACACACAGGGGGTGGGGTCCAGGTGCTGAGGAGGACCTGGGAGGATCACCCTCCCCCGCCTACCCCCTACACACACAGGGGGTGGAGTCTAGGTGCTGAGGAGGAGCTGGGAGGATCACCCCCCCACCCATGTACACACACACATACACACACACACACACACACACACACAGAGGGGATGGGAGGATCCACACACACACAGACACACACAGACACACACACACGGGATGGGGTCCAGGTGCTGATGAGGAGCTGGGAGGACCCACAGGCGCTGAAAGGCCCCTTCTTGTACACAGACACGGCACTCCATGTGCTGGGCACCGTGATGAAGGCAGAAAGCACCCCCACCCCCTTGAGGCCAGCAGGCTCGGTGAGCTGTGCTGTGGCTGGTGTGAAAAGCGATCCCACGAGGCTGCGGCCTGACTGAAGCGGCCAAGGTGCCTCCCAGCCTCCGAGCCTGGTGCCCCCTGCCCTGCCTGCGCTCCTCAGGGGGTGAGCCCAGGCCTGTGCTCCTCTGCGTGTGTCAGCCCTGCCTACCCTGTTCCTCCAAGACTCTCTAAGGAAAACCCAGTTCCAGGTGAGGCAGGCAGGGCTGGGGAGGCCGACTGAAGACTCCAGTCCTTCAGGCCACAGAGTAGAAGTGATGCCAACCTTCCACGGCCTGTGAAGCGGCACGTGTCTTCCTGATATGCCAGCTTTTCACCCGACAGGTGGTGGCTGGCTCTCCTCACGCCGTCTTCCTAACTCAAAGGAGAGCCCTGTTCTAGGAGGGGCCACAGTCCTCAGAGGGGCTGGGAAGGAACATGCTGTGGGCGGTTGGTCCGTGAAGGCAGCCTGGCCAGGCTCGGCCGCAGGGAGCACTGTGGGGAGCAGGCTTTGGGTTCTGCACCTCCTGGCTGGTTACCCGAGGGTCATATAATCTCTCAGGTCTCAGTTTCAGCACCTGCAAGATGGGAACAGCATCAAGTTGTCCTCCCCTCCTGCCCCTGCCTGTGGCTGCCCTGGAAGGTCTCTGAGGGGGCCATGTGCAGCCCCTGTGGGTCTCTGTGTGCAGAAGAGCCCCATAATACACCCAACAGGTCTGTCCCAAGTAGGAGGCATTGCTTTGGGCTCAACGAGTCCAGAGCAGTGGGAGAAAGCTGGAGAGCTGAATGCTGGCGGGGATTGTGTGGGGTCCTGAGGAGGCCTGGGTGTGGTGTGGAGTCCAGGTCTGTGGGTCTGGGATGTGGGGTCTACAGCTTTAACCCAACTCCCTGGTTCAGGAGCACAGGAGTAGGTTGGATACACAGCATCCCGGGGGCTGCTCCCGACCGCCTCACAGGGCAGGGCTACATGCTTCAGAGGGGAAGCCCCAGTTTTTAGAAGGAATCCTTGTTCACATATCGCGGCTATTGGCAAGTACTCTACAGAGGAAGGGAGGATTCTGGCCTCACGTGCTGGGGACTGTTAGGTCTCTACCTGCAGCCCAGGAGCCGCGGTGCTGAGCTCAGCAGATGCGATGCCCTGTGCTGCCGTGCTGACGTCATCACCAAGGTCCATAGAACTGCCAGGGTTTTCTGGAAATGTTTGTTGTTCACTTGCCCAGTTGTGTCCAACTCTTTGTGACCCTATGGACTGCAGTGCTCCAGGCCTCCCTGTCTCTCACCATCTCCAGTAGTTTGCCCAAGTTCATGTCCATTGCATCAGTGAAGCCATCCAACCATCTCCTCCTCTGATGCCCTTTCTCCTTCTGCCCTCTTTCGCCCTGATCTTTCTCAGCATCAGGGACTTTTCCCACGAGTTGCCTCTTCTTATCAGGTGACCAAAATACTGGAGCTTCAGCTTCAGCATCAGTCCTTCCAATATTCAGGATTGATTTCTTTAAGATTGACTGGTTTGATCTCCTCACTGTCCAAGGGACTCTCAGAAGTCTTCTCCAGCACCACAGTTTGAAGGCATCAATTCTTCAGCACTCTGCCTTCTTTGTGGTCAAGCTTTTACAATTATACATGACACCTGGGAAGACCATAATCTTGATTGTATGAACCTTTATCGGCAAAGTGATGTGTTTGCTTTTTAACACAGTCTAGGTTTGTCATAGCTTTCTTGCCAAGCAGCAATCATCTTCTAATTTTATGGGTGCAGTCATCATCCGTGGTGATTTTAGAGCCTAAGAGGAGGAAATCTGTCACTGCTTCTACCTTTTCCCCTTCTATTTGCCATGAAGTAATGGGGCCAGATGCCATGATCTTAATTTCTTTACTGTTTAGTTTTAAGCCAGCTTTTTCACTCTCTTCCTTCACCGTCATCAAGAGGTTCTTTACTTCCTTTTTACTTTCTGCCCTTAGAGTGGTATCACTCACATATCTGAGGTTGTTCACTTCAACAGTATGTGAACCATGAACTTCTAGATGTTCAAGCTGGATATAGAAAAGGCAGAGGAACCAGAGATCAAATTGCCAACATCAGTTGGATCATAGACAAAGCAAGAGAATTCCAGAAAAACATCTGCTTTATTGATTATGCCAAAGTTTTTGACTGTGTAGATCACAACAAACTGTGGAAAATTCTTCAAGAGATGGGAATACCAGACCATCTACCTTACCTGCCTCCTGAGAAATCTGGTTGCAGGTCAAGAAACAACACTTAGAACCGGACATGGGACAATAGACTGGTTCCAAATTGGGAAAGTAGTACATTAAGGCTGGGTATTGTCACCCTCCTAATTTAACTTATATGCAGAGTACATCATGCAAAATGTTGGGTTGGATGAAGTGCAAGCTGGGGTCAAGATTTCCAAGAGAAATATCAATAACCTCAGATATGCAGATGTCACTACCCTATGACAGAAAGTGAAGAGGAACTGAAGAGCCTCTTGATAAAAGTGAAAGAGGAGAGTGAAAAAGCTGGCTTAAAACTCAATATTAAAAAAAATGAAGATCATGGCATCTGGTCCCATCACTTCATGGCAAATAGATGGAGAAACAGTGGTAACAGTGGCAGACTTTATTTTCTTAGGCTCCAGAATCACTGAAAATGGTGATTGTAGCCATGAAATTAAAAGACACTTGCTCTTTGGGAGAAAAGTTATGACCAAACTAGACAGCATATTAAAAAGCAGAGATGTTACTTTGCCAACAAAGGTCTGTCTAGTCAAAGCTATGGTTTTTCCAATAGTCATGTATGGATATGAGAGTTGGACTATAAAGAAAGCTGAGCACCCCAAAATTGATGCTTTTGAACTGTGGTGTTGGAGAAGACTCTTGAGAGTCCCTTGGACTGTAAGGAGATCCAACCAGTCCATCCTAAAGGAGATCAGTCCTGATACTAAAGATGAAGGACTGATGCTAAAGATGAAGCTCCAATACTTTGGCCACCTGATGTGAAGAACTGACTAAGTAGAAAAACCCTGATGCTGGGAAAGACTGAAGGTAGGAGGAGAAGGGCATGACAGGATGAGATGGTTGGATGGCATCACCAACTCGACAGACCTGAATTTCCTGGAGTTGGTGATGTACAGGGAAGCCTGGCGTGGTGCAGTCCAAGGGGTCATGAAGGGTCAGACGTGACTGAGCGAGTGAACTGAACTGAAGGCTGTTGATGTTTCTCCCGCCATCTTAATTCCAGCTTGTAACTCATTCAGTCCAGTCTTTCTCATGATGTGCTGAGCGTATAAGTTAAACAAACAAGGTGACAGCAGACAGCTCTGTCGTACTCCTTTCTCAGTCCTGAACCAATTGGGTGTTCCATACAGGCAGGGTTCTAACTGTTGCTTCCTGACCTGCATACAGGTTTCTTAGGAGCCAAGTAAGATGGTCTGGTATTCCCTTCTCTTTAAGAGTTTTCCACAGTTTGTTGTGATTCACACAGTCAAAGGCTTTAGCATAGTTGATGAAACAGAGGTAGATGTTTTTCTAGAATTCCCTTGCTTTCTCTATGATCCAACAAATGTTGACAATTTCATCTCTGGTTCCTCTGTCTTTCCTAAACCCAGCTTGGACATCTGGAAGTTCTTGTTTGATGTAATGCTGAAGCCTAGCATGCAAGATTTTAAGCATGACCTTACTATGGGAGATGATTGCAATTGTCCGATGGTTAGCACATTCTTTGGTACTACCCTTCTTAGGAATTGGGATAAGGACTGACCTTTTCCAGTCCTGTGGCCACTGCTAGGTCTTCCAGATTTGCTGACATATTGAGTGCAGCAGTTTGATAGCATCATCTTTGAGGGATTTCAATAGCTCTACTGGAATGCCATCACATCTACTAGCTTTATTGACAGCAGTGCTTCCTGAGACCCTCCTGACTTCACACTCCAGAATGTCTGATTGTGGGTGACTGACCACACCATCGCCTTATCCAATTCATTAAGATCGTTTTTTTTGTACAGTTCTTCCATGTATTCTTTCCATCTCTTCTTGATCTCTTCAGCATCTCTCATCTCTGGAGATGCTTCACCTCAAATCCTGGATGGCTGTAAAGGCCAAGCTTGCAAAAGGAAAATAATCAAGAAACAAGACTTTATTTATGTCCGCAGCCTCCTCACAGGCATGTGCCAGTCATGCTGCAGAGCTATCCTCTGCAGCTGGCAGGCTGGAGCTGGGAGCTCTTGGGCCGCTTGAATCTGAGGGCAGTGCCCAATAGTTTGCAGTGTCACGGATGGGGCATCCTTGGCAGTGACCCATGTGTCTTAGCTATCGGAAGTTAAGATCATGAGATACAGCATCCTTGGTCCTGGAAGCCCACAGTGCACCAGTGTTTACATCGGAAAAACTATCATGCTGCTGCTACCGCTAAATCACTTCAGTTGTGTCCGACTCTGTGTGACCCCATAGACGGCAGCCCACCAGGCTCCCCTATCCCTGGGATTCTCCAGGCAAGAACAGTGGAGTGGGTTGCCATTTCCTTCTCCAGTGCATGAAAGTGAAAAGTGAAAGTGAAGTCGCTCAGTTGTGTCCGACTCTTTGCGACCCCATGGACTGCAGCCCACCAGGTTCCTCCATCCATGGGGTTTTCCAGGCAAGAGTACTGGAGTGGGGTGCCATTGCCTTCTCCAAAAACTATCATATTTGCATATAATTCCTGTGTTCCTAGGTGCTGGTCCAGAGGTTGGTGGGTGGAGTCTTAGGCCAGGGAGAAATGCAGAGTACCAGGCCTGTCAGCCCCACAGAGGCAGGATCTCATTTTGACAACATCACTGGGGGATTCAGGTCTGAGAAGCCAAGTGCTACTGATTTATATGTGGAGGTACTTAGTTTTCTATTTTTATTTCCTCTGTTTTCCAACCCGAGTAGGATAATAATCAGTTTCTGTGTTCCTCTTGTTCTTCTGACGGAAGCAGATATTTCAGTAATTCACTAATTGACACTTTTTTTGAGTCACAAATACAGATCACCTTGCACAGAAGATGTGTCAATGAGTGCCTCCGACGAGTGAATGCCAGTGAGTGAACGATAGATGGCGTTTCAGAGGTGCTGTTTGCACTGCTTGCCCGGTCGGTGGGCCGGAGCCCCTGCTGGCCTGACCTGCTCTGCCCTCGGCTCCGAGCAGCGCCTTCTGGGCTCAGCCCTGGCTCAGCGAGAGAGGGGCCCTGGGCTTCCTGCCCTGGCTGCCTGTCCCTACCCTTCCCGGTGAGAGCGCTGTCCCTGGATTCCTGGGGCCGCTCCTCCCTGAGCTGATGCTGCCGGTCAGGGTGCCGCTTTCCTCACCTGCCTGCTGCCGCCTCCTCCGAAGGGACACTTTCTGACGCACCAGGGCTTTTTTTTAAAATTTATTTTGTATTGAAGGATAATCGCTCTACAAAATTTTGTTTTCTGTCAGACCTCAGTATAGGTATACATGTGTCCCCTCCCTCCTGAACCCCCTCCCATCTCCCGCCCCATCCCACCCCTCTAGGTTGACACAGAGCCCCTGTTTGAGTTTCCTCAGACATAACAGCAAATTCCCGTTGGCCGCCTATTTTACCTGTGGGAAGGTAAGTTTCCCTGTGCTTTGAGGTGACATTCCCAGCACATCCCGGGCCTCCTTGCTTGGTGCCCCAGGTCCTTCCCGAGGTGTGCCCTGCAGTCCTGTGGGCTTCCTCTGCTCGTGGTTCCCGCCTCCTTTCAGGTTCTGCCCGTGGAATTTTGAATACCAGCCCTGTCCTCTGAGGCCTCCAGAAATATTGCAACACAAGACTGTTAATACTATGTACAAGAAGCATTCTTGGCTTTTAAAGTTTAGAATGTAAGGACAAGCTATAGGCACATGGCACACCCCTGTGACCAACATGAATGCACGGTGTGTGTGTGTGTGTGTGTGTGTGTGTGTGCGCACAGGCAGATACACAGAGACCTGCAGTCTTCCCATCATGAGGTACCTGCCCCCCAAATCAGTACTTTCACCAGCTAGGTCAGCTGAATCTGAAAGGTGAGACCTTTGGCAGAGACTACCAAAGGCAGAACTGCCTACAGAAACTGTGTCCTTCCCAACTCTTGCCTCTTTTACACTGAGTGCTCTCAGGGCCGTGAGACTGTTTCTGAAAAGTGTCTTACTTAGGTCCTGGGGCTTCCCTGGTGGCTCAGATGGTAAAGAATCTGCCTGCGATGCAGGAGACCCAGGTTAAATCCCTGGGTCAGAAAGATCCCCTGGAGAAGGGCATGGCAGCCAACTCCAGTATTGTTGGCTGGAGAATCCCATGGACCAGAGGAGCCTGGCGGGCTACTGTCCACAGAGTCACAAAGAGTTAGACACAACTCAGTGCCTAACACTTTTACTTTCACTAGGTCTGTGGGAGTACTCAGAAAAAGTGACAGACCCTAAAACGTCATAGTGCGTTGTGTTAGGGCTCTCCAAAGAAACAGAACCAATAGGCTAGATGACAGATAGATGGATAGATAGAAACATGCATCAGTTTCTGTCTATATGTAGTCTCTTCGTCTGTCTGTCTCTGTGTCTGTCTGTCCATGTTTACATCTCTGTGTTCAGGCTCTCAGTGGGTTGGGTGATATCCACCCACTTTGGGGAAGGCATGTGCTTTACCAGCTTCAGTGATGCAAATGCTCATCTCGTCCCGAAATACACATCGAGAAACATGTTTAATCTGGATGTCTTGTGGTCAGTCAAGTGGGCACATAAAATTAACCACCACCTGCATTCACTTCATATCTTGGGGGTTTTCCTTGGAGAGAGTGTGAATAGTAAAAAGGCAGAGGGAGGTGGTTCTAGAACTGGTGCTTCAGCCCTGACCCCTCCTTTGAGCATGAACTCTTCTGCTTCTGACCTTGATTGATGGCCTGGGTGAGAGGACTCTGTCCTGGCGTCTCACAGGAGGAGGTAAGGAGAGGTGGAAGGGGGTGGAGTTGTGAACAGATTCAGGGGACAGTGACGCCGGCAGGAGGGGTGTGTGAGCATGACGTGTTCTCAAGACCTTCACCAAGCCACTTTCCCCCAAGCCATTTAGAAGTGGGCATCACTGGACTCTGAGGTCTCCGAGGCCCCTCTTGCCCCTGCTCTGAGACTGCTTTCCATGACAAAGGGCAGGGACCCTGTAGTGCTGTGGGTGGAGAGACAATAGGAATGGGCAGGCAGCTGTGCCCTGGGCATGGCCCGTCCAGCTCCAGTGCCCACTGGTGCATTTGCCAGATGCCAGACCCCCAGCATGGCCTCTCGGGTGACCCCCAGTGACCCAAGGTCGATCGCTTCTCCCGTTTAACAAAGGCAGCAGCTGCGACAAGGGGTGCTGCAGCCCGTTGCCGCTCGGAGGGTGATATGAGGTGTGATGTGCCAGGCCTGGCCTCTGGTCAAGACAGGCCTCACCTGCCTCCTTATGCCGATCAGAGGCCCAGCTTTGTCAGGAACAGAGCAGCGGAAGGTAGACCTGGGCGGGGGAGATGTAAGTTACACGTGGGCGACATGCGCCTGCATAAAGAAGCCAGCGGTGTGTGCTCCCTGGTGTGGCGGCTGCGGGCAGGAGCCCTTGAGCCACTTCAGAAGCCCCGGGCTCCGAAGCAGCGCTGTCAGCCCCAGCGCTGAGCTGAGCTGCTCAAAGCAGAGGGCGGGTGGGGATGGCATTGAATGAAAGGGCCCTGGTGGCCCAGAGGAGGGGCGCCGTGGATGTCTCGGGAGCCTCCTCCAGGAAGAAAGGCCTGGGAGCCTCTGCAGGGTTCCTTCCGGGGCCCTGTCTCTCCACGTGCCGTCTCCCCTCCGGGAGGGCTGCCTTGGCTGGGCCCCCACGGGCCTTCACTGCCTTGCTTACAGGGTGACCACTCACACCTGATGCCCTGTTCATTCTCAGCTGTGAGGCAGCGTTACCCTCATGCCCACTTCACCTGACGGAAGCAGAATCCTGGAAAGATGCTGTGATCTGCTGGCAGGCACTCGATTGGTGCAGGAGAGACTTGCAGTTTCCATGTGGACTCTGCGAGCCCTTTGTCCTCCCAGAGGGGTCACTGGTTCCCAAACTAGGTCACTCCCCCTCGTTGGTGACCGATGCCTGCAAACAGCTATGTATGTTTGTCAGTTTACTTATAAGTTCAATTCTATGTATTGGGTTGAACCATTGCTGTTGTGTGGGGCAAATTAGGGCTGTACTAATGCTTTGGGGCATCATAGAATACAGAGGATAAATTTTTCAGGATGAGATTTAAAAGGAGGATAAACATTTCACGATGAGATTATAAAGGAGTCTCCACAGCACTTCTGGTCCTCACTTGCTGCCGTGTGGTGAATCTCGCTGGAGGCCGATGCTGGTAGACAGCCTGTGTGAGACTGGCGTCCCTGTCACTGGTGGACCATCCATGTCTGTGACAGGAGCGATCCAAGACCTGTGATCAGCTCCCTGCAAAAGAGGATGTCTGTCTGAGTGCCAGGCACCCCCTGTCTTCTGCTTTGCACCTCTCCTTGGCTTTGATCTAGAGGAACCAGGTTCGCTACCTGACTGTGCATGTGAGGGAACCTGGAGGAGATTAAGTGCCTTGCACCACCAGCTGACTGCTCAGCAGGAGCTGAGAGTTTCCATCCTACGCCCTGGAGGAAAGCTCCAGAAGTGCCCTTATTGCCCCCAGAGGCGGCAGGGAGCCGGAAGGAGAGATGCTGTCTGACTTCAGATCCTTGGGCAAGGAAAAGGATTCTTTTTCTTGCTCAGGTTTTTCCACCTGACGAGGATTATGGTCAGAAGGAAAGTGAGTGTTGCTAGCCCGTTAAGTGTGTGTGTCAGTATAAGCCCCGAGACCGCTGCTGTTGACCTGCTTGGCGGAGGAAGGGACGGCTCTGACACCATTATTGCTGGTGCGGAGGCGTGGAGGAGGTGTGTCAGAGCAGTGCACATGGCACAGCTGTTCCTCGTCCCCGGGGCCCTGTCTCCGCCCCTGTGAGCCCTTCACCCCACTGACCTCGGGGGCAAAAAGGAGCACATGGAGGGGATGATGCTGTGAAGAGACTGGACTTCCTGCCTCACTCTGCAGGGCCAGCTCATGCCCGGTGGGCGTCCCAGTTTCTTCATCTGTGCCACGTGGGTAAAAAATGCTCTCCTGGTTATGCTGTTTTAGGAACTGGAGACAAGTTAAGACCTGGTTCCTGGCACATACCTCAGCAAAAGAGAGGACACTGTTTGGGTGCTAAGCAGGTCTGCACTGTGGGTGTTCTTGAGGGTCAGAAGTGAGTGGGAGCTGAGCTAAGCCCCCAGTTACAGAAAGGTTTGGAGGGACATGGAGAGTAGGCTGAAGCTGGTGGTGGAGGCACGGGTAGCACCATGCTTGAAGGAAGCTGGAGGGCTGGTCCTGGAGGAAAGGAGTCCGGGGGCCCAGGGACAGGGAGTTGCTGAGGGTGGCCTGCTGGCTGTGGTCATCTGGGATGTGTCACGCTTACTGGCTGCTGATATTCAAGAAGAAAACAAACAAGCTCATGTTAAATTAATGATCTAGAATTGAAATGATGCCAAGTCCCACTGAAAATAATTTATTTCAAGAATTCCATGTATTGGGAACTTAGGCTTGTAAAAGTAAAGTCCTTGATCGGGGCAGGTGCATTTTGTTGGAGAATGAAGTAAGTGTAGTTATTTTCTTACAGAAATCAGTTTCTCTTTTCCTAAAATGAGAACTATTCTTAGAGAAGTCAGATGACAGTATAGTACCTAAAGGACAGGCAACTGATTAAGTGGTTATTTTTACCTACTCTATAAGACTCATTCAAAAAATTAAAAATTACAGAAAATCAATATGCCACTAGAAAAAGAAAATCCCCAGTTTTTGCTATTTAATTATCAGTTGTAAATTCTGCCCTTTCCTTTCAAAGACTGCTTTACTGAGGTGCAATCAACATATGTCATATAATGTTATATATATTATAACATATATAATATATTGCACACATTTAAAGTGAACAATTTGAGTTTTGACAACATATGTATACACCAGGGAAATGATCACCACAGTCAAGTCAGTGGACACTTTGAGACTCCTAGGAGTTTTAATCTGTCTTTCCCATCCCTCCCTGAGTTCCTGGACCACCATTAATCTTTTAGAGATTGTTGATCATTTTGGATTTTCTAGAGAATTACAAACGGAATCCTGCAGTGTGTACTTTTTTTCCTGGCCTTTTCTTCTTAGTGCAGATATTTTGAGATTGATCCAAGTTGCTGTGCAACAATGATTGGTCTCTCTCCATGGCCAGTAGTGTTCCTTTATGCAGATGTGTGTCAGCTAGATACCTTGATGCATTCATCTGTTGATAGACATTTGGTTTGTTTATGGTTTTGGGGAGTTACCAATCAAGGTGCTGTGAAAACTCATGTTTGAGTCTCTGTATGGAAATGCGCTTTCGTTTTTCTTAGATAAATAAAATACGCAGGAGTGGAGTGGCAGGATTTTGTGGTAGGTGTATCTTTAACTTCTCTGAGAACTGCTGACTACTAATTGCTTTCCCAAGTGACTGCACCATTTTGTGTCCGCATGAGCGTGTGTTAGAATTCTGGTTCTTCCACATTTGGTGTGGTGAGGGTCAGCCAGTATTTTCGTTTTATTTATACTCTTGCCTGGGAAATCCCATGGACGGAGGAGCCTGGTGGGCTGCAGTCCATGAGGTGGCTAGGAGTCGGACACGACTGAGCGACTTCACTTTCACTTTTCACTTTCATGCATTGGAGAAGGAAATGGCAACCCACTCCAGTGTTCTTGCCTGGAGAATCCCAGGGATGGGGAAGCTTGGTGGGCTGCCGTCTATGGGGTCGCACAGAGTCAGACACGACTGAAGCGACTTAGTAGTATGCTAAAATATGTATTGGGCTTCCCTGGTGGCTCAGAGGTTAAAGCGTCTGCCTGCAATGCAGGAGACTTGGGTTCGATCCCTGGGTCGGGAAGATCCCCTGGAGAAGGAAATGGCAACCCACTCCAGTATATCTTGCCTGGAGAATCATAACATAAAGTGTCATGTTGGCCATTTTTAAATGTACAATTTAATGGCATGAATTTCATTCAGTGTTCTACAAACTTCACCACTACCTAGTTCCAAAGCTTTTCTTCACCCCAGACCGAGCTCTGTAATCATGAAGCTGTGCCTTGCTATGCCCCCAGTCCCTGGAACCTTTTATCTGTCTTCTGCCTTTGTAACTTACCTATTCTAATTCTATATATTTTGTGTTAATGGACTAATACAATATCTGTCCTTTTCTGTCACTTATTCCACTTACTGTTAGGTTTCAAGTTTCATCCATATTGTAGCATATATCTGAACTGAATTCCTTTTTATAACTGTAATATTCCATTATTTGTGTTCAGTATACAGCACAGTTTGTTCATTTGCTGATGTCATTTGGGTTGTTTCTACTGTTTGGCTATGGTGAATAATGCTGCAGTGAACAGTCTGTGTTTTCATTTCTTTTGAATTTATACTTAGATGTGGAATTGCTAGGCCATGTGGTAATTATACTGACAGTAGAGCATGGCAGGCCACAGTCCATGGGGTCACAAAGAGCCGCACACAACCGAGCACAAGCACATGCACATGGGAATTCTGTGTTTAGATTTATGAGGAACCACCAGACTCTCTTTCTACAGTGACTGCAAATTTTACATTCTCAACAGAAATGTATAGGGATTACACTTCCTCTAGGTCTTTGCCAATATTTGTTGTTTTCCTTAAAAAAAAATGATAGCCATCTTAGTAGGTGTGAAGTGGTATTGCATTGAGCTTTTGATTTCCATGTTCCTAATGACTAGTGATATTAAGCATCTTTTAATGTCCAGTACTTTGGCCACCTCATGCGAAGAGTTGACTCTTTGGAAAAGACTCTGATGCTGGGAGGGATTGGGGGCAGGAGGAGAAGGGGACGACAGAGGATGAGATGGCTGGATGGCATCACTGACTCGATGGACATGAGTCTGAGGAACTCCGGGAGTTGGTGATGGACAGGGAGGCCTGGCGTGCTGCGATTCATGGGGTCGCAAAGAGTCGGACACGACTGAGCGACTGAACTAAACTGAACTGAATGTGCTTATTGACCCTTTGTATATATTCTGTGGATAGTTGTCTGCTCAAATTCTTTGCCCATTTTTTAAATAGGTGATTATTTTTGTTTCCCAGTTTTGATTTGCATATTCTGGATATTAAACCTTTATCAGATGTATGATCGCAAATACTTTCTTTTACTCTGTAGGTTGTCTTTTCAGTTCAATGATAATGTTCTTTCATTCACAAATTTTAAAATTTTGATGAAGTCCATTTTATCAATCTTTTCTTCTCTTGCTTGTTCTTTTGTTATCATATCTACGAATTCATTGCCAAATGTAAGATCAGGAAGAATTATCCCATGTTTTCTTCTAAGAATGTTATGGTCTTATTCTTCTATTTAGATCACTGATCCTTTTTGAGTTAATTTTTGTATGTAGTGTGACTTAGGGGTCCAACTTCTTTTTTTTTTTTTTTTTTTGCATGAGGAACTCAGCACCATCTACTGAAGAGATGAAGAGACCAGTTTTTCATATTGGATGAATTGGACATTCATTTCAAAAAGTATTTGAGCTTACATACAAGGGTTTATTTCTGGACTCTCCTTTCTGTTGGTCTGTTACTCTGCCTTTATGCCAGTAGTAAACTTTGAAATAGGGATGCGTGAATCCTTCAACTTCATTCTTCTTAGGATTATTTTGGTTATGTGGCACTCCTTGTGATATTACATAAATCTGAAAGTTGACTTTTCCATTTCCACAAAAAAGGTTGTTGGGATTTTGACAGAGACTAAATTGTGTCCATAGATCACTTAGGTTAGGCATCTTAACAATATTAAGTCAACAATGTTTTGTATTTTTCACTATACAAGTCCTTTGTCTCCTTGGTTAAATTTATTCCCAGATATTTTATCCTTTTACATGTTGTTTTATTAATTTCCTTTTCAGAGTGTTTTTCCCTAGTGTATAGAAACAGTTGGCTTTTGTGTGTTGAACTTGTACTGTGTGACTTTGCTGAATTTATTAGCTATAGTACTTGAGGATTCCTTGAGACTTTCTGTGTCCAGGATCATATCATAGGTCACTTTGCTAATAGATACAGGGCTGTTCAGGTTACCTATTTCTTCAGTGAGTATTGGTCGTTTGTGTCCTTTAAGGAATTACCCCTTTTATGTAATTTGTTGAATTTATTGACAAGCTTTCATACTTGCTCAATCCTAATACTGGTAATTTGTGTCTCTCTTTTTTATCAGTCTAATTAGAAGTTTATCAGTTTTACTGAGGCTCTCAAAGAACAATCCTTTGATTTCAATGATTGTTCTCTATTGGTTTTCTTTTTCTTTGTAACTGATTTCCAATTTGATCTTCATCACTGTCTTTCTCTTACTTTGTTTGGCAAGGTTCACCGTAAGGTCACTGAGTTGAAAACATTCTTCATTTCCTTTTTTTAAAAATTAATTAATTTTTTTAATGAAACAAAGATGAATATTTTTAATGATAAAAGGTAAAATTCACATAAAAGGTAGATACCATAAACCACCAGATGCCCTAACAACAAAGAAACAAAGATACATAAACCAAAAGTCAGAAGAAATACAAGGGAAAGAAAAAATATGTAATCATAGTAAGACATTAACCTTTCTCTGAGAATATTTTATCAAGTACAGAAAAAAATAAGAACAGGAGCATCTTGAATGATGTCATTAATAATTTAAATGTAATATATTTATTTTTAATTATGTATATTAATCATATCCTACACAAATATATTTCAAATTTTATATCTTGTATGTTGTGATTAGATGTCCATAGGACTTTTTCAAAAACTGGCAAAAAGATAAACATTGCTAAATTTCAAAAAGTAAAATTCATTTTTTGTGTGTGTGATTCAGTTATACATATGCACATATATTAGTTTTTTTTTTTTATTTAACTTTACAATATTTTATTGGTTTTGCCATACATCAAAATGAATCCACCACAGGTATACATGTGTTCCCCATCCTGAACCCTCCTCCCTCCTCCTTCCCCATACCATCCCTCTGGGTCGTCCCAGTGCACCAGCCCCAGACATCCGGTATCAGGCATCAAACCTGGACTGGCAACTTGTTTCAAATATGATATTATACATATTTCAATGCCATTCTCCCAAATCATCCCACCCTCTCTCAGAATCCAAAAGACTGTTCTATACATCAGTATCTCTTTTGCTGTCTCATATATAGGGTTATTGTTACTATCTTTCTGAATTCCATATATATGCATTAGTATACTATATTTGTGTTTTTCTTTCTGGCTTACTTCACTCTGTATAATAGGCTCGTTTCATCCACCTCATTAGAACTGATTCAAAAGTATTCTTTTTAATGTCTGAGTAATACTCCATTGTGTACATGTACCACAGCTTATATATTAGTTTTTAAATTATTTTCCGTTATAGGTATTATAAAATATTGACTATATTTACCCTATACCATAAACCGTTGCTGCTTGTTGCGTATCTTTTTTTTTTTTTAAGTTAGAAATCTGACATTCTATTCATATTAAGTGAAACAAGTGGAATCAAAATGTCATAAAATTTTTAGTTAGGCAGAATTTCATAAGTTTTCTAAATATACTGCAGATGGTGACTGCAGCCATGAAATTAAAAGACACTTACTCCTTGAAAGGAAAGTTATGACCAACGTAGATAGCATATTCAAAAGCAGAGACATTATTTTGCCAATAAAGGTTCGTCTAGTCAAGGCTATGGTTTTTCCTGTGGTCATGTATGGATGTGAGAGCTGGACTGTGAAGAAGGCTGAGCGCCGAAGAATTGATGCTTTTGAACTGTGGTGTTGGAGAAGACTCTTGAGAGTCCCTTGGACTGCAAGGAGATCCAAGCAGTCCGTTCTGAAGGAGATCAGCCCTGGGATTTCTTTAGAAGGAACGATGCTAAAGCTGAAACTCCAGTACTTTGGCCACCTCATGCGAAGAGTTGACTCATTGGAGAAGACTCTGATGCTGGGAGGGATTGGAGGCAAGAGGAGAAGGGGACGACAGAGGATGAGATGGCTGGATGGCATCACTGACTCGATGGACGTGAGTCTGAGTGAACTCCGAGAGTTGGTGATGGACAGGGAGGCTTGGCGTGCTGCGATTCATGGGGTCACAGAGTCGGACACGACTGAGCGACTGATCTGATCTGATACAAAAGCTTTTCTATTATGCTTGATAAAGTCTTGAGAAAGAACATCAAAAGAAGAGATGGAGAAATTGGAAAGCATAAACTAAATGAAATGATGTCACTGAATATGAAATAGAAAAAGTGAAACAAACTATAAAAGATCCTCATATAGTCTGGTTGTTTTTAAATGTGGCTGCTCATTAAAAACCTATCTGGTGCTCTGGCCAAAAAAAAAAAAAAAATACCTGTACATTTGTAGTTTTCAAAAAATTCCAAGATAATTCCTATATGCATCTGGATTTTATAAAGTGATTATAGGTTTTATAGTTGATTATAGGATTTT
Organism: Tragelaphus eurycerus; assembly: GCA_935064755.1. Taxonomy (NCBI): domain Eukaryota; kingdom Metazoa; phylum Chordata; class Mammalia; order Artiodactyla; family Bovidae; genus Tragelaphus; species Tragelaphus eurycerus. The sequence goes on from CAKXYN010000112.1 coordinate 5,421,149, forward strand.
ATAAAGTGATTAATGGTAGTTTTGGTGATATAAAATCTACAATTTTTCTGTTGATCAATTGTGATACAGTGATATTAAGTGAGTGATGGTTATATAATCACAATGTCGCAGGAAGGGGAACCCCCTTCCATGGCCCAGAAGTGGGCTCTTGTCCAATGCTTGGAAATGAACATATGTCGAGGAGCCACATCTGCTGACAGAGCAAGAGATTTTATTGGGAAAGGGCCCCTGGGTGGAGAGCAGTAGGGTGAGGGGACCCAGGAGAACTGCTCTGCCATGTGACTCATGGCCTTGGGTTTTACGGTGATGGGATTAGTTTCCGGGTTGTCTCTGGCCAGTCATCTGACTCAGAGTCCTTCCTGGTGGTGCACGCATCACTCAGCCAAGATGGATGCCAGCAAGAAGGATTCTGGGAGGTGGTCAGACACGTGGTGTCTCCTTTAGACCTTTCCCAAACTCTTCTGGTTGGTGGTGGCCTATTAGTTTGTGTTCCTTACCATTGTGGTTATCTGGGTCATGAAGATCTTTTTTGTACAGTTCTTCTGTGTATTCTTGCCACCTTTTCTTAATATCTTCTGCTTCTGTTAGGTCCATACCATTTCTCTCCTTTATTGAGCCGATCTTTGCATAAAATGTTCCCTTGGTATCTCTAATTTTACTTCTGTTGTTTTCCTCTATTTGTTTGCATTGATCACTGAGGAAGGCTTTCTTATGTCTCCTTGCTATTCTTTGGAACTCTGCATTCAAATGGGTATATCTTTCCTTTTCTCCTTTGTCTTAAGCTTCTCTTCTTTACTCAGCTATTTCTAAGGCCTCCTCAGACAACCATTTGCCTTTTTGCATTTATTTTTCTTGGGGATGATTTTGATCACTGCCTCCTGTACAATGTGATGAACCTCCGTCTGTCGTTCTTCAGGCACTCTATCAGATCTATAGATCTGATACTATGGACGGAGGTTTGTATGGTGGGAGGACTTTGAAGAACAGAGTCCAATTCTTTGGCCACCTAATGTGAAGAACTGACGCATTGGAAAAGATCTTGATGCTGGGAAAGATTGAAGGCCGGAGGACAAGGTGTTGACAGAGGATGAGATGTTGAATGGTATCATCAACTCAATGGACATGAATTTGAACAAACTCCAGGAGATAGTGAAGGGCAGGGAAGCCTAGTGTGTTGCAGTCCATGGGATCACAAAGAGTTGGATATGACTGAGCAATTGAACTGGACTGATTCCTTACCATGACCTCCTGTCATAAGGGAGCTCTTGCAAATGGTTACTATGGTACCTGGCCAGGGAGGATGGTTTCAACAGTGTACTTCCCCTAACAACTCCCCACCCCCCAGCGCCCCACCCCCCACCCCCCGAGACCTCTTGGAAACTGGGGCAGAGGTCTCTTTCTTCTGTAACTTCTTCCTGCTGTGCATGGGCGTAGGCCTGCCTAGCAGAGCAGAAATCTCTCTCTACCTGATCTAAGTTGAGGTATTCTGTGCCTGAAACCTGCATTCACCCTTGTGAGAAAAGGTTTTATCCTGAAACTATTGCCCTCTGTCAGAGATGAAATGGACAGGGGCCAAACAGGAGGCCTAACAGGATGGTCATCACTGGACCCCAGAAACAAAAGGCAACATTATGGGTGAGGGCTGCAGGGTGTGTGACTTTCTTCTGATTGGTTGGTGCTGAGGCAACAGAGCGGTGCTCCAGGAATCTTGTGCTCAGCCTGAACTTACCATCCTCCACCTGGGTGGGGACTCCCATTCTGCAGAAGGACTCAAAGATATTGTTACGCGTATTTCTCGAGTAGGAGCCAGGACCCTGCCTCAAGGCTGTACCACCATTTGATTGCTCCTCCTCTCTTTCTGTATCCCCTCCCTTCCCTGATCAGCAGCTGTTTGAATCTGCCCTTTGGGACTTAGGTCAAAGAGGCTGGATGATTCCTATAACCTACAAACAAGAAACAGGGAACACAGAAGGGATCTGTACTCCAGATCTCCACGGAGTCCTGCTCAGTTTTAATTCAGGGACCTGGGCAACTATGACTCTGATAACTTCCTGTCAAAATGGGGCATGGAGTTTGGAGAATAGACACTGAATTGGAAGTATTCCTGAATTCCAAGTCCTAGATACGAGTCTTGTATGATTAAAATCTCAGTCTCTTGGTCGGCCATTTTGGTGTAACAGACCCAATTAGAAGTAGTTGGAAGAGTGACAACTGGAATCTTAATAAGTGAAAGTAAGTGAAATAAGTGAAAGTCGCTCAGTCATGTCTGACTCTTTGCGACCCCAGGGCTATAGTCCATGGAATTCTCCAGGCCAGAATACTGGAGTGGGTAGCCTTTCCCTCCTCCAGGGATCTTCCCAACCCAGAGATGGAACCCAAGTCTCCCACATTGGAGGCGGATTCTTTATCAGCTGAGCCAGGATACTGGAGTGGGTAGCCTATCCCTTGTCCAGTGGATCTTCCCAACCCAGGGATCTCCAGGGGATCTACCCAACCCAGGGATCAAACCCAGGTCTCCCACATGGTAGGCAGGTTCTTTACCAGCTGAGCCACAAGGAAAGCCCAGAATCTTAATAGACAAAATAAATCTCATTTCTTTTCACAAGAATAGGCGTGAAGCCCAGTCTGAACCTGGCACTTTGGAGAGACTTGTAGCCAGTTGCCTAGTTTTATAAAAAGTAAGGCTGCAGTTACCAGCTGCCTGCAGACATTGTTTTGAGAATGTCTGTGGCATCCAAGCCTGACATGACTCAGAAAGCAAGTTTTTAGCAAATGAGTATTGCTAGGCTGAAATTACACCCATAGTTCAAGGTCTAATCTGAAATTACACCCATAGTATCACCTAGTTATTTCCTTGGATGTCTGAACCATAGCTACTCTATTTTGATTTTTAATTATCAAATTCTCCTTAATAACCAAAGCAGATGTCACCATTAATGATGTCAGTGTTTCTCTAGGTATGAGAAGATACAAGAATTTGGACTCATAAAATCTCCTGAAAAGATCTAACTACCTGCAGGCCTGTTCTGCCAGTTTTTCCCAGAGCAGAGTGCCTCATTCCTGATTTCCACCCTGAACTCCTTTCAGGGGAGTTGAAGGTCAGCACCTGCAATGGCCATGATTTAATCTTTGCAGAGGTAGATGGCAAGTGTCCATTTTCAGTTGGCAGGCCCCCTTCTTGATTAAACTTGACCATGATTTTAAGGGGGGCATTTCATGACAATTTCATCCCATGGCTGAGAATGTCTATTCTCAAGTCTGGCAGAGATTTTGCTGACAAGCCACTCAATGTGCTGTTATTGGACTAGGCCATGAAGCAGTATCTAAAATTCTCTGGACCACCTATCTTACTAGCCTCTTGGTCCAGGAAAACATTCCCTCTTGTTGCTTCTTCCCATATCTAGATTTATACCGTTAACATCATCAATCTCATATGGAACTATATATTATTTTATCAGAGGCCTCAGTCACATGTTTGTCAGTGTAAGAAACAGCAATTTTGTAAAACAGGTGAAATACAGATAACATAGAAAGCAGTATTAGTAAAGTCATAAGTAAGAATTAAGCTAAGAACTTCGATCAGATGTAGCCCAGTATATCTCAGGTCATCTGACTTATATTCTATATGAATCTTTATCTTCCAGAGAAATTATATATTGACACTGTCTATAAGTCACATAGCCTGGTTTCCTAGTGTTACTAGACTGATTATCCTTAGTATGATTTAATTGTTTCCAACATAGAGGAGGAGGCTTTAAAACTAAATTACCATAGCCTGGTGTTATCTATATAAATGCATCCAGTAATTGTGGGCGATTTTTTCCTTTACTGAAACTTTGCTTGTTGCTCTGATTGAGTTTGAGTAAGAGAAGAAAACTCAAATTTATGGCCAGAGTTGGAGTAGGCATTTAACAAGGTGAGGGGATCCCACCTAGTAATATCAATAGTGACCTGAATATGATTATAATTTTTCTTTTTAAGTAAATTTTCTTGGGGCCAACCAGTTTGAGCCTTAGAGTAGAGAAATTCACCAAGGGACCCAGAACTAGACACAGGTAATTGGATTGATTTCTAAAACTAGCATAGAATCAGGCCTATGATAGAAAAGCATTTGATTTATTGCAAAGGTCCAGGAAGTCAAGAAAACATTGCAAATGATAATATGAATCAGGTCCAGAATCTTGGGCAAACTGTCTTCCTCTGATGTCATCTTCTTCCCGTCCTGGTATAGTGCAGTTTCTCCTGTTTGAGCATCATTTTAAGGTAAGATCAGGTCAGCTGTTCTCTGTATAGAATAGTCTAGTGTAGAGGCCTTTGGAAGTGGGAATTAATCCAAGGGTCAATTTCCCTTCAATTTTACTGTGCATGAGCCATTTAAGAGTGTCTGATAAAAAGGTTCTTCCATCCTGGCTGGAGACAGCCCCTTAAATTATGTCTTTTTCCAGTCCTGGTTGCAGGTCATAAGGCATCTCGTCTTTATCTAAAGATAGATTACTGACACAAGCTTCAGAAACAAACTTAGGGTGTTCTTTAAGAATTCAATTAAATTTAACATTAATATCGCATAATAGCAAAGAACTATCCAAGAAATGAGTCTTACTAGATACAAACCTCCATTAACAAACTGGGATTTAACATTTATTGAAACATCTTTTTCTTCCTAAAATTACCCTATTTTTTATCAAATGTAACCATATTAAGGCTAGTTTGTTTGCAAAATGGGTCTGCTCTCAATAAATTTGGCCTGATGATTTGTATAGCCATAATTGATCATAGACTTTTTGCTTTGCTGAAAGTTTTGAGTTTCACACTGAACTTTTAAAATAAAACAAGGCTGGGAAAGTCATGCCAAAGGCTTATCACAGATTTCTCCTATCAAATTTAGGTAAAGTCTTCCCTTTTCAAGGTTTCAAAAATTCCCTGAGATTTCTATACCTGTTAGTGAGATAACCTTCCTAACTCATCTGATAAAAGTTACTGGAAACCTAAGAGTTTCCAATCTCTGGAAGAGTCAGATAGAAAATATAGTTGTTTGAATTTGTTTATAACATATAATTTTACCAAATTACTGGCATAACTAGTTTTAGGGAAAGGTTTTCCCTACTCTTGGGAAACACAGATTTAAACCTGTAATTTTTCAACTAGAAACCATAAAAGTTATAAGCGTTTTCACTGGTTTATTCAGTCCTTTTGTTGACTTTTGTGAAGTCATCAAGTTTCCCATTAGACTACCAGGACTCCCATTAGACTAGCAGAATGTTAGAAACTCCATATAACTTCTGCTGCTAAGTCACGTCAGTCGTGTCCGACTCTGTGTGACCCCATAGACGGCAGCCCACCAGGCTCTCCTGTCTCTGGGATTCTCCAGGCAAGAACACTGGAGTGGGTTGCCATTTCCTTCTCCAATGCATGAAAGTGAAAACTGAAAGTGAAGCCACTCAGTCGTGTCCGACTCTTAGCGACCCCATGGGCTGGAGCCTACCAGGCTCCTCCGTCCATGGGATTTTCCAGGCAAAAGTACTGGGGTGGGGTGCCATTGCCTTCCCCGCAAGAACTTCTAGAATATCTATATTTGTAATATTAACCATACATTATAACCTGAGAGGATTTATTACTCATTTGATAATATTTCCCTTATAACCAACCAAATAAACATGATTAGTTTAATATCTCTCTTTGGGATGTTTCAGCGGCCCTCTGAAGAATCCCAAAGTTAGCTAGAGGTCAAAAGAACTTCCACAGAATTCAATTTAGGAAGTTTTGTCAAAAGAATCGATCAAAAGTGTTTAGAATATTTGGTAAGATTTCGTCAGTGCTGATGAGTGTATCACTTAGCTTGCTGCTATGTCACCATGGGCCTATATACCGAGGCTCAAGGTCCAGTGAAAGTAACTCTCCCATCTTGGACCTAGTTGGCTCTGAAGTCAATTCCACCATCTTGGAGCTAGTTGGTTCTAACCAGTTTTCATATGGCTGTGTCATTCCTAACAAAATCCATTTATCCAACTAATTATGACCCAATTTTAGAAAATCCTGATCATGCATAACTCTTTAAATATTTTTTTATACCTTCTTCTGAAAACACATCTTAGTTTCCCTGAAGTATTTTCCATAATGAGGGACATTTCTTGTTGACAAATTTGTAACAAAATACAGTCTTACTTGACCTCTAGTAAACCTAGGTACAACAGAAGTATTATTGATGGTTCTAAAGACATGTTTATGTTCACTTCATTTCATTTTCTCTGTCATGTCCAACTCTGTGACCCCATGGACTGCAGCACGCCAGGCCTTCCCATCCATCACCAGTTCTTGGAGCTTGCTCAAACTCATGTCCATTGAGTCAGTGATGCCATCCAACCATCTCATCCTCTCGTTCCCTTCTCCTCCCACCTTCAATCTTTCCCAGCATTAGGGTCTCTTCCAGTGAGTCAGTTCTCCCCATCAGGTGACCAAAGCATTGGAGTTTCAGCTTCAGCATCAATCCTTCCAGTGAATATTCAGGACTGATTTCCTTTAGGATGGATTGGTTGGATCTCCTTGCAATCCAAGGGACTCTCAAGAGTCTTCTCCAACACCACAGTTCAGAAACATCAATTCTTCGGCACTCAGCCTTCTTTATGGTCCAATTCTCACATCCATACATGACTACTGGAAAAACCATAGCTTTGACTAGTGGACCTTTGTCAACAAAGTAATGTCTCTGCTTTTTAATATGCTGTCTCAGATCAGATCAGTCGCTCAGTCGTGTCCAACTTTTGCGACCCCATGAATCGCAGCACGCCAGGCCTCCCTATCCATCACCAGCTCTCGGAGGTCACTCAGACTCACATTCATCGAGTCAGTGATGCCATCCAGCCATCTCATCCTCTGTCGTCCCCTTCTCCTCCTGCCCCCAATCCCTCCCAGCATCAGAGTCTTCTCCAATGAGTCAACTCTTCGCATGAGGTGGCCAAAATACTGGAGTTTCAGCTTTAGCATCATTCCTTCCAAACAAATCCCAGGGCTGATCTCCTTCAGAATGGACCGGTTGGATCTCCTTGCAGTCCAAGGGACTCTCAAGAGTCTTCTCCAACACCACAGTTCAAAAGCATCAATTCTTCGGCGCTCAGCCTTCTTCACAGTCCAGCTCTCACATCCATACATGACCACAGGAAAGACCATAGCCTTGACTAGGCGAACCTTTGTTGGCAAAGTGATGTCTCTGCTTTTGAATATGCTATCAGGGTTGGTCATAACTTTCCTTCCCAGGAGTAAGCGTGTTTTAATTTCATGGCTGCAGTCTAGGTTGGTCATAACTTTCCTTCCAAGGAGTAAGCGTGTTTTAATTTCATGGCTGCAGTCACCATCTGAAGTGATTTTGGAGCCCAAAAAACTAAAATCTGTCACTATTTCCATTGTTTCCCCATCGATTTTCCATGAAGTGATGGGACCAGATGCCATGATTTTAGTTTTCTGAATGTTGAGTTTTAAGCCAACTTTTTCACTCTCCTCTTTCACTTTCATGTCTGTGTTACCAGGTATTAATTTAACGATATTGAGTGTGGTGCCCTGTCCCTGTCCTCGTTGATTATCTGTTTTATATATTGTAGTGTGTATATTTTAATCCCAAACTCCTAATTTATCCCATCCTTTCCCCTTTGGTACCTCTAAATTTGTTTTTTGTGTCTGTGAGTCTCTGTTTTATAAATGAGTTCACTGGTATATTTTTCTTTTTTTAGATTTCACATACAAATGATATTATATGGTATTTCTCTCTCTCTCTCTGACTTACTTCACTTAGTATGATAATCTCCAGATCCATCCATATTGCTACAGATGACATTATTCTGTTCTTTTTTTATGGCTGAGTAATATTCCACTGTATGTGTGACCGCCCACCTGCTTTATCCATTCATCTGCTGATGGACACTTAGGTTGTTTCCATGTCTTAGCTATTGTATTAATAAATATTGCTGCTATGAACATTGGGGTGCATGTATATTTTTGAATTATAGTTTTCTCCAGATATATGCCTGTGAGTGGGATTGCTGGATCATCTGGTAACTATTTTTAGCTTCAGGATCATTGTAAGTGTAGTAATTTAAAATCCCTATGAGCCTGATTCTAGTCTTGTTTTTGTTGGTTCTTATTGCATGATGCCTTATCTTGTGTTATGATTGGTTATCTCTGAGCATGTGTCTGACATTGTATTTGCAAATTTGTTTTTCATAAATCATTTGAGGACTATGCTATGCTATGCTATGCTATGCTAAGTCACTTCAGTCGTGTCCGACTCTGTGTGACCCCATAGACGGCAGCCCACCAGGCTTCCCCATCCCTGGGATTCTCCAGGCAAGAACACTGGAGTGGGTTGCCATTTCCTTCTCCAGTGCTTGAAAGTGAAAAAAGAAAGTGAAGTCGCTCAGTCACGTCCGACTCTTAGCGACCCCATGGACTGCAGCCTACCAGGCTCCTCCGTCCGTGGGATTTTCTAGGCAAGAGTACTGGAGTGGGGTGCCATTGCCTTCTCCCATTTGAGGACTAGTGTTTTATATATATATATATATATTTTAAGTGAGTCTCTGTTTTGTTCTTTATCTAGGAGGTCCTGCAATCTGGAATGACCTCAGTCTAATGCTAGGTGTTGATATTTTCTGGGCCACCCAGTTGACTCTAAGCTGGGGAGCAGTTTGCACAAACACTTGCTCTTTCTTCTGGTTCATTCTCTTTCTCTGGGGATCCGTGCCCTTCTATTGGCAAATTCTGTGGTGGCGGAAAAATAGCCCCCAAGAGATGCCCAAGTCTTAATCCCCTGAACCTGGAAATATGTTGTGTTATATGACAAAGGGAAATTAAAATTGCAAATGGGATTAAATTGGTTTATCAGCTGTCCCTGAGGTGGGGACAGTATTGCTAATTATCCTAAACTATTGAGGCATTATCACAGGAGCCTTTAGAAGTAAAAGAGAAGGCAGGACAGTGAAGTCTGATGCGGCATGAGAGAAGCTGTGCGTATAGGAATAGAGGCGGCCTCCGGAAGCTGGAAGAAGGGCAGCGGCAGCTTTTCTGCTGGAGCCTCTGGAAGGATCACAGCCCTCTGCACTCCTTGGCTTTAGCTCAGTGAGGCGCCTTTCGGACACGTGATCTCCAGACCTGGAAGAGAGCACATTTGTTCCAGCAGGAGAAGGAAACTGCCTCAGGCCCTCCACTCACCACCAGTGTCCCTAGCTCCACCTGAGACCAGAGATTCCCCCGAGGAAAAAGAGGCCCCAAAGATCAGTCTCAACTCCCCAGATTTTCATCTTTTCTAGATTTGATTCTGCTTCACGTTCTTGTTTAACCGCTGACACCTTTGGGCAGACGTTTTTGATATTTTGGCCTGTGTTTCTGTTTGCTCCAAGCTGGACATTTGGTCCAAATTGCCTATCTTTCAAGTTGGACTTTTTTTTTTTTCATGAATTCCAGTGAGTGTACTGGTCTGGTAGTGCTTTAGAATTCCACATTTCTGCTGCCCTTTTGGTCATTTTCCAGGTTAGTGCAAGGGCTCCTGAGCTGGCCTCTTTTTATGTCCTCCATCCTGATTTTCTTTAACACCAGCAGTATGACTCTCTCCTAACATGGTTCTGCTTGGGAGCCGCCCTCAGGACCCACTTGCTTGTAAATGCACCCCAGGCTTCAGTTCCCTGCATGCTGCCCTGTGAGGGGTGAGTGCCTCACATCTCCCATCACCTGCGGTGATGAAAGTGGGAAAGGAGGCCCATGGTCTGTGCAGATGAAAGATATCACCTGCCATACCACTACACAAAGGGCTGGTACAACCAGCAACCCATTCATTACCTGGGGGTGGCGGACCCAAGGGCACCCAGGATGAAAACAGTGTTTGCCCTGCAACCACCCCCATGTCCACCCCACGGGTGCCCCCGAGGAAACCTCAGCATGGGAAAGCCCAGGATGCTTAGCTGAGGTGTGTATTTCAGGAACCATTTCAGTGAGCCCAGGCGCTTGTATTTTTCCCATACATATAAAAGCACTAAATTCCTTAACTTGAGATTTCTTGTCTTCTTTTGATATTCTGACTCTTTTATTGCAAAAACTATTATATATCCTGGCCTCCCCACTCCACCTCTTCAGAAAAATTTCTCAGCGTTATCTGAGACGCTGTGTTCTAGCCTTAAAGTCTTCAGACTATCTACCAAATAAACCATAACTCTCAACTTTTGCAAAATGCCAGGCTGGATGAATCACAAGCTGGAATCATGATTGCCAGGAGAAATATCAACTACCACAGACATGCAGATAATACCACTGTAATGGCAGAAAGTGAAGAAGAACTAAAGAGCCTCTTTTTGAGGGTGAAAGAGAGGCATGAAAAAGCCGGCTTGAAACTCAACATTCAAAAAATGAAGATCATGTTATCTTAGTTACCTCATGGCAAATAGAAGGGGAAAAAGTGGAAGCAATGACAGATTTTCTTTGGGGGGCTAACTTCCTGATGTTCAAGCTGGTTTTAGAAAAGGCAGAGGAACCAGAGATCAAATTGCCAACATCTGCTGGATCATGGAAAAAGCAAGAGAGTTCCAGAAAAACATCTATTTGTGCTTTATTGACTATGCCAAAGCCTTTGACTGTGTGGATCACAATAAACTGTGGAAAATTCTGAAAGAGATGGGAATACCAGACCACCTGATCTGCCTCTTGAGAAACCTGTATGCAGGTCAGGAAGCAACAGTTAGAACTGGTCATGGAACAACAGACTGGTTCCAAATAGGAAAAGGAGTATGTCAAGGTTGTATATTGTCACCATGTTTATTTAACTTCTATTCAGAGTACATCATGAGAAATGCTGGACTGGAAGAAACACAAGTTGGAATCAAGATTGCTGGGAGAAATATCAATAATCTGAGATATGCAGATGACACCACCCTTATGGCAGAAAGTGAAGAGGAACTCAAAAGCCTCTTGATGAAAGTGAAAGTAGAGAGTGAAAAGGTTGGCTTAAAGCTCAACATTCAGAAAACGAAGATCATGGCATCTGGTCCCATCACTACATGGGAAATAGACGGAGAAACAGTGGAAACAGTGTCAGACTTTGTTTTTCTGGGCTCCAAAATCACTGCAGATGGTGACTGCAGCCATGAAATTAAAAGACGCTTACTCCTTGGAAGGAAAGTTATGACCAACCTAGATAGCATATTCAAAAGCAGAGACATTACTTTGCCAACAAAGGTTCGCCTAGTCAAGGCTATGGTCTTTCCTGTGGTCATGTATGGATGTGAGAGCTGGACTGTGAAGAAGGCTGAGCGCCGAAGAATTGATGCTTTTGAACTGTGGTGTTGGAGAAGACTCTTGAGAGTCCCTTGGACTGCAAGGAGATCCAACCGGTCCATTCTGAAGGAGATCAGCCCTGGGATTTGTTTGGAAGGAATGATGCTAAAGCTGAAACTCCAGTATTTTGGCCACCTCATGCGAAGGGTTGACTCATTGGAGAAGACTCTGATGCTGGGAGGGATTGGGGGCAGGAGGAGAAGGGGACGACAGAGGATGAGATGGCTGGATGGCATCACTGACTCAATGGATGTGAGTCTCAGTGACCTCCGGGAGTTGGTGATGGACAGGGAGGCCTGGCGTGCTGCAGTTCATGGGGTCGCAGAGAGTCGGACACGACTGAGTGACTGATCTGATCTGATCTGATCTGAAAATCACTACACACCATGACTGCAGCCATGAAATTAAAAGACACTTGCTCCTTTAGAAGGAAAGCTATGACAAACATAGACAGCATATTAAAAAGCAGAGACATCTCTTTGCTGGCAAAGGTCCATCTAGTCAAAGCTGTGGTTTTCCCAGTAGTCATGTGTGGATGTGAGAGTTGGACCATGAAGAAGGCTGAGCACCAAAGAATTGATGCTTTTCAACTGTGGTGTGGAGAAGACACTTGAGAGTCCCTTGGACTTCAAGGAGATCCAACCAGTCTATCCTAAAGGAAACCTGTCCTAAATATTCATTGGAAGGACTGATGCTGAAGCTGAAGCTCCAATACTTTGGCCACCTGATGTGAAGAACTGACTCATTGGAAGAGACCCTGATGCTGGGAAAGATGGAAGGTGGGAGGAGAAGGGGATGAGAGGATGAGATGGTTGGATGGCATCACTGACTCAGTGGACATGAATTTGAGCAAACTCTGGAAGACAGTGGAAGACAGAGGAGCCTGGCGTGCTGCAGTCCATGGGGTCGCAAATAGATGGACATGACTTAGCAACTGAACAGCAACAACTCAACTTCTAGGTCGTGCATTTTTTTCAGTCCACATTGGAAAATGAGACTAGCCTGTCAGCCGGCAGAACAGATCACCTTGGCAGCGCCAATTCAGATGTGTTTTATGTGGTAGCACCATGTTGAATTATACATTTTTTTTTAAGAGGGCTGTTTTAAAGAGCAACCGTCATTTAGGTTTTGAAGTTGGTTTTCTATAAAAGCAACTCTATCGCTTAACTGTCTGAAGGCATAGCCAGCCCTTAGATACTCTTAACATGTTTGATAAAAGAAGAAAACGCAGCTCTGCTGGCAATGACAGCCTACAGTGACTCCATGGAGGGTTTGTGGTGAGAGGGAAAGAAACGCTATTGATTTTGCGAATTCAGCATCAAACCCTGCACTCTGAGCCTCTGCACTTGGCCCAAAGCTTTGAGGCTTTTTGAATGTGAACCAGCAAGGAGGCTAGGGGACAGAGGATGAAAGGGGGGAAGCCGGGGGGGGGGGGGGGGGGGAGGGGTGCTGACTCTTGCACTTTTAAGTCAGATTTAACAAATGAAAGGCTTCCCAAAAGCCTTCATGTCTTTGTCATGAAAGACAAAGGGAGGTCCCCTTGATCTCAGGGCAGGTACTTGTGGCAGGAAAATTTGCAATTAGAAAAAGAAGGCAGCGGCCCAGACAGACCTGGATCAGGTCTTTATCAGCCGGCTAAGACACTGAGCTCAGGGAGCTTCCTGAGAGGCCCGCTGAGGCCCCCCTGACGCCTGTGTGCGATCATCTGTTTCCCTGGAGACGCTGGGGGTCAGGAGCTGCGGTGGCCTCAGAAAAGCTGCTGTGTGCGGGACCGCCCACCATCCAGGGTCGCTCACGGGCTGCTGTTCCAGCCTCCCTGTGCACTTATGTATCTGGGACGTGTTCAATGATACGGTCACACTACTGCAATCACAGATTAGCTACTTAAACGTGTTTTGTCATCATTTCTGTTGTTTCTGTTTGTATTGGGCATAAACTTGCAGCATTACACTAAATATATGAAACAAATTGCAGAGAAGATTCTTTGGTTAGAATAATACATTTGATTTCTCCTGCCCCTAGGACCAGACTGCCTTTGGTTTCATTCGTGTTTTTAGTTATTTAATAAAAACTGATCCATCAGGGTGATCCTGCTGTGTGCCAGAGGACACTGTGGTAGACAATTTCTTTCTCATTTCAGGCTGATTGAAACTATTGATTTGGCAATCCAGTCTTTGCAGTAAATAAGTAAATTCATTCATTCATCCCCTCATTCAGTGTTGGGCTATCTGCCTTCTCTTGAATGCCTAAAGCACTGACAGGTACTGAAAATGGAAAGCAAGAGCTGGCATAATTATTCATTCATTTGGGTTAAATGCTTTGCCTGAATTAATGCAGGTATTGTTAACCCATTGTCAGTAAGGAAGCAGCCAAATTCTAGGCTATGAAGAAGTCTTTTGATATTGCTTCTAACTGAAATACTTGTAGAAGTATTTCATTTCTCCACATCTATATTCACACTTGTAGAAGAAGGATGGCTTTCCAGAACACAGAGAGGTGCCCCAGGCCTCCTGCCAGCCCCATCTGCCTCAACACCAGGTGTGGGATGTCTGGTAGGCAAGGGGTCCAGGCCTCCAAGGACTCAGCAGGGGGCACTGGGTCTGTTTGGAAGTTTGTGATACGGGAGATCCTTGAAGAAGAAGGCTCTGTCACCCCTGGGCCGTGTGTTCCTCAGGCCCCTTGCTGGTCTGGAGGAAACAGAACTGTCCTCAGAGAATCCGAGGGCTCGGGAGGGGCCGGTGTTGGGGGCACACAAGCTCAGGGCAGCAGCAGTTGCCCGCCCAGCCTCGGCCAGGGGACCGTCGCCTCCTAGAGCGCAGGGGTGGAGTTCAGTGGGGGCACAGAGAGCCACATGGACTGGCGTGGGCCTCCCTCAGGCCCCCGGGTGTAGGCATGGCTTCTGGGAGGTGTGGGGGCAGCCGGCAGGGTCACCTGGAGCCCTTCGGGCAGAACATGGCTGCTGCATGGAGGTTCAGACCTCGCTGTGCAGGGCAGCAGCTGTATAGAGGACTGGCCTTTGAAGGCCACTGCGGGGCAGTGATGTTGGAGATGGAGGTGGAAGGGACCCCCTTGTGTGCAGGAGCCTTGTGACAGGACACAGCAAAAGGCATCTTCAGGGCAGATTCCCAGAGGCAGAGAACAGAGGGAGCCTTGTATGTGTGCCCGTGTCTGGGCTCCGTGTGCCCTCTCCCCTGAGTGCCCACGTCTGAGCTCCCTGTGCCCTCTCCCCTGTGTGCCCGCGTCTGGGCTCCGGGCTCTGGGTGCCCTCTCATCTGTCTCCTTTGGGACCACATTTTGCCCAGAAACCAAGCCACACATCCTCACTCCAGAAGCTCCAGGGCGAGAGCCAGGCAGGGCTCCTGCTTGGACACATGCTTATCCCAACAGCATAGCAATGTAAACTGTTTAAAGAACTTCTTTTATGATAAAATATTATGTGTCTGCTTCAATGGACTATAAATGCCCTTTCGCAGACATCACTGCTTCTGTTTTAAGGTGGAAAATGTCGACATTTGCTTGTATGGAATACTCATTAGTAATTCATTTAATGCAATTAGGAATCTCAGTATGGATAAGAGAATCTTCCTGATGAAGCAGGCGTTCATTCAGTGACTGCTCTGGGCACTGCTGAGTCAGACCCTGGCTCCCCTGTGCGGTTGACCTGGAACGTGGCCCCAGAGGTAGATGGTTGGCCTGAGAGGGCGCCAGGCATCAGGGACTCGGGAGGGTCTGCAGGGAAGGGGAGTTGTGCCCCCTGGGTGAGCTGGGTCACCAGGCTCCCTGCTGTCCCGGTTTCTAGGGAATGCAAGCTCAAAGGCAGGGCCCAGGGCTCTCCCCGCGTCACTGCCCTGTCTTCCTTTCCACCTAATGAGGTCAAATCACTTGATCCAAAGAAGCTTGGAAAATGTTTGCAGTAGAAACCATGAGCATAAGGTGCTTGCTGGGATGTGGAGACTGTGCGGTGAGCAATAGCAGCACACTTGGCAGAGGCGTGGGTGCGCCTGGCCCCAGCGCTGGGAGCGGGCGGCTGAGGGCTGTGGTGTGACCACAGCCCCTGCTGACCACACTGCTCCTGCAGTGCCCCCAGCGCCTGGGCGCTTCGGTGGGGGGAGGGGAGGTTAGAAGCACCTCTGCAGTCGTGTACCTGTGATTCCACAGGTGTTCAGAGACCTTGAGAGCTGAGTCTAAATGCCAGGAGGCCCTCAGTTCTTAATCAGAGGAACCAGGAGTAGATCCTAGGACTCGTGATTTTTTTTTTACTCCAGTTTTGAGTGAACGGTGCTAACTCTGCATCCTAGGGCATTGCTGAAGATGGGAAGGGGGTACATTTAATTGACACATGTTTTTGAAAACATTAAAACTTTAAGGCATGTTTGTTTGGCAATTTCTGTCGAACCAATTGTACACTTTCTGGCTTATACATATTCATATATGTATATATATATCATCTTTATATATATACATATACATATCTACATCATCTTTTCTTGTTAGTGCAAGGCAGTCCTGGCGAGGCTGCTGAGCTGGATGTCTGAGACGCTGAGGAGCCTCCCTCAGTCACCCCCGGGCCACGTGACCACGGGCATGGTCCCTCATCACCCCACATTAAAAGTGGTTTGAAAATGGACCTCACTGTGGTTCTGTGAGGGGTGGTGAACAGCGTTTAGCACAGCACTCAGCATTTAGTGAGCTATCAGCCACTGCAGCTGTGACTGATGACGATGATAAAGACACCAGCGGTGTATGTGTGGAGGCGTCCTCCGTGACTTAAGCATGAGGTGCTCTACGTTTGTGCTGAAGTCCCTGGATCTCTGAGCTAGGTGCCTCTTGATGACTCATCTCTGTTCACAGTCAGTTCTCGGTGTTTGTTTATATTTGCTTTCTTTAACCTTTTTATTGTGCTAAAACATAAATAATACAAAATTTACCATTTTCGTCTTTTTTATTTTTAAGGTAGAGCCTCTTTGTTATGTTGAACTTTTTGGTTTTTGGCCATTCCACGGGCTTGTGGGATCTTAGTCCCCTGACGTGCCCCTGCGGTGAAAGTGCAGAGTCCTAACTGGACCTCCAGCAAATTCCCCCATTTTAGCCACTTTTGAATGTGCAGTTCTGTGATATGAAGCACATTCAGAGTCTTGTGCAGTGACCCCCCCCACCATCCATCTCCAGAACTTTTTTCACCTTCCCCATATTAAAAATATGGAGTTAGCATGCATGGCATAGAATGGTAGACTGGACCTTCTGTCCTTGCTCTGGGGCTGGGCCAACAGGAGCTTGGCTGGTGGGTGACCTGGGCACCACCTTGAACACAGTTTGGTAGGAAGTAGATGGGTAAATGATTAGGTGGAGAGAGAAATAAATATATTTCTTACATGAGGGTATTAAGAGATTGCCAGTTAAGTTGGAAACAGTCAAGGTAAATAGAATATTCTTATCCAAAAGATGTGCTCCGGACACAAAACTCTTTTTAAATGGGAAAGTCAAAGATGGGCTCTATATTATATTAGTCTGTTAGGGCTACAGAATGGCCCAAACAACAAATTTATTTTCTCGCAGTTCCGTAGGCCACAGAGTCCAAGGTCGAGGCGTCCTCAGCGTTGCTCTGTTTGAAGCTCCTCTCCCTGGTTTGTAGATGGGTGTCTCCTCCCTCTGTCTTTTCAGTCATCCCTTAGCACACGCACACGTGTGTGTGTATGTGTGCACGTGTCCACATGTCTTTTCAGTCATCCCTTAGCACGTGCACACACGTGTGTGTGTGTGCGCATGTGTCCACATGTCTTTTCAGTCATTCCTGAGCATGGGCGCACACGTGTATGTGTGCATGTGTGTCCACGTGTCTTTTCAGTCATCCCTTAGGGCATGCACATGTGTGTGTGTGCGTGTGTCCACATGTCTTTTCAGTCATCCCTTAGGGCACGCACATGTGTGTGTGTGTGCGTGTGTCCACGTGTCTTTTCAGTCATCCCTTAGGGCACGCACATGTGTGTGTGTGCGTGTCCACATGTCTTTTCAGTCATCCCTTAGCGCGCGCACATGTGTGCACGTGTGTCCACATGCTGGCAGATCCCCGCTTCTGAGCAGTATACCAGGCAGATCGCATGAAGGATGAGGGCTCACCCTCATGATCCCGTTTTACCGTACTTACTCTTGTAAGGACCCTGTGTCCAAATGCAGCCACATTCTGGGGCACTGGGGATTAGGACTTCAGCATGTGGATTCTGCGGGTGGGAGTGAGGAGACACAGTTCAACCCAGAACAGTCTCTGCAGATCCCTCCAGGTCTAAAAATCCTCCGGAACAAGCAGATGAAGGCAGGCATCCTGTGCCCTGGGCACACACATTCCCCAGGGCACAGGCTTATTGGTAGAACGTTACAAAAGCAGCTCTGACGCTCCAGAGACAGAATGTTCTAGTCTCTGAGCCATGCACGTTACATTTTTCTTCGAGAGAAAGAATCATAAACAGAGACAGAGTATTTTAAGTCCGCCCTCCCTGTCTGCCAAGAATAACCCTGGTGTGCTGGGGAACTCACCTCCTTCAGGGCCGTCCTGGGCGTTGCATCGGCAGAGGTCTGCTCTGGAAAAGGCAACTGCCTGGCTTCAGGAGGATCCACAAGGCCTGAAATAAACACACTCCTCCAATCATAGCCGTACTCTGGAGCAGAGCCAGAGGGCATTTCAGTCCACGGAGGGAGGCGCCCATAGCTAGTGAAACTTCAAGAAGAGTCTTTAAAGCAGCGCTTTCTTTTCAGCTATGGAATCGAGCTACTACTGTGTAGTGAGTTCTTGTAATGTCCATGACACCCTGGAAAACAGTTGGGCTGACTTTTGAGTCATTACCTTCACAGCTATCTTCTCTGCCAAGTGGGGGGCGCTGTTGTGCTGGAGTAACCGTTACCTGGGAGGGGGGTCACCAGTGTTTCTACCATTCCTCTGATGTTTAACCAGTTCCCCGTTTTTTGTAATGCTAGGCTTGCGTGAGCCAAGACAGATCTTTTTTTTTTTTTAAACCACGTGGTGACACTTGATGGATAAAAGAGAATAGCCAGTCTGATCCAAGCAAGCTGGTTTTAAAACTCTGTAGATGGGCCTCAGCAGTTTACACTGGAGGTGTGTTCCAGTGTCTCTTGTCCGCTGCCTGCCACCCTCCCTGCTTGCCCGTTCCCTCTCCGCACACATCTCTCCACACGAGCCAGGCCTCGCTTCATCTCTCGCTGCCAAACTCTAAGTGAAGGGCTTCCTTTGTGGTGAGCTTTCACTTTTTCATCAAGCAGAAGGATAAAGAAATTATTGGCTTGCACACTGATTATTTAAATATTTGACCCCAGACATCTGTGAAGAATGTTTAGAGCATGTTGAGGAAATGATATTTTTATTCTAAGCTCCTATTTTTCAGATGGAAGCTGCTTCTCCTAATCTGTGTAGAAAGTTGGAAGGTGCTGATCTCTCTCAAGAAACTCAACTCATCCCTGCCCTCTTCTACCATATATGCTTAATTTTCATTAAAGCTGCAGAGCTGTGGGCTCATTGACAGCTGTCATTCACTATAAAAACAAAAACGCACAGGCCAAGCAGTGTATGTGTGTGTGTGCGCGCATGTGTGTGCGTGCACAGGTTACAAACGCAGAGTCCTTCATGAAATGCTGCCACTGTGGGTGGGAGATCAGGAAGCAAGTGACTTTTAGATGGACACGGCTGACCCCAGATCTCTCTAATGTGTACGTGCTATTATTTTAGGTCTCCGAATTCAACCCTTTGACGTTCACCAGCATAATCGAATGTGAGAAGCCCAACAACGACCTGACTAGGTTCCGTGGGTGCATGTGAGTATTGGACCTCTGCCTGGGCTTACCCTTCTGTTTGACAAGTGATATGAGTGTGTACAGTCGACCCTTCAGCAGCTTGCGGTGTGGGGTGCCAACCCCTGCCAGTGTCCATGGTGGATTGATCCCAGGATCTGCCAGGGTACCAAAACCACAGATTTTTAAGTCCCATAGTCTGCCCTCTGGATCTGCACTTGTGCATCTGTGGATTTAGCCAAGCTTGGATGGTGTAATACTGTGTTTACCGAAAAAAACCCTGTGAATAAGTGGAGCCACACAGCTCAAACTCATGTTGTTGGATGGCCCACAGTGTATAGTATAACGCAGTGTGGGTCTGTGTGTGAATGCAGCCTTTCAGGACTATTGCCCTGTCACTGAGCTCACAGGGCTGCTTGACAAGAGTCTGTCGGCCGTGGACGCTGGTCAGATCCCCCCCGTCCAGCAGCCTGGGAAAGTGGCAGTGAGAAACACGGTGACTGCACGTGACCCCATAAGTGGAAGCACAGACGCCAGGCAGAAGGAGCCTGCCTGGGAGGTCATGTCTTTGTTCATACTCTCAGCCATTGAACAAGTATCTGCTGAGCACCTACTATGTGCTAGGCCCTTTTTAAGGCTTTGGGGATAATACAGTGAAGTGAATACAAAGAAATGCCTTCCATCTTGTTTATTTCACTGTAGTCAGGGGAATACAGAGACATAAACAAAATTAAAAGTCCTCGAGCATGTTAAATAAATAGTCCAGCTCCTTGCTCCAAAACAGAGAGACAAGAAAGGTAGATGAATGACATGGCATCAGCTGCCTGGTGGTCTTTGTTGAAGCTGGGCTGAGGGCTGTCCGGGGGAAGTAAGGGCCACCCTTGTGCTTCTGTGAATGGTTGGAAATTCCTGTAATTGTGTTAATAGTTGTCCAGGCCATGTACAGGCGGCGTGGGGAAAAGGGAGGTGGGAGAGAACAGGGGGTCACATGGACTTGTGGAGCTGCCACTGGCGGGCATGCCCCACCGGGGGCAGCTGTGTGGACCCAAGCCTGGGGCCGCAGGTGTGATGCGGGGAGCTGGGGCCTCCCGCAGCGTCCAGCTCTGCGGGGCCAGCTGCTCAGGATGCTGCTTAGAGCCCTGAGGCGCAGCGTGGCTTCCACAGACACGTGGGCGGGGCTGGAGCTCTGCTCCTGGAGGGGCTCCACTGCAAGAGCTTTTGGCACGCGTTGCCTGTGTGAGTGCAGTGGGCTCCCCATCTTGTTGGGGGTGATGGGAGAGTCAGTGAGTGAAAAGTATGCACCGTAAAGGGCAAGAGATGTTCACGCCTGCTGAAACTGCCAGTGCTTGCCTGTTCTTCCCTGAGGATCAACCAGAACTTGGAAGTGTTAGATCGCCCCTTAAAGCAACTGGTTAAAGGAGGGTAAAACTGTTAAGAAAAATCCTAAAATGTCAGCTGTAAAATTTAGGGGCAGATACTCAGGCCTCTGTCTGAAAGTGGTCTTCTGTGGGTTTCCCAGCCCCTGTGTGCACCGCCCACCCCCAGCCCCAGACTTTGTACAGGTCACACCATCCTTGGCACCACCCCAAAATCTCCAGGGCCCAGCGAGCAGAACAGAGCAGACCCTGAAGTGAAGGAGGTGGGGGCAGCCTCTAGGGAGAACATTCTGAGGGTATTCTTGCTGATGGGTAACTTTTGGTGACAACTCTGACCTCCTTCTCCAGGCTGTATCGTGGCCGGTGCCCTCCTGCTGTGTGGGGTGTCAGACCACCCCCCACACAATTGTTGCCTGCCCCAGACTGGGACTGGAGCTGGAGGGGCTTCAGCCCCTAGTCAACAGCTCTCGGTTCTGCCCTTGGGAGCTCCCTCTGTGTTTGTTGGTTGTTGCTCGGTTGTTCAGTTGCGTCTGACTCTCTGCAATGTCATGGACTGCAGCACACCAGGCTTCCCTGTCCTTCACCATCTCCAGGAGCTTGCTCAAACTCATTGAGTCAGTGATACCAGCCAACCATCTCATCCTCTGTTGTCCCCTTCTCCTCCTACCTTCAGTCTTTCCCAGCATCAGGATCTTTTTCCAGTGAGTCAGTTCTTTGCATTAGGTGGCCAAAGTATTGGAGCTTCAACTTCAGCATCAGTGCTTCCAATGGATATTCAGGGTTTATTTCCTTTAAGATGGACTGGGTTTATCTCCTTGCCATCCAAGGGACCCTCAAGAGTCTTCTCTAACTCCATGGTTCAAAAATATCAATTCTTGGGCACTTAGCCTTCTTAATGGTCCAACTCTCACGTCCATACATGACTCCTGGAAAAACCACAGCTTTGACTATATGGACTTTTGTTGGCAAAGTGTCTCTGCTTTTTAATACGTCTGTGTTAAACAGGGATATTAACTACCTCTGGCTTTTACTGAGGCTGGCACACTCTGAAGCCATGCTTTCCAGTAAGACAGTGTGGTGAACTACTTTGTTCATCTGTATAATGGGGAGAATCCAGGAGGCCCTTGTGTCATGGGTGCAAAGCTTTGTCAATCTAGTATGTGGAAAGCTCTCAGAAGAGGGGGTGCTTAATAAACATTGGCCACGATTACGTTCATCGCTTCTGGGTTAATGCTGTCATACGATAGAGCAGGGAGAGCCCAGTTAGCAGGGAGGCTGAGGGGAGAACTCAAATACTCCCTGGGGAGGAAGATCCAGCGGACGAGCAGGCCGGCAGGAGGGCTTGTCTCCTATGTGAGGATCAGAGAAGAGACTGGTGGAGGAGAGACAGGAGTTGGGATTCCCTGCACGTGAGAAGCTGGCGAGTTCAACTGGTGGAATGACCCAGCTGGTAGAAAAAATGCATATGATAGGAGTTCGGGGAGTAGGAGCTGGATTTACGGGTTTGAGGAGCCTCTGTCTGTAGATTGGGTTTGAAGATGGTGAGACAGCAGACCACCGTGGGTCAGGGTCAGAGGGCACGAGAGGAAGGGTACAGATGGCGGTTCCCACAGCCGGCAGCAGGGGCCAGGGATGCCCATTCAAGGGCAGCGTGGTGGGAGAAGCACAGGAGCCCGGCTCCGGAGGAAGGTGGCCATGCGCGGACTCTGTGAGAGCCCAGGAGGGAGGTCCCCGCTGTGGGGGCTGATGACGAGACGGAGGAGGACTTCTGTTTCAACCACTCTTTCTAGAAACTGGTCTCGAAAAGGAAGGGCCAAGCCAGGAATGAAAGCCTCAAAAAAAGAAGAGGGACACTTGGTAGGGAGAGAGAAATAACAAAGGCTGGCTGGAGATCTCCAGGGGCCCTCCATGGGTGGGGACTGCGATGACCCGGGAGGGGGTGTCCTGCAGCCCTCGCCCACCTGCAGCCCGAGCACCATCCCCGCGCTGGCCCCAGCGGCCTTTCTCAGGAAGACGCCTCCATTAGACCAGCCCCAGCAGCTTCGTTCTCGGGAAGACGCCTCCAGCAGACGGCACCACACCCGCCACCAGGCCGACTCAGCTGCCCAGACAGACGCCTCCAGCAGGCACTCCCGCGTCCTCCTCGCTGGCGCCGCCCGGTTACACAGCAAGGGCAGCCCCCCTCAGGGAGCTCTCCCCCTCTGGTCCAACCCTGTTACCCTGTCACGCTTTTTCTCACTTTTCCCAACAGGCCATCCTGCCCGCGGCTTCCACCGGAGCCTGGCCCGCTCAGGTCCTGAATACCTAGACCGCCCCTGCAGCTGCGCCTTACTCTCTCTCCTGGGCAGTATTTGGGATTTGCTGCAAGGAAGTCAGGGTGCAGATGGGACCCTCTCATGGACAGGCATGTCCAGCCGGGGCTCTAGGGCTGACTGTTGGCAGCGGTGTGTTGAAAATGAGTGCTGGGGAGCGGGAGGCAGCTGAGCAGGGCCTTGGAGAGGGGCCTGGGCCCAGGTCCTGAGTCCTCCTTCAGGTCCTGAGTCCTCCTCCAGATCCTGAGCCCTCCACCAAGCAGAAGGGAGGGAGAGGGCCTCAGTCCACCTCTGGTCCTGATGCTCAGGCTTGGGGCTGCCCTGGGCTGGATGAAGAGCTGCGGCTTAGCCTCAGGTCCGGAGCAACTGCGGAGCCAGTTCCCTGGTTTGCTGGCTCTCGTTGTCTGCCCCTGGTGGCCTGCCTTCAGCCGTCCTCAGCTGCCTCCCGGTAACCCCACTCAGGCCACCAGGCATGCCAGTGGGTTTCACTCTTAATCCAAATGTGAAACCTTAGCTGTTTGCAGCTGGAGAACTAACCTTGCTTAAGATTGTACCAAGACGTCTCCAGACAGAGTCCCAGCTCATCCCCTTCCCCTTAGGAAAGTTATCCTGTGTTTCTGAACCTTGGCTTCCAGCAAATTCTGGACAGAACAGTGGCTGACAATGGAGTGAAAGACCCGATGTGAATCAGAGCACTTCTTGCCAGAGGGTGGGGTCAGCCGTGCTGTGTGGTCCCATTGATGTGAAATGCCTGCAGTAGGAACATCTTTAGAGGCAAAAAGGGGATTTGTGGTTTGCCAGGGCTGGACGTAGGGGAGGAATGGGGAGTGACTGCCAATAGGTATAGGGTTTCTTTCTGATGAAAACATTCTAAAATTAGCTGGTGGGGATTACTGAAAAACTGTGAATATACCAAAAACCCTGGGCTGTACACTTTAAATGGATGAATTTCACAGTATATGAAACACAGCTCAGGCTGTTAAAATAAAAGCATTAGGCGCCTCATTACTCCAGTGTGCTTTAACGCCCACTGGCTTTTATAACTCTATTTTTTAGTTT
Organism: Tragelaphus eurycerus; assembly: GCA_935064755.1. Classification (NCBI taxonomy): domain Eukaryota; kingdom Metazoa; phylum Chordata; class Mammalia; order Artiodactyla; family Bovidae; genus Tragelaphus; species Tragelaphus eurycerus. The sequence goes on from CAKXYN010000112.1 coordinate 5,445,000, forward strand.
TGGCTGTGCTGGGTCTCACTGCCATGCAGGCTTCCCTTCAGTTTTGGAGGCGGGGAGCTCCTCTCTAGCTGCGCCGTGTGGACGCCTCACTGCAGTGGCTTCTCCTGTCGCAGGGCACAGGCTGTAGAGCACTCAGGCGCAGTAGCTGCGGCTCCTGCGCGCAGGCACAGTAGCTACGACACAGGGGGTTAGTTGCTCTGCGGCATGTGGCATCTTCCTGGGTCGAGGATCACACCTGTGTCTTCTGCATTGGCAGGCAGGTGTTCTTCACCACTGAGCCACCAGGGAAGCCCCTGCTCATTGACCTGAATGCAGTCCCTTTAGCTGTGAATCCGTGCTCAGTTGCTCAGTCTTGTCTGACACTTTGAAACCTCGTGACTGTAAGCCGCCAAGCTTCTCTGTCCATGGGATTGTCCAGGCAAGAATACTGGAGCGGGTTGCCATTTTTTTCTCCCAGGGATCTTCCCGACCCAGGGACCAAACCCACTTCTCATGCGTCTCCTGAACTGCAAGTGGATTCTTACTACTGTGACAGCCGGGAAGCCCCGTCCCTTTAGTGAAGCACTTATGAAATCCTCAGAGAGAGGAGCTGGAAATACCACTGCTGCCCACCTCTTCCACTGCCCTGGGCCCTGGCAGCCCAGAGAGTTGCTGTGGATATAGACTCTGGCCATGAGGGCAACCCGCTCCTCTCGCCCAACAGCTCCAGAGCACAGTCATTGTGGCCTTTGAAGCCACTGGTTAACCAATTTCACTTACTCCTAAAGAATGAATAAAACAGAGAGGTTAGTTGGTTTTGTCTTCTGATTCAAGGTTTCCATTTCCAGCTGTAAAGCTGGGCCCTGTTTCTTGTCCTAAGTCCTCCATGAAGCGGGTTCCGGGGTCCCTGCCTGCAGGCCACAGAGCCTGCGTGACCACGGGGGATCTCAGGATACTGGCCGCCACCCAGGAGCTCTTCTGCGTGGCTCAGATTAAACATTAAAGGATGTGACCCTTTGCTCGGGCTGATGTGGACCGGGCAGCTTAAACCACAGAAACATACTGTCTCACAGTTCTGGAGGCTGGAAGCCTGAGATCCGAGTGTCGGTGGGACTGGCGTCTCCCGAGTTCCGTCTCTGGAGCGTGCAGACGCCCACCTTCTCCCTGTGTCCCCACGCCGCCTTCACCTCTGTGTTTGTCCGACTCTGTGCCCGAATCTCCTCCTCTTATAGAGACAGCAGGCCTGTCGGGGTGGGGCCTACCCATATGCCCCCATTTTAACTTAATCGTCTCTTTAAAGACCTGACTCCTTAACTGGTTTGGTTTAGATGACATGTCCTTGGCTGCTATTCTGAGGAGTGGTTTCCATGCCTGGCTGTTGCAGAGAGGACCGTGGTGGTGGAGCTGGGTTTGGTGTGTGACGTCTCCCACGTGCGGGTCTCTTGACACCTTAGCTGGCACTGAGGTCTCAAGTCTTGAATCTCTTTTTAAAGTGAAACTTTACTCTGTTCTGGAATTGCCACAAGGAGGGTATTACACAAGGTTGGTTGCCCACGGGCCTGCACATTATTTTGCATGACTTCTGCAGAAACTGATGCTGTGATGGTAAATACCAGGTTTGCAGGAAATACGTCCCACAGCATGTGCTTTGGCCTTATCTTTACTGTGTAGCTTCTTTTCTTCACTGAAATATTTTGATTTCCCTGGTTGTGAAGAACATGGATTGTGTTTGAACATCCCTCATGCAGGTGACCAGGGACTGAAGTGGCAGGAAGTGCTGTTTGTACCAGGAAAAGACCTTACGGGCTCCTTTTCACCTTGTTCCTCTCCAGACCAGCCCTGTTTCTGGTCAGTGGGCACTGTGCTAGGAGCTGTGGGAAGGATGGTACTTGCAGGGGCCCTTGATTGGCCTCAGTAGTACCTCAGAGAAGGAGGCGGGGCTGGAGGTGGGCAGGAGGGCTGGAGAGGCCTGTCCACCTAGGCTGTGAGCAGGTGGCTTCCTGGAAGGCGGGGGCTACTGCCTGGTTGATGAAGGTCAGGCTGCGCCCCTGCTTGAGTTCTGGAAGCCTCCGGGGCCTCCCCTTGTGACCCATTCATCAGGCTCCTGGGACCCCCTCCACGCCAGTGAGGCCCTAGCATAGGACAGTCTTGGCTAACAGGGCTGAGGGTGTGCCTGCCATTACTGGGTCAAGAAGATGAATTTAAAAAGCAGTTGCTTGAACTTTGTATAGTCTCCGAATCTAAATAACTCGTGCTCTGTCACTCAGCATGTCCGACCCTCTGCGACTCTATGGACTGTAGCCCACCAGGTCCTCCATTCATGGGATTCTTCAGGCAGGAATACTGGCAACTGGAGAGGGTTGCCATTTTCTCCTCCAGGGGATCTTCCCAACCCAGGGATCGAACGCACATCTCAGGTGTCTCCTTGCATTGGCAGATGGATTCTTTGCCACTGAGCCACCTGGGAAGCCCAATAAACCAAATTTAAAAATTGTCTCATGGAATTTATCACATCAAATTTAACATGTTGATGTTTCTAATGACTTTTTAGAAGAACAGAATGTAGACATTATTGTTGAAACCAATGTGATCCCTTTTTCTAGAGAAATATTTGTATTTTGTGATAATATGAGGTATACTGGTGAGCAGTGTTCTCTGTGGTGAACAGGCCATGGGCAGAGCCCGCCTGGCAAGGTCTTCCTAGGCAAGCTTCCTACCTTGGGCCCCAGTATGGGCTCTGCCCTCTCTAACTGTGGCCAGTCTCTGTGGTGACAAGCCTACAGTGGCCCTGCTTCCAATTCTGATGTGTGGGTCTTTCCCACACCAAGCAGTTCTGTGACATCAGCCGGTTGTCCCACAGTCTAACTCAATTCTGACCCTATGCAGGGAGAGTATCAGATCCCATGGGTGACAGGCTCAGTCCTGTGTGTCAGGAGCAGCCAGGCTCAAAGACCAAGTATTAGAACAGCAGACATTCCTAGTGCTCTTATCACTTAGGAAATTACAAGAATTTTGGTAGCTCTGTGTCAGGTACTGGGGCTAAATATTAGAATAAAAGGTTATTCTAGCAGTCCTGTTTACAAAGGTGTTAGGAGCCCTGTGTCAGGAACCAGGAGCAGAGACAAAATTATACATTTCTTATTATTCCACAAAGCCCATGGGCAAAGTAAATGAACAAACATCAGGCTCTGGGGAGGCTTCTAGAAGTTTGTGTAGCCCCACCTCCACTCTTGCCAAGACCCACTGGGCCCCTCCGCCCCTCCCCTCTGCAGCTCCCAGCCTAGGCCTGCCTTCCCTGGTGGCACTGCTTGAGTAGTGAGCACCCTCCTGACCCATGCCAACTGTTCCCCGACAGCATACATGACAATGGCAAAAAGGCTGGACTCTACAAAGAGAATCTGCTGCTTCGAGGCTGCACCCTCCGAAACACGGAAGCCGTCGTCGGTATTGTCATCTATGCAGGTGGGTGCTGCATGTCACCCATCTGGGACAGGCACTGGCTTGCCACAGTGGGCTGGATGTTTCTGGGCATGGCTCCCTGATTGTTTTGTTCTGTTCCTGATTATCAAAGTAGCATAAACCCATTGCAGGAAACCAGGAGAACAGAAGCAAAATGTTTAATAATATCTGGACCGGGAGTGTTCTTAGCATATTAGCCTGTTTCTTTCTCTGCATCTCCACAAGGTGATCACACGGTTGAGATGCATTGTGGAACCCGGTTTTCTGACTGAGCTTGTCCCTTGCGGATCTCTGGATGGCAGCCTCCTTCAGTCCATCTGTCCGCGCTGGCCCTGATGCATCGCTGTCCTCTGTCTGCCCCGCAGGACACGAGACCAAGGCTCTGCTGAACAACAGTGGCCCCCGCTACAAGCGCAGCCGGCTGGAGAGGCAGATGAACTGCGACGTGCTCTGGTGTGTCCTGCTCCTCATCTGCATGTCTCTGTTCTCAGCCATCGGTAAGTCTCCCTGGAGGGCCGTGAAGAGCGGGCCCTGCTGGACGGCCCCCAGGCACGCCTGCCAGGCAGGCTGCCTCTGTCTCCTTCTGACCTGGTGCTCCAACTGATACACGTTTGTCCCGGGCCGGGCCTTGGGGTGTTTGTCCCAGTGAGGCCACGTGGAGACGCCTCCGTGCACGAGCTTGGCAAAGCGTGTTTTTGGAATGGGCAACTTCTTGGGTGGAAAGACAGCCTAATCACGTCTACTGTAATGATTCCAGTGGACACTGACCTTCTGATAGCGGGAATAGAGAGCAGTAGAAGCACAAATTCTACTAAAAGGGACTCTGGGAAAACAGGGCAAATGTTATTTGGGTTCTGAAAGGGGTTAGCAGTTAGGCTGAGAGCGGACTCTGGCACCTGCGCCCTCCCGTGGCCTCCAGACCTCACCTGCCTGGGGGCGCTTGGCAGGCAAGCACGTGGTGCCTCCGGGCAAATGATCGTTGTGCCCCTGCTCAGCTGCCACTGTGACCAGGTGTGACGGGTTTCAGAGCCTATTAAAGGCACAGGTGTGTGGGCATGAAAGGGCTCTGTCATCAGCTGGGCATGGTGAGATCATGTGTGTTGCCACTGGCTTCTCAGTCTGTTGGACTTCCCTGGTGGCTCAGATGGTAAAACATCTGCCTGCAATGCGGGAGACCTGGGTTTGATCCCTGGATCAGGAAGATCCCCTGGAGGAGGGAATGGCAACCCACTCCAGTACCCTTGCCTGGAGAATTCCCTGGATGGAGGAGTCTGGTAGGCTAGAGTCCAGGGATCCCAAAGAGTCAGACACGACTGAGCAACTTCACTGGTTCTCAGTCTGTGAGATGTGAATTTTGAATCTCCAAGCAGGGACAACAGGCAGTATTCTGAGCCTACTAGTGTGTTGCAAGACACATGTTAGGAAACTCATCTCTGGGGCTCCTCACTGGCAGCTGCCCTCACACACCCAGTTCCCACGTCGTGACCATGTGCTGTTCGGTGCCAGCGGCGGGGAAGGTCCAGGGCAGAGTCCCAGTCCCAGGGCCTGCCTTCCAGCTCTCTGATCGTGGTGCCAGCAGTACCATGGGCTTTGCTTTCTTAGGTGGCCAGTCGGGCTCACAAGCCCAGTGTGCTTGTGTTGAGTGACAGTCTTAAAGTGTTGCTGTGATTTGGACTAGCACTACTCTTATTTCTCTATTGGGTGGATGATGTTTCTCTTTGAATTTTGCTACAGGACATGGACTGTGGGTGCAGCGCTATCAAGAGAAGAAATCATTGTTTGATGTCCCTGAGTCTGATGGCACCTCTTTATCCCCAGTCCCAGCTGCAGTTTACTCGTTTTTGACAATGATAATAGTTTTGCAGGTAACAATACTAAGTTCCGTATGCCAGCTGGTTACCTTTCTGGTGAGAACTTCAAGTCACCATAGTCTTCTAAGAACTTCCTACAGATTCTGCATCTGGGAGGAGCATAGATTCACCTGATGAACGTGTTGCCTTTTGGGTTCCACCTGACTTATCTAAAGGACATTTTCTGGGGTGCTTTTCAAGTTAACATTCTCCTTTACTGTTCCTAAGATTCTTAGGTTCTGAGGGGTTGGTTTTTTGATCAGTGTTTTTTTCAATCAATTACTTCTTTGGAAAGCCCACGTTTTATTTTAGAATAATTTTAAGATCAACAGACTACTTACAAAAAATAGTACAGAGAGTTCTCACGTGCCCCTCACCAAATGTGTCCTAATGTGAGTGTATTACATTTCCATGATACGCTATCGAAACTGAGAAACCAGCTTTAAGACTCTGCCATGAACAAGAGTCCAGACATTATTTAGCTTCTACTAGTCTTTCCACTGATGTGCTTTTTCTTTTCCAGGAGTCATTTCAGGATCTCACATTTGCAGTTTGCAGCACTGGTTATTGTTGTTGTTTTCGTTAGTTCCCCTGCCTCCCGAACAAGTCCTCATCATTAACTGAGAAGCTATGGCCCACAGGCCTGTGGGAGTGGCGGGGGCAGTGAGCATCTCTGCCACCCTCCTTAGGGAGACAGAGTGAGCAGAAGGTTCAGCCTTTGCCTTAAAGGCGGGTTCTGCTGTCTTTTTTACATGTGCTTCACACAACGGGCAGTAGTCTTATCTAACTTTCCAAATTAGTCTCCTTTTATGGATGCAAATTTTGTTCTAGCCTTGAGTTAGTACTGTAGTAGGCGTTGCATTTACATATGCTTAAGTTACCCAAAGAACCCAGTTAGTCGGGATGTGATAGTTTGAACCCGTAAGTATCAGCAGAATACAGTTGCTCCACAAATAAAGACAAAGTTGAACATTGATTTTATGAAGGTTATTCTTGAATTGTCAAAGCATAACTGTGACTGTTCTTCTCCAAGCCTCTTGCCTCTGCTCTATATTGTACAAGATCACAGAGACTGTCCTCCAGCACAGAACCCGCCTCTGAAAAGACTGTCTCTCCTGAACGGTGGGGTGTGTCTGCGGCACGGGCAGCTCCTGCCGCCGGGAGCCCTGGCTCAGCCTGGGTGTGAGGTGACTTTGCTTTTGAGGACTCTGACTGTGCCATCTGTTTTGTTTCTCTCTCTCCTTCCCCAGCTTCTCTCACGTGCAACTTAGTAACACGAAAATGCTTGCTTCTATACAAGCCCTGGTTTCCATGCTTCCAGACATGATAGTGGATTTCCTCTCTGTGGCACCATAGGCTGCCCTAGTTTAAACTCTTTGCCAATACTCTAATAGTCTAACAATACTGACTCTAAGCCAGCCTGTTTAAGCTCTGAAAGGTACAGTATAGTCCCTACTTACTTGCAATTATAGTTATTTGTCATTTAAATTGAAAACGAAATCCCCAGCTCGCAGGTCCTCACCGTCATTCATTCTGTGTGCTTTGTGTCTCCTAGGTCTTGATCCCTATTTCCTTGTATGTTTCTATCGAAATTGTTAAAGTGTGCCAAGTGTACTTCATCAACCAGGATATAGAGCTATACGACGAGGAGACAGACTCGCAGCTGCAGTGCCGAGCTCTGAACATCACGGAAGACCTTGGGCAGATACAGTACATCTTCTCAGATAAAACGGGCACTTTGACTGAGAATAAGATGGTTTTCCGAAGATGCACTGTGTCTGGCATAGAATATTCTCACGATGCAAATGGTGAGTCTGCGGACAGAGCTCCCGTCTGGGCAGGACCAGAGAGCTATCAGAGCTGCATGCCTGTGTGCTTGTGTGTGCATGTATACACACACAGAGCTTCAGGGATTGATGATTTGGGGGGAGAATAAAACAGAAAGGCTGTCAAAGCAACTCTAGACCATCATCTACAGAAACGCCCTCTCCAGTGCTGATGGCACCCTGCTTGCTGCACTGTCTGGTGTGGTGGGCATCAGCTTAAACACTCATTTTCTGCCAGACAAGTAGAACCAAGGAGGGAAACTTTGAGGAACTCACATCAGAGGCACTCGGTCTCTCTCATACCAAGAGGCAAAGAGATGTTTCCTTTGCACCCATCGATTTCCTTTTATCAGCTGAAAATGCTCAGCAGGGTATTGGGCAGTCTATTCTGTGTTCTTTCCAATGAAATACAATGTTCCAGAGAGAAGTGTCACCTCTCTTTGGAATTTGGGCAATCAATTCCTCCTCCCACCTGCTTTCTCATCATTGGTTGCCTCTCTCCATCCCCTCTGAATGCACAAGGGAGTCATCTGATTCCTATGTCGAGGAGTGACTGCAGCCTGCCCCCCATCTGAATCAGGCAAGGGTCCCCATGCCACAGAAATGTCTTTGGGGCCATCATGTCTCCCAGAGAGGGGGCACCTGCTCTGCAAGCAGGACTCCCCTTTGTCCCTGGAATGGTATCTCAGAACATCAAAGAAACCCTGCCACAGAAACCGAAGCAAATACAGAACAGGGGGACAACATGGAGGCATAGGAAGCTGTTCTTTAGGGGCATTTGGTGGGACAGATCTGTTGGAAGCATGAGATTTTTGTGACTTTTATAAAATCAAGAATTATCATGATATTCATCATATTCTCCATGTTAAAATGAATCATGTAACAGAAAGCATAGCTCAGTTCAGTCACTTAGCTGTGTCCGACTCTTTGCAACCCCATGGACGGCAGCACACAAGGTTTCCCTGTCCATCACCAACTCCCGGAGTTTATTCAAACTCATGTCCATAGATTCAGTGACATCCAACTATCTCATCCTCTGTCATCCCCTTCTCCTCCCGGCTTCAGTCTTTCCCAGGATGGGGGTTTATTCCAATGAGTAAGTTCTTGGCATCACGTGGCCAAAGTATTGGAGTTTCAGCTTCACCAGCAGTCCTTCCAATGAATATTCAGGACTGATTTCCTTTAGGGTGGACTAGCTGGATCTCCTTGCAGTCCAAGGGACTCTCAAGAGTCTTCTCCAACGCCACAGTTCAAAAGCATCAGTTCTTCAGTGCTTAGCTTTCTTTATATTCCAACTCTCACATCCATACATGACCACTGGAAAAACCATAACCTTGACAAGATGGACCTTTGTTGGCAAAGTAATCTCTCTGCTTTTTAATATGCTGTCTAGGTTGCTCATAGCTTTTCTTCCAAGGAGCAAGCGTCTTTTAATTTCATGACCGCAGTCACTATCTGCAGTGATTTGGAACCCAAGAAAATACAGTCTCTCACCATTTCCATTGTTTCCCCATCTATTTGCCATGAAGTGATGGGACTGGGTGCCATGATCTTAGTTTTCTGAATGTTGAGTTTTAAGCCAACTTTTTCACTCTCCTCTTTCACTTTCATCAAGAGACTCTTGAGTTCTTCACTTTCTGCCATAAGAGTGGTGTCATCTGCATATCTGAGGTAAATGATATTTCTCCTGGCAATCTTGATTCCAGCTTGTGCTTCATCCAGCCTGGCGTTTCGCATGATGTATTCTGCATATAAGTTAAATAAGCAGGGTGACAATATACAGCCTTGATATACTCCTTTCCCGATTTGGGAACATTGCATTGTTCCATGTCCTGTTCTAACTGTTGCTTCTTGACCTGCATACAGATTTCTCAGGAGGCAGGTCAGGTGGTCTGGTATTCCCATCTCTCTCAGAATTTTCCACAGTTTGTTGTGATCCATACAGTCAAAGGCTTTGGTGTAGTCAATGAAGCAAAAGTAGGTGTTTTTCTGGAACTCTCTTGCTTTTTTGATGGTCCAGAGGATGTTGGCAATTTGATCTTTGGTTCCTCTTCCTTTTCTAAAACCAGCTTGAACATCAGGAAGTTCATGGTTCACATATTGCTGAAGCCGGCTTGGAGAATTTTGAGCATTACTTTGCTAGCGTGTGAGATGAATGCAATTGTGTGGTAGTTTGAGCGTTCTTTGGCATTGCCTTTCTCTGGGATTGGAATGAAAACTGACCTTTTCCAGTCCTGTGGCCACTGCTGAGTTTTCCAATTTTGCTGACATAGTAAGTGCAGCACTTTAACAGCAACATCTTTTAGTATTTGAAATAGGTCAACTGGAGTTTTATCACCTTCACTAGCTTTATTCGTAGTGACGCTTCCTAAGGCCCACTTGACTTCACATTCCAGGATGTCTGACTCTAGGTGAGTGATCACACCATTGTTGTTATCTGGGTCATGAAGATCTTTTTTGTACAGTTCTTCTGTGTACTCTTGCCACCTCTTCTTAATATCTTCTGCTTCTGTTAGGTCCATACCATTTCTGTCCTTTATTGAGCCCATCTTTGCATGAAATGTTCCCTTGGTATCTCTAATTTTCTTGAAGATATCTCTAGTCTTTCCCATTCTGTTATTTTCCTCTATTCCTTTACACTGGTCTCTGAGGAAGGCTTTCTTATCTCTCCTTGCTATTCTTTGGAACTCTGCATTCAAATGGATATATCTTTCCTTTTCTCCTTTGCGTTTAGCTTCTCTTCTTTTCTCAACTATTTCTAGGGCCTCCTCAGACAACCATTTGGCCTTTTTGCATTTTTTTTTTCTTGGAGATAGTCTTGATCACTGCCTCCTGTACAGTGTCACAAACCTCTTTCTATAGTTCTACAGGCACTCTGTCTTTCATATTTAATACTTTGAATATATTTGTCACTTTCACAGTAAGGGATTTGATTTAGTTCATACCTGAATAATCTAGTGGTTTTTCCCTACTTTCTTCAATTCAAGTCTGACTTTGGAAATAAAGAGTTCATGATCTGAGCCATAGTCAGCTCCTCATCTTGGTTTTCCTGACTGTAGAGAGCTTTTCCACCTTTGACTGCAAAGAATATAATCTGATTTCAGTATTGACCATCTGGTCATGTCCATGTATAGAGTTGTCTCTTGTATTGTTGGAAGAGGGTGTTGTTCTCTTGGCAAAACTCTGTTAACCCTTGACCAGCTTCGTTTTGTATTCCAAGGCCAAATTTGCCTGTTACTCCAGGTAGTTCTTGACTTCCCACTTTTGCATTCCAGTCCCCTGTAATGAAGAGGACTTTTTTTTTTTGGGGGGGGGGGGTGTCGGTTCTAGGATATCTTGTAGGTCTTCTAAGAACCTTTCAACTTCAGCTTCTTCAGCATTACTGGTCAGGGCATAAACTTGGATTGCTGTGATATTGAATGTTTTGCCTTGGAAACGAACAGAGATGATTCTGTCATTTTTGAGATTGCATCCACCTACTGCATTTCAGACTCTTCTGTTGACTATGATGGCTACTCAGTTTCTTCTAAGGGATTCCTACCCACAGTAGTAGATACAATGGTCATCTGAGTTAAATTCACCCATTCCAGTCCATTTTAGTTCACTTATTCCTGAAATGTCAATGTTCACTCTTGCCATCTCCTGTTTGACCACTTCCAATTTACCTTGATTCATGGACCTAACATTCTAGGTTCCTATGCAGTATTGTTCTTTACAGCATCAGACTTTACTTCCATCACCAGTCACATCCACAAGTGGGTGTTGTTTTCACTTTGGCTCCATCTCTTCATTCTTTCTGGAGTTAGTTCTCCACTCTTCTCCAGTAGCATACTGGGCACCTGCCAACATGGGGAATTCATCTTTCAGTGTCACATCTTTTTGCCTTTCAGACTGTTCATGGGGTTCTCAAGGTAAGAACACTGAAGTGGTTTGCATTCCCTTCTCCAGTGGACCACGTTTTGCCAGAACTCTTCACCATGACCTGTCCGTCTTGGGTGACCCTACTGGTCTGGCTCATAGTTTTCTTGAGCTAGACAAGGCTGTGGTCCATGTGATCAGTTTGGTTAGTTTTCTGCGATTGTGGTTTTAGTTCTGTCTGCCCTCTAATGGGTAAGGATAAGAGGCTTATGGAAGTTTATAGAAGGCATAGGAACATATCCAATTTGTTTAATGTTTTATTTGCCACCCAATGATAAATGGTCAGGAACAATGTCCCATCCACCCACCTGCCTCTTTCTCTGACTTGCCCCTTCCTGAACTCCTTGGACTTGTGCAGAACAGCTTGGAGTCCTAAAAGCAGAACTCAGCCTGGTTGTGAAGGATTCAGGGGACCAGGTCTAAAGTCAGCCATTAAACTGGAACTGGGGCTCTGTGGGCAGAATTCTACTTAAGATTACAGAAGGATTTTGAGTTGTCAGATGCTTACCATAAAACCAGAGCAGTCCGTCACCCCAGAACACACAGGAAAGCATTTTGGGGGAAGGTAGAAACAGCCAGGTGTATCTGAAGTGTGTTTTAAAGAAGAGCAATGATCAGTGACCCCTGGGGCCAAGGTTTCCCTTAGTGGGTGCTGCCATGGTCTAATATCTCAGATCAGTAAAATGAATTCAGGTCAGTTTGGCTCTGAGGAGTGAGCCCAGCTCACATGTACTTGAACTGGCTACACAGACCATAGGCGCATCCTTCTCCACCTCGTGTCCTGGTGACAGTGCCGGATGAGGGTCGAGTGTCAGCTGCCTCTTGTCCCCATCTTCGCTAAGGACCTTGAGGGCCTCACCGAAGCCACTGCTGCCCATTCACACAACACAGACACATGAGCGGTGGCCTGAGGGACGGCCACTCTCAGGCTAATATCTACCACTGCTGTGGGAGCGTGGGCAGGCCAGTGTGCCCCAGGAGACTGACCCCACACTCATAGTGTCCAAGCCCAGTAACTGTACAGGCCTGGTCCTGGTTTTGGCCTTCCTTGCCACCCTCTCAGCACCACACCACCAGGTGGCCGTGGTGGGGGTCAGAGGCAGTGTGTGCAGAAGTCTTTTCCTGGGATTAGGAGCTCCTGAAGTAGAATCCTGGGGTTGGCAGTTACACAGCTGGGCGGCCATGGACAGGTGACTTCCCTTTCCTTCAGTCAGTTTAGTTGCTCAGTCGTGTCCGACTCTTTGTGACCCCATGGACTGCAGCACACCAGGCCTCCCTGTCCATCACCAACTCCTGGAGGTTACTCAAACTCATGTCCATCGAGTGGCTGATGCCATTGAACCATCTCATCCTCTGTTGTCCCCTTCTCCTCCCACCTTCAATCTTTCCTAGCATCACAGTCTTTTCCAGTGAGTCAGCGCTTCACATCAGGTGGCCAAAGTATTGGAGCTTCAGCTCCAGCATGAGTCCTTCCAATGAGTATTCAGGACTGGTTACCTTTAGAATAAACTGGTTGGATCCCTTTCCTTATCTCTAAAAAGTCTTCCTGAAGAAGATGCTGAGTTCAGGGCCTGGCCCACATGACAGCCCATGCCCTGGCAAGCCCAGATGAGGGGGGCCTCTCTCAGCCCCTCGCACAGGCCGCCCCCAGCTGCCACCCCGCACCAGGCCTGCCCTGGAGGCCCTTAGTAGTTGCTTGTGTTGGTCCTTGTGATGGTCTCCTGCTGCTCATCCATGATGGAAGACGCAGCGCTAACTAGGTAAAGCTGAGAAGACGTGTTGAGAGCCCGTGTTAGCAAGCAGCGGCGCAGTGCACTTACCTCTGATTCACAGCAGCCCTGGCAGCTTCAGGGACTCTTGCTCCCCAGCGCCCCCTAGGGCTCAAGCGCAGCATCACAGTCACGCGCCTCAGCTGAGCACTGCCTGCTGAGGGGAGCTCAAGGGGCATTGTCCCTGCTGGGCGAGCCCAGGAGGGTGTGAGCCTCCCCACTGGGAAGTGTGCATCCTCATGGGGTGAGTACGGCACCCACTCCCCACCCGACCCTGAGCAAGGAGCCTCCTCAGGAGAGCACCCTCAGCACAGCCCCAGAATTGCTATTTCTGCTTGACCGCAAGGCAGATGCTCAAGGTATGATCTGTCCTGATGGTCCCAGTGAGCAGGTGTCCCAGTGGTCTAGAGATGAAGGTCCAAGCCTGGAACCCAGCTCCTCTGTGGGCCTTCCAGCCCTCCTGCCCACCCACTCCGTTCACACTGGGGCTCTGCTGAACTGGGGCCATGTGTGACTCCACCCACATCTGACTTTCTGTGGGATGGGACGGCCTCTGTGCCATCATGGATGGGACATGAGCTTCGCAACCTGTGGGCCTGGGTGGCATCCTCACCGCTGCATCCTGTGACCTTAACGAGCCAAGACTCTGTCTTCCCATCTGTGAAGTGGAGTTGAGAATGTAAGCCCCGTGGGTTCACTGAAGGTACATGTAAATGAGAAAGGCCCACATCCCTCAGTGGAAAACCCTGTCAAACATGGACTCACTGTCAGAGAGAAGAGGGAGAGGGCCTTGGGACACCCAGCATGTGCGTCACTGGAACCCAAATCCCTCAGTTTCACGCCCGGCCTCCCCACGAAGTGTGACTTGGTGTCCCTCTCTCCACAGCCCAGCGTCTGGCCAGGTACCAGGAGGCAGACTCAGAGGAGGAGGAGGTGGTTCCCAGGGGGGCTCACTGCCCCTGCGAGGGGGCGCCAGGGGCCACCCAAGCACCCGAGCCGCCCACCAGAGCCAGAGCAGCAGGGCACACCGGCGCACGGGTAGCCGTGCAGAGGCCCGGCGCGTCAGCATGCTGACCGAGCTCACAGCCTTCAGCAGCCCCATGGTGAGTCCTCCTGCCCTCCCGTGACTGCCCCTCATCACCAAAGGCATCTTGTGTGTGGGGTATCCTCTGTTCAGTCGGGGAGTGTTTTTCTGGCCAGTGTCTTCTCCCCACTCCATGGAATCTTTCCTGAAGCACTGACACAGCAGACTTCTCAGGCTGGGAACCGCGAGTGACCACTAGGATGGGGCCGCAAAGGAAGTCCGTCCTGCCCTACGAGATGAATACAACAGCAGGGCAAGATGACAGCTCTGAAGAAACCCAAGTTTAAGAAAAAGAGTTTGAATTAGATGAGCCCAAAGCCATCCCTTGCCTTGTCAGCCGCCCAAACATTTATGGACCATTCTCTGGTAGGGAAATTTCCAGAAGTGCGTGTGACAGCCTCTGAAAGGTCCTTTCAGTGAGGGAGAGTCTGTTCTGCTCAGGTATGGTGGCCTTATTCTTTTATGCTCTTGGAAGCCTGTACATAAGGTGCCATAGAGGTTACCTGGACTCATGGCCGCTGGTGGGTTGGTTTGCATGGGGTATGTGACATGGAGCTCTCACCCCAGGCAGCAGGGAGACTGTGCTGGAAATCTCTCCCAGCCTTTCCTGATACCAACTTTGGAGTCAGTACGGGTCAGAAATATTTGAAATGTTCCCAAAAAGTCAGACACGACTTGGCACCTAAACAACTCTTTGACCTAGGTAGTTACTGATTTAGTGAAGAATTTCTGTGCATAGAAGCTTATCTGTGTGTCATTTACTTCAATAAAACAGTGAAGAAATATACCCATGATAAAGGAATGGTCAAATAAATTATGTCTGTTTTGAAGCTGTTAAAAAGTATGTTTTCAAAAGGCTGTTAAGGCCTGGCAAAGTTGAGGCGATATAATGTTTTTGTAGAAATGGAAACTGCCATTTACGTATAAAGTATTTTGATTAAAATGTAAATGTATAGAAAAAAAGACAAAAGCAGAGAAGCATGTTTTTCAAAAAGTACATATTACTATGAGGTGGTGTAATAGAGACCTGCTACATTTCCCCTATGATTCTCTAATTTCTCCAAATCTTTCTGAGTAAGATATGTTACTTTGTAATATATACTCTTGGAGATATTATTTTATAAACAGAACATATATACCTTCTTATATATAAAGATATATGCATTTCATTTGTAGACTGTATATTCTTATACGATTATGATATATAATTTGTCATTATAAAGTGATGGGTATGTGTGAGGTGCAGGTCTATTTACAGCTTCTGGTAAAATCGACATGCCCTAAATAGTCAAGCACCAAAAGAGCAGTGGGCCAGTCCCTGGATCAGACTGACCCCCGGCCTCTGTGTCCTCCTCAGGAGAAGGACGTAACGCCCGACCCCAAGCTGCTGGAGAAGGTGCGCGAGTGCGGCAGGTGCCTGGCCTCCGTGAGGCACCAGGAGCACCCGCTGGACCACCTCTCACCCGAGCTGTCTGACATTTTTGACTTCTTCATTGCGCTCACCATCTGCAACACAGTGGTGGTCACGTCCCCGGATCAGCCACGACAAAAGGCAAGTTCTGGAGCTTCCATCCTGGAAGCCCACAGAGGCCTGGGCCTGGATGCTGTGTCTGTCTTCCTGAGAGGGAGCCTAGGTCACTGCACACCACTCTCAGCTTTCGAGGGTGCACTGAGGGCTTCAGATGGGGCACACCAGCTCCACAGCTCTGTGGGGACATTCCCAGACTGTGGTGGGTGGATGCCAGGATTGTGGTCAAGAGGGCGAGGATGGCCAGCCAGAGATGGCTACCGAGTCTGGGGTGAGACGGGCACAGAGCATCCAGATGGGGCTCGAGGCAGTGGGGCTGGGGGCTGGCCACCTCCTGACCAGAGCCTCAGCGCGCAGAGGACAGGCTGGGGCCCAGGGAGGAGCTGCCTGGACTTGCATCGTCACTATAAGCCAGTCCCCTCCTGGTCTCAGACTCCCCTTCTGGGGTGTGGGGGCAATGCTGGGATTTAGGGAAAGGTCTCAGAGTAGGGTTTGGCACATAGGAAATACCCGTGATGCTAATAAAGGTTGTTAAAACACTGGCATTCAGAAAGTGGTTGAGAATCAGTGGCAAGCTACTTAAGGTGGTGGAAACATAACAACACCCAAGTTGGATTTTGTTTGGGTTAACATCAAGATTTTCTCCAAAGAGAGGAGCGTTTCATGTGTGAAAGGCGTCTCTTTAAGCCAAGCAGTCCCCCAGGTGGACCCGGAGGGAGGGTGCACCTAAGCATGGCTGAGCGTGTACAGCCAAACAACTCTAAGTGGACACACGTAAAGGTTCTTGGGCGAGATGCACGCCATAGGCCTGTCTCCTGACGTCGCCCCCAACTCTCCCAGGCCCCTTCCTCAGTCCAGCCCTGCCAGCAGGTTCTGCTGGTGAAGCCGCTAGGGGATGAGAAGGGAGAACAGGGACCTCTTGCTTTTCTGTGGCAGCGGCAGCATGTTTGGCAGCAGTGGGACCCCTCCGGGCTCTTCTCACACCTCACTCACCTGGGGAAGCCCCAAGGGCCCAGTGGATCTCAAGCAAACGGGCTCTGCCACTGAGAGACCACAGGCTTGTGCCGCCAGCCTTGGATGGGGTCGCTTCCCACTGATGCTCAGCTTGCAGCAGCGTCCCCATCCCCCGGGGCCCTTCCTCCACCCTCCTGAGCTCCTCTGGAGCACTGTGCTGAAGAGGCATCTGGTTTCTAGGCCAGACCCTACTTGACTGACCCTGGTGTTGTTGCAGTTACCAAATAAGTAAGAGAAACTCCAATGTGACTGAACAGTGTTGTGCCCACGATCACATATGCGTGAGCTCCATGCAGGGAGCAGACTCCTCAGACTGCATGTGAACATGTCTCTAGGAAAGATTCTTTGGGGTTTGGGAAATTTTATGTAAACTTAAATTTTTTATGAACATAATTCCAAAAGAATGTATAAATTTTATTAATTGATTTTTTTAATTGGAAAAAAAAAACAAAAAAAGGCAAGGTTCGTTTGGAGCAGTGGGAGGCCCGCTTCTGGGAAGTTTCTGAAAAGCAAGGGACCTGCCATGAAGGGACAGTCCCAAAGTCTAGTCTTGGGCATCACAGGCCACCGGGTGCCCAGTGCCTACACTACAGTCAGTCACATTCTGAAGGAACGCATGTGGCAGAACCTGTGTTGAGGTGCGTGGAGAGCCAAGGGGTGGTCTCAAGGAAGACATGCTGGCTCTGGTTGCAGTTTTCAGAGGGAAATGGAAAATCCACGTTCAGCACCCCCTGAGGAATTGGAGGGCAGCCCTGTGGAGGCTGGGCTGAGGCCTCTGGGCAGATGCCTCACCTACCTTCTGATTTCTGCCCGGCCAGGTGAGGGTGCGCTTCGAGCTCAAGTCCCCAGTGAAGACCATCGAAGATTTCCTCCGGAGGTTCACGCCCAGTCGCCTGACTTTGGGTGGCAGCAGCGTCGGGAGCGCGAGCGTGGCCGCCAAGTCCGCACCCAAGGGCAGCCTTCTGTCCACGCTGGCCAACGACGGCGCGCTGCTCAGGCTGGAGGAGAGGCTGGGCCCCGGGGCCCCGCGCCTCGCCAGCAACGGCTACAGCGGCGCAGCGGACGGCTGGGCCGCAGAGCGATCCGCGACGGGGCCAGAGCCCAGGCCGGAGCTGCGCTACGAGGCCGAGAGTCCCGACGAGGCGGCGCTCGTGCACGCTGCCCGTGCCTACAGCTGCGCCCTCGTGGGCCGGCTGCACGACCAGGTGTCGGTGGAGCTGCCCCACCTGGGCAGGCTCACCTTCGAGCTCCTGCACACGCTGGGCTTCGACTCCATCCGCAAGAGGATGTCGGTGGTGATCAGGCACCCCCTCACGGACGAGATCAACGTGTACACCAAGGGTGCCGACTCGGTGGTCATGGACCTTCTGCTGCCCTGCTCCACAGGTACCTGTGCCCCGCGGGCAGCTCCCTGCTACAGGGGTTCCCGAGAAACCAGCCCCTCCCCACAGCGGAGCTTTGCCTCTCTGGGTGACCTTTTCCTGCTCTCAAGGGTTTGGGCTAGAATGGAGAGTCAGGGAGGATCCAGCAGATGGGGAGCTTTGGAGCCTGAACTTGCCTCAGAAGTTCTTTGAGGTCTGAAATTCCTGCAGGTGAGGCCCTGCATCAGGTCTGACTCTGAGGATGAAGATTAAGAGCGTTTAGACTAGAATCCCCAAAAGGCTCCTTTCTGCCTCTCATTGCGTGGACCTGGGGCATCTGTAAGGCCCCGGCCATGATTTTTAGCCATCTGTGAAGTGACTTCGACCCGCAGTGGGGGCTGCTGGCCTTGGGAAGACTTTCGGCCAATAAGCTCCATCTTGATCTCTTTTGCACTAGTTTGACTGAGTCCAAGCTCACTCTGCTCACCGCACGACAGGCCAATGAATGCCAGAGAGGAGATGTGGAGACAAGGGATATGACTTTATTCAGAAAGCTGGCAGACCGAGAAGATGGCAGACTAATGTCTCAAAATAACCATGTTGTTGGGGCCTGGATGCCAGGTTTTTTTATAGAACCAGAGAGAGAAGCAGTAAGGAACTAAAGTCCAAAGGCAGAATAGAGAGAGAGAGAAGAAGTGAAGTTTAAAGGGCCATTAGTCTTGCAAAAAGTCTCTGAGAATGGCCAGTATCTGGGAAGGGATGTGTTAATCTCTTCTTCTTTGCACCCATTCACTGGTGGGCAGGGTCAGATTATCTCTCTTGAGCTGAACAAAGACACTTTAGTGTACCAGTCAGGCAGAGGGACAGGGTCCTCTGGAGCCAGGCCATCATGTATGATTTTAACAGCAAACCAACAAAAAGCAAGTCAAAGAAGTAGTTCCAACATGAAGTTAAAATTGACTCTTCTCTGCAACACTAGACTTCCATGTAACACTGAGGTTGAAAAAGAGTAGTTCAGAAACCACTGTTATAGAAGGTAGAACTTTGTTTAGCAGACGACTTGCAGAGGAGCTTCCCAGACTTCTCCACGTGGTCCTACAGCCCCAGTGTAGCCTGTTTGCACCAGCCTCCTCCTTGGGTCTCTGGGAGTCATTAACCACAGATGAGAAACAAAGCCTTCCATGCATTGTACCATGGAGCAAACAGGTCAAATCATGGTGGTGCCCAAACCATGACATTGAAGGGGGCACCTGAAAAATAAGCAGTTTCTGTGGATCTCTGCCTTCCTCTGGGAATTTCCAAGCAGCGTGCCCATCACATAGGTTTGGATAGGTCATAGCTACATACAGATGCCAGGAAACTTAAGATTCAGGATATTCGGAGCCCCCAGTGGTTTTTCAAGAAAAGGAATGGCTCTGAGGTGGTCGTGAAGTTATCAGTGAAACCTTGACGTTGTGCATAAATCGTTCCGCTTTCACTGTGGGAGTGGGGTGGGCAGGGTATGGAGCAGAGCAGTCCTGTATATGGCCAGGCTGCTCTGCTTTGTGCAGGTGATAAAGGGAAGGGGGCATGTGAGTGTCCAATACCTTCTTCAGAGAGCTCACAGCACTTTTACATAAAAGGCACATGGAGGCTCAGCTGACTGTGGATGGGCACTGTGCCATATTCACAGGATGTGGCTGCATCTCACCTGCCCTGGCAGTATGTTGTGTGGGATCGGGTAGCAAGCAGGGACTCCACCCACCCGTGACCTACAGATCTCTGTTCAAATCCCAAGTCTGCATTATGGGCTGGGGTGACCCTGGACTCACTCTCCCTATGCCTCTTTTCCCATCTGTACAAAGGAAATCAGGATGCTGACCTCCCAGGAACCCCTGTCCAGGCTCCAGCACAGTGCCTGGTGTGTTCCAGGTATAAAGTATAAGCTGGATCCCTTCCCTTCTCTCTGGTTTCTTCTTAAGGTTCACTTACCTGAGGTTCAGTCCAGGTGTCACTTTGTGTGGAGATGTTGTGACGAGTCCACCCTCCTCCAAGAGCAGGTGTAGAGGAGGAGGGATGGGCAAGGTGCCGCAGTCACCACTTCTCCCTGCTGGGCTGGGGGGCCTTCAGGCTGCACAGAAACATGTCAGTGTGGTGTGTAACCTCACCGCCGTCCAGGGCATCCTGGGTCCCCAGTGCCCACCCTGCCTTCTCTCACGCTAGTTTTGTTTGGGCCACTGTAGCAAACAGCAGCATCAAAGCCCCTGCTCCTTCCCTGGTGTGCAAGCTTCCCCTCGCCCTTTGGACAGTTCAAGCACTTTGTTAGTGTCAATTCCACAGTTTCTCAGTTAGACATGTCTTTGCTCAAATTATTGTCAGAATCTGGAATAATACTATTACAATAACAGGAATAAATGAAGTTTACAGGAGTAAATAACAGGAGTTATTCAAGATTAACATGACATTCAATGTCATCTTTCCAAGAAATTTATATTCCAAAGCAAAGCAATGTAGGGCAGTGTTTTCCATTTTTTCACTCTTTTTTCATTTTTGCCCCCTTAAGGAATCTTTTCGGAGAAGGCAATGGCACCCCACTCCAGTACTCTTGCCTGGAAAATCCCACGGACAGAGGAGCCTGGTAGGCTGCAGTCCGTGGGGTCACTAAGAGTCGGACATGACTGAGCGACTTCACTTTCTCTTTTAACTTTCATGCATTGGAGAAGGAAATGGCAACCCACTCCAGTGTTCTTGCCTGGAGAATCCCAGGGACGGGGAAGCCTGGTGGGCTGCCGTCTATGGGGTCACACAGAGTCGGACACGACTGAAGTGACTTAGCATAGCATAGCAAGGAATCTTTTTAGACTTTTTTTTTCCTAACTATTCCTCCATGGCATTTTAATGCCATGGATATGCTATATATTTATTTATGTGCTGTACATATATCTGTGCTTTATTTGTAATGATTTTTACCCCCCAAGGGACCAGTCTTTGGTCTGTTAAGAGGACTGTCTTCTCCATGGAGAGCACAGATCTAGAAGGTTAAGAGTGTTTCTCCCAGGTCCTATATCAGAGAGCTGACTGGGCTTGTAGTCAGCTTTCCCCAGGCAGGCAGATTCTCAACCACCAAACTGCCAGGGAAGTCCTAGATTTCTTTTTTTTTATTTTTCCAATAGTGTTAAGTGTATTCATCCAACATTATCTTAGAGATCAGGTAACTAGCCTACTAATGAAACAAATATACTAGTAAATGCAATGTTGCGTTTGAATACAAGCTTATAGGTAGTTAGAAACAGTCCACATATTTACGAGCAAGGGCAACCATGGCATGGATTCCTCAGAGTATGTGGAATTATCTAGATTTTACCTATCTCACAAATTTCTCTCATTATTACAGCAAAAGTCTTCTAAATCACTGTATAAATTAGGACATTTATGTTGATCTACCTTGCACAGATCCTCAATTAATGAAACAAAGTTCAGATAGTTTTAAAGGCAAGTCAAATAATATTTTTCATTGTGGAAAATATTATTGTATTCTATGAATCAGTATACAAACATTGCAAAATAATACTGTAAACCACAGACTATTATATTACTAGTCTTTCGAAAAATATTTCTGTAAATAGATCATGAAAGAATTTTAAGTTCTAGACACTTAAAGCATTTTCTTTGAAATGTTCTGCATATGTTTTCTATATGATCAAGGCTTTATGTAAAACATCTGACTTTCAGAAATTCAAAAGGATTTCCATATATAAGTAAACACCTTGTGTTTTTAGGATGATAAAAATTTTTTTCTGTTATAAATTGATTACTCTTTATGAGGTTTTATTATGTGAAATTCTCATTTCAACACGTGATATTAAAAATAGCCAAAACTACTATGAGTTTCTTTTTATTTTTTTATTTTAATTTTTTCTTAATATATATATTTATTGAAATATAGTTGAATTACAGTGTTTCAAGTGCACGGCAAGGTGATTCAGTTATACACATATATTATCTTTGAAATTTTTTTCCATTATAGGTTATTATAAGATATTTACTATAGTTCCCTGTGCTATAGAGTAAACCTTTGCTGTTTGTTGCATATCTATTTTTTTTAATTAGAAATCTAGCATTCTATTCATACTAAGTCAAACAAATGGAATCAAAATGTCGTGCGTTTATTAGTTAGGCAAAAATTTGAAGTTTTCTAAAATATGTATATTATATATATATTATTTCTATTTATGTATACAAAAGCTTTTCTACTATGCTTGAATAAAGGCTTGAAAAGAACACAAAAAAAGAAGACGAGATGGAGACGTTGGAAAACATACAGAAGCACTGAATATGAAATAGAAAAAGTAAAACAAACTGGATAAAAGTAAAATGTCATCATATAGCCGAGTTGTTTTTAAACATGACTGCTCATTGGAAACATATCTGGAGCTCTGGAGAAAAAAAAAGCAATACCTGACCATTTGTATTTTTTGAAAAATTTCCAGATAATTCTGATATGCATCTGGATTTTAAAAAGTGATTACAGGTTTTTCTATTAAATGATAGTTTTGGTGATACCGAGTTCTATTATATTTCAGTTGACCAATTATCATACAGTGGTGTTAAGTGAGATACTTGATCACTATAGTGAAAGATGTTTATCAGTTATCACAATCAATAGCCAGACAAAAAATTTTTATTTTATTTTAATTTTCTCTTAATATATATATTTATTGAAATGATTAACTTAATAATATAAACATGATTAACTTAACAATATAAAATAATTACATACAGTTGGGGGATCAAACAGAGTAATGTGATACTGCATGCATGTACATAAAAGTTTTCATCCGCCAGCCAGTCTGTGTCTTTTGGTTGATACACTTAATCCATTTACATTTAAGATAATTTAATTTCATTTTAATAATTTAATTTAATATGTATGATCTTTTTAGCATTTTCTTAATTGTTTTGGATTTATTTTGTGTAGGTCTTTTCCATGTCTTGTGTTTCCTGCCTAGAGAAGTTCATTTAGCATTTGTTTTCAGTTCAGTTCAGTTCAGTCGCTCAGTCGTATCAGACTGTCTGCGACCCCATCAATCGCAGCACACCAAGCCTCCTGTCCATCACCAGCTCTCGGAGTTCACCCAGACTCACGTCCATCAAGTCAGTAATGCCACCCAGCCATCTCAGCCTCAGTTGTCCCCTTCTCCTCCTGCCTGCAATCCCTCATAGTTCTTTTCACAGCTATTTGTAAGGCCTCCCCAGACAGCCATTTTGCTTTTTTGCATTTCTTTTCCATGGGGATGGTCTTGATCCCTGTCTCCTGTACAGTGTCACAAAACTCCATCCATAGTTCATCAGGCATTCTATCTATCAGATATAGGCCCTTAAATCTATTTCTCACTTCCACTGTATAATCATAAGGGATTTGATTAGGTCATACATGAATGGTCTAGTGGTTTTCCCTACTTTCTTCAATTTCAGTCTGAATTTGGCAATAAAGAGTTCATGATATGAGCCACAGTCAGCTGCTGGTCTTGTTTTTGTTGACTGTATAGAGCTTCTCCATCTTTGGCTGCAAAGAACATAATCAATCTGATTTCAGTGTTGACCGTTTGTTGATGTCCATGTGTAGAATCTTCTCTTGTGTTGTTAGAAGAGGATGTTTGCTATGACCAGTGCATTTTCTTGGCAAAACTCTATAAGTCTTTGCCCTGCTTCATTCCGTATTCCAAGCCAAATTTGCCTGTTACTCCAGGTGTTTCTTGACTTCCTACTTTTGCATTCCAGTCCCCTGTAATGAAAAGGACATCTTTTTTGGGTGTTAGTTCTAAAAGGTCTTGTAGGTCTTCATAGAACCGTTCAACTTCAGCTTCTTTAGCATTACTGGTTGGGGCATATACTTGAATTACTGTGATATTGAAATGAACAGAGATCATTCTGTCGTTTTTGAGATTGCATCCAAGTACTGCATTTCGGACTCTTTTGTTGACCATGATGGCTACTCTATTTCTTCTAAGGGATTCCTGCCCACAGTAGTAGATATAACAGTCATCTGAGTTAAATTCACCCATTCCAGTCCATTTTAATTCGCTGATTCCTAGAATGTTGACGTTCAGTCTTGCCATCTCCTGTTTGACCACTTCCAATTTGCCTTGATTCATGGACCTAATATTCCAGGTTTCGCAGATTACATCATGAGAAACGCTGGACTGGAAGAAACACAAATTGGAATCAAGATTGCCAGGAGAAATATCAATAACCTCAGATATGCAGATGACACCACCCTTACGGCAGAAAGTGAAGAGGAAATCAAAAGCCTCTTGATGAAAGTGAAAGTGGAGAGTGAAAAAGTTGGCTTAAATCTCAACATTCAGAAAATGAAAATCATGGCATTTGGTCACATCATTTCATGGGAAATAGATGGGGAAACAGTGAAAACAGTGTCAGACTTTATTTTTCTGGGCTCCAAAATCACTGCAGATGGTGACTGCAGCCATGAAATTAAAAGAGGCTTACTCCTTGGAAGGAAAGTTATGACCAACCTATATAGCGTATTCAAAAGCAGAGACATTACTTTGCCAACAAAGGTTTGTCTAGTCAAGGCTATGGTTTTTCTAGTGGTCATGTATGGATGTAAGAGTTGGACTGTGAAGAAGGCTGAGCACTGAAGAATTGATGCTTTTGAACTGTGGTGTTGGAGAAGACTCTTGAGAGTCCCTTGGACTGCAAGGAGATCCAACCAGTCCATTCTGAAGATCAGCCCTGGGATTTCTTTGGAAGGAATGATGCTAAAGCTGAAACTCCAGTACTTTGGCCACCTCATGCAAAGAGTTGACTCATTGGAGAAAACTCTGATGCTGGGAGGGATTGGGGGCAAGAGGAGAAGGGGATGACAGAGGTTGAGATGGCTGGATGGCATCACTGACTCGATGGACGTGAGTCTGAGTGAACTCCAGGAGTTGGTGATGGACAGGGAGGCCTGGCATGCTGCAGTTCATGGGGTCACAAAGAGTTGGACACGACTGAGCAACTGATCTGATCTGATCAGATCTGAATCAATATTGCTCACTACAGCATTGGACCTTGCTTCTATCGCCAGTCACATCCACAACTGGGTATTGTTTTTGCTTTGGCTCAGTCCCTTCATTCTTTCTGGAGTTATTTCTCCACTGATCTCCAGTAGCATATTAGGTACCTACTGATCTGGGGAGTTCCTCTTTCAGTGTCCTATCATTTTGCCTTTTCATATTGTTCATGAGGTTCTCGAGGCAAGAATACTGAAGTGGTTTGCCATTCCCTCCTCTAGTGGATTACATTCTGTCAGCCCTCTCCACCATAACCCCCCCATCTTGGGTGGCCCCACGGGCATGGCTTAGTTTCATTATTTTAGACAAGGCTGTGGTCCTAGTGTGATTAGATTGACCTGTTTTCTGTGATTATGGTTTCAGTGTGTCTGCCCTCTTGCCTCACCTCCTGTCTTACTTGGCTTTCTTTTACCTTGGCCATGGGGTATCTCTTCACGGCTGCTCCAGCAAACCACAGCCACTGCTCCTTACCTTGGATGAGGGGATCTCCTCACCGCCACCCCTCCTGACCTTGAACGTGGAATAGCTCCTGTAGGCCCTCCTGCGCCCGCGCAGCCACTGCTCCTTGGACATGTTATAAAGCTGGTGCTAAATTCTCTTATGGAGAAGGAAATGGCAACCCACTCCAGTGTTCTTGCCTGGAGAATCCCAGGGACCGGGGAGCCTGGTGGGCTGCCGTCTATGGGGTCGCACAGAGTTGGACACGACTGAAGCGACTTAGCAGCAGCAGCAAATTCTCTTAACTTTTGCTTGTCTGGAAAGTTTTCCGTTTCTCCATCAAATCTGAATGAGAGTCTTGCTGGGTAGAGTATTCTTGGTTGTAGGTTCTTCCCTTTCATCAGTTTAAGTATATCGTGTGATTCCCTTCTGGCTTGTAGAGTTTACTGTTCAGAAATCAGCTGGTATCTTGATGGGAGTTCCCTTGTACATTATTTGTCATTTCTCCCCTATTGCATTTAATATTTTGTATTTATCTTTAATTTTTGTCAGTTTGATTACTGTGTGTCTTGGTGTATTCATCCTTGGGTTCATCCTGCCTGTGACTCTCTGTGCTTCCTGAACTTGGTTGACTCTTTCCTTTCCCGTGTTAGGGACATTTTCAGCTGTTACCTCTTCAAATATTTTCTCGGGTCCTTTTTCTCTTCTCCTACTGGGACCCCTATACTGCAAATGTTGGCACATTTAATGCTGTCCCAGAGGTCTCTTAGGTGGTCTACATTTTTCTTTTCATTCTTTTTTCTATATTCTGTTCTGTGACAGTGATTTCCACCAATCTGTCCTCCAGGTCATTTTTCCATTCTTCTGCCTCTTATTCTGCCTTTGATTCCTTCTGGAGTATTATTCATCCCTGTTTGTATGTTCTTTAGTTCTTCTAAGTGTTTGGTAAACATTTCTTCCATCTGCTTGATCTTTGAGATCCTGCATCATCTTCACTATCATTACTCTGAATTCTTTTTATGGAAGTTTGCCTATCTCCACTTTATTTAGTTGTTTTTCTGGGGTTTTATCTTGTCCCTTCATCCGGGATATAACTCTCTGCTTTTTCATGCTGATTAACTTTCTGTGGTGTGGTTTTTGTTTCAGTTACTGTGGTTCTGTGCTTCTTGCTTCTTCTGTCTGCCCTCTGATGGAGGAGGCTGAGGCTTGTGTGACCTTCCTGATGGGAGGGACTGATGGTGGGAAAAACTGAGTCTTGCTCTGGTGGGCAGGCCCTTGCTCTAAGCTACAATCCAAGTATCTGCTGATGGGTGGGGTTTCACTCCCTCCCTGGTAGTTGTTTGGCCTGAGGTAGCCCAGCCCTCTTTATGGGCTCCATGGTGCGGAGAACTCCAAGAGGGTTTATGTCAAGGGGGCCCTTCCTGGCCTGATGCTGCTGGTGCCCCCTGCCCTGTGGGGAGCCCCTACTGACTCCTGCCTCCACAGAAGACCCTCCAACACTAGCAGGTAGTTTTGGTTCAGTCCCCTTTGGGGTCACTGCTCCTTTCCCCTGTGTCTTGGTGCATGCACAATTCTGCTTGTGCCCTCTAGTCCTGTGCAAGTCCTATAGTCAAATCCCGCTGGCCTCCAAGGTCAGATTCCATGGGGATTCCCAGTCCCTTTGTCAGATCCCCAGGCTGGGAAACCTGATGTGGAGTTCAGAACCTTCACAGCACTGAGAGAACTTCTGTGATATTATTGTTCTCTAGTTTGTGGGTCACCCATCTGGCAGGTATGGGATTTGATTTTACTGTGATTGTGCCCCTCCTCTCATCTCAGTGCACCTTTTTCTTTGTCATTGGATGTGGGGTATCTTTTTTTAGCGGGTTCCAGCATCCTCTTGTTAATGGTTGTTCAACAGCTAGTTGCAATTTGGGTGCTCTCACAGGAGGAGATGAGCACACATCCTTCTACTCTGCCGTCTGGAACCAGAAGTCTGACGAGGTTCTTTTTAAATAGATGTTATTTTAAAAAGAACCTCGTCAGACTTCTGGTTCCAGACGGCAGAGTAGAAGGATGTCTATATTGAACGTGTATACTATTGCCAAGTAGTAAAACAGGTGCTTGCTAAATCTAGTGGTGCACATGTTTTCTGGGCACCTCTTACTGGAGGTGTTGCAGTAAATCATAATGAAAGGTTACTCCTGTGACATTCCTGCCTAATTAATTGGAACAAAATTCTGGCCAGCATTCCAGTTGCAGCCAGCTACAGTGAGACAGAATGGGGAGGGCCACTCACTCTGAAACACACTGATACTTTTATCACACACAAACTAAAGCGTCTTCTGACTTCTCACTAACAATTATTAACCCGAGAACACATTGGAGTTAAGAAGGTGTCTGTCACTTTGCCATGGTTTCCACAGCGGTAAGGCTCAGGGTTAGCACTTCTGCAGTCTGGTAATAAACAGCCAAGTCTGTTCTGCACCTGGATCTACAGAAAACAGGAAAGGGTGAATGTTTGGAAATCTCTTACTAGCTGATAGCTAATTTCATAGCTTTTTCAAAATTATGGTTAAAGAAAACAGCATAACATTAGTTTACCATCTTAACCAGTTTTGAGTGTACAGTTCAGTAGTGTTGAGTATATTCGCCTTGGTGTGCAGCAGATCTCTAGGAATTTTCATCTTGCAAAACTGAAGCTCTGTATGGCTCCTTCCTCCCCTCTTCCCCCAGCCCCTGGCAACCAGCTTTCCATTTGCTGTCTCTCTGAGCTTGGTTGCTTTGTGGTGTTGTGTTGTTAGTCGCTCAGTCGTGTCCAACTCTTTGCGACCCCAAAAATGGTAGCTCACCATTCTCCTCTGTTTGTGGGTTTCTCCAGGCAAGAATACTGGAGTGGGCTGCCATTCAGACTTGAAAATGCAGCTCTTTTCTCACCCTGGATGGGAAGAGTTCCCAAC
This sequence comes from Tragelaphus eurycerus, assembly GCA_935064755.1. Taxonomy (NCBI): domain Eukaryota; kingdom Metazoa; phylum Chordata; class Mammalia; order Artiodactyla; family Bovidae; genus Tragelaphus; species Tragelaphus eurycerus. The sequence goes on from CAKXYN010000112.1 coordinate 5,473,223, forward strand.
TAGACCCTGATGGTGCTGAGCTCTCAGCTGTGGAAACCTCAGCAGTGACCGTCACTGCAGACTGATTTTAGCAGGCCTGGCGTCTGAGGGAACCAGGGCATTCCACTGGGCTCTGTTGTTCTCACTCATTTTTTTTTTTCTTCTCCTATTTCCAACTTAGATGACGCCAGAGGGAGGCATCAAATGAAGATCCGCAGCAAGACCCAGAATTACCTCAACTTGTATGCGGTGGAGGGCCTGCGCACCTTGTGCATTGCCAAGAGGGTGAGTAGGCAGCTCCACGGAGGGGCAGAGCCAGCAGCAGGGCACGGCCCATGCGCTCATCAGCGGGTCTCACCCAGGTTCTGAGTAAGGAAGAGTATGCCTGTTGGCTGCAGAGCCACTTGGAAGCAGAATCCGCCGTGGACAACCGGGAGGAGCTCCTCTTTCAGTCCGCCATTCGCCTGGAGACAAATCTGCATTTGTTGGGTAATTATGTTCTTGAGCCGACTGGTGTCCTGTAGGGCGGGGTGGAGTTTGCAGTATCCCGGGCAGAGAGGTACCCTGGCTCTAGTCTGCGGCAGCTCTGCACACACTCGTCTTCATTAAGTACCCCACTGGTCTGATAGTGGGCTTCCCTTGTGGCCCAGCAATAAAGAATCCACCTGCAATGCAGGAGACCCAGGTTGGATCCGTGGGTCTAGAAGATGCCCTGGAGAAGGAAGTGACAACCCACTCCAGAATTCTTGCCTGGGAAATCCCATGGACAGAGGAGCCTGGCGGGCTACAGTCCAGAGGGCTGCAACAGAGTCAGAGGTGATTTAGTGACTAAACAACAAAACAGCTGGTCTAACATTAGCACATCCCCCAAGGCGGGGCTGTGCTCCATTGAACATTCTCCTCTCTGGTGAGTTTTTGGGTCATTCCCTGTGCTACCCTTCTGGGCACCATGTCAGACTTTCCTGCCCTAAAACCCTGCTTTCCCACCAAAAATAGAGATAAGAAGCAAGGATTCTCAAGAACTGACGCTTAAAATGGTCCCTCCATCCCAGGAACAATCAGAAACTGTTGGACTCAGACAGGGCTGCCTTTTATGCATAAAAGTCAACTCTCTCATATCTTTTAATATAAAGGCACTAATCCCATTCACGAGGACTCACTCTCATGACCTAATTGCCTCCCAAAGGCTCTAGCTGCTAATGCCATTACCCTGGGAATTAGGGCATCAACCTATGGACTTTTAGGAGGGACACAAACATTTCAGTCCATAGCAGCATCCCAGCATAGGAAACAGCATGCATGAAGAGAAAGGCAAGGCTGACAAGGAGGCCTCGGGCAATGCTGCACTTCTAAAAGAAAGATGGAGACCATCTCACCAAGCTGGAATCAGGAAAACCAGGCTGGCCTAGAGGACACTTTTCTGCACTAAATGGTGTATTTTTTCTAAAATTCTGAGACTTGCATGGGAAAAATCTGCTCCTTAATTTTTATGTTTGTGGAAAAAGCATATTCAGAATAATGTTGCTTTCAAGAAATAATGGGCCTCTGTGGTCTGTTTCAACAGCTAATGGTAAACACTGTTGAGAGCCATCACTGTGGGCTCATTTACCAGAAGCTTTCTGCAGGATGGATAAGCTTGAAAACTTTTCATACCTCTGGGTATGGTCATTCTCACCATCTCCCCACAAGCTTTATTTCCAACCCATCTGTAAAGTTAAAAGTTCACTGCATGTTAGGAAGCCTTGGAGGTGTTCTGTTCAATGTCCAGAGAATTAATGTTTAGTGCTCCCAGCTTTCCCTATTGTATGGAGTCAAGAGTTGGTGAAGGTACCCCCATATCCTGAATGAGGAATCACCCCAGTGCTTCCAGAGAAGATGGACCTCAGCAGGGTCTAGTCTGCAGGGCAGGGCCAGCACCTCTGCTGAGCTGGAGTGTAGTATTCATGCTGGTCAGGGCAGGGGCCCGGAAGCAGGGCCTCACCTATACTGGTACCTTTGAGCAGGTGCCACCGGGATTGAAGACCGCCTGCAGGATGGAGTCCCCGAAACCATTGCTAAACTGCGTCAAGCAGGACTGCAGATTTGGGTTCTCACCGGCGACAAACAGGAAACGGCCATTAACATTGCTCATGCCTGCAAACTTCTGGACCATGACGAGGAAGTCATCACCCTGAATGCTGAATCCCAGGTGGGTGGATGTTAGGGAGCCTGCTTTGCCGAGGCAAGCCCCACACCCCCCAGCCCCAGAGAGGAGCAGGAAGGAATGCCTTCCATTTCTGGCACTTGCTGTGAGGTGGGCCTTTGTTCTTCACCTCTGTTTATACCTGCGTTGTGTTTCTTACTGTCTTGGAAGATGTGGGATTTGCTGGGACTTCTCAGGAACATGTCTGAGCTTTATAATGCAGAGTTCAACCAGATTTTCCTGAGCTACTGTCCAGCCAGCAGAATCAGAGTGTCTCATGAGCTCTCATGGAGCAAGGGCAGCTGTCCATTTGGAACTGACATTCACAAGACAGCACGTGTTATCTCATTAATGCCCCAGCAGCACTCGGGTTGTCATTCCTCACCTCTTGACTGAAATCCCCCCATGTAGAGGGTGAGTCTCTTCCCACAGGCTCTTCCAGAGTGACTCTTCTTTGGAACATCTCCTCCAGGGGATGAGGAAGTCCAACCTTTATGGGTCATGCTTTATGGATCGTGTAGGTATCACACTTAAGATGTGCCTTATCACAGACTTTTCACCTTTGTTTTCTCCTAAAAGGTTTATAGTGTAGCATCTCAGCTTTACATACAATCTGTTTTGTGTAGAATTTTGTGTAATGTATGAGGTTTACATCAAACTGTGTTTTTCTGCATATAGCTGGCCAGTTATTCAGGAACTGTTTGTGGACGGTTTGTCTTTTCTCCACTAAATTGACTTTACACCTTTGTTGAAAATTAGTTGCTCCTATTTGTTGTGTGTCTATTTTTAGATTTCTATTATTTTCCATACCTGTATCTATCCCTTCAATACCATACTGTCTTGTGAGTTTTTAAATAGGCAGTATTTTGTTTAATCTTTAATCCAGCTGTTGATGGGCGGGGCTGTGTTCCCTCCCTGTTGTTTGACCTGAGGCCAAACTATGGTGGAGGTGATAAAAGATAATGGCTACCTCCTTCAAAAGGCCCCCTGCATGCACTGCTGCACTCAGTGCCCCATCAACAAAAAATTGGATTAAAGATTTACTGAGCATGGCCCTGCCCATCACAACAAGACCCAGTTTCCCCCTCAGTCAGTCTCTCCCATCAGGAACCTTCCATAAGCCTCTTATTCTTCTCCATCAGAAGGAAGATTAACCAATCTATTAAAACTATTAAAACTAACCAAGCCTTGTCTAACCCAAGGAAACAATGAGAACACTATGTAGGGCTACTCCAGATGCGAGGACATGGTGAAGACTTCTGACAAAATGTGGTCCAAGGAGAAGGGAATGGCAAGCCACTTCAGCATTCTTGCCTTGAGAACCCCATGAACAGTATGAAAAAGCAAAATGATAGGACACTGAAAGATGAACTCCCCAGGTGAGTAGGTGCCCAATATGCTACTACTAGAAATCAGTGGAGAAATAACTCGAGAAAGAATGAAGAGACAGAGCCAAAGCAAAAACAACACCCAATTGTGGATGACTCGTGATGGAAGTAAAGTCCAATGCTATAAAGAGCACTATTGCATAGGAATCTGGAATGTTGGGTCCATGAAATTGGAAGTGGTCAAACAGGAGATGGCAAGAGTGAACGTCGACATTTTAGGAGTTAGTGAACGAAAATGGACTGTAATGGGTGAATTTAACTCAGATGACCATATCTACTACTGTGGACAAGAATCCCTTAGAAGAAATGGAGTAGCCATCATAGTCAATAGAAGAGTCCAAAATGCAGTGCTTGGATACAGTCTCAAAAATGACAGAGTGATCTCTCTTCGTTTCCAAGGCAAACCATTCATATCACAGTAATCCAAATTTATGCCCCGACCAGTAATGCTAAAGAAGCTGAAGTTGAATGGTTCTATGAAGACCTACAAGACCTTCTAGAACTAAGACCTTCTAGAGCCAGACATCCTGGAATGTGAAGTCAAGTGGGCCTTAGAAAGCATCACTACGAACAAAGTAGTGGAGGTGATGGAATTCCAGTGGAGCTATTCCAAATCCTGAAAGATAATGCTGTGAAAGTGCTGCACTCAATATGCCAGCAAATTTGGAAAACTCAGCAGTGGCCACAGGACTGGAAAAGGTCAGTTTTCATTCCAATCCCAAAGAAAGGCAATGCAAAGAATGCTCAAACTACCACACAATTGCATTCGTCTCACACGCTAGTAAAATAATGCTCAAAATTCTCCAAGCCAGGCTTCAGCAATATGTGAACCGTGAACTTCCAGATGTTCAAACTGGTTTTAGAAAAGGCAGAGGAACCAGAGATCAAATTGTCAACATCTGCTGGATCATGGAAAAAGCAAGAGTTCCAGAAAAACATCTATTTCTGCTTTATTGACTATGCCAAAGCCTTTGACTGTGTGGATCACAATAAACTGTGGAAAATTCTGAAAGAGATGGGAATACCAGACCACCTGACCTGCCTCTTGAGAAACCTATATGCAAGTCAGGAAGCAATAGTTAGAACTGAACATGGAACAACAGACTGGTTCCAAATAGGAAAAGGAGTACGTCAAGGCTGGATATTGTCACCTTGTTTATTTAACTTATATGCAGAGTACATCATGAGAAACGCTGGACTGGAAGAAACACAAGTTGGAATCAAGATTGCTGGGAGAAATATCAATAACTTCAGATATGCAGATGACACCACCCTTATGGCAGAAAGTGAAGAGGAACTCAAAAGCCTCTTGATGAAAGTGAAAGTGGAGAGTGAAAAAGTTGGCTTAAAGCTCAACATTCAGAAAACGAAGATCTGATCCCATCTGGTCCCATCGCTACATGGGAAATAGATGGGGAAACAGTGTCAGACTTTATTTTTCTGGGCTCCAAGATCACTACAGATGGTGACTGCAGCCATGAAATCAAAGAGGCTTACTCCTTGGAAGGAAAGTTATGACCAACCTGGATAGCATATTCAAAAGCAGAGACATTACTTTGCCAACAGAGTTTCATCTAGTCAAGGCTATGGTTTTTCCTGTGGTCATGTATGGATGTGAGAGCTGGACTGTGAAGAAGACTGAGCACCGAAGAATTGATGCTTTTCAACTGTGGTGTTGGAGAAGACTCTTGAGAGTCCCTTGGACTGCAAGGAGATCCAACCAGTCCATTCTGAAGGAGATCAGCCCTGGGATTTCTTTGGAAGGAATGATGCTAAAGCTGAAACTCCAGTACTTTGGCCACCTCATGGGAAGAGTTGACTCATTGGAGAAGACTCTGATGCTGGGAGGGGTTGAGGGCAAGAGGAGAAGGGGACAACAGAGGATGAGATGGCTGGATGACATCACTGACTCGATGGACGTGAGTCTGAGTGACCTCCGGGAGTTGGTGATGGACATGAGGGCTGGTGTGCTGCGAATAATGGGGTCACAAAGAGTCGGATACGACTGAGCGACTGATCTGATCTGATCTGATGAAGACCTATAAGACCTTCTAGAACTAACACCCCCAAAAGATGTCCTTTTCATTATAGGGGACTGGAATGCAAAAGTAGGAAGTTAAGAGCTACCTGGAGTAACAGGCAAATTTGACCTTGGAGTACAGAATGAAGCAGGTCAAAAGCTAACAGAGTTTTACCAAGAGAATGCACTTGTCATAGCAATCACCTTCCAAAACACAAGAGAAGACTACACATGGACATCACCAGATGGTCAATACTGAAATCAGATTGATTATATTCTTTGCAGCTAAAGATGGAGAAGCTCTATACAGTCAGGAAAAACAAGACCAGGAGCTGATTGTGGCTCAGATGATGAGCTCCTTATTGCCAAATTCAGACTTAAATTGAAGAAAGTAGGGAAAACCACTAGACCATTCAGGAATGACCTAAAGCAAATCCCTTACAATTATACAGTGGAAGTGACAAATAGTTTCAAGGGATTAGATCTGATAGGACCTGCCTGAAGAACTATGGAAAGAGGTTCGTGACATTGTACAGGAGGCAGTGATCAAGACCATCCCCAAGAAAAAGAAATGCAAAAGGCAATGGTTGTCTGATGAGGCCTTTCAGATACCTGAGAAAAGAAGAGAAGCTAAAGACAAGGGAGAAAAGGAAAGATAAACCCTTTGGAATGCAGAGTTCCAAAGAATAGCAAGGAGAGAGAAGAAAGCCTTCTTCAGTGATCAATGCAAAAAATAGAGGAAAACAACAGACTGGGAAAGACTAGAGCTCTCTTCAAGAAAATCAGAGATACCAAGGGAACGTTTCATGCAAAGATGGGCATAATAAAGGACAGAAATGGTACAGATCTAACAGAAGCAGAAAATATTAAGAAGAGGTGGCAAGAATACACAGAAGAACTATACAAAAAAGATTTTCATGACCCAGATAACCACGATGGTGTGATCACTCACATGGAGCCAGACATCCTGGAATGCGAAGTCAAGTGGGCCTTAGGAAACATCTTGCGAACAAAGCTAGTGGAGGTGATGGAATTCCAGTTGACCTATTTCAAATCCTAAAAGATTTTGCTGTGAAAGTGCTGCACTCAAAATGCCAGCAAATCTGGAAAACTCAGCAGTGGCCACAGGACTGGAAAAGGTCAGTTTTCATTCCAATCCTGAAGAAAGACAATGCCAAAGAATGCTCAAACTACTGCACAATTGCATTCATTTCACATGATAGCAAAGTAATGCTCAAAATTCTCCAAGCCAGGCTTCAACAGTACGTGAACCAAGAACTTCCATATGTTCAAGCTGAATTTAGAAAAGGCAGAGGAACCAGAGATCAAATTGCTAACATCCGTTGGATCATTGAAAAAGCAAGAGAATTCCAGAAAGATATCTACTTTTGCTTTATTGACTATGCCAAAGTGTTTGACTGTGTGGATCACAATAAAGTGTGGAAAATTCTGAAAGAGATGGGAATACCAGGCCTCCTGACCTGCATCCTGAGATCTGTATGCAGATCAGGAAACAACAGTTAGAACTGGACATGGAGCAACAGACTGGTCCCAAATCAGGAAAGGAGTACATCAAGGCTGTATGTTGTCACCCTTCTTATTTAACTTATATGCAGAGTACATCATGAGAATTGCTGGGCTGGATGAAGCACAACCTGTAATCAAGATTTCTGGGAAAAATACCAATAACCTCAGATATGAAGATGATACCACCCTTATGGCAGAGAGAAGTGAAAGAGGAGAGTGAAAAAGTTGGCTTAAAACTCAACTTTCAGAAAACTAAGATCATGGCATCCAGTTCCATCACTTCATGATAAATAGATAGGGAAACAATGGAAACAGTGACAGACTTTATTTTGGGGACTCTGAAATCACTGTAGATGGTGACTGCCACCATGAAATTAGAAGACACTTGTTCCTTGGAAGAAAAGCTATGACAAACCCAGACAACATATTAAAAAGCAAAGCTTATTACTTTGCCAGCAAAAGATCTGTCTAGTCAAGGCTATGGTTTTTCCAGTAGTCATGTATGGGTGTGAGAGTTGGACTGTGAAGAAAGCTGAACACGGAAGAATTGATGCTTTTGAAGTGTGTTGTTGGAGAAGACTCTTGAGAGTCCCTTGGACTGCAAGGAGATCCAACCAGTCCATCCTAAAGAAGATCAGTCCTGGGTGTTCATTGGAAGGACTGATGTTGAAGATGAAACTCCAGTACTCTGGCCACCTCATGTGAAGAGTTAACTCACTGGAAAAGACCCTGATGCTGGGAAAGATTGAAGGCAGGAGGAGAAGAGGAAGAGATGGTTGATGGCATCACCAAATCTATGGACATGAGTTAGAATAAGTTCTGGGAGTTAGTGATGGACAGGGAAGCCTAATGTGCTGTAGTCTATGAGGTTGCAAAGAGTTGGACACATCTGAGCAATTGAACTGAACTGCTTTTGTTAAATTTCCAAGTGTTTGGACTTTTCCTATTGGCTTTCTGTTATCGATTTCTATTTTACACCTATTCTGTTGATTTCTGTCCATTCTTGTCATAGAATATGCTTTTTTTCAGTTTTTTTTAATTATTTTTTTATTGATGGATAATTGCTTTACAGAATTTTGCTGTTTTCTGTCAAACCTCAACATGAACCAGCCATAAGTATACATATATCCCTTCCCATTTTAGCCTCCCTCCCATCTCTCTCCCCTCTAGGTTGATACAGAGCCCCTGTTTGAGTTTTCTGAGCCATACAGTAAATTCCTGTTGGCTATCTATTTTACATATGGTAATGTAAATTTCCATGTTACTCTTTCCATACATCTCACCCTCTCCTCCCCTCTCCCCATGTCCATAAGTCTGTTCTCTGTGTCTGTTTCTCCATTGTTGCCCTGTAAATAAATTCTTCAGAACCATTTTTCTAGATTCCATATATTTGCATTAGAATATGATATTTATCTTTCTCTTTCTGACTCACTTCACTCTGTATAATAGGTTCTAGGTTCATCCACCTCATCAGAACTGACTCAAATGTGTTCCTTTTTATGGCTGAGTAATATTCCATTGTGTAGAATGTGCTTTTTATAATTTTTATTCTTTTGTATTCATTTTTTAATGACCTAGGGTGTGGTCTTTCTTGGTGAATGTTCATATGCACATGGAAAGAATGTATGTTCTGTTATGTTGTTGGCTGGTGGATCAATTGGCTCCTGTTGAGAGATGGTACTTCTTCTATAATAAAAATTGGAAAAGTGCCTTATGCCTCAAATCCAGCCTACTACCTGTTTGTATGGTGTTGTATTTGAACACAGCCTTCCCTGTGTTTTTATGTACAGTCTTAGGCTGTGTTCAGTGTTGAGCAGTTGTCACAGAGACTGAATGACCTGAAAGCCTGAAATAATTTATTCTGTCCCCGGTCACTCCATATATTTTGATTTCTGTTTGCATGGCATGCTTTGTTTGATCCTTCTGTTTTTAATCTACCTGTAGCATTACATTTGAAATGAAGCATTGTAATGTAATGTAATGTGGCATTACATTTGGACAATAGGTCATGTTGTCATATATTCAGACAGTTCCTTTAACTGGTATGCTTAGTCATTTACATTTATTCTAATTATCAATGTGTTTGGATGCAAGTCTACTATTTTATCTTTTATTATTCTGTTTTTTATTTTTCCATTCCTTTTTCTACCTTCTTTTTAGCTATTTGAACATTTTTTTAGTATTCCATTTTAATTTATCTTATGTTTTGACATCACTTAACTTTTTTAGTGTATTTACTAGTCTTATACTATGCATATTGGAGAAGGAAGCGACAACCCACTCCAGTGTTCTTGCCTGGAGAATCCCAGGGACGGGGGAGCCTGGTGGGCTGCCGTCTACGGTCTGTGGGGTCGCACAGAGTCAGACACAACTGAAGTGACTTAGCAGTAGCAGCAGCATACTATGCGTATGTTAAGTTGTCAGTCTACTTCATTCCAATCAGTGGAATGATTCCACTGATTGGAATGAAGAAACCTTATCACTCCATGTTTCCCTCAACTCTCCCCACTAATGTTGTAGGTATCTTATATATTACAGTTGCATATATTGAAATCCTCATCAGATGATATATACTTTTTCCTTTCAGTCTAAAAGCAGATTTTAAAGACATCAAGAGGAAAAGAATGGTCTGTTATATTAACTTAAGTTAGATTATATTTACTTAAATTATATTTGCAATCTTTGCTGCTCTTCTTACATTTCCATTGTTTCAGGTTTCCTTGTGGCACAATTCCCCTTTCCTAGGGAGAACTTCTATTTTTTTTTAATTTTATATTGAGGTACAGCTGATTAATAAACAATGTGATAGTTTCAGGTGAACACCAAAGGAACTTAGCCATACGTATACACACATCCATTCTCCCCAAATGCCCCGCCTATCCAAGCTGTCCCATAACATTCCACAGAGTTCCATGTGCTATACGATAGGTCCTTGTTGCTTATCCATTTTTAATACAGCAGTGTGTACAGGCCTATCCCAAGCTCCCTAACTTTATCTGATTTTTAGAGTAGGTCCACTGATGGCAGATGCTCCTGCTTTTCTTCATCAAAGAATGTCTTATTTCACCACGGTACCTAGTGAGAAATCAGCAGTCATTTGAATCGCAGCTAATGAATCATTATCTGGCTGCTTTCCAGTGTTTTTCTTTAATTTTAGGCAGGTTCATTATGATATGTTTGGGCATCGATTTCTTTTGATTTATACTCTGGTATTTGCTAAGCTTCTTGAATCTTTGGGGCTGTGTCTCTCACCAGATTTGTTAAGTTTTCAGCCATTATTTCTTCAAACACTTTTTCTGTGGTGCACTTTCTCCTCTTCTTCTCAAAGACTGATGACCTGTCTTTTGATATTTTCTCAAGGGTCCCACAGGCACTCTTCAGTTTTTAATTTTTTTTCTCTCATTCCAATTGGATAATTTCTCTTGTCTTTGAGGTCACTGACTTTTGCTTCTGTTATTTCTATTCTGCCAGTGAGCTCACTCAGTGGGTTTTTTAAATAAACTTTTTATATAGAATGGTTTTAAATTTACCAAAAGAATTGTGAAGATAGTACTGTTTCACCTACACCTAATTTTGCCTATTATTAACATCTTTGCAATTAATAAATGGATATTGGTATACAGTTGCTACTAAAGTCTGTGCTATATTCAGATTGTCTTAATCTTCATCTTATTGTCCTTTTTATTTTCCAGAATCTCATTCAGGACCCACGTTACATTTAGTTGTCATGTCTCCTCAGGTTCTTACTGGCTACAACAGTTTCTCAGGCTTTCTTTTGGATGACCTTGACAGTTTTGAAGATAGATACAGTTAGATGTTTTGTAGAATGTCTTATATGGGAAATTGTCTGATGTCTCTCTCTCTTGATTAAAATTATGAGCTTTGGGGAAGAAGACTACAGACAAAAGGTCATTTTCATCATTTCGTCACATCATGTCAAGAGCGTATTCTATCAACATGGTGCATTACTGTGGATGTTAATTTTGTCTGGTTTCTCCACCATAAGCCAATTGTTTTCACCTATTTCACACTGTCTTCTTTGAAAGAAAGTCATTGTGCATAGCTCACACTGACAGAATGTGAGGTTATAATACCCCTCCTCAGAGCACAGAGAAATTACATAAATTATTTATGTAATCCAATGATGGATATATAAGTGGAATTCCGTGAGCTTTACATTTTGATTAATGTGTTTTGGGGGTTCTGAAATTTGTATTTAATTATTCTTTATATCTCACGTTTTTTGCTGAGACTTGCTATTCATTTCTAGAATTATTTCTTCTTGGAATACTTTTTAATGACTGTTTCACAGAGTCTTTCAGAAAATTCCAGTATATGTGTTGTCTTGGCATTGACTTCAGTAGATTTTCTTTCTCCACAGAACTGAAAATTCCCTAGCTCTTTATCTGCTGATAAATTTGGAGTTGCATGGTGGATATTTTAAATGGCACTCTGAAAGTGAAAGTGACAGTCGCTCAGTCATGTCCGACTCTTTGCGACTCCATGGACTATGCAGTCCATGGAATTCTCCAGGCCAGAATACTGGAGTGGGTAGCCTTTCCCTTCTCCAGGGGATCTTCCCAACTCAGTAATTAAACTGGGGTCTCCTGCATTGCTGGCAGATTCTTTACCAGCTGAGCCACAAGGGAAGCCCAAGAATACTGGAGTGGGTAGCCTATCCCTTCTTCAGGGGATCTTTCTAACCCAGGAATCAAACAGGGATCTCCTGCATTGCAGGCGAATTCTTTACCAACTGAACTATCAGGGAAGCCCCAGATGGCCCTTTGGTCACTTTAAATTCTATGGAGAATGTGTATTTTTTTAAGGCAGGTAATCAGTCCTCTTGGGTGCAGGCTGCAGGCTCCAAACAGCCTGGGGGCATTGGGTTCAGTGTCACTTTTGTTTAGCCTTTGCCGAGCTGTTAGAATCTGTCTCATATTTTTGCCCAGCTCCCCACTGCTAACAATGTTCCACTACTTTCTGATTCTCTGGGACTCCCTCTGGCTGAAAGGCGAGTGTTTAAGTTGCCTTGATCTGCTTTGTGTCTCAGCACTGACTTCTGGGGCCAAGGTGGTGGCCAGACAGACAGAAGGAGGGCAGCGGCCGCCCTGCCATTGGGGCCGCAGTTGGTCTGAGAGGAGGGACACCTCCCTTGGAGTCCCTGGCGACAGGTGGCCCTGCCACTGTGGCTGTTCCCGCTGCTGCCCTGGAGCACAGTCACCTAGTGCTGCGTTCAAGAGAATTGAGGAAAATAAATTAAAATGCGGTTTCCTCCCTCTGACCTGAAAACAGAAAGTTCTCTTTTCTGGTTTTCAAGCCAGAAGTAGAGTTCTTGTCCCGTTTCTAGCTTCTGTCCAGACTTCCGCGTGCTTAGAGTACTGGTCTCCTTCCCCATCCTGACTGCTGCCATTTACTCTGAGTCCTCAGCGCCACTCGGTGACTCTGTCTGGGTGCCACCGCAGGCTTCTGTGGTGGGGGCAGGATCCACACGTTCCGTCCTGCCTTGCCAGGGGTTTGTGCTAGGACTGGAGCATCCTGAACTGTCCTGCAGTGGGGTCCCGCCTTCTCTGTAAAGCCTTCCTGGGCACCGGCCCCACCCTAGAGCAAGGCTCCCCCCACCCCGTATCCGGCACACTGCGCATTCTGCTCAGTGACTTGTGGTCGTGGGGTTATGTGTGTGTCCCTTTTCTTGGCCCATCACCCAAAGTCAATGGCTGCATCTTTTCAGGCTTCTGTTCTCCATCTGGCCCACTTTTCTCAATATAAAACGTGCTCAGTTAAGTGCTTATTGGAAACACCTGATTCCCAGAGTGCCATGTGGGAAGCTGCTCACCAACCTGGGTCTCTCTGTCTGTCCATGGAGGAGCAGGAACCAGTGGAGTTCCTGGAGTTTATTGATTCTTAGAAACACTTGTCCCTCCCATGCCTCTGTGCCTTGACCCTGCAGGCTCCCCAAGAAGTTTCCCTATCCTTTCTGGGACTCAGATACAGCTTTGGAAGGGCATTGCCAATTCAAAGCCTCAGAAATTAGGCTTTTTTTCCCCTGGTCAACTGGAGAGCTTAAAGAGACTGATTACACTTCTTTTGAAGCTAATCACAGCAGAAGCTCTTCTTGGTAGCTTACTCAGAACAAGAAGTTCTGAGTAAGGACCTCTGAGGACCATGGGGAAGTGCCTGGAAAGCTCCCATGGCTGACCAGCCAGCAGTTCCACCACAGTCTGGCCAGGCCTCCGAAAGTAAAGATGCTCTGTGCTAAGCTCTACTCAGTATAATGGAATCAAGTAGAATCTTAATTCTAAACCCACCCAGACTCTTCCATGCTGAAAGTCAACCACTTCCCCTGAATTCCTAGGTGCAGGAAGGTGCCCTTCTGGGCCAGGACTGCAGCCTGGGTCCCGGCAGAGTCTCAGTTGTGTCACTGGGGTCATGTGGATGAGTGACCCGTGCGTTCTTCTGTCCACTTCAGGAGGCGTGTGAGGCCCTGCTGGACCAGTGCCTGCGCTACGTGCAGTCCCGCAGCCCCCAGAGGACCGCTGGCAGCCTCAGCGTGGGCTTTGCCCCGCTCTGCCCACCCTCCCAAGCCACCGCCTCTGGCCCCAGCCTCGTGATCGATGGGAGAAGTCTGGCCTACGCCCTCCAGAAGAACCTGGAGGACAAATTCCTTTTCCTCGCTAAGCAGTGCCGGTCTGTCCTCTGCTGTCGCTCAACCCCCCTGCAGAAGAGCATGGTGGTGAAACTGGTCAGGAGCAAGCTCAAGGCCATGACCCTGGCCATAGGCAAGTATCCAGGCCAGACAGCCTCCTCCTGTGCAGCTGCCTCCTCTTGAAGCATCTTGAATTTCCTACCCCTTCCATACTATACTCTAGGGTGGGAAAACGCGTTCTTGCTCTTTTTCCTATTTATAAAATCACACTCAGTGCAATAAAATTGGCAGTCTGTTCCAAATATAAAGCTTGGATTTGAAAGCCATAAAATACACTAGCAACAGATATAGCTACATATTATGAAGTCAGTAATTCAGTGTCAAATTAAAAAGCTAGAGCTTCTTACTGTCTCCAGGGAGACAGGAGAGTCCTGTCCTGTGGCTTTGGCCTCAGCAGAGGTCTGCACTCTAAGCCTGACCCCAGGCCAACTTAGGAAGAAGGCCCTTTGTAGGTGCTTCTCATGGCCGTGAGCCACCTGGGGTCCAACTTCATCACGTTTCGGAACCCAGAGACTCCATGGTGATCAGAATTCCCATCACTTCTTGTCTGCTGAACTTTGTTTCAAGTGTCACTCAGTTGTGTCCGACTCTTTGTGACCACATGGACTGTAGCCCGCCAGTGGACAGGCTCCTCTGTCCATGGGATTCTCCAGGCAAGAGTACTGGAGTGGGTTGTCATTTCCTTCTCCAGGGGATCTTCCCCACCCAGGCATCGAACCTGGGTCTTCTGCATTGGACAAGCTGATTCTTTACCATCTGAGCCACCTGGGAGATGATTTTGCTTCAAGACCAGCATCTAATTTTAAAACGTTCCTCCTAAGCTCTGAATAGTTGCTGAATTTTGCATCATTTCCTTAAGGACTGTGTGTCTGATGGTGGCTTTTCCTTGCAGACTGCTGGCCTGGCGAGCCTCCTGGGCTCCTCTCCAGTCTGCACCCGCACCCACCTGTCTCCTCACCTACTCTGATTGAAGTCCAGTCTCCAGGGAGGTTCAGGGATGTGGCAGCCCCACCTGCTGGGGAGAGCTGGGAGAGACTGCAGGTAGCCTAGGAAAGGGGCGGTCCCCAGGAGTCCCGATACCAAGGAGTTGGGTCTTCCTGCATATAGAACTCACACCTGAGTGAGAGCTTGCTCTGAAATGAAGCTTCCTCACCAAGCAGTAATAATTACCATATTTTCTACAAGAGGTCTGTGGTAGACCCCCACCTTGGTGATGTAGGAATTGCCACCCTGTCACCTCATCAGGACATTTGAGGCTGGTGATGGCCTTACCATGGTTGTCATGGAGATGGACCTGCACATCCCCAGGGCATGGTAAATGCTGAGGTGGGTGAGTGTGTGTTCACCCACAGCCATCTGGTTCCAGCTGAGATAAGACAGGCAGCTCTTCTAGGATGGCCCCTCTTCAGGCAGGCTGTCTCAGGACCACCTTTGCCCTCATGTGCCCAGACAGGCCTTTACGTCTCTCTGAGCAGGTGTTGGAGGCAGAAGCTGAGGAGTTTGAGTCCGGTTCTACACCCTCACCGGTAACTTTGCTCCTCTGTGCTCCAGCCTCAGCTGTAACATGAGGTCAGCATCCCCAGTGGGCCAGGTGTGAGACCCTGAACATGATACAGCACATTCTCACTGCCTGGTCAGGGCCAAGCTCACTCAGCCACCACATCACTGGTGTGTGGCATTCACTTAGGAAACTGGGGAAAGAAAAAGGCTGGTTAGAAAGAAAAAACAAAACAGAATCTCAAAAGGGAAAGGAAAGGTAAAGACCCATCAACTTTGAGCTCATTTCTTTCTATGAGTTAAGGCATGAATATGACCTAGACCTGGGCATCTAGCAGTTAATAATCCCGAGAGCATCATTGCCCACACATCTCATTTTGAATGGGACATTCTGGGAAGAGCAGCAGAGGTTATTGCTTCACAGAATTTCAGTTGGACAAATACTGACTTATTCTCCAGGTTGGGCCCTGTGCAGTAAAGAACAGAGGAATCACAGAGGAAAGACATCCATCTGAGTCACTCTGACTATATACTATAATTCTTACGTGTTTGAAATGGGGGAGGTATTCTGTGATGTGGGCCCTTCTGCCACCCTGTTCCAAGAACAGTCACTCTCACTGAATGATAATGACTTTAAGTCTCCGATTGTCTTTCCCCAAAGATGTTGAGAGCTCTGACCCTGTGCTCCTACACACTTTCTATCAGCAATTTGACTAAATACATAGATGATCTCCTTAATTACGTGCTTAGAGAGCCCAGGAGTGGGCACAGTAACTAACAAGCTAGCCAGACTTGAGTGTGCAAACAGAGTTCCACAGTTTGCTGGGCAGAATTTAACCTCCTTTGTGCAGTTTAGAAAACTACTCACAGGAGTATGAATGGAAGTAGCCTTGACTGCCATGTGACAAAGCCTAGAGTGGGTCAGGAAGTAACAGTGAAGGTGGTGATCCTATTCTGTGCTAGATGCCCCGTGTAGGGCTCTACTGGTGTCTGAGCCAGTAGCTTGGAACGTGTCCTAACTGGAAAGAGATGCTGGCTGCTGCTTTCTCAGATTCTTCCTGGTGTGGCTGATGGGTCCAAGCCTCCCACCAGGTCTGCTCTGACTGCATAACCCGGCTCCCCTGGGGCAGGGGCTGCACTGCCTCTTCCTCACTCCTCCCTAGGACCCTCCACAGTTCCCAGCTCACACCAGAGTCCTGGGAAGATCCACCAAGCCTGTTTAATCATGTACATCTCAGCTCATGATTCTCCCTGCCTGTGCTGTTCTAGGAGACGGAGCCAATGACGTCAGCATGATCCAGGTGGCAGATGTGGGCGTGGGAATCTCAGGCCAGGAAGGCATGCAGGTAAGGACAGGGGCTGTCCTGGGCAACCAAAGGGCTCCCACTGTGAGCCACGCTGGCCTCCCTGTGAGCCGTCCTGCAGAGCTGAAGGCTTGGATCTTAATGCAGCTGGTGCTCGCCTGCTGCTAAGCCGGCAGTAGACCAGGTGGCAGGCGGCTCTTCATGTTAGTGAAGCCATGCAGTGAATGTGCTTGTGAGTCTGTTTCTGTGGAAAGGTGACCTGGAGTGGGTTGTCTCTGCAAGGCATTTTTTATTGCTCCTGAACATCAGTGATACTGTGGGCTTTGCTATAGGACTGTTGTGTCTTGGTGTCACCATGAAGATGGAGGAAAGCTGTCCTCACTCGAGTGAAAATTCATCTCTGTGTTTTTCATTTGCCACTGTGTTGGTTTTCCACACATGATCCATATGATGAATAAATGGGTTCATTATAAATGTACTTCTTTGGGATGTAGCAGTTCTATATTTGATTAAGCTTGAATCACAGTATTTTTAACTTGGTGGAGACTTTGGGGAACAGTCTATCCAGTTGTCTTCTTTTAAAAATCAAGATGTTGTTCACTCTTTGGTCATCGGTTGTTCATTGATGTGTTCACCCTGTAACTAGCTTTTGAGCATATGTATGTGTCATGCTTGTGCAGGTTCATATTTTCTCACTTGACACTGAAATCACAGTTTGATGGAAAGTCCTGAGCCAGAAGCACAGTTGCTCCATTCCGGGCTCATCCTCAGCACATAACTCTCCTCCTGTGCCTCGTCTGACCTGGGTTGTGTTACTGTACATGTTTTCTTCCTCCATAAAACTGAAAATGGAACCCAGCTGGGACTCATCCTTGCCCCTCCTCCCAGTGACATCACATGCTGCTGCTGCTGCTGTCGCTTTAGTCGTGTCCAACTCTTTGCAACCCTATAGACGGCAGCCCACCAGGCTCCTCCATCCCTGGTGTTCTCCAGGCAAGAACACTGGAGTGGGTTGCCATTTCCTTCTCCAATGCATAAAAGTGAAAAGTGAAAGTGAAGTCGCTCAGTCGTGTCCAACTGCGACCCCATGGACTGCAGCCTACAAGGCTCCTCCGTCCATGGGATTTTCCAGGCAAGAGTACTGGAGTGGGTTGTCATTGCCTTCTCTGTGACATCACATGGGGGAGCTCAAAAGTGTCTATTGAATAAATAAGAAAAATAGTTAATTCCATCTGATTTTTTCAGCATGGCCTCCTTTGCACTCATTTCCTAGAATGAAAACCTGCCCAGGGCAGTGCTTGTAAACCACGCGTGCAGAGAAATGCAGCCAGTGAATCCACTTTGTATCAGGGTCTCTAAGATTGAGCATGCAAGTGAGGAAGGACATGAGCTGTGTCTACCGCAGGGCCTCAGGGCAGGAGCCAGAGGATTCAGTGAGCCATGAAGGAGGTGTGGAGATCAGCCAGACTGTAGGGGTCTTACTGAGACACAGCTTTAAGTAGACATGACTTCTGCATGGAGTGTTACTGGATGCTTCCGTATTTACTTGAAGCTATACTTCTTTATCGAGGACGCATTACGTAAAGTGACAGTAAGACTCGACACTTTCTCCTACTGTTCTAAGGACTCAGGTCCCTAGGGGGATGTGGCCCCATCTGCTTGTTAGTCAGTCCAGTAAGCAAGGGGACGTTGTGCGGAGCTCCCTGGAAGACACACTGTGTGGGGCGCTGTGGCTGTAGGGACCCAGAGAGTCCAAGCTGAGTGCCTGAAGAAAAGTGATGGTAATTGCAGCTCCCCAGCTCAGCCAGGGTGGAAAAGGTGTCCCAGGCAGGGGAACAGAAAGGACCAAGGAAATTCTGTCGCTCTGAGACACCCAGTCTTTGAGGAGTCATCTGGTCAACCATGTTTGTTGAGCACCCATGGGTCAAGTGCTGACTGGGAACCAGGACTGTGGGTGATCATAGCGTCTACCGTGCAGGGTCTCGTGGAATACTCAGAAAGGGAAGATAGAGAAGTATTCTAACTTACACCAGGGGTCATAATTGAGTTGTCGTGAGTGCTGTGAAAGAGCAACATGAGTTTCCCTGCTGAGGATGTGATCGGAGGCTCTGCACAGCTGGGAACACTGGGGAGGCCACCGTGATTGGGGGAGCGAGTGGTGTGTTCGGGGTGTGGAGGCGGGAAGCTGGACTAAAGGGTGGAGGAAGGGCCAGCGGGGCCTGGAAGGAGGGGCATACCAGCAGTTCTCAAGGTTGGGGCTGCTTCCCAAACACCCCCGGGGCTTCTCCTGAACTCTGACTCAGCATCAGCCCTTCAGTGTTTAGGACATTGAAGACAGGGACCACATGTGACAGTATGTCTCCAAGTCTGTGTCTGGCAACCGGAGGGTCTTAACACATGATTTTTGAGAGGATGAATTGTGGAATAAACAAAAGAAGAAAAGATGCACAAAACCCTTAAGGTTCCCACATGTTGACAGGAAGAGGTGTAAAGATACTGTTTGCTTTCAGATTCTTATTTTGGGTTCAGAAAGCAGACATTCTAAGGCTTCATTCTTTTCTGTCATGTGTAATGATATTACTCTGTTTCACAAATGGGACAGTATCATCACCTGCTCTTTTCTAAGTAATATTTAAGGGAAGCCTGTAAAATTTGAAAAGCAGACTTAAATGTTTGTATGGAATAACCTTCAAAGATAAGCAAAAATGTATCTTTGACATTTTCATGGATTTTTCCCCAAAATAATAAAATTCATTCACAAATAATGATGTATTCCAAGTTATTTTGGACACAGACGTTGTCATTAGGATGGCAGTGTCTGGCCCAGTTAGTTTAATTGTGCAGAATGTGGTGCTCAGTGAGGTAAAGGCAAGCTTCCTCCCCCGGGCTCTTTCCTGTCTGCAGAGGAAGCCTGCCGTCCATCCCACTGTCCTTTCAGGCCATGTCCAGTGCCCTACAGTGGGCATCCTGAGACTGGGCTGGTTGGCAGGCAGGGCAGCCATGGGCCTGGCCTTGCTCATCACCCGTGGCTCTTGAGGAGAATGACCCAGAGAACACCTCACAGGACAGCTGTCTGTCTGTCCCTGAGGCATACCTAAGGGGCAGCTTTGGTTCATCTTTGGGTTGGGATCCTAATATGATTTAGATGAATAAAACGTCAGAGAGTGGGAAAAAACAGGGAAACTTCATACATGTCCATATTTTTTTTAGTTTGCTTTAAAAAAGAAAAGCATTGGGAAAGCAAAAACTTAACAAATCCATCAATTACATATATTTGAAATCTTAAATATGTCCTCTAGAGCAGTATCCCTAAACTAGAGTATGGTCGATATTGGATATGTCTTAAATGCAAGCGTTCATCCTGGAGACAGTGGTGACAGCCAGCTCAGACTGGATTTCTGCATCCCCGTTGCACCTTGTGTTTGGGGGGAGTTAAGATGGACCTCAGGTGCAGTGAAGCAGCACCAACAACTGGCACTCTCTCCCTCTCAAGGCAGTGATGGCCAGTGACTTCGCGGTGCCCAAGTTCCGATATCTCGAGAGGCTCTTGATCGTTCACGGACACTGGTGCTATTCCCGGCTTGCCAACATGGTGCTGTACTTCTTCTACAAAAACACAGTATGTATTTGATGCCAGTGTCGAGGATTTTTGATGTGAAATCCATGAGATTCCCAGGACTGTTAACTGAACGTGGTCTGCAGGCCATCCCACAGTCTCCTGTTGGTTCCACCCCACTTGGCTTCTGTGGATTTTTCCCAGGTCTGGTCTGCCCTTCACCCTCAGTCTCAGAAGTCTTAACTCACTTGCCACTCTGAGCATAGAAACAGGTAGATCCAAGGAGGAAGTCCACTTGCAGCTTTATAATAAGTAGAGTGACCGTGGGGTCCAGGGGTTTGCATGAAGTCCTCAGTCAGTGAGTGATCGAAGCTCCTTTCTGCCTCCGCTCAGCCACCTCCAGTTTCCAGGCCCTTTACTGCTCTGTCCCTGTCTGTCTCAGGAGTTGTCTCCTGAGGCGACCACAGACAGGATGCTCTGATCGGTGCTGTCTCAAAGCACAGGGGTTCATCTGGTGAGTGGAAGTGTGGTTGGCAGTCCTGGGTCAGCATGAGAGGACTCAGCTGGGCTGTGACCCTGATGATAAGCAGGCTGTTGAGATTGCCCACCGTCCTCAAGAAGTCTTTCCTCATCCCCCTGGCCGCCATGAGTGTACATACGCCTATGGCTGTATTGTTGCTTCTGTGTTGATTGATCAACCACAGGCGTCATCACGTTTTACCATAGTTTCCTATTCAGGAAACTTCCGCGCTAGACACTGACACTCCTGTACAACTCTGCTACGCTCTACTACACACCTAGCCCGCTGCACTATCTCAATAAATACATAAATAAAATACTTTTGCTTATAAATCTAGGATTACCGAACCAGTCAATGAGGTAGTGAAATGGTAAAAATTTTATTGTGAGCTAAACTGATTTCATAGCAGTTGGTTTATTCAGATACAAATGGACTTTGATATAGCAATTATGACATTGAAGCTTTGGGCCCAGATTTAATGAAGTAGAAATAAAAGGCAAAAATCACGCCCACCCTGGGCCAGCAGAAGGGGGCTGCCACCCTCTGTGCTGGCAGGTAGACGCCCCTCAGGCCCGCTCATTCTGTACTCGACCTTTCAGTTAGGCTGTGCGCAGACCTGCTTGGTTCAAGGCAGTTCTGTTTCTTCAGGGACTCTGATTCAGGGCCCTGGTCTAGTTCCTGCTGACCCTAACATTTAATTCTTAGTTCCTTCACTACTGTGTCCTTGGCAGACAGCTGTGTGGCAGCAATAGCCTCCAGGATGGACCACATGGCCATCTTAGGGCCCTACCCTACTTGTGAGGTATAGACACTCTGCTGAGAACTTGCTGGATTGCTGCTTGTCCCTCTTGCCTCAGATAGGAGGCAAGGAGACAAAGTAAGTAAACTCTTGGGGTAGCTGACTCTTCAGAGTAGTCCCTGCTGGATCAGTAGCTCCAAAGTCAAGAGCATGGCTAATTTTATAGGTTAGGTCCTGGAAATTAATTCAGTTTGGGTTCTGCCTGGGACTCAGTCCATGCAGGACTGTGCTGTGCTGTCCCTGACCTCGTCAGATCCCCTTGCTACTGACTGCCTGGCATTGCCTCCCCAGCACCACCCACTCCTCCCCAGAGTTGCAAACTGAGGCTCCCAGCTCCCGAAGGGGTAGGTGGTGCTTTGAGTAAAGGTGAGTGGGGCTGGGCAGGCTGGAATCCCAGCCCCATTTCTCTCAGTCATTATCTGTGCAATCTAGAGCAAGTTATTTGCCTCCTTTGGATTTTGTTTTCTTTATCTGAAAACAAAACAGAACATAGGAATTGAACTCTGCTCTCTGTAATTCCTAACAAAAACTTCTCAGACTGAGGGGGAGGCATTCAATATTTCAGTTGCAGAAGAGACCCAGAGTGGCTACCGGAATGGACAGTGCCTCCTGTCTGCCACAGTGAATCTGCCCTCGGGAAAGGGGCAAGGAAGGAGAAGGGGGCCTCTTTTTATTCTGTGTCAGATGCAAGGCCTCTGTGAACAGGCACTTAATCTACTTGAGAAGTTCAGAAATAATCACTCTGCCTCCCAAATTGAGAAATTCATTTATTTTCAGAATAAGTTTGCCTGCCTTCCAGTAAGGAGTAGAGAAGGAAAGTTTCCATAGCAACAGTGGTTTGAGAAGGCTTTGGGTACTACATGAAAAAAAAAAAAGTCTCAATTATCTAAGTACTTTTTCTCCTTTTTGACTCCACTTGCTTACTGATGAGTCACTAGGCTGTACCTGAGGAAATAGAAGAGCCATAAGCAAGTGTGGGTGTGAAAAAACTTGAAAAAGCCAAGTTTGTCAATTTTCAGGGTGGAGGGGAAGAGTTGCATTAGGGCAAAGACTGAAACAAGGTTCGGAAGATCTAGGTCACTAGAGGTGTTACCAGTGTAGACTGTCTTTTTTTCCTGATCATTGGAACAAGCCATTTTTTAGGTTAAGAAACATCTCTGAGCTCTAGCTCAAAGAGGTTAAGTGACTGCCTCAAGGTCAGAAATGTGCACAGCAGCAGCTCCAGAACCCACCCCAAGGCCACTGTCTGCGATGTCCAGCAGAGAATTTTCTTCCAACGTGGCTCCTCCAGGCTAAGACCTCCGAGTGGTTGATCAAGATGGGTTTGTTACTCATTCAGTGACCACTGTCCAGTCATCTGACACCTTGGACCTTAGTTTCCTTTCCTCTAAATGGGGGGGAGCATGCTGGCCCTGCTTGAGCCTCAGACAAAGGGAATAGCTGTTCTCCTGACAGTAACAACCACAGATGATGCTGATGAGCATCTCAGCATGTAGGGAGCTCTTGTGAGTGCTTCAAGGTCATTAATTAGTCATTAATTCTCACCACAGCCCACAGCTGAGTACTGCTGGTGTGCCCATGTCATGGACAAGGTCACTGAGGCAGACAGTGGCTAAATTATCTGTGCTAGCTTGCATAGCTAGTAAGTGTCAGAATGCCTCACAGTTGCTAAGCTACCAGCCCCTGCCGCCACCCCCTGCCCCATATAGCATCAGGAGGTTCAGTGACCAAGTAATAGTGGGAAAAGGCTCACCAAGGTCGTCATGCTGGGCATGGGAGGAGGTTCCTCCACCTCTCTGGACCACGCTTTCCTGTTTGGGATAGCCGTAGGGACCAGCAGGAATGCCTGTAGCTCACCCCGACAGCAGGGTACCCGGCAGAGGCCATGGCTCAGTCAAAGTCGCGATCACCACCCTGCTTGTGTGTGTGTCCTCCCCTCCAACAGAGTCAGTAACTGTACACCGTCCTCATTAAAGAGAGGAAGGCAGCATCCAGGGTGTGGTCCCAGAGGAGCACAAGGAAAGAAGCCTGGCAGTGGGTGATGTACCCAGCTGGCCCTCTTGACGTGAGCCACCCTAGACTCTGCCAGAGCTTTATTTTGTTTTCTTATGATCTGTGACCCTTTGGCCACAAGACTGCATCCCTCTGAGGGCTGTTGGTGGGAATCCCCAGCTGCTGTTGCTGCCCTTTGGATGCTGGAGGGATGCAGGAGGAAAGGGAGAGACAGGGTACCAAGGTGAGAGCCGACTCTGGAGACAGTCTCTGCGCATAGATTCAGTCTTTCCAGCCAGACTCTGCGAGCCTCTTAGCCACCTGGGACAGGAGTCCATGGGACGGCTCTCAGCCCCCTGGGATGGGAGTCACGGGAGTCCGCCGGGCGACTTTTGGCCACCTGGGACGGGAATCACGGGAGCCCGCGGGCAGCTCTCGGGCCCCTGGGACGGGCGCCCGCGGGCAGCTGAGAACCGCCGTCCCACCCTTCCTTTGACCACAGATGTTCGTTGGCCTCCTGTTCTGGTTCCAGTTCTACTGTGGCTTCTCCGCGTCCGCCATGATTGACCAGTGGTACCTGATCTTCTTTAACCTGCTCTTCTCGTCACTCCCCCAGCTCGTGACTGGGGTGCTGGACAAGGACGTGCCGGCCGACATGCTGCTCGCCGAGCCGCAGCTCTACCGGAGCGGCCAGAACATGGAGGTGAGCCCTGGCCCGTGGACACCCTGGGCAGACAGAGCAGGGGAGATACGGTATGAGATCACTCAGGTGTGGAATCCACTTCTTAAAAATGATACAAATGCAGTTATTTACAAAACAGATTCACGGGTTTTGAAAACAAACTTTTGTTACCAAAGGAGAAATATGGCATGGAGGGGGAAATTGGGAGCTTGGGACCTTAATATACACACACCACTATATATAAAACAGATCACCAGCAAAGGCCTACTGTGTAGCACAGGGAATTCTACTTGGTGTTCTGTAATAACCTATGGGGGTGAAGAATCTGAAGAAGAATGTGTGTGTGTGTGTATAAAACAGAACTACTTTGCTGTACAACAAAGGTTCGCCTAGTCAAGGCTATGGTCTTTCCTGTGGTCATGTATGGATGTGAGAGTTGGACTGTGAAGAAGGCTGAGCACCGAAGAATTGATGCTTTTGAACTGTGGTGTTGGAGAAGACTCTTGAGAGTCCCTTGGACTGCAAGAAGATCCAACCAGTCCATTCTGAAGGAGATCAGCCCTGGGATGTCTTTGGAAGGAATGATGCTAAAGCTGAAACTCCAGTATTTTGGCCACCTCATGCGAAGAGTTGACTCATTGGAAAAGACTCTGATGCTGGGAGGGATTGGGGGCAGGAGGAGAAGGGGACAACAGAGGATGAGATGGCTGGATGGCATCACTGACTTGATGGATATGAGTCTGAGTGACCTCTGGAAGTTGGTGATGGACAGGGAGGCCTGGTGTACTGCGATTCATGGGATCACAAAGAGTTGGACACGACTGAGCGACTGATCTGATCTGATCTGATCTGACATCTGAAACTAACACGACATTGTGCAACACTGTACAACTATACTCCAATAAAATTTTTAAAATAAAATCTTCTCCAAAAAAAGGACACTGGGAGAGTTAAAACTCCAGAATCTGACCAGTGGGAGGAAAACAATGAATTCTGTCTACTTGACTACAGTGGATTTAAGTAGAAAGAGTTGATTGGCTGTGGTGGTATCAGAGGTGTATATATGGGCCCAAACTCATCAAAATATTTACGTTAAAAGCGTGTGTAGTTTCTATAATCAATTTACCTAAAGCTTAAAAAAAAGAAAGAAAAGACTTTTTTAAAACTATGCATGCATGTGTGCTAAGTTGTTACAGTCGTGTCCGACTCTTTGCAACATTATGGACTATATAACCTGCCAAGGTCTACAGGATTCTGTCCCTGAGATTCTGCAGGCAAAATACTAGAGTGGGTTGCCATGCCCTCTTCCAGGGGCTCTTCCCTCACCCAGGATCGAACCCACAGCTCTGTGTCTCCTGCACTGGCAGGTGGGTTCTTCACCACTAGAGCCGCCTGGGAAGCTCTTTTGAAAGTATACCAAGGTGAAAACTGTCTTTACACTAAGAGGTTCCAGGAGCCCAAGGAAAGCCCGTTTGGAATCCAAGTCCAAGGACATGGGGGATGACTGTAGGAAAAGCAGGGATTTTTCTGAAACATCCCCAAAAGAAATGTGATTTCCTTTGAATAGGGACTAATGAGAAGATAAACCCATAGGGAAACCCTAGGAAAACCAAGTGAACACAAACAGATAATGTAAAGACATGTTTCCATCAATACACTGTGTAGACTGGCATGCTGACTCCCAGCTGTCCCTGCTGGTCAGTAAAGAAAGCCACGTCAGTGCTTCTCTTGGGCTGATTGGAATTATACATGTGCCCAGGGAATAGAGCCCCACATCTCCCACAGTGGTCTCTAAATAATTCAGAACTGATTTACGGAAGTGCTGACTTCCCACTGGGCTTCCCAAGTGGTGCAGTGGTAAAGAATCCACCTGCCAACGCAGGAAACACAGGAGATAAGTGTTCAATCCTTGGGTGGAAAAGATCCCCTAAAGTCGGAACTGGCAACCCTCTCCAGTATTCGTGCCTGGAAAATTCCCTGGACAGAGGAGCCCGGAAGTCTGCAGTTCATGTGATGGCAAAGAGTCAGACACAGCTGAACAGACTTCCCATGGGCAGCCTGGGACGGGGGCTCCTGAGGGTCAGGTAGCTGAGGGTTTCTGCTCATCACCTGAGGGTCAGGTAGCTGAGGGTCTCTGCTCGTCACCTGGAGGCGCTTGTGTACTCAGCCAGGTCTCACCTCTTAGGTGAGTTTGTTCTGGGGACTAACAGGAAGGGGCTGCCTTTCCTCAGTGCTCGGTAAGCGCTCGTCTTGTCTGCTCTGAGTGTCCTGTGGGCCAGTGCTCGCTCTTGCAGCTCAGAACTCAGCAGGGTCAGATACAGACGTGGGCACCCAGACAAGGAAGACTTGATTAGTCCATTTCAAAGTCATTTTTGCCTTTTCTATGCAGCTATTGATTTTAACATTAGGAGACATCTGTGATTTAATGTTAAAGTAACTCATTTTTAAGAAACATTCTAGGGGGTCCACCAACAGAGGGAAGCAAAGCCCTGACAAAGTAGGACTCAGATTGGAGAGGCTGCCAGAATTTCATTCTCTAGTCCCTGGCTAGGGAAATTCCTCGTGGGATTTTAGAATGCATTTCCTCTTTTTCCTGTTGTAACGGGCCTTGCAGACCCAGATGCTGTCAGTGACTGACTCAGCCTCAAGGGCCCTTGTGGAGCCTTTCCATAGTATTTTTCCACCAGGTCCCAGCCCCTGGGACCTCCCTCTCCAAGGCCTGAGTTAGCAAATGTCCCTGGGGTGCCCAGCTTGTGCCTTCACGGCCCCCGGGGGATCTGGAAAACCATGTGAAGAGATGAGGCCGTCCTTGTAATCCTTGTGCTTGTTCTTGTGTCTCAGGAATATCGGCCTCGCACGTTCTGGCTGAACATGGCCGATGCTGCCTTCCAGAGCCTCGTGTGCTTTTTCATTCCCTACCTGGTAAGTTGGCCCCTGGCCAGACCTTTCCCGCCAGCTTCATCCAGTGATGCACAGACAGATGACCCCACTGTCTTTCAGGCCTACTACGACTCCGACACAGACATCTTCACCTGGGGCACCCCCATCACTGCCGTCGCCCTGTTCACGTTCCTCCTGCACCTGGGCATCGAGACCAAGACCTGGGTGAGAACCGTGGGACTGACCCAGAAGGGGGCTGGTCTGTGAGCCCTCACTGACGTGCCTAGTCCGTGAGCTTGAGCAGGGTTTTGCAAAGCCAGCCTCTCTGTGATGAGAACAAACCAGGTTCCCAGGCCAGCCACATGGACCCAAGCCTGGGTGGAGGGCAGCTCCGGCCCAAGCCCATGCCTATCCTGAGCAGCGCTGGGCTCCTGCCCACCCAAGCCCCTCCACCCAGCTCTGCTTAACCCTCCTTGCCTGGCCCCTAGCTTCCCTCGCCCAGCCTGTGTTCACACAGACCCACCCTGTTCCCACTGTGCCCTCTGAGAACACTGCCTGCTCTCGGAGGACCGGTGCACTTTTGTTGAAACAGAAGCCCTGTTTTTCTCTTTACCCCTCAGACTTGGCTCAACTGGACGGCTTGTGGCTTCAGTGTCATTTTATTTTTCACCGTGGCCTTGATTTATAACTCTTCCTGCGCAACATGCTACCCTCCCTCCAACCCCTACTGGACCATGCAGACGCTAATGGGCGACCCCGTGTTTTACTCCATTTGTCTGCTAGCGCCCGTGGCTGCTCTGCTGCCCAGGTAGGTGTCCGGGACAGCGGGCTTCAGGTCCCACATGGGCTCGGAAAACACTGTCTTTGCTGTGCTCTTGCACCATTCAATTCTCGGAAGCTCAAAGGCTTCGCAGCAGCAGTAGCTGACTGTGTTCTGTATGTTCTTTCCAGGTTGTTTTTCAAAGCCCTGCAGGGGACCCTTTTCCCTACCCCACTGCAGCTGGGACGCCAGTTAGCCAAGCAGTGCCCCGGGAAATTCAGGGCTCCCAGAGAGACCTCTGCTCAGGGGCACATCCCGGGAGAAGCAAGGACCAAGCCACCAGGACAGAGGAGTGTCAGCGTGGCGCGGTCCGTCTCCCGGGACTGCAGCTCACGGGTGTCTCGGGGCACGCGGCAGCCAGCCTGCTCCCCTGAGGCTGGCGGGGAGCCCAGCGCAGTGGACATGGGCGTGCCGTGGAGAGAGGGCACCCTGCTGGACAGCCAGCCCTCGCAGTCCTCCTCGCCAGGGCCAGTGGCCGTGGAGGGCTATCCGGGGGCTCCAGGATGAAACCTATGAGCGCCAGCCAGCCAGCCCCCCTGCCATCCGTCTTCCGTGTGCCGGGCCTCAGCTCCCTCAACTGGATGTCCTCACTCTCCCTGGTCAGCGGGCTGGGCAGCGTCCTGCAGCTCTCCCGGAGCGGTCTGCCCATGGACAAGCGTGATGGTGACTTCCTGCCCGGCTCTGTGTCGCCTGACCGGGACCTTTGTGGCTTGAGCGGGCAGACCACAGACTGCTTCTAGGACCCCCTTCCAAGAAGAAGTGCGGCTGGCAGTGCAGAGTGAAAACCTTGAAATGCTCTTTTTTTTTTTTGAAAGATGTTAATATTATTTATGTTTATTATTTGCACAGAGTCCTAGTGAGGTATATTTTATATGTTTCTGAGGCTGACACAGGAAATGAAAGGTACCGACAAAAGAAAGTTTATTTTTTAAAAATTTTAAGTATACTGAAAAGAAAAATAAGAGCTTTATCTTATATAAAAGTTTAAAGAAGAGTGACACTTGAAAAGGTGTGTTTATATTTATTTTTTCATCTCATTTTATTAAAGAAAATGTGGTCTGTTTGGTTTGCTTCAGTATGTGTGACCTTTGCTTTCCCTAAGTGTAAACGTGTATGAGCACAGTGAACCCCGGGGGGAGTGTGGATGGGGTGGGGGGAGATGACGGGCACACACGTGGCTTTGGCAGAGATCATCATTGTCTGTCTGTCAGTCCTACGGCTAGGAGGGTTGGATCTCTGCTTCACCAGGAAAAGGAAATTGAGAACTCTGGGATAGCAGACACACACAGAATTCATTCCAACATTCATTTCCTTGCAGGCATTTGGTAAAGATCACCTGTAGGTATTATAATTCATATGTAGGTTCTTGCCTGTTAAAATCATAATAAGCAATAAACAGCCTTCACTTTGCAAAGAGATCAAGTCCAGTTGCCACTTTTGTGTGATGTTATTAATATGTTACCTAATGTTACTAAAGACCTGTTCGTGTGCCCAATAGGCAGGCAGGCCAAACAAACCAAAATGTTGGAGTTCGGAGCAGAGAAATGTTTACTGCCAGACCAAGCAAAGAGATCGGGTGGATTGTGCTCAAAAATACTGTTAACACCCCTAAGGATTTCCACAAAACGTTCTTAAAGGCCATGTGAGGAAGGGGCATCTCAGGGCCTGTGATCAGCTGTGACAATTCCCTAATTGGTTGATGGTGATCCGTCCTTAGGTGCCAGGAAGTCTGGAGGCTCATGGTCATCAAGCAGTTCATTTCTTTCATCTGGTGGTGGTTCCAGCATCTGAAAAACTCAGGAAATATGCATCAGATACTATTATCTAGGTACTTCAGAGAACAGCTACAGCAGAGGATATGGGGAGGGGTCCATCCCAGGAAGACCCCGTAGGGTCCTGCTCTTTGCTGCACTACAGAACATGTTCTGAGTACTCTGGGACACTTCTTCATAGCAGGTTCTTTTAGATTCCATGAAGGAAACAGCTGGGTGACATGCAGGCTGCACACTGGGACATTGACACGGGCTATACCTGCACCAGGCATCAGCACCTACAAGGCACTTCCTGCCAAGAGGCTGGGCTTTTTACCTTTTTGTCTTATGAGTCACTACTGCCATCTCTCTAAACAGAGAAAAAGGGAAGGAAGAGATGATAAGAATTTGAGGCAGCTATGTAGTATTTCCTCTTCAGAATTTCCTCAGTATTTCCTTCAGTATTTCCTCTCTTTGGCTCTGCCAGCCATTGTGAGTTGCCTGCTTGCTCAGCTCTAGGGCATGAAGTGAGCAGAATGTGCTCCTGCTCAGGGCCCTGTGGAGCTTGTTCCCAGAGCAGCGGTGTGTGAAGATTGGGGGATCTCAGGACTATGCAGTTTCTGAGCATAGCATGCCAGGTAGAATGGCATTTGCAGTGTATGTGGTTCATTGTACAAGGCAGAAAACATGCCTCATCTGCTCAATGAAAGGAAGACAGCTCATCTGCAAGGCCAGAGAAGTGGGCCCCCAGGCAACTGGACACCCAATTCAGACCTCGGGTTTCCCCTTCCTTCTGGTGCTCAGCTCTCTGAGGTCAGCGCAATCCCAAGGCTGGCTCTGTTCCTGGTGATGACATAGCTAGAACCATCCCAGGACAAGTGGTCACATCATGTTCCAGAGAGGAGAGGGCGTCCCTCTCCACATACTGAGCAGATGTGGTTTTCTGGACCTCTCCCGGGTTGCAGGACGGCCTTAAGCCAGTTACTGGCAAATTGTGGGGAATGTCGTGATGGGCTCCAGGCTGGAGCTAGGAGAGAGGTCAGCTTCCCTCCAACTACCAGGGTTGCATATGTGGATACTCAGTAATATCTGAGTCTGTTAGAGGGGCAAGAGAGGAGAGGAAGGGGAGGGATTTCAGCAGCCATCAATGCCCAGGACTGAAGGTGATCCCATTTCACCCATCCTCACCCCCATGCCTGAGGTTACTTCATCTGTTTTTGGAGCAATACATATGAAAAGAATTTCCTTGGGAAGGTGCTCAACTCTAGTTTCCTCAATTAAGGATTGTTAGTACAGAGTACAAGAAGAACTGAAGTTAAATCGCTTAATCATGTCCAACTCTTTGCAACCCCATGGACTGAAGCCTACCAGGCTCCCCCATCCATGGGACTTTCCAGGCAAAAGGACTGGAATGGGTTGCCATTTCCTTCCCCAGGGGATCTTCCCGACCCAGGGATCGAACCTGGGTCTCCTGCATTGTAGACACACTCTTTACTGTCTGAGCCACCAGTATCTGAGAGTTCAAACATCTTAACTTCCAGACTTCCCTGCCCTCACAATTGCCTTCTTTCCAAAGACATCTTAATGTGACTTCTCTGGTGGCGCAGTGGATAAGAATCATCTGTGATGCAGGGGACACGGGTTTGATCCCTAGTCTGAGAAGATGCCACAAGCTGCAGAGCAACTGAAAGTATGCACAACTGCCTGAAGCCTGTGTGCCCAGAGCCTGTGCTTCGCCACAACAGAAGGCACCACAGTGAGAAGCCAGCACCCCGAAACAAAGAGCTGCCCTGCTAGCTGCAACTAGAGGAAGTCCCCACAAAGCAGCAAAGAGCCAGCACAGCCAAAAATAAAGACGTTTTACCTCCATAGATACTTCCTCCTGGGAAATGGAATGATCCAGAAAGACAGTGTGTGATTATGCCTATCAAGGCCATTTCAGAGAAAAAAAGCATCATAAAGGGCATTGGCTGTTAACTGCCCAAAGGATAAGGAGTGTTTCTGCTGCTGCTGCTGCTAAGTCACGTCAGTCGTGTCCAACTCTGTGTGACCCCACAGGCGGCAGCCCACCAGGCTCTTCCTTCCGTCCCTGGGATTCTCCAGGCAAGAACACTGGAGTGGGTTGCCATTTCCTTCTCCAGTGCATGAAAGTGAAAAGTGAAAGTGAAGTTGCTCAGTCGTGTCTGACTCTTCGCGACCCCATGGACTGGAGCCTACCAGGCTCCTCCATCCATGGGATTTTCCAGGCAAGAGTACTAGAGTGGGGTGCCATTGCCTTCTCCAAGGAGTGTTTCTAGAAGCTTACAATAATACATCACAAATAGCTAAGTTTGATCTCAAATAATCATCCTGGAGATGAACTCCATGATTATCTCAAAAGAGCCCTGGGAGGACTCCGCTGGTGGTCCAGTGGTTACGAATATGCCTACTAATGCAGGAGACCTGGGTTCCATCCCTGATCGGGGGAGGTCCCACATGCTTCAGAGCAACTAAGCCCATGCATCACAGCTCCTGAGCCTGTGCTCTGGAGCCCTTGTGCCACAACTACTGAGCCCATGTGCTGCAACTACCGGAGCCTGCGCACCTCAAACCTGTGCTCTGCAAAAGAGAAGCCACCACAATGAGAAGCCTGTGTGCTCAACGGAGAGTAGCCCCTGCTTGTCGCACATGAAGAAAACCCACGGGCAGCAATGAAGACCCAGTGCAGCCAGAAATAAATAAATTAATAAGTAAAGCTAAGCTAAGTCACTTCAGTCGTGTCTGACTCTGTGCGACCCCATAGACGGCAGCCCACCAGGCTCCCCCATCCCTGGGATTCTCCAGGTAAGAACACTGGAGGGGGTTGCCATTTCCTTGTCCAATGCATGAAAGTGAAAAGTGAAAGTGAAGTCACTCAGTCATGTCCGACTCTTAGCGACCCCATGGACTGCAGCCTACCAGGCTCCTCTGTCCATGGGATTTTCCAGGCAGGAGTACTGGAGTGGGGTGCCATTGCCTTCACCAAATAAGTAGAGTCCTAGGAAATACATGTCATGTCACCCAATCCTATTTACAAATCCAAAATAAGGAGGCTGCCTCTGCTCTTGGTGACAAAATGGCTGGACCAAGTATTTGACGTTGTCCTGTCGGGCTCTGTGACCCCTTGGACTGTAGCCCGCCAGGCTCCTCCATGGGGGAGTCCATGGGGATTCTCCAGGCAAGAATATTAGAGTTGCTATGCCTTCCTCTAGGGGATCCTCCCAACTCAGGGGTCAAACCCAGGTCTCTTGCACTGCAGGCAGATTCTTTACTGTCTGAGCCAAACCAATTTTAAGTTCTTGGAGGTCAGATCTTATGTCATTCTCACCTTACACCCTCAACACTAGCACAGAACCTAACTCTTAGAATGCACTCAAGAAATGTTTGATGACTCCAACTTCTAACGTTTATGCTAAAACACTAAAGGCATTCCTTTAGAAGGTTAGAAACAAAGGAAAGTTTCTTGTTATAATCCAGTATTATTTAATATTTCCTGGAATTTTGAGGTAATGCAATAAGATATGAACTTTTAAAAAGAATGAATATTGGAATTAGAGGCCAAATTATCACTCCTTACACATACTGCAACTGTGCACCTCAGATGCAAGTTGAACCCACCGGCCAGGACTTGAACCCAGCCAAAACCGAGACTGGGACTTCAACCCACTGTTTGTGTTGAAATCACCCACCTGGTCTCAGGACTTCCTGAAGCTCAGGTTCTTTAATGTCTCACTGCAGAAAGAATTCAGTGAAACACAAAGTGATAGGTAAGAAGTGGATTTATTTGAAAAGATACACATTCCATCGCAAAAGGTGAAAATGGCCTTGGGAGAAATAAACTTCTCAGACAGAGAGTGGGCCATCTCAGAAGAAAAAGACCCCAAAATATGGAGTGATTAATTTTTATGGGGTGGTTAATTCCATAGGCTGAGTAGGAGGATTATTCCAACTAATTGGGGGAAGAGGCAGAAATTTCCAGGAATTGAGCCACTGCACACTTTGTGACATTTTATGGTCAGCCTGGAAATTGTCATAGTGTCAGTGAGTGTGTCATTTAGCTGATGTGTTACAGTGAATGTATAGTGAGGCTCAGAGTCCACTGGACCTTGAATCTTCCACCATCTTGGACCTAGTTAGTTCTAA
This sequence comes from Tragelaphus eurycerus, assembly GCA_935064755.1. Taxonomy (NCBI): domain Eukaryota; kingdom Metazoa; phylum Chordata; class Mammalia; order Artiodactyla; family Bovidae; genus Tragelaphus; species Tragelaphus eurycerus. Next base: position 5,506,984 of record CAKXYN010000112.1, read on the forward strand.
CTAGTTAATTTCCTCAATGTCATTCCTTTAAAGGTTGTACCCTGCCCCCTTCCCTCGTCTTCCATCTCCCTCTCAGAAATTTTACTTCCATATTCTTGTGGGAAGTAGAGGGTTAACAGTCTATCTTCTGTAACTACTTCAAGTCTGACTAGTACATCAATCCTACTGGTCAGGGAGTAAAAATCCCTGGATGCCTGATCTAGGGGTCCCAGGGCAAGACAGCTACTTGTTTTAGGTCTATGTGGGCTGGAATCCTTTCATAACCATCTTAATATGCAACTGTTACAACTGTTTCCTTAGCCTGCTTATGAATCTTCTTGATGATGAAGCACTTTTTGTAACAGCATCAGAGTACAAAAATAGCTATCAATAAACCACAAAAGACTTAAAAGATAGAGCTAAATACCTGATTACAGTATAATCTATAAAAGAAACTGTTGTAATAACCAGAATTATGAATGATTACATTTAAATTAACACACCCAATAATCCTAGTTAAATGTATTTCTTTGAGAGGCAATGGCACCCCACCCCAGTACTCTTCCCTGGAAAATCCCATGGACGGAGGAGCCTGGTGGGCTCCAGTCCATGGGGTCGCTAAGAGTCGGACACAACTGAGCGACTTCACTTTCACTTTTCACTTTCATGCATTGGAGAAGGAAATGGCAACCCACTCCAGGATTCTTGCCTGGAGAATCCCGGGGACAGAGGAGCCTGGTGGGCTGCCGTCTATGGGATCGCACAGAGTCGGACATGACTGAAGCGACTCAGCAGCAGCAGCAGCACCAGGAGCTCTCTAAAGCATCCCAAAGTTAGCTGAAAATCTAAAGAACTTTGATTAAGATTCGATATTTGGGAAGTTTGTCAAAAAGTTTTCAAAAACTTGGTTAAATAAGATCATAAGTCACTATGAAAAATACTTATTTTTTAGCCAAAGTTAGAAGAGCTCTCAAAAGCAAATACAGACAACTTAAATTAACATAGTCTCTTATCAAAAACAGCATTTCAAGAGAACTTTGGAGAAACCAAATACAGTTTTGCCCCAGCTCTGTCCCAACAAAATCCATCTGCCCATCTAAATTTAATCCAATCTTAGAAAATCCAGATCATGCACAATTCTTTTTTCACTATTTCTCTTATTCCTCACACCTTCTTTTATTGAAAACATACATTTTGCTATCCTTACATGCTTATTTCACATGAAGCTACTTTTCTGGATGACAAATTTGCAATAGGAATAAAAAACTTGACCTTCAGTAAACCTAGATACAGCAGAAGTATTACACTTAACATTATTCATGTTCAGTTGCTCAATTGTGTCCAACTCTTTGCGACCCCATGAACCCATGCCAGACTTCCTCTCCTTCACCATCTCCCAGAGCTTGCTCAAACTCATGTCTGTTGAGTCAGTGATGCCATCCAACCATATTATCCTCTCTTGTCCCCTTCTCCTCCTGCTTTCAATCTTGCCCAGCATCAGGGACTTTTCTAAAGACTCAGTTCTTCACATCAGGTGGCCAAAGTATTGGAGCTTCAGCTTTAGCATCTGTCCTTCCAATGAATATTTAGGACTGATTTCCTTCAGGATTGACTGGTTGGATCTCCTTGCAGTCTGAGGGTTTCTCAAGAGTCTTTTCCAACACCACAGCTCAAAAGCATCAATTCTTTGGTGTTCAGCCTTCCTTGTGGTCCAACTCTAACATGCATACAAGACTACTGGAAAAGCCATAGCTTTGACTAGACAGACTTTTATCAGCAAAGTAATGTCTCTGCTTTTTTATACACTGTCTGGATTTATCATAGTTTTCTCCCAAAGAGCGCGTCTTTTAATTTTGTGGCTGCAGTTACCATCTGCAGTGATTTTGGAGCCCAAGCAAATAAAGCCTGTCACTGTTTCCATTGTTTCCCCATCTATTTGCCATGAAGTGATGGGACTAGTCTATGCTAAAAGCCTTTGACTGCGTGGATCACAATGAACTGTGGAGAATTCTTAAAGAGATGGGAATACCAGACCACTTTATCTGCCTCCTAAGAAACCTTTATGCAGGTCAAGAAACAACAGTTAGAACCGGACATGGAACAATGGACTGCACACTTAACATTGATATTATGTAAAAATGTTAATCAAACTACCAATCTTAACTGCTGCTGCTGCTAAGTCGCTTCAGTCGTGTCCGACTCTGTGCGATCCCATACATGGCAGCCAACTAGGCTCCGTCCCTGGGATTCCCCAGGCAAGAACACTGGAGTGGGTTGCCATTTCCTTCTCCAATGCATGAAAGTGAAAAGGGAAAGTGAAGTTGCTTAGTCGTGTCTGACTCCCAGTGACCCCATGGACTGGAGCCCACCAGGCTCCTCCGTCCATGGGATTTTCCAGGCAAGAGTACTGGGGTGGGGTGCCATTGCCTTCCCCCTACCAATCTTAAGCTGGCTTTAATATCGTTGTCAGTTCAGTACTGAGTATTTCCCAGATCTCATGAACCTGACGTTCATTTTGGCTGGTTTCCTTTACATTTATGAGTATTTTTGTAATATAAGCATTTAACTTTAAATGCAATTAAATAAAGCTATTTTATCAATTTTGACCATTCAATGTTACAGTAATCCAAGTCTATACCCCAACCAATAACGCTGAAGAAGCTGAAGTTGAACGGTTCTATGAAGACCTACAAGACCTTTTAGAACTAACACCCAAAAAAGATGTCCTTTTCATTATAGGGGACTGGAATGCAAAAGTAGGAAGTCAAGAAACACCTGGAGTAACAGACAGATTTGGCCTGGAATACAGAATGAAGCAGGGCAAAGACTAATAGAGTTTTGCCAAGAAAATGCACTAGTCATAACAAACACCCTCTTCCAACAACACAAGAGAAGACTATACATGGACATCACCAGATGGTCAACACCGAAATCAGATCGATTATATTCTTTGCAGCCAAAGATGGAGAAGCTCTATACAGTCAGCAAGAACAAGACCAGGGGCTGACTGTGGCTCAGACCATGAACTCCTTATTGCCAAATTCAGACTTATATTGAAGAAAGTAGGGAAAACCACTAGACCATTCAGGTATGACCTAAATCAAATCCCTTATGATTATACAGTGGAAGTGAGAAATAGATTTAAGGGCCTAGATCTGATAGATAGAGTGCCTGATGAACTATGGAATGAGGTTCGTGACATTGTACAGGAGACAGGGATCAAGACCATCCCCATGGAAAAGAAATGCAAAAAAGCAAAATGGCTGTCTGGGGAGGCCTTACAAATAGCTGTGAAAAGAAGAGAAGTGAAAAGCGAAGGAGAAAAGGAAAGACATAAACATTTGAATGCAGAGTTTTAAAGAATAGCAAGAAGAGATAAGAAAGCCTTCTTCAGTGATCAATGCAAAGAAATAGAGGAAAACAACAGAATGGGAAAGACTAGGGATCTCTTCAAGAAAATCAGAGATACCAAAGGAACATTTCATGCAAAGATGGGCTCGATAAAGGACAGAAATGGTATGGACCTAACAGAAGCAGAAGATATTAAGAAGAGGTGGCAAGAAGGCACAGAAGAACTGTACAAAAAAGATCTACACGACCCAGATAATCACAATGGTGTGATCACTGATCTAGAGCCAGACAGCCTGGAATGTGAAGTCAAGTGGGCCTTAGAAAGCATCACTACGAACAAAGCGAGTGGAGGTGATGGAATTCCAGTTGAGCTATTCCAAATCCTGAAAGATGATGCTGTGAAAGTGCTGCACTCAATATGCCAGCAAATTTGGAAAACTCAGCAGTGGCCACAGGACTGGAAAAGGTCAGTTTTCATCCCAATCCCAAAGAAAGGCAATGCCAAAGAATGCTCAAACTACTGCACAATTGCACTCATCTCACACGCTAGTAAAGTAATGCACAAAATTCTCCAAGCCAGGCTTCAGCAATATGTGAACCGTGAACTTCCTGATGTGCAAGCTGGTTTTAGAAAAGGCAGAGGAACAAGAGATCAAATTGCCAACATCTGCTGGATCATGGAAAAAGCAAGAGAGTTCCAGAAAAGCATCTATTTCTGCTTTATTGACTATACCAAAGCCTTTGACTGTGTAGATCACAATAAACTGTGGAAAATTCTGAGAGAGATGGGAATACCAGATCACCTGATCTGCCTCTTGAGAAATTTGTATGCAGGTCAGGAAGCAACAGTTAGAACTGGTCATGGAACAGCAGACTGGTTCCAAATAGGAAAAGGAGTTCATCAAGGCTGCATATTGTCACCCTGTTTATTTAACTTATATGCAGAGTACATCATGAGAAACGCTGAACTGGAAGAAACACAAGTTGGAATCAAGATTGCCAGGAGAAATATCAATAACCTGAGATATGCAGATGACATCACCTGTACGGCAGAAAGTGAAGAGGAACTCAAAAGCCTCTTGATGAAAGTGAAAGTGGAGAGTGAAAAGGTTGGCTTAAAGCTCAACATTCAGAAAACGAAGATCATGGCATCTGGTCCTATCACTACATGGGAAATAGATGGGGAAACAGTGGAAACAGTGTCAGACTTTATTTGGGGGGGGGGGCTCCAGAATCACTGCAGATGGTGACTGCAGCCATGAAGTTGAAAGATGCTTGCTCCTTGGAAGGAAAGTTATGACCAACCTAGATAGCATATTCAAAAGCAGAGACATTACTTTGCCAACAAAGGTTCGCCTAGTCAAGGCTATGGTCTTTCCTGTGGTCATGTATGGATGTGAGAGCTGGACTGTGAAGAAGGCTGAGTGCCGAAGAATTGATGCTTTTGAACTGTGGTGTTGGAGAAGACTCTTGAGAGTCCCTTGGACTGCAAGGAGATCCAACCAGTCCATTCTGAAGGAGATCAGCCCTGAGATTTCTTTGGAAGGAATGATGCTAAAGCTGAAACTCCAGTATTTTGGCCACCTCATGCGAAGAGTTGACTCATTGGAGAAGACTCTGATGCTGGGAGGATTGGGGGCAGGAGGAGAAGGGGACGACAGAGGATGAGATGGCTGGATGGCATCACTGACTCGATGGATGTGAGTCTGAGTGACCTCTGGGAGTTGGTGATGGACAGGGAGGCCTGGTGTGCTGCGATTCATGGGGTCACAAAGAGTTGGACACGACTGAGTGACTGATCTGATCTTATCTGATCTGATCAATTTTGACAATACCATAATCTATAACACATATACAAATAAGTACAAATAAAGACCTCATTATCTACCCTACAGCTCAGTCAGTAACGAATCTGTCTGCAACGCAGGAGACCTGGATTCGATTCCTGGGTTGGGAAGATTCCCTGGAGAAGGAAATGGCAACCCACTACAGTATTATTGCCTGGTGAATCCCATGGCAGAGGAACCTAGCAGGCTACAGTTCATGGGGTCACAAGAGTCGGACATGACTTAGTGACTAAACCAAACGAAACCAAACTAAAGACCTCATTACTCCCATCTCAAAATTTCAGCCTTGAGTCATGTACAAAAATCTAAAACCCATCAGTTACAAAAGAGATTGCATTCAAATTGGGCAGATGGAACAAGTCAAGGTCACCTAAGTTGACTAAACTCTTTTTATCAATGTTTACAGAAAAGATACTTGAGATTTCTATTTATCCTTGACAAGTCAAATTCTAAACTACTTTCGTCTCCTTTTCAAAATTTGTATTTTAAAATATGATTGAGATAAAGTTTCCTGTAGAAGACCAGGTAGAACATTTGTGTCTCAAATACACAGGCAAATCCTCCTAGGATGACTTTTGTACGCTTACGGCCAGAAAAATAAAATTTTTCTTTTCTTTTTTTTTTCCCCCTCAAACAATTAGGTTACCAACTCAGCAATATCAAATGACTGACACATTCATTAATTTATATCGTAATGTTTTATGGCTTCCCCTCTAAATTTTTATCAGGCTTGAAATATCAGCTATGGTTAATTTAGTTACATTAGGCACTTCCCATTTTGGTAACCTATTTACAAACACTTTTGAGCATCTTACCTGCTTTAAGAAATATCTGCTTTATATTTAAATACTCTGTAGCCCTTTTAAATTTAATAAACACCACCTGGATATCTCTGGCCAGGTCCAGAACCTTGATATTCCATACTTCAGAGTGTACTAAAGCTTCCATTTCAGCTCCAGATTTAATTTGTTGCTTTCCACTTTCTGTTAGAGTCACTTGGTGGTGAGAATGTTTTCCTTGACCTTTAAGAAACAGAGTGGCCCCTAACTTAGTTAATAAATCTCTTCCCCTTAAAGGGGTGGGACAATCAGACACAAAGACAAAGGAATGTAAAAACAGCTAGCCTATTACTGAAAACTGAATAAGCCAATTGAAACAAATCCCCAGTCCTGGAGTATATGGCCCAGAGAGGGTATTGGTCAGGACTGATGTGGCCTGACCCATTTCAGACCCAAGGCTGAGGTGATGCTATCCAAGAGTTACTCTTATGTAAAAATCCACTGTACAATTTGGTCAAGATTTGCACCTAGAATTTTAGATGATATCCCTTCCAAGGTAATCTCTTAACCAGATGTTACTGTCTGAAAAATTGCCACAAAGGAATGATGCAGAAGGTACTCTCTGTGGTGTCACCAATGAGCAGAAGCTGGCCTAGCTGCAAATTCAGGAATAAAGGGTCAGCACTTGTCAATAAAAAGTATATCTTGGCAGCCATACAGGTCTTCTGGGTTTAAGAAAAGAAAGAAGAAAATGAAACAGGAATAAATATAGAATTTAAGAGGGAAAACCCTAAGAGTCAAGGAGAAGAGTATAGATTATCAAATCCTGCAGCAACAAGGCTGTCCAGGACCTGCTGTGGGATGTACTCAAGCACAGCCATTCCATACATCTTTCTACAGCAAACCTTGCCAATTGCCATCTTTCCTCTGCTCAGTATCTAGGTTTCCAGTCAGAGGCCAAAGCATTTGGGGTTGACCAGTGCATCAAAAATGGGCAAACCCTGGAAGAGCATCCTCCACGGTACACCTGGTTCTTGGTGTCCCATTAGCCTTTCTAGGACCAAGACCTAACTCTCAACATTTTCTTACCTTACCACTGTCCCTTCGTGGTTGCCAGCTGAAACCATGCACCTCAGATGGGGCTTGAACCCATGGGTTTGGACTCAAATTTGGCTGTGACTCAGACTGGGACTTGAATTCACTATATTTTCACTGAAATCACACACCTAGTCTCAGGACTTATTGAAGTTCAGGTTCTTTATGTCTTTTGGCAGAAAGAATTCAGTGAGACACGGAGTGATAGGTAAGAAGTGGATTTTTTAGAGAGAAATACATTCCATACACAGAATGCAGCTTGTATCAAAAGATGATGGTGCCCCTGGAAGAAACACACTCCCCAGACAGAGTGTGGGCCATCTCAGAAGGCAAGAGCCCCCCAAATATGATTTGGTTAGTGTTTATGGGCTGGGTAATCTCATAGGTTAGTGGGAAGAGTACTCCAACTAGTTTAGAAAAGAGGCAGGGATTTCCAGGAATTGGGCCACTGCCCACTTTTTTATCTTTTATGATCAACCTCAGCAATATCCAGGCATCTGTGATTGTGTCCTTAGCTTATGGTAACGTATTACAGTGAATGTATAACAAGGCTTAAGGTCTGCTGCTGCTAAGTTGCTTCAGTTGTGTCTGACTCTGTGACCCCATAGATGGCAGTCCACCAGGCTCCCCTGTCCCTGGGATTCTCCAGGCAAGAACACTGGAGTGGGTTGCCATTTCCCTCTCCAATGCATGAAAGTAAAAAGTGAAAAGGAAGTCACTCAGTCATGCCTGACTCTTAGCGATCCCATGGACTGTAGCCCACCAGGCTCCTCTGTCCATGGGATTTTCCAGGCAAGAGTACTGGGGTGGGGTGCCATTGCCTTCTCCGACTATTGGAAGTTAAATCTTTTCCCCTCCTGGATCTAGTTTATTCTAACCAGTTTTTATCATGACCTATGGCTGTGTCATTCTTTTAAGGGTTGGGCTCTGCCCCTCCCTCCTGTTTCAATATGGCTGTATGCCCCCAAAATTCAAATGAATGAACTAGAAGGTTCTCAGGACTAATAAGAGAAAGCAATACATGGACTAACTATGAGGAGAAAGTTAGTTCAGTCACTCAGTTGTGTCTGACTTTTTGTGACCCCGTGGACTGCATGCAGCATGCCAGGCTTCCCTGTCCATCACCCACACCCAGAGCTTGCTCAAACTCATGTCCATTGACTTGGGGATGCCATCCAACCATCTTGCCCTCTGTCATCCCCTTCTCTTCCTGCCTTCAATCTTTCCCAGCATCAGGGTCTTTTCCAATGAGTCAGTTCTTCACATCACCTTGAGGAGGAGAAAAAAAAACCTCACTTTTCTATAGAACAAAATGAGGGAAAGGAAAAGTTCTCATTGACCAATACAACACTAACACGAACAAAAATTTAAATGTCTAAGAATATTCCCAATAAGTATAAAGACAATCTACTAGAGCTTAGGAAGACATTAATCAAAGTTTTAACTATGAAGATTTGCCTCATTTCTAGGTTAGAAAACCAAGGATCATAAAAGTATTGCATTTCAAACACAATTCACACAGCTTTTAAAAATGTTTAGTGTTTTTGATTTCTTTTCCTTGTTTAGGTATTTTTGAAACTAATGTGAGAAACACACTCACCGGCCCCAAACCAAGGGATGGACTCAGAGACACGAAGCACAATGAAAGCAAGACTTTAATGACAGTCTTTTCAAGATTTGGTGTCTGGCGGGCACAACCTAGGCACGCCCAGGTTGGGTACAACAAGCCATTTATCCCCTAACATGCAGGTCCCTCCCCTCGGTTCCTCATTGGCTGAGTACTATGGGGTGTACAATCTTTCCGAACATTGCCTAAGTTTCATTATTTCCTTATAAGGTATCCTTTTTTCTCCCTTCCCAACCTACATCTACATTTTTCAACAAAGACTTTCTTGCTGGTTTATTCCTTCCCTCAAGATCCTGTTTGTTTAGGGACCCTCCTGGTGCATGAACTGGGTCACATATACAAGTTGTTAGGCAAGTTTAGAGTCTAAGGACTTTAGGACACAGGCCATGGCTGGAGTCTTGTCTCTTTAGGATCCAGTCTGATCTCCCTCTCCCAACCTCAACTTTATCTAGAGTCCAGGCCTCAATTTTATCTAGAGTCCAGGCTTCAACTTTGTCTAGAAAATGGACCACTTCAAGTTTCTATTTCTTACAATTAATAGAATGGATCTAGAGTTTTTCAGGGAAAAATATCAAAGAATATTCTACAAAATAAAAGTAATGGAGGGAACAAATAGTAAAATATAAAGTGCTGATATTTAAAATAGTGTAAAAGTAATTCAGAAAAATGTACATAAACAGAACTGACTAGAAATGACAGAAATGTACCCTGTTATATGCAATAAGTTAATGGATGGTTTAAGAAAGGATCAATAATCAATGAGAAAGAGAAATGGATGCTAAGTCTCACTGGTAAGGGGTCAACAATGTGGAAAAATAATTTATTCTTATGTCCATATCAATAAATTCCATATCCATTTAAAATTGTGAGGTCAAACCATGGTAAACTTGGAAGGAACTTAAATCACCCATCCTCAGACTTCTGAAGAGAGAGCCCTTGGACACGTGTGGCAGGTCCTGGGGTCTTGCCTGCCCTGTGGTGAGGGCACTTGCCAGCTTCCTTTTCCCGTAGGCCCGCTGAGCCTCAGCAGAGCCCCACACAGCTCCTTTCTCAGCCTTCTTGATTTCCCATTTGTCCGTCTTAGATTTGCAAACACTGTTCAATATTATTATGTGGCACCTGGACTGTTCAAGATGCTGCCCCTACAAACATCCTTTAGGCTTACTGTGATATTGTGATTTATAAGAATATAGGTATTTGGTCTTTCTCCTGTTTCTAACACCTAGCTCCTAAAACTCTTGAAATTTCCTGTGAAGAGAGCAATAAGATATTTTTGTTATGCTTCTTTGCTGGATCCCAAGGTTAGGAAGTCTGTTGTGGAACCTAGAACTTTCTTAACAGTGCAAGAATTTCATTGGTATAATTGTTCTCCAGTTTGTGGATCACCCACCCAGTGGCTCTACAGTGGGGCTGATGGAGACCTCCTCTGCGAGGACTAAGGCCAGATGCCACATCACCCAGGACTGCTACTGCCCTGTCCCCATGGCAGGCCACTGCTGACCCACGTCTCTGCAGGAGACCCTCACACACTCAAAGGCAGGTCTGGCTCAGTCTGTTGTGGGAGTCACCTCTCCTTTCCCTGGGCTCTGGTGACATAAGATTTTGTTTGTGCCCTCCAAGCATCTTGGCAAGTATGAGGTTTGATATTAAATGTGATTGCACCCCTCCTACCATCATGATGTGGCTTCTCCTTGGCCCTTATACATGGAGTATCTTTCTTTGGTGGATTCCACATTCTCCTGTCAATGGTTGTTCAGCAACTATTTGTGATTTTGGTGTTCTCACAGGAGAAGGTGAGTGCATGTCCTTCTATTCCACCATCTTAGTATCATATGCACTGGGAAACCAAAATGTTCATGTGACTTGCTCTATTATGATACTCACTTTATTGCATTGGTCTGGAACCAAATCCACAACATCTCCAAGGTCTGTCTGTATTTTACATATTGCAAAAGAACACATAAACATCTGAGAAAGTCTCTAATATTAAAGCTAGAGCTCAAAACAAACAGAGGAAGACATCAGATCAGATCAGATCAGTCGCTCAGTCGTGTCCGACTCTTTGCGACCCCATGAACTGCAGCACGCCAGTCCTCCCTGTCCATCACCAACTCCCGGAGGTCACTCAGACTCACATCTATCGAGTCAGTGATGCCATCCAGCCATCTCATCCTCTGTCGACCCCTTCTCCTCCTGCCCCCGATCCCTCCCAGCATCAGAGTCTTCTCCAATGAGTCAACTCTTCGCATGAGGTGGCCAAAATACTGGAGTTTCAGCTTTAGCATCATTCCTTCCAAAGAAATCCCAGGGCTGATCTCCTTCAGAATGGACTGGTTGGATCTCCTTGCAGTCCAAGGGACTCTCAAGAGTCTTCTCCAACACCACAGTTCAAAAGCATCAATTCTTCAGTGCTCAGCCTTCTTCACAGTCCAACTCTCACATCCATACATGACCACAGGAAAGACCATAGCCTTGACTAGACGAATCTTTGTTGGCAAAGTAATGTTTCTGCTTTTGAATATGCTATCTAGGTTGGTCATAACTTTCCTTCCAAGGAGTAAGCGTCTTTTAATTTCATGGCTGCAGTCACCATCTGCAGTGATTTTGGAGCCCAGAAAAATAAAGTCTGACACTGTTTCCACTGTTTCTCCATCTATTTCCCATGTAGTGATGGGACCGGATGCCATGATCTTTGTTTTCTGAATGTTGAGCTTCAAGCCAACCTTTTCACTCTCCACTTTCACTTTCATCAAGAGGCTTTTGAGTTCCTCTTCACTTTCTGCCATAAGGGTGGTGTCATCTGCATATCTGAGGTTATTGATATTTCTCCCAGCAATCTTGATTCCAGCTTGTGTTTCCTCCAGTCCAGCATTTCTCATGATGTACTCTGCATATAAGTTAAATAAGCAGGGTGACAATATACAGCCTTGACGTACTCCTTTTCCTATTTGGAACCAGTCTGTACTGAGACCATTTACCTCAGATGGGGACTTCAATCCAACCAAACTCCTGCATGGGATTTGAATCCATGTGGCTGGGACTCAATCCAGCCAAAACCCATGGTGCCTGGATTCAGGACCTAATGAAGTTCAGGTTCTGAATATCTCATCGCAGAAAGAATTTATCGAGGGACAAAGTGATAGGTAAGAAGTGATTCAGATTCAGAGAGGAACATACTTCACAGACAAAGTGTGGGCCATCACAGAGTGAGTGCAGCCGTGAAGTGTGTCATGGTTGGTTTTTATGGGCTGGGTAATTTCATAGGCTAATGAGTGAGAGGATTATTCCAACTATTTGGGAAAAGGGGCGGAGACTTCCAGGAATTGGGCCACTGCCCACGCCTTGGTTTTTGATAGTGCCTTGGAACTGTCGGAGAAGGCAATGGCACCCCACTCCAGCACTCTTGCCTGGAAAATCCCATGGACGGAGGAGCCTGGAACGCTGCAGTCCATGGGGTCGCGAAGAGTCGGACACGACTGAGAGACTTCACTTTCACTTTTCACTTTCATGCATTGGAGAAGGAAATGGCAACCCACTCCAGTGTTCTTGCCTGGAGAATCCCAGGGACGGGGGAGCCTCATGGGCTGCCATCTATGAGGTCGCACAGAGTCGGACACGACTGAAGCGACTTAGCAGTAGCAGCAGCTGGAACTGTCATGGTGCCTCTGGGTGTGTCATTCAGCTTGCTGACTGAGGATCAAGGTCTATTCAAAGTGGAGTTGTCTGTCATCCTGGATCCATTTGATTCTAATCAGTTAATGTGGTATACTTGGTCTATATCATTCTTTCAAAATTGTGCCCCCTTCCCTCCTCTTTCAATTCTATCCCTAGAAAGACTGTCCATCTATAAGAAATAACAAGTTGTGCTCTTTCCGCCATCTTTCTGTGCCGCCAGAATGGTGCGCATGAATGTCCTGGCCGATGCTCTCAAGAGTATCAACAATGCCGAAAAGAGAGGCAAACGCCAGGTCCTTATTAGGCCGTGCTCCAAAGTCATCGTCAGGTTTCTAACAGTGATGATGAAGCATGGTTACATTGGCGAATTTGAAATCATTGATGATCACAGGGCTGGGAAAATTGTTGTGAACCTCACAGGCAGGCTAAATAAGTGTGGAGTGATCAGCCCTAGATTTGATGTGCAACTCAAAGATCTAGAAAAATGGCAGAATAACCTGCTCCCATCCCGTCAGTTTGGTTTCATTGTACTGACAACCTCAGCTGGCATCATGGACCATGAAGAAGCAAGACGAAAACATACAGGAGGGAAAATCCTTGGATTCTTTTTCTAGGGATGTAATACATACAAATAAAATGCCTCAGAGGACTCTGAAAAAAAAAAAAAAAAAGAAATAACAAGTTGTGATTAACTGAATCAAAAAAAGGAAAGAGGTTTTAAAAATGAAAAGTGTGATAACAAATTTAAAAACTCCAATAAGTTGGTAAAGTCAATGAAATATCCTAGAAAATATTGATAGGTTTAAAACATAAAGATGAAAATAGGAGAGAAAAGAGAAGAAAACTAAGGCTTAAATGTCAGAGGTAAAACACCTGACCACTAGGTGTCAATAGAATAAAATAAGAAACATCCCAGTCATAAAAAAAAGGAATGAATTTGAGTCAGTTGAAATAAGGTGGATGAACCTAGAGCTTATTATCAGAGTGAAGTAGGTGAGAAAAAGAAAAACAATTATTGTATACTCACTCATACATGTATGGATGTGAGAGTTGGACTATAAAGAAAGCTCAGCACTGAAGAATTGATGCTTTTGAACTGTGGCGTTGGAGAAGACTCTTGAGGAGATCCAACTTGGCAATCCTAAAGAAAATCAGTCCTGAATATTCATTGGAAGGACTGTGCTGAAGCTGAAAATCCAATGCTTTGGCCACCTGATGAGAAGAGCTAACTCATTTGAAAAGACCCTGATGCTGGGAAAGACGGAAGGCAGGAGGAGAAGGGGAAAACAGAGGATGAGATGGGTGGATGGCATCACTGACTTGATGGACAAGAGTTTGAGTAAGCTCCTGGAGTTGGTGATGGGCAGGGAGGCCTGGCGTGCTGCTGTCCAAGGGGTCACAAAGAGTCGGACATGACTGAGCGACTGAACTGAATGCGTATATATGGAAGCTAGAAAGATGGTGCTGATGAACCTAGCGCAGGGCAGCAGTGGAGACACAGACACAGAGAGCAGACATGTGGACACAGCTGGGGAAGGAGAGGGGGTGAACTGAGAAACTGGCACTGAGACACACACACCACCATGTACAAAACTAGACAGCTAACGGAAACTTGCAGGGCAACACCGGGAGCTCCAGTCTGATGCTCTCTGACAGCCTAGAGTGCGGCACGGGGTGGGAGGTGCACAGGAGCTTCCGGACACATATGTACACCTATGGCTGATTCATGCTGATACATGGCAGAGACCAACACAATATTGTAAAGCAATTATCCTCCAATTAAAAATAAATTAATTTTAAAAATGGAAGGGACATGAGGATTCTCATAGACTGTTGGTGGGACTATAAATTGGTGCAGTTCCTATGGAGAACGGTATGGAAGTTTCTTAAAAAAACTAAAAATAGTGCTACCATATGATCCAGCAATCCGACTCCTGGGCATTTATCTGAAGAAAATCATAATTCAAAATGATAAATGTGTATATATATATATGTAATACTGGAGTGGGTAGCCATTCCCTTCTCCAGGGGATCTTCCCAACCCAGGGATTGAACCCAGCTCTCCTGCATTGCAGACAGATTCTTTACCAGCTAAGCCACCCAGAAAGCCCAAGAATACTGGAGTGGGTAGCCTATCCCTTCTCCAGCAGATCTTCCAGACTGAGGAATCAAACTGGGGTCTCCTGCATTGCAGGCAGATTCTTTACCAGCTGAGCTACCCAGAGAAGCCCAGATATATATATAATGGAATATTACTCAAGTATAAAAAAGGCAAAATAATGCCATTTGCAGCAATATGGAGGGACCTAGAGATTATCCCACTAAATGAAGTAAATCGGACAAAGACAAATATACGAGATCACTTATATAATGGAATCTAAAAAAATGATACAAATGAACTTGCTTACATGACAGAAAGAGACTGACAGACATAGAAAACAAACGTATTTTTACCAAACAGGAAAGACAGGTAGGAGGAAGGATAATCTAAGAGACTGAGATAAAAACATATGCATACTACTATAAATAAAATAGACAATCAACAGAAAAGGAAAGTGAAAGTTGTTCAGTCTTGTCCTACTCTTTGCGACCCCATGAACTGTAGCATGCCAGGCTTCCCTGTCCTTCACCAACTCTCAGAGCTTGCTCAAACTCACGTCCATCGAGTCAGTGATGCCATCCATCAGTTTCATCCTGTTGTCCCCTTCTCCTCCTGCCTTCAGTCTTTCCCAGTGTAAGGTATAGTTCTGGCTGAGGCAGAAAAGAAGGAGAGACGACCTCAATGGAGGTAGGTTACCCATATTCAGGCAAGGAGGGATGACAGTCGGCCTAACGACCAGGCTGAACACGAGAGGGATCAGGGAGGCTTCATATTTAAAGGGAGGTGTGTGGAAGTGATAAGGGAAACAGTAGTCAGGTGGGATGTTTGGGGTAATCTTTAGTTGTGATGGCATTTGTAGTTGAACAGGGGGTGGGAGGTTTTGGGCAGGGGGTGATAAGTCCTCTGGGCAGGGGGATGATAAGTCCCAGGTAGATGCAACAGGCCCAGAGCATCAGGGTGGGACTTAAATTTCATTTTTTTTTCCCCTCCGAAGTTAGATGATTCAGCAAGGGCCTTTGAGACCATTGTTTTCTTTTCTAGGCCCAAAGGCTCCTTCACCCAGCATCAGGGTCTTTTATAATGAGTCAGTTCTTTGCATCAGGTGGCCAAAGTATTGGAGTTTCAGCTTCAATATCAGTCCTTCCAATGAATATTCAGGACTGATTTCCTTTAGGATGGACTGGTTGGATTCCTTGCAGTCCAAGGGAATCTCAAGAGTCTTCATACCACAGTTCAAAAGCATCAGTTCTTTGGTGCTTGGCTTTCTTTATAGTCCAACTATTCTGTCCATGAAATTCTCCAGGCCAGAACACTGGAGTGGTAGCCTTTCCCGTATCCAGGGGATTCTTCCCAACCCAGGGAGCGAATCCAGGTCTCCTGCATTGCAGGCAGATTCTTTACCAGCTGAGTCA
Organism: Tragelaphus eurycerus; assembly: GCA_935064755.1. Lineage (NCBI taxonomy): Eukaryota > Metazoa > Chordata > Mammalia > Artiodactyla > Bovidae > Tragelaphus > Tragelaphus eurycerus. The sequence goes on from CAKXYN010000112.1 coordinate 5,522,850, forward strand.
CAAGGGAAGCCCAAGAATACTGGAGTGGATAGCCTATCCCTTCTCCAGAAGATCTTCCTGACCCAGGAATGGAAGTGGGGTCTTCTGAATTGCAGGCTGATTCTTTACCAACTGAACTATCAGGGAAGCCCAACTAGGACCTACTTTATAGCATGAGGAGCTCTACTTAGTATTTTGCAATAACCTATGTGGGAAAAGAATCTGAAAAGATATATATATTATATATAACTGAATCGTTGTGCTATATACACCTAAAATTGACACAATATTGTCAATCAACTATACTTCAGTTAAAAAATATTTTTAATCTGAATTTTTGCAAAAGTCATTTTTAAAAAGGAAGAGACATGAATTTTCAGATTGAAACTATTCATTATGTTCTTAGAAAAGTACAGACAGATTACCAACATGAGTCACATCAGTAGGAAACTTTACCACCTTAGCTGTAAACGGAAGGATGTAAACATCTCCAGAGGGGGTGGGGGGGAATAAAATGAGTCACTGCAAAAGATTGAATACAAGGATAGCCCCAAACTTCTAAACAGCAGCGTAGAGAGCTGAAAAGCTAGGAGGGAGTGCTTTCCAAATTCCAGCGGAAAATTATTTCAACATTTGAATTTCATGATCAGTCAAACCATTACTCAATTATGAATGAAAATAAGAGCTGAAAGATCAAAGTACCTCCCTTACACTCTTGCTAGGAATACTACCGAGAGGATTCCAACCAAAAAGGGAATCAGTGAAAACGAGACATCTGATGTAGGAAGTGGGAGGTGGGGGACTCCGGGGGCAGCGGGGGAGGCCCCGGGGCAGATGTGCAGCCTCCGGAGGCAGTAGGATGGGTCTTCTAGAAAAGATGCCTCCAGGGGGCAAAACAGCGTGGGGAGCGGTGTGCGGGAAACAGGCGAACCACAGCAAAACAAGCCCTCGCTCCAGGCATTTCCCATCACTGCACTGGGCAGTTTCTCATGATGCTGCTATCAGGCTCCCAGCACTTTGGCTGTGGTGCTCTTGAGTTGCTGAGTGGTGTCTGACATTTTTGCAACCCTATGGACTGTAGCCCACCAGACCCCTCTGTGCATGGGACTTCTCAGGCAAGAATACTGGAGTGAGCTGTCATTTCCTGACTCAGTGACTAAACAACAACCTTGGCTTACAAAACCCCTAAAATTCCTGAATATTTAATCATTAGCTCTCTCAGCTGCTAGAAGCTGGTATCAGCACATTGCTGAACTGATAAATCACCAGTTTGTAATTGTGTGGAAAATAGTATGCAGAGACATTAGACTGTCCTGTCAGATAGAACAGAATGAATTCAGGATAGAGCTACAGAGAGTAAAAGTCAAGTGAAAAATGAGCAATTATTAATTCCAATAAATTTTATATATATATATATTTTAAATTAGAGGATAATTGCTTTACAATATTGCTGTGGTTTCTGCCGTATACCAGTGTGAGTCAGCAGTAGGTGTACATATGTCCCCTCCCTCCTGAACTCCCTTTCTGCCTCCCTCCCCATTCCACCCCGCTAGGATTTCACAGAGCACTGGCAACACTTTTTAAGTTATGCAAGAGGAATGGTGCTTCCCTAGGAGTTCAGTGGGTGCAGAGGGCTCAGTGTTCACAACAGAATGCTAACAGTAAAATAAGATGGAACAGAATTGCCAACAGATAGGAAGAATGGGAGCAAGATGGCTACATATGCTAAGCGTGTATTTCCTGTCAGGCCACTGTTGGATAAGGCTTTGTTGTTGCTGCTGTTTAGTCACTAAGTGGTGTCTGACTCTTTTGCAACCCCATGGACCATAGACCACCAGGCTCCTCTGTCCATGGGATTTTCCAGGCAAGAATACTAGAGTGGGTTGTCATATCCTTCTCCAGGGATATGACCCTGGAGATATCCAACCCAAGGATTGACCCTGCATCTCCTGCATTGGCAGGCAGACTCCTTACCACCGAGCCATATGGGAAGCCCTGGATAATGCTTAGAGAAATAAACAAATAGCAATGTAAGCATTTTTATTGGTTCAGAGAAGCAGTGTTGAAAGTGGTTACATTTGCAGGGTCCAATCGGACTTCCCTGGTGGCTCAGAGGGTAAACCATCTGCCTACAATGTGGGAGCCCCAGGTTTGATCCCTGGGTAGGAAGATCCCTTGGAGAAGGAAATGGCAACCCACTCCAATATTCTTGCCTGGAGAATCCCATGGATAGAGAAGCCTGGTGGGCTTCAGTTCATGGGGTCGCAAAGAGTCAGACATGACTGAGTGACTTCACCAACCTCATGTAGACAGGGAGGCTTTCGTAAAACCTCCTGCTTTTAAGCACTATTCACAGTAGCCAAGATGAGGAAATAATCACATCTTTTATGTTCATTGACAGATGAATGGATAAAGAAGATGTGATATATATATGGAATATTACTCATAAGGAGTAATATGCAATATTACTCAAGAAGGAGTAATTTCCTTTGTGTACATATATAGAAGATTCGGTACATACAAAGGAAGTGGTACAAAACCGCTAGGCCAGCTGGGTGCAACTTAAATCAAATCCTGTATGAATATACAGTGGAGGTGATGAATAGATTCAAAGGATTAGTTCTAGTTCTAGTAAACAGTGTGCCTGAAGAACTATGGATCAGAGATTCATAATATTGTGTAGGAGGCAGCAATCAAAGCTATCCTAAAGAAAAAGAAATACAAGAAGGCAGAGAATTTGTCTGAGGAGGCTTTGCAAATAGCTAAGGAAAGAAGAGAAGTGAAAAGCAAGAGAGAAAGGAAAGGTATCTCGATTAAATGCAGAGTTTCAGAGAATAGCAAGGAGAGACAAGACAATAAACAATGCAAAGAAACAGAGGAAGAAAACAGAAAGGGTAAGAGATCTGTTGAAGAAAATTGGAAATATCAAAGGAACGCTTCATCCCAAGATGGGCACAATAAAGGACAGAAGTGCTAAAGATTTAACAAAAGTAGAAGAGATCAAGAAGAGATGGAAAGAATACACAGAAGAACTGTACAAAAAAAGATCTTAATGAGCAGGATAACCACGAGGGTGTAGTCTCTCACTCAGAGCCAGACATTCTGGAGTGTGAAGTCAAGGGGGCCTTAGGAAGTACTGCTGCCAATGAAGGTGATGGAATTCCAGCAGAGCTATTTAAAATCTTAGAGATGATGCTATTAAAGTGCTACACTCACTATGTCAGCAAACTGGGAAAACCAGAAGTGGCCACACAAATGGAAAAGGTCAATCCTCATCCCAATTCCCAAGAAGGGCGGTACTAAAGAATTCTCAAAGCCCTGAACAACTGCACTCATCTCCCAGGCCAATGGGCTTCCCACACAGTGCTAGTGGTAAAGAGCCTGCCTACCAATGCAGGAGATGCAAAAGATACATGTTTGATCCCTGGGTCAGGAAGATCCCCTGAAAGAGGACATGGCCACCCACTCCAGTATTCTTGCCTGAAGAAGCCCACGGACAGAGGATCCTGGCAGACTACAGTCTATCAGTCCATAGGATTGCAAAGAGTAGGATACAACTGAGGCGACTTAGCATGCATCCCAGGGAAGGCAATGACACCCCACCCCAGTACTTTTGCCTGGAAAATCCCGTGGACAGAGAAGCCTGGTAGGCTGTAGTCCATGGGGTCGCTAAGAGTCGGACACGACTGAGCGACTTCACTTTCACTTTTCACTTTCATGCATTGGAGAAGGAAATGGCAACCCACTCCAGTGTTCTTGCCTGGAGAATCCCAGGGACAGAGGAGCCTAGTGGGCTGCCGTCTATGGGATCGCACAGAGTCGGACACAACTAAAGCGACTTAGCAGCAGCAGCAGCATGCATCCATGCACATGCTAATAAAGTTATGTTAAAAATCCTCCAAGCTAAGCTTCAGCATTATGTGAACCAAGAATTTCCGGATATTCAAGTTGAGTTTAGAAAAGGCAGAGGAACCAGAAATCAAATTGCTAACATTCACTAGATCGTAGAGAAATCAAGGGAATTCCAGAAAAACATATACCTGTGTTTCATTGACTATGCTAAAACCTTTGATTTTGTGGATCATAACAAACTGTGGGAAACTCTTAAAGAGAAGGGAATACCAGACCATCTTACTTGTCTCCTGAGAAACCTGCATGCGGGTCAAGAAGCAACAGTTAGGAGAGCCAAGATGGCAGAGGAGTAGGCAGATGTGGAGCACATCTCTCTCCACGGATGCATCAGGAATACACCTCCAGACACAGAAGATCTTGCAGAACACCATCTGAAAGTGGACAAGAGGACTTGACCACCAGAAAAGAGTATACAGAACCACACAAAACTTGGCAAGACAAAGGAATGAGGACAAAGAAGAGGAGAGTGAGTAGGACTGGATCTGCACCTGGTCGGAGAGGGGAAGCAGGGGTCAGACCCCCGCATTGGGGCATCTGTTTGGGATAGAGGTGGAGCATTTGAGGCTATTGGAGTGTGAAGCAGCTGATCTGTGACAGTCTGAATGGAATCACACATTCAATCTTAGCTGCAGCCATACGTACCCTGGACAGGGACATGAGTCCCCTAGACAGCTCAGTGGCTGGGGCTTGGAGCATAGAGATTCGAGAGCAATCCCCGGCAAGCTCTGCTGTTGACTGTGGGGAGATGGCCCTAGGGGACCTGAGGGAGGCAATCGCAGTGGGGAATGCTTGTGAAGGAAAGCCTTCAGAATGGAGGCAGGGCGATTCTGCTGAGTCACACACAGCCGGTGGAGCCAGCACTCCAGTCTCTCCCCACATGCCAGCACCTGGCAGCCGAAAGACCCCAGAGAGGGAAGTCGTTTAAGCACCTGAAGGACCAAGCAATAGAGAAGAACTCCAGCCAGGGTGGACCTTTAAGTGTTTGATGTGCTGAACAAAAGAGAAGGACCCCAGATAGGGGGCCCTGTAAGTACCTGAACAGGCCAAGTAACAGAAAAGGATCAGCCAAAGAGGCCCTCTGATTGCCAGCTTCCAGATCCTAGTGGGTCAGCTGGTAAAGAATCCATCTGCAATGCAGAAGACCTGAGCTAGATCCCTGGGTGGGGAAGATCCCCTGGAGAAGGGAATGGCTACCCACTCCGGTATTCTGGCCTGGAGAAGTCCATGGACTATATAGTCCATGGGGTCGCAAAGAGTCAGACATGACTGAGCGACCTTCAGAGAGGCTAGAAAAAGACTCAAATAACTCCTGTGGCTGAGGCAGTTGGTGTCCCTGCACACTTGGCACCCCTAGGGTAACTATGATCCAAGAAGCTCTGCCACCTTTATGATCAGTCCTGCCTGGGGCAGAGCTGCCAGAAGCTAGAAAAAACCATAATAGCGCCATATCTAGTGTAACAATAGCCACCAGCATCCCTGTATATCTGGCATTGCCAGGGGTCCCATCGAGCTCCTATGACACCTCCATGCTTGATGACCCCTGGGACAGAGCAGCCAAAGGCTAGAAAAACCCTAAGAGGATCATATCTCCTACTGTCCTAGCCGCCAGCTCCCCTGAGTACCTGGTGCTGCCAGGACCCCTGCGATCCAAGCAGCTTCACCACCTTCATGCCTGGTCCTCCCAGGCGCAAACCCAGGTCCTCCAGGGCAGCCTCAGGAGCAATCCCCTGTGGACGACTCACACATAGAAGTGGTAGTAAAACCACAATTGATACCCAGGGGCAGTGTGACTAAGGAAGAGAGCCCAAAATATTTGAATAGTGGTACAGTTCAGTTCAGTTCAGTTGCTCAGTCGTGTCTGACTCTTTGCGACCCCATGAACCGCAGCACTCCAGGCCTCCCTGTCCATCACCAACTGTTGGAGTCCACCCAAACCCATGTCCATTGAGTGGATGATGCCATCCAATTATCTCATCCTCTGTTGTCCCCTTCTCCTCCTGCCCTCAATCTTTCCCAGCATCAGAGTCTTTTCCAATGAGTCAGCTCTTTACATCAGGTGGCCAAAGTATTGGAGTTTCAGCCTCAACATCTGTCCTTCCAATGAATACCCAGTACTGATCTCCTTTAGGATGGACTGTTTGGATTTCCTTGCCGTCCAAGGGACTCTCAAGAGTCTTCTCCAACACCACAGTTCAAAAGCATCAATTCTTTGGCACTCAGCTTTCTTTGTAGTCCAATTCTCACATCCATACACGACCACTGGAAAAACCATAGCCTTAACTAGATGGACTTTTGTAGGCAAAGTAATGTCTCTGCTTTTGAATATGCTGTCTAAGTTGGTCATAACTTTCCTTCCAAGCAGTAAGCATCTTTTAATTTCATGGCTGCAGTCACCATCTGCAGTGATTTTGGAGCCCAGAAATATAAAGTCTGACACTGTTTCCACTGTTTTTCCATCTATCTGCCATGAAGTGATGGGACCGGATGCCATGATCTTCGTTTTCTGAATGTTGAGCTTTAAGCCAACTTTTTCACTCTCCTCTTTCACTTTCATCAAGAGGCTCATGAGTTCTTCACTTTCTGCCATAAGGATGGTGTCATCTGCATATCTGAGGTTATTGATATTTCTCCCAGCAATCTTGATTCCAGCTTGTGCTTCCTCCAGCCCAGCGTTTCTCATGATGTACTCTGCATATAAGTTAAATAAGCAGGGTGACAATATACAGCCTTGATGCCTTTTCCTATTTGGAACCAGTCTGTTGTTCCATATCCAGTTCTAACTCTTGCTTCCTGACCTACATACAGGTTTCTCAAGGGGCAGGTCATGTGGTCTGCTATTCCCATTTCTTTCAGAATTTTCCACAGTCTGTTATGATCCACACAGTCAAAGGCTTTGGCATAGTCAGTAAAGCAGAAATAGATATTTTTCTGGAACTCTCTTGTTTTTTCCATGATCCAGTGGATGTTGGCAATTTGATCTCTGGTTCCTCTGCCTTTTCTAAAACCAGCTTGAACATCTGGAAGTTCACGGTTCACATATTGCTGAAGCCTGGCTTGGAGAATGTTAAGCATTACTTTAGTCGGGTGTGAGACGAGTGCAATTGTGTGGTAGTTCGAGCATTCTTTGGCATTGCCTTTCTTTGGGATTGGATTGAAAACTGACCTTTTCCAGTTTTGTGGCCACTGCTGAGTTTTCCAAATTTGCTAGCATATTGAGTGCAGCATTTTCACAGCATCATCTTTCAGGATTTGAAATAGCTCAACTGGAATTCCATCACCTCCACTAGCTTTGTTTGTAGTAATGCTTCTTAAGGCCCACTTGACTTCACATTCCAGAATGTCTGGCTCTAGGTGAGTGATCACACCATCGTGATTGGTGTGAAGATCTTTTTGTCCAGTTCTTCTGTGTATTCTTGCCACCTCTTCTTAATATCATCTGCTTCTGTTAGATCCCTACCATTTCTGTCCTTTATTGAGCCCATTTTTGCATGAAATGTTCCCTTGGTATCTCTAATTTTCTTGAAGAGATCTCTAGTCTTTCCCATTCTATTGTTTTCCTCTATTTCTTTGCATTGATCGCTGAGAAAGGCTTTCTTATCTCTCCTTGCTATTCTTTGGAATTCTGCATTCAGATGCTTATATCTTTCCTTTACTCCTTTGTTTTTTTCTTCCCTTCTTTTCACAGCTATTTGTAAGTCCTTCTCAGAGAGCCACTTGGCTTTTTTGCATTTCTTTTCCATGGGGATGGTCTTGATCCCTGTCTCCTCTACAGTGTCACAAACCTCTGTCCATAGTTCATCAGGCACTCTGTCTATCAGATCTAGTCCTTTAAATCTGTTTCTCACTTCCACTGTATAATCATAAGGGATTTGATTTAGATCATACCTGAATGGTCTAGTGGTTTTCCCTACTTTCTTCAATTTCAGTCTGAATTTGGCAATAAGGAGTTCATGGTCTGAGCCACAGTTAGCTTCCAGTCTTGTTTTTGATGACTGTATAGAGCCTCTCCATCTTTGGCTGCAAAGAATATAATCAATCTGATTTTGGTGTTGATCATCTGGTGATGTACATGTGTAGAGTCTTCTCTACACATAGTTGGGAGAAGGTGGTTGCTATGACCAGTTTGTTCTCTTGGCAGAACTCTATTAGCCTTTGCCCTGCTTCATTCTGTACTCCAAGGCCAAATTTGCCTGTTACTCCAGGTGTTTCTTGACTTCCTATTTTTGCATTCCAGTCCCCTATAAAGAAAAGGACATCTTTTGGGGGTGTTAGTTCTAGAACATCTTGTAGATCTTCATAGAACTGTTAAACTTCAGCTTCTTCGGCATTACCTGTCGGGGCATAGACTTGAATTACCATGATATTGAATGGTTTGCCTTGGAAATGAACAGAGATCATTCTTTTGTTTTTGAGATTGCATCCAAGTACTGCATTTCGAACTCTTTTGTTGACTATGATGGCAACTCCATTTCTTCTAAGGGATTCCTGCCCACAGTAGTAGATATAATGGTCATCTGAGTTAAATTCACCCATTCCAGTCCATCTTAGTTCTCAGATTCCTAGAATGTGGGTGTTCACTCTTGTCATCTGTTTGACCACTTCCAATTTGCCTTGATTCATGGACCTAACATTTCCAGTTCCTATGCAATATTGCTCTTTATAGTATTGAATCTTGCTTAGATTTGATGGTACAAATTGCAGATTAAATCCACACAATAATCTAGGCAGACTTTCTGTCTATGGAATATGTAAGAGGATAATGAGAATTCTGGAAAAAGAAAATGAACTAGCACTGGCAGATGTGGACATTAAAGGCAAGAATAAGCAGGAGTCAGTTCAGTTCAGTCGCTCATTCGTGTCGGACTATTTGCAGACTCATGGACTGCAACACGCCAGGCCTCTCTGTCCATCACCTACTCCCAGAGCTTGCTCGAACTCATGGCCATCAAGTCAGTGATGCCATTCAACTATCTCACCCTTTGTTGTCCCCTTCTCCTCCTGACTTTTATCTTGCCCAGCATCAGGGTCTTCGCCAATGAGTCAGTTCTTCCCATCAAGTGACCAAAGTATTGGATTTTCAGCTTCAACATTGCTGCTGCTGCTGCTAAGTCGCTTCAGTCGTGTCCGACTCTGTGCGACCCCATAGACAGCAGCCCACCAGGCTCCCCCGTCCATGGGATTCTCCAGGCAAGAACACTGGAGTGGGTTGCCATTTCCTTCTCCAATGCATGAAAGTGAAAAGTGAAAGTGAAGTCACTCAGTCATGTCCGACTCTTAGCAACCCCATGGACTGCAACCTACCAGGCTCCTCTGTCCATGGGATTTTCTAGGCAAGAGTACTGGAGTGGGGTGCCATCGCCTTCTCCAAGCTTCAACATTAGTCCTTCCAATAAATATTCAGGATTGCTTTCCTTTAGGATTGACTGGTTTGATCTCTTTGCAGTCTAAGGGACTCTCAAGAGTCTTCTCCAACACCACAGTTCAAAAGCAACAATTCTTCCGCGCTCAGCTTTCTTTAAAGTCCAACCCTCACATCCATACATGACTACTGGGAAAACCATCGGCTTGACTAGATGGACATTTTTTGGCAAAGTAATGTCTCTGGTTTTAAATATGCTGTCTAGTTTGATCATACCTTTTCCTCCAAGGAGTAAGCGTCTTTTAATTTCATGGTTGCAGTCACCATCTGCAGTGATTTTGGAGCCCAAGAAAATAAAGTGTCTCACTGTTTCCATTGTTTCCCCATCAATTTGTCATGAAGTGATGGGATGGGATGCCACAATCTTAATTTTCTGAATGCTGAGTTTTAAGCCAACATTTTCACTCTGCTCTTTCACTTTCATCAAGGGGCTCTTTCACTTTCATCAAGGGCCTCTTTAGTTCTTCTTCGGTTTCTGCCATAAACGTGGTGTGATCTACATATCCGAGGTTATTGATATTTCCCCTGGCAATCGTGATTCAGCTTGTGCTTCACCCAGTCCAGCATTTCTAATGGTGTACTCTGCATATAAGTTAAATAAGCAGGGTGACAATATACAGCCTTGATGTACTCCTTTCTTGATTTGGAACCATTCCATTGTTCCATCTCCCATTCTAACTGTTGCTTCATGACCTGTATACAGATCTCTCAGGAGGCAGGTAAGGGGTTCTAGTATTCCTGTATCTTTCAGAATTTTCCAGTTTGTTGTGATCCACGCAGTCAAAGGCCTTGGCATAGTCAGTAAAGCAGAAGTAGATATTTTTCTGGAATTCTCTTGCTTTTTTTGCTGATCCAGTGAATGTTGGCAATTTGATCTCTGGTTTCTCTGCCTTTTCTAAATCCAGCTTGAACATCTGGAAGTTCATGGTTCATGTACTGTTGAAGCCTGGCTTGGAGAATTTTGAGCATTACTTTACTAGCGTGTGAGATGAGTGAAATTGTGCGGCAGTTTGAGCATTCTTTGGCATTGCCTTCTTTGGGATTGGATTGAAAACTGACCTTTTCCAGTCCTGTGGCCAGTGCTGAGTTTTCCAAATTTACTGGCATATTAGGTGCAGCACTTTCACAACATCTTTTAGGCTTTGAAATAGTTCAGCTGGAATTCTGTCACATCCACTGGCTTTGTTCATAGTGATGCTTCCTAAGGCCCACTCACTTGACTTCGCATTCCAGGATGTCTGGCTCTGGGTGAGTGATTATATCATCATGGGTCATGAAGATCTTTTTTGTTCAGTTCTTCTGTGTATTTATGCCACCTCTTCTTAATATCTTCTGCTTCTGTTAGGTCCCTACCATTTCTGTTCTTTATTGAGTCCATCTTTGCATGACATGTTCCTTGGTATCTCTAATTTTCTTGAAGAGATCTCTAGTCTTTCCCATTCTATTGTTTTCCTCTATTTCTTTGCACTGATCACCGAGGAAGGCTTTCTTCTTCTTTCTCCTTGCTATTCTTTGGAACTCTACATTCCAATGGATATATCTTTCTCTTTCTCCTTTGTCTTTAGCTTCTCTTCTTTTCTCAGGTATTTGCAAGGGCCTCCTCAAGCCTTCATTCATTTTACCTTTTTCCATTTTTTTTTTTTACTTGGGGATGGTCTTGATCACTGCCTCCTATACAATGTCATGAACCTCTGTCCATAGTTCTTCAGGCACTCTATCAGACCTAATTCCTTGAATCTATTTGTCACTTCTACTGTATACTCATATGATATCTGATAAGGTCATACCTGAATTGCCTAGTGGTTTCCCCTACTTTCTTCAATTTAGGTCTGAATTTTACAATAAGGAGCTCATGATCTGAGCCACAGTCAGCTCCCAGTCTTGTTTTTGCTGACTGTATAGAGCTTCTCCATCTGAGGCTACAAATAATATGATCAATCTGACTTCAGTACTGATCATCTGGTGATGTCCATGTGTAGAGTCACCTCTTATGTTGTTGGAAGAGTTGTGTGTTTTTTTTTTTTTTTTGACTAGTGCATTCTCAGTAAAACTCTGTTAGCTTTTGCCCTGCTTCATTTTGTACTCCAAGAGCAAATTTGCTTGTTTCTCCAGATATCTCTTAACTTCCCACTTTTGCATTCCAGTCCCCTATGATGAAAAGGACATCATTTTTTTTTTCTTTTATGGTGTTAGTTCTAGAATGTCTTGTAGGTCTTCATAGAACTGTTCAGCTTCTCAAACATTATTAGGTGGGGCACAGATTTGGATTACTGTGATATTGAATGTTTTGCCTTGGAAACTAACAGATCATTCTGTCACTTTTGCGATTGAACTCAAATATTTTATTTTCAACTCTTTTGTTGACCGTGAGGGCTATTCCATTTTTTCTAAGGGATTCTTGCCCATAGTAGTAGATATAATGTTCATCTGAATTAGATTTGTCTGCTTACGTCCATTTTAGTTCACTGATTCCTAAAATATTGATGTTCACTCCTGAAAGTGAAAGTCGCTCAGTTATGTCTGACTCTTTGCAACTCCATGGACTATACAATCCAGGGAATGCTCCAGGGCAGAATACTGGAGTGGATAGCCTTTCCTTTCTCTAGTGGGTCCTCCCAACCCAGGAATCAAACCAGGTCTCCCTCATTGCAGGCTATCCATCTGAGCTATCCATCTCCTATTTGACCACTTTCAATTTACCTTGATTCATGGACCTAACATTCCTGGTTCCTATGCAATATTGTTCTTTACAGCATAGAATTTTACTTCTGTCACCAGTCATATCCACAACTGGGCACTGTTTTTGCTTTGGCTCAATCTCTTCATTCTTTGTGGAGCTATTTCTCTACTCTTCTCCAGTAGCATATTGGGCACCTACTGACCTGGAAAGTTCATCTTTCAGTGTCATATCTTTTGCCTTTTCATATTGTTCATGGGGTTCTCAGGGCTTCCCAGGTGGCCCAGTAGTAAAAAAGAATCCGCCTGCCAATGCAGGAGGCGCAAGAGACACCGGTTTGATCCCTGGGTCCAGAAGATACCCTAGAGAAGGAAATGGCAACTCACTCCAGTATTCTTGTCTAGAAAATTCCATGGACAGAGGAGCCTAGTGGTCTACACAAAAGAGTAAAACTCTTTTGGAGGAGTTTTACTCCTCGCAAAGAGTTGAACACGACTGAGTGACTGAGCACACACATGGGGTTCTCAAGGCAAGAATGCTGAAGTGGTTTTCCATTCTTTTCTCCAGGGGACCATGTTTTGTCAGAACTCTCCACCATCTTGGGTGGCCCTATATGGCATAACTCATAGTTTCATTGGGTTAGACAAGGCTGTGATCCATGTGATCAGTTTGGTTAGTTTTCTGTGACTGTGGTTTTCATTCTGTATGTCCTCTGATGGATAAGGATAAGTGGCTTGTGGAAGCTTCCTGATGTGAGAAACTGGCTGTAGGGGAATCTGGATCTTGTTCTGATGGATGGGCCACAGTAAATCTTTAATCCAATTTTCTATTGATGAGCAGGGCTCTGTCCCCTGTTGTTTGGCCTGGGGATGAACTATGGCAGGGGTAGTGGCAACTTCCTTCAAAAGGGCTTATGCCAGCACTATTGTAGTCAGTGCCCCTGACCCTGTGGCAGGCCACTGTCAACCCACGCCTCTACCAGAGACTCCTGGACACTCACAGGCAAGTCCGGCTCAGTCTTTTGTGAGTTCACTGCTCCTTTCTCCTGGGTCCTGTTTCCCGCAAGGTTTTGTTTGTGCCTTCCACAAGACTGTTTCCCAGTCCTGTGGAAGTTCTGTAATCAAATCCTAGTGGCCTCCAAGGGCAAACTCCCTGGGGGTTCTCAGTCCCTTTGCTGGATCCTCTGGGTGGGAAATCTGTTGTGGATCCCAGAAATTTCAAAACATTCCAAGAACTTCTTTGGTATAATTGTGCTCCAATTTGTGGGTTGTGTGCTCGGTGGTTCTATGGTGGGGCTGATGGCGACCTCTTCCAAGAGGACTTACACCACACCCCGAGCCTCCCAAGTCTGCTACATCCACTGCTGACCCGTGCCAATGCAGGAGACACTCAAACACTCACAGGCAGGTCTGGCTCAGTCTCTGTGAAGTGTCTGTGTCCTGGTTTGCACAAGGTTTTGTTTGAACCCTCTGAGGATCTCTGGCAGGTATGATGTTTGATTCTAAATGTGATTTCACCCCTCTTAGCCCCATCTTAATGAAGCTTCTCTTTTACCCTTGGATGTGGGGTATCTTTTTTTGGTGGGATCCAACAGTCTCCTGTTGATGGTTGTTCAGCAGCAAGTTGCAGTTTTATAGTTCTTACAGGAGAAGATGAGCACACAACCTTCTACTTGGCCATTGCTCCTCTACAGGGATGCGGGTCCCCAAGAAAGGGCAGTGGTTTGGAGCTGAAGTGCAGGGGTTGTAGATGAATCCTAGGGGTGAGGGCCGCTGTTGACTGTGGAGATGGACAAAAGTGATGTGAGGGAAGAGATTGTGGCGGGAAATGCCTGTGGAGGAAATCCCGGCAGCAAGGAAGCAAGGCGATACTGCTGAGTCATGTATGGGGGATGGAGTCATCACCATCATTAACAAGACAATGTCAATCATGGAGGGATGCTCAACATCACTGATCACTAGGGAAATGCAAATCAAAACCACAATGAGATATCATGACATACCACCTATGAAGGCTAGTATCAAAATAAAACACAAAACAATAGTTATTAGCAGGGATGTGTAAAAACTGAAATGTTTGTGCACTGATGTAGGAATGTAAAATGCTACAGCCAATGTGGGAAATAGTATGACAATTTCTAAAAAAAAAAAACAAAAACAAAAAACTAACCGTAATTGTACCCCAAACAGTTGAGAACAGGGACTTAAACAGGTATTTATGCACTCATGTTCATAACAGCATTATTCACAATAGTCAAAAGGTGGAAGCAACCCAAGTGTCCATCAATAACATCAATAGATGAATGAAGCAAAATATACAATGGAATATTTAGTTCAGTTCAGTTCAGCTGCTCAGTCGTGTCTGACTCTTTGAGACCCCATGGACTGTAACAAGCCAGGCTTCCCAGTCCATCACCAACTCCCGGAGCCTGTTCAAACTTATGTCCATTGACTTGGTGATGCCATCCAACCATATTATGCTCTGTTGTCCCCTTCTCCTTCTGCCTTCAACCTTTCCCAGCATCAGCATCTTTTCCAAGGAGCCAGTTCTTCACATCAGGCAGCCAAAGTATTGGAGTTTCAGCTTCAGAATCAGTCCTTCCAATGAATACTCAGGACTGATTTCCTTTAGGATGGACTGGTTTGACCTCCATGCAGTCCACAGATGGAATATTATTCAGCCTTAAAATAGAAGGAAATTTTGATGCATTCCTTATATCGTGGATAAATTTTGTAGTCATTATGCTAGGTGAGATAAGCCAGACACAAAAGGACAAATACCTTATGGTCCCAGGTATGTGAGGTACTTAAAAGCAGTCAAATTCATAGAGACAGAAAGTAAGAGAAGCACTACTGCGGGAGGGGAGAAAGGGCAGTTATTTAATGGGTGCAGAGTTTCAGCTCAGGATGATAAAAATGTTCTGTAACACCATGTTCCATAGTTAACTGAAGACAATTTTTTATAATAGGCAAATATCATTTTGATCTTTGACATCAGAACATCAGCATCATCTCATACCAGGAAGCATAGCTATGTCCCTGAGGTTTTTACCACATTTTTAAAAGTAAGGGCACAAATCCACTGGCTTCTTGATGATAAAAATGCTAGCTTTTTTAAATACATGCAATTTGATCAAGCATTTACAGGCAGATTCAGTAAAAGGATCTCCATGTGCGGTATACCTTGAAAATTTCAATATTTTTAGAGATTGTCCAAAATTCTCTTCTTTGGCCTCTTCTTATTGAATCACACTTTGGGAGTAAGGCTGAAAAGAACATATTTTTTTTAAAAAAAAGGAAGTATAACTTTACATTCCACCGTGTGAAAAGGGGGGATGTGATTCTTGGCCTCACATAAAAAATGCAGGTTCATGTTTATCACTTTAAAGGTGCATTCTTAAACATGACCTGCTGGAGGTGCCTGTGTGTGCTCTGCCTGAGCTGGAGAGACCAGCCTGCAGCCTTAGTGCCTGCACCCTGGCCTTCCACCCTGCACGATCCAGATCCACCGGAAGGCACTGGAGTTGAATAGAAAACACTGGCATTCAGTATTTTCTCAAGTGCCAGTTAGAATAAACCAAAGTCCCTGATATACAACATTTCTTCTGGGTTGTGCACAGGGCACTCCTAAGCCTCTCAGTCCCCTGGGTGAAAACTCCTGCCTGAATGAGAGGCATGGACTACTGTGAGCCTGGATGTCTCATGAGGAGCCTTTCTGCTTCTCTGTGCAGCCTCTCTGCTAGCCATCCCACAAAGGAGTCAGGGCAACTGCCCCCTCTTGGGTGGCCCTCTTGTTCCCTCCTTCTGCTCTGAGGGGTCTCCAAAAATGCCAGGTACAAAAATCAGAGACCCAACCTGATGCTATAGAAAGATTTCTTTAAACAAAGATGTACTCCTTAAGATAATAGTCCCATATTTTTGTGGAAAAAAAATGTTTAGATATGCTATATATGCTTAGAGATATTATAATCACCTTTTATAAATTATTTCCATATATTATCAATCTATTATGTACTGCAGAATATTAAGCATGTTTCAGCAAAGTAATGGGGAAGGAGTATACCTGGGGAGGTTTTTATTAATTCTCCCCCATACACCTCTCCCACACACACACAGTTCTATAGTGAGATTTTAATTCCACTGTTTAAATGCTAATGGTGTTAATTTGATTCTCTTGAGACACAGGCCTAAAAGTCTGTGAGTTTTCATAGTTTTCACTCTGGTTTTCATAGTTAAGTGTAAAGAAGCAACCCTCTGTATTCCCAGCACTAAGTATATTTTACACACATTTTTCATTTCTATCTAATCTCTAAAGCTTTGGAGGCAGTGACTGGTGGTGGGGTAGGGGTAGGGACCCAGGTCCCTTGGATCAGTCATGTCAGGTGACACCTACACATTTCAAAACTAAGTTAGGTAACATCCTCAAATACTCCTTATAAAGTAGATATCTGTCTAACTGGTTTCTATAGATGGACTACCTTATCTATCACAAAAGACTGTGAGATATATTCTAAATTTTTTCCTTTTCCAGATGAGGAAAATTGAGGCCAGAGGAAGGTTATCAACAACAGCAGGTGGGAGAGCTGGGATCTGAGCCCAGGAGATAGACGATGGTACTCTGGCTGAGGAAAAACTAGAAAAATATTAACTAATTTCCACTCAGAAGTTAAGAATGCTACTTTTATTTGTACATAGACAAACCAAGCTAACACTCCAAAGTGGATTTGTTGTTGTTGTTGAGCCGCTCAGTCGTGTCTGACTCTTTTTGACCCCATGGACTTCCCTGGGGTCACCAGGGACAACAGACTTCTCTGTCCATCACCAACTCCCAGAGCTTGCTCAAACTCATGTCCATTGAGTCGGTGATGCCATCCAACCATCTCACCCTCTGTCGTCCCCTTCTCCTCCTGCCTTCAATCTTTCATGGCATCAGGGTCTTTTCCAGTGAGTCAGCTCTTTACATGAGGTGGCCAAAATATTGGAGTTTTAGCCTCAGCATCAGTCCTTCCAATGAATATTCAGGACTGATTTCCTTTAGGATGGACTGGGTGGACCTCCTTGTGGTCCAAGGGACTCTCAAGAGTCTTCTCCAATACCACAGTTCAAAAGCATCTGTTCTTCAGTGCTTAGCCTTCTTTATGGTCCAACTCTCACATCCATACATGACTACTGGAAAAACCATAGCTTTGACTAGACAGACCTTTGCCAGCAAAATAATGTCTCTGCTTTTCAATACACTGTCTAGATTTGCCATAGCTTTTCTTCCAAGGAACAAGCGTCTTTTAATTTCATGGTTGAAGTCACCATCTGCAGCCCATCCAGAGACACTTGGAGGATGCACACAAAACCTTGTGTGTCCTAGGACCAAAAGGAAGGAGCAGTGACCCCCACAAGAGACTGAGCCAGACCTGCCTGAGAGTGTTGGAGTGTCTTCTGTGGAGGGACGAGTCAGCAGTTACCTGCACGGGGACAGGGGCTCTGGCTGCAGCAGACCAGGGAGGCGTGGCATGCGGCATCAGTCCTCTTGGAGGAGGTCACTACAGCTCCACCATAGAGCCTCCGAGCAGACAACCCACAACGGGGGATCAATTATACCAAAGAAGTTCATACACTGTTGTAAGAGTTCTAGGGCCCACAACAGATTTCGTAACCTGGGAATCCAGCAAAAGGACTCAGAACTCCCAGGGAAACAGACTCTTGGAGGGCACAACAAAGCCTTGTGAGCACCAGGATCCAGAAAAAAAGGAGCAGTGACCTCACAAGAGACTGAGCCATACTTGCCTGTGAGTGTCCAGGAGTCCCTGGCAGAGGTGTGGGTCAACAGTAGCCTGCCGTGGGGTCAGGGGAACTGACTACAACAGTCCTGGGAGCCTTGGCATGCTGGCATGAGGCCTTTTTCAGGAGGTTGACATTATTGCCATTACCCCAGCACAGTTTGGCCTCAGGTCAAACTACAGGGAGGGAACACAGCCCACCCATCAGCAGAAAATTGAATTAAAGATTTACTGAGCATGGGTCTGACCACAGAGCAACACCCAGTTTTACCCACAGGCAGTCCCTCCCACCAGGAAGCTTTCACAAACCTCTTACCCTCACTCATCAGAGGACAGACAGAATGAAAACCACAATCACAGAAAACTAACCAAACTGGTCACATGGACCACAGCCTTGTCTAACTGAATGAAACTATGAGCCATGCCGTGTAGGGTCACCAAGATGGACAGGTCATTGAGGAGAGTTCTGACAAAATTGGTCCCCTGGAGAAGTGAATAGCAAACCACTTCAGTATTCTTGCCTTGAAAATCCCATGAACAGTATGAAAAGGCAAAAAGGTAGGACACTGAAAGATGAACTCCCCAGGTCGATAGCTACCCAATATGCTACTGGAGATCAGTGGAGAAATAACTCCAGAAGGAATGAAGAGGCTGAGCCAAAGCAGAAACAACACCCAGTTGTGGAAAATAAATTAAAATAATTTAATTACTTTTTATACGATGGAATATTGCTCAGCCAAAAGAATGAAACGATGCCATTTGCACTAACATGAATGGACCTAGACATATTCATGCTAAGTGAAGTAAGTCAGACAGAGGAAGATCATTATCATATGATATACTTACATGTGGAATCTAAGCATGATACAAGTGAACTTATTTACAAAACAGAAATAGACCCATGGACACAGGGAACAAATTATGGTTACCAAAGGAGAAAGATAGCGGGGTAGATAAATTAGGAGTTTGGGAATACTATATGTACACTACTATATATAAAACAGATAAACCACAAGAAGGTAACTGTATAGAACAGAGAACTATACTCAATATTTTATAATAGCATAATGCCAGGGTCCAGCCCCAGCAGGATCCAGGGGCACCCTCAGGATGACGACCTAGGTGAAAGGCTAGCAAAGCAGAGAGCAGGGCTTGATCTTCCTTGATAAGCACAGAAAGCCAATAAAGCTCCTGGCACGAAACTTGCTCTGTTCACGGAGTCCGCAGGCGCCCTGTCGGTGGGGTGAGGACGCAAGATGCCCCCTCCCTAGTGAAGACGCAGGGCACCTTCCCGATCCGGTCTTAGAAGCCCAGGCAAAAAAGTGAACTCAGAGAGCCCCTGTGCCCCAAGGAGTCATCCTGAAGGAAGAACAGAGAGAGAAAAGGAGGGAAAAGGAAAAAAAGAACGACAGGGGGAGACCAAGCTTCCGTGAGTGAGGCCCATAACTTTATTTTCAAAAGGAACTTTTGTACCTTGACTTGTACATAGAGGGAAATGAAAGATGTAAAGTCATACAGAGTCAGCCCAAACATTACATCTGTTTATCAAAACCAGGATTTTTTCTGCACACCTTTCCTATAAACAATGTTGTGTACAATATCTTCTGGCCTTGGAGACCTGTGGACATTTTATGACCCTTTTTTGATAAAGGCTGCTCAGCCAGAAAACTTGTTTTCCCTTAAAGTGTTTCTTCTTTATTTCTCTCAGCCTCAGAAAGTACTAAACAGGGTTACATTTTCATGGAGCAAAGGTGCAGTGGGTCACAACAAAGAACCAATTAGCTCAAAGGTCTGATGTGGTTAATTCCAAGGCTGCTACTTGTTGTTCTTACATTCTAACTATGTTAAATAGGTGCACAATAGATAAGGGATATGAGAACTTGGCAGCAAGCACTAGCTTAACAATGAAATCCTACACCAGCACTACTCTAATACTTTTTAACTCTTTGAAAGGCTCTATATTTCTAGAATGTTTTAGGCTTCCTGTGTCTCTCACGGTTGAGAGGCTGTGAACAGTCACATACGTAGCTGCAAGAGTCTAGATAAGCCTGTCAGACAAGCTAGAAAGCCATCAGAGGGGTTAAAATAGAAATATTCTTTTTATGACTTATTGCCCTAAGTTAACTTTTTCCAGACAAAGGTGGTTGGGGATAGCCCCCTGTTAATGACAGAAGAGTTGGTGAAAGGCATAATATAATAAACAGTAGACAGATTTTGGTTTTGGGGTAGATGCTCGAGCAGATTCAGAGGTACCTTAAGGCCTGATCCGTCTTTGCCTGTCAGGTCTCTTCCGCATGACCTTTGTCATGGGTGGGATCTCCCGTGGTGGCTCCCGGCAGCATAAAGTGGAAAAGAATTAGAAAAATATATATGTATAACTGAATCATTTTGCTGTACACCAGAAACTAATACAATATTGTAAATCAACGTGTGTGTGTGTGTGTGTGTGTGTGTGTGTGTATTAGTTGCTCAGTCATGCCAGACCCTTTGTGCCTCATGGACAGTAGCCTGCCAGCCTCTGTTCATGGGATTTTTCAGGCACAAATACTGGAGTGAGTTTCCATTGCCTTCTCCAAGCTCTCTTTCCAACCCAGGAATCGAACCCACCTCTCCTTTGTCTCCTGAATTGCAGGCAGATTCTTCATCCACTGAGCCACTGGGGAAGCCAATACAATGTTGCAAATCAAATATACTTCAATTAAAAAAATGTTCATTTTATTTGTACCTATGTACAAGTTTATTCTCCAAAGTAGATAAAGTAAATTAAAATAATTTAAAGGTAATACTTTAAAGGGTCCCTCAGTGGCTCCTGGTCACCAGAAAGACCAAACCATGCTTAGAAGCTTGGAATTTCTCCATCCCACACCCTCACTTCTCTAGAGAGGATAGAGGGGCTGGAAATGGAGTTAAAATTGATTCTGCCTACATGAGAAAGCCTCCATAAAAATTCCTAAAGTATGGTGTTTGGAGAACTTGTGGGTTGGTGAACACATCTGTGTACTGGGAGGGTAATGCACCCCAGGCTCACAGGACAAAATCTCCTGTGTGTGGGACACTCCCAGAACTCACTGGAAAGAGTATTTCTTCATCAGGCTGTTTATCTGGATCCTTTCTCATGTGCTTTAATACACTGACATAAGCGAGTGTTCCCCCGAGTTCCATGAGCTGCTCACTCTAGCAAATTCATTAAATGAGGAAGGGGTTGTGGGAACTTCTGACTGTAGCCCAATGGGACAGAAGTTGTGGGCAACCTGGGAACCCACTGCTTGGGATTGGCACCTGAAATGGGGATGGTCTTGTTGAACTGAGCCCTTCACCCGTGGACTCTGATGCTATCTCCTGGTATATGGGGTCATGTCGGATACCACTTACTGAGTTAAGCTGTAGGACACTCAGCTGGTGTTTCAAAGTTGCTTGGTGAGGGGAAACCCATATGTATGGCTACTGGAAGCCCCGGATGTGACATTAGCTGCGTGGAGGGTACAGGAGACATGCAGGAAGGAAAGGTTGGGTGTTTTCCTAACATGATAAGATGTGCTCCTTATTAATGTATTAAATAAGCTGGCACCCAGTTTAATAACTCCAGCAGTTCTGCAGAACTGATGTTTGTATCAATATTTCATGACAGGGTCTCCTGGTGGCTCAGACGGTAAAGCATCTGCCCGCAGTGCGGGAGACCCAGGTTCGATCCCTGGGTTGGGAAGATACTCTGGAGAAGGAAATGGCAACCCACTCCAGTACTCTTGCCTGGAAAATTCCACAGACTGTGGAGCCTGGTAGGCTACAGTCCATGGGGTCACAAAGAGTCGGACACGACTGAGCGACTTCACTTCACTTATACCAACCATGGCTGTAGTTGGGCTTCTCTGGTAGTTCAGATGGTAAAGAATCTGCCTGCAATGTGGGAGATCTGGATTCAATCCCCAGGTTGGGAAAATCCCCTGGAGGAGGGCCTGGCAACCCACTCCAGCATTCTTGTCTGGAGAAGCCTCATGGACAGGGGAGCCTGGCAGGCTACCGTCCATGGAGTTGCAAAGAGTTGGACAGGACTGAGCAACAAAGCACATAGCACACCAGCCATAATGTAAATGGAAATAGCTAATTGTTATTGGGCAAAAAAATAATTTAGGGTTGCCAAATAAAATACAGTATTGCCAGTTAAATGTGAATTTTTAAACATAAATAATTTTTTAAACATAAGTATGTCCCAAATATTGTATGGGATCTACTTTTACTTTAAAAAAAATATTTTGTTTACAAAATTTTACTGTATAGCACAGGAAACTATATTCAACTTCTTGTAATAACCTAAAATGGAAAAGAATCTGGAAAACATTCTTATATATATAAGAAACATATATGTATTTGTATAACTGAGTCATTTTGCTGTATACCAGAAATAGACACATTGTAAATCAAATATACTTCAATTTTAAAAAGACCAAAAGCCACATGCACGTGTTGCTTATCTGAAGTTCAGATTTAACCCCGTTCTGCTCCTCACCACTGCCTCGGTGTTTGGGACTCCGTTACTGGGACTGTAGGCCCCCTCCACATCCTGGGAATGAGGGCAGCCCTGGGAAAGCTGAACTTCAGGGTCTCTTCTGCCAACCACCTTCCTGTTGCACCTCGCAGGAACTTGATGAGCCCACTGTCTTGCTTGGTGGCCTTCACCTTTGGATCCCTCACTCAACTGATGTGCACCTTCCTTTCCAACTAAAACCTGGGCAAGGGGCAGAGGGTTATGTTATTTATGTTTAAATAATTTCCGTGATAGCTCAGTTGATACAAAATCTGCCTGCAATGCAGGAGACCCCAGTTTGATCCCTGGGTTAGGAAGATCTGCTGGAGAAGGGAAAGGCTACCCACTCCAGTATTCTGGCCTGGAGAATTCCATAGACTGTATAGCCCATGGGGTCACAAAGAGCTGGACACGACTGGGT
Source organism: Tragelaphus eurycerus (assembly GCA_935064755.1). NCBI lineage: Eukaryota > Metazoa > Chordata > Mammalia > Artiodactyla > Bovidae > Tragelaphus > Tragelaphus eurycerus. Next base: position 5,545,553 of record CAKXYN010000112.1, read on the forward strand.
GACTTTCGCTTTCACTTTCAACTTTTAAACATAAGTATGTCCCAAATACTTACTGGAGTGAGTGCTCTTTTTCTCTCCCAGTCTGGCTCTCCCATGACTGGTCCTGGACCTGGGAAGAGGGCTACGGGAATCTTTAGGATGTGTCCTAATCATCCTGCTGCCTTACTCAAGAGGTGAAGTGCACTCTCCTAGGGATCCTGACCTCAAACGAAAGGGACTCAATGGTGCAGAACTTTAAGGTAAATCTGAAGACTTAATGTTTAGGTTTTGTAAAATGTCTCTGTTAAATATATGTGAAGCAAAAGAAAATTTGGCAGGCACATGAGGGAGGTGTACTTTGCTGATTTAGAGGAAGGATATATTCCTGAAGTCTTTTTTCCTGCCTTCCTCTCTGCATTTCCTGTTACTCCAGGTCTTGTGAATGACAGAATTTAGTGTAAAGGCCACCCGTCACCCTTGGCATGCTAAGGTATAAAGGAAGAGAATTTAAAAGCATATCCTAAGAACACAATAATGAAACATCACTAGTGAACAAGATAGTGATAGATTCACTATTACAAAGAAACACATTTATGGGAATGCAAAAATCACAACTGGCTGTTGAACAACCATCTACTGAAGGACACTGGAGCCCACGAGAAAAAGTTACCCCACGTCCAAAGGTGACCCACTAACTGGGGAACAATAATTCCAAAGAAGTTCTCCCACTGTAGTGAAGGTCAGGAACTCCAGGTCAGGCTTCCCAGCCTGGGGACCCAAAAAAGGGACTGGGAATCCCCAGGGAATTTGACCTTAAAGGCCAATGGGATTTGATTACAAGACTTCTGCAGGACTGGGGGAATCAGACTCCAGTCTTGGTGAGCACAAACAAACCCTTGTGTACACGAAGACTCAAGGAAAGGAGCAGTGTCTCCACAGGAGACTGAACCAAAACTACCTGCTAGAGTTGGAGGGTCTCCTGTGGAGGCATGGGTTGGAAGGGGCTCACCATGGGGACAGAGGGACTGACAACAGCAGTCTGGGAAGGTCCCCTATGGCGTAAACCCTCTCAGAGGTTGCCATCAACCCAGCCATAGAGCCCATTGATACCAGGGCTGGGTTGCTTCAGGCCAAGACACTATCAGGGAGGAAGCACAACCCCACCCATCAGCAGATAATTGAATTAAAACTTTACTGAGAAAGCCCTTAGTTTGAACATTCTTTGTCATGGCTTTTCTTTGGGATTAGAATGAAAACTGACCTTTTCCAGTCCTGGGGCCACTGCTGAGTTTTCCACATTTGCTGGCATAAGGTGCAGCACTTTCACAACATTATCTTTTAGGATTTGAAATAGCTCAACTGGAATTTCATCACCTCCACTAGCTTTGTTCGTAGTGATGCTTCCTAAGGCCCACTTGACTTCGCACTCCAGGATGTCTGACTCTAGGTGAGTAATCACACCATTATGGTTATCTGAGTCATGAAGATCTTTTTTGTATAGTTCTTCTGTGTATTATTGCCACTTCGTCTTAATATCTTCTGCTTCTGTTAGGTCCATACCATTTCTGTCCTTTATTGAGCCCATCATTACATGAAATGTTCCCTTGGTATCTCTAAGAGATCTCTAGTCTTTCCCATTCTATTGTTTTCCTCTGTTTCTTCGCATTGATCACTGAGGAAGGCTCTCTTATCTCTCCTTCCTATTCTTTGGAACTCTGAATTCAAATATATTCAAACTCTGAATTCAAATATCTTTCCTTTGTTCCTTTTCCTTTAGCTTCTCTTCTTTTCTCAAGTATTTGTAAGGCCTCCTCAAAAACCATTTTGCCTTTTTGCATTTCTTTTTCTTGGGGATGGTCTTGATCACTGCCTCCTATACAAGGACATGGAACCTCCGTCCAACAATAAGTGAACCGTGAACTTCCAGATGTTCAAGTTGGATTTAGAAACAGCAGAGGAATCAGAGATCAAATTGAAAACATCTACTGGATCATCAAAAAAGCAAGAGAGTTCCAGAAAAACATCTACTTCTGCTTTATTGACTACACCAAAGCCTTTGACTGTGTGGATTACAAAAAACTGAGGGAAATTCTTAAGAGATGGAAATAACAGACCACATTACCTGCCTCCTGAGAAATCTGTATGCAGGTCAAGATGCAACAGTTAGAACTGGACATGGAACAACAGACTGCTTCCAAATTGGGAAAGGAGTATGTCAAGGCTGTATATTGTCACCCTGCTTATTTAACTTATATGCAGAGTACATCATGAGAAACGCTGGGCTGGAAGAAGTACAAGCTGGAATTGAGATTGCCTGGGACAACTTGTACAAGATGCCCACAAAACAGTCAGAAGAGAAATGGAAGCATCCCCTGGAAGGCCGTTACTGCACCAGGTATCAACCTCTTAGTCTTTGGATTATGGAGAAGTTGGGTAAGGGAGGTTCTGGAGGAGAGGCCAGATATGTAGGGACCCTGCAAGGTGTCTGGGGAGTTGATTCAGCTGTTGGAAAAATATTTGAAAATCTGTAGCCCAACTAATGGAGAAGGCAATGGCAACCCACTCCAGTACTCTTGCCTGGAAAATCCCATGGATGCAGGAGCCTGGTAGGCTGCAGTCCATGGGGTCACTAAGAGTCAGGCACAACTAAGCAACTTCACTTTCATACATTGGAGAAGAAAATGGCAACCCACTCCAGTATTCTTGCCTGGAGAATCCCAGGGACAGAGGAGCCTAGTGGGCTGCCATCTATGGGATCGCACAGAGGTGGACACGACTGAAGCAACTTAGCAGCAGCAGGACAAATATCAATAACCTCAGATTTGCAGATGACACCACTCTTATGACAGAAAGTGAAGAAGAACTAAAGAACCTCTTGATGAAAGTGTAAGAAGAGAGTGAAAAGTTGTCTTAAGGGATGGGATGTGGAGGGAGATGGAAAGGCGATTCAGGATGGGGGGACACATGTTCATTCATGGCTGATTCATGTCAATGTATGGCAAAAGACACCACAATATTATAATTAGCCTCCAATCAAAATAAATAAATTAATTTTTTAAAAAAACTGACTGAAAACTCAACATTCAGAAAACTAAGATCATGGCATCTGGTCCCATCACTTCATGGCAACTTACCGGGTAAACAATGGAAACAGTGACAGATGTTATTTTGGGGGCTCCAAAATCACTGCAGATGGTGATTGCAGCCATGAAATTACGAGATGCTTGCTGCTTGGAAGAAAAGCTATGACCAATCTAGACAGCATATTGAAAAGCAGAGACATTACTTTGTCAACAAAGGTCCATCTAGTCAAAGCTATGGTTTTTCTTATGGTCATGTATGGATGTGAGAGTTGAACTATAAAGAAAGCTGAGCACCAAAGAATGATGGTTTTGAACTGAGGTGTTGGAGAAGACTCTTTAGAGTCCCTTGGACTGCAAGGAGATCAGACCAGTCAATCTTAAAGGAAATCAGTCCTGAATATTCATTGTAAGGACTGATGCTGAAGCTGAAACTCCAATACTTTGGCCACCTGATGTAAAGAGCTGATTCATTGGAAAAGACCCCGATGTTGGGGAAGATTGAAGGCAGGAGGAGAGAGGGATGATAGAGGATAAGATGGTTGGATCACATCACCGACTCAATGGGCATGAGTTTGAGTAAGCTCCGGAAGTTGTTGATGGACAGAGAAGCCTGGCATACTGCAGTGCATGGGATCACAAAGAGTTGGACATGATTGAGCAACTGAACTGAAGACGTTGATGAATTATTCTTTGACTTAAGGGAGTGTTGTGGCTCTTTTGTTCCTCTATCCAGACCACTAACACTTTCTCCATCTAAGTGATAAAGCTGTGTGGTTTTCTTACTATTTTTGTGTTCACTGAAACAGTACTTTTAACCTCTCTTAATAACTTTTCCTGCACATTTACAACTTGGCTAACTGTTTAGCATAAGAGGTCTACTACTTCTTGCCCTATATTGGATTTTGGCATGCCTTCTTCAGTAAGCTTAATCATTTCTAGCTTTTGATTTGAAGTGAAACATGCAACTCTTCTTTTACTTGAACACTTAGAGGCCACTGTAAAGTTGTTAATTGGCCTAATTTCAATACTGTTGTGTCTTAGGAAATAAGGATGCCTGATGAGAAGGAGAGAAACAGGGGAACAGCTGGTCAGCAGAGCAGTCAGAACACATACAACATTTATTAATTAAATTCGCTGTGTTATGTGACTGTATTTCAAGGTCCCCCCTCCAAAAAAGAATTATAACTGTAACATCAAAGATCACTGACCACAGATCACCATAACATATATAATTTTAAAAGATTTGGAATATTGCTAGAATTACCAAAAGTGGCAGAGGCAAGTAGTAAGCAAATGCTATTGGAAAAAATGACGTCTAAGACTTACTTGATACAGGGTTGCCACAAACCTTCAATTTGTAAAGAATGCACTTATCTATGAAACACAAAAAGCAAAGTGCAATAAAAGAAGACCTGCACATAAATCAATGAAGGTCTGGTGGAAGTTAACAAGGTTCTCCTTAAGCTGATTGAGCTGACACCTTACTGTTTCAGAGGAGCCTCTGACTCAGAGACACTGTATGTCTTCATGCCAAGGCTATTTCACTTCCTCAGAAAAGAAACGTCTAGTCTGTGGTCTGCTTTCTCTTTTTTATGTTCAGTCTTTCTCTTGATTGACTTCCTTTCCTCTGAAAATGTGCTTATCCCCCTCATTCCCTCAAGCTCTTCTTACCTCTTTCTCCTCTTACGTTATATTTTGAAAATCTTTCTTGGAGACAGACACTAAGTTTGCAAAGACAGCACAACACAGTTCCTGTTTACAGTGCAGCACAGAAGCCAGAGCCAGGCGATTCCAGACAGGGTGGGAACGCCCATACAGATGGTCACATGGGCCTCCAGAGCCAGGTGATGATGCCAGATGGGGTGGGAAAACCCATACAGATGGTCACACGGGCCTCCAGAGCCAGGAGATGATTCCAGATGGGGTGGGAACACCCATACAGATGGTCACATGGGCCTCCAGAGCCAGGCCATGATTCCAGATGGGATGGGAACACCCATACAGATGGTCACACAGGCCTCCAGAGCCAGGCCATGATTCCAGATGGGGTGGGAACACCCATACAGATGGTCACACAGGCCTCCAGAGCCAGGAGATGATTCCAGATGGGGTGGGAACACCCATAGAGGTGGTCACATCGGCCTCCAGAGCCAGGTGATGATTCCAGATGGGGTGGTAATGCCTGTACAAATGGTCACACGGGTCCAGAACCAGGCAATGGTTCCAGATGGGGTGGGAACGCCCATACAGATGGTCACATGGGCCTCCAGAGCCAGGCGACGATGCCTGATGGGGTGGGAACACCTGTACAGACGGTCACACGGGCCTCCAGAGCCAGGTGATGATTCCAGATGGGGTGGGAACACCTGTACAGACGGTCACACGGGCCTCCAGAGCCAGGAGATTTTTCCAGACGGGGTGGGAACGCCCGTACAGGTGGTCACATGGGCCTCCAGAGCCAGGAGATTTTTCCAGTCGGGGTGGGAACACCCATATAGGTGGTCACACGGACCTCCAGAAGCAAGACCAGCTGAGGGAAACTGGTGCAAGTGCCCTGGAGAGGACATTGTGAAGTAAAGTTCTAGAGAGAGATGCTCTGCGAGGTGATTTTGGAGGGTAAAGAAGCAGGGACTCTCCGAGGAGTGAGAAGAGCCTGTTCAGAATCCTTTGAAGAACCTCAGGCTTTTTGCTATGTCTGCCTCCAACCCAGCACTGAAATCACTCTTGCAAATATACCGAGAATTTATCATTGGCCAAATGGATGTTTTTTCAGGTCTATTTCTGCAGACTCCCCAGCAGGCTGGAGGGTAGGCTGGGCCCTGCTTCCGAGAGGCCTTGCCCCCTCAGCCTCCTGGGTGCTATTCCCTGCCCTCTCCTTGCCAGCTTGCTTCTGAGCCTCCTCAGGCATGGTGCCCTTCTCCTTGGCCCCACCAATGGCCAGCCCTTCAGTCCCAATTGAGATGACTGGACCAATGGCGAGGTGCCTCACCCACCAGAAGGGGTGTGAGGGCCTGGGCACCCCAGCCTGGCTTCTCCCGCAATGCTCTGCTCCACCAACAACCTGTCCTGGAGCCTTTCACTCTGTCAACTCACGGGGCGAGGTGTTCACCGAGTCCCATTCACTTTACCTCAGGAATGTCTCTCAAAGCCATCATTATTTCTCCACTCAGCATCACAGGAGATGCGGAGACTTCCTCCCTATCTGCTGTCAACAGGACACCAGCGGAATTATCTTTCTGAAACACAATTCTGGTGTCTCTTCCCTGTCTTAAAGGGCATCCCACAGCAGAGTTCAATCTATGAAATGTGGTTGAGCAGGCCCTTTGAGCCATCCACATGGTTTCAGACACATATGAAAGGCCAGGTAACCTCATGGTTTGGGAGATGGAATGTGAGGGGAAAGGACCAGGTCAGCTCAGCAGAGCAGCCCCCAGGGCAAACCTGTGACACATGCATCCCCCTCAGATGTGACCACTCTGCCTCCTGACTGAGTCCTGTTATCAGTGCTTCAGGTGGAGGTTCTGCCACTGAAGGAGACACCACCCACAGAGCCCATGCCAGTGAGGTAGATGTTACCAAGAGGGATACAAAAACCTCGTTTTTTAAGCCCCTGCAATCCTCAAGATGTTGTTACTTGGTATAGCCCAGCCTGTCCCAATAGACACATCAGAGAAAAAACAGAGCTAGACAGCAGTTAAATGGTAAAATTAGGTTTTACTCAGGAGCTATGGCAAGAAGGGAAAGGAGCCATCAGTACAGAACCAGGTGCAGTTCTGAACATAGCACCACCAAGGGCCTGTTGGGGTCAGAGGATGCAGTTACTAACAGGAGACAAGGGTGGGGAGATGCTGGCGAAACCAGCCTTATAGATCCTTGCTGAGGGCGGACCAGATGAAGCAGAAGTCCTTGGGAGGTGTGTGTATGGGGCGGGGGGATGAGGGGAATCTGGTGAGATTTCAAGTGTGACCAGGTGTTGAGGGTGGGAGATGCTGGCTTAACTGACCGATCAGTCATCTTACTAAACTCCGGGCCTTAGAATCATGCCAAAGGGAGGGCCTAGTTGAAGAAGAGCTCAGAGTTGCTGATGGGAGTTTGGCCAAGCAAAGACTGTCAGTATGCCTTGTTCCCCGCCAGTAACACTTGTCAGCCTTGCTCTGTTCTCCCCTGGTAAAGTCCTTCTCCCTCCGAGTGTCGTTTCTCCCCTTGAAAGTCCCATGACAGTTGAGCCTCCTCGTAGCAGCATCACCCCTATGCACACTTCACAGGGCACTTTTCATTCTGAATTGCAATGAGCTGTTTCCTAACTGTGTAACCCTGTCCCCACAACCCTTGCCAAGAACCCTTCTCACTACCAGCATTCCAAGGGCCTCCAAGTACAAGAAGTTCTCTTCATAAGCACCGTCTCAAAGCCTCTGCTCAAAAGTTTCTATTCCATCCAATTTTGCTGGTCAACTTCTGAAGCCTTCCTCAATTACTTCTGGAAATTTGTAGTCAGTCTAAAGCTTGCTGCCAAGTAAATTGTTTTTACTTTCAAACAAATTGAAAGTATTAAAAAAAAAAATCTGGGCTTACATAATGGATTGTCGAGGGGAGGAAACATGATGCACATGCAGTTGTTTTTTTCACCCAGAGTTCTTTTTGGAAGCTTTCAAGGCTCTTGCGACACACGGCCTGACAGCTCTGTGACGGGATGGAATGCATTTACTCCTTCTTGTTTCCAGGCAGCTAGCACAGGGCTCAAGGCGGAGTAGGTGCTCAGCCGACATTCTCTGAACTGAATTTAGTGAGTACGAAAAAGTGCCTATGAAAACAAAAGTCCTGTTTCCTTTTCACTCCTAATTGCTCTGTCCTGAGCAAAGTCTTTTTTATTCTTCAGCTTCTAGAACCAAATACAGGGAGGGCACTCTCTATTTGTCTTGAAAATGGTGTATTGAGTGCCTTTGGGAGCTACAATAAAAGAAGGAAAAAGAGGGAAGGGGAGGAGGGGGAAGGGAAGGGGGAAGAGGGAGGGAAGAGAGACAGAAGATGATGCTGACAATAATGTACAACAGAAAGCTGAGGGGGAAATAGTAAGCATCACTGCCCAGGCCAATACGTTTCACAGCCTGAGCTCCGATGTGCAGGGTCCTCATTATCTATAGCCCTGCAGGGCCCTGGGAGCCAGTGCTCCCACTGCAGTGATGACGGGGACAGGCAGGGGCAGCCAGGAAGCTGGCCCAAGACTGAGGCCCTGAGTGGGAGCCAGGGCAGCCTGACCCAGGGAGCGCACTCTGTGGGCTCTGATGCCTCCCCTGCTCCAGAAACGGGGCTATGGTTGCCAGGTTCTGGCTTCCAGCTGGGGATTCCAATCTGCAGGGGAGAGGCTGCTATCAAGCCTCATCATGGTGGAAGTTGGCTCATCCACCCATCTCTGAGGAAGAAGAAAAGGCTGGTGCCATGACTCCTTTGAACTTCTGTGCCTGTAGCCAACCTCCCTCATCCCCCTGCCCCCTCCCCGTCTCCGCCGCAGGCCAGCCTGCTCCAGCTGGTCCTGGGGTGGCTGGCAGAACTTGTTCTAAACCCAGGCTCAAGGCTTGCAGTGTCCTGTGGAATTGAGGAGAAACAAGTGGTCACTCCCAACTTTTGCCTTTACTGAGGTATACTTTTCATACAGTAAAATGAACAGATTTTAATGAACAGTTCTTTAATTTTTTTGTTAAGACATAACCATACTCTGGAGGTCCCCACCTTGCCTACCCTTATCACTGAACAAATTTCTGTCGCTGAAGAATAATATTGTCTATTCTTGAATCTCAGTTTGGTGTCTGACTTCTTATCAATGTAACATTTTGAGGTTTATCCATGTTGCTAATGTGTATCAATAATGCTATTCTTGTTGCTGGTTTGTGTTCCATCCCAGGATTCTGTCATCAGTTCTCTCAATGATGAACATTTAGGACTTTTCCAGTTTGAAGCTATGATAAACAACCTGGCTAGAAATATTCCTGTGCAGCTCTTATTGGGAGTGTGTATTTTTATTTCTCTTAGGTCAGTACCAAAGTAACACTGCTGAGAGATGGGGTGATAGGGTAAGAAACCATCAAGCTGCTTTCCAGAGGGGTTGTACCATTTCACACTCTAACCAGTAGTGTGTTATTTTCCAGGCTGATCTCAATACTAGCCAGATTTTGGAGTTATCAGTCTTTTCAACTTTAGACATTCCAGTGGTGTGAAGTGGTATCTCATGATTCCATTGACATTTTAATGATATGTATGATATTGAACTCCTACTTGTATGTTCAGTGGTTATTTGTTTACTACCTTCTATAAAGTATTTATTCAAGTCTTTTGCTTAATTTTCAAAAGAGAAATTAAGTTCTTTATCATTGAGTTGTCATAGTTCTTTATATATTCTGGATAGAAGTTCTTTGTCAAATATGTATTATAAATATTTCATCTCCATTTGGGTCTTGTCTTCTTTGTGGCTCAACTGGTAAAGAATCCGCCTGCAATGTGGGAGACCTGGGTTTGATCCCTGGGCCCTGGAGAAGGGAAAGGTTATCCACTCCAGTATTCTGGCCTGGAGATTTCCATGGATTTCCATGTGTAGTCCGTGAGGTCACAAATAGTCAGACACGACTGAACGACTTTCACTTCACACTTACAGTTTTTGCCTCCTTGAAACATTCTTGCTTTCAAACAGGGGCAAGAGCAAGGGCCACTTTGCTTCTAGCCTCTAGCCCCTGTGATCCCATGGCTAGGACTCTTGGTTTCCATCCAGGTTACCAAGGTTTAATTTCTAGGCAGGGAACCAAGATCTCTCTTCAGACTGCTCACTGCTCTCTCTCTGAGATCACTCCCACTAGACTGGTAAACTTGGACAGTCTGGAGTTAAGTGGGGAGGATTCCCCTTGGAGGAGGGATTTGGTGAGGAAAGAAGGCACTGCGGCAGACAGAGCATATTCTTGGCTGTTGTATCTCTAGTACACAGAGATGACGAGATCTGAGAGACACTTGCCGAAATCACAAGGAACTCTAGAAACTGGACCAAATCCCAGAGGGAAGGGGGAGTTCATTTGACATCAGTGGTCTACCACAGATGATGGACTTGATTTCTCCTGAATGCCATGTTCCTTGAACTAAAGTGTTGGATAAACAAGTCCCCATTCAAGATTATTGAGATTGAGGACAGTGAAATTCAGTTTTTGCTTTTGTTTTTAGTGTGGGAAACACAGAGAGAACTTCACAGGAATATATCCACAAGACTATTGTGTTGAGACCTGTCCCTGACTGCGGGTTCAGAAGGCCTCTTGGCTTTGACCACTGGGACCTGGAGAGGATGAAGCTCAGGAGAGTTCTCCAAAAGAACGCCGCCATGGGTCCACCTCAGTGTTTCAGGAGAAGGTCCACAGGCCAAACGGAAGAGGAGCTAAGGACTGCAGTGCCTTCATGGTGAGCTGTGGACAGCTTGTGGCATCTTCTTTGTCTCATCATCATCTATAACTTTCCATACGATCACTGAACCTTGCTGTTGGTTTGCAGACCTCTTTTCTCCAAGACTTGCATTTGATTGGAAGGAAAAAGCTAGGGTGGATAAACATCCTCATATTCCTTCTTATTCCTTCTTGGGCTGTTGCAGTTGAACACATGTGTATCAAGAAAGGGCCATCACTCCCTTCTCCCTGACCTTTCCTGGGTGGGCCTTCCCTCTCTGAGAGGAGACATGGTTTAGGGCAGAAGCCATTTCCTGAGAGGCACTGTAGAAAAAACAAGTCCTTTGAGTCCTTTTTGATTCCTGCAAGTGGTGTGATTTTGTGTGAGTTACTTAACACAGATGTCATGATGTATTCCCATCCATAAATCAGAAGCAATTATATCTTTACCTGTTCAGGAGAATTACTATAAGGATGAAATGAAATGATTTGGAGATGGACTGTTTCGTGGGACCCACACAGAAATCACTACCAAATTCATTCACCTATCAATCTATCTGTTGCCCTTCTTTCCTATGTGTGTGTGTATATCCATCCATCCATCTGTCCATCAGACTCTCCATCTCTCTGCTCACCACTTAGCTCTCAACATCAGGAAGACAGCAGACTCCACACTCTGGGATGATATATCAGCTATCTAATGGCATCTCTGACTCAATGGACACAAGTTTGACTAAACTCTGGGAGTTGGTGACAGACAACGAGGCCTGGCGTGCTGCAGTCCGCGGGGTTGCAAAGAGTTGGACACGACTGAGCAACTAAACTGAACTGAAAGGCATAAAACTGCCACCCATGGTCAGAGAACTTACAAAAAGTGGGAGCAATATGATTAATAAACTGCTTGGCAGGTATCAAGGAAAAGGTTGCCTCCATGGTTATCAGACCTGGGGTGTTTTAGTGGCTCTGGGGGATTTGCAGAAGCACCACTTTCGAGTGTGTCTGCTGGTCCATAAATCCAGATGACTGTTTCCTCTGGGTGCTGATGGCTTAACTGAAGAGTTCACTCCCAGCTGTGGAAGGAGCAGGTGGGACAACATTTCTGTGCCTGATGTTGGACTGGGGAGAACCACTGCCAAAAAGGCCTTCATGGCAATTTTTAAAAGATGACAAACCCACAGGCACATTAACAATCACCATATATCTCAACTTTTCTGCAATACTTTCAGAATTTATGCTAAAAAATAATCCTCCAAAAGAGAGCACTTATTCAGTGGCAAAATTGGTTAATGGTTAACTGTATCCCTCCATGTAACAGTAATGTTGTTGCAGGGGCCTGAAGCCTAAGGCTTTCCTCTCCTTGCTCTTTCTCTGTCCACATCTCTCCCCTACCTACTTGGAATAAGCTTCTCTTCTGTGCACACAGCAGAGCTGTGTATTGTTCCTTAGAACCAGCTGCTTCTCTCTTACTCCTCTTTCCATGGGAGGTAAAACTCTTACCTTCCAGAGTCCATCTCTTACCCTGTTTCATCTGCTGAACTGTCCTGTTTGATCTTGTGTCCTGTCAAGAGCTCCATCACAGGACTTCTGCATCAGGTAACAGAGAAGGCAATGGCATCCCACTCCAGTACTCTTGCTTGGAAAATCCCATGGACAGAGGAGCCTGGTAGGCTGCAGTCCATGGGGTGACAAAGAGTTGGACACGACTAAGCGACTTCACTTTCACCTTTCACTTTCATACACTGGAGAAGGAAATGGCAACCCACTCCGGTGTTCTTGCTTGGAGAAGCCCAGCAACAGGGGAGCCTGGTGTGCTGCAGTCTATGGGGTCACACAGAGTCAGACACGACCGAAGCGTCTTAGCAGCAGCATAGCAGCGCTTCAAGTGGGGATGCTTTCAGAGGGCTCAGGTGGAGATGAGGGGAAAGGTGGGGTCAGGAATGGCTGTTGGCTTGTGGCAACACTGGTGGGGAAGAGGCTCCCATGCTGGCTGCAGGTGTGTGACCCTGGGGCTGACTGGCACTCACTAGGCTGGGCCTTAGCTCAAAGGATGTCCCTGAGCTGACCCTGCCCTAGCCTCCTGCCTGCCCTGATGCTGTGAGTCTGCCTTCTTGAGACCACTGGAAGGGGAGCCATCGATGCTGGCAACAGGGTCTGCAGCCGAGCAGACAGGACGGCCGTCCAATCTGCAGAGGCCACGGTCCTGCTGGGACTGTTCTCAGGTGGAGGACGGGACCAGTGGCTCCGGGAGGCTGAACCTCGGCCCCTCTCAGAGGACAAGTTATCCTGAAGGAGAACAAACAGGACTTTCAAGAGGGAGGGCCATACCCAGGGACCCCACAACCATACCTGCCTTCTGGATTTGGTGGCCTCCCGGGAACGCCAGACCAGGGTCACAGGAAAGAGGCAACACGTGCCTTTCCCCTAGGTTCTGTGGTCTGGGTGATGGGATTGAGGCCATTTGGGGACTCGGGATTCGGCTACAGATGCCAGCCGGCAGCACAGGAAACCAGGAGGCACTGCCCACCTCCAGCGGGGGCCGCAGAGCCTCAGGAGGATGTGCCACAAGAAAGACTGCACCCTGGGATCTGTGCCCACCCTCCCTGTGGCCACCTTCTAGAATGTCAGGCCGTCTGAGAGACTCAAACCCACCCACTTGTGTGAGGAGAAGGCAGTCTTTCTGGATGGCCAAAGAAGAAAAATGAAAGCGTGTTTTGGCATACGCACTGTCTTAGCCACGCCCTGTCTAACACATATGCACAACCACATGATCACACATGCTCACCCACATTGACACACTCACCACGAGTCACCCAGATGGCTACATTGAGAAACCACACTCCATCTGGTCCACATGTGCTTCCTGAGGCCCCCTGTGGCAGTCAGACAGTGAATGACACTCTCAGAAGAACACAGAGGTGATGCCTGGGGTTTCCAGAGGCTCTGCACTAACCCCATAAGAGACCACAGAACTGGGCCCTGTGTGCATGGAAGCTGAGGGTCTGGCTAAGGGGGTGGTTCTGGCCCTACAGGGTTCAGGCTCCTTAACTGACTCAAGCTGACAGATATGGGCAGAGGAGAATGCAGAGCAAGACCCTTCTGTCCAGAAATGCCCTGAGGCCCTGCCCAGAGGGAGGGTGCTGAGTGCCTGGCCAGGGCTGGCCTGGGTCTGCTTCCCAGGGGTTCTAGTACTCAGCTTTGAAAAAGGTGGCTCCTGGGTTAGGTTCCGTGGTGGACAAATTCTGAAAACAGTAACCAATCAACTCCCCCAACTCTTCTAGGGTCACAGGGTGAACTCAAAAAAAATGTAAAAGATTTTGTAATTAAAATGTCGGATTCCTACTACAAAAACAACCCAAACAAGATCCATACAATCTTTGTGCTAGAGCTGGTCTCCCTCCTGGACCATGAAGCCTACTACAGTCACAAAGATGAAAGTGAGGGAGCGGCCAGAACTGTCAGCAATCAGAATCCTGCCCCTTCACAGGCGGAAGTCCCTCCCTTGGGCAGCCCTGCCTCCCAAACCATCCTTCTCAGCTTGGCACCTAAAATGTATACTTAGGGAAACTGGTGGTGACTTAAAAAACTCTTCTGCTGCCTTCAATGGACACCCTATCAGGCATAGCAAGGGCTCGTGTGACCCCTCAGTTTGCTGCCCCACTGGTTCCTTGCAAGGTGGTGGACGTGTAGCTTGTCCTGCTCCTGGACTGCAAAGCTCAGCTTCCCCTCCAGGACCCGCCCATTGTGTGCACTTGTGTGAAGCAGGGATTCATAGATGAGCATCAGGATAGCAGATGTGTTGCTCTACATTTTTCCAACAGAGCTGTCCTTTAACCAGGATCACTGCTGCTGCTGCTAAGTGGCTTTAGTCGGGTCCAACTCTGTGTGACCCCATAGACGGCAGCCCACCAGGCTCCCCTGTCCCTGGGATTCTCCAGGCAAGAACACTGGAGTCGGTTGCCATTTCCTTCTCCAATGCATGAAAGTGAAAAGAGAAAGTGAAGTCACTCAGTCATGTCTGACTCTTAGCGACCCCATGGACTGCAGCCCACCAGGCTCCTCCGTCCATGGGATTTTCCAGGCAAGAGTACTGGAGTGGGGTGCCATTGCTTTCTCCAAACCAGGATCTCTACACTGGGCCAATAGTGAGATCCTGAATTCAAGGAAGGATATTGTCTTTTGCATCAGAGCATCAAATGCTATTATATTGTCACTATTATGGACCAGAAAAGCTAAAATAAGCTCACTGCAAGCCTTCCAATGTATTTATAAGGCCCCCCATGCCTGCCCGGTTGTCACTTCCTTTGTGACCAATGGTGTCACACTGGAGCCCTTGTTATGTATGATAGGCTTTCTAGGTGGCGCTAGTGGTAGAGAACCCACCTGCTAATGCGGGAGACTAAGAGAAACAGATTCCTTCCCTCAGTTGGGAAGATCCTTTGGAGGAGGGAATGCAACCCATCCAATATTCTTGCCTGGAGAACCCCATGGACAGAGGAGCCTGGTTCATAGGGTCACACAGAATTGGACACAACTGAAGTGACTTAGCACACATACATGCAGAATTTTTCTAAAAGGAGCTTTGTACTCATTACGGAATCTCAGAAATTTAGATTTTACCTATTCTTGAGATTTTGAGCTAAAAAGAGGGGGAAAAGGTCAAGGAAAGACATTGTCTTTTGCTTTGGAGCACCAAGCACTATTACGTTGTCACTATTATGGACCAGAAAAGCTGAGATAAGCGCACTAGAAGCCTTCTAATCTATTTATAAGGCCCTTCCTGCCTGGCTGATTGTCACTTCCTATTATTTCAAAGTCACCTTTGGTCTCGGTTTGTATAATACCAAGAGCTGTATAATACCATCCTGCCCAGGAACTTTTATTTAGTTCTTGATACTGTCCAAGCGGTGGCTTTTATGAACCATGCTGACAGCTTCAGTCTTCCAAAGGAGCACAGATTTAAAAGGAGCCTGAGACACAAAGAGGGCGTGCCATCCTGCCCTTTCCTTTGCTAGAGCCGCAGGGGTGGGGCCTGGCCTTCCTCTCACCCTGGCATCCCTCCTGACAGCCACAGGGCAGCGAGGCCAGTCCCAGTGGATTTTCACAAAGAAGGAAAAGGAGCCCTGCATGCAGCCTTGACCTGTTTCCCCTCCCCTTCCCCAGCCCCAAACAGACAGGTCTGCAGAGAAGCCAGGTGCCCCTAGTACCTCCACACCCAGAACCCCAAGCCAAAGCTGACCCCAGGATCCTAGAGGTCGCACTGGGCCACGTGGTCTCCTCTTTCTTCCTGCAACCTGCCTGGTAACCTCACTTGAGCTGAGTCCTGTCTGAACCTCAGCCATCTGAGCCTGCAGGTCATGCAGGGCCCATGGGTCAGGGTCTCCATCGCCTCTGCAGGGTCTCCATCGCCTCTGGCTTCCATTCCTCCACCCACATTTTGTCTCCCATCTTCTTCCCAGGGGCCTAGTTTTCCTCTGATATTTTACGGAAAGGCTTATAATTTTATATTTTGCATTTAATAAGTTTTTTAGCACTAATTAATTTTATCTTCACAAAAATATCATCTGTGAGGTAACATGCAAGCAGGGATTCTTACCCGCATTTCACAGACTGGGACCTGAAACCAGAAAAAAAGGCAAACATGCTAAGACCACACAATGAGGAGGAGCCAGGAGCTCCAGAGTTTCAGGGGACTTCAAAGCAGCTAATATGCAAGGCTTTCCTCAGCCTGCACTGCTTTTGTCATGAACGTAATGCCCACTCATTCTGAATTCGGAATATCTTGGTTGTCCTATATTTTCTCAATTGACAGGTAATGAAAGAACAATCACTGTCTAGGGAAAGTGCACACATTTTTTGTTTCTTTTCATTCAAAAAACCTTCTAATAAAAGGTTACGAATCCCTGAGAAGGGCCAAAGTAGGGTGTACATTCTGCCACTTGTACACAAGATAATTTTCAGGGCATGTTTGCATGCCCAGTCGCTCAGTCATGCCTGACTTTTTGCGACCCTATGGACCATAACCCGCCAGGCTCCTCTCTCCATGGAATTTCCCAGGCAAGAATACTGGAGTAGGTTGCCATTTCCTGCTCCAGAGGATCTTCCAGACCTAGGGATTGAATTGGCATCTCCAGTGTCTCCTGCATTGCAGGTAGATTCTTTACCACTTGAGCCATCAGGGATGACCTTTGAGGGCTGTGCCAACATTTTTATTTGAATGTGCCAGCCTGCATTTATGACTCCATTATGACCATTTATGTCTATTTATGACATTTGTGGTAGAAGGGGTGCAATCATGATAAAATCTAACCCCATACCCACTGGGTGGGCAACCCACAAACTGGAGAACCATAATACCAAAGAAGTCCTTGCACTGTTGTGAAGGTTCTAGGCCCTGGGGATCTGGCAAAGGGACTGGAAATCCCCAGGGAATCTGACTTTGAGGGACAGTAGGATCTGATTACAGCACCTACGCAAGACTGGGGGAAACAGAGACTCTTGGAAGACACAAACAAAATCTTGTGCACACCAGTACCCAGGAGAAAGGAGCAGTGACCCTACATGAGACTGAGGCAGACTTGCCTGTGAGTGTTTGAAGGTCTCCTGCAGAGGCATGGGTGGAAGCAGTCCACCGTGGGGACAGGAGGTGTGTGTCCTTTTTGGAGGTCACCAGTGGCCCTACCATAGAGACTGTAGACTCTAGGACTGGGTCACCTCAGGGCAAACAACTAACAGAGAAGGAGCACAGCACCACTCATTTGCAGACAATTGGATTAAAAATTTACTGAGTGTGATCCAGCCCACTAGAGCAAGACCCAGTTTTCCCCACAGCCAGTCCTTCCCATCAGGAAGCTTCTGCAAGCCTCTCATACATCAAAGGGCAGACAGAAGAAGCAGGAACTATAATCCTGTTTACGACAGTAGCATTAAAGTTGGGGGGAGAATATTCAATAAAAGTAGGTTGATATAAAGAAAAGGCTGGTAGGGATGAGAAATGGAGTATTTCTTGCCATATCAGTTAGCAAGGATGTCACAGTCACCAGTGATGCTAGCCCTCCTGTGATCCAGCCGCCCTTGCCTGCAGCCACTCCCTACAGTGAGCACTGAGGAACTCAGAAAATGAAGAAGCACAGGATGCTGGCTACAGACAGCTGAGGAGCATATAAAAGGAATGATTTCTGTGAGTCCAGATTCTTGCATCTTCCTATACATCAGATCAGATCAGATCAGTCGCTCAGTCGTGTCCGACTCTTTGCGACCCCATGAACCGCAGCACGCCAGGCCTCCCTGTCCATCACCAGCTCCCAGAGGTCCCTCAGACTCGCATCCATCGAGTCAGTGATGCCATCCAGCCATCTCATCCTCTGTCGTCCCCTTCTCATCCTGCCCTCAATCCCTCCCAGCATCAGAGTCTTCTCCAATGAGTCAACTCTTCGCAGGAGGTGGCCAAAATACTGGAGTTTCAGCTTTAGCATCATTCCTTCCAAAGAAATTCCAGGATTGATCTCCTCCAGAATGGACTGGTTGGATCTCCTTGCAGTCCAAGGGACTCTCAAGAGTCTTCTCCAACACCACAGTTCAAAAGCATCAATTCTTCGGCGCTCAGCCTTCTTCACAGTCCAGCTCTCACATCCATACATGACCACAGGAAAGACCATAGCCTTGACTAGGCGAACCTTTGTTGGTAAAGTAATGTCTCTGCTTTTGAATATGCTATCTAGGTTGGTCATAACTTTCCTTCCAAGGAGCAAGCGTCTTTTAATTTCATGGCTGCAGTCACCATCTGCAGTGATTTTGGAGCCCAGAAAAACAAAGTCTGACACTGTTTCCACTGTTTCCCCATCTATTTCCCATGCAGTGATGGGACCAGATGCCATGATCTTCGTTTTCTGAATGTTGAGCTTTAAGCCAACCTTTTCACACTCCACTTTCACTTTCATCAAGAGGCTTTTTAGCCCCTCTTCACTTTCTGCCATAAGAGTGGTGTCATCTGCATATCTGAGGTTATTGATATTTCTCCCGGCAATCTTGATTCCAACTTGTGTTTTTTCCAGTCCAGCATTTCTCATGATGTACTCTGCATATAAGTTAAATAAACATGGTGACAATATGCAGCCTTGACGTACTCCTTTTCCTATTTGGAACCAGTCTGTTGTTCCATGACCAGTTCTAACTGTTGCTTCCTGACCTGCATACAGATTTCTTAAGAGGCAGATCAGGTGGTCTGGTATTCCCATCTCTTTCAGAATTTTCCATAGTTTCTTGTGATCCACACAGTCAAAGGCTTTGGCATAGTCAATAAAGCAGAAATAGATGTTTTTCTGGAACTCTCTTGCTTTTTCCATGATCCAGCGGATGTTGGCAATTTGATCTCTGGTTCCTCTGCCTTTTCTAAAACCAGCTTGAACATCAGGAAGTTCACGGTTCACATATTGCTGAAGCCTGGCTTGGAGAATTTTGAGCATTACTTCCTATACATAGAATTTTGAGCATTACTTCCTATACATAGAAAAGGGCTAAATTCCTTCACTTCAGAAATCTAGTTTTCTCTAATTCACAAAAATACTTTGGATGTTCAGACAACCTGCCCTTTGTTGCAAACTTCTGTATTTATAATCTGACTCCTCCCCTCCGCCTCCTTGTAGCAGTTTTCTCAAGGTCACGTGAGATGCTGTCTCCTGGACTTGAAGCCCTAAAAATTCCCACCAGATAAAATATAACTGTCAACTTTTAGGTTGTGACTAATGTTTTTTAGGTCAACAAGTGTTCTGGGAGAGTGCTAATTGCAGGAGTAAAGGATGTTTGTCCAACCCAATGCTGTCTGAGCTAGGCAGTCAGGATGTTGAAGAGAGGATCACTGATGAACGAATGAAGTCCATTACAAATCATCAGGTGTGAGGCGTCTCGTGCAAAGGTGTCCATGTGAGGTTAACACAACCGTCAGGGCCTGAGAAGGTCCCTACCCTGTGATTCTCGCAGTCCCTCCAAGAAGAGTCCCATGAGGACAATGCAGCAGAGAAACCCTGGGGCAGTTCTGCCAGTTATTCCTCTCCTCCCAGGATCCTCCTCTCCACAGGCCCCTGGGACTGCCTCCTGCAGCGGCGGCAAGACATTCACCCCATGTCACCACGTGAGGGCCACATCAAGGGGAAAACCTCTCTCTCCTGAAGGGTACTCCATTTTCACCATTATTAGGCTTCAAAATCCAAAATTCATTCTGAAGAGTTGTAGTCTTCAGAATGATTCAAAGTTTGAACGCAGATCTCCAACAGTTGTTCCAGTGGATTTCATTCATGTGGACAACTTGATGCTGGTTGGGCCAGAGGAAGGACTAAAGTAAGCAGAAATAATAAAAGCAGCTCTACCTGTACACACCCACAGACCCCTGCCTACAGGAGCAGGTGTAAAGAGTTACAAAGGTCCAGCCCAAAGTAGCAGAGCTGTAAGGACCAACCTGGTGAAAATCTGTGCCCCATAGTTACAGAGTGCAGCCCAGAGGAGCAGCAGGTGGACCAGCTGAGGAGATGCACAAAAATCCAAACAGTAGATTCTTGTGCTGCCTGCTGGGTTCCCAAGTGACTGCAGCAGGCTTACAGTTTACAAAAAAAACAGGCTAGCTTTTTAAATTCTTCCTTTCTTGCTTTGTAACAATGAAAATATGAGGTGGAGCTTTGTTATGAGTTGACTTTCTCCCTGTCTCTATTTACATATAGAAATCTTACTGCCAATACCTGAGAATCCTGTCTACAGTGACCCAGGGTGATTAGCAAAGATGAGGTCACACTTGAGTGGGGTGGGCCCCTCAACCAGTATGACTGTTAACAATAAAGAACACCACACAAAGAGAAAGAGAAAACGAGCACAAAGGGAAGGAGATGGAGAGACATACAGGGAGAAGAGGCTCTGGGCAGACCAAGGTCTCAGAAAGAACCAACCCTGGTCATACCTTGATCTCAGACTCCTGGCCTCCAGAACTGTGTGGCAGTATCCTTCTGCTGTCTAAGCCTGCCCGTCTGTGGCAGCTCCTAGGCCACAAGTATATGCTTCTTGTAAATTCTTTATGATACACATAAATAAAAATTAAAAAAAAATTTAAAACAGAAAACAAGTACAATAAAAAAATTGCCTTTCCCACATCCTCAGAAATGCAGATGACCCCACCCTAATGACAGAAGGCAAAGAGAAACTAAAAAGCCTCTTGATGAAGGTCAAAGAGGAGGGTGAAAAGCTGGCTTAAAACTCCACATTCAAAAAATGAAGATCATGACATCCAGTCCCATCACTTCATGGCAAATAGATGGGAAAACAATAGAAACAGTGAAAGACTTTATTTTCTTGGGCTCCAAAATCACTGCAGATGGTGACTACAGCCATGAAATTAAAATACACTTGCTTCTTGGAAGGAAAGCTATGACAAACCTAGACAGTGTATTAAAAAGCAGAGACATCACTTGGCCAACAAAGGTCTGTATAGTCAAAGCTATTATTTTTCTGGTAGTTGTGTAGAGATGTGAGAGTAGGACCGTAAAGGAGGCTGAGTGCTGAAGAATTGATGCTTTCGAATCGTGGTGCTGGAGAAGACTCCTGAGAGTCCCTTGCACAGCAAGGAAATCAAACCAGTCAATGCTAAAGGAAATCAACCCTGAATATTCATTGGAAGGACTGATACTGAAGCTGAAGCTCTGATACTTTGGCCACCTGATGTGAAGAGACAACTCATTGGAACTGACCCTGATGCTGGGGAAGATTGAGGGCAGGAGGAGAAGGGGGCAAGAGAGAATGAGATGGTTGAAAGGCATCATTGACTCAATGGACATGAGTTTGAGTAAACTCTGGGAGATAGTGAAGGACAAGGAAGCCTGGTACGCTGCAGTCCGTGGGGTCACAAAGAGTTGGACATGACTGAGCAACTGAACAGCAGCAACAACATGACTCAAGCATACATTTCTATCATATAACCTAAAATTAAAATAAAATTCTTTCCAAAACACCCCGACTGAGAAACTTTATCCTGGTATATGCTGTGCAAAAATGGATTAGACACCGTGTCTCTTTCAAGAGTTTATTCAGGTATAATTGGTGTACAATAAGCTTCACACATATAAAGTATACAAACTGTAAAATTTGTAAACCATGAAAGTTCAGCACAACCAGGACAGTGAACAGAACCATCTCTTCCAGAAGTTTCTTCTGTCACCTCTGCAATCCTCTTCCTGTTCCCTTCCTTCCTCCCCTCCAGTCCAAAGAAACCAGTGATTTGCTTTCTATATTTTCTAGAATTTTATATAAATGGAATAATGGCATGCCATTTTTATATTCTCTTTGCTTCTTTCAGCTTAATTATTTTGAGATGTTTTTCTACCTTGAGCTTACATGTATAAACAATTCATTCCTGTTTATTGTTGAGTAGTAGTCTACTGTGTGGATATGACTTTATTCATTCATTCCTTGACAGGTTTTTGCTACATTTCTAGTTTTAGGCTATCCAAATGTACTGCTGTGAACATTTGTGCATTAAGTCTTTACAAGGACAAAGGTTTCTTCTCTCTTGGGTAAGTACCTAGGGGTGGAATGACTGGCTCATATGGCATGTTTAACTTTTTGGGAGATCACCAGATGACTTTACAAAATGCTGTAACTTGCTATGTGTCCACCAGCAGTGCATGAGTGTTCTGGTTGCGCACACACTTGCCAGTGCTTGTAGGGTCAACTCTGTTCTCCTACGTGTGCAATGGTGTCTCACTGCACAGCACAGGAACTTTGGTGTGAGTCATTCCCCAAAGCCTTATGATGGAGACCTTGTGTGGAGCCAGGAGCACAGGTAAATGTTGGACCTGCCTTTGCTAATGAGTCAGGGAACGGTGAATACGGTGCTAAGAAGCATGATGCTTTTCCTTCTGACACACAAAATAAATTCTAGGTGGATTGCATCTGCATGTTAAAAATATCTCAAGATAAACAACAACGTCCTACCATATAACACAGGGAACTATATTCAGTATTCTGTAACAAACCATAATGGAAGAGAATATAAATATATATCAGATCAGATCAGATCAGTTGCTCAGTTGTGTCTGACTCTTTGTGACCCCATGAACTGCAGCACGCCAGGCCTCCCTGTCCATCACCAACTCCGGGAGGTCACTCAGACTCACATCCATCGAGTCAGTGATGCCATCCAGCCATCTCATCCTCTGTCATCCCCTTCTCCTCTTGCCCTCAATCCCTCCCAGCATCAGAGTCTTCTCCAATGAGTCAACTCTTCGCATGAGGTGGCCAAAATACTGGAGTTTCAACTTTAGCATCATTCCTTCCAAAGAAATCCCAGGGCTGATCTCCTTCAGAATGGACCGGTTGGATCTCCTTCCAATCCAAGGGACTCTCAAGAGTCTTCTCCAACACCACAGTTCAAAAGCATCAATTCTTCGGCGCTCAGCCTTCTTCACAGTCCAGCTCTCACATCCATACATGACCACAGGAAAAACCATAGCCTTGACTAGGCGAACCTTTGTCGGCAAAGTAATGTCTCTGCTTTTGAATATGCTATCTAGGTTGGTCATAACTTTCCTTCCAGGGAGTAAGCGTCTTAATTTCATGGCTGCAGTCACCTTCTGCAGTGATTTTGGAGCCCAGAAAAAGAAAGTCTGACACTGTTTCCACTGTTTCTCCATCTATTTCCCATGTAGTGATGGGGCCAGATGCCATGATCTTCATTTTCTGAATGTTGAGCTTTAAGCCAACCTTTTCACTCTCCACTTTCACTTTCATCCAGAGGATTTTGAGTTCCTCTTCACTTTCTGCCATAAGGGTCGTGTCATCTGCATATCTCAGGTTATTGATATTTCTCCCAGCAATCTTGATTCCAGCTTCAAGTCCAGGGTTTCTCATGATGTACTCTGCATATAAGTTAAATAAGCAGGGTGACAATATACAGCCTTGACCTACTCCTTTTCCTATTTGGAACCAGTTTGTTGTTCCATGACCAGTTCTAACTGTTGCTTCCTGACCTGCATACAGATTTCTCAAGAGGCAGATCAGGTGGTCTGGTATTCCCATCTCTTTCAGAATTTTCCACAGTTTATTGTGATCTACTCAGTCAAAGGCTTTGGCATAGTCAAGAAAGCAGAAATAGATGTTTTTCTGGAACTCTCTTGCTTTTTCCATGATCCAGCGGATGTTGGCAATTTGATCTCTGGTTCCTCTGCCTTTTCTAAAACCAGCTTGAACATCAGGAAGTTCACAGTTCACATATATAAAACTAAGTCACTTTGCAATACAGCTGAAATAACACAGCATTGTAAATCAACTATACTTAAATAAAGTTTTTTAAAAAACTAAAAATTTCAGGTAAAAAATACTATTCGTTCCATAGCAAAAATATGCAAATGTGTGAAGAGAGCATGATGCTCCAACCCACACCCTTGCCCACCTGCTTCCAGGCTCCTTCCATCTCCCCTCTGGGCCCAAAGTCATGTCCTGGGCTCCTGTCATGTGGGACTGCTGGCCATCCCTGGGGATGCCTTGCACACGTCAGCAGCTTTGCCATATGTCTCTGCCAGGAAGTGCTTCCCTGTATTATCCAGCCCTAACAACTCCTCCTCACTCTGAAGGATCCACAGTGAATAGGTGCCTCATCCCTGTGAACCAGCTGTTAACTCCCAGCCTGTGTGTTCTTACAATACCTGTCACATTGCTTGAAACAAGCAGGTTATAGGAGTTGGCCTCCATGCATCTATGTGTCTCTGCTGGGTATAGAATTTGCATTTGGGGGGACTGTGTTCCTGGTACCCAGCACAAAGCAGGAACCAACCAGTGTGTGCCTAATAAAAGGAGGAAGCATGTGCTTGTGTTTAAAACATACAGAACACTATAGTGGGTAGCCATCCAACCCTGAGTGAGTTTAGCTCACTACCACAACCCTCCCTATCACAAGACTGGACCCCCTGACTGGGCACTCCTGGCTCTACTTCCCCTCAAGAAATCCATTGGTCGCTGTTGAGATCCCCAGGCCCTTGACTGATTCTTCAAGACTCGTGCCTCCCTGGAGTTGGCAGCTTTGCTGTCCAGCCCCAGTGTGCTTTGATATTACTGTGTACTTTTAATTAAACATTACCTAATGCCATGACATCAAGAAGGAAGGAAATAAGAAGTCAAGAAACACCTGGAGTAACAGGCAAATTTGGCCTTGGAATACGGAACGAAGCAGGGTAAAGACTAATAGAGTTTTGCCAAGAAAATGCACTGGTCATAGTAAACACCTTCTTCCAACAATACCAGAGAAGACTCTATACATGGACATCACCAGATGGTCAACACCGAAATTAGATTGATTATATTCTTTGCAGCCAAAGATGGAGAAGCTCTATACAGTCAGCAAAAACAAGACCAGTAGCTGACTGTGGCTCAGACCATGAACTCCTTATTGCCAAATTCAGACTGAAATTGAAGAAAGTAGGGAAAACCACTAGGCAATTCAGGTATGACCTAAATCAAATCCCTTATGATTATACAGTGGAAGTGAGAAATAGATTTAAGGGCCTAGATCTGATAGAGTGCCTGATGAACTATGGAATGAGGTTCGTGACATTGTACAGGAGACAGGGATCAAGACCATCCCCATGGAAAAGAAATGCAAAAAAGCAAAATGGCTGTCTGGGGAGGCTTTACAAATAGCTGTGAAAAGAAGAGAAGCGAAAAACAAAGGAAAGTTATAAGCATCTGAATGCAGAGTTCCAAAGAATACCAAGAAGAGATAAGAAGGCCTTCCTCAGCGATCAATGCAAATAGAGGAAAACAACAGAATGGGAAAGACTAGAGATCTCTTCAAGAAAATTAGAGATACCAAGGGAAGATGTCATGCAAAGATGGGCTCGATAAAGGAAAGAAATGGTATGGACCTAACAGAAGCAGAAGATATTAAGAAGAGGTGGCAAGAATACACAGAAGAAATGTACAAAAAAGATCTTCATGACCCAGATAATCATGATGGTGTGATCACTGACCTAGAGCCAGACATCCTGGAATGTGAAGTCCAGTGGGCCTTAGAAAGCATCACTACGAACAAAGCTAGTGGAGGTGATGGAATTCCAGTTGAGCTATTTCAAATCCTGAAAAATGATGCTGTGAAAGTGCTGCACTCCATATGCCAGCAAATGTGGAAAACTCAGCAGTGGCCACAGGACTGGAAAAGGTCAGTTTTCATTCCAATCCCAAAGAAAGGCAATGCCAAAGAATGCTCAAACTACCTCACAATTGCACTCATCTTGCACGCTAGTAAAGTAATGCTCAAAATTCTCCAAGCCAGGCTTTAGCAGTACACGAACCTGAACTTCCTGATTTTCAAGCTGGTTTTAGAAAAGGCAGAGGAACCAGAGATCAAATTGCCAACATCCTCTGGGTCGTGGAAAAAGCAAGAGAGTTCCAGGAAAACATCTATTTCTGCTTTCTTGACTATGCCAAAGCCTTTGACTGTGTGGATCACAATAAGCTGTGGAAAATTCTGAAAGAGATGGGAATACCAGACCACCTGACCTGCCTCTTGAGAACCCTGTATGCAGGTCAGGAAGCAACAGTTAGAACTGGTCATGGAACAACAGATTGGTTCCAAATAGGAAAAGGAGTACGTCAAGGCTGTATATTGTCACCCTGCTTATTTAACTTATATGCAGAGTACATCATGAGAAACCCTGGACTTGAAGAAACACAAGCTGGAATCAAGATTGCTGGGAGAAATACTAATAACCTGAGATATGCAGATGACACCACCCTTATGGCAGAAAGTGAAGAGGAACTTTCTTTCTCTTGATGAGAGTGAAAGTGGAGAGTGAAAAAATTGGCTTAAAGCTCAACATTCAGAAAACTAAGATCATGGCATCCGGTCCCATCACTTCATGGGAAATAGATGGGGAAACAGTGGAAACAGTGTCAGACTTTATTTTTCTGGGCTCCAAAATCAATGCAGATGGTGATTGCAGCCATGAAATTAAAAGACGCTTACTCCTTGGAAGGAAAGTTATGACCAACCTAGATAGCATATTCAAAAGCAGAGACATTACTTTGCCAACAAAGGTCTGTCTAGTCCAGGCTATGGTTTTTCCTGTGGTCATGTATGGATGTGAGAGCTGAACTGTGAAGAAGGCTGAGTGCAGTCAGTCGCTCAGGAGGTGAGGGGGTTGACAGAGGATGAGATGGTTGGATGGCATCCCTGACTCGATGGACGTGAGTCTGAATGAACTCCAGGAGTTGGTGATAGTCAGGGAGGCCTGGTGTGCTGCAATTCATGGGGTCACAAAGAGCCAGTCACGACTGAGCGACTGAACTGAACTGAATGCCATGACATAAGAGTAGAAAAAGAGAGTGGCAGTTTCTATGAAAAACAATTCAAAAACTTTGGAAAGACTCAGTAATTGTAAATCATGAAAAAGAAAATAATGTTTCATTATGTTTGCATGGGAGAACTCTTCAAAGATGGAAGAGTGAGTTAAAAATCCATAGGAATCTGCATTTAGAGTCGTGTGCAAATGTCTTAGTTTCTCACATCACTTTAAATAAGCTGAAATTGGTCTGTATAGAGACATTGTCTCTATACAGACAATGCGTTATGGCTGTGTGTGCTTTGGACAGGAAATGTGGATTGAAAATTTTCAAATCAGATGATCAGCATGTACATCTACATATTTAAATTTCAAGCTAAAATAAAATGTTATATGTATATATATATGTATATATATATTATTGTTGCTTCTTCAGTTGCTAAGTTGTGTCTGACTCTTTGCCACCCCATGAACTGCAAGACACTAGGCTTCCCTGTCCTTGACTATATAATAACATATATTTATACACACACACATATGTAACATATATATGTGTATATATATATAGGGCTTCCCAGGTGGTGCTAGTGGTAAAGAACCTGCCTGCCAATGCAGGTGGAGAAGGAAATGGCAACCCACTCTAGTATTGTTGCCTGGAGAATCCCATGGACAGAGGAGCCTGGCAGGCCTTGGTCCATAGGGTCACAGAGAGTCGGACACAACTGAAGTGACTAAGCACACAAGCCAATGCAGGAGACTTAAGAGATGTGAGTTAGATCCCTGGGTTGGGAAGATCCCCTGGAGGAGGAAATGGCAACCCACTCCAGTATTCTTGCCAGGATAATCCCATGGATGGAGGAGCCTAGCGGTCTACAGTGTAGGGTCGCACAGAGTTGGACACGACCAAAGCAATTTAACACATATGCATGCATATATGTATATATGCATATGTATGTGTTATGTGTGGAGACGGCAATGGCACCCCACTCCAGTACTCTTGCCTGGAAAATCCCATGGACAGAGGAGCCTGATGGGCTGCAGTCCATGGGGTCCCTAAGAGTCAGACACGAATGAGCGACTTCACTTTCTCTTTTCACTTTCATGCATTGGAGAGGGAAATGGCAACCCACTCCAGTGTTCTTGCCTGGAGAATCCCAGAGACAGGGGAGCCTGGTGGGCTGCCATCTATGGGGTCACACAGAGTCGGACACAACTGAGTGACTTAGCAGCAGCAGCAGCAGTATATAGGTATGTTTGTGTGGGCATGAGTGTACACACACACACGCATAATGATTTTCTACTTTAATATATGATTAAATGATTTTGCCTCTTTACTTACAAGCTACTTGTCTTATATGTGTTAGATAAGAGAGCTCCTACTAAGTACATAATTTATATAAACAAATACACAATATATAAATACAGATTTTAAATATTTATGTGTATACATTAAACATTATACTTCTTTGTAAATATGTTTTGTATAACGAATACTTTTTTGCATATAGATAAGTAGTATATAAATTGAACACTTGTTTTTGCTTTTAATTTTTATTTTGCTTTGGAGTATTGTTGATTAACAATGCTTTGTTAGTTCCAAGTGTACAGCAAAGTGATTTCAGTTGTACATATACATGTACCTATTATTTTTTAATATTTTGTATTTTTGTGTTTGTAAACCCATGGCTGATTCATTTCAATGTATGGCAAAAACCACTACAATATTGTAATTAGCCTCCAACTAAAACAAATAAACTAAAAAAAAAAAAAAAGTATTTCCTTCTCATTTCTAGGACAGATGGCTATAGCTGCTGGGTTCCAAGGAAGCCAGCTCTGGGGTAGAGTCGGATAGGGAAAACCTTTGGGAGCATCGCCTGTGCAGGAGAGACAGGAAGCTGGATCAGGAGAGGAGGAGCCAGGATGAGAAGAAGCCGAGCAGCGCAGCGGTCCTGGCTTCTCTGAGCTTGTAGAGGTCATTGTCATCCCAATGGGGAGGAGGTGGCAGGGCCCAGACCTGCAGCAGGACGTGGGCTGTGCAGCAGGGTGAGGCCTTTGGGGAGTCACGGAGCTGGGAGGCCCTGATGCCAAGAGGCTGAAGGCTAGAAGCCGACTGACCTCAGCTCCCCTGAGGTCGGGCCGTGAGCCTCGACACAGGGATTCCAGGCAGCGCAGCCCAGGATCCACCACAGGAGTGGTTGGCTTTGTTCTAGAATGAGTCTCCTCCATCACATGGAGGGGGTTGCGAAGTACTTACCAGAACGTGCCTGCATTCTGAGTCACTTCAGTCGTGTCCCACTCTTTGCAACCTTATGAACTGATCCTGCCAGGCTCCTCTGTCCACGGGGGTTCTCCAGGCAGGAACACTGGAGTGGGTTGCCATGCCCTCCTCCAGGGGATCTTTCCGACCAGGGAGGGAACCCACATTTCCTGCATTGTCGGTGAATTCTTTACCACTGGGCCACCAAGGAAGCCCGCCTACCAGAGCACTTGGATGGAAAACTGGTCCTTTCCTTATTTTCGTGCCATTTCTCTTTTTCTTCATCTCAAAATGTCACAGAGGACAGATCCAGCTGCCAGTGGTGAGCACACTATAGGGGAGAACTTCCTTTTTACAAATGGGCTGAAGAATATTTGGAGTGAAACCTCACAGTACCCCCACACACAGTGACATACACATAAACACATACACTCAGGCAATGCAAAGTGGCTCTGCCCTGCTAACCACACACAGATTCTTCCATGGAGCTGGGAGGAGGGAAATTCTAGCCTCCTAGCTCTTCATCCTACTCAAGGATTCCGAGTCCACAGTCTTAAAGAGGGGTGGCTGCTCCACTGTTGGGTGGGAGACAAAAACTCCATAGCAGTGACAACAGGTTACAAGTGTTGAAAGCCTGGTAATAGGCCTGGGTGGGAATTCTGGTTGCGTGAGATAAGTTTCTTTCCCTCTCTGAGCCTTTCTTTCTGTTTCCCAGCTCTATACAGTGAACAGTGAGATCATTCATACTAAAGTGCATGCTGCACGGTGAAAGCCAAGTTTAGAAAAGCAGTTGCTATATGGTCAGCTACTGTTTGTCTTCAAATATGCTCAAATACATATATATGTGTGTGCAGAAAACCAAAGTAAACAGTGGTTATTACTGGGTGGGGAGATTATGGGTGAATTTTTTTCACATATATTGTTTCCCATGGATTTTTTGAAGAGATATTACATTGGTATTCAGAAAGCAAAATAATTTTTAAAAATAATTAAGGTTAAAAATCATACTGTTTTCTGCAGTGGGTGAAGTCCATAGAAGAGTCAGTCTTGTGGCCTGACCCCCCCACCTCAGAAAGGAGAAAGTATCATGAAAGCACTTTTACCAGGAGGTCTCAGAGAGGCTGGATTACTTGCCTTATCTCTGGAACAGTGGCTAACATGCTGTAGGAGACAGGGCTAATGTTTTCGGGCCCCAAGTCATCAGATGAACCCACACTTTTCCCCCAGCTCATTTATAAGTTTCAGCACCCAATTACTTTTCCTTTAAGAAGAAATAAAATTTATTCAAAGAATGATACCACTTACCCAGCACAGAGGAGGTCTACCTGCTACTGCCATTGGAATGGTCTGGCCCTAGAAGAGCTCGCTGGTCATCATGTGACCTCAGCCGTACTCTTGGAGGCTGCCTAGGAGAAGTGCTGGGTGTTCAGATGGGGCTGCCAAGCTGTGTTGGGAACTCCCAAATCCTGAGATAATGAGGACTATGAGGTTTCATACCTTGAAATTTGGACAAGCTTGTCTTGAAGACCACCTCTGTGCTGAACCTATGCAACTTTGCCAAATGCATTCTGTAGCTTGGATTGGAAGCTGCAGACTCACTCCAGGTAAGGTTGCCCTCAGGCCTCTGGGTGTCCCCACCTTCCTCCTGTTGTTGCTGTTCAGAAGCAGTTGTGTCCGACTCTGTGCCCCATGGACTGTAGCACACCAGGCTCCTCTGTCCTCCAAGTTCTTGCCTGGAGAATCTTCCTCCCTAGGCAATTCATAATCATGTCACCTCACCTTTCCTTCTTTTTTTTTCCTTTAAAAATTTGAGGTCATTTTTGTCTCTTCCAATTTCCTTTATTTTTTTTAATTTAACAAAGCATACTTCTTGTAAAAAGTGACATAGTAATAAAAAGAAAAAATCATAAAGCAAAAGTTAATGGTTCACTACTAAACATGCCCTCACCATTTCATCCTGAAGTTGAAGGTATTCTCAAAGTTATCATGTCATCCCTAGGAGTCAGAGAGTATACCCACCTAGGCTGACATATTTTTATTTCATTCATTAACATTTTGTTCCTTTATGATGATGATCCCGTTAACTTCTGGTTGTTCAGAGAGGGAATCATCATACAGCAGCATCCCCTCATAGGCTGTGGTCTAGCTGCTCACACTCCATGTTTCAGATTTGTGCCACTCAGGACACCTGAAGGGACACTGATTCTGAAATGGAAGAGAAGCTCTGCACCAGGCTGCAGAGGGCAGTGGTTGGCCGGAGGTGGGGGTTGGGGGAAGAGTGGGCACACCCGTTTGCTCCACAGCTGTTCATAGATGCAGGGTGTGAGTCTGTGGAGACCCCAAGACCATTCATCTGGTATCCTCATTCATATTTATGAAGTCTTCTTAGAAATAGTTTTCTCTGAAACTTCAGCAATGTAAGTTTGAAGGGTTTTCTTAAAGTCATACCACCTTGGGGAGGGAAAGAAGGAAATTAAGAGAACTAAATTGTGTCCAGACTATGCTTATCTCAAACCATCTTAACCTTTAGAATCTCCTGTCTCCTCCCTTGTCCCCTGCCCTACACTGGAGGCCTCACCCTACTGCTTAGTCAAACAGGCAGGGAAGATGGCTGGTGTTGTGAGCCTGCAGCCCGCCTCTCAGTCACTGCTGGACGAGGCTGGGGCTCAAAGCCACCTTCCTGCAGTGCTGGCACTTTCCAGAGTCATCATTTCCTTGGGGGCAGCAGTTCATGTCATTAGCCATGAGTTGGAGGCCACAGAGGTGACCCAGTGATACAGAGTGCCAGACAGGTCATGTAGAGCTGGCACAAGGCCACAGACAACACCTAGTAACACCAGATGGGCAAAGCAAAGGCTGCTTCTGTTGAAGCCAAGTTTCACATGCATGCCCCAGGGTTTATGGTCATTTTACCCCAGAGTTGAACTCAGCTGTTCTCCATTCCACCCCCAGTCTCTGAGCCATGCTGGACCTGAAACCAAACACATGTACACCCACTTGTACCCACCCCACACTGTCCCTCCACTGTGGGTTCCCTTTCCCGTAGCCCCAAGCTCCACTTCCTTCTGCACAAGTTGCTGCTCTGGGCTTTCCTCTCCAGTCTCCCATCCCTGTTCTCTATAGAGCGAGGCCTTCCTTCTTTTTGTCTGTCCCCTTCTCAGACTTCAGAGGGGCCAGTGATGAAGAGTGTCATGAAAGAGGACGGCCAGGTTCAAAGGAGCAGACGATGGGTAGGAGAAGTTAGGATGAAAGAAGGAAGGATGCAAGGCATGTCCTGGGACACAGCAAATGATGCTCCCCAGGCCTGTTCAGAGGTATCCATGTGCCCTGAAGCCACGGTTTTATGCTTCCTTGATTAAGTTCCTGACAGTTGACTCACAAAAGCATTTGTTGGATTCAATGCTAAGCAAAGTAAAACTGGGAGAAGCCTTTTTTGCAATATAATCACAGTGAAGTAGATGACAAATGGTGAGTACAAGGAAGTGCTGAATCATACATTTCCCCCATGAGCTCAAATGTAAACCCGTGGAAGCAACCCAAGTGTTCATGGATAGGTAAATGTGTAAAGAAGATGTGGTTCATATATACAATGGAATACTACTTGGCCATAAAAAAGAATGCAATGCTGCCATTTGTAGCAACATGGATGGACCCAGAGATTATCATGCAAGTGAAGTAAGTCAGACAGAGAAAGTCAAATATATCACTTAGTGGGATCTAAAAAAGTAGTGCAAATAAGTTTATTTACAAAACAGAAACAGACTCACAGACATAGAAAACAAGCATGGTAACCAAGGGGAAAGGTGAGGAGGGGAAGGACAAATTATGAGTTTAAAAATAACAGACACGTTAATAGATACAGTGAAGTATCTATTAACACTGGTGTATCTATTAACACTGAAGTGTTAATACTTTAAAAGATACACTGAAGTGTCTATATACACTGAAGTGAAGTGAAGTGAAAGTTGCTCAATCGTGTCCTACTCCTTGCGACCCCATGAACTGTACAGTCCATGGAATTCTCCACGTAAGAATGCTGGAGTGGGTAGCCTTTCCCCTCTCCAGGGGATCTTCCCAACCCAGGGATTGAACTCAGGTCTCCAGAATTGCGAGCAGATTCTTTACCAGCTGAGCCACAAGGGAAGCTCAATATATACACATGAAGTGAAGTGAAGTGAAGGTCGCTCAGTTGAGAAATACACTGCTGCTGCTGCTGCTGCTGCTGCTGCTAAGTCGCTTCAGTCGTGTCTGACTCTGTGTGACCCCATAGACAGCGGCCCACCAGGCTGCCCCGTCCCTGGGATTCTCCAGGCAAGAACACTGGAGTGGGTTGCCATTGCCTTCTCCAATGCATGAAAGTGAAAGTGAATTCATTCAGTTGTGTCTGACTCTTCCCGACCCATGGACTGCAGCCTACCAGGCTCCTCCACCCATGGGATTTTCCAGGCAAGAGTACTGGGGTGAGTTGCCATTGCCTTCTCTGAGAGATACACTACTATATTTATAATAGATAAACAACAAGATCTTACTGTATAACACAGGGAACAATATTTTGTAATAATAATGAAAAAGAATACACACACACATATATATACATACACACACACATACACATAACTGAATCACTTTGCTGTACACCTGAAACTAACACAATATAATAAATCACCTATTTTTTGTTGTTGTTCAGTCACTTAAGTTGTGTTCGACTCTTGTGATCCCATGGACTGTAGCATCCCAGTCTCCTCTGTCGTCCACTATCTCCCAGAGTTTGTTCAAATTTATGTCCATTGAGTCAGTGATACTATCTAAGTATATCATCCTCTGTTGTCCCGTTCTCCTTTTCCTTCAATCTTTCCCAGAATCAGGGTCCTTTCCAATCAATCAGCTCTTCAAATCAGATGGACAAAGTATTGGAGCTGCAGCTTCAATATCAGTTATTCCAATAAATATTCAGGGTTGATTTCCTTTAGGATTGACTGGTTTGATCTCCTTGCTGTTCAAGGGACTCTCAAGAGTCTTCTCCAGCACCACAGTTTGAAAGCATCAGTTCTTTGGCACTCAGCTTTCTTTATGGCCCAACTCTCACCAAGTGTACATGACTACTGGAAAAACAATAGCTTTGACTATACAGACCTTTGTTGACAAAGTGATGCCTCTGCTTTTTAATATGCTGTCTGGGTAATGACAACCCACTCCAGAATTCTTGCCTGGAGAGTTCTATGGACAGAGGAGCCTGGGAGGCTACAGTCCACAGGGTCGCAAACAGCTGGACATGATTGAGCACGCATGTGCTAATGAGGCAGCAACAATTGTGGGAGCTCATCAGGGACTGTCCAAGGAACTTCCAAGGAACAAGGGTCTTTTAATCGTCTATAGTTAAATTTTAAAAAGACGTTTAAAAAAAATGTAAACACAGACTCCAAATGATTTCTGCTGTGCCCTTCACAGCTAGACCCTCGGCGAGCCCCTGCCCAGCACCTTCAGTCCTATAGACCATCTTGTCCCCTTCCCAAGTCTGGACATTGTCCCTTTTTACACTTTGCTTGCTGTGAGTTACCAGCCCCTTGTTTCCCAGTATGTATCCCTGTGACTACTTGCCCAAGGTGGTTCACATAGAACTTGTAGTCAGAATCCTGTAAGACCATTTCCCTGGAAGCAGCTTCAAGAAGAATCCAGGCGTGAAAGGAAACATTTCCACTTAGCAGCACTTTCCAATGAGACATCATCCACCACAGCTGCTCTCAGCTGTGAACTGTGAACTCTCAACAGCACAAAGTATTTGCTCTAATGCTGTGTTAAGAGTCCTAACCGAACTCGTGCTTGGCTTGCAACTGTACTAGGTTGGTCCTTGAAAGTGACCTCAGCCACCTTTTGAGTCTTTGCTCAAGAAAACACAATGTTGCCAAACTTGAAAACGCTCATTGTCTCAACCCACATTGCCAAACCACTTTCAATAATTCTTCACTTAACCCTTTCTGCAATTTCCCATTTACTCAGAGTCCCGAGTCTCCTTTTTGGTTCACCTGCCAGCAGCAGGTGAACAGGAAGCTTGTGGGCACCAATAGCTGGTGAGAGTCTGCCGCCAAAACACAGGTCAAGATGGAGAGAA
The DNA here is from genome assembly GCA_935064755.1 of Tragelaphus eurycerus. Lineage (NCBI taxonomy): Eukaryota > Metazoa > Chordata > Mammalia > Artiodactyla > Bovidae > Tragelaphus > Tragelaphus eurycerus. The sequence continues at coordinate 5,580,703 of CAKXYN010000112.1, forward strand.
CTTGGCTTCAGAGTGGGCAGGGCCCCTAGGAGCTGGGCAGCATTCTCAGGGTGGCCCCAGGCCCAAGTTAGTGAAAGGCAGACAAGCTCTCAGGTCGCAGATGTGGAAGTATCTTCTTCAACACTAATGGGGGCTGGTGGTGCCTCTAAGGGGGAGCTGGCTGTGACTGAGACTCTCTGGAAAGAAGAGAAGACAGCCTGACAAGCCCGGTGTCTATGCTACTGAGCCCACACCCAGGCACAGAACAGCTTAGCCTTGCTGCCAGCCTGGGTCCTGATCAGGGCAATCTGATCATGGTCTTGGCAGATTTACCACCTCGGAAAATCACTCTTTCCTCTTTAAATTTTAAAAAATGTTTTATTTTTCCCACGACTTTTTTAGAATATATTTTTTATTTTTAAATTGTGGCAAAATACATATATCATAAAGTTTACCATCAGAATCATTTTAAAGTATATGCTGTAATTAGTTTAAGTACATTCACACTGTTGTACAGCCATCCCCTCCAGCCATCTCTCAAAAGTTTTCATCTTCTCTGGTTGAAATTCATCCCCATTGAACACAAATTCCATTCTTTGCTCTCCCAGCTCTTGGTAACCACTAGATAGTTTCTGCTTCTGTGAATGTGACTATTGTAGTGACCTTACATGAGTGCAATCAAATGCATATAAATTTTTGATCCCTAAATAAAAGAAGTAGGGGAGTGCTTATGCTTAGGGCCAAAGAACCTAAATGAGCAGAGTGCTGGGTAGACGTAGCAGTCCCTTTCTCAGTACTGTATTTCATATTCCTAAGATACATGCTTGCTCATATGCATCTGTAAGTTTGACTATCTCAGACTGAGAAGTTTACAAGGCTTGTCACTGTGATCACTACATTCCCAAGTCCTAGTAAAGAGCCTGGCACACAGCAGGAAACACGGAATGGTGCATTTCCTAAGCTCTTGAACCCAGGCATACTTTCCCCAGACACATCCAGCTTCCAGCAAGCTCTCCACACCCTTCTTGTCCATAGACAGGCTTTCTGCACAGAACGGAAAAACACTTTGTCTTCTCTTGCTACATTGCCTTGTGAGATTTGCTGTGGACTACTAGATGAGGCATTTCTCATGCCTGCTGCCTGGTCCCATCTCTGCCCTAAACCTACAGGGAAGCATAAATAACTCTCCTTCTAAGCTGGAATGTTTCTAATAGCCACAGACAGGTTAGTGAAAGGCAGGAGTGCCTGCTAAGGAAATGAACTTTGTGTGAGAGAATGAGCTTCAGAGCATGCAGGGAGCCCATCTGAACAGTGATGGGGAGGGCTGTGTCTGCTCATCCCATGGGGCTGATGGGCACTAGACTGCACTTTGAGGATGACTTTCAAGTCATCAACCATTAATTTTGACCTAAAGAGTTTCAGGAAAATGCCTGGAATAGTCAGCTCAAGTCACAACTCACTTCCACTGGAGATGGACCTTACAGTCAACATGTCCAAGTCCTCACGTCTGTGCAAGGAAGGGTCTGGTGCTGCTGGAGCAGGGCCCTAGTCATGAAACTCGAATGCGGAGAAGATGGTCAGAGAGTCTAGGGCTGGACCGCGGTTTCTCCATTTGACACAAAGGAAAAAATCAAGTTTGGAGGAGGGTGGTTGTTAAACCATGCGGCAAGGCCAAGGTCTCAAATCTCAGAAGAGTATAGCACCTAAATGTCCATCGACAGATAAGTGGATAAATTGGGCTTTCTTCATAGCTCAGTCTGTAAAGAATCTGCCTGCAATGCAAGAGACCCAGGTTCAGTTCCTGGGTCAGGAAGACCCCCTGGAGAAGGAAATGACAACCCACCCCAGTATCCTTGACTGAAAAATCCCATGGACGAGGAGCCTGGTGGGCTACAGTCCATGGGGTTGCAAGAGTCAGACACGACTTAACTACTAAACCACTGCCATAAAACAGAATGAGATAATGCCATTTGAAGAAACATGGATGGACCTGGAATGATTATACTAAGTGAAGTAAGTCAGTGAAAGACATATATCATATGATATCACTTATATGTGGAATCTAAAAAAATACAAATGAACTTATATACAAAACAGAAACAGATTCACAGACATAGAAAACAAACTTATGGTTACCAAAGGGGACAGGTGGGTGAGAGGGTTAAATCAGGAATTTTGGAATTATATATATATATATTTGTTGCTGTTGTTCAGTTGCTCAGCAGTGTGCAACTCTTTGTGACTGCATGAAGTGCAGCATGCCAGGCTTCCCTGTCCTTCCCTATCTCCCTGAGTTTGCTCAAACTCATGTCCATTGAATCTGTGATGCCATCAAACCATCTCATCCTCTGTCACCCCCTTCTTTTCTTGCCCTCAATCTTTCTCAGCACCAGGGGCTTTTTCAATGAGTCAGCTGAAAGCGACAGGTGGCCAAAGTATTGGAGCTTCAGCTTCAGCACCAGTTCTTCATATGAATACTCAAGGTTGATTTCCCTTAGGACTCACTGGTTTGATCTCCTCGTAGTCCAAGGGACTCTCAAGAGTCTTCTCCAACACCACAGTTCAAAAGCATCAATTCTTCAGCACTCAGCCTTCTTTAGGTTCCAACTCTCACATCCTTACATGACTACTAGAAAAACTAGCTTTGACTATATGGACCTTTGTCAGCAAAGTTATGTCTCTGCTTTTTGATATGCTGTCTATGTTGGTCATAGCTTTTCTTCCAAAAAGCAAGTGTGTTTTAAATCATGGCTGCAGTTATCATCCACATTGATTTTGGAGATCAAGAAATTTAAATCTGACACTGTATCCACATTTTGCCCATCTATTTGCTATGAAGTGATAGGACTGGATGATATGATCTTCATTTTTGAATGTTGAGTTTTAAGCCAGCTTTTTCACTCTCCTCTTTCACTTTCATCAAGAGGCTCTTTAGTTCTTCTTCACTTTCTGCCATAAGAGTGGTGTTGTCATTTGCATATCTGAGGTTATTGATATTTGTTCCTGCAATCTTGATTCCAGCTTGTGCTTCATTCAGCCCAGCATTTTGCATGACGTACTCTACATATAAGTTAAAAAAGAAGGGTGACAATATACAGCCTTGACATACTCCTTTCTCAATTTTGAACCAATTCCTTTTTCCATGTCCAGATCTAACTGTTGCTTCTTGACCTGCATACCGATTTCCCAGGAGGCAGGTAAGGTGGTCTGGTATCCCCATATCTTGAAGAATTTTCCACAGTCTGTTGTGATCCACACAGTCTGTTGGCCACCTGATGTGAAGAACTGACGCATTTGAAAAGACCCTGATGCTGGGAAAGATTGAAGGCGGGAGGAGAAGGGGATGACAGAGGATGAGATTATTGGATGGCATCACTGGCTCATGGACATGAGCCTGAGTAAACTCTTGGACTTGGTGATGGACAAAGAGGTCTGGTGTGTTGCAGTCCATGGGGCTGCAAAGAGTCGAAGGTGACTGAGCGACAGAACTGAAGAGCTCATGATGAAAGTGACAGTGAAAGTTGCTCAGCTATGTCCAACTCTTTGTGATCACCATGGACTGAATTCTCCAGGCCAGAATACTGGCATGGGTAGCCTTTCCCTTCTCCAGGAGATCTACAAAAGATAAAGAGATCTCTCTGGCCTATGTCTATCATGGCACAACAGGTCCACCCACACTTAATACAGGCTCTGCTTCACTTTTTTTTTAGCTCTTCTCAGCTGAGAAGCTTCCAAATTGGAAAAGGACTATGTCAAGGCTGCAAATTGTCACCTTGCTTATTTAACTTATATGCAGAGTACATCACGCAAGATGCCAGGCTGGTTGAAGCACAAGCTGTAATCAAGATTGCTGGGAGAAATATCAATAACCTCAGATATGCAGATCACACCACCCTTATGGCAGAAAGTGAAGAGGAACTAAACAGCCTCTTGATGAAAGTTAAAGAGGAGAGTAGAAGTTGGCTTAAAACCAAACATTCAAAAAACAAAGATCATAGCATCCAGTCCCATCACTTCATGGCAAATAGATGGGGAAATAGCAACAGACTTTATTTTCTTGGGCTCCAAAATCACTGAAGATAGTGACTGCAGACTTGAATTTAAAAGATGCTTGCTCCTTGGAAGAAAAGCTATGACTAACCTAGATAGCATATGAAGAACTGAGACATTACTTTGTCAACAAAGGTCCATCTAGTCAAAGCTACGGTTTTTCCATTAGTCATGTATGGATGTGAGAATTGGACTATAAAAAAGCTGAGTGCTGAAGAATTGATGCTTTTGAACTGTTGTTTTGGAGAAGACTCTTGAGAGTCCCTTGGACTGCAAGGAGATCCTACCAGTCCATCCTAAAGGAAATCAGTCCTGGATATTCATTGGAAGGAATGATGCTGAAGCTGAAAGTCTAATACTTTGGCCACCTAATGCAAAAAGCTGACTCCTTGGAAAAGACTCTGATGCTGGGAAAGAATGAAGGTGGGAGAAGAAGAGGACAACAGGGATGGTTGGATGGCATCACCAATTTGATGGACATGAGTTTGAGTAAATTCCAGGAGTTGGTGATAGACAAGGAAGCCTGGCTTGCTACAGTTTGTGGAATCACCAAGAGCTGGACACGACTGAATGACTGAACTGAACTGCTTTACTTTGGCTACATCCATTGAAGTTCAAGGCCTCACGAGGCTAACAAAGTCTTTCAGGTGTTTTACAAGTTCCAAAAAGTGATGAAATGATGAAAGGGTATTTATTTTGGGATTTCCTGACATTCACACAAAAAATATTTTGAATGTAGACTTCAGTACTTCCAAAACTAGCAACATAACATTTCCTTTAAAATGTCAACAAACTTTCAAAAAACACTGCAGTCCTGGCCTGTCTGATCTACAGTAAGCTCCAAAGTGAGCTGAGAAGATATACACCAAAGCTATCTAACTATTGGCTTGTCAAGGACTTCCTGGCCAAAGCAAAAATTACAGAGATGACATCCCTGCAGAAGTCTTGTGTAGAGAAACATTTATTCGTGGATTCTGTGGAAGAGACCCTGATTCAAGGATTTAAGTGCAGATAGTGTTTTGGGGAGTTAATGCAGAGAAGACTGCTATGGGGTGGGGAAGTCAAAAGGGAGGAAAGACAGTCTCAGGGAAGAGGGTGAGAGAGTGGGGAATGGGGTATAATCAAGCAAATAATCACAGGGACAGCTGGAGCTTATCTCAATAGGGATCTCTACACACAGTGGTAAAGACACCTCAAAGTTATTCCAACCAAGGGGTGAGGAAGCATTGTAAATTATTACCATAAATTTTAATGTTCATCGTTATCCTATGCAAGGCTTTAAATGCAAATATCAGCATTTAACTCATACAGAATCATCAAAATTATGTAATTTGTATTTGGTAGTTCACAACACATTATCTCTTACCAGAATGGTGGCCACGTAAAACTCATCCATTCCTTCCACCCTCCACGGGCTACCTTTGGCTCACTGATGAATAAAGACGGCCCTAAGGGAGAGGTGGGTTGGCATATCTTTCCATTTCCTTCTGTCTCTTCACTGTCAGCATAATATATTGGCTAATATGGGGAAGTAGCAAGAGTAAGAAAGGATGCCATAGGGTTGGTTCCCTAGCTGCTCCTGAATCTGCTCTCTGCAGAAGAAGCAAGTTGTGATGTGATCAGAAAATGTGACCTGCTGGACTGTTGGCACCTCTTTACTCAGTCAGGGGCATGACACACTTAACCTTGTACTTACTCTCTCCCGGCATTCTGGACCCCTAAATTCTGGGCTCCTGGGCCATTGGGAAAGCTATGTGGAAACTGGGGAAGCAAGGAATGACAGTGGAGATCACATATCCCATGGGAATTTCCTCTGCTCAGGCCTCATCACTTTTGCTTACAAAAGCCCAAGGATAGAGCTACTCTAATCTCATGACAAGGACAGAAAAGCATTGCACCCGGAGCAGGGTCCTTCTGAACGTGAAAACCCCGGAAGGCTGGTCCTGGCTAGATTATTACCCATCACAGCCCTCCTTTGGTACATCCGTGCCAGAGGGATGATGAGAGAAAGCCTTGGGCAGAGATGCAGATGTCTGCCACCTTCACTTAATGTGCAAAGGTAGGTGCTAGAGTGGGTGGACGGTGCTGGGCAGTCTCCAAATACATCTCTGAGCTTTGAACAGAAGAGCGTTGTACTTCAGGGTTTGTTTGCTGAGCGTGCTGGACTCACCATTTCCTGCAATGTAGATTAGAGTCAGGAGATTTGTCACAGGGATATTTTTTAATGTGTCAGCCCCATCAAAATGAAGATCACACGTTTGCCTCATCAATTTACCCTTTCCCATAGTTTTAAAAATTGAGGTATGGTATATTTCCAATATAATATTAGCTTCAGGTATACAACATAGTGATTCAAAATTTTTAAAGATTATACTTCACTTACAGTTATTATAAAATACTGGCTATATTTGCTGTACTATACATCACCTCCTTATAGCTTGTTTATTTTACTTTTAAAAATTATCTGTATTTAATATTGAGGTATAGTTGATATACAGTATTATATAAGTTTCAGGTGTATAGCATAGCTATTTACGATTTTTTCTTTTTTAAATTATTTATTTTTAATTGAAGGATACTTGCTTTTCAGAATTTTATTGTTTTCTGTCAACAAAACAGAAGGGTTTTTTTAGAGGTTATACTCCATTTATAGTTCTTATAAAATATTAGCTAAATTCCCTGTACTATACAATAAATCCTTATAACTTACTTTTTTTAAATTGGAAGATAGGTGCTTTACAATGTCGTGCCAGTCTCTGCCCGAATCAGTCATAAGTACACACATATATGTCCCCTCCCTCTTGAGTCTGCCTCCCTCCCACTCCCGTCTCACCCCTCCAGGTCATCACAGAGTGTCAAGCTGGGCTCCCTGTGTTATATAGCAGCCGACCATTAGCTATCTGTTTCATATATGGTGGTGTATATGTCAGCCCTACTTTCTCGATATGTCCCACCCTTTCCTTCTCCTGGAGAAGGAAATGGCAATCCACTCCAGTACTATTGCCTGGAAAATCCCACGGACAGAGGAGCCTGGTGGGCTACAGTCCATGGGGTCACAAGGAGTCGGACCGGACTGAGCGACTTCACATTCACGTTCCTTCTCCTGTTGTGTCCATAAGACCGTCCTCCTCTACATCTGTGTCTCTATTTCTGCCATGCATATAGTTTCATCAGTACGTTTTCTAGATTCCATATATATGCATTAACATGATATTTTTCTCTTTTTGACTTATTTCACTCTGTATAACAGGTTTTAGGTTCATCTACCTTATTTCAACTGACTCAATTCATTCCGTTTTATGGCTGAGTAATATTCCATTGTATGTATGTACCACAATTGCTTTATGCACTCATTTGCTGATGGACGTGTAGGATGGTTCCAAGTTCTGGCTATTGTAAATAGTGCTGCAGTGAACACTGGGGTACTGTGTCTTTTTGAATAGTGGTTTTCTCAGGGTATATGCCCAGTAGTGGGATTGCTGGGTCATATAGTAGCTTTGTTCCTAGCTTTTAAAGAAACCTCCATATAGTTTTCCATGGTGGTTATATCATTGTTCATTCCCACCAACAGTGCAGGAGGGTTCCCTTTTCTCTATATCCTCTGCAGCAATTATTGTAGTTTTTAAATGATGGACATTCTAACTGGTGTGAGATGATACCTCATTGTAGTTTTGATTTGCATTTCTATAGTAATGAGCAATGCTGAGCATCTTCTCATATGTTTGTGGGTCAGCTGTATGTCTTCTCTGGAGAAATGTATGTTTAGGTCTTCCACCCATTTTTTGATTGGGTTGTTTGTTTTTCTTATATTGAGCTGCATGAGCTGCTTGTATATTTTGGAGATTAATCCTTTGTAAGTTGCTTCATTTGTAATTATTTTCTCACATTCTGAGGGCTATCTATTCATTTTGCTTATAGCTTCCTTTGCTGTGAAAAAGATTTTAAATTTAATTAAAATCTGTTTGTTATTTCAGTTTAAATAAAACTATTTGTTTATTTTTGCTTTTATTTCCATTACTCTAGGACGTGGGTCATAGAGGATATTGCTGTGATTTACATTGAAAGAATGTTCTGCCTCTGTTTTCCTCTAAGAATGTTATAGTTTCTGTTCTTATACTTAGGTATTTAATCCATTTTGAGTTTATTTTTGTGTATGGTGTTGGGGAGTTCTCTAATTTCATTCTTTTACATGTAACCATCTAGTTTTCCAAGCATCACTTTTTGAAGAGGTTGTCTTTTCTCCATTGTATATTCTTGCCTCCTTTGTCAAAGATAATGTCCCCATAGGTACTTGGGTTTATTTCTAGGCTTTCTATCTTGTCCCATTGATCTACATTTCTGTTCTTGTGCCAGTACTATATTGTCTTGATGACAGTGACTTTGTAGTATAATCTGAAGTCAGGAAAATCGATTCCTCCAGCTCCACATTTCTTTCTCAAGATTGCTTTGGTGATTCAGGGTCTTTTGTTGCCATACAAATTACAAAATATTTTGTTATAGTTCTGTGAAAAATATCATTGGTAGTTTGATAAGGATTGCATTGAATTTGTAGAATGCTTTGGGTAGTATAGTCATTTTCACAATATTAATTCTTCCAGTTCAAGAACATCTTTCCACCTGTTTGTGTCATCTTTGATTTCTTTCATCGGTGTCTTATACTTTTATGCATACAGACCTTTTGTCTCTTTAGGTAGGTTTATTCATAGGTATTTTATTCTTTTTGTTGCAATCGTGAATGGGATGATTTCTTTAATTTTATTATCTGATTTTTTGTTGTTGTTAGTGTATAGGAATGCAAGGAATTTCTGTGTATTAATTTTGTATCCTGCAACCTTTCTAAATTCACTGATTTGCTCCAGTAATTTTCTGGTGACATCTTTAGGGTTTGCTATGTAGAGTATCATGTCATCTGCAAACAGTGAAAGTTTTATTTCCTCTTTCCCAATCTGGGTTCCTTGTATTTCTTTGTCTTCTTTGCTTGCCGTGGCTAGAACTTCCAAACCTATGTTGAATAACAGTGGTAAGAGTGGGCACCCTCGTCTTGTTCCTGGTCTTAGAGGAAATGCTTTCAGTTTTCCATATCTAGAATAATGTTTTCTGTGGATTTGTCATGTATGGTTTTTATTACTTTGAGGTGGGCTCCTTCTATGCCTACTTTCTGGAGACTTTTTAAAAAATCACAAATGGGTATTAAACTTTGTCAAAAGCTTTTTCAGCATGTATTGAGATTATCATATGATTTTTATTTTTCAATTCATTAATATGGTATATTAATAAATCACAAGCTTTGATTTGTTTATTTTGAAGAATCCTTGAATTCCTGGAATAAACCCAATTAATTATGTTGATTGACCAGTTTAATGTGTTGTTGAATTCTCTTTGTCAGAATTCTGTTGAGGACTTTTCCATCTACATTCATCAGTGATATTGGTCTGTGATTTTCTTGTGGCATCTTTGTCTGGTTTTGGTATCATGATGGTGGCTTCATAGAATAAGTTTGGGAGTGTTCCTCCCTTTAAAATTTTTTGTAAGAGTTTGAACAGGATATGTGTTAGCTCTTCTGTAAACGTTTGATTCACCTGTGAAGCCATCTGGTCTTGGGCTTTTGTTTGTTGGAAGATTTTTGATGACAGATTTGACTTCAGTGCTTGTGGTTGATCTGTACATATTTTCTGTTTCTTCCTGGTTCAGTCTTGAAGGTTGTACTTCTATAAAAATTTGTCTATTTCTTCCAGGTTGTCCTTTTTATTCTCATATAGTTGCTCATAATAGTCTTTTATGATCCTTTTATTTCTGCATGGTCTGCTGTAACTTCTTTTTCTTTTCTAATATTATTGATTTTAGTCTTTTCCCTTTTTTGTTGAGTTTGACTAATGCTTTGTCAATTTTGTTTGTCTTCTCAAAAAAACAGCTCTTAGTGTTAATGATCTTTACTACTGTTCTCTTCATTCTTTTTTCATTTATTTCTGCTCTGATTTTTAATGATTTCTTTCCTTCTACTAACTTTGAGGCTTTTTGTCCTTCTTTATCTAGTTGCTTTACGTGTAAAGTTAGGTTGCTTTATGCTTTTTCCTTTCTTGAGATATAATTGTATTGTGACAAACTGCCCTCTTAGGACTGCTTTTGCTGCATCACATAGGCTTTGAGAATAATGATCAATTGGAAAGAAATAGAGGAAAACAATAGAATGGGAAAGACTAGAGACCTCTTCAAGAAAATGAGAGATACCAAGGGAACACTTCATGCAAAACTGGGCAAAATAAAGGACAGAAATGGTACAGACCTAGCAGAAGCAGAAGATATTAAGAAGAGATGGCAAGAATACACAGAAGAACTATACAGAAAAGATCTTCATGACCTAGATACTCACGATAGTGTGATCACTCACAGCCATACATCCTGGGATGCAAGGTCAAGTGGGCCTTAGGAAGCATCACTATGAACAAAGCTAGTGGAAGTGATGAAATTCCAGTTGAGCTATTTCAAATCCTAAAAGATGATGCTGTGACAGTGCTGCACTAATATGCCAGTAAATTTGGAAAACTCAGCAGTGGCCAAAAGATTGGAAAAGGTCAGTTTTCATTCCAATCCCAAAGAAAGGCAATACCAAAAATGTTCACACTACTTCACAATTGCCCTGGTCTCACATGCTAGTAAAGTAATGCACACAATTCTCCTAGCCAGGCTTCAACAGTACGTGAACTAAGAACTTCCCGATGTTCAAGCTGGATTTAGGAATGGCAGAGGAACCAGAGATCTAATGGCTGACATCCACTGGATCATCAAAAAAGCAAGAGAGTTCCAGGAAAAAACATCTACTTCTGCATTATTGACTACGTCAAAGACTTTGACTGTGTGGATCACAACAAACTGTGGAGAATTCTTCAACAGATGGGAATACCAGACTCCTGAGAAAGGTACTGAGGCATATCTGCCTCCTGAGAAATCTGAATGTGGATCAAGAAGCAACAGAATTGGACATGGAACAATAGACTGGTTCCAAGTTAGGAAAGGGGTAAGTCAAGGCTGTATACTGTCACCCTGCTTATTTAACTTATATGCAGAGCACATCATGTGAAATGCCAGGCTGGATAAAGCACAAGCTGGAATCAAGATTGCTGGGAGAAATATCAATAACCTCAGATATGGAGATCATACCATCCTTATGACAGAAATTGAAGAGGAACTAAACAGTCTCTTGATGAAAGTGAAAGAGGAGAGTGAAAATGTTGGCTTAAAATTCAACATTCAAAAAACTAAGATTATCACATCTGGTCCCATCATTTCATGGCAAATAGATGGGGAAACAATGAAAACAGTGACAGACTTTTTTGGGTGGAGTGAGGGAGCTCCAAAATCACTGCAGATGGTGACTGCAGCCCTGAAATTAAAAGACACTTGCTCCGTGGAAGAAAAGCTATGACCAACGGAGATAGCATATTAAAAAGCAGAAACATTACTTTGCCAACAAAGGTCTATCTAGTCAAAGCTCTGTTTTTTCCAGCAGTTATGTAAGTATTTGAGAGTTGAACTATGAAGAAAGATGAGCACCAAAGAATTGATGCTTTTGAGCTGTGGTGCTGGAGAAGACTCTTGAGAATCCCTTGGACTGCAAGGAGATCAAACCAGTCACTCCTAAAGGAAATCAGTCGTGAATATTCATTGGAAAGACTGATATTGAAGCAGAAACTCCAATACTTTGGCTACCTGATATGAAGAACTGACTCCTTGGAAAAGACACTGATCCTGGAAAAGATTGAAGGCAAGAGGACAGGGGGACAACAGAGGATGAGATGGTTGGATGGCATCACTGACTCGATGGACATGAGTTCAAGTAAACTCCAGGAGCTGGTGGTGGACAGGGAGGCCTGACGTGCTGCAGTCCATGGGGTCACAAAGACTCAGACATGACTGAGTGACTGAACTGAACTGATAGGTTTTGAGTTATCATGTTTTGTTGTCATTTGTTTTTAGGTATGTTTTTATTTCCCCTTCGGTTTCTTCAGTAACCGGTTGGTTATTTAGAAACATATTACTAATCTCCATTTGTTTGTGTTTTTAATAGATTTTTTTTCCCCTGTAATTGATATCTAATCTCATAGCATTGTGGTCATAAAAGATGTTGGATATGATTTAGATTTTCTTAAATTTACTGGGATTTGATTTGTGTCCCAAGAGGTGATCTATCTAGGGATTGTTCCATGTGCACTTGAGAAAAAAGTGTATTCTGCTACTTTTAGATGGAATGTCTTGTAGATATCAATTAAATTTATTTGGTCTAATGTGTTATTAGGGTTTGCACTTCCTTGTTAATTTTCTGTCTGGATGATCTGCCCATTGGTGTAAGTGGGGTGTTAAAGTTCCCCACTATTATTGTGTTACTGTCAAATCCCCTTTTTGTAGCTGTTGATGTTTGCCTTTTGTATTGAGGTGCTTCTATGTTCAGTTCAGTTCAGTCGCTCAGTCACGTCTGACTCTTTGTGACCCCATGAATTGCAGCATGCCAGGCCTCCCTGTCCATCACCAACTCCCGGAGTTCACTCAAACTCATGTCCATCGAGTCGCTGATGCCATCCAGCCATCTCATCCTCTGTCATCCCTTAATCCTCCTGCCCCCAATCCCTCCCAGCATCAGTGTCTTTTCCAATGAGTCAACTCTTCCCATGAGGTGGCCAAAGTATTGGAGTTTCAGCTTCAGTATCAGTCCTTCCAATGAACACCCAGGACTGATCTCCTTTAGGATGGACTGATTGGATCTCCTTGCAGTCCAAGGGACTCTCAAGAGTCTTCTCCAACACCACAGTTCAAAAGAATCAATTCTTCGGTGCTCAGTTTTGTTCACAGTCCAACTCTCACATCCATACGTGACCACTGGAAAAACCATAGCCTTGACTAGACAGACCTTTGTTGGCAAAGGAATATCTCTGCTTTTGAATATGCTATCTAGGTTGGTCATAACTTTCCTTCCAAGGACTAAGCATCTTTTAATTTCATGGCTGCAATCACCATCTGCAGTGATTTTGGAGCCCAGGAAAATAAAGTCTGACACTGTTTCCACTGTTACCTCATCTATTTCCCATGAAGTGATGAGACCAGATGCCATGATCTCAGTTTTCTGAATGTTGAGCTTTAAGCCAACCTTTTCACTCTCCACTTTCACTTTCATCAAGAGACTTTTTAGTTCTTCTTCACTTTCTGCCATAAGGATGATGTCATCTGCATATCTGTGGTTATTGATATTTCTCCCAGGAATCTTGATTCCAGCTTGTGCTTCTTCCAGCCCAGAGTGTTTCATGATGTACTCTGCATATAAGTTAAATAAGCAGGATGACAATATACAGCCTTGACAATATACCACACAATTGCACTCATCTCACACACTAGTAAAGTAATGCTCAAAATTCTCCAAGCCAGGCTTCAGCAGTACGTGAACCATGAACTTTCAGATGTTCAAGTTGGGTTTTAGAAAAGGCAGAGGAACCAGAGATCAAATTGCCAACATCGGCTGGATCATGGAAAAAACAAGAGAGTTCCAGAAAAACATCTATTCCTGCTTTATTGACTATGCCAAAGCTTTTGACTGTGTGGATCACAATAAACTGTGGAAAATTCTGAAAGAGATGGGAATACCAGACCACCTGACCTGCCTCTTGAGAAACCTATATGCAGGTCAGGAAGCAACAGTTAGAACTGGACATGGAACAACAGACTGGCTCCAAATAAGAAAAAGAGTACGTCAAGGCTGTATATTGTCACCCTGCTTATTTAACTTATATATGCTTCTATGTTGGGTGTATGTATGTTTTTAATTGCTATATCTTCTTTTTGGATTGATCCTTTGATCATTATGTAGCGTTATTCCTTGTCTCTTGTAACAATATTTACTTTAAAGTCTGATATGAGTATTGCTATTCCAACTGTTTTTGACTTCCGTTTGCATGGAATATCTGTTTCCAGTGCCTCACTTTCAATCTGTATGTGCCCCTAGGTCTGAAGTGGGTCTCTGTGCACAGCGTATGTATGGGTGTTGTTTTTATATTCATTTAGTCAGTTTGTCATTTGGTTGGGGCATTTGGTTCATTTACATTTAAGATAATTCTTGATATATATGACCCTATTATCATTGACATTATTGTTTGGGGTTTGTTCTTTTACGTCTTTTCCTTTTCTTCTCTTTCCTTTTCTTTTCCTTCTTTTATGTTCCTTAACATTTGTTATAAGGCTGGTTTGGTGATGCTGAATTCTCTTTAACTGGTCTGTAAGGCTTTTGATTTCTCCATTGAATCTGAAGGAGATCCTAGCTTGGTAAATAATCTTGCCTGTAGGATTTTTCCTTTCATCACTTTAAGTATATTCTGCCACTCACTTCTCTCCTGCAGCGTTTCTTCTAATAGATCAGCTGCTAACCTTATGGGGATTCCCTTGCATGTCATTTGTTGCTCTTTCCTCGCTGCTTTTAATATTTTTATATGGGTATAATTTTTGTTCATTTGATTATTAAGTGTCTTGGCATGCTTCTCCTTGGGTTTATCCTGTGTGAGACTTTCTGGACTTGTGTGGCTATTTACTTTCCCATGTTAGGGAGGTTTTCAAGTATAATCTCCTCATATATTTTCTTATACCCTTTCTTTTTGTCTTCTTCTTCTGGAACCCCTATAACTTGAATGTTGGTGTGCTTAATGTTGTCCCAATGGTCTCTGAGACTGTCTTCACTTCTTTTCATTCCTTTCTATTTATTCTACTCTGCTTCAGTTATTTCCACTATTTTATCTTCCATCTCACTTATCCATTCTTCTGCTTCAGTTATTCTGCTATTGGTTCCAGCTACTGTATTTTTTATTTCAGTTGTTGTGCTGTTCATCAGTGATTATTTGTTCTTTAGTTTCATACATCTCAGAGGATGAGATGGTTGGATGACATCATCAACTCAATGGCCATGAGTTTGAGTAAACTCCAGGAGTTGGTGATGGACAGGGAGGCCTGGCATGCTGCAGTCCATGAGGTCACAAAGAGTCAGACTTGACAGAATAACTGAACTGACTGACCGACTGAGTCCTTGTAAGTCCTTGTTAAACATTTTTTGTATCTTCTTAATCTGTGCCTCCATTTTATTTATTTGTGCCTCCTTTCTATTTCTGAGATTTTGGTTCATTTTTACTATCATTACTGTGAATTTTTTTTCAGGTAGACTGTCCATTTCCTCTTCATTTGTTTGGTCTCGTGGATTTTTACCTTTCTCCTTCACCTGCTGCATATTTCTTTATCTTCTCAATTTGTTTAATTTACAGTTTGGGGTCTCCTCTCTGCAGGCTGCAGGCTATAGCTCCTCTTGCTTGTGGTGTTTGCCCCCAGTGAGCCTTGTGTAAGCTTTCTGGTGGGGAGAAGTTGTGCCTGTGTTCCGGTGGGTGGACCTGGATCTTGTCTCTTTGTTGGGCAGTGCTGCATCCAGTGGTGTGCTTTGGGTTGGGCTGTCTATGAGCTTAGTATAGCTTTAGGCAGACTTTTTGCTAATGGGCAGGGTTGCATTCCTATTTTGCTAGCTGTTTGGTACGAGGCATCCAGCACTAGAGCTTGCTGGCTGTTGGTTGGAGCTAGGGCTTAGTATTGAGATACAGGGTTCTGGGAGAGCTCTTACCAATTAACATTCTGTGGAGTTGGGAGTTCTCTGGTGCTTCAACATTCTGGACTCAGGTCTTCCACCTTGGAGGCTCATGCCTAACCCCTGGCTAGAGCACCAAGACCTTGCAAGCCACACAGCACAAAAGAAAAGGAGGAAGAAGAAAAAACAAGCAAACAAACAAGCAAAAAAAAAGTGGAGAGAGAAAACCTCAAGACAAATGGTAAAAGAAAAACTAAACAGCCAAAAACACACAAAGAAATACACTCAGAAAAAGTAAGAAGAGGAAAGAAAAAAAGAGGAAACAAAAAAGAAGAGAGCAATCAAATCAATAAGACAACCCATAAAGGGAAACAAAACTAAAAACAACTAGCAAAAACAAAAAAATGAAGAGGAAATCAAACACAGAAAACAAACTAAAAAAGGGCAGAGAAAACATAAAGCAAGCAAAAATACAATGAAAAGGAAAAAACCTAAAAACAAAAGAGAGATGGAAGCAAAAGGAAAAGTTACCAAACATCAAAGAAGTACAGTAAAAATAGGAAAATATAAAATAAAGTTAAAATAAGACTCAAACAAAAGAAAAAAGAAAAACGTGGGAAAAGACAATATAACAAAAAAGTACAGTAGAAATAGTAAAAGTAAAATTAAAATATGTTTTAAAATTAGAGTATAAGACATAAAATGGAAATAAAATAAAGATTAAAAGAATAATAAAAAGAACATCAGTAGAATGGAAACATATATAGAGAGAGAGTAGTAGGAAGAAGAATATTTTCCTGTAGCCTTAGCTGTCAGCGCCCTTACCCCCACAGTGAGCCTTACCCCCACAGTGAGCCTGAGCCAATGTGCTTACCTAGGAAGTCCTTCAGTATTTCTAGGAAGGTCTCTGGACCTGCTGTGCACAATGCGGGGCCAGCTCAGGCTCTGATCTGGCCTTATGGCAGCATGTGCTTGACTCCAAAATCTGCAATTGCCCCCAAAGTTCATAACCTCAAATGGGGGAACACACACTGTCTAGGGTTGGGAAGATCCCCTGGAGGAGGAGGCATGGCAACCCACTCCAGTATTCTTGCCTGGAGAATCCCATGGACAGAGGAGCCTGGCAGGCTGCATTCCATGAGGTCACAAAGAGTTGGACACGACAGACTGAGCAACCAAGCACACAACTCGTAGATGTAGAGTTTACTAAGCCAACTGCGGGAATTTAACCTGTTGCTCCTGCAGCTGCACGTGAGACTCTTCCTCTTCATTGGTCACACTTCCGGAACTCAGTTTCAGTTTTGGACCCACCTCTGTTTGTGTGCTGTCCTCTGATGGCTGATCCCCACCCAGACGAGAGGGTTGAAAGCTGTGGTTGCCTGGGGCTCAGTGGCTCATTCGGGCCAGGCAGAGTGAGTGATACGGCAGTCCCAGTCAGAACGTGAGGGGAGTGCCTGTGGTGGCAGAGGCTGCCAGGGAGTTGCTACAGCTTGAGGTGGGCCATGCGTTCTCCTGGGGGAGTCATACCTGGACTGCCGGATATGCAGCAGTGCCAGGCTGCAGGATTCTGGGAAGCTGTGGGCAGTGACCTGCGCTTGCTCACAGGTTTGTGGCAGCCGAGGCAGGTGTCCTGCCCACCTCTGAACTTGGAGATAGCAGCCAAGGTTTGCACCGCCTCTGGAGCCTATGTAGATGGTGCCTCCTGTGAGTGCACAGAGTTAGAGGTTCCTGGGCTGGCCCACCCTTTCCATGCACCCCAAGACAATGATCTCTTGCCTCTCCAGCAAGCCCAGGCTTTTCCTTGGACTCCCTCAGGTGTGCTATATTAGCACCCCCAGGCAGTCTTCACAGCAGTCAATCCCTGTCATCTCCCTAGGGTCTGACCTCCGAGGTCTATGCCTCAGCACCCAGCCCCCACCACCCCGGCGGGCATGCAGACAAATGTCTCATGCTGAGGGGTGTCGGTTGGCACCAACATCTATGCAGAATTTTCTCCACTTTGCTCTCCACATGCCTGTTGCTTCACTCTCCTCTGAGGCTCTGAAACTTCCCCCTGTCCCCACCAGTGAGGGGATTTCCTTGTGTGCAAAAAATTTTCCTCCTTCACAGCTCCCTTCTAGAGGCACAGGTTCTGTCTGGATTCCTTTCTCTCTCTCTTTCTTTTATTTTATTTTTTTTTAATTTCTTTACGCTACCCGGTTATATGGAGATTATATTACCATTTTGGCAGTCTGAGGTCTTCTGCCAGCATTCATGAGGTGTTCTGTAGGAGCTGTTCCACAAGCAGAAATATTTTTGATGCGTTTGTAGGAAGGAAGGGGATCTCCATGTCTTCTCTGCCATCCTGAGGGCCTCACTTTTGTTTATTTTATATATTGTAGTTTACATCTGTACGTTTCTATTTTGTAGCCTATTGTGACATGTGAGGTTGCAACAAGCCGACAGCTGCTTGTGAGGTGCCTGTAGCACTCGCAGAAGAGAGAGTTGGGCAGAAGAGAGAAAGGGACAGCCTCTGTATGGGAGGAACACAGAAGCAGAGGAACAAACAGAGGTCAGAGGGACAGAATCTGCTGGTTTCCCAGAATCTATCCAGCTTAATCGGAAAGCAGAGCCTACACGGGGATGAATGGAGGTGGCTGGAGAATGTTCTCTCTGTTCTGATTACAAGGGCTGGAGAGGCATTGGCAAATTGGGCTGACTGCAAGGAGAGTGTATATGTCAATAGCTTCTGGGTATGCAATTTGATCATATGTATTTAGAACTTTAATAATGTTTATACCCTCTGCCCAGGAATTACTCTCTTAGGAATTTATTCTAATAAACATTTATTGAAATACATTTACTTGGGAAAATTATACACAGTTCAAAAAGGAAAAATCTTCCAAGTTTCCAGATGAAGGGGTGTTGTGCAGCTAAAAGATTATTTTGCTTTGGAATAATAATTACAAACCTGGTAAAGAGTTAGACAGATACATGTTCTCATTTGTCCATCAGGATCCTGGTCTGTACCTGTGACCTGGGAGAATTACTACGGGGATGCCTTTCACTGTCACTCCACTGTAATGTAGCGACTGCACAGAGATGAAACTTTATATGCTTTTTTAACTGGGACTCTCTGGGACACTGGCTCTGATTATATATAGCATCTGCCAATTTCTGTGTTATAAATACTTCCACTGTGGCCTATATCAAGCTACAACAGGAGGTCCCTGAAGATGGGTTTGGGCTGAGATGAGCATAGTCACTCTCTTGAGCCATCCAAGAAAACTCAGGCCACTTCTGGGGAAAAGTGACACTATGTGGTGAGGACTCCACAAGGACTGTCTCTGTGTTTGGAGGTAGCTTTTTGCTCTTCTCAGTTTTGCAACGGCAGCAGAGGAGGGGGTGGGAGTGTGACATCCACTAGGCACCATCCCTAGAGAGGGAAACCCCTGCATTTGAGGCAGTCAGGGGTTGGAGGTTCCTGCTGCTCTTTGGGGAGTGTGTGCCTCTGTGTTCAATTTCCTTGTTGGTCAAGGAGGTGCTCCCCACTCATATGCCCCTCCTCAGGGCAACAGGGCCAGCTCTGATCGCTGGCCTTGCTCCTATCCTCCCAGTCTTCCAAGGATAGCAGGGACAGACTGACTCCTTGGGGACATTTGACAGTGTACAGAACAGGAAACAGGTCCTAATGGAGAGGAAGGACAAGGAATCACAGAGCAGGGGGAAGCTGCAGGAAACACTGGGTGTTCTTGTGCCATCCTATTGGATACAAGTGGGATGTAGATGGCCAGGCCCAGGAATCTAAGTTATTGACAAACTTCACCGTCCTGTATTTTCAAGGGATGCAGCCACACCATGAATATGAACTAAGAGGAAACCAGAGTGATCACGTCCTTGTCTGTCCTTGTCTGTCATCCCCACTGGCTTCTGCTTCTGAGCTGCAGTCACAAAGCCCATCACAGCCTGAGCCATGAGCAGGGCACACACGTGGATGGGGATCCTTCTTGGTGCGGCCGAAGTGTCTGAAGGTATTTCCAAACTCAGATTATATTTTCATACTGCTATGATCTGAATTTTATCTCTCCTCAAAGTTCATATGCTAAGTCCAAATGCTCAAGGATGATAGCATTAGGAGGTGGGATCTTTGGGAGGTGATTAAACTATAAGGATGGAGCCTTAAGGGATGGGATTGGATTTTTATAAAAGAGGCTCCAGGGAGATGTCTCAGCCCCTGTATGTGAGGGCACAGCAAGAAGGTGTAGATTATGAACCAGGATGCAGACTCTCAGCAGACCGAGATCCCACCCACACCTTAATCTTGGACTCCCAGCCTCCAGAACTGTGAGAAATAAACTTCTGTTGTTTATAAGTCATCCACTCTGTGGCATTTTGTTATAAAGCCCAAAGGGATTAAGACACAGACATTCATTTCCTCACGGAATATTTATTAAGCACCTACTAGGTGCTAGGCAATGACACCCCACTCCAGTACTTTTGCCTGGAGAATCCCAGGGACGGGGGAGCCTGGTAGGCTGCAGTCTATGGGGTCACACAGAGTTGGACATGACTGAGCGACTTAGCAGCAGCAGGTGCTAAGCACAACTGTGGACACTCAGGATACCCCAGTTAACAGTAACAACAAAAAATAAATAAAAATTCCTACCTGTGAAGATCTATTTTTTACAAAGAGAAGACAGATAATCAATGATGTGCTGTGTTGAAGGTGGTCAGTGCTTGAGAAATAATAGAGCAGGGCAAGGGGATGGAAGTACAGTCTGCCCTTGGAGTCTGTGGGTTCCTCTCTGCAGAGTCAATCAACTTTGGATCAAAAGTATTCTGGAAAAAAAAAAAAAAACTCCAGAAAGTTCCAAAAAGCAAAACTGACCACATGTAGCAGTTATTTGCATTATATTTACAAGTATTTACATTGTATCAGATGTTATAAGTAGTTATGTTGTTGCTGTTCAGTCATAAGTTCAATTCAGTTTAGTTCAGTCCCTCAGTCGTGTCGGACTCATGAATCAGCACACCAGGCCTCCCTGTCCATGACCAACTCCCGGAGTTCACTCAAACTCCTGTCCATCAAGTCTGTGATGCCATCCAGCCATCTCATCCTCTGTTGTCCCCTTCTCCTCCTGCCCCTAATCTCTCCTAGCATCAGGGTCTTTTCCAATGAGTCAACACTTAACACGAGGTGGCCAAAGTATTGGAGTTTCAGCTTTAGCATCAGTCCTTCCAATGAACACCCAGGACTGATCTCCTTCAGAATGGACTGGTTGGATCTCCTTGCAGTCCAAGGGACTCTCAGGAGTCTTCTCCAACACCACAGTTCAAAAGCATCAATTCTTCATCTTCAATTCTGAGATCCCAGGGACTGCAGCAAGCCAAGCTTCCCTGTTCTACACTGTCTCCCAGAGTTTGCTCAGATTCAGGTCCACTGAGTCGGTGATGCTATCTAACCATCTCATCCTCTGCTACCGCCTTCTCCTTTTGCATTTAATCTTTCTCAGCATGTGGGTCTTTTCCAGTGAGTTGCCTCTTTGCATCAGGTGGCCAAAAGATTATTCAGGACTGATTTCCTTTAGGATTGACTGGTTTGATCTCCTTGCAGTCCAAGGGATTAAGAGTCTTCTCTGCACCACAATTCAAAAGCATCAGTTATTCCCCATTCAGCCTTCTCTATGGTCTAACTCTCACATCCATACCTAACTACTGAAAAAAACACATAGCTTTGACTAAACTAACCTTTCTCAGCAAAGTGATATCTCTGCTTTTTAATATGCTGTCTAGGTTTGCCATAGCTTTCCTTCCAAGGAGCAAGCATCTTTTAATTTCATGACTGCAGTCAGAGTCACAGTGACTTTGGAACCCAAGAAAATAAAATCTGGTGCTGTTTTCACCTTTTCTCCTGTTCGCTGTGAAGTGATGGGACAGAAAGCCACAATCTTCGTTTTTTGAATGTGGAGTTTTAAGCCAGCTCTATCACTCTCCTCTTTCACCCTCACCAAGAAGTTCTTTTGTTCCTCTTCACTTTCTGCCATTAAAGTGGTATCATCTGCATATCTGAGATTGTTTATATTTCTCCCAGCAATCTTGATACCAGCTTGAGCTTCATCCAGCCCAGCATTTCATTTGATGTACTCTGCATGTAAGTTAAATAAGCATGGTGGCAGTATACAGCACTGACATACCCTTTTCCCAATTTTGAACCAGTCCATTGTTCCATGCCCAGTTGTTACTTTTTGACCTGCATGCAGGTTTCTCAGGAAACAGATTAGGTGGTCTGGTATTCCCATCTCTTTAGGAATTTTCCACAGTTAGTTGTGATCCACACAGTAAAAGGCTTTAGCATAGTCAATGAAGCAGAAGTAGATTTTTTTTCTTGAATTCTCTTACTTTATGATCCAATGAATGTTGGCAATTTGATCTCTGGTTCCTCTGCTTTTTATAAACCCAACTTGTACATCTGGGATTTCTCGGCTCATGTACTGTTGAAGACTAGCTCAAAAGATTTTGAGCATAGCCCTGCTAGCATGTGAAATGAGTGCCGTTGTATGGTAGTTTTAACATTCTTTTGCATTGCCATTTTTGGGGATAGGAATGAAAACTGACCTTTTTGACCTTTTCCAGTCCTATGGCCACTGCTGAGTTTTCCAAATTTGCTGCCATATTGAGTACAGCATCATCTTTTAGGATTTGAAATAGCTCAACTAGAATTCTATCACCTCCACTAGTTTTGTTCATAGTAATGCTTCCTTAAGGCCCACTTGACTTCACACTCTAGGATGTCTGGCTTTAGGTTAGTAACTACACCATTGTAGTTATATGGGTTATTAAGACTTTTTTTGTATAGTTCTTCTGTGTATTGTTACCCTCTTCTTAATCTCTTCTACTTCTGTTAGGTCCTTACTGTTTCTGTCCTTTATTGTGCCTATCCTAGATAAGTAACCTGGAGACAGTTTATAATATATGGTAGGACGTGCACAGATTACATGCAAATATCATCATTTTATAAAAGGAGTTTGAGCATCCATGGATTTAAGCATCTTTAGGAGTGAGGGTGAGGGGAGAGGGTTCTGTGGGTACTGAGAGATGACTGTACTTGATGGGCACCAGGGAGGAAATCCAAAACTCTCCCTTAATTTTCCCATCAATCAGCCACATAATTTAGTGAACTAATGTGTTGGTCCAATCAGTCTCCAGCACAGAGCCCTCTGGGTCCTGTTCCCACATTCACACTCCCATGTCTGCATCCAAGTCTCGCTGCTGTGGAAAGTAAGTCCTCTCTCAGGGATTTACCAGAATGTCCCAACAGCACAGGTCACTAAGTCCCTGCGAGACACACTCCCTTCCTTGGTGAATGAGACAGAAATCCTGATCCCGACAGGGCTACATGTGTGGTGGAAAGATGCAAACTGTCCCAAACATGGGAGGAAGGGTTGGAGACAGCTGAAGGTTCTGGAGTGTATGGAAGGGTATGTGGAGGGGAGGGAGGTCAAGGGAAATGCTACAGAGGAAGATGAGCATTCCTCAGGTAGACGAGGGAGACAAGGAGCTTCCAGCAAAGGAAACACTCAAACACTTTCTCTATTCCTCTCTGATCACCTGCAGATGGTCAGGTCCCCATTTACCTTGTCCACTCCCTCCTTAGTCCCTATGGGATGAGGACACAGTCAGTGCTAGGTAAATATTTATTATGAGGAAGAAGAGAAGGAAAAAACACAAGGAAATACCCTTCAGCTGGGAGACAGGCTAGTCTGGTAGAGCTGAGGTGCGAAAACCAAGGAAAGAGGTGAAATTAGAAATTCAGGGGAGGCAGAGGCAAGAGTAGGCCTGGTGTGCTACAGTCCATGGGATGGCAGAGAGTCGGACACAACTGAGTGACTGAACTGAACTGAGAGGCAAGAGTCTGGTGTGACATAGTGAGGAGCTAGGCTTCATTCTGAAGGGGTGATGGGAACTCTCAGAGTATTTTAAGAAGGAAAGAACACATGGTTGGTGTTACATATTAGAAAAAATTGCCCTGGAAGTGGTAGGCCAGATGGACACGGAGCAGAAAGGGTAGTTGGAGGGTTGGACAGGATATGTGCCTGCAGACCAGTTTAGAAAACTTGGGAAAGCTGGAACAGCACAGCACATTGAGCAGGGTGGTCAGGCCAGGCAGGCAGGGGCGGAGGGAGGGCAGGGCAGAAAGTAGGCGTGTCATGTTGCTTAAAGATGCACTATGTTTTTTCAAGAATCAAGACTGCACGTTGAAAATATTTTTTTCATCCATCCTAACTGGCATTTCCCCAGTTACATTTTGTTTCAGCTCAGAAATTTGTGGTAAATTAAAGAAAAACACCAACTTAGTGTGTGCAAAAAGACCCCAACAGTGTAACAGAACTGTTTAGATCAGTCCCGGTGAAACTGCAGAGATCTAGCCTACACTCTGCTCTGTACCCTCCCTCTCAGGCACTACCCAGTAAGGGTGCCCCTCTGCGCTGACCACGGTGAAGGCTCAGTCCACTACAGGATTTAATGGCAAGGCTCTGGGTTAGCATCTTTTCCCATTCAGACTTGGAGTGAGAGTAGCCTTACCTTTACATACTCTAAATTCTCTTTTTGTGGTTGTTTTTCTGAGCTTCAAAATTTAACATGGGAACTTGCTTTTGAGCTTCATTTCTCTTGCTCAAATTGGATTTCTGCTCATGAAGTTCCTTTTTATATCAACAAACAGATTCCTCAGGAGGCCAAAGACAAACCTGGACTTGACTACCTAGCAATATTATGTTGACTATATGATGGTAAACTGGTAATCCATTTTCCTCCCTAATTTTTATTATGAAAAATTTAAACATAAAGAAGAATTGAAGGACTACTACAGTGAACATTTACATATCCACCAACAGTATTCAATATTCCACACTTTGTCATGTAAACTTCTCTACCTAACCTAGCTGCACTTTTTTTGGACCTATTAGAAAGTACATTATACTACTTTACCTCTTCAGCATGCATCTCTTGCAGAAAAAAAAATTCTTTATGACTACAAAAGCATCAGTTCAGTTCAGTTTAGTTCAGTCACTCAGTCCTGTCCAACTCTTTGCAACCCCATGGACTGCAGCACGCCAGGCCTCCTTGACTATCACCAACATCCAGAGCTTGCTCAAACTCATGTCCATCGAGTTGCTGATGCCATCCAACCATCTCATCCTCTGTTGTCCCCTTCTCCTCCTGCCTTCAATCTTTCCCAGTATCAGTGTCTTTTCCAAGAAGTCAGTTCTTCACATCAGGTGGGCAAAGGATTGGAGTTTCAGCTTCAACATCAGTCCTTCCAATAAATATTCAGAACTGATTTCTTTTAGGATGGACTTGTTGGATCTCCCTGCAGTCCAAGGAACTCTAAAGAGTCTTCTCCAACACCACAGTTCAAAAACATCAATTCTTCAGCACTTAGCCTTCTTTATAGTCCAATTCTCACATCCATACATGACTACTGGAAAAACTATAGCTTTGACTAGACATACCTTTGTTAACAAAGTAGTGTCTCTGCTTTTTAATATGCTGTATAGGTTGGTCATAACTTTTCTTCCAAGGAGCAAGCATCTTTCAACTTCATAGCTGCAGTCACCATCTGCAGTGATTTAGGAGATCCCCCCGACAAAAAAAAAAAAAAAGATCTCTACTGTTTCCAATGTTTCCCCATCTATTTGCCATGAAATTATGGGACCGGATGCCATGATTTTAGTCTTTTTAATGTTGAGTTTTAAGTCAGCTTTTTCACTTTCCTCTTTCAATTTCATTAAGAGTTCCTCTTCATTTTCTGGCATAAAGGTAGTGTTATCTGCATATCTGAGATTATAGATATTTCTCCTTGCAATCTTGATTCCAGCTTGTGCTTCATTCAGCCTGGCATTTTGCATTATGTACTCTGCACATAAGTTAAATAAGCAGGGTGACAATATACAGCCCTGAAGTACTCCTTTCCCAGTTTGGAACCAGTCTGTTGTTCCATGTTCAGTTCTAACTGTTCCTTCTTGACCTTCATACAGATTTATCAGGATGCAAGTAAGGTGGTCTGGTATTCCTTCAACAGCATAATTATACCTAACTTCAATTCCCCAATATCATCTAATATCTTCTACATATTAGCATTTACCAGTTGTCTCTAAAATGTTTTCTAATTAATTTATTTCTTTTAATTGAAGGCTAATTACTTTGCAATATTGTGGTGGTTTTGCCACACATTGACATGAATCAGCCATGGCTGTACAAGTATCCCCATCCCCAAAACCCACCCACATCCCTCCCCACTCCACCCTTCTGGGTTGTCTCAGAGCACTGGCTTTCAGTGCCCTGTTTCATGCATCAAACTTGGACTGGTTATCTATTTCACATATGGTAATATACATGTTTCAATGTTATTCTCTCAAATCATCCCACCCTTGCCTTCTCCCACAGAGTCTAAAACTCTTTTCTTTACATCTGTCTCTTTTGCTGTATCGCATATAGGGTCATCCTTACCATCTTTCTAAATTCCTTATATATGCGTTAATATACTGTATTGGTGTTTTTCTTTTCTCTTTTTTGAATTTCTTTTTGTTTTTTATTACTTTACAATATTGTATTGGTTTTGCCATACATCAACATGCATCCACCATGGGTGTACACGTGTTCCCCATCCTGAACCCCACTCCCACCTGCCTCCCCATACCATCCCTCTGGGTCATCCCAGTGCACCAGCCCCAGGCAACTGGTATCAGGCATCGAACCTGGACTGGTGACTCATTTCAAACATGATATTATACATATTTCAATGCCATTCTCCCAAATCATCTCACCCTCTCCCTCTCCCAGAGTCCAAAAGACTATTCTATACATCAGTGTCTCCTCTGCTGTCTCGTATATAGGGTTATTGTTACCATCTTTCTAAATTCCATATATATGCGTTAGTATACTGTATTTGTTTTCCTCTATTTCTTTGCATTGATCGCTGAAGAAAGCTTTCTTATCTCTCCTTGCTATTCTTTGGAACTCTGCATTCAGATGTTTATATCTTTCCTTTTCTCTTTTGCTTTTCACTTCTTTTCTTTTCACAGCTATTTGTAAGGCCTCCCCAGACAGCCATTTTGCTTTTTTGCATTTCTTTTCCATGGGGATGGTCTTGATCCCTGTCTCCTGTACAAATGTCACGAACCTCATTCCATAGTTCATCAGGCACTCTATTTATCAGATCTAGGCCCTTAAATCTATTTCTCACTTCCACTGTATAATCATAAAGGATTTGATTTAGGTCATACCTGAATGGTCTAGTGGTTTTCCCTATTTTCTTCAATTTAAGTCTGAATTTGGCAATAAGGAGTTCATGGTCTGAGCCACAGTCAGCTCCTGGTCTTGTTTTTGCTGATTGTATAGAGCTTCTCCATCTTTGACTGCAAATATAATCGATCTGATTTTGGTATTGACCATCTGGTGATGTCCGTGTATAGAGTCTTCTCTTGTGTTGATGGAAGAGGGTATTTGCTATGACCAGTGCATTTTTTTGGCAAAACTCTATTAGTCTTTGCCCTGCTTCATTCCGTATTCCAAGGCCAAATTTGCCTGTTACTCCAGGTGTTTCTTGGCTTCCTACTTTTGCATTCCAGTCCCCTATAATGAAAAGGACATCTTTTTTGGGTGTTAGTTCTAAAACGTCTTGTAGGTCTTCATAGAACCATTCAACTTCAGCTTCTTCAGCGTTACTGGTTGGGGCATAGACTTGGATTACTGTGACATTGAATGGTTTGCCTTGGAAACGAACAGAGATCATTCTGTCATTTTTGAGATTGCATCCAAGTACTGCATTTTGGACTCTTTCGTTGACCATGATGGCCACTCCATTTCTTCTGAGGGATTCCTGCCCGCAGTAGTAGATATAATGGTCCTCTGAGTTAAATTCACACATTCCAGTCCATTTTAGTTCACTAATTCCTAGAATGTCGACATTCACTCTTGCCATCTTTTGTTTGACCAAAATTAAAAGATGCTTACTCCTTGGAAGGAAAGTTATGACCAACCTAGATAGCATATTCAAAAGCAGAGACATTACTTTGCCAACAAAGGTCCGTCTAATCAAGACTATCGTTTTTCCTGTGGTCATGTATGGATATGAGAGTTGGACTGTGAAGAAAGCGGAGTGCCAAAGAATTGATGCTTTTGAACTGCGGTGTTGGAGAAGACTCGTGAGAGTCCCTTGGACTGCAAGGAGATCCAACCAGTCCATTCTGAAGGAAATCAGTCCTGGGTGTTCTTTGGAAGGAATGATGCTGAAGCTGAAACTCCAGTACTTTGGACACCTCATGTGAAGAGTTGACTCATTGGAGAAGACTCTGATGCTGGGAGGGATTGGGGGCAAGAGGAGAAGGGGACGACAGAGGATGAGATGGCTGGATGGCATCACTGACTCAATGGATGTGAGTCTGAGTGACCTCCGGGAGTTGGTGATGGACAGGGAGGCCTGGCATGCTGTGATTCATGGGGTCACAAAGAGTCGGACACGACTGAGTGACTGATCTGATCTGATACTGTATTTGTGTTTTTCTTTCTGGCTTACTTCACTCTGTATAACTGGCTCCAGTTCCATCCACCTCATTAGAACTGATTCAAATGTATTCTTTTTAATGTCTGAGTAATAGTCCATTGTGTATATGTACCACAGCTTTCTTATCCATTCCTCTGCCAATGGGCATCTAGGTTGCTTCCATGTCCTGGCTATTGTAAACAGTGCTGCAATGAACATTGGGGTACACGTGTCTCTTTCAATTCTGGTTTCCTCAGTGTGTATGCCCAGCAATGGGATTGCTGGGTTGTATGGCAGTTCTATTTCCAGTTTTTTAAGAAATCTCCATACTGTTCTCCATAGTGGCTATACTAGTTTGCACTCCCACCAACAGTGTAAGAGAGTTCCCTTTTCTCCACACTCTCTCCAGCATTTATTATTTGTAGACTTTTTGATAGCAGCCTTTCTGACTTGCGTGAGATGGTACCTCATTGTGGTTTTGATTTGCATATGTCTGATAATGAGTGATGTTGAACATCTTTTCATGTGTTTGTTAGCCATCTGTATGTCTTCTCTAGAGAAAAGTCTGTTTAGTTCTTTGGCCCATTTTTTGGTTGGGTCATTTATTTTCCTGGTATTGAGCTCCATGAGCTGCTTGTATATTTTTGAGATGAATTCTTTGTCCATTGCTTCATTTGCTATTATTTTCTCCCATTCTGAATGCTGTCTTTTCACCTTGCTTATAGTTTCCTTCATCATGCAAAAACTTTTAAGTTTAATTAGGTCCCATTTGTTTATTTTTGCTTTTATTTCCATTACTCTGGGAGGTGGGTCATAAAGAATCTTGCTGTGATTTATGTCAGAGAGTGTTTTGCCTATGTTTTCTTCTATGAGTTTTATAGTTTCTGGTCTTACATTTAGATCTTTAATCCATTTTGAGTTTATTTTTGTGTATGGTGCTAGAAAGTGTTCTAGTTTCATTCTTTTACAGGTGGTTGACCAGTTTTCTCAGCACCACTTATTAAAGACATTGTCTTTTCTTCATTGCATATTTTTCCCTTCTTTGTCAAATATAAGGTGTCTATAAGTGCGTGGATTTATCTCTGCACTTTCTATTTTGTTCCATTGATCTATATTTCTGTCTTTGTGGCATTACCAAACTGTCTTGATGACTGTAGCTTTGTAGTATAGTGTGAAGTCTGACATGTTGATTCCTCCAGGTCAATTCTTCTTTCTCAATATTTCTTTGGCTATTCGAGGTTTTTTTGTATTTCTATACAAATTGTGAAATTATTTGTTCCAGTTCTGTGAAAAATACCATTGGTAGCTTGATAAGGATTGCATTGAATCTATAGATTGCTTTGAGTATTATACTCATTCTCACTATATTGATTCTTCCGATCCATGAACATGGTATATAAAAGAGAATAAAAGTTTCCATTTTATTGGTATATTGTTGCTGATAGTAGTTTCTTATGATCCTTTGTATTTCTGTGTTGTCTGTTGTGATTTCTCCTTTTTCATTTCTAATTTTGTTGACTTGATTCTTCTCTTTTTTTTGTTGATGAGTCTGGATAATGGTTTGCCTATTTCCTTTATCTTCACAAAGAACTAGCTTTCAGTTTTGCTGATTTTTGCTACAGTCTCCTTTGTTTCTTTTTCATTTATTTCTGCTCTATGTTCTGCTCCATCTATTTGTGTCATCTTTGATTTCTCTCATTAGTGTTTTATAGTTTTCTATATATAGGTCCAGAGAAGGCAATGGCACCCCACTCAAGTACTCTTGCCTGGAAGATCCCATGGATGGAGGAGCCTGGTGGGCTGCAGTCCATGGGGTCGCTAAGAGTTGGACACGACTGAACGACTTCACTTTCACTTTTCACTTTCATACATTTGAGAAGGAAATGGCAATCCACTCCAGTGTTCTTGCTTGGAGAATCCCAGGGACGAGGGAGCCTGGTGGGCTGCCGTGTCTGGGGTGGCATAGAGTCGGACATGACTGAAGCAACTGAGCAGCAGCAGCAGCAGCATATATAGATCTTTTGTTTCTTTTGGTAGATTTATTTCTAAGTATTTTATTCTTTTTGTTGCAATGGCAAATGGGATTGTTTCCTTAATTTCTTTTTCTGTTTTCTCATTGTTAGTGTATAGGAATGCAAGCAATTTCTGTGTGTTAATTTTATATCCTGCAACTATACTATATTCATTGATTAGCTCTAGTAATTTTCTAGTGGTGTCTTTAGGGTTTTCTATGCAAAGGATCATGTCATCTGCAAACAGGGAGAGTTTTATTTCTTCTTTTCCAATCTGGATTCCTTTTATTTCTTTTCCTTCTCTGAGTTCTGTGGCTAAAACTTTCAAAACTATGTTGGATAGTAGTAGTGAGTGGGCACCCTTGTCTTGTTCCTGACTTTAGGGGAAATGCTTTCAATTTTTCACCATTGATGATAATGTTTGCTGTGGGTTTATCATATATGGCTTTTATTATGTTGAGGTATGTTCTTCTGTTATCTGGAGAGTTTTTATCATAAATGGGTGTATAATTTTGTCAAAGGTGTTCTCTTCATCTATTGAGATAATCATATGGCTTTTATCTTTCAATTTGTTAATGTGGTATATCACATTGATTGATTTGTGATTATTGAAGAATCCTTATATGCCTGGGATAAAGCTTACTTGGTCATGATGTATGATCTTTTTAATATGATGTTGGATTCTGTTTGCTGGAATTTTGTTGAAGATTTTTGCATCTATGTTCATCAGTGATATTGGCCTGTAGTTTTCTTTTTTTGTGGCATCTTTATTTGGTTTTGGTATTAGGGTGATAGTGGCCTCATAGAATGAGTTTGGCAGTTTACCTTCCTCTACAATTTTCTGGAAGAGTTTGAGTAAGCTAGGTGTTAACTCTTCTCTAAATTTTTGGTAGAATTCACCTCTGAAGCCATCTGGTCCTGGGCTTTTGTTTGTTGGAAGATTTTTGATTACAGTTTTGACTCCTGTGCTTGTGATGGGTCTGTTAAAATTTTCTATTTCTTCCTGGTTCAGTTTTGAAAGATTATGCTTTTCTAAGAATTCATCCATTTCTTTGAAGTTGTCCATTTTATTGGCATATAGTTGCTGATAGTAGTTTCTTATGATCCTTTATATTTCTGTGTTGTCTGTTGTGATTTTTCCTTTTTCATTTCTAATTTTGTTGATTTGATTCTTCTCCCCTTTTTTATTTATGAGTCTGGCTAATGGTTTGTATATTTTTTTTATCTTCTCAAAGAACCAGTTTTTAGTTTTGCTGATTTTTGCTATAGTTTCCTTTGTTTCTTTTTCATTTATTTCTGCTCTAATTTTTATGATTTCTTCCTTCTACTAACCCTGAGGTTCTTCATATCTTCTTTTTCTAGTTGCTTTAAGTTATTTATTTGTTTTTTCTCTTGTTTCTTGAGGTAAACTTGTATTGCTATGAACCCTCCCCTTAGCACTGCTTTTACTGAATCCCATAGGTTTTGGATGGAGAAGCAAATGGCAACCCACTCCAGTATTCTTGCCTGGAGAATCCCAGGGACAGAGGAGCCTGGTGCCATCTATGGGGTCTCACAGAGTTGGACACAACTGAAACGACTTAGCAGCAGCAGCAGCATAGGTCTTGGGTCATCATGTTTTCATTTTCATTTGTTTCTATGCAAATTTTTATTTCATTTCTGATTTCTTCCATTCTTTGTTGGTTATTGAGAAGCGTGTTGTATAGCCTCCATATGATTGTATTTTAATAGTTTTTTTCTCCTGTTGTTGACATCTAATCTTACTGCATTGTGATCAGAAAAGATGCTTGAAATGATTTCAAATTTTTTTAATTTATCAAGGCTAGATTTATGGCCCAGGACGTGATCTATCCTGGAGAATGTTCTGTGTGCACTTGAGAAAAGGGTGAAATTCATTGTTTTAGGGGGGAAATGTCCTATAGATACCAATTAGGGTTAACTGGTCTATTGTATCATTTAAAGTTTGTGTTTCCTTGCTAATTTTCTGTTTGGTTCATCCATCCATAGGTGCAAGTGGGGTATTAAAGTCTCCCACTATTATTGTGTTACTGTTAATTTCCCCTTTCATACTTGTTAGAATTTGCCTTATGTATTGAGGTGCTCCTATGTTGGATCCATATGTATTTATAATTGTTATATCTTCTTCTTGGATTGATCCTTTGATCATTATGTAGTGTCCTTCTTTGTCTCTTTTCATGGTCTTTACTTCAAAGTCTCTTATCTGATATGAGTATTGCCATTCCTGCTCTCTCTTGGTCTGCATTTGCATGAAATATGTTTTTCCAACTCTTCACTTTCAGTCTGATATGTCTCTTGGTTTGAGGTGGGTCTCCTGTAGACAGCATACATAGGGGTGTTGTTTCTCTATCCATTCAGCCAGTCTTCATCTTTTGGTTGGGCTTTCAACCCATTTACATTTAAGGTAATTATTGATAAGTATGACGTCAAGTATATTGTAATAAGTATGACAATAAGTATATTGATAAGTATGACAATAAGTATATTGTCACCCTGTTTATTTAACTTATATGCAGAGTACATCATGAGAAACGCTGGACTGGAAGAAACACAAGTTGGAATCAAGATTGCTGGGAGAAATATCAATAACCTCAGATATGCAGATGACACCACCCTTATGGCAGAAAGTGAAGAGGAATTCAAAAGCCTCTTGATGAAAGTGAAAGTGGAGAGTGAAAAGGTTGGCTTAAAGCTCAATATTCAGAAAACGAAGATCATGGCATCTGGTCCCATCACTTCATGGGAAATAGATGGGGAAACAGTGTCAGACTTTATTTTCCTGGGCTCCAAAATCACTGCAGATGGTGACTGCAGCCATGAAATTAAAAGACGCTTACTCCTTGGAAGGAAAGTTATGACCAAACTAGATAGCATATTCAAAAGCAGAGACATTACTTTGCCAACAAATGTTCGCCTAGTCAAGGCTATGGTCTTCCCTGTGGTCATGTATGGATGTGAGAGCTGGACTGTGAAGAAGGCTGAGCGCTGAAGAATTGATGCTTTTGAACTGTGGTGTTGGAGAAGACTCTTGAGAGTCCCTTGGACTGCAAGGAGATCCAACCGGTCCATTCTGAAGGAGATCAGCCCTGGGATTTCTTTGGAAGGAATGATGCTAAAGCTGAAACTCCAGTATTTTGGCCACCTCATGCGAAGAGTTGACTCACTGGAGAAGACTCTGATGCTGGGAGGGATTGGGGGCAAGAGGAGAAGGGGACGACAGAGGATGAGATGGCTGGATGGCATCACTGACTCGATGAATGTGAGTCTGAGTGACCTCCCGGAGTTGGTGATGGACAGGGAGGCCTGGCGTGCTGTGATTCATGGGGTAGCAAAGAGTCAGACACGACTGAGCTACTGATCTGATCTGATGATCCCATTGCCATTTACTTTGTTGTTTTGGGTTTGAGTTTATAAAACTTTTTTGTGTTTCCTGTCTGGAGAAGATCCTTTAGCATTGTTGAAGAGCTGGTTTTCTGGTTGCTGAATTCTCTCAGCTTTTGTTTGTCTTTAAAGCTTTTGACTTCTTCATATTTGAATGAGATCCTTGCTGGGTATAGTAATCTGGGTTGTAGGTTTTTCTCTTCCATCACTCTAAGTATGTCCTGCCATTCCCTTCTGGCTTGAAGAGTTTCTATTGAAAGATTAGCTATTACCCTTATGGGAATCCCCTTGTATGTTATTTGTAGCTTTTCCCTTGTTGCTTTTAACATTTGCTCTTTGTGTTTGATCTTCATTAGTTTTATTAATACATGTCTTGGGTTGTTTCACCTTAGATTTATCCTATTTGGGACTCTGGATTTCTTAGACTTGGGTGGCTGTTTCCTTCCCTATTTTAGGGAAGTTTCCAACTATTATCTCAAGTATTTTCTCAAGCCCTTTCTTTATGTCTTCTTCTGGGACTCCTATGATTCGAATGTTTGGACATTTAAAATTGTCCCAGAGGTCTCTGAGGTTGTCCTCATTTCTTTAATTCTTTTTTTTCTCTCTCTGTTTCATTTATTTCCATCATTCTATCTTCCACCTCACTTATCCTATCTTCTGCCTCAGTTATTCTACTGTTGTTTCCCTCCAGAGTGCTTTTGATCTCAGTTATTGCATTATTCAGTATTGACTGACTCTTCTTTATTTCTTCTAGGTCCTTGTTATATATTTCTTGCATCTTTTCAATCCTTGTCTCTAATCTATTTATCAGTAACTCCATTTTTTTTGCAAGATTTTGGATCATCTGTACTATCATTCTGAATTCTTTTTCAGGTAGACTCCCTATCCCCTCCTCTTTGGTTTGGTTTGGTGGGCATTTATCATGTTCTTTTACCCCCCAAATATTTCTCTGACATTTCATTTTGTTCAGATTTCTGTATCTGGGGTGTCCTTTCTTTGGCTGGAAGTTCATGGTTCCTCTTTATTGTGGAGTCTGCTCCCTGTAGCTGGGGTTGGACAAAGTTTCCTGGTTAGGGGAGCTTGCATCTGTGTTTTGGTGGGTGGAGCTGTATCTCTTCTCTGAAGTGCAATGAAGTGTCCAGTAGTGAGTTTTGGGGTATCTATAGCTTTGGCATGGCTTTGGGCAGCCTTTCTTTTAATGCTCAGGGTTGTGCTCCTGCTTTGCTGGAGAATTAGCTTGGTATGTCTTGCTCTGGAACTTGCTGGCTCTTGGGTGGAGCTTGGTTTCAGTGTAGTTATGGAGGCTTTTGGGTGAGCTCTTGTCTATTAATGTTCCTTGGAATCAGGAGTTCTCTGATGTTCTCAAGTTTTGGAATTAAGTCTTCTGCCTCTGGCTTTCAGTCTTATTCTTACAGTAGCCTCAAGACTTATTCATCCATACAGCACAGATGATAAAACTGCTAAGTTAATGGTGAAACACTTTCAGCGAGGGACACCAGAGAGGTTCACAGAGTTACATGGAGAAGAGAAGAGGGAGGAAGGAGATAGAGGTGATCAGGAGAAGAGGGGGAGTCAAAAGAGGAGAGTCCAATCTAGCCAGTAATAAGTTTCCTAAGTGTTCCCCACAGCCTGAAACACCCAGAGAGATTCATGAAGTTAAGTAGAGAAGAGAAGGGGGAGAGAGGAGATAGAGGTGATGTGGGGAAGTAAAGGGAGAGTCAGTAGGGGAGAGAGCAATCAAACAAGTAATCATACCCCTAAGTGAAAATGGATACTGAAGATTAAATTCTTAAAGGTAAAAAAAATTGAATTCTTAAAGGTACCGAAAAGCAAAGGTTAAAAATCTAGAGTTTAGACTCTAAAAAATACAATATTAAAAATATAAAACAAAATCAATCACAAAAATTGTTTTATATATATATATATGAAATATACATTAAAAATAGGGTCATTTTTGGGGGCTGAGAGAGGCCTGTGGAGAGCTGCTGCCTGTGTGGTTGCCAGCAGGACCTGCTGGGTTTCACACGTGCCTGTCTTCCATTCATTCATCCTTTCCATGCTGTGTGCACGCCTCAGAGAATGCTAATGGGTCTAGATCTGTCTGTTCTTCCGAGTCTTTACTGTCTGAAAGATTTCACAGACACAGTTTATTGAAAATAGAAACTTAACTTTTCAAGTTAATTTTCCATTCGATTTTCTCTTTATCTCTTCTACTGGCTTCCCTCCCAATTTAGGAAAACACCGATGGGCACTCTGGTTTTTAAAAAATGATAAAAGCAAAACTTGGCAAGCAAACCTTTGATTGATCTCTAAGTTTGATATTGTTGACGACTTTGGGGCTCTGTACTACCATATCCAGTTGTCTAGTAATTTAATGCCTGGCTGTGACTACTCACTTTTAAAGGATAGTATTGAGTCTATGTGGGAAGATGAGAAAAACAAACGAGGAGGATGACGGCTAATTACTCTGAACAAACAGCAGAGACGAAGTGACCTCGATTGTTTTTGGCTAGAGACACTGCTGTGTCTTATTGGAGAATCTTTTGATGACTACAATGACGATGTATGTAGAGTTATTGTTAATGCTAGAGCTAAAGGTGATAAAATAGCAATATGGACTACCGAATGTGAAAACAGAGAAGCTGCTGCACACACAGAGAAGGTGTACAAGGAAAGGTTAGGACTTCCTCCAAAGACAGTGATTTCTTGTCAGTCCCATGCAGGCACAGCTACTCAGAGTGGCTCCACCACTAAAAATAGGTTTGTTGTTTAAGAAGACACCTTCTAAGTATTTTCATAGGAGACTGCCTCAAGCAATCAAGATTTTGGAGCTGAACCAAATCCTCTTCAAAAGAAGCGTGGACTGCATTTAAATTTGATTTCCATATAAATGTGGCTAAGATACAAGAGAAGTCTCATTTGCCTTTGTCTTGTACTTCTATGTCCATATTTTCTTTTCTTTTTCTTTTTTTTTTTTAGAGTGTCCATTATCCCAATCAAAGAATTACAGTACACATCATCCCCAGAATCCATAAATGTGTTCCTGGTCCACTCTGTAATAGCTTAATAGAATTAACCATTACACATTCGACCCATCTACAATATTTAAAAAAAGAAGAAGAAAAAGAGCTTTCATTTCTATTCCTGACAAGAGAATGATTTTGTTTATGTTCCATTGTATGCAGGAGCATACTTTGCTGGTTTGAAAGAGTATGATGTATACAGTTTTCTGGCAATTTTCTTTGTTTCTTTTTACAGCATTGTTTTTGGTATACTCTTGCTGATGGCTGCTAGATTTTAATTTATTTTTTTTCCCACTTGATAAGATTAATGATTCTGATTTCAGTTTTTCATTTGTTTTGCTTTTGTTTTTGTTTCTCATGTAACATTGGTGAAGGATCCAGGAATATGACACAAAGGTGGAATAAACATCAATTTTGTGCCTTCTTTGGTAATTTTCTTTTGTAATTTAACTACAACACTTTACTAAAAATTTATGCATTTCATTCAAATCAGTGATCTATGTTTTTGTGATTTCCTAAACTTAATGGTGGATTATTAAAAAAATGTAACATCATAATTCATTCCTAATTAGAATTAGTATGTCTGTTTTTGTATCTTTATGCTGTATTTTAACACTTTGTATTATTTAGGTTATTTTGTTTTGGTTAAAAACTTGGGTCAAGTAGAAAGGCAGTCCCATTCGTATTAAGACAGTGTACAAAACTGTAAATAAAATGTTACAGTGAATTTTCTTTTGGCAACTGGAATTGTCCTTTTATTTCTCCATCTCTGTAGAAAGAATTTGTATTTATTATTGCAAGGCAGTCTCTATTGTGTCTTCCACATAAACAGCATAAGTTTGGAGCATAAGTTTGTTTATTTTAATTTTTAATAAATTGAATCAGATCAGATCAGATCAGTCGCTCAGTCGTGTCCGACTCCTCGCGACCCCATGAACTGCAGCACGCCAGGCCTCCCTATCCATCACCAACTCCCGGAGGTCACTCAGACTCACATCCATCGAGTCAGTGATGCCATCCAGCCATCTCATCCTCTGTCGTCCCCTTCTCCTCCTGCCCCCAATCCCTCCCAGCATCAGAGTCTTCTCCAATGAGTCAACTCTTCGCATGAGGTGGCCAAAATACTGGAGCTTCAGCTTTAGCATCATTCCTTCCAAAGAAATCCCAGGGCTGATCTCCTTCAGAATGGACCAGTTGGATCTCCTTGCAGTCCAAGGGACTCTCAAGAGTCTTCTCCAACACCATAGTTCAAAAGCATCAATTCTTAGGCGCTCAGCCTTCTTCACAGTCCAGCTCTCACATCCATACATGACCACAGGAAAGACCATAGCCTTGACTAGGCAAACCTTTGTTGGCAAAGTGATGTCTCTGCTTTTGAATATGCTTTCTAGGTTGGTCATAACTTTCCTTCCAAGGAGTAAGCGTCTTTTAATTTCATGGCTGCAGTCACCATCTGTAGTGATTTTGGAGCCCAGAAAAAGAAAGTCTGACACTGTTTCCACTGTTTCTCCATCTATTTCCCATGAAGTGATGGAATCAGATGCCATGATCTTCGTTTTCTGAATGTTGAGCTTTAAGCCAACCTTTTCACTCTCCACTTTCACTTTCATCAAGAGGCTTTTGAGTTCCTCTTTACTTTCTGCCATAAGGGTGGTATCATCTGCATATCTGAGGTTATTGATATTTCTCCCGGCAATCTTGAATAGGTAGCATCATAAAAAAATAGGGTCTTTTTTTTGCAAGGTAATAGTTTATAAATATGAAAATTAAAGGAGTAATAAAGAACTTAAATTTTTAAAAAATTAAAAAGTGATAATTGTAAAAATATATCTAGGAATTTCTCTGGAGCTGTTTTGGGCAATGTGGGATCAGTTCAGTTTCAGACAGTCCCTTGTTCCAGCTTGTGCTTGTTTTCAAGCATAGGCTCCTTCCAATGCTTAGTCAGTGTTAATGACGGGGTTTTAATCTGTCACACCTGTCACTTACAGAGCGGTTCTCTCTTCTTTGTTTATTTTGGATCCTCTTTTTGCAAGTCTCTTCAGTGTCTAATTTCCGCCCTGACATAAGAGGGCAAAGGTGGTCACTTATTTAGGCTCACTTGTTTAGTTGTGCTGTGGGAAGGGAGAAACACTGCAAACAAATATCCCTGGCATGTGTGGGGAGTGCTCGCAGTGTCTTGGCCACAGTGTGTTTGCTCCCACTCACAGGGAGTGTGCTTTTCCAGTCTACACTGCTCAGGCTCCAGGTTGCTCTGCAGGGGAACTGTCCAAAGTGGGCCCTGGGTTTTGTGCACTTCCCAGGTCTAAGCCACTCAGGTTCAGGTTCTTGGGTACTCCACAAGGGCACAGACTC
The DNA here is from genome assembly GCA_935064755.1 of Tragelaphus eurycerus. Taxonomy (NCBI): domain Eukaryota; kingdom Metazoa; phylum Chordata; class Mammalia; order Artiodactyla; family Bovidae; genus Tragelaphus; species Tragelaphus eurycerus. Next base: position 5,619,640 of record CAKXYN010000112.1, read on the forward strand.
GGGCCTGCGTTTTGTGCCCTTCCCAGGTCCGAGCAGCTCAGGCCACCAGGTGCTTGGCGAGCACACTGTCGCAGGTGGTCTCTGCATCTTGATCACCTCCCCAGTCCCAGCCACTTTGTTTCCAGGGTGCACCACAAGAGCACTATCTCAGATGTGCTGTGTCTCCTCTGGAGAGCTGATCTCAGGCTGTGACCCTACTGGCAGATGTCAACCGTCTAGGATCCCAGGAAGATGTGGTTAGCAACTGGGAGCCTGCTCACAGTTTGGTGGAGGATGCCAGTTTCTGTGTCCGAGATTGCAGCAGTCCCTTGCCTTCTAGCTCTGGGTGTAGCTCTCCTGCCTCTCAGCCTCCAGTGGGGGTGGGGAGGGAGGTGGAGGGGCGTGGGAGAGGGGCCTGTATGCAGCTGTCTAGCTCTCCTTTGGTATTGGAGCAATCCTTTGTTCTGTGAACAGGCCAGTGTGCACATTAGAGCCTTTCGCGGGGAAGTTCTCTTTCTTTTCTCTCTGGCGATCCCAACAGTTTGGGTTGCTGTCTCACATTAGCTCTCTCAGATTGTCCTCAGGGCACCCAGGCCCGGTCCTTATCCTAAGCACTGATTACGCAGCCCATGCCTCTCTGTCCAGCCCCCACTCCCAGGGGGCATACACAAGTGTCTGGGCTACTTCTCCACTGGCCCTTGTGGTTAGGTGTGGATTCTGTGGTTTTTTTCCTTCTCCCAGTTATGTTGCCCTCTAAGAGTTCAAAACTCCCCATGGACCCACCTGTGAAAGGGTTTCCTGCTGTTTGGAAACTTCTCCTCCTTCAGGACTCCCTCCCCAGGACGGGTCTCTGTCCCTAACTCTTTTGTCTCTCTTTTTGTCTTTTATATTTTGTCCTACCTCCTTTTGAAGACATTGGGCTGCCTTTCTGGGTGCCTGGTGTCCTCTGCCAACGTTCAGAAGTTGTTCTGTGTAAGTTGCTCAGCATTCAAATGATCTTTTGATGAATTCATGGGGGAGAAAGTGGTCTCCCTGTCCTATTCCTCTGCCATCTTGGGACTACCCCCCCATACCCCGAAATGTTTTTTATAGCTCAATTTAAAAAAATGTAGATGCAACCAAGATTGACATGTTGTATTTGGTGACTGCATCTTCTCAGTCATTTTTGATCATGATATTTGGAAGAGACTAGGACAATTGCCTCATGAAATGTCCAAGTTCTGGATTTGATGGTGATGTCATTTTTGGCATCATTTGACACTCTCCTATAAACTAGAAGTCAAAACAAAGTTGCACTTGAATTTAGTGTAGATATTTTCATCAAGAATACTTTAACTTGACTAAAATATTTCCATTTTTAAAACTGTGCCAAATTGGATTTGATAGCCCCAAGAATACAATGAGGTCATGTTGTAGCCATGTTGAAGATCTTCCGTACTCCTGTCTGTGTCTGGGTGTCAGAACTATGGTAAGTTACTTCACTGAAAAATCCATGAGCATCACCACTGTTCAAGGTGGTGGAACAGTGCAGATATGGATTCCAAGATGTTTTTGAATCAAAATAACCCTGAAGATTCAGTTTAGCACTTTAGCTTCTTAAGTTTTCTTTAGCAATGATATTCACATTGTCATGTAATTATCACCAACATCCATTTGTCTTCCAACTCCTCAGAGTCCCAAACTAAAACTCTGTACCCATTAATGTACACATTTTCTTCTCACTCCCCAGCCCGTGGCAACCATTCTGCTTTCTATCTCTGTGGGTTTGTTTTCTCTAGGTACTTCATATAAATGGAATCATACAATATTTGTCCTTTTATGACTGGCTAATTTTCACTTAGCATAAAGTTCTCAGAGCTCATCTATGCTGTAGCATGTGCCATTCTAAGACTGAATACTATTCCATTGTATGTATAGACCACATTTTGTTTATCCATTTATCCTTTGATGAACTTTTGAATTATTTTCTTTTGGCTATTGTGAGCAATGCTACTATGAACATAAACATGCAAATGTCTGTTTGAGTTCCTGCTTTTAAAGCTTTGCGGTATATACCCAGAAGTGGAATTGATGGATTTTATGGTAATTTTATGTTTTTTTAAACTTATTGAGAATAATCATAACCTTTGCTACTAAGTTGCTTCAGTCATGTCCGACTCTGTGCAACCCCATAGATGGAAGCCCACCAGGCTCCCCCTTCCTGGGATTCTCCAAGCAAGAACACTGGAGTGGGTTGCCATTTCCTTCTCCAATGCATCAAAGTGAAAAGTGAAAGGGAAGTCGCTCAGTCGTGTCCGACTCTTAGCGACTCCATGGACTGCAGCCTACCAGGCTCTGACATCCACAGGATTTTCCAGGCAAGAGTACTGGAGTGGGGTGCCAATGCCTTCTCCGAATCATAACCTTTAAGTGTGGCAAATAAAAGTATGGTGAAATTTCTATACATAATATTCAGGAAATCACAAGAACAATTTACACATTTCAGTTAAGGTCACATTTTCCTCAGGTAAATAGAATCTGTGAAGCAGCTTCTTGATCTCAGTTTCTGAGACCAGCATCTCAGCGAATGGTGCACAATCTTCATTAGGACCCGTGTAAATGCTTCCAAAGTGGGCCAATCTGCAGGAAATAGTCCAGGCAGATGGACAGTGAATTATAAGAACCAATAGAACCGATGACAAAAACATTCATCAAAGCTGCCAGGTCCAGCAATGTACAAATTCCAGAGATGTTATTAATAGGATGAAAGGAGGTAAATTTTATATACTAGTTCAGATATGCTAACTCAGGGAGAAATCACACCGACTTTGAGAAAGCAACTCTCTACGTTGTACTGGCCTTTTTTTTTTTTTTTTAAATGATGGCAACAGAGAACTCAGCATGTCAGAAACTGGGCCAGTTTCTCTTCTTTTAAATTCTTTTTTGGTTTTTACTCAGATGAGTCTGAGGGAATTTAGTCTTTTATGTTGCTGAAAAAAGGATTTCTGAAGAAGGAGAAGAAACTAAAATCTGAAGGAGGAAAAAATAACAAAACAAAAGAAATAGAGATGAGCCAGCATCTAATAAGTAAATGGATAGCTTTACATGTATGTATATGTTCTGTAAGTATCTCCTTCTCTGGATCAGTGGGTTCCAATGCCAGCAGACACTCTGAAAGCTGTCACCGAACTCTGCAGCAGGAAGGTAGGGAACGATCAGCTAGGTCTCCACATGATCTAGTTCAGTTCAGTTCAGTCGCTCAGTCGTGTCCGACTCTTTGTGACCCCATGAATCGCAGCACGCCAGGCCTCCCTGTCCATCACCAACTCCCGGAGTTCACCCAAACTCACGTCCATCGAGTCAGTGATGCCATCCAGCCATCTCATCCTCTATCGTCCCCTTCTCCTCCTGCCCGCAATCCCTCCCAGCATCAGAGTCTTTTCCAATGTGTCAACTCTTCCCATGAGGTGGCCAAAGTACTGGAGTTTCAGCTTCAGCATCATTCCTTCCAAAGAAATCCCAGGGCTGATCTCCTTCAGAATGGACTGGTTGGATCTCCTTGCAGTCCAAGGGACTCTCAAGAGTCTTCTCCAACACCATAGTTTAAAAGCATCAATTCTTTGGCGCTCAGCCTTCTTCACAGTCCAACTCTCACATCCATACGTGACCACAGGAAAAACCTTAGCCTTGACTAGGCGAACATTTGTTGGCAAAGTAATGTCTCTGCTTTTGAATATGCTATCTAGGTTGGTCATAACTTTCCTTCCAAGGAGTAAGTGTCTTTTAATTTCTGGCTGCAGTCACCATCTGCAGTGATTTTGGAGCCCAAAAAGATGAAGTCTGACACTGTTTCCACTGTTTTCCCATCTATTTCCCATGTAGTGATGGGACCAGATGCCATGATCTTCATTTTCTGAATGTTGAGCTTTAAGCCAACTTTTTTGCTCTCCTCTTTCACTTTCATTAAGAGGTTTTTTAGTTCCTCTTCACTTTCTGCCATAAAGGTGGTGTCATCTGCATATCTGAGGTTATTGATATTTCTCCTGGCAATCTTGATTCCAGCTTGTGTTTCTTCCAGTCCAGCGTTTCTCATGATGTACTCTGCATAGAAGTTAAATAAGCAGGGTGACAATATACAGCCTTGATGTACTCCTTTTCCTATTTGGAACCAGTCTGTTGTTCCATGATCAGTTCTAGCTGTTGCTTCCTGACCTGCATATAGATTTCTCAAAAGGCAGATCAGGTGGTCTGGTATTCCCATCTCTTGAAGAATTTTCCACAGTTTATTGTGATCCACACAGTCAAAGGCTTTGGCATAGTCAATAAAGCACAAATAGATGCTTTTCTGGAACTCTCTTGCTTTTTCCATGATCCAGCGGATGTTGGCAATTTGATCTCTGGTTCCTCTGCCTTTTCTAAAACCAACTTGAACATCCAGGGACAGGACAGGGAAGGCCAGCAGCCTGCCTCTGCAAATAGGAGAAAATGAATTATTCACCCTGCAAAATAGAGTCATCCAGAGATCATGAACTCCTTAATGCAAAATTCAAACTTAAATTGAAGACAGTAGGGGAAACCACTAGATCATTCAGGTATGACCTAAATCAAATCCCTTATGACTATACAAAGGAAATGACAAATAGACTCAAGGAACTAGATCGGATAGAGTGCCAGAAAAACTATGGATGGAGGTTCATAACAGTGTACAGGAGGCGGTGACCAAATCCATCTCCAAGAAAAAGAAATGCAAAAAGGCAAAGTAGTTGACTAAAAAGGGCTTACAAATAGTTGAGAAAAGAAGAGAAGCAAAAGGCAAAGGAGAAGAGGAAAGAGATACTCATCTGAATGCAGAATTCCAGAGAATAGCAGGGAAAGATAAGAAAGCCTTCCTAAGTGAACAATGCAAAGAAATAAAGGAAAACAATAGAATGGGAAAGACTAGAAATCTCTTCAAGAAAATTAGAAATACCAAGCGAACATTTTATGTGAAGATGGGCACAATAAAAGACAGAAATGTCATGGATCTAACAGAAGCAGAAGATATTAAGAAAGGAGAGCAAAAATATTCAGAAGAACTATACAAAAAAGATCTTAATGACCCAGATAACCACGATGGTGTTATCACTCACCTAGAACCAGACATCCTAGAATGCGAAGTCAAGTGGACCTTAGGAAGCATTAGTATAAACAAAGCTAGTGGAGGTGATGGAATTCCAGCTGAGCTATTTCAAATCCCAAAAGATAATGCTCTTAAAGTGCTGTACTCAATATGCCAGCAAATTTGCAAAACTCAGCAGTAGCCACAAGACTGCAAAAGGTCAGTTTTCATTCCAATCCTACAGAAGGGCAATGTTAAAGTACTAAAAGAGATGGTTGGATAGCATCATCGACTCAATGGACATAAGTTTGAGCAAACTCTGAAAGATAGTGAAGGACAGAAAAGCCTAGTATGCTGTAGTCCGTGGGGTCACAAAGAGTCGGACACAACTTGGGGACTGAACAACAACAAGAGATATTTTTCTCACCCAGCTTAGGATCTGAGAATCTGAGGTTAAGATGTTCTCCAGACAGAGTGCTTAGGGAGCTGTTGACCTGTATACCATCCCAACAGAACTCTGATTCTCCATGGACAGCAGCAATCACCAAGCAGGACCTGGGTGGCTGAGAAGGAGGACCACAAACAGAAGTCACTTCAGCATGAGAGGACTTTCCTCCTGAGGCAAGACTAGATCACAAACACCAACATGGCCTTCTTCCACTCTTTTAATTTTCACTCCATTGCTTACCATGTGGATAATAGTTGGAGTCACACAGAGGAGCTTCTGTTCACGCAGATGCTGCACCATCCACAAGCACCTTCCCATGCCACTTTTTCGGCCGTATAGAATCAGCAGCAAAGACCAGATAGGGCCCTGCATCTCTTTTCAACAAAATTAGACACATTTTTGCCTTACTTTTCCTGCTCTTCTTGACCCCTGGCTGTCAGTGCTCTCTTTCAGCCCTGGGGACCATCATAGCATAGAAATTCAGGTCTAGGGAACAAGGCTGAGTGTCTGCTGCTGGGGTCCATGGTGCCCAGGATACTGGTGGGGACAGATGGGGCTTGACTCAGTTCTGTTCTCATCGTGCTTCCTTCCTCCTCAGCAGCTGCTGATAACACTCACTTAAGCTCTCCTGGAAGACAATTGGTTACACTGCAGGCCCATGTCTCTCACCTCACTCTGGTCCTAGGCGCAGATGCACTGGACAAAAAGCCCTTCTGCAGAGGTCATCCACATGACTTTTTATAAAAAGTGTTACAGCATCTCCTGAAGAGGGCCTTAGTGTGGAAAATGAGGTGCACAACTGGGCACATGATAATTGCATGCGTAGTCCATGTAAATTGTCCTTGATGTTTTCCCAGCGACCACTCAGGTCACATGTAGCACTGGGCTCCTTTTTGCAAAGTTCAGGCCTAGAAACAAGTGATCTCTGGTTTGTTCCTTCTATGTATCTGTTCATTCCCTCACATCTCTATCTGAGAAATGATGGCTGGGCTCTGAGACTCTGCCTTGCTTCTGCAGTCTCTCTCAGCTTTGGATAATGAGATTTGGATGTTTTGGAAGACTTTCTTTAAAAATATCTGCAGTACCTCTCTACAAATCACAGTCCATTAACCTGTAACTGCTTTTGGAACATCCATAGGCTCACACAGAGGCTTTACTTTCTAAAGTGCTTAAACTTACGCGATCAAAAAAAACTATATAGACAAAGAGTGCTCAGTTGCTAATTTGTGTCCTACTCTTTGCAGCCTCATGGACTGTAGCTCACTAGGCTCCTCTGCCCATGGAATTTTCCAGGCAAGAATACAGGAGTAGGGCCATTTCCTACTCCAGGGGATCTTCCTGACCTAGGGATCAAACCAACATCTCTTGCATCTCCTGCATTGGCAGGCCGATTCTTTATCACCATATCACCTGGGAAGCCCATACACAAAGGGAGAAGATGCTAATGCTAACATGACTTTTTTGATTCAGCATCCATAGTCAGAACTGACATTTATAACCCAAATTATTATAAATGTTTCTGTTTAATTTTTCCCAACTATGAAAGTAATAAATTGTTCTAGCAAGGATAAACTGAGCAATTCACACCAGCTCTTGTTCTAGGAAAAACTAAACTATCTGGATGATGCTAAAATATATCATCTTAAAAGTATCCAAGAGTTACATATATGTGGGCATGTTGTCCCTTCAGTTGTGTCCAACTCTTTGTGACGCTATGGACTGTAGCCCACCAGCCTCCTCTGTCCAGGAGATTCTCCAGGCAAGAATGCTGGAGTGAGTGGCCATGCCCTCCTCCAGAGTATCTTCCTAACCCAGTGATTGAACCCAGATCTCTTATGTCTCCCACATTGACGGGAAGGCTCTTCACCTGTAGTGCCACCTGGGAAGCCCCATCCTAGAGCTAACTAAAGAGTAAAGAACCATTCAGACCACACTTTAAAAGAAGACAAAAAAAAAAAAAAAAACAGAAAATGTAAGCCAAAGACTCAGAGGTATTTTCCCCTGGGAATCTTCGCTATACACAAACAGCAAGAAAACTGATTTTTAGGTCAGAAGGAATTCAAGTCAAAAGTGCAGGCCTCCTAAAATAAGACTGCAAATAGACCACATTGACATAGAGTCGGGGCTCTAAAGGCCAACACTTCCAGGGTGACAGTGAAGTGGACATAAATAAACCTGTGCCTAGACTTGCAGCTTGTCTTTGATCTGTCTAAATGCCAAAGGAACCTCAGGCTTTGAATAGGATATAAGGAGTCCTAGCTGAGTGGTACATCCAAATCCTGACATATAAATTGATGGTGCATCCAGAAATTGGAGTACTGTCTTACTATTAAAACAGATTATGCTGGGGAGTAAGCTCCAAGATATATTTTTTAAGGGAAAATAAAGATGGAAAAAATCTGTCGCACGTAGCATGCTTCATTTATCTGGTCAGGGTAGAGGTAAAATATACACATATTACATGTAATATATAGGTATGTATGTATATGTGAACTTATATTTTTGAATACAAAATAAACAATAGATTGTTCTCAGTTTAGTGTGTTTTACAACTTTGACTTTGGGATTATATGTTTTCTACAACTGAGCTATTTCAAATCCTAAAAGATGATGCTGTGAAAGTGTTTCACTCAATATGCCAGCAAATTTGGAAAACTCAGCAATGGCCACAGGACTGGAAAAGGTCAGTTTACATTCCAATCCCAAAGAAAGGCAATGCCAAAGAATGCTCAAACTACTGCCCAATTTCACTCATCTCACATGCTAGTAAAGTAATGCTCAAAATTCTCCAAGCCAGGCTTCAGCAATACATGAACCATGAACTTCCAGATGTTCAAGCTGCTTTTAGAAAAGTTAGAGGAACCAGAGATCAAATTGCCAACATCTGCTGGATCATCAAAAAAGCAAGAGAATTCCAGAAAAACATCTATTTCTGCTTTATTGACTATGCCAAAGCCTTTGACTGTGTAGATCACAATAAACTGTGGAAAATTCTTCAAGAGATGGGAATACCAGACCACCTGATCTGCCTCTTGAGAAACTTGTATGCAGGTCAGGAAGCAACAGTTAGAGCTGGACATGGAACAACAGACTGGTTCCAAATAGGAAAAGGAGTAGGTCAAGGCTGCATATTGTCACTCTGCTTATTTAATTATATGCAGAGTACATCATGAGAAACGCTGGGCTGAAAGAAGCACAAACTGGAATCAAGATTGCTGGGAGAAATATCAATAACCTCAGATATGCAGATGACACCACCCTTATGGCAGAAAGTGAAGAGGAACTTAAAAGCCTCTTGATGAAAGTGAAAGAGGAGAGTGAAAAAGATGGCTTAAAGCTCAATATTCAGAAAACGAAGATCATAGCATCAGGTCCCATCACTTCATGGGAAATAGATGGGAAAATAGTGGAAACAGTGTCAGATTATTTTTTTGGGCTCCAAAATCACTTCAGATGGTGACTGCAGCAATGAAATTAAAAGATGTTTACTCCTTGGAAGGAAAGTTATGACCAACCTAGATAGCATATTCAAAAGCAGAGACATTACTTTGCCAACAAAGGTTCATCTAGTCAAATCTATGGTTTTTCCAGTGGTCCTGTATGGAGGTGAGAGTTGGACTGTGAAGAAGACTGAGCACTGAAGAATTGATGCTTTTGAACTGTGGTGTTGGAGAAGACTCTTGAGAGTCCCTTGGACTGCAAGGAGATCCAACCGGTCCATTCTGAAGGAGATCAGCCCTGGGATTTCTTTGGAAGGAATGATGCTGAAGGTGAAAGTCCAGTACTTTGGCCACCTCATGCGAAGAGTTGACTCATTGGAAAAGACTCTGATGCTGGGAGGGATTGAGGACCGGAGGAGAAGGGGACGACAGAGGATGAAATGGCTGGATGGCATCACTGACTCGATGGGTGTGAGTCTAAGTGACCTCCGGGAGTTGGTGATGGACAGGGAGGCCTGGCGTGCTGCGATTCATGGGGTCACAAAGAGTCGGACACGACTGAGCAACTGAATTGAACTGAACCATAAGTTTGTTTTCTATGCCTGTGCATCTGTTTCTGTTTTGTGAATAAGTTCACTTGAATTTTTTTTTAGATTCTACAGTTAAGTAATATATTTGTCTTTTACTGTCTGACTTACTTCACTTAGTATGATAATTCTATTTCCATCCATATTGCCGATGACAGTATTTCATTCTTTTTTATGGTTGACTAACATTCTATTGTGCCCTGATGGCTCTGTGGTAAAGAATTTGCCTGCCAATGCAGGATAGGCGGGTTCAGTTCCTAGGTCAGGAAGATTCCATGGTGAAGGAAATGGCAAACCACTCTGGTACACTTGCCTGGGAAATCCCATGGACAGAGGAGCTTGGCAGGCTGCAGTCCATGTAGTTGCGAAAGAATCGACATGACTTATCAACTAAAAAGCAACAACAATTCTGTTTCACTAATCATTATGTCTATTTCTATGACAATACCATGTTGTTTTGATTACTGTAGCTTTTTAGCATTGTCTAAAGTCTGGAATGGTTATGCTTCCAACTTTATATTTTTGTTTTGTTTTTTTCCTGATTGCTTTGGCAAGTCCGGTTCAAAATTGGGAAAGGAGTAGGTCAAGGCTGTACATTGCCACCTCCTTGTTTAACTTATCTGCAGAGTATATCATGCAATATGCCATGCTGGAATCAAGATTAAGTAGCAGGCTGGAATCAAGATTGCTGGGGAAAATATCAATAACCTCAGATATGCAGATGACACCAATCTTATAGCAGAAAGCAAAGAGTAACTAAAGGCCCTCTTGATGAAGGTGAAAGAGGAGAGTGGAAAAACTGGCTTAAAACTCAACATTTAAAAAACAAAGATCCTGGCATCTGATCACATCACGTCATGGCCAATAGATGGGAAAACAATGGTAACAGTGACAGACTATTTTTGGAGGCTCCAAAATCACTGTGGATGGTGATGGCAGCCATGAAATTAAAAGACATTTATATGCTCCTTGAAAGAAAAGATAAGACAAACCTGCTGCTACTGCTAAGTCGCTTCAGTCGTGTCCAACTCTGTGCGACCCCATAGAAGGAAGCCCACCAGGCTTCCCCGTCCCTGGGATTCTCCAGGCAAGAACAGTGGAGTGGGTTGCCATTTCCTTCCCCAATGCATGAAAGTGAAAAATGAAAGTGAAGTCGCTCAGTCGTGTCCGACTCTTAGCGACCCCATGGACTGGAGCCTACCAGGATCCTCCGTCCATGGGATTTTCCAGGCAAAAGTACTGGGGTGGGGTGCCATCGCCTTCCCCGAAGACAAACCTAGACAGTGTATTAAAAAGCAAATGTATCATTTTGCCGACAAAGGTTCATATAGTCAAAGCTATGGTTTTTCTAGTAGTCATGTATGGATATGAGAGTTGGGCCATAAAGAAGGCTGAGCACCAAAAAATTGCTTTCAAATCATGGTGCTGGAGAAGACTCTTGGGAGTCCCTTGGACTGCAAAGAGATCAAACCAGTCAATCCTAAAGGAAGTCAACCCTGAATATACATTAGAAGGACTGCTGCTAAAGCTGAAGCTCCAATACTTTGGCCACCTGATGCAATGGCTGACTCATTGGAAAACACCCTTGTGCTGGGAAAGATTGAGGGCAAGAGGAGAAGGGTGTGATAGAGGATGTGATGTTTGGATGGCATCATCAACTCAAGGGACATGAGTTTGAGCAAACTCCGAGAGATAATGAAGGGCAGGGAGGGCTGACATGCTGCAGTCCATCATGTCACAAAGAGTCAGACAACAGCTGAGGAACTGAACAACAACAACATGGTTTAAGGAGATTCATATGGGTGCCAAGTTGACTGGGTGAAATTGTTATGGATAATTTTGTGTCAACTTAGATGGATCAAACTACTCAGATATTTGATCAAACAGCTGGATGTTTCTTTGAAGGCCTTTTTAGAATGAAACTGACATTTAACTCGATAGACTTTGAGTAAAACAGATTACACATCATAATGTTAGTGGACCTCATACAGTCAATCGAAGCCTTAATAAAACAAAGACTGACTGCTCCTGAACAGGAAGAAATTCTGCCAGATGACTGTCTTTGGGTTTGAACTGCAACCCTGCAAATTTTGGACTTACCAAGCTTCACAATCACATGAGTCAATTCCTTAAAATAACCATCTTTATATGTTTGTGAACGTGTGCACACACACACCCTGTTGGTTATGTTTCTCTGGAGAATTTCCTAATACACTAGAAAATCTCACTGAAAGAAATGAAAAAGATTGAATAAATGGAGAGCTACTCCAAGTTCATAAGACTGAGAAGACCAAATTGTTAGGATTTCAATTCTTGCCATATTGCTTGATGAATTCAAATAAATCCTACTAGATTTTGTTCTTGTGAAAAATATAGACAAACTAATTTAAAAATGTATATGAAAATGTAAAAGAACTAGAAGAAACAGCGCACTTAAAGAAGAAAAACAAAATTCAAGAATTTCAAGATATTTTAATGTTACAGGAATTCAGATAGAGTGGTAGTGGAGGGAAGATGGATAGAGAAAAGCATAACCCATACACGGTCCAAAAATAGACACAAGCATGACTTATGCCAAACGTGCCACTGCTAGTCAGTCAGAAACAGATGGTGTTTCTAATAAATAAATCAATTAGTTATCTGTTTGAGAAAAATAAACCTCAACTCCTATCTCACATTTTAAACAAAATTTAACTCAAGATGGATCATTTATCTCAGCATAAAAACTAAAAAAATCTAAATTTTAGGAGAAAGTATAGTAGAATTTCATGATGCTATAACAGGCTAAGGCTTTAAAAACATGATATAGAAAGCACAAACCACAAAAGAAAAAGCTGGCAATTTGGACTCTTAAAATGAAGGCCTTTTGTTCAACAAAGGACATCATTAAGAAAAGGAAAAGTCAAGACAAATGGAAGAATATATCTGCAATAAATAAACATGATAAAAGACTCATCTAGAATATATAATAATTCCTATGAATAAATAATAAAAATATGAACAACTCAAATAAAAATGGGCAAAAGAGTTGAACATGCAGTTTACAAAAGAGTATATCCAAATGCCCAATAATCATATAAATCAATGTTCATCATCATTACTCATTGGGCTTCCCTCATACTTCAGTTGGTAAAGAATCCACCTGCAATGCAGGAGACCCCAGTTTGATTCCTGAGTCAGGAAGATCCACTGGAGAAGGAATAGGCTACCTACTCCAGAATTCTTGGGCTTCCCTTGTGGCTCAGCTGGTAAAGAATCTGCCTGCAGTGCGGAAGACCTGGGTTCAGTCCTTGGATCGGGAAGATCCCCTGGAGAAGTGAAAGGCTACCCACTCCAGTATTCTGGCCTGGAGAATTCCATGGACTGTATAGTCCATGGGGTTGCAACGAGTTGGACACGACTAGGCGACATTCACTTTCACTATCATTACTCATCAGTGAAATGCAAAGTTTGGCAATACCAAGTATTGGTGAAGATTTGAGGCAAGTTACACTTTCATACTTTGATGAAAAATAAGCTGGGTCAATAACTTGAAAATTTTGTCACAGAACACCAGGTTGAACTCCCTGAATCATACAGCAAACTCCCACTGGGTATCTGTTTTACATATGGGATGTACATGTTTCAGTGCTACTCTTCAGCTTGTCCCACCCTCTCCTTCTCCTGCTGGGTCCACAGGTCAGTTCTCTATGTCTATGTCTCTATTGCTGCCCTGCAGCACCATTTTCCTAGTTTCCATGTACATGTGTTAATATATGATATTTGTTTTTCTCTTTCTGACTTACTTCACTCTGTATAACAGGCTCTAGGTTCATCCACCTTAGTTCAACTGACTCAATTTCATTCCCTTTTATAGTTAAGTAATGTTCCTTTGTGTGTGTGTGTGTGTGTGTGTGTGTATACATACCACAACGTCTTTATCCATTCATCTGTTGATGGGCATCTAGGTTGCTTCCAAGACCTGGATATTGTAAACAGTGCTGCAGTGAACATCAGGTACATGTGTAAAAATATCTTACATCTTAACTGAAGTAATTGCTATCATTTTCACTCAAAGAAAATTTTCCTTGAGGAAATTTTTCAAGATGTTGAGAGCTCAGGTGTGCATCTGTTTCTGGCTTCTCAAGCAGGGAGAAAAACACAGCTATGTGGGACTGACAGGAGCCACAATCCACCTTTGTCTTCAGGTCACAATGACAAGTTTCAAACAGAAGCCTGGCATCCAGAAATGGACAGCTTTGGCCATGAAAGTATGAGCATAATCCTAAGTATTCCAAGATAGATCTTGCTGGCACCCACACTGGCTTATTCTGAGGAATCTTTTAAATAAGACTCCTGGCAGCAGGCGGCCCCTGTTGTTCAGTCTCTCAGTTGTGTCTGACTCTTTGATACCCCATGACTGTAGCACGCCAGGCTTCCTTGTCCTTCACCATCTCTCAGAGCTTGCTCAAACTCATGTCTTCTGAGTTGGTGATGCCATCCAACCATCCCATCCTCTGTCGCCCCCTTCTCCTCCTGCCGTCTATGTTTCCCAGCACCAGCGCCTTTTCAATAAGTCGACTCTCCACATCAGGGGGCCAAAGTATTAGAGCTTCAGTATCAGTCCTTCTAATGAATATTCAGGGCTGATTTCCTTTAGGACTGACTGGTTTGACCTCCTTGCAGTCCAAGGGACTCTAAAGAGTCTTCTCCAACACCACAGTTCAAAAGCATTAATTTTTCAGGGCTCAGCTTTCTTTATGGTCCAACTCTCACATCCATACATGACAACTGGAAAAGCTATAGCTTTGACTAGATGTACCTTTGTCAGCAAAGTGATGTCTCTGCTTTTTAATACACTGTCTAGGTTTGTCACAGCTTTTCTTCCAAGGAGCAAGCATCTTTTAATTTCAAGGCTGCAGTCACTGTGAACAGTGATTTTGGAGCCCAAGAAAATAATCTTTAACTGTTCCTATTGTTTCCTCATCTATATGCCATTAAGTGATGGGATGGGATGTCATGATCTTTGTTTTTTGAATGTTGAGTTTCAAGCCAACTTTTTCATTCTTCCCTTTTACCTTCATCAAGAGGCTCTTTAGTTTCTCCTTGCTTTCTGCATTAAGGTGATGTTATCTGCATATCTGAGGTTATTAATATTTCTCCCAGCAATCTTGATTTCAGCTTGTAATTCATCCAGCCTGGCATTTTGCATGATGTACTCTGCATATAAGTTAAATAAACAGGGTGACATTATACAGCCTTAACATGCTCCTTTCCCGATTTGGAACCAGTGTGTTGTTCCATGTTTGGTTCTAACTGTTGCTTCTTGACCTGCCTACAGGTTTCTCAGAGAGCAGATAAGGTAGTCTGGTATTCCCATTTCTTTTAAGAATATTCCACAGTTTGTTGTGATTCACACAAAGGCTTTAGTATAGTCAGTGAAGCAGAAGTAGATGTTTTTCTGAAATTCTCTTGCTTTTTTCTATGACCCAACAGATGTTGGCAATTTGATCTCTGGTACTTCTGCCTTTCTAAATCCAGCTTGAACACCTGGAAGTTCTCAGTTCACATACTGTTGAAATCTAGCATGGAGGATTTTGAGCATGACCTTGCTAGCATGAGCAATGAGTGCAATTGTGTGGTAGGCCCATGTGCCTCAGAAATATACCCTGGATCCTCAAAGCAGTCACTGGCCCCATCTCTCTGAATGCTGTATCTTGGTATTCTCGGTAATTCAGTTATTCTTCAAGTTATTCTTTACATGAGCATCCAATGAATCCAATTTCCTAAATAAATATTTAATGATGTCCCTCCTTATGAAGACATAATGACTGTAGGCTTGGTTGAGTGTGTGCTATCCTCAAAGCACCTGGAAACATCATCCACCTTCTACATGTGCATGCCAGTGTTCAGTTCTATCCAATGACAATGACTTTCTGTACAAGTGGCATACTATATTCACAATGCTGCCAAGAAAATATGCAATAGAGAGCAGGCAAAAATCACTTTTTGGAATTCTCCCATATATGTGCTTTTCCCAGCTATCTTCAGAAATACATGTATGCATGTGCAAACCTGGCCTAAAAGGAGCAAGATTTTGTGATGTGCTTTCCAGATGGTGTATCAAGTAATGGTTATATAGTGCAATTTAGGACCATGGGAAGAACTCTTATGTCTCCAGCATTACTCATTTAATTCCTATCAGGTTCAGCTGTCCCCACCTTGGCACTGTCTCATGTATGTTGCCCTCACGTTCCCTTAGTCTGGATAGCCTGCCAGTTTGCTGACTGGAAATGAGCTTGCAAACTTCAGTCTCCTCCATAGAGCTGACAACTCACATAGAAACACAGGCCAGTGATTTAAGAGCTCTTGTGGGTCCTTCTAGAATTCCCACTCCCTAGTCAAAGCTATGGTTTTTCCAGTAGTCATGTATGGATGTGAGAGTTGGACTATAAAGAAAGCTGAGCGCCAAATAATCGATGCTTTTGAACTGTAGTGTTGGAGAAGACTCTTAAAAGTCTCTTGGACTGCAAGGATATCCAAACAGTCAATCCTGAAGAAAATCAGTCCTGAATATTCATTGAAAGGACTGATGCTGAAACTGAAACTCCAGTACTTTGGCCACCTAATGTGAAGAACTGATTCCTAAGAAGAGACCCTGATGCTGGGAAAGATTGAAGGTGGGAAGAGAAGGGGACGACAGAGGATGAGATGGTTGGATGTCATCACCAATTCAATGGACATGAGTTTGAGCAAGCTCCAGAAGTTGGTGATGGATAGGGAGGCCTGGCGTGCTGCAGTCTGTGGCATCGCAAAGAGTTGGACATGACTGAATGACTGAACTGAACCACATCTTAATTTTTTAGCTCAATCCACTTGGGTCAATTTGTTTTTATCTCAGCATTGTGCATATGGAGTTTCTGATATCTCCTTCTTATCTGCTGTTATATTGGTCTTATAAAAGAAAGTATTTTATACATCTGTGTCTCTTTTACTGTCTCCCATACTGGGTTATCGTTACCATCTTTCTAAATTCCATATATATGCATTAGTATACTGTATTGGTGTTTTTTTTTTTTTTCTGGCTTACTTCACTCTGTATAATCGGCTCCAGTTTCATCCACCTCATTAGAACTGATTCAAATGTATTCTTTTTAATGGTTGAGTAATATTCCATTGTGTATAGAGGGGTTCAGGATTGGGAACACGTGTACACCCATGGCAGATTCATGTTGACGTATGGCAAAACCAATACAATATTGTAAAGTAAAGAAAGTATTTAAAAAATTAAGGTAGTTTTGTTATTAATGATGATATGGTTTATATATTTATTTATTAGTCTGTATAAACTACAGACAGGAGACATTAAGCTGAGCCACTTGTGAGAAGAAATCTGGCTGGCTGCTTCCTGCTGGGACGCTGCTGACCCCAGGGCAGGAAGGATATGCAAGCGGACTTGCCTTGTCCATGGTGTAGGTAAAGTTATGGTCCCAGAAACATGGACAAGCCATTCAAGGGTCACAGCTGAATGGTTCCAGGGTTGCCCCAGAGTCAGGCACACTGGACAGGTGTCCAGCCAGGTGTGCCATGTGTGAAATCTGAGGCTGAATGAATCTGAGCCCTGAATCTTGTTCCTGGGATGGAATCACATGAGCCTACAGGGCAGAGTCCCAGTGACGGATGCTATTCCAACACCTGCCACTCCCCTTCTTGGCTCACATCTGTGTCCCTGAGTTCAATCCCTCATTGTGGAGATGAAACAATGATAATTAACCAACACTGCATATTTTCTAAGTTAAGAGACATTATTTTTTAGATCAGCTTCAAGTTCACCATATAACTGAGGGGAAGATACAGAGATTTCTGTACACATATGCCTCCTACTCACACACATGTATAATGTTTCCCATTAACAGAGTCCCTCACCACTTGCTACAATCCATGAACCAACAGTATCACATAATTATCACTCAAAGTCCATAGTTTACATTAGGGTTTACTCTTGTGGAGTACATCGTATGGGTTCAACAAATATATGATTCCATGTATCCACCATTATAGTATCCCACAAAGCAGTTTCATTGTCCTAAAAATTCCCTATGCTCCATCTATTTATCTCTCCCCCCAACTCCTGGCAATCACTGATCTTTCTTACTCTCTCTATAGTTTGCCTTTAACAAAATGTCATAGAGTTGTAATCATTTTATGTTTTTTCAAACTGGCTTCTTTTACTTAGTAAAATGCATTCAAGTCTCCATAATTTTTCACAGCTTGATAGCTCATTTGTTTTCAGCACTGAATAATATTACATTATCTGAGTGTATTTGGGCTTGCTAAGTGGTACTAGTGGTAAAGAACCTGCCTCCCAATGCAGGAGATGTAAGAAATGTGGGTTCAGCCCCCTGAGTCGGGAAGATGCCTAAAGGATGGCATGGCATCCAAATTCAGTATTCTTGCCTGGAGAATCCCATGGACAGAGGAGCCTGGTGGGCTATGGTCCACAGGGTCCCAAAGAGTCAGACATGACTGAAGGGACTTAGCATGCATGCATGCATCAGTTTACTTATCTCTTTATCTACTGAAGGACATCTTGGTTGCCTTCAAGTTTTGGACAATTATGAATAAAACTTATATAAACATTCAGTTGTGGGTTTTTGTGTGGACATAGGTTTTCAGCTCCTTTGAGTAAATACCAAGGAGCACAATTGCTAGATTGTACAGTATGAGGATGCCTAGTTTTATTTTAAAAAATTCCCCAAACTGTCTTCCAAAGTGGTTGTATCGGTTTGCATTCCCATTTATGAGCATTTTTAACATATAGAGAATTCTTAGATATACTGTCTTATCCATTCATTAAGATAAACTCATCAGGTGATACAATTAACCCAAGTGCATGACTGGAAATCGTGGCTCTGAGAGTCAGGAAATTCCCCCAGGGCCATACAGACAGGATGAGCAAACTCTCTGAGAAGCAAGTCTTAATATAAGTTAAGCTTGATGTAAGTTACGAGGCGAGAAACCTTACAAAAATGGAGGATTGACCAGAATCTAAGGAAAATGATGCAACAAGATCCATAATGCAAGGAAGAATTAAAGAATCAGCATACAGAGACAAACAGCACAATTACTGAAATTAAAAATACTCTAGACGGAATCAATTAGCAGAATATCTGAGGCAGAAGAATGAATCAGTGAGCTGGAAGATAAAATGGCGGAAATAACTTCTGAAGAGTAGAATAAAGTAAAAAGAATGAAAAGAACTGAGGACAGTCTCAGAGACCTCTGGGACAATATCAAACACACTAACATTGAATTATAGAGATCCCAGAAGAAGAAGAGAAAAAGAAAGAGTATGAGAAAATTTTTGAAGAGATTATAGTTGAAAATTTCCCCAACATGGAAAAGGAAATAGTCAATCAAGCCCTTGAGGTACAAAGAGTCCCATACAGGGTAAACCTAAGAATAAACATGCCAGTTCAGTTCAGTTCAGTCGCTCAGTCGTGTCTGACTCTCTGTGACCTCATGAATCGCAGCACGCCAGGCTTCCCTGTCCATCACCAACTCCTGGAGTTCACTCAAACTCACGTCCATCGCGTCGGTGATGCCATCCAGCCATCTCATCCTCTGTTGTTCCCTTCTCCTTCTGCTCCCAATCCCTCCCAGCATCAAAGTCTTTTCCAATGAGTCAACTCTTTGCATGAGGTGGCCAAAGTACTGGAGTTTCAGCTTCAGCATCATTTCTTCCAAAGAAATCCCAGGACTGATCTCCTTTAGAATGGAATGGTTGGATCTCCCAAGAGTCTTCTCCAACACCACAGTTCAAAAGCATCAATTCTTCGGCACTCTGCTTTGTTCACAGTCCAACTCTCACATCCATACATGACCACAGGAAAAACCATAGTCTTGACAAGATAGACCTTTGTTGGCAAAGTAATGTCTCTGCTTTTGAATATGCTATCTAGGTTGGTCATAACTTTCCTTCCAAGGAGTAAGCGTCTTTTAATTTCATGGCTGCAGTCACCATCTGCAGTGATTTTGGAGCCCCCCCAAAATAAAGTCTGACACTATTTCCACTGTTTCCCCATCTATTTCCCATGTAGTGATGGGGCCAGATGCCATGATCTTCCTTTTCTGAATGTTGGGCACATACTAATCAAACTAACAAAGACTAAACACTAAGAAAGTATATTAAAAGCACTAAGGGAGAAGTGACAAGTAACATACAAGGGAAACCTCATATGCTTAACAGCTGATCTTTCAGCAGAAATTCTGCAGACCAGAAGGGAATGGCAGGATATATTTAAAGTACTAAAAGGAAAAATCTACAACCAAGATTACTGTACCTAGCAAGGGTCTCATTCAAAATTGATGGAGAAATAAAAAGCTTTTCAGATGAGCAAATGTTAAGAGAATTCAGTACCACCAAACCAGCTTTACAACAAATGTTAAAGGGACTTATATAGTCAAGAAATACAAGAGAAGAAAAAAGATCTACAAAATCAACCTCAAACAGTTAAGAAAATGGCAATAGGAACATATATATCAATACTTACTTTAAATATAAATGGATTAAATGTTCCAACCAAAAGACATAGACTGGCTGAATGGATACAAAAGCAAGACCCATATATATGCTGTCTACAAGAAACCCACTTCAGACCTAAAGACACCTATAGACTGAAAGTGAGAGGATGGAAAAATATATTCCATGCAAATGGGAAGCAAAAGTAAGCTGGAATAGCAATCCTCATAGCAGACAAAATAGACCTTAAGATAAAAAAGATTACAAAGAGGTAAGGGAGGATGCTGCATAATGATCAAGGGATCAATTCAAGTGGAAGACATAACAATTGTAAATATCTATGCACCCAACATAGAAGCACCTCAATACATAAAACAAATACTAACAGACATCAAAGGAGAAATTGACAGTAACACATTAATAATATACTTTAACACCTCACTCACACCAATGGACAGATCATCAAAACAAAATTAATAAGGAAACATAAGTCTTAAATGATACATTAGATGAGATGGATCTCAGTGATATTTTCAGAATATTACATCCAAATGCAGAAGAATACACCTTCTTCTCAAGTGCACATGGAACATTCTCCAGGATAGACCACATCTTTGGTCACAAATCAAACCTCAGTAAATTTAAGAAAATTGAAATCATATCAAGTATCTTCTCCGGCCACAATGCTATGAGATTAGTTTTCAATTAAAAGAAAAAAATATATAAGAAACACAAACACATGGAGATTAAACAACAGGTTTCTAAATAACCATCAGGTTACTGAAGAAATCAAGAAACAAATAACAATGAAAACAACTCAAAACGTATGGGATGCTGAAAAAGCAGTTCTAAGAGAGGAGTTAATAGCAATACAACCCTACCTCAAGAAACAAGAAAAACATCAAATAGACAATCTAACTTTTCACCTAAAACCACTGGAAAAAGAAGAACAAAAAAGCTGTACAATCAGTAGAAGAAAAGAAATAAATATCTGAGCAGAAATAAATGAAAAAGAAAGGAAAGAAACAATAGTAAATATTAAGAAAACTAAAAGCTGTTTCTTTAAGAAGATAAACAAAATTGACATGCCTTTAGCCAGGCTCATCAAGAAAAAAAGAGAGAAGAATCAAATCAATAAAATTAAAAACAAAAAAAGAGAGGTTACAACAGACAATGCATAAACACAAAGGATTATAAGAGTGTATTATGAACAACTATATGGCAATAAAATGGATAATATGGAAGAAATGGACAGATTCTTAGAAAAGTTCAATCTTCCAAGACTGAACCAGGAAGAAATATAAATTGTGAACAACCCAATTACAAGCACTGAAATTGAGGCTGTGATCAAAAATCTCCCAAAAAACCAAGGCCAAGTACCAGATGGCTTCACAGGAGAATTCTATCAAACATTTAGAGAAGAGCTAATGCTTATCCTTTTAAAACTCTTTCAAAAAACTGCAGAGGAAGGAAGATTTCCAAACTCATTTTACAAGACCACCATCACCCTGATACCAAAACCAGACAAAGACAACACACACACAACAAAAGAAAACTATAGGCCAATATCACTGATGAACATAGATGCAAAAATCCTCAACAAAATTTTAGCAAACAGAATTCAGCAACACATCAAAAAGCCTATACACCATGATCAAGTTGGGTTTATTCCAGGAATCATGGGTTCTTCAATATACATGAATCAATCAATGTGATACACCATATTAACAAATTAAAAGGTAAAAACCATATGATAATCTCAATAGATGCAGAAAAAGCCTTTGACAAAATTCAGTACCCATTTATGATTAAAACTCTTCAAAAAATGGGCATAGAGGTAACCTACCTCAACATAATAAAGGCCATATATGATAAGACTACAGCAAACATTATTCTCAATGGTGAAAAACTGAAAGCATTCCCCATAAGATCAAGAACAAGACAAGGGTATCCACTTTCACCACTACTAGTCAACATAGTTCTGTAAGTCCTAGCTACAGCAATCAGAGAAGAAAAAGAAATAAAAGGAATCAAGATCGAAAAAGAAGAAGTAAAGCTCTTACTGTTTGCAGATGACATGATGTAGTACATCAGATCAGATCAGATCAGATCAGTCGCTCAGTCGTGTCCGACTCTTTGCGACCCCATGAACCGCAGCACGCCAGGCCTCCCTATCCATCACCAACTCCCGGAGGTCACTCAGACTCACATCCATCGAGTCAGTGATGCTATCCAGCCATCTCATCCTCTGTCGTCCCCTTCTCCTTCTGCCCCCAATCCCTCCGTACATAGATAACCCTAAAGATACCATCAGAAAATTACTAGAGCTAGTTAGTGAATTTAGCAAAGTTGCGGGATAAAAAATCAATATACAAAAACCACTTGCATTTCTATATACTAGCAATGAACAATCAGAAAGAGAAATCAAGAAATCAATCACACTTTTTTAGTTTATTTATTTTTTTAATTTAAAATTATTTAATTGGAGGCTAATTACTTTACAATATTGTATTGGTTTTGCCATACATCAACATGAATTCACCACGGGTGTCACATTTACCACTGCAACAAAAAGAATTAAATATCTAGGAATAAACTTACCTAAGGAGACAAAACTACTGTACACAGAAAATTATAAGACGCTAATGAAAGAAATCAAAGATGACATAAACAGATATTCCATGTTCCTGGATGGAAGAATCAATATTGTGAAAATGACTATACTACCAAATGCAATCTACAGATTCCATGTGATCCCTATCAAATTACCAATGGCATTTTTCACAGAACTAGAACAAAACATTTCACAATTCATATGGAAACACAAAAAATCCTGAATAGCCAAAGCAGTCTTGAGAAAAAAGAAAGGAGCTGGAGGAATCAACCTTCCTGACTTCAGATTATACTTCAAGGCTACAGTCATCAAGACAGTATGTTATTGGCACAAAAACAGAAATATACACAAATGGAACAAGATAGAAAGCCTAGAAACAAGCCCATGCACCTATCAATTCAGTTCAGTCGCTCAGTTGTGTCCAACTCTTGGCAACCACATGAATCGCAGCATGCCAGGCCCCCCTGTCCATTACCAACTCCAAGAGTTTACTCAAACTCATGTCCATCGAGTCGGTGATGCCATCCAACCATCTCATCCTCTGTCATCCCCTTTTCCTCTTGCCCTCGATCCTTCCCAGCATCAGGGTCTTCTCAAATGAGTCAGCTCTTCCCAACAGGTGGCCCAAGTATTGGAGTTTCAGGTTCAACATCAGTCCTTCCAATGAACACCCAGGACTGATCTCCCTTAGGATGGACTTGTTGGATCTCTTTGCAGTCCAAGGGACTCTCAAGAGTCTTCTCCAACAACACAGTTCAAAAGCATCAATTCTTCAGCGCTCAGCTTTCCTTATATAGTCCATCTCTCACATCCATACATGACTACCGGAAAAACCATAGCCTTGACTAGATGGACCTTTGTTGACAAAGTAATGTCTCTACTGTTTAATATGCTCTCTAGGTTGGTCATAACTTTCCTTCCATGGAGTAAGCGTCTTTTAATTTCATGGCTGCAGTCACCATCTGCAGTGATTTTGGAGCCCCCCAAAAGAAAATCTCTCACCATTTCCACTGTTTCCACATCTATTTGCCATGAAGTGATGGGACCGGATGCCATGTTCTTCATTTTCTGAATGTTGAGCTTTAAGCCAACTTTTTCACTCTCCTCTTTCACTTTCATCAAGAAGCTCTTCAGTTCTTCTTCACTTTCTGCCATAAGGGTGATGTCATCTGCATATTGGAGGTTATTGATATTTCTTCCAGCAATCTTGATTCCAGCTTGTGCTTCATCCAGCTCAGTGTTTCTCATGATGTACTCTGCATATACGTTAAAGAAGCAGGGTGACAATATACAGCCTTGATGAACTCCTTTTCCTATTTGGAACCAGTCTGTTCTTCCATGTCCAGCTCTAACTGTTCCTTTCTGACCTGCATGTAGGTTTCTCAAGAGGCAGGTCAGGTGGTCTGGTATTCCCATTCCTTCTAGAATTTTCCACAATTTATTGTGATCCACACAGTCAAAGGTTCTGGCATAGTCAATAAAGCAGAAATAGATGTTTTTCTGGAATTCTCTTGCTTTTTTGTTGATCCAGTGGATGTTGGCAATTCGATCTCTGGTTCCTCTGCCTTTTCTAAAACCAGCTTGAACATCTGGAAGTTCATGGTTCACGTATTGCTGAAGCCTGGCTTGGAGAATTTTAAGTATCACTTTACTAGCATGTCAGATGAGTGCAACTGTGTGGTAGTTTGAGCATTCCTTGGCATTGCCTTTCTTTGGGATTGGAATGAAAACTGACATTTTCCAGTCCTGTGGCCACTGTTGAGTTTTCCAAACTTGCTGGCATATTGAGTGCAGCACTTTCACAGTATCATCTTTCAGGATTTGAAAGAGCTCAACTGGAATTCCATCACCTCCACTAGCTTTGTTTGTAGTGATGCTTCCTAAGGCCCACTTGACTTCACACTCCAGAATGTCTGGCTCTAGGTGAGTGATACACCATCATGATTTTCTTGGTCGTGAAAATCTTTTTTGTACAGTTCTTCTGTATATTCTTGCCACCTCTTCTTAATATCTTCTGCTTCTGTTAGGTCCCTATGATTATTAAGCCCATCTTTGCATGAAGTTTTCCCTTTATATTTCTCATTTTCTTGAAGAGATCTCTAGTCTTTTCCATTCTATTGTTTTCCTTTATTTCTTTGCATTGATTGCTGAGGAAGACTTTCTTATCTCTCCTGGCTATTCTTTGGAACTCTGCATTCAAATGAGTATATCTTTCCTTTCCTCCTTTGCTTTTCTGTTTTTCACTTGCCTTCTTTTCACAGCTATTTGTAAGGCCTCCTTAGAAGCCAGCTATTTGGCTTCTATGCATTTCTTTATCTTGAGGATGGTCTTGATTCCTGTCTTATGTACAATGTCACGAACCTCCATCCATAGTTCATCAGGAACTCTGTCTATCAGATCTAGTCCCTTAAATCTATTTCTCACTTCCACTGTATAGTCATAAGGGATTTGATTTCGGTCATACCTGAATGGTCTAGTGGTTTTCCCTACTTTCTTCAATTTCAGTCTGAATTTGGCAATAAGGAGTTCATGATCTGAGCCACAGTCTGCTCCTGCTCTTGTTTTTGCTGACTGTATAGAGCTTCTCCATCTTTGGCTGTAAAGAATATAATCAATCTGATTTCAGTGTCGATCATCTGGTGATATCCATGTGTAGAGTCTTCTCTACACATAGTTGGAAGAGGGTGTTTGCCATGACCAGTGCGTCCTCTTGGCCAAATTCTGTTAGCCTTTGTCCTGCTTCATTCTGTACTCCAAGGCCAAATTTGCCTGTTACTCCAGGTGTTTCTTAACTTCCTACTTTTGCATTCCAGTCCCCTATAATGAAAAGAACATCTTTTTTGGGTGTTAGTTCTAAAAGGTCTCGTAGGTCTTCATAGAACTGTTCAACTTCAGCTTCTTCAGGGTTACTGGTCAGGGCATAGACTTGGATTACCGTGATATTGAATGGTTTGTCTTGGAAACGAACAGAGATCATTCTGTAGTTTATGAGATTGCATTAAGGACTGCATTTCAGACTCTTGTTGACTATGATGGCTACTCCATTTCTTCTAAGGGATTCCTGCCCACAATAGCAGATATAATGGTCATTCACCCATTCCAGTCTGTCTTAGTTCACTGATTCCTAGAATGTTGATGTTCACTCTTATCATCTCCTGTTTGACCACTTCCAATTTGCCTTGATTCATCTCACACGCTAGTAAAGTAATGCTCAAAATTCTCCAAGCCAGGCTTCAGCAATATGTGAACCGTGAACTTCCTGATATTCAAGCTGGTTTTAGAAAAGGCAAAGGAACCAGAGATCAAATTGCCAACATCCGCTGGATCATGGAAAAAGCAAGAGAGTTCCAGAAAAACATCTATTTCTGCTTTATTGACTATGCCAAGGCCTTTGACTGTGTAGATCACAATAAACTGTGGAAAATTCTGAGAGAGATGGGAATACCAGACCACCTGATCTGCCTCTTGAGAAATCTGTATGCAGGTCAGGAAGCAACAGTTAGAACTGGACATGGAACAACAGACTGGTTCCAAATAGGAAAAGGAGTACGTCAAGGCTGTATATTGTCACCATGCTTATTTAACTTATATGCAGAGTACATCATGAGAAATGCTGGACTGGAGGAAACACAAGCTGGAATCAAGATTGCCAGGAGAAATATCAATAACCTGAGATATGTAGATGATACCACCCTTACGGCAGAAAGTGAAGAGGAACTAAAAAGCCTCTTGATGAAAGTGAAAGTGGAGAGTGAAAAGGTTGGCTTAAAGCTCAACATTCAGAAAACGAAGATCATGGCATCTGGTCCCATCACTACATGGGAAATAGATGGAGAAAGAGTGGAAACAGTGTCAGACTTTATTTTTCTGGGCTCCAAAATCACTGCAGATGGTGACTGCAGCCATGAAATTAAAAGATGCTTGCTCCTTGGAAGGAAAGTTATGACCAACCTAGATAGCATATTCAAAAGCAGAGACATTACTTTGCCAACAAAGGTTCGCCTAGTCAAGGCTATGGTCTTTCCTGTGGTCATGTATGGATGTGAGAGCTGGACTGCGAAGAAGGCTGAGCACCGAAAAATTGATGCTTTTGAACTGTGGTGTTGGAGAAGACTCTTGAGAGTCCCTTGGACTGCAAGGAGATCCAACCAGTCCATTCTGAAGGAGATCAGCCCTGGGATTTCTTTGGAAGGAATGATGCTAAAGCTGAAACTCCAGTATTTTGGCCACCTCATGCGAAGAGTTGACTCATTGGAGAAGACTCTGATGCTGGGAGGGATTGAGGGCAGGAGGATAAGGGGACGACAGAGGATGAGATGGCTGGATGGCATCACTGACTCGATGAATGTGAGTCTGAGTGACCTCCGAGAGCTGGTGATGGATAGGGAGGCCTGGCGTGCTGCAGTTCATGGGGTCACAAAGAGTCGGACACGACTGAGCGACTGATCTGATCTGATCTGATCTAATGGACCTAACATTCCAGGTTCCTATGCGAAATTGCTTTTTACAGAATCTGACTTTACTTTCATCAGCAGTCACATCCATAGCTGGGCATTACCTTACTTTGGTTCCATCTCTTCATTCTTTCTGGAACTATTTCTCCACTCTTCTCCAGTAGCATATTGAGCACCTGGCAACCTGGAGAGTTCATCTTTCAGTGTCCTATCTTTTTGCCTTTTCATACTGTTCATGGGGTTCTCAAGGCAAGAATACTGGAGTGGTTTGCCATTCCCTTCTCCAGGGGACCACATTCTGTCAGACATCTCCACCATGACCCGTCCATCTTGGGTGGCCCCACACGGCATGGCTTAGTTTCATTGAGTTAGACAAGGCTGTGGTCTGTGTGATCAGATTAGCTAGTTGTCTATGATTGTGGAAGACAGTACGGAGATTCATTAAAAAACTAGGAATAAAACCACCATATGACCCTGCAATCCCACTCCTAGGCACACACACTCTGAGGAAACCAAAATTGAAATAGACACATATATCCTCTTGTTCATTGTAGTGCTATTTACAATAGCTAGAGCATGGAAGTAACCTAGATGTCCATTGACAGATGAAAGGATAAAGAAGTTGTAGTACACATGCACAATGGAATATTACTCAGCCATAAAATGGAATGCATTTGAGTCAGTTCTGATGAGGTGGATGAACCTAGAACCTGTTATACAGAGTGAAGTAAGTCAGAATGAGAAAGATAAATATGCTGCTGCTGCTGCTGCTAAGTCGCTTCAGTCGTGTCCGACTCTGTGCGACCCCGTAGACGGAAGCTCACCAGGCTCCCCCGTCCCTGGGATTCTCCAGGCAAGAATACTGGAGTGGGTTGCCATTTCCTTCTCCAATGCATGAAAGTGAAAAGTGAAAGTGAAGTCGCTCAGTCGTGTCCGACTCTTAGTAACCCGATGGACTGGAGCCTACCAGGATCCTCCGTCCATGGGATTTTCCAGGCAAAAGTACTGGGGTGGGGTGCCATTGCCTTCCCCGGATAAATATCATATTCTAACACATATATGGAATCTAGAAAAATGGTACTGAAGAATTTATTTATAGGAGAGCAATGGAGAAAACAGAGAAGTGAAAAGCAAAGGAGTAAAGGAAAGATATAAGCATCTGAATACAGAGTTCCAAAGAATAGCAAGAAGAGATAAGAAAGCCTTCCTCAGTGATCAATGAAGAGAAATGGAGGAAAACAACAGAATGGGAAAGACTAGAGATCTCTTCAAGAAAATTAGAACTACCAAGGGAACATTTCATACAAAGATGGGCTCGATAAAGGACAGAAATGGTATGGACCTAACAGAAGCAGAAGATACTAAGAAGAGGTGGCAAGAATACACAGAACTGTACAAAAAAGATCTACACGACCCAGATAATCACAATGATGTGATCACTGACCTAGAGCCAGACATTCTGGAATGTGAAGTCAAGTGGGCCTTAGAAAGCATCACTATGAACAAAGTTAGTGGAAGTGATGGAATTCCAGTTGAGCTATTTCAAATCCTGAAAGATGATGCTGTGAAAGTGCTGCACTCAATGTGCCAGCAAGTTTGGAAAACTCAACAGTGGCCACAGGACTGGAAAATGTCAGTTTTCATTCCAATCCCAAAGAAAGATAATGCCAAAGAATGCTCAAACTACCGCACAATTGCACTCATCTCACACGCTAGTAAAGTAATGCTCAAAATTCTCCAAGCCAGGCTTCAGCAATATGTGAACCATGAACTTCCTGATGTTCAAGCTGGTTTTAGAAAAGGCAGAGGAACCAGAGATCAAATTGCCAACATCCACTGGATCATGGAAAAAGCAAGAGAGTTCCAGAAAAATTGACTATACCAAAGCCTTTGACTGTGTGGATCACAATAAACTGTGGAAAATTCTGAAAGAGATGGGAGTACCAGACCACCTGACCTGCCTCCTGAGAAATTTGTATGCAGGTCAAGAAGCAACAGTTAGAACTGGACATGGAACAACACACTGGTTCCAAATAGGAAAAGGAGTACATCAAGGCTGTATATTGTCACCCTGCTTATTTAACTTATATGCAAAGTACATCATGAGAAATGCTGAACTGGAAGAAGCACAAGCTGGAATCAAGATTGCTGGAAGAAATATCAATAACCTCAGATATGCAGATGACACCACCCTTACGGCAGAAAGTGAAGAGGAACTCAAAAGCCTCTTGATGAAAGTGAAAGTGGAGAGTGAAAAGGTTGGCTTAAAGCTCAACATTCAGAAAACGAAGATCATGGCATCTGATTCCATCACTTCATGGGAAATAGATGGGGAAACAGTGTCATACTTTATTTTTCTGGGCTCCAAAATCACTGCAGATGGTGACTGCAGCCATGAAATTAAAAGACGCTTACTCCTTGGAAGGAAAGTTATGACCAACCTAGATTGCATATTCAAAAGTAGAGACATTACTTTGCCAACAAAGATTCATCTAGTCAAGGCTATGGTTTTTCCTGTGGTCATGTATGGATGTGAGAGGTTGGACTATATAAAGAGAGCTGAGCACTGAAGAATTGATGCTTTTGAACTGTGGTGTTGGAGAAGACTCTTGAGAGTCCCTTGGACTGCAAGGAGATCCAATCAGTCCATTCTGAATGAGATCAGCCCTGGGATTTCTTTGGAAGGAATGATGCTGAGGCTGAAACTCCAGTACATTGGCCACCTCACGGGAAGAGTTGACTCATTGGCAAAGACTCTGATGCTGGGAGGGATTGGGAGCAGGAGGAGAAGGGGATGACAGAGGATGAGATGGCTGGATGGCATCACTGACTCGATGGACGTGAGTCTGAGTGACCTCCGGGAGTTGGTGATGGACAGGGAAGCCTGGTGTGCTGCGATTCATGGGGTCGCAAAGAGTCGGACACGACTGAGTGACTGAACTAACTAATGGAGAAAGAGACATAGAGAATAGACTTATGGACAGAGAATAGACTTATGGACATGGGGAGAGGGGAAAAGATGGTGAGATGCATACAAAGAGTAACATGGAAACTTACATTACCCTATGTGAAATTGATAGCCAACGAGATTTTGTTGTATGACTAAGGAAACTCAAACAGGGGCTCTGTATCAATCTAGAGGGGTCAGATGGGGTGGGAGATGGGAGGCAGTTTCACAAAGGGAGGGGATATATGTATACCTATTTTTGATTCAAGTTAAGGTTTGACAGAAAACAGCAAAATTCTATAAAGCAATTATCCTTCAATAAAAAAATAAATTTAAAAAATGTCACCTCACAGAAATCAAAATCCCAAACTGGTATCATTTACAGGAGTGAATTCAAGATCTGCATCATAAGATGCAGAAACCATACACTGACAATTCAATATATCCAGTAACCTGGAACTCATGAAATTTGAAGGGCAAACATGGGACCATCCTGTTGGGACACTTCTAAATCCCAAGGCCATAGGTCACACAAAGAAAATCCTCTCCATTCAAGATAACACTCAGGGAGCAAGCAGCAAGGGAATCGGTTGTTTGTTCTCACCACCCCCTCTCCTGTAGCAGGGGCCCCAGTAAAGACTTGCTTCAAAAACAACAACAACAACAACAACAAAACTTCCCTGGCCTCAAGAACCACACCGTATAAAATCGAAACACATTACCCGCTAATAGAATTTTACCCATCACGTTAGTACTTTCCGCATTTTCACAAAGCAGCATATTAAAAGGGGGTGAATGGTATCTTTTAATTTTGCCAATAAGAACATAATTTTTAAAAAATATCCTTTAGTGTCACCACCACTTGATTAGAGAAAGAATATTTTACCACCAAAAAAGTAAGGAGGACATAATCTCAACATGATTACAGTTTGTTTCTGCAATTCCATTGTCCTGCTTTGTCTGTTTTGACAGGGGCCCATGAAAACTTCATCAGTGCTGGGCACCACAGGGACTGGCACCTGGGGACTATTGCTTTGGAGTTTTGTTTTTAATTAAAAGACACACACACATACACACACATATATATATGCTTGCCTGCAAAGTTGCTTCAATCACTCTTTGTGATCCCATGGACTGTAGCCCACCAGACTCCTCTGTCCGTGGGATTCTCCAGGCAAGAATACTGGAGTGGGTTGTATGCCCTCCTCCAGGGGATCCTCCTGACCCATTTCTGTTATGCCTCCTGCATTGGCAGGTGGGTTCTTTACCAATAGTGCCACCTGGTAAGCCTATATGTATGTATGTATGTGTATATATATATATGTGTGTATATACATACATATGGAGAAGGCAATGGCACCCCACTCCAGTACTCTGTCTGGAAAATCCCACGGACAGAGGAGCCTGGTAGGCTACAGTCCATGGCATCGCTAAGAGTCGGACACGACTGAGCGACTTCACTTTCTCTTTTCACTTTCATGCATTGGAGAAGGAAATGGCAACCCACTCCAGTGTTCTTGCCTGGAGAATCCCAGGGATGGGGAGGCCTGGTGGGCTGCCATCTATGGGGTCACACAGAGTCGGACACAACTGAAGTGACTTAGCATAGCATAGCATAGCATATACATACATATATACACACATATACACACACATATAGCACATGTATATGCAAATATATATGTGTGTATGTGTATATAACACACACACATATATATATATAAATAAAATACGACACACACACACACACACACACATATAACCATCTATCTTCAGATGGCAGTAAAAGGACCAGGGGTCAAGTAGGTTTCCTTCCTCGAGGCCACATTCTAACTATGGGCAGTCTGCCTGGATCTCAGCACACTGCCTCACACACTATGTATGTTGGATGCCCACTGCATAGCCTACATACTCATGAACCCACGCACGTCCCTGACACAAAGAGGCAGCAGTCCCACAGACCTCTGTGCTCCTGTGCACATTCCTATCTAGACATGGAAAATGCAACAGGTGCTTAAGCCTTTTCTGCAGGCCGGGCAGCCCCCAGTGCTGGTGCACCTCCTGCTGAGGCAGCAGAATCATCATGCTCCCTGCGTCGTCCTCATGAGTGCAAAGCACAACCCACCACTGCCTTTGGCAGCACACACTTCCTACTGGAAGAAAATCTGAAATGATCCAGGAAAAGGGTGCAAAGATGGCTGGGTGGGAAGAAGCCCTATTCTAGAATCCCCTTGCCACTGCAATTCTTTCTTTCAAGCAGGGATGTTTTTCACCAGCTTTCCCAGCCCACAAGGAAAAGACAGGGAGAAACAGGAAATCCAAACTGCGAACAAAGACTGGGGAGAAGGAGAGTTACTCAGATCCTTGGCAGGAGCTGAGCTCAGCCAGGAAAGTGGAACATAGCCAGCGCCCTCGTGATTCAAGGGAGCATTGGTAGCAATAGAGAGTGGGGACTTGGGGGACAACTGGCTATTCCAGCAACCTGGCAGCTGGGATCAGAAGCTCCTGGAGCTAGAAGGTATTGGGAGGACACAGAAGCAGCTTGAGGAACCCAACCTGACCAGTCCTGGGCAGGTCAGGTATGGTCCCAGCCCTGAGCCCAAGGCCCTCTCCAAGCTGCCTCCTTCGGGGGATGTGTTCACTCCAGCTCCCTCATGAAGCTGTCCTTAAGTGATGTCCCATGACTCACAGTCCTGATCCCTGAGTCTAAATGTGTACAAGCAGCCCCTGAAAAGAGCCTTATTTTCCAGGATTTGGGAAGCACTGTTCTACCTCCTTGTAACACATCACTAGACATATTTCTTATTCTTATGGTTTCTGACAGATATTTTCTCTGCTTTGGCACCTTAATCAGTGGTTCTTGACTCTTTTTCTGCTCCAATTTAGTTTGAGGAACTAAATGGGATGGGACTCTACAAAAGAGTAGGTATATGTTTATGCATAACTGATTCATTTTGCTGTGCAGCAGAAGCTAACATACTATTGTAAAGCAACTATATTCTGATAAAAATTTATTTCAAAAACAATGAGGAAGAAGGTAGCCCTCTCCCCCTCCCCAGTTTTCCTTTGATTATAAAAATGTAGCTCACTAAGTTTTCAGGGTAGCATTCTCCTGCCGACCCACTTGTAAACTTCAAAATGTTTCCTATTCTAATAAGTCACTTCTTGTGTATCACTTTGAAAAGTGAAAAGTGTTAGTCACTTAGTCTTTTCCAGCTTTTTGTGACCCCATGACTTTGCCTCTCACTAAATTCTTTCTAGGCTGACACATAAAGAACCAGAGCTCCTCACAGTCCCTTGAAACCCATTTCCGGGGTTTCACATCCAGGGCAGGATCTAGAAATTCTGGAATTCTTGGTCCCCTTTCATCAGGGATCTCCAGGAGAGGATCTGTTCTGACAGAGAAGGGTCCTCTTTCCTGGACTGCCGTAGACAACAGGGCTGCCCCATCTCCTTGAGCCCACCAAGTTTGGAGTATTTATTTGCAACCTTAATAAAGGCAAGACAAACTGAAAAAGAAACTGGTTTTATGAATGACAAATTCCATTTCTCACAGGCTGACTCTTCTCCAGCATGACTCTTCCTGAGCATCTTCTGAGATCTCACACAGGCACCACTCCCTTGGAGAAGGCTTCAGGAACTCCCCAAGACTGCCCCCTCCCCTGCCCCACACCCTCTGTCTGTGTTGCTGGGAGGCTGAGGTCTTAACAGTTGTTTACACATCGGCAGACCTTAGACACTGAACACCGTAAGCATAGTGGTGGGACAGAGCAAGGTCATTCATCCTGCATTCACTCCTGTGTCTGACATTCAGCAGGGGCCTCTAACTAATATTGGCAGATGACTATCTTGTGCCTTTTACATCTCCATAAGTATTATACCTCTTATGACAAATCAAAACAGGCAATATGTGGCTTCCTACCATACATACATGCGTGTGTACCAAGTAACTTCAGTTGTGTCCAACACTCTGCAACCCTATGGACTGTAGCCTGCCAGGTTCCTCTGTCCCTGAGATTTTCCATGCAAGAATACCAGAGTGGGTTGCCATGCTCTCCTCAGAGACTGAACCCACATCTCTTATGTCTCCTGCATTGGCAAGCAGATTCTTTACAAGTAGTCCCATGCAGGAAACCCTCTACCATGCATAAAGTGAAGTTGTTCAGTCGTGTCTGACTCTTTGCCACCCTGTGGGCTATAGTCTGCCACGTTCCTCTCTCCATGGGATTTTCCAGGTAAGAACACTGGAGTGGGTTGCCATTTCCTTCTCCAGGGGACCTTCCTGACCCACGGGATTGAACCCGGGTCTCCTGCACTGCAGGCAGACTCTTCACCAACTTCATGGAGGTGGGTCGGAACACCAAGTGATGGCTATGTCCCAGCCTTTCAGCTGCAGGCTTTGAGAAAACAAGTGAAGACCAATCAAATGAGAAAAGCAAAGGCTATAGCAAAGGAGTCAGTGAGTCGCCATCATTTGAGTTTGCCAGAGACTCAAAGGCAGGCAGAAGAGGAGAAGAGATTTATAATGGAAAACAGAGATGGCTTCAGGGGTGCCTTATTGGCCTGCGGAGACTGGGGATGGGTTCACTGGAAGTGGGGTGTACTGTGTGGTTGCATAGGGGTACATATTTGGTTTTCTCTGGATGGTTCTGAATTGGAATTGGGGACAAAAATTAGGGAAACCGCCAGTTATTAATCAAGGCCTGGCCAATTTTAGCTGATTGTTACAGAAGTTGTTCAGCTTCCTGGGTTGTCACAGTAACTAGAGATGGCAGTCTGGACTCCAGCAAGTCTGACTGAGAGCAGGCTGCTTCTTGGGCCGGTCCCAGTCCACCAGGGCCTTGGTTCATTAAGCTGCGGGTCCAAGTTTTATTTTTACTATATGATCCAGTCTTTGTCCCTTTCTATTTTCAGTTTCTCAGTTTGGAATCACTAATATGAGCATGCTGCTCAGAGCCACAGAATTAGGTAGCTGAAAGAAAACCTAGAATCCTCTGCTGCAGCCCCAATTGTTGTGTGAATACACACACACACACACACACACACACCCCCCTATGTCTTCATGATTCAGGGGGATGTTCTCTCAGGCAGCCTGTCTTCCAAAAATCCCCACACATCCGGGAATGTCCTCAAAGGCAGACAAGCTATCCTAAACTAAAGTTACTCCTCCACCCCCACAAGCTTTCTTAAACAGGGGACAGAATTCAGCACTTCTTGGACTGTATTCTCTCACCCAACTCTGCATCCACTCCATTTAAATCCCACCGTCTTCTCTGGGAGTCCTGTGTGTTTAAACTGTGGGGGTGGTGGGGAGTGACTTCTCAGAAGTCAGACGGGGCTCCTTTTGGTCTTCTGGTATCTGTCTTTCCAGACAAATTTCGAAATCCATAAACACAAGAGCCACGAATTAGCTTGTGAAACCCATAATCGAAGGCTGCGGATTGGCCAAGGCTGGTCCGCGCTCGCCCCCAGCACTCCTCTCCTGGCTCAAGCCAGTCCAGATGCACTAGCTGGGCTGGCACCGCGTGGTCCCTGCGTCCTTGGTGTTCCCAGGCGCCAGCCGCCGGCGCTATTATCCGCCCCGCAGCGCTGCAGTCAGCCGGGCGGTGCCGGAGATGCAGCCAGAGCGTGTCCCACCAGCCCCGCAGGGACGCAGACCCTCCTCGCCCAAAGAAGGCTTTCCTTAGCTCTGTCCGCTCCCTCGGGCCCCAGTGAACGTGCAAGCTGCCTAAGAGGGCCAGTATTGTCATTTCATTTTAAAGCGATTTTATCAGACTCAGAGGGAGGGGCGCCGGGGAGTAGAAGGGCTCTCTCCCACGGGAGCCCTGGCCGAGCTGCAGGGCCGGGCTTTCCCAGAAAGAGTCAGCACTAGGAGTCTCGCCCTCCCCAGCCGAGGGACCCCGTTTGCCACACTATCGATCTCTATCCTACGGGGAGCCACCTGGAGGCGCCCTCGATAGGTGGAAGCCGTCCCCTCCCTTCGTCCTCTCGCCTCCTGGGGCTCCCCTTACTGTGTCCGAAGGCGTCCCCCCAGCACTCAGATCGGGGGCCAAGCTCTGCCCCTGCCTGTCCTGGAGGCCCACACACCACATTTTTGGCTATGATCCGCTGTGGAAACTTAACTGTCCAAGTCAAATATCATCGATCTGGCAAACAAAACCAAGTTGTATCATGTCCTCTAAGGTCGTTTGGAAATGTTTTGTGAATTTGTTACCGTTTTGCATGATCGAACAAGTGATAGTTTGGGGACATAGATTGAGATGGCCTATGAATTAAAATGTTTTATAGGTATATAATTTTTGGCCACATCCTCCCCAGCTTGTAACATCTTAGTTCCCGACAAGGGATGTGAGGGCACTCTCAGCAGTGAAATCTCAAGAGTCCTAACAGATGGATTGGGAGGAAATTTCCTAAAGAGTTTTGTACTGTATTTCCAACAAGCCGTATTTTATTTTTAGGTATTATATTACTAGATCCAGGGACCTAGAAAGCAGAGGAAAGTTGTATGTCGGTGGGGGGTTGGCAGGAGGGTTACAGTTACAGAATGCAGGGTTGGTAACAGCCAGCAGATAAAGATGCCAAGGAGCCTTTGCTCCCACATCCAGCTGTGTATGAGGCCAGACTGGGTGGAGGGCTCTGGCAGAATTTGGAGATAATGTGGCAAACCATTTTGTACTTTCTATTCTCCAGAAATTTAATGACTATAAGGAAAGACTGATGGAGGGATATTTGGTCTCCAGATGCATGAGTGTTGGAAACACATGGACAATAATTCTGTTAAAGACAGATGATCTTGATGTGTGAAAACACAGACTGTCAAGCTGGCTACATAATTTGTGTGGCGCAGTCCAGTGGTTAAGAATCCGTTTGCCAATGCAGGGGACTTGGGAAGATTCCTGGTCCTGGAAGATTCCATGTGCTGCAGGGCAGCTAAGCCCAGAGAGCCACAACTACTGAAGCCCGTGTGCCCTAGAGTCCTGTTCTGCAACAAGAGAAGCCACTGCAATGAGAAGTCCGTGCATCACAATTAGAGAGTAGCCCCTGCTTGCCACAACTAGAGAAAGCCTGCGTGCAGTGAGACCCAGCCAAAAATTAAGAAATCTGTGCTGCCCAATGCAGAGTGAAAGAGGTAGAGAACCACCCTCCCCTCATCAAAAATTATTAAGAACTTCAAGATGGTGACAGAGAAGTTTTAAACCTATGGTGGACCCTGTGTGACTACCCACATCACAGCCTGTGAAACCACCCTAGAAGGTATGGAAATGCTAGAAATGCAAAGAATTCACCAGTGTGGCCACAGGGTACTGTGCTATGCTTAGCAGGTATCAAGAAGCAGTTGTGTTCAGAGAAATATTCTAGCAGCCCTAAGGAGAGACGTAAAGTAAAATTTATGGAAAATAAGACTTACGGAAAGTAAGATTTATTTCAAGGTATATTTGCCAGGGAAATATGGTTCTGCTGAGATGTCCAGTTGAGGATAACATTACCTGCCTTTTTTCTGGTAGTCCCAGGGAGACTACGTGTATGCATATGGCCAAGTCCCTTTGCTGTTCACCTGAAACTGTCACAATATTTTTTAATTAAATTTTATTTTCTTAACTGTACAATATTGTATTGCTTTTGCCATACATCAAGATGGATCCGCCACAAGTATACATGTGTTCCCCATCCTGAACCCTCCTCCCTCCTCCCTCCCCATACCATCCCCCTGGGTCGTCCCAGTGCACCAGTCCTGAAACTGCAACAATATTTTTAATCAGCTATGTGCCATGCTGTGCTTAGTGCTCAGTCATGTCTGACTCTCTGTGACCCCATGGACTGTAGCCCACCAGGCTCTTCTGTCCTTAGGGGTTCTCCAGGCTATACCTGAATACAAAATGAAAAGTTTATAAATGAAAAAAAAAAAAAAGAATAGAGGACACACACCAAACCACTGAAATAGTTTTATCTGTTGCTTTATTTTTTTAATATTTCAAAAGAACATATTTTATAATTCTAAAATATTAAAGAGCCTTCTTTCAAAAAAAAGTGAGGTATGGCAAGAAGAGAGTGATGAGACTACCACTGTGATTGGATGCAAAGAAGCCTTCCCTATAAACTTACTCCTACCTAGAAGTTTCCAGAACTTTCTTATACCTCCAAATGCTGTTGTTCTGTTCTGATGGTAACAGTTTTTCAATAAGCTGATAGAAGGAGCTAACATGGGTGCATTCTAATGCTTTTTCCCAAAAAAGCAGTGGAACTTGCTATATAGTCTCTGGTCTTTCATCCAGTATGTTAAAGATGGATTCTGAAATACCCTATTGCATTTTGTTTATACTGATACAAAAGGCCCATTTCTGCACATCAGTTATATGCAGAAAGCAACTTGGCTTTAAAAAGTATCTGGGCCATTGCTTTTCCATAATCAAAAACATGAGAATAAGAATTTAGTTTAAAAGAATGAAAAAATGCCAGTTGCAGGAACACGGATGAAAAGTTTATTAGTATGATACAGATTATCATACTAAGTGGAGCAAGCCAGGAGGAGAAAGACAAATATTATATGTAGAATCTAATATATGACACAAATGAAGTTCTTTACAAAACAAATCAACTTATAGACAGCAAACAAACTTATGGCTACCAAAGGGGAAAGAAGAAGGATAAATAAATTAGGAGGTTTGAATTAACATATAAACACTACTATGTATAAAGTAGATAGCAAACAAGGATCTATTGTACAGCACAAGGAAATGTACTCAATATTTTTTAATTGCTTATTTTTCCTGTGGTCATGTATGGATGTGAGAGTTGTACTGTGAATAAGGCTGAGCACTGAAGAATTGATGCTTTTGAACTGTGGTGTTGGAGAAGACTCTTGAGAGTCCCTTGGACTGCAAGGACATCCAACCAGTCCATTGTGAAGGAGATCAGCCCTGGGATTTCTTTGGAAGGAATAATGCAAAAGCTTAAACTCCAGTACTTTGGCCACCTCACGCGAAGAGTTGACTCATTGGAAAAGACTCTGATGCTGGGAGGGATTGGGGGCAGGAGGAGAAGAGGAAAACAGAGGATGAGATGGCTGGATGGCATCACTGACTCGATGGATGTGAGTCTCAGTGACCTCCGGGAGTTGGTGATGGACAGGGAGGCCTGGCATGCTGCAATTCATGGGGTCGCAAAGAGTCGGACATGACTGAGCGACTGATCTGATCTGATCTGATCATGAAAATTAATCTGAATATATATATATGCATTACTGAACCACTTTGCTTTACACATGAAACTAACATGATATTGTAAATCAACTATACTTCAATTTAAAAAATAAAAAAATTTTGTTTAAGAGGAAATTGGCAAGTATTGGCTCTTATAAGTATATGAAAAAAATTATGCAAATGGTTTACTTTTAATACCTCTAAAATAGCTAAGCTAAACCTCTGGGCTAAAAGCTTCCTGTAGATCACTCATCACAGCCGATGGAGGAAAGTCCGAAAAACTATTTCTCTCCACAGCATTTACTGAGCAGTCATTTATGAAGGTTCCTGAGAAATGATGAATTCTCACTTAGCTACTCACTTCTGGAAGACTGGATTTTGCTGATTGGACAAAAAATTTGAAAGCTATTTATGAAGGTCTGTTTTAGAAAACATTATAAAGATGAAAAACTTATTTGTTCATGTCAAATGTCTTTGTGAGGCTCATTGTTCAATACAAACATCCAAGTGGACAAAGGTGGTGACCCACCATCAATTTCCAGGCTGTTCTTGAGAATCTCTTGCTTCTGACAATAAAATATTCTTGATTTCATGCTTTATTTCACCTGATACTTCCTGGCTCAGACTTTGTGTTAGTTTGGAGAGGAAAGAGGCAAAGTAGTAACGGAATGAGAGGCTAGAGGGTCATGGAAATAAAAGAAGAGGCTCTGAAGGGAAGAAAGTATTCAGATTTAAAATCTGCCTGTGATGCAGGAGATCAGGGTTCGATCCCTGGGTTGGGAAGTTCCTCTGGAGAAGGAAATGGCAACCCACTCCAGTATTCTTGCCTGGACAATTCCATTGAGAAGCCTGGTGGGCTACAGTCCTTGGGGTCGCAAAGAGTCATACAGGACTGAGCGACTAACACACAAAAAGGACAAGAAACAATCATAATAATGGCAATTAAGCTATAATACTTACTCTGTCAAGCATTTTTAAACAACACTGTTATCCCCATTTTACAAATGAGGAGATTGAGGCAAAGATAGGTTAAGTAACTTGCCTAAAGTCATGGGCAAGTAAGTGGGAGGCCAGGAGGTAGAGCTGGACATTCTAATCTAAACCACCCACTGCCCCCACCGTCAATCTGGGATCGCAGCACAAAGACCAAGAGTTCTAGAATGCCGTGAATGAAGAAACGGATTTGTTTCCAACCCAGTTGAAATGTCAAAGACTGAGGATTTTAGTCCCAGATGGAATTTTTAAATGTCAGTACTTGATTACTTCTGGTCCCACCAAAACAGAGCAACCCCATTGCTGCCAAGTCTTCCCCTCACAACTGTAAATCCCTGGATGTAAACCAACAGATGCACCTGGGAAGACTGGCAAGTGGGAGGAGAAGTACTGCTGCTTCCCAGCATCCTGGTAGGGCTGCAGAGCCTCCCCTGAGCCACTGCAAGCACAGACACAGAGAGCCTTGAGCAGATTGGCCCCCCAAGCCAGGAAGGCTGAGCTAAGGATGGAAAATCATTTGGCACTATCTATCCTCCATCAGGAGAAGGCAATCGCGCCCCACTCCAGTACTCTTGCTTGGAAAATCCCATGAATGGAGGTGCCTGGTAGGCTGCAGTCCATGGGGTCGCTAAGAGTCAGACAGACACGACTAAGCGACTTCACTTTCACCTTTCACTTTCATGCATTGGAGGAAGAAATGGCAACTCACTCCAGTGTTCTTGCCTAGAGAATCCCAGGGATGGCGGAGCCTGGCGGGCTGCCGTCTGTGGGGTCGCACAGAGTCGGACACAACTGAAGCGACTTAGCAGCAGCAGCAGCAGCAGCAGCAGCAGCGCATAGATATGGGAGAAGGCAATGGCGCCCCACTCCAGTACTCTTGCCTGGAAAATTCCTTGGGCGGAGGAGCCTGGTAGGCTGCAGTCCATGGGGTCGCTAGGAGTCAGACACGACTGAGCGACTTCATTTTCATTTTCACTTTCATGCATTGGAGGAGAAAATGGCAACCCACTCCAGTGTACTTGCCTAGAGAATCCCAGGGACGGCAGGGCCTGATGGGCTGCCGTCTATGGGGTCGCACAGAGTCGGACATGACGGAAGCGCCTTAGCAGCAGCAGCAGCAGCAACATCCTCCATCAGCCAAGTGCTAAGGGAGAGAACTGCTCCTTCCCTGGCTTCACTTGGTCTCCCACCTACTTCCTGTACCATGGAGCAGGTGACAATCCCCCTGTCATGGGGCTGAATAGTGAGCTCACTCTCTTACCAGAGACACAGGTGGACACCAATTTCCCTCACCAAAATCTCTTCAGAATAAGCTGTCTCTTTTCTGGTGACTTAGACAGTAAAGAATCTACCTGCAAAGCAGGAGACCTGGGTTTGATCCCTGGGTCAGGAAGATCCCCTGCAGAAGGGAATGGCAGCCCACTCTAGTATTCGTGCCTGGAGAATCCCATGGACAGAGGAGCCTGGTGAGCTGAAGTTTATGGGGTCACAAAAAGTCGGACACAACTGAGTGACTGGCATCCCAGCAGTGCAAGTCAGCCCTCTGCTTCCCCTCCCCTCAGGCCAGCAGGGACTGAGCTTATACCACCACTTCCTCAACTTGGAGGCAGTGCGCTGGTGTGTCATACAATGTTTCACCCAGAAGGGGTCAATAGCAGAAGGAAGGCTGAACTTTCACTTACATCCCCACAGGGAGGCAAGTGAGACAGTATGCCCCACTTTTGTAGTGACGCATTGGCAGGGCTCAGTGGAAAGATGAATACATACACCCAGGAGGACGTTGCACCTCTGTGTTGCACCTCTACAGGCAAGATACCTGCTAAAAAGATGATCATGTAGGATCAAGTCTCATA
The DNA here is from genome assembly GCA_935064755.1 of Tragelaphus eurycerus. NCBI lineage: Eukaryota > Metazoa > Chordata > Mammalia > Artiodactyla > Bovidae > Tragelaphus > Tragelaphus eurycerus. The sequence goes on from CAKXYN010000112.1 coordinate 5,661,733, forward strand.
ATATAATATCCCAAAAGGCTAGGATACAAATGAAAGTCATGCATCAAACTAAGAACTGGGAAGATAGCAACATGAATGAGAAAAGGCAATCAATAGACCAAAGCCAAACGTTGAAGTTCTCTGACAAGGATTTTAAAGCAAACAACATGAAGATGTTTTAATAAGCATTTACTGATTCTCTTGAAAGAAATCGAAAGAGATGGAAAATTGCAGAAAAGAAATAGTTATCTTAAAAATATCAGGTGCAAATTACAGAACTGAAAAAATATAATAACTAAAATAACTTACCTGGATAAATTTAATAGCAGAGTGGAGACTGAATTCAGGCCATGGCAGGAGAGTGCTGAGTCCTAGCCACTCGACCTCCAAGACCAGTAGCCAGTGACAAGGCCTTGACCTATCAGCTTTTTAGAAATAAATTCTCATAAAGAGACAGAAAGCAGTAAAACAAGTCAAGTCAAGTGTTTATTAGGCGGAAAACAGTACATGTGAATAACATATATAGGTGGACTCAGAGTCGTGCCCTCATGGCTGTTTAAATAATTTATGTGAGGCATTTCTTCCAGGATTCCCTTGGCCAATCATCTTGCTTTACCTGACAAGCTCCATTTTCAAATTAAGCCGTTGTTGACTGGTTCCCCAAGGTTTGACATAGGTATTTTTTGGATGGGGGGCATTTGTCAGTCACCCATGCCTACAGATTCAGGAAGTTGAATGAACCTCAAGTAAGATAAAGCCAAAGACATGCCAAGACACATCATAATTAAATGTCTGAAAACCTAAGACAAAGAAATCTTCAAAGCTTCAAAGCAAATGACGTGTTGCTTTTAAGGGAAAACAATTTGAATAACAATGGATTTTTCCTCTGAAGTCATAGAAGCCCAAGTGAAGAATTCAATGTGTGAAAGCCAGAAATGTAAAATAGCAGGGCTGTTCTTGCTTTTGTCAGAGTAGATGCCACGTTCCACCTGCTCACCTACCCAATTCTTACCTCCCACCAGCAAAGAATGTCACCAAGACCTCTTTACAAAACATAAGATTTAGTCAAGCACTTTTACACAAGTATCCAAAAATATAAAATTTCAAACCATCTCCATTTCTTTTTACATGATCTGCTGTTCCAAGTGACTTTCATTCATACTTTAATATACCAACTCTATCTCATGCGTAGTGTCATGCACAGTGAATATGGAATTGACAGAAACAACACATTGGACAATGAGCATAGTGCTTCTCAGACTTTAATTAGCAAAGCAGTTCCTGAGTCTCTGCTAAATCAGTGGGTCAGGATGGTGGTGGAACTGAAAGCTGAGTCTGATTTACTTTTTTTGAACAATCTGCCTTTTATTTAAACGTAGAATTAGAGTTTTATTTTACTTACTTTATTTTGTATTTTTAAACCCAGTAAAGTGAGAAACATATACAAGTTAGGAATAATCCAAAATTAAAGCAGAAAGCCACAACTGGAAAAATAAAATTGGTCTTTCTTTGATATTAACTATATAACATGAATCTATCAACTCCATATAAAAAGTTTTACCAACAACAAAAAAGGCTATATATATTTTTGCTAAAATTTATACCCTTAGTTCATTACTTGAATGTCAACAATTAAATTAAAATCTCTTGAGAAGTTGTTTTCATGATATTTTTAATTCCATAATATTGGTATCTTTGATTTTTTCTTGCATAATTTTCTAATTTTATAATGCAATGTTGCTTGTTTCTATACTTTTAGCTTTACTGAGATATAATTGGCAAATACAGTTATAAGATATTTAAAATATACATTGTTATTTTTCAGTGCATGTATGCATTATGAAAGGATTCATCTCATCTGCTTAGTTGACACATCCATCACTATATATCTTTGGTGAAAACATTTAATTTTGCTCCCTCGGGGAATTTCAATTATACAATACAGTGTTATCAACTATAGTTGCTAAGGACTTATTCATTGTATAACTAAAATTTGTACCCTGTTGCAAAGGCAGTACAAACATCTCATGTACCATTAACCCAATTTCCCCAAATGGTCATATCTTACATGATTACAGTGTAAAAAAAAAAAAAAAAAAAAGTCCAAGAATTTGACATTGATATGAGGTGAGCATACAATCCATGTCATTTTATTGCATATATGCATTTCCATAACCATTATCATATACAAGAGACAGAATTTTTCCTTTACTACCAAGATAATTTTTTTCTACATTTTCCTCACCTGTAGTTTGTTTGCTCTCTCTATAATTTGCTCTCGTTTCAAGAATGTGATATATTAATAAATGATGTTATATGGTGTGTAACCTTTTGATGTTGGCTTTTTTCACTCAGCACAATGTGCTTGATATATATCCAAGTTATTATATCAATAATTCATTCCATTTATTGCTAAGTAGTATTCCATAGTATGGGCTTACTCTAATTTGTTTAGCTATTCACTCATTAGAAATATTTTGATTGTTGCCAAATTGGGGCTATTAAAACATAGTAATATTGTTAATGGCACAAAGTGAAGAGGAACTAAAAAGCCTCTTGATGAAAGTGAAAGTGGAGAGTGAAAAAGTTGGCTTAAAGCTTGACATTCAGAAAACTAAGATCATGGCATCTGGTCCCATCACTTCATGGGAAATAGATGGGGAAACAGTGGAAACAGTGTCAGGCTTTATTTTGGGGGGCTCCAAAATCACTGCAGATGGTGACTGCAGCCATGAAATTAAAAGACACTTACTCCTTGGAAGGAAAGTTATGACCAATCTAGATAGCATATTGAAAAGCAGAGACATTACTTTGCCAACGAAGGTCCGTCTAGTCAAGGCTATGGTTTTTCCAGTGGTCATGTATGGATGTGAGAGTTGGACTGTGAAGAAGGCTGAGCACCAAAGAATTGATGCTTTTGAGCTGTGGTGTTGGAGAAGACTCTTGAGAGTCCCTTGGACTGCAAGGAGATCCAACAAGTCCATTCTGAAGGAGATCAGCCCTGGGATTTCTTTGGAAGGAATGAGCTAAAGCTGAAACTCCAGTCCTTCGGCCACCTCATGCGAAGAGTTGACTCATTGGAGAAGACTCTGATGCTGGGACGGATTGAGGGCAGGAGGAGAAGGGGACGACAGAGGATGAGATGGCTGCATGGCATCACTGACTTGATGGACGTGAGTCTGAGTGAACTCTGGGAGTTGGTAATGGTCAGGGAGGCCTGGTGTGTTGCGATTAATGGGATCGCAAAGAGTCGGACACGACTGAGCGACTGAACTGAACTGAATATTGCTAAGAACACTTATGTGCAGATTTTTGTGCAAATATATCTTCAATCCTCTGAGATAAATCCTAAGCAGTGTATGGTAGTATATATCAATTTTTTAAAGAAATCATCAAAGTGTTTTCCATAGTAGTTATACTATCTTATATTTCTACCAGCAACATATGAAAAATTCAGTTTCTCTGCATAAATTGCAGTGTTTGCTATTGTCACTTTTTTCTTCTTCTTACTTTATCTGTTCTAATAGGTATGTATGTGCATGCATGCTAAGCTGCTTCAGTTCTGTCCAGCTCTTTGCTACCCTGTGGACTATAGCTCACCAGGCTCTTCTGTCCATGGGACTCACCAGGCAAGAATACTGCAGTGGGTTGCCATGCCTTCCTCCAGGGATCTTCCCAACCTAATGATCAAACCCACCTCTCCTGTGTCTCCTGCATTGGCAGACAGTGCCACCTGGGAAGCCCAATAAGTATGTATTGATATCTAATTGTGATCTTAATTTTCATTTCCCTAATAGCTTATGATGAAAGTGAAAGTCGCTCAGCTGTGTCTGACTCTTTGTGACCCCCGTGGACTGAATTCTCCAGGCCAGAATACTGGAGTGGGTAAACTTTCCCCTCCCCAGGGGATCTTCCCAACCCAGGGATCGAAACCAGGTCTGCTGCATTGCAGGCAGATTCTTTACCAGCTGATCCACAAGGGGAGCCCAAGAATGCTGGAGTGGGCAGCCTATTCCTTCTCCAGCGGATCTTTCTGACCCAGGAATCGAACTGGGGTCTCCTGTATTGCAGGCGGATTCTTTACCAGGTGAGCAATCAGGGAAGCTAATAGTTTATGATGTTGAACATCTTATGTGCTTATTTGCCATCTATATATAATCTGTATATCTTTTTAAGTGAAACGACTCTTCAGGTCTTTTGCTCATTTCCTGACTGGTTTCTTTATCTTTCAGTATTGCATTTTAAATATTCTAGATATGATTCTCTTGTCATATACATGATTTGGGAATGCATTCTCCAGTCTTTACTTCATCTTCTCATATTTTTAACAAGATATTTCCCATATTTAAAAAATAAATAAATTTTAAGAATTTCTATTCATCAATTTATGTTTCAGTACCCTACAACTTCGCTGAACTCAGTTCTAGGACTGTTTAGTATATTCTCTGGGATTTACAATATAGACAATGTCTTATACAAATAGAACAGTTTTATTTCTCCCTTTCTGATGTGCATAGCTTTAATTTCTTATTCTTGCTTTATTGAGCTGGCTAGAACTTTGAGTACTATGTTGAACAGCAGTGACAAGAGTGAACATCTTTGTTCTCAACCTTAGAAAAAGAATTCAGTATTCATCATTAAAGATGATATTAGTTGCAATATTTTGTAGGTGATTTTTAATAAGTTGAAGAAGTTCCCCTCTATTCCTATATTTCTGAGGGTTTGTAACAAAAAAAGTGTATTGAATTTTGTCAGTTGCTTTTTTGCCTGATATGACATGATCATGTGATTTTTCTTCTTTAGCTTATTGATATGATAATTTTCAAATATTGAACAAACCTTGCATCACTGGAATAACTCCCTCTTGATTATGGCTTATAATGCTTTTATATATTGCTGAAATATATTTGATAATTTTAAAAGAATTTTTATGTCTATATTCATGAAGGATATAGGCCCATAACATTCTTTTTGAGCTGTGTTTGCTTGACTTTGGTAGCAAGGCAACACTGGTTTTATAATATAAGCTAACAAAGTTTCTAAAAAATATTGTGTAGAATTGGTATTATTTCTTCATCATGTTTCAGTAGAATTCTGCAGTGAAATAATCTGTACCTAGAAATTTGTTTTGGGGATGTTTGAAATTATGAGAAAAAGCAAGAGAATTCCAGAAAAACATCTAATTCTGCTTTATTGATTACACTAAAGCCTTTGACTGTGTAGATCACAACAAACTATGGAAAATTCTTCAAGAGATAGGAATACCAGACCACCTTACCTGCCTCTTGAGAAATCTGTATGCAGGTCAAGAAGCAACAATTAGAACTTGACATGGAACAACAGACTGGTTCCAAATAGGAAAGGAAGTACATCAAGACTGTATATTGTCACCAGCTTATTTAACTTATATGCAGAGTACATCATGCGAAATGCCAGGCTGGATGAAGCACAAGCTGGAATCAAGATTACTGGGAGAAATATCAATAACCTTAGATAGATGATACCACCCTTATGGCAGAAATTGAAGAAGAACTAAAGAGCCTCTTGATGAAAGGGAAAAAGGAGAGTGAAAAAGCTGGCTTAAAACTCAACATTCAAAAAACAAAGATCATGGCATCAGGTCCCACACTTCATGGCAAATAGATGGCAAAAGAGTGACAGTCTTTATTTTCTTGGGCTCCAAAATCACTGTAGATGGTGACTGCAGCCATGAAATTAAAAGACGCTTGCTCCTTGGAAGGAAAGTTATGACCAACCTAGATAGCATATTCAAAAGCAGAGACATCACTTTGCCAACAAAGGTTCGTCTAGTCAAGGCTATGGTCTTTCCTGTGGTCATGTATGGATGTGAGAGTTGGACTGTGAAGATCGCTGAGCGTGGAAGAATTGATGTTTTTGAACTGTGGTGTTGGAGAAGACTCTTGAGAGTCCCTTGGACTGCAAGGAAATCCAACCAGTTCATCCTAAAGGAAACCAGTCCTGAATGTTCATTGGAAGGAATGATGCTAAAGCTGAAGCTCCAATACTTTGGCCACCTGATGGAAAGAACTGACTCCTTGGGAAAGATCCTGATGCTGGGAGGGATTGGGGGCAGGAGCAGAAGGGGACGACAAAGGATGAGATGGCTGGATGGCATCAACAACTCGATGCACATGGGTTTGGGTGAATTCCAGGAGGTAGTGATGGACAGAATCCTGAGATGCTGCAGTCTACAGGGTCACAAAGAGTCAGACACGACTGAGCAACTGAACTGAACTGAAAATTATGCTTATTTTTCTTAATAGCAATGCTGCTGCTGCTAAATTGCTTCAGTCATGTCCGACTCTGTGGACTCCATAGATGGCAGCCCACCAGGCTCCTCTGTCCCTTGGATTCTCAAGGCAAGAATCCTGGAATGGATTGCCATTTCCTTCTCCAATGCATGCATCCATGCTAAGTCACTTCAGTCATGTCTGACTCTATAATAAGGCTTTTCAAATAATGACTTCACTTTGGGTAAGTTGTGGTAGTTTCATATGGTCTGTATCAGATTTTGGTTCTTTTGGTTTTCCCAGTTTTTATATTTTAATTTTATTGATATCTTTTTTTAATCTTTATTATTTTCTACTTCTGCTTCAGTTCAGTTCAGTTGCTCAGTCATGTCCTACTCTTTGCAACCCCATGAATTGCAGCACGCCAGGCCTCCCTGTCCATCACCAACTCCAGGAGTTCACTCAGACTCACGTCCATTGAGTCAGTGATGCCATCCAACCATCTCATCTTCTGTAGTCCCCTTCTCCTCCTGCCCCCAATCCTTCCCAGAATCAGAGTCTTTTCAAATGAGTCACCTCTTTGATGCTCACCAAAGCATCAGGTGGCCAAAGTATTGGAGTTTCAGCTTCAACATCAGTCCTTCCAATGAACACCCAGGACTGGTCTCCTTTAGGATAGACTGGTTGGATCTCCTTGCAGTTCAAGGGACTCTCAGGAGTCTTCTCCAACACCACAGTTCAAAAGCATCAATTATTCAGCACTCAGCCTTCTTCACAGTCCAAATCTCACATCCATACATGACTACTGGAAAAACCATACCTTTGACTAAATGGACCTTTGTTGGCAAAGTAATGTCTCTGCTTTTGAATATGCTATCTAGGTTGGTCATAACTTTCCTTCCAAGGAGTAAGCATCTTTTAATTTCATGGCTGCAGTCACCATCTGCAGTGATTTTGGAGCCCAAAAAGAAAGTCTGACACTGTTTCCACTGTTTCCCCATCTATTTCCCATGAAGTGATGGGACCAGATGCCATGATCTTAGTTTTCTGAATGTCGAGCTTTAAGCCAACTTCACTCTCCTCTTCCCTTTCATCAAGAGGCTCTTTAGTTCTTCTTCACTTTCTGCCATAAGGGTTGTGTCATCTGCATGTCTGAGGTCATTAATATCTCTCCCGGCAATCTTGATTCCAGCTTGTGCTTCTTTCAGCCCAGCGTTTCTCATGATGTACTCTGCATAGGAGTTAAATAGACAGGGTGACAATATACAACCTTGATATATTCCTTTTCCAATTTGGAACCAGTCTGTTGTTCCAGGTCCAGTTCTAACTGTTTTGTCCTGACCTGCATACAGATTTCTCATGAGGCAGGTCAGGTGTTCTGGTATTCACATCTCTTGAAGAATTTTCCACAGTTTATTGTGATCCACACAGTCAAAGGCTTTGGCATAGTCAATAAAGCAGAAATAAATGTTTTTCTGGAACTCTCTTGCTTTTTCAATGATCCAGCGGATGTTGGCAATTTGATCTCTGGTTCTTCTGATTTTTCTAAAACCAGCTTGAACATCTGGAAGTTCATGGTTCATGTATTGCTTAAGCCTGGCTTGGAGAATTTTGAGCATTACTTTAGTAGCGTGTGAGATGAGTGCAATTGTGTGTTAGTTTGAGCATTCTTTGGCATTGCCTTTCTTGGGTTGGAATGAAAACTGACCTTTTCCATGGCCACTGCTGAGTTTTCCAAATTTCAGGGGTTATGGCCGAGTGGATATACCCCTCATCTAAGGTAAGGAGCAGTGGCTGTGCTTTGGTGGAGCAGCCATGAAGACATACCCGACATCCAAGGTAAGAGAAATCCAAGTAAGATGGCAGGTGCTGAGAGGGCATCAGAGGGCAGACAGACTGAAACCACAATCACAGACAACTAGTCAATCTGACCACACAGACCCCAGCCTTGTCTAACTCAATGAAACTAAGCCATGCCATGTAGGGCCACCCAAGACAGATAGGTCATGGTGGTGAAGTCTGACAGAATGTGGTTCATTGGAGAAGGGAATGGCAAAGCACTTCAGTATTCTTGCTTTGAGAATCCCATGAACAATACTTCTGATTACTTTGAGCTTATTTTGGCCTTTTTGTGATTTCTTAAGGTAGAAGGTTACATTATTGATTTGACTTTTCCTCTTCTCAAAGTATTTAGTGACATAAATTTCTCTCTTCTTGCTGAATAGCTGAGTTTCACAAATTCTGATGTGTTCTGTTTTCACTTCTGTTCATTTCATTTAGTTGCTAAGGCATGTACGACTCTTGTGACCCCATGGACTGTAGACCACCAGGCTCCTCTGTCCAGAGGGGATTGCCTGGGATTCTCCAGGCAAGAACACTGGAGTAGGTTGCCATTTCCTTCTCCAACATTTATATTAAGTTCAATGTATTTCTAAAATATCTATGAAAAATACTTATTTATTTATTTTTGACTGCACTGGGTCTTCATTGCTGCATACAGGCTTTTCTGTAGTTGCACCCAGCACATGGGGTTACTCTGCAGTTGTGGTGCATGGGTTTCTCACCGTGGTGGCTTCTCCTGTTGTAGAGCACTGGCTCTAGGGACATGGGCGCAGTAGTCGTGGCCCACAGGCTGAGTTGCCCCACAGCATGTGGAATCTTCCCAGACCAGGAAACCAACCTATGCATTGGCAGGCAGGTTCCGATCCACTGGACCAATCATCTCAACATCTGTTGCTGTTTTGTCAACTAATTTTAGGTAATAGTCTAAAGCTTTTATTGTCATTCTATTGACTTCACAGCATCCTCATCAGAAGTAAATTCTATTTCAAGAAATCACTTTCTTTGCTCATCCATAAGAAGAAAATTAAAATTTTATCTTTATATTATAGCAATTCAGTCACAACTTCAGGGAAGTCTGAAATTTCCTCTTTAGCCAGCAGAATATTGAGGCGTGTGCTAGTTTTTTTCTATGTCTTGAGGTTTTCCTGTTACCTCTCTGTTATTGATTTATAGTTTCGTTCTCTTGTGTTCAGAAAGCACACAGCTATACTTCAGTTCCAGACCACCAAAATAAAACCAGTATTGCAGAAAAGGTAGTCATATGAATGTTTCTGTTTTCCCAATACACACAAAAGTTGTGCTCATGCTATTCTGCAGTCATTTAAGTGCACAGTAGCATTATGTCTAAAAAATGTATATATATACATATATATATACAAATTTAAAATATTGTATTGCTAAAATGTACTATCTGAGCCTTAAGCAAGTCATAATCTTTTTAATGGTGGAGGATTTTACCTTGATGTTGATGGCTACAGACTGATCAGGGTGGTGGCCGCTGAAGGTTTGGGTAGCTGTGACAATTTCTTAAAATAAGATAATAGTGAAGTCTGCTGCATAGATGATTTCTTTGCAGCATGCTATACAGTTTGATTACATTTTATCCACAATAGGACTTCTTTCAAAATTGGAGTCAGTCGTCTCAACATCTGTTGCTGTTTTGTCAACTAATTTTAGTTAATATTCTTTTTTTTTTTTTTTTTTACTTTACAATATTGTATTGGTTTTGCCATACATCAACATGAATCTGCCATGGGTGTACACGTTAATTTTAGTTAATATTCTAAAGCTTTTGTTGTCATTCCGTTGACTTCACAGCATCCTCATCAGAAGGAAATTCAATTTCAAGAAATAACTTTCTTTGCTCATCCATAAGAAGAAAATTAAAATTTTATCTTTAGATTGCAGCAATTCAGTCACATCTTCAGGTGCCACTTCTAATTCTAGTTCTTTTATTTTCCACCGCATCTGCAGTTACTTCCTCCCCTGAGGTCTTGATCCCCTCAAAGTCTTCCATGAGGGTAGGAATCAACTTCTTCCAAACTCCTGTTAATGTTGATATTTTGACTTCTTCCAATGAATCACAAATATTCTTAATGGCATTTAGAATGATGAGTCCTTTCTAGAAGATTTTCAATAGACTTTGCCCAGATCCACTGTCTACAGCAGCTACAGCATTATGAGATGTATTTCTCAAGTAATAAGACTTGAAAATTGAAATTACTTTTTGATTAATGGGCTGCAGAATAGATATTGTGTTATCAGGCATGAGAACAACATTCATCTCATTGTACATCTCCACCAGCATTCTTGGGTGACTAGGTGCACTGTTGATGAGCAGTAATATTTTGAAAGGGATCTTTTTTACCGAACAGTAAATCTCAGCAGTGGCCTTAAAATACGCCGTAAACCATGTTGTAAACAGATGTGTTGTTATCTGGGTTTTGTTGTCCCATTTAGAGCACATAGGACAAGTTAGCAGAGTAGATTCAGCATAATTCTTAAGGGTCCCAGGACTTCGAGAATGATAAATGAACATTGGCTTTGCGTTTAAGTCACCAGATACTTTAGCCCCTAACAAGAGAGTCAGCCTGTCCTTTGGAGCTTGGAAGTCAGGCATTGACTTCTCCTCTCTAACTATGAATTTTAGATGACATCTTCTTCCAATAGATGGCGGTTTCACCTACATTGAAAGTCAGTTGTTTGGTGTTGCCACCTTAATTAATTATCTTAGCTAGATCTTCTGGATAACTTGCTGCAGCTTCTATATCACAGCTTGGTGGTTCACACTTTATATTATGGAGATGGCTTCTTTCCTGCATATGAGAATGGTTTCCCCTTCATTTCAGAATATTTTCACTGGATATACAACTCTGGATTTAAAATATTTTTCTTTTAGTACTGGAAAAATGTTGCACCACTTCCTCCTGGCCTCTAGGGTTTCTGATGTGAAATGAAATCTTCAAACATTTGAATTGTTTTCCCCCTATACATACACATCATTTTTCTCTGATCGCTTTCAAGATTTTTTCCTTGTTTTTCAGTTTCTATTGTTTTACTATGGTATGACTTGGCATAGACTAATTTGGGTTTATCCTGCTTGAGGTTCTCTCCATTTAATGAATCTCAATGTTTACAGTGTTCGATGTTTACAGAATTTTCAGATATTAATTCTTCCACCCACATTATATTCTTCTTGGACTCTAAAGACACAAAGATTGAAATTATTTTTCTTGTAGTCTCAAATGTCCATGAGGCTTTATTTTTATTTTTTCAATCTGTTTTCCCCTATATTGTTCATACTGAGTAATTTCTTCTCTTCTGTCATCAAGTTCATTGATTCCTTTCTGTCTCCTTCTTACTCTGCTGTTGGGATATTCCCGGATTTTGGTATAAGTGGTTTGTTTATTGAAACTTGGATATTTTGGTTATCATGTTATGAAACTCTGGATCTTATTCAAACTTTCTATTTTAATTAGCTTTCTTTGACATCACTTTTGCAGGGGAAGAAGGGCAGCCACCTCATTCCTATCAGATGGGAAAAAAATCCAGATTTATTACTTGGCCTCCACTGATGCCTGAGAAAATGACTACCCCTTACTGCAGGCTATTTGTGGCAATACCAGAGGCCAGCAGGCTTCTACTCGTATGTCCCTAGCTGGGAAGGAGTGGGACATCTTGTTACTGACCCTCCTGTGACCTCCACTGAAACTATGTGGGGATGTGGCCTTCATACCACTGAACATCTGATAAAGTTCTGACTTTTATCTAGGCTGTTTCTGATGCCAGCCCCGTGTGGAGGGGTAGAGTTGCTTCCTCAGCACTGGATGAGTCAAAGTGGAAGTCTAGGCTCTCTATATGGTCTCCCCAACACTGTGGGGGAGAGGTGAGCTGGCTTCCTGCTTGGCCGTCCTGACCACTCTGGTAGGGGAAGAGTGGTTGGAATGCAAGTGAGGAAACCTAGACTCTTCATTCTATATTTGCTGGTGATGGAGGAGTTGGGGCCTCACTTTTTTTTTTTAATTATATAGTGTGTGGCCACAGTAGAGTGTTTATTTTCTAAAAGTTTTTGTTCTGGCAAGGTTCTAATTCTTTGCCTAGAAATAAAGTTTTCTTTCGTGGTTTTTCTGTGACAGTTTGTGTTTCTGGGTTTCCAGCATCTCTAGTTTTTAGTCTGGGATATATGAGGCAAAAATAAAACTCAAGTAACTAACTATCATGTTACATTTGCTGAGTTTTAAGCTGTTCTTAGAAAAAGAAATACAGAAACATTTATCTGTCCCATCATTCAAGAGATGGAAATCATCAACTTATTGAGATTGACTGACCAAAAATACCAAGGTAATTCAATAGGGAAAAGATAATCTTTCCAATAAATGGTGCTGGAACAAATGGACATCAAACTAAAAACTAAACTTTGGCCCTTACAACACTGTATACAAAAATTAACTCAAAATTGACATTAGACTCAAATTTTAAGAGCTCAAATTACAATATTTCCTGAAGAAAAAAAAGACAATATTATGTTGTTGGTGGTGGTGTTGTTCAGCTGCTAAGTCATGTCCAGCTCTTTGAGACCCCATGGATTGCAGCTTGCCAGGCTTCCCTGTCCTTCACTATCTCCTGGAGTTTGATCAGACTCATGTCCATTGATAGTCAATGATGCTATCTAACCATCTCATCCTCTGCCACCATCTTCTCCTATTGCCTTCAATCTTTCCCATGATCGGTATCTTTTCCAATCAGTCCACTCTTTGCATCAGGTCGCCAAAGTATTGGAACTTTAGTTTCAGCATAAGTCTTTCCGAAGAATATTCAGGACTTATTTCCTTTAGGACTGACTGTCCTTGCAGTCCAAGGGACTCTCAAGAGTCTTATCCAACACCACAATTCAAAAGCATCAGTTCTTTGGCATTCATCCTTCTTTATGGCCAATCTCTCACATCCATACATGACTACTGGAAAAACTATAGATTTGACTATATGTACCTTTGTCAGCAAAATGATGTTTTGCTTTTTAATATGCTGTCTAAGTTTGTCATAGCTTTCCTTCCAAGGAGAGAGCATCTTCTAATTTACTGATTGCAGTCACCATCCACAGTTGATTTTGGAGCCAAAAAAATAAAATCTGTCACTGCTTCCACTTTTTCCCTTCCATTTGCCATGAAGTGATGGGACCAGATGTCATGACCTTTTTCTTTTTTTGAATGTTGAGTTTTAAGCCAGCTTTTTCATTCTTCTCCTTTACCCTCATCAAGAGGCTCTTTAGTTCCCTTCACTTTCTGCCACTAGAGTGGAGAATATTTTAGTAACTGTGAATTTGAGATTTAGTAGATACAATACAAAAGTCCAAATTATAAAAGAAAAAAATCAGTAAGTTGCTTTTATTCAGTTTTTTAAAATTTTTGCTCTTAAAAGATAGTCAAAAAATGAAAAGTTCATCCAAGTCTTCACAGAACTTGTATCTAAAAATCTTTTATTTAATATATACAGAACTCATAACTTAATAAGAGAAGACAAACATCCCAATTAAAAGTGAGCAAAATATTTGAGCAAATACTTCACCAAGGAAGATACACAAATGGCCAACATGCACATGGAAAGATGCTCAGCATCATAAATCATAGAGAAAAACAAATAAATATCACACAAGATAGTACTACATACTCACTATAAGTGCAAAAATAGAGGGAACTGATTACAGCAAGTGTAGGCAGGCTGTGAAGCAACCAGAACTCCTCATACAGTGCTGATTAGAATGGAAAATGAAATAACCACTTTTGAAGAGATTCTGGCTATTTCTTAAAAACTTCCCTATGACCCAAAAATTCAACTCCTGGGCATTTACCCAAGAAGAATGAAAGCAAATGCTCACAGAAAGAAAATGCAGAAACATTCATAGAAGCTAATTTATAATAGACCTAAACTTGAAATAACCCAAATACCCATCAAGAGGTGAACAGATAAAATAATGGTGCATCCATATGACAAAAGTTGTCTTCATGGGAAAGGGGAAATTTATTGCTAGAAGAGGCAAGAGGAGGTTTACCAAGAAACATGAAGAAATTTCTGTGGATGGAAATGCTCATAATATAAATTTAGCTTGTTTTATTAGCCTCATCAATTTGTACAATTTAAATTTGTGCAGCTTAATATCAGTTTATTATACCTCAATAATGCCAACTATAACATAGTTGTGTGTTTGGGCTGAGGATTAAAATGTGACAACATGCAAAGAAACTAAATGTTTCATGCCTCTTTTGATTTTCATTCTCCTTTTCCTCTGCTCCTTCTTCTCCTCTCTCTCCATATTGGAGATTCAATAAAGTACAAAAAGAATGCATTTTCCTTTCCTTTTTGTGGGATCTGACAGAATGTTCTGAATACCACAGATACTACATCAAAGCTGAAACAACTATGTCAGTGAGAGCTCATTCACTATATTGGTTTATAATAGGAGTCACAGAGTAAACAAAACATCACTGTTAGGACTTAGTCTTTTATTAAATCATTTTAATTTAAGAACTTATGTTTCCTTTTTCTCACTTTTAGTTCCTTTCTGCTGACTTAACTTCCTTAAATCCTCATCTTCATTTTTCTTTCCATTTCTACATCTATGCTGCTAGGTCCTGTTGGGGCTTGTCTTGAAATCCTTTTAAATTACTCATTCTTCATCTATTTTCCACATGCTTGTCACAGTAGACTTTAAACAAATAACATTTAACCTTACAAAATGGTGCCCATATCTTATTCACTGACATACAGCCTTTTGTACCACACCATTCATTCTCTTTTTTTGTGTTGCCCTCTCTTGGCCGTCCTCTACTTCCTAGTGAAGCATCAGATGGATGTACAGATGCCCTTTGAAACCACAGAAAACAGCAGCATGTGGGAGGAAGGACAGTGACTCATCGGCCCATGAATATCTGTTCTAAAAAACCAAATCAGTTTGCTTTTAAATATGCTGTGTAAGTTTGTCATAGCTTTCCTTAAAAGGAGTAAGTGTCTTTTCATTTCGTGGCTGCAGTCACCTGCAGTGATTTTGGAGCCCAAGAAAATAAAGTCTGACACTGTTTTCACTGTTTCCCCATCTATTTCCCATGAAGTGATGGGACCAGATGCCATGATATTAGTTTTCTGAATGTTGAGCTTGAAGTCAACTTTTTCACTCTCCTCTTTCACTTCCATCAAGAGGCTCTTTAGTTCTTCACTTTCTGCAATAAGGGTGGTGTCACCTGTGTATCTGAGGTTATTGATATTTCTTCCGGCAATCTTGATTCCAGCTTGTGCTTCATCCAGCCCATCATTTCTCATGATGTACTCTGCACAGAAGTTAAATAAGCAGGGTGACAATATACAGCCTTGATGTATTCCTTTCCCTATTTGGAACCAGTCTGTTGTTCCATGTCCAGTTCTAGCTGTTGTGTCCTGACCTGCATACAGATTTCTCAGGAGGCAGGTCAGATGTTCTGGTATTCCCATCTCTTTCAGAATTTTCCACAGTTTGTTGTTATCCACATAGTCAAAGGCTTTTGGCATAGTCAATAAAGCAGAAATATATGTTTTCCTAGAACTCTCTCACTTTTTTGATGATCCAGCAGATCAGATCAGTCGCTCAGTCGTGTCCGACTCTTTGCGACCCCATGAACTGCAGCACGCCAGGCCTCCCTGTCCATCACCAGCTCCCGAAGGTCACTCAGACTCACATCCATCAAGTCAGTGATGCCATCCAGCCATCTCATCCTCTGTCGTCCCCTTCTCCTCCTGCCCTCAATCCCTCCCAGCATCAGAGTCTTCTCCAATGAGTCAACTCTTCGCATGAGGTGGCCAAAATACTGGAGTTTCAGCTTTAGCATCATTCCTTCCAAAGAAATTCCAGGATTGATCTCCTTCAGAATGGACTGGTTGGATCTTCTTGCAGTCCAAGGGACTCTCAAGAGTCTTCTCCAACACCACAGTTCAAAAGCATCAATTCTTCGGCACTCAGCCTTCTTCACAGTCCAGCTTTCACATCCATACATGACCACAGGAAAGACCATAGCCTTGACTAGGCGAAACTTTGTTGGTAAAGTAATGTCTCTGCTTTTGAATATGCTATCTAGGTTGGTCATAACTTTCCTTCCAAGGAGTAAGTGTCTTAATTTCATGGCTGCAGTCACCATCTGCAGTGATTTTGGAGCCCAGAAAAATAAAGTCTGACACTGTTTCCACTGTTTCTCCATCTATTTCCCATGTAGTGATGGGACCAGATGCCATGATCTTCATTTTCTGAATGTTGAGCTTTAAGCCAACCTTTTCACTCTCCACTTTCACTCTCATCAAGAGGATTTTTAGCCCCTCTTCACTTTCTGCCATAAGAGTGGTGTCATCTGCATATCTGAGGTTATTGATATTTCTCCCAGCAATCTTGATTCCAACTTGTGTTTCTTCCAGTCCAGCATTTCTCATGATGTACTCTGCATATAAGTTAAATAAACATGGTGACAATATGCAGCCTTGACGTACTCCTTTTCCTATTTGGAACCAGTCTGTTGTTCCATGACCAGTTCTAACTGTTGCTTCCTGACCTGCATACAGATTTCTCAAAAGGCAGATCAGGTGGTCTGGTATTCCCATCTCTTTCTGAATTTTCCATAGTTTATTGTGATCTACACAGTCAAAGGCTTTGGCATAGTCAATAAAGCAGAAAGAGATGTTTTTCTGGAACTCTCTTGCTTTTTCCATGATCCAGCGGATGTTGGCAATTTGATCTCTGGTTCCTCTGCCTTTTCTAAAACCAGCTTGAACATCAGGAAGTTCACGGTTCACATATTGCTGAAGCCTGGCTTGGAGAATTTTGAGCATTACTTTACTAGCGTGTGAGATGAGTGCAATTGTGCGGTAGTTTGAGCATTCTTTGGCATTGCCTTTGTTTGGGATTGGGATGAAAACTGACCTTTTCCAATCTTGTGGCCACTGCTGAGTTTTCCAAATTTGCTGGCATATTGAGTGCAGCACTTTCACTGCATCATCTTTCAGGATTTGGAATAGCTCCACTGGAATTCCATCACCTCCACTAGCTTTGTTCGTAGTGATGCTTCCTAAGGCCCACTTGACTTCACATTCCAAGATATCTGGCTCTAGGTCAGTGATCACATCATCATGAGTATCTGGGTCATGAAGATCTTTTTTGTATAGTTCTTCTATATATTCTTGCCACCTCTTCTTAATATCTTCTGCTTCTGTTAGGCCCATACCATTTCTGACCTTTATTTTGCCCATCTTTGCATGAAATGTTCCCTTGGTATCTCTAATTTTCTTGAAGAGATCTCTAGTCTTTCCCATTCTATTGTTTTCCTCTATTTCTTTGTACTGATCACTGAGGAAGGCTTTCTTATCTTTCCTTGCTATTCTTTGGAACTCTGCATTCAAATGGGTATATCTTCCCTTTTCTCCTTTGCTTTTCATTTCTCTTCTTTTCTCCTGAGACAACCATTTTGCCTTTTTGCACTTCTTTTTCTTGGGGATGGTCTTGATCCTTGCCTCCTATACACTGTTACAAACCTCCATCCATAGTTATTCAGGCACTCTACCAGATCTATATTTCAGTTTTAAAAAAACAGCTATTCTTCAATTAAAAATAAAAGAAAGAAAAAAAAGTTACTTTCTCTGAAACGATAGTAGGACAATCTGAGTCCAGGTTCATTTCAGACCTTTCTAAAGATTTCAAAATATGGATAAAGGCTATATCATATGAGTATATTTAATGACTTGTAGAAAGTCTTAACTCATTATTTAAAAAGTCATATAAAGAATTTTATGTAAAATTCTGAAGGTGACCTCAGGTCACTTGTGAGAGAATATAATTCAATTGGGATCCCTCCTAGATCTCCTCTATCCTAATTTAATTACAAACTTTCTGGCTTAGAACTGTTTCTTATTGCTTGTGATAATGATCAAATCATTGGGCATTTGCTGAAACTATTTAATGACCATATCTTTCGATGTTACATCCCACACCTATTGCCTTTCTTTATTTAAAAAGCATGAGAATTAACTGGATAACTCTCAGAAAAATGCCACATTAATGACAAACTTAACATCCTTCCAAAAGAAGTGATCTCTTCATTTCTGTATTCCAGTGCCTGGTACGGAGTCTGGAAGAAGCAGGACTCAATCATTATTCAGTAAGGGGAATTAATGAAACAAATTCATGAATCACAACTATTATTCATTATTATAATCCTTCCAGTGGCCTGTCTTCATGATGCTTGTCTGAGCTTCATGATCTTTTGGTTCTTGTTCCATAGCACCAGGTAGAGGCTGATTTAAATGTTTCCAGAGGTCTCTGATGATTCTGAGATTCCATATTTCCTTTAAAGTTCATGAAAGATACTAGCTGCTGTAAGACACAAACAGAAATCAAACAGCAAATGAGAAAAACAGAGAACCAAGAGGAAGGGCCATGAGGAAGAAGGGGAAGGGAAAAAAGACCAAAGACAGGGGAAAAGGGGGCACTGAACTCAAGAGATTGATGGGAAGAGGAAAGGAAAGGTAAAAACAGGATGAGAAGGATGCCTGAAGGATGAGAAGTTGAAATTTGATATGGGGCCTGTTCACTTCAGTTCAGTTGCTCGGTCTTTTCTGACTCTTTGTGACCCCATGGACTGCAGCAAGCCAGGCTTCCCTGTTCATCACCAACTCCCAGAGCTTGCTCAAATGCATGTCCATTGAATCTGTGATGCCATCCAACCATCTCATCTTCTGTCGTCCCCTTCTCCTCCTGCCTTCAGTCTTTCCCAGCATCAGGGTCTTTCCCAAGGAGTCAGTTCTTCGCATCAGGTGGCCAGAGTATTGGAGTTTCAGCTTCAGTATCAGTCCTTCCAATGAAGATTCAAGACTGGTTTCCTTTAGGAGAACTGGTTTGATCTCCTTTCAGTCCAAAGGACTCTCAAGAGTCTTCTCCAACACCACCGTTCAAAAGCATCAATTCTTTGGTGCTCACCTTTCTTTATAGTCCAACTCTGACATCCATGCATGACTACTGGAAAAACCATAGCTTTGACTAGATGGACCTTTGTCAGAAAAGTAACATCTCTACTTTTTAATATGCTGTCTCAGTTGGTCATAGCTTTTTTTTCCAAGGAGCAAGCATCTTTTAATTTCATGGCTACAGTCACCATCTGCAGTCATTTTGGAGTCCAAGTCTGTCACTGTTTCCATTGTTTCCCCATCTATTTGACATGAAGTCTATAGGACCAGATGCCATGATCTTCGATTTTTGAATGTTGAGTTTTAAGCCAGCTTTTTCACTCTCCTCTTTCACTTTCATCAAGAGACTCTTTAGTTCTTCTTCACTTTCTGCCATAAGGGGATATGGGGCCAAGGAAAATAAAAAATCAGATTGGTGGTTTAGGAAGAAACCAGTGGGTGACTGGGTATTGGAAATGTCCCATTGGCTCCTAAGTAGACTAGGGTTCCTCATTAGTTCTATTTCCAAGGCTAGCAGCACAGCAGATAATGTGTTCTCTTTGCCTTAGATGCCACTTACAGCCTGACCCAAATGAAACAAAGAGGAGGAATGAGACTCTTCCCCTTGAGTTACATTTCACCAAATCCTGGCTCATAGCCCAGATCTTAGAAATAGGTCATCTTTGATAAAGCAATACAACCTGCAGCTGCAGAACACATCTGAGGATCTGGCTAAACTAGAGGGATACAAAGCAAAAACAATAGGGATATGCAGTCAGTCATTCAATCAATCTGTATCCTTCAAGTAGTTCAGGGCACTACTTTCTTTGAATAAATTCAGAAAGAAGTGCTCCTGCTCCTACTTCAACTCAGGCATTGGGAGGTGGAAAGTCAACCTAAAGTTTTTTACAGTTACTAATAAAAGTGGAAAAGGAAGTCAAAGTCCTCAATTCTAAGCTATGATTTTTTTTCCCTTTTCCTTTCTTTCTTTCTGCCTTTCTTCCATCCTTCCCTCTCTTCCTTCTTTTCCTCCTTCTTTCCTTGTGGCCTTTCTCTTTTTTTTTTTAATTAATCAATTCTGTCTCATCACAAACTCATGCTCAGTTTTAAAATCATCACCATCAATTTATGCACTTCATGAAAAAACTCAGAGAATTTTGAGATATCACCCTCGACTCCATGTTACCACCAGACAAAGACTCTCTCTCAGTGTTATTGTGGAATATGCAATCTAAATCATCCTTGTGCTCCAGAAGCTGGTGTGAAAAACATGTTGAAAATCCGGTGTGAACCCCAGTCCCACTCCAGTCCTGCCTGTTTATACCCTGCTCTGTGGAAGGAAGATTTATTCTTTGAACTACTTCAAAGAATGCTACTCATGAGACCAAATCCTTGATTGAAATGAGAAGTGGGGAGAAAAGATGGGAAGTGCTATGCTGATGATCAATTACCTGAGCACTGAGAAACTAGTTGATCTACATTTTGTTTGCCACTTTATATAGTTTTTATGCTTCCCATTGGCTATTTTTCTCCAATGTCAATATCAAAGACATCATTTCCTTGCCCTACTTCTATATCAATGCAAATCAATAAATGTCTTCTATCTAGGACTCTGTTATGCTGATTTTGTGGTGAATAACTGAGATAAATATAAGAAGTTCTCTGTTTTTGGAGTATCAGAAGCAAATTCCAAATGCAAATTTCTGGTTGCTGCTGCTGCTGCTAAGTCACTTCAGTCGTGTCCGACTCCGCGTGACCCCATAGACGTCAGCCCATCAGGCTCTCCTGCCCCTGGGATTCTCCAGGCAAGAAAACTGGAGTGGGTTGCCATTTCTTTCTCCAATGCATGAAAGCGAAAAAGTGAAAGTGAAGTCGCTCAGTCGTGTCCGACTCTTAGCGACCCCATGGACTGCAGCCCACCAGGCTCCTCCATCCATGGGATTTTCCAGGCAAGAGTACTGGAGTGGGGTGCCATTGCCTTCTCCGAAATTTCTGGTGGATCAAATTAAATTTAAATAAAGAACCAAGAAACTTTTAACTTTTCACTTCTGGTAAAAGAGTCTAAAAATTTTTGAAAAGACTTAAAAGGAAATGATAGTTTTCAGTGATCATAGCACTACCGCTCATTCTAATATCATGTTTTTTTGTGGTGTCTACCAGAGACGTGGCCCAAATCTTAAAAGTTGAGACTGACTCTGTGGAGAGGCTCACTCAACATCATCTCCCCACTACAGTCTCACTCATCCACCACTACTACAAAAGGGCAACTTTTCTGGCAGAGGAACATGTTTACTTGTTGCAGATAGTGTGGGTGGAGAAAAGCATGCCTATTAACAGAGCAGACATTGCTGGTGCCACCATTTCCCCCTCTTGGTCCTTCCTGCCATGCAGCTGAGATGCATAGAGCCTGGCAACACTCTTGTGACCACGAGAGAAAAACCAAGAGAACGACAGAGACACAAACTGTGACCTGGAAATTCTGAACCATTGCCAGCAGCTGTCTACTTCCAGATTCCTTTTTCATTCAGAAAAAAAAAAAAAAAAAATTCTTAATTTGTTTGAAAAAATGTTAAGGGCAATGCTTTGTAAATGGCTAAGTACAGTCACTCTTAAACTAGACTTCCAAGCATTAAATACCAATATCATGATATTCATGGATTTGTGTTTAAAGTCAGGATTTCTTTTAGTGATTCAGAATTGCAGTATTTTAGATATTACTGACATTTTTTCCTTTATTTCAAAAAAAATCTCATACTGGAAAAATACTTACATTTGTAATTTCTTCCTAAACTCATTTATGAAGTCTCAATTAAAATCCCAGCAAATTTCCTGAAGGTCATTGATAATATAATTCTGAAATCTAAATGGAAATGAAGAGTCAAGAACAGTTAGGACACTCTAAAAACAAACAAAAAAATGAGGGAGAATTTCCTTTTGCACATTTAGTTCAGTTCAGTTCAGTTCAGTCGATCAGTCGTGTCCGACTCTTTGCGACCCCATGACTCACAGCACACCAGGCCTCCCTGTCCATCACCAACTCCCGGAGTTCACTCAGACTCACGTCCATCGAGTCTGTGATGCCATCCAGCCATTTCATCCTCTGTCGTCCCCTTCTCCTCCTGCCCCCAATCCCTCCCAGCATCAGAGTCTTTTCCAATGAGTCAACTCTTAATATACTATAAAGCTGCAGTAGTTAAGACAAAGGATAGACAAACAAATGAAGCAGAATAGACAGTCGAGAAATAAACCAATGCATATTGTAACACTTGATTTTTGAAAACCTGGTATACAAAACAATGAAAAAAGGATAGTATTTTAAATAAATGGTTCTGTCAACTACATATCCTTTAGAAGAAAAAAATTCAAAGTTGACCCTCCCAACACAAAAATCAAGTTTCAGTATATTGTAAACCTAAGTAGAGAAGGCAAAACAATAAATCATCAAGAAAGTAATAAAAGAAGATGTTTTCATGAACTTGGGGGTGGGATAATATTTCCTAAATAGGACACAAAAAGGGCTAATCATACAAGAAAAGATTGATAATTCAAAGTACATTCAGATTCAGTGAAAAAGCAAGCTAAAGACTGAGAGAAGATATTTGTAATTCATGTAGCCCAAAAATAATCATACCCAGAATATCAAAAGCACTCCTAACAAATCAATAAGAAGAAGACAGATGAGTCAAGTGAAAAATAGTAAAGTGATTCACACTGGGATTTCCCAAAAGATGTATTGTTCCAAATGGACAGTAATGTATGAAAAGGTTCACAACTCTATTAGTAAGCAGGGAAGTGCAAATTTATAGAAAAGAGGTTGATCATAAGTGTTGGGGAGGATATGGAGCATAAATTATCATCAAATTGGAAACTCTCTGGCATCATTTCTTTGAGCTGGAAATAAGTATTCACTATGGCTAGTGAATATTTTGGAGAAGGCAACGGCACCCCACTCCAGCACTCTTGCCTGGAAAATCCCATGGACAGAGGAGCCTGGTGGGCTGCAGTCCATGGGGCTGCTACAAGTCAGACACAACTGAGCAACTTCCCTTTCACTTTTCACTTTCATGCATTAGAGGAGAAAATGGCAACCCACTCCAGAATTCTTGCCTGGAGAATCCCAGGGACAGGGGAGCCTGATGGGCTGCCATCTATGGGGTCGCACAGAGTCGGACACGACCGAAGCGACTTAGCAGCAGCAGTGAATATTTTGGAGAGCAAATGGAGGCTCTAACCAGGTAGGATATCAGGACAGCAGGCATAAGTCAGGACTGTCCCAGGCAAATCAGGATGTGTGTGCACATTAGTTGTGGTGTTTTCCCTCACCACATTCTCTAGTAATGCCTCTCATAGAAACATCAAAACACAGGCTCAAAAGGTGCAGTGTAAACAAAAGCACTGAACTGGGTACAACTCAGACATCCATCCACTTAGAATGTATACATAAATCGTGGTGTATTTACACAGTAGAATATTATTATAATAAATCAATGAACTAGAGTTACAGAATGAATCTCACATCATGTTGAGGGGAAAAAATGCAGACACAAAAAAGAGCTTACAGTGTAATTTCAGACAACACAAACTATAATAATGCAAGAAAGTTAGGATAGTGTTAATGCAGTTGGCAGAACCACAGCTCCCCAAGGATGTCCATGCCCTAAAGTTCCAACATCTGTGCGTACATAAATATGGCTAAAGGGACACTGTGGATGTGGTTAAGATTAAGGAGCCCCAGGTGGGGATATTGTCCTGAATTATTCCACAGGCCCAATATAATTGCAAGGGTCCTAAACGGGAAAAAAAGGACACAACTGAGTCAGAATCAAAGAGGTTGCAACAGAAGCAGTCAGAATAATGTCATGTGGAAAATACTCAATTGAACATGGCAATGGCTTTACACATGAAGAAGGAGCTATGACCCAAGGAATGCAAGTGGCCTCTAGAAGTTGGAACAGGAAAGAAATGGATCCTCCCCTAGAGTCTCCAGACAGGAAGGTCGTTCTCCCAACACCGTGATTTTAGGACTTCTGACCTTCATAACTATAAGATAACAAACTTGTGCTATTTCAAGTCACTGTGTTTGTTACGATTTGTTATAATAGCAATAGAAAACGAAGTAGATCATCATTTCTGAAGGAGGGAAGGTATGGGAAGGAGGTTTGGGGTGTTGTGGAAGCATTCTATTTTTGGATTTAGGTGCTCCTGAGAAATTTTTGTTGAATCCTACATTTGTTTTGTGTGTGCTTTTTTCCAAGTGTATTGTTTATGTCTCTCTGTCTCTCTCTCACATACACACACATACACACAAACACTCCACTACTTAATGAAGAAAAGAGGCAAGATACTCAGAGCCACTGCCACAAGAGGCTCACTGCCTGAGGCATATATTCCATGCCTAGGAAGACACAGTTTCCTCAAGGATTTAAATTAGATGAAAGGAGCTCAAACCTGCCTCATAGAAGAGTGTGGATGCCTCACTTCAGCACCTCCAGCAGATGACTACCTCATAAGAAGATCCAGATAATGCTGTTAAAGTGCTTCACTCAACATGCCAGCAAATTTGGAAAACTCTGCAGTGGCCACAGGACTGGAAAAGATCAGTTTTCATTCCAATCCCAAAGAAAGGCAGTGCCAAAGAATGCGCGAACTACCAAATAATTGCACTCATTTCACATGCTAGCAAAGTAATGCTGAAAATTCTCCAAGCCAGGCTTCAGTAGTATGTGATCCAAAAATTTCCAGGTGTTCAAGCTGGATTTAGAAGTCAGAGGTACCAGAGATCAAACTGCCAACATCTGTTGATTCACAGAAAAAGCAAGAGAACTCCAGAAAAACATCTACTTCTGTTTCATTGACTACGCTAAAGCCTTTGATGGTGTGGATCACAGCAAACTGCAGAAAACTCTTAAAGAGATGGGAATACTAGACCATCTCACTTGCCTCCTGAGAAACCTGTATGCAGGTCAAGAAGCAACATTTAAAACTGGACATGGAACAATGGACTGGTTCCAAAATGCGAACGAAGTATGTCAAGGCTATATAATGTCACCCTATTTATTTAACTTATATATGGAGTATATCATGAGAAATGTTGGGTTGGAAGAAGCACAAGCTGGAATCAAGATTGCCAGGAGAAATATCATTTACCTCCGATATGCAGACGACACTATCCTTATGGCAGAAAGCCAAGAGGAACTAAAGAGTCTCTTGATGAAAGTGAAAGAGGAGAGTGAAAAACCTGGCTTAAAACTCAACATTCAAAAAACAAAAATCATGTTTACTCAAATTCATGTCCATTGAGTCAGTGATACCATCCAGTGGACACAGTGGCAGACTTTATTTTCTTGGGCTCCAAAATCACTGCTAAAGGTCACTGCAGCCATGAAATTAAAAGACACTTGCTCTTTGGAAGAAAAGCTATGGCAAGCCTAGACAGCATATTAAAAGCCAGAGACATTACTTTGCCAACAAAGATACATATAGTCAAAGCTATGGTTTTTCCAGTGGTCATGTATGGATGGGACAGTTGAACCATAAAGAAGGGTGAGCACCAAAGAACTGATGCTTTTGAACTGCTGTGTTGGAGAAGACTCTTGAGTGTCCCTTGGATGGCAAGGAGATCAAACCAGTCAATCCTAAAGGAAATCAGTCCTGAATATTCATTGGAAGGACCCATGCTGAAGTTGAAGCTCCAATACTTTGGCCGCCTTATGTGAAGAGTTGACTCATTGGAAAAGACCCTGATGCTGGGAAAGATTAAAGGTAGGAGGAGAAGGGAATGACAGAGGATGAGATGGTTGGATGGCATCACCGACTCTATGGACATGAGTTTGAGCAAGCTCTGAGAGCTGGTAATGGACAGGGAAATCTGGTGTGCTGCAGTCCGTGGGGTCGCAAGGAGTTGGACATGACTGAGTGACTAAACAACAAAGAAGATCCAGAGTCTTGTCTTTCTGTTTTTAATTGGCTCCCCTCTGTAGGAAGTCAGGTTGAAGTGCCCCTCACACATTAACTCCCAATGGCCAGTGCAAGAGTGTGGATATTTTCATTTACTTATTTATTTATTGGCTGTATTGGGTCTTTGTGCTGCATGGGGGCTTTCTCTAGCTGTGACAGTCGGGGGCTACTCTGAGTTGTGGTGCTCAGGCTATTTGTTGCCTGTGCAATGAGGTTTCTTTTGTTGAGGCTCGGGGGCTCTGAAGCACTGGCTCAGTAGTTCTGACTCACAGGCCTAGCTGTGTTGTAGCCACGCGTTCCGGGAAACAGACTCACTCAGAAGGATAATGCAGATAGTGGAGTGCAGTTTATTACACTGGCGGGCCCAAAGCAGAGTCTCCTCTTAGCCAAGGACCCTGACCAGCATTTGTGAAAATCTTTTATATCCTATGTGTACATGTCTGAACCCACCACTCCAAATTCCTTGAGACTTACATAAACCAAGGAAAATACAATCCCAATAACCCCACCATTCACGTGCTATTTGCTCATCTTGCTCAAACAGTCAAACGATTAGCCAATAATCAATAAACCTGAGGTTACACTCCGATTGATATGGAAAAATTTATGGCCTGTCTGGAGGAAGGGGTGATTAGTATATGTTTTCTCTTAGGCGATGAGTAACCTAGATACAATATTCAAGATTCCCCTGTCTGGAGGGGGTCTTAACCTTAGGTTGTTGTTTTCATGGGCACTAAACACAGAGTTCAGAGTCCATTGGAAAGATGGTGGAGCATGATCAGCATGAACAGGCCTAAGATGGAGTCCAGGCCCTATGAATTCCTCCTTCAGCTGCCCCATGGCATGTGGGATCCTCCCAGATCAGGGATCAAACCCAAAGGACTTTTTACCACTGAGCCACCAGAGAAGCTCTTGGGATTTTTCTTTCCACTTTGGGATCTTTTACAGGAAATCAGCACTTAAACCTCAATTTAGCAACAAAATAGTAACTACACCATGTTTGCCACATCGGTTTCTAAAAACCCGGCTCTGTGAAAATTACCTGACTCATGCACATTCCACATAGAAGATACCAAGTGGGAAGGTTCATAAGAGGCCATCCTTATGAACTAGAGGAAGGCATACAAACAGGAACTAGAAAGCATTATGCCACAGCCACTGGCCCATTGATATAAACTCAAAATATAAAAATTATAAACATTCAGATAGGACATGAGGTATTGTGCATTGATAACAATAAAGGGATTCTCTGGCCTAGCATAATTCTCTTGGGAATTTAAGAAGCTTCTTTTACAGAAGACTTAAAAAGGATGGGAGGTCTTTTCATTTGCAGTCAAATGTTTCCTACATATCATCCTGGTGCCCTGCTGGGTGTTGTTAGTATGTGCATGAAATGACCCTGCTGACTCATTGCTTCTGTTGGGAACTAATTGCAGGTGAGGAAGGTTGGGGGGTTCAAACTCTTCATCACATTTACTCCCACAGAACAAGGTTGACATATAATAGTGAAAAAAAATGGATGCCATTTGCAATATAATGAAATGCAGTGGGGAAAAGAAAAACCTGATACTAATCAATTGCATTATTTCAGTTAAGTAAAATACGTATATCTAGTACACAGAAGCTAAGGAAAAAAGCATAACTGAGATGAGTCCCGTCTGAATTAGGAGATGGCAGATGATTAGGTTTTATCATTTTGACACTTCCCGAAATTTTCTTATATTGATTTTACAGTCAAATAAACATAAAAGATGCATTGCTTTATAAAGAGATGTTATTGTAAGATTTATTTCAATAACAAGCTCCGCATTTGCAAAATAACTGCAAACATTTAAATTAAAAAAACAGTATTTAAGGTACGCATATATCACGTGCAATAAGGGGGTATAATGTCCCCTGCCCAGGTCTATAAACAGAGAATCTGACAGGAGTAATACTGTAGCCATCACACACTTTGCTGTTAAGTTCCAGAGTTTCAGTACGTTGTTTGGGATTTGGGGGAAAGACATCTGCTTATCTTGGCTTGGCCTGTTCTCTCTATTTTTGGCGCTTAGGAGAGAATTGCAGACTGTATCATTTGCGACCTACACAGAGAAAAATGTGCTTTTATTGCCAGCAATGGAGCTGGCAAATTTTCTGTAAGCACTCTAGTCCAAAAGGGAAAAAGTCCTGTATAATACACACTATATGCTCTGAATACCCGTAAAATTCAAAAGGGACAAAAGAACTCAAGTCAGCAGACGTGCTTTGTAATGCACAGCCAGCTCTGTAAATATGTTGACACTTTTCTGCAGGGAAATGAAGACAGCCCTGTGGAGAGGCGTTTCCTGCTCACCCTCTCTATTCAATGGCCTGATGTTATTTTTTATTGACTGTGTGGAGGCTAATGGCATGATTGCCTTGAGGAAATCAGGAGCAGAATGTGGAGGATGGGGAACTAATTGGCCAATATGCGAGCAAAGTGCATATGGCCAGCTCCTTCCTAAACAGCCAGAAGAGAGACCACAAATCAAAAAGAAAACAGTTCAGGAATTTCTAGGTCCCTTTAAAAATAAAGGGAAAGCAGTGGTAGCTTAATGAGCACCAGCCAACTATTTTAGATCTGAGGGGTTTCGTTCTTAGAGGTAGATTCAGTGAAATGAATGTGAAAATTTAGACTTTGTCAGGGTGGGCTGGCTGGGTGCTGTGTTCCTCAGTTCCTCACAAGCTCCCAGCTGAAGCTGTATTATGAAGATGTTAAGTAGGAACTCGAAAAACAGTCATAATACTAAATAAGAATTTTTTTAAAGTATGAAGCCTTTCTTATGGGGAAATAAATGAAGATATTTTGAAAATGTGCTTAAACACAAAAAATGAAGAGGATTAAATATTGCTGGATCACATGGTAGTTCTATTTTGAATCCTGTGAGGAACCCCCATACTGTTCTAAATAGGGTCTTTTTTTTTTTTTTTAATATTTACTTGGCTGCATCAGGTCTTAGTTGCAGCATGTGGAATCTTTTGCTACATTATAAGGAGCTTTTATTGCAGCACACTGGTGCTCTGGTTGTGGCTTGTGAGTCTGGTAATTAAGGCCAGGATGTTGAAGAGATTGCTACACACCATGTTCACTGCAGCACTGTTCACAACAGGCCCAGTGTGGAAACAATCTAAACGTCCATCAGCAGATGGATAGATAAAGAAAATGTGGTATGTAGATACATGGAGTATTAGCCAGCCTTAAAAAATAAGGAAATTCTGCAATATGTAACCACAAGGATGAAACTTGAGGACACTATGCTCAGTGAAATAAGCCAGTGACAGAAGGACAAATGTTGCATGTTCTACTTACATGAGGGATCTAAAGTAGTCAAATTCATAGAATCAAAGAGTGGAATGGTGGCTGCCAGGCCCTTGGGTGCTGGTGGGGGGAATGGGGAATCTCTAAGCAAGAGGCATAAAGTTTCAGGAAAGCAGGATGAATGAGTTCTGGAGACGGGCTGCACAGCTTCATGCCTGAGACAGCGACTATATTGTACAGTGGAAAGTGCATTAAAAGGCAAATCCTGTGTTAACTGTTTTTACCACGATAAAATACAATTTAAAGGAAGGGAGGGAGGGAGGGAGGAAAGGAGGGAGAAAACAAAGGCATGCAAGAGAGAAATTTAAGGTTTATGACGAAGAAGTTTGTGGTTTGTCTCTGAGGAAAGAGCAAATTGCTGAGTCCTCCAGTCAGGCAGGAGCACAGGGAAGGCCAGTGGGGCTCGTATGGAAATGCTGAAAGGGAGCTGACATGTAGCGCCTCCTCCGGGGAATTAATTACCACGTATCCCCAGTGCTGTGCCTTCAGTCACTGTGGCGGATCACTCAGAACCTACAGAGCTTTGTCAAGGCTGTCTCTTTAAATCCGCCTCAGAGTTCTCCCCAGGAGTCTAACTTCTTTCCACTGAAGGTTGAGTTTCTTTTCTTTTCACACCAGGCTGCAGGACCTATCTTCTGCAAGGCAAGAAAAGAGGGTCAGGCAGAGAAGTGCTTATTTCAGCCTCTGTTTTGGCTCTTTTCAAAGGAAAGAAAAAAAATAGATAAGATGAAATGGACCCAGCATGGAATAGATTTCAAATGGCATCCTAAAATAGGAACAGATTGTACCTTATCTGGGTTATAGAGTTCATGTGTTTAAAAAAAATTTTTAATTCTATAACTACTTGAAAATGTGAGCAGAAAAGAATCCATTTCTCTCACAGGCCTCTCTCACCAAAGGCTCTATAGTTCTTTGCTTTTCATCCACATTTGGCATACATTTCTAAAACTTCATAATTCATTTGGCATATACTTCTAAAAGCCCCCCAGAAATCAGAAATGAACAAAGAATAGACAGTCAATTTATGTTGTCTGTGGCTCATCTCCTCTGAAAAAATGGAAAACATTTCATGCTGTCTTGGGTCAGACTGGCTTAATTATCCATCAATCTAAACTGACGGTTGGAGAAGGCAATGGCACCCCACTCCAGTACTTTTGCCTAGAAAATCCCATGGACAGAGGAGCCTGCTAGGCTGCAGTCCATGGGGTCGCTAGAGTCGGACACGACTGAGCGACTTCACTTTCACTTTTCCCTTTCATGCATTGGAGAAGGAAATGGCAACCCACTCCAGTGTTCTTGCCTGGAAAATCCCAGGGATAGGGGAGCCTGGTGGGCTGCCGTCTATGGGATCACAGAGTCAGACACGACTGAAGTGACTTAGCAGCAGCAAACTGATTGTGGACCCAGCAATAATAGACTGGACCCTGAAGGGTCTGCAGAGATGCCCAGAGGCAATGTGCTGGTTGGAAAAAAGGACAAGAGCTGGAAGAAAGCATGGTTGTATTGAGAGGAGATGTGAGTCAAACTCATGTGAAGGACCAATGCATCTGCACATTGCTGCATCACCTGGGCCTTTCTTTTCTGCCCCTCCGTGAGGTTCCAGGACCACCATATTACACTGAACTGGGATTCACCCAGGTACCGTATGAGACAGCCTCCCCCATCCCACACCTGTCCTTGCTGTTGCTCACCTGGCATGACTGTTACATGTTTACTCACCAACATCTTCTTGGCTTCCTTGCCCATCTCCTTCCCCATTTTCCATTTTATTAATAACTTTTCTTTGTTCCCATATTATTCCAGCTGGTTTGGAAGCTATTTATCCCATTTCTATTCTTTGAGAGTTTATTTTTTTACTGTTTAACATGATTATTTAACACAGTAGATATCTCAGTTCTGGTCCAACAGAATATAAGACTCTCAGACTTTGTTCCCTATAAAGTCTGGTCATCTTCTATAGTTATTGCTTCCTAATATTTTAGATTTACCACCTTTTAAAAATCTATCCAGATCAGTCTTTAATGTTATTAATACATATTTGGATTTTCCAATATGTTCATGGAGTTCTTTCTTCATCATAGCTTTCAGTGTTCCACTCTCTCCTTTTCAGATGAATTTCTTTTTTTGCTGAAGTTCAAGCTCTAGTTTATATATATATATATATATTTTTTTTTTTTTCAAATGGAGACTTGTCTAGCATTCACACTTGAAGAATCTTTGTGCCTGAAAATACTTTTTGTGCCCAGCAGTTAGTTTTGCCCTGGCAATTGTAAGGTCTGATTCCATTTTTCTTCTTGAATTTCTAGTTGCTGATCTTCTAAGAGCCATACCTTGAAAGCCCTTTGAAAACTCACCTGCCTCCTTTCACCAACCTGTCATGTATCTCAGTGGTTTTTCTGATTTTCTCTGTTTTGTTTAAACTCCACTACAATATATCTAGGTAGGGCTTTGTTTTCATTCATTCTGTTCAGGACTAAGTGCATTCTTTTTTTAATACTCTCTTTCCATGATCTCAATTCTCTCCTTCCCAGGTCTCTTTTAGATCTTAAATCTGAGTCTTAGGATGCAAACTCTCCCACTTGTGTTGTCTACTGACTCTCCTTCATATATAATTCATTTCCTACTACAGCTTGTCACTGTTTTATTGTGTGTGCATACTCAGTGGAGACAGTGTTCTATGGCAGTGCACCCTGAGCACGGAGGATTCCTTCAGGATTGTTTTGTGTTCATTCTGCTGCAGTCTAACAGGTTACAGCCCTGCCTTCAAAAACCCCACCACCTTCACCTCCACCCCACCAAGCCCATCACCCCCATCACACCACTGCCTCTACCTTCATCATCACCTCTACCCCCATTCCCACCAGTATCACCACCATCTCGACCACCTCTCCTTCCTCTACAACCACCAACACTTCAAATACCAGCACTTTCATCAACATCTCCACCACCAGCACTAGTGTGTCCACTGTCACCCCCACCCAAACGTTTCATTCTTTGTGAGTGCAAAGAAAACCGAGATTCAGTAAGTTGTATGACACAAGAAATCTTTATCACTCCTGGTTAAGAAGGAGTGTACCAGCCAATGTGGTGCTAGGTCAGAAATTGATGCAACTCTGACAAGAGATGGGTAGAGCCCAGCCCTG
Source organism: Tragelaphus eurycerus (assembly GCA_935064755.1). Taxonomy (NCBI): domain Eukaryota; kingdom Metazoa; phylum Chordata; class Mammalia; order Artiodactyla; family Bovidae; genus Tragelaphus; species Tragelaphus eurycerus. Next base: position 5,694,195 of record CAKXYN010000112.1, read on the forward strand.
AGCAATGAGGATGACAAATACAGTGGTTAAATTAAGGGTGAAGGGAATACTCACCAGGGGCTTTCCAGAGGTAAGTTTCAGCAGTAAAGACCAGTAATATTTGATATAATGTTGACTGAGTGAAAGAAAAAATGGATATAGATACATATGTTTCTGTGATATGATGTCAAGCTGGAATTGCTTTCATCTTAGTTTCAGCTGAAGAAAATAGAATAAAATAGCAAATACCCTTATAACCTAGACTGATGTGCTAAAGCACCAATACTGAACTTACTAAGTGATTTTAAAACCAGTTCTGCTAGCAGGAATCCTTCACCTTTCTACTGGCTATGAATGTCTACAACTAAAAGGAGAGAAAAAGAGAGTATTCCTGTGAGGATGTTAGGGTGCTCCTCTCTATCTCATGGTAGCAGAAAGTTTTATCTCCCCCATCTCTTGCCAAGTGAGAGGTGCTTGGCGCCAAGTATATCATAGATAGCATATGAAGATATGCTATCTTCATACGCTATGAAGCTTATGAAGCATATGCTTCATATCTTCTGGAGTCTGGGAGAAACGGACTTACACAGGAAAGAGGCTGTATGTTCAAAAACCTGAGATGAGTGTGAGAGAGAAAGAGGTTTCTTATTTGCTTATTTGGCCAAGTTGCATGGCTTGCTTGCAGGATCTTAGTTCCTTGACCAAGGATTGAACTTGGGGCAATAGCAGTGAGTGACCTGAGTCCTAACCACTGGACCACCAGGCAATTCCCTAACAGAGGTTTCAATAGGAGCAGCTTACTCCTCCAATGTACCCCTTTCCCAGGGACTAAGCATGGTTCCACAGAGGCAACTGACATGAAGCCACTTGAAGGACATTTTGCCCAAGAAGGACACCTGGAGGGGTAAAATGACCTAGAAGAGGATCGTAGTGGAGGCGGTTGAGAAGCTCGGAGAACAAAGCTCTGAAAGTGCCTGCCTTGTGGATGTGTGTCCTACATTACAATGTGCTCTGAGAGTTCTCCAAGTTAATACAGAATCACCCATGTCAGCAAAGCACATGTAAAACAAACACCAGAATGACACCTGCAGCCAGGCAAGAGGCGTGTTTTCTATCACCCTGGGGCACCACCCTGGAGGGGTCAGAAATTAGATCTTACCAAAAATATGAGGCCCCTGCCCACTCTGCAGACTCAAGCAGGTATGAGCTCTAGCTTGGATGGAGTTCATAGAGTTGACTTCTACACAAGATTAGACATTTTAATTATTGAAACTGTTCTAGATATGGTCAGAGGACATATCATAACAGAAACACATTCATCTGTTCTCAACAAGAGAAACGTGTGGGCAGTGAAATGTTCAGACCTAATTCTGAGCATAGTGAACATAAGAGTCTATTAACATAGACAAAGTCAAAATAGAATGTCTCTTCTCTCAGAAACACACTTGATAAGAGCATAAACCAGATGGTTGGTTTTTTTTTTTTTCCTTTTTTGAAAAGAATTGTACAAAAGAGAACTCCTTTTTCAATCAGTACTGGAAACAGGGTACATCTGTATGTAGAGCTGCATGTTTTATGCATCCTGACTATCAATAACAAATAAAAATGTAAATCAATCAGAAGAAAGCCTGAATCATCATTTTAATCTCTCTATACAAAATTGATCAAAGAACATGTAGTCAAAAATGCAGGAAACAAATATGATAGAGGTATGACAGGGAGTTAATAAAAATATGATATTTTACTGGACTTTGTGATACTTTTTCCAGCTTCTTTAAATGTATAATTTGTTTACATTTATTTTCTCTTTATAAACAAATATTCTCTTTTATGCCTAATTTTGTATTTATAATTTGCTATTCTGTTAGAAGAATTGATGCTTTTGAACTGTGGTGTTGGAGAAGATTCTTGAGAATCCCTTGGACTGCAAGGAGATACAACCAGTCCATCCTGAAGGAGATCAACCCTGAGATTTCTTTGAAAGTTATGATGCTGAAGCTGAAACTCCAATACTTTGGCCACCTCATGCGAAGAGTTGACTCATTGGAAAAGACTCTGATGCTGGCAGGGATTGGGGGCAGGAGGAGAAGGGGACTACAGAGGATGAGATGGCTGGATGGCATCACTGACTGGGTGGACGTGAGTCTGAGTGAACTCCAGGAGTTGGTGATGGACAGGGAGGCCTGGCGTGCTGTGATTCATGGGGTCACAAAGAGTCAGACATGACTGAGTGACTGAACTGAACTGAACTGATTCTGTTAGTGAGGATTACAAAAATAATATGAGTTTCAGGATTTCCAAAACTTGGATCCATCCTGAATAAAAGCACTGTAGTACATGAGGTATTATATGATACATTTTCAAATAAAGAAAAGAAGTTACTATTCAATAGAAGAATATGCTGAGTAAAGCTTCAACAAAAACATCTCCAACCTTCTGGACTGATAAGTAGACCCTGGCCCATAGCCCTTGGCAGAGAAAACCTGCATCCAGGCAGTTGCATCTTGCATACTTCAGGTCCATCCAGGCACCTGTATATGAGTTAAGTTGTTATAATAATTCTTCACACCAGCCATGCACACACCAAGCTACAATGCAATTTTGTCTAATGTTTTAATTAGAAATGAATGCCTAGCTTATTTTCCTGTAAAATCAGCACTTAAAAAAAAATAAAGACATAGTTTATTTAAAACAGATAATAATTTTATGTACAAAAGATGGAGATACAGAGGGCATATTAATTTCCCTTGACTGTTTTCTTTTCTAAACAAAACATTCTTTTCTTATATTGCTCCCAGTTCTTGGTCCAGTTGGAATGTCTACCACATTGCTCTGAATCATTGGCTCAGAATCATTGAGAAGCAATCTTCTTTAGCAATGCTTGGATTGAGATAGTACAATCTGTATTCATACAACTTAAATAATGACTGAATTGGACCAAATTATCTTTAGGGGGATATATCAAGAATCAGTGGTCTATCATTCCTTCTTAACATTGTTTCTGGCTATTTTCATTGTTGTTCAAATAGGTATGTATTTAAATTACATATTTACGTTGAAGTTTGTTGAAGAAATATAACTAGCACAGCAAACCAGTGAATTTAAAGATATTGATTTAAATGAAAGTATTAAGTAATGATGGGTTGATTCATTCTGAAGAAGTACGTAGAGGGGGCAAGCAACTATGCTGATAGTACAGGAATAGCTGAATCATGGAAAGCAGAAACAGCTGGAGTTTGCCTGGGTCTATCATGGTGATACCTTTTCTAACTTAGACATACATTAGTAAAATTTACTTTTGGGGGTTACTGTGCTATGAATTTGTAAACATATATGGATTCTTGTAATCACTACCACAGACAGAATACAGATTCCAAAGAATCTTCTCATGATATCCCTTTGTATTTATACCCTCACCCTACCTCTAACCCCAGGAAACTACTGATCTATTTTCTATTTCCTTATTTCTTTTTCCTTTTCTACAACACTGTATAAATAGAATAATATAGTTTGCAATATTATGAAAATGATTTTTTTCACTTAGAAAATAAATTTTAAAATTCATTAATATTATTCTAAGTATTAGCAGTTCATTTCTTTTTATTGGTGAGCAGTTTTCCATTGTGTGGATGTACCACAGTTTGTTCAGTCAGTGGATGTTGAAAGACAATTGAATTACTTCCAGTTTGGGGTGATTGTCCTTTGTTTTGCAAGCAAAGTTATTCTTTTCCCTTTTACTTCTTTTCCTCTTCATTGCTTAAGTGCCAAAACACCCTTCTTTCTTCCATTTTTCTTTTAATCTCCCCAGTAATTATATATTTGAAAGACTGTCCTTTTAATCATGTCTTGTCCATTAAACTGAATCTTTTTAAGTCATTTGCCTAGCCTCAACCTAGATAGCATATTCAAAAGAAGAGACATTACTTTGCCAACAAAGATTCGTCTAGTCAAGGCTATGGTCTTTCCTGTGGTCATGTATCGATGTGAGAGCTGGACTGTGAAGAAGGCTGAGCGCTGAAGAATTGATGCTTTTGAACTGTGGTGTTGGAGAAGACTCTTGAGAGTCCCTTGGACTGCAAGGACATCCAACCAGTCCATTCTGAAGGAGATCAACCCTGGGACTTCTTTGGCAGGAATGATGCTAAAGCTGAAACTCCAGTCCTTTGGCCACCCGATGCGAAGAGTTGACTCATTGGAAAAGACTCTGATGCTGGGAGGGATTGGGGGCAGGAGGAGAAGGGGATGACAGAGGATGAGATGGCTGGATGGCATCACTGACTCGATGGATGTGAATCTGAGTGACCTCCAGGAGTTGGTGATGGACAGGGAGGCCTGGCGTGCTGTGGTTCGTGGGGTCACAAAGAGTCGGACACGACTGAGCGACTGATCTGATCTGATCTGATCTGAACCCATTAAATGGTAATTATTTTGTGATTCCTTTTTTACATCTGCTTTGATCTGTTTCCTACAGCTTCTTTTTAAAGTATTTTCATAGTTAAGGTGGATTTAGTCCCTCCGTCAGTGGGCTCCAGTTGAGGAGCTCACTTCTGGTGGACTCCCTCAGACCCCTGTCTGCTTCCCTCCATTGTCTCTCTAGCAGTTTATCTTATCTATCTTAATATATCTTATGTATTCTGCTTGTTTCATTTGTTTTCAGTGAAAGAGCTGATTCCTAAAACGTAGAGGCTAAGACTGCTTCTGGTTCTCCTCTAGCAGCTCACGTAGTTTTACGCAAAAAGTTAGTAGAGGACTTCAAAAAAGTATCTTTTCAACTTATAAAAACTCTTGATTCTGAGAACAGATAATCCTTTTATATCTCTACCACTCTCTGCTGTAAGAAAACTATAAACAGTTGAAAATATTGTCCCTTTAGAGTTAAGAGAAGCAGAAAATATTGTGCTAGTTTGGGGAGAAAAGTAAGGGGAGGTTAGATTGGATACTGAGTGTTTTGTTTTGATAAAAGCCTAGGAAAATTATTTTTACCTTTCTTCTGTCTGGACCTTAAGTTGGAAGAATCACAAAGAAATTGTTAATTTGGAGAGCAATTTTAAAAAATGAATCTTCACTAGATTTTATAAGAACTGAGATTTTGGTAACTCATTGGTATTTTTCTGTTCAGGGCCCTAAATCTCTGCTTGTACAGAGATGAAAAATCTGAATCTGGAAGGGAAACAATTTTTATAAGTCAAAATTTTAGAAACATCTTTCAGTCTTTCCTAGGTGATCCTCTGGACACCACTAAGGTCAGAAGTGCAAAAGAATGAATGGTAAATCTCTGCTCCAAACTCATTTCCCACCAGGCCCCCTGATTTGAATTCTCATTAGCTAGTCTCATCTCTTTATACATTCAATTTTTAAAAATACTTAAGTCTACACTTCTAAAGTAAGATCAAAGTCAAAAATAAACCAGGAACCCACTTAGGATCAGAGACTTTTTAAAGCTGTTATTCACCCAAGTATCAGGAATTTAATCTTCTGAAATCTGAAAAGCTGTTAGAATCACAGATAAATTTATCAGCTTTATCCTGGGAAATTAAGCTGGTACCTTGAACTGGCTCAGTTCAGTTCAGTCACTCAGTCGTGTCCGACTCTGTGACCCCATGAATCACAGCACGCCAGGCCTCCCTGTCCATCACCAAATCCCAGAGTTTACTCAAACTCATGTCCGTTGAGTCAGTGATGCCATCGAGCCATCTCATCCTCTGTCCTCCCCTTCTCCTCCTGCTCCCAGTCCCTCCCAGCATCAGGGTTCTTTCCAATGAGACAATATTCATATGTGGTAGCCAAAGTATTGGAATTTCAGCTTCAGCATCAGTCCTTCTAATGAACACCCAAGACTGATCTCCTTCAGGATGGACTGGTTGGATCTCCTTGCAGTCCAAGGGACTCTCAAGAGTCGTCTCCAACACCACAGTTCAAAAGCATCAATTCTTCGGTGCTCAGCCTTCTTCACAGTCCAACTCTTGCATCCATACATGACCACTGGCAAAACCATAGCCTTGACTAGATGGACCAGTGCTGGCAAAGTAATATCTCTGATTTTCAATGTTATCTAGGTTGGTCATAACTTTCCTTCCAAGGAGGAAGGGTCTTTTAATTTCATGACTGCAATCACCATCTGCAGTGATTTTGGAGCCCAGAAAAATAAAGTCTGATACTGTTTTCACTGTTTCCCCATCTATTTCCCGTGAAGTGATGGAACCAGATGCCATGATCTTCGTTTTCTGAATGTTGAGCTTTAAGCCAACTTTTTCACTCTCCACTTTTACTTTCATCAAGAGGCTTTTTAGTTCCTCTTCACTTTCTGCCATAAGAGTGGTGTCATCTGCATATCTGAGGTTATTGATATTTCTCCCAGCAATCTTGATTCCAGCTTGTGCTTCTTCCAGCCCAGCATTTCTCATGATGTACTCTGCATATAAGTTAAAGAAGCAGGGTGACAAAATACAGCCTTGACATACTCCTTTTCCTATTTGGAACCAGTCTGTTGTTCCATGACCAGTTCTAACTGTTGCTTCCTGACCTGAATACAGGTTTCTCAAGAGGCAGGTCAAGTGGTCCGGTATTTCCATCTCTTTCAGAATTTTCCACAGTTTATTGTGATCCACACAGTCAAAGGCTTTGGCATAGTCAATAAAGCAGAAATAGATGTTTTTCTGGAACTCTCTGGCTTTTCCCATGATCCAGAAAATGTTGGCAATTTGGTCTCTGGTTCCTCTGCCTTTTCTAAAACCAGCTTGAACATCTGGAGGTTCGCGGTTTGCATATTACTGAAGCGTGGCTTGGAGAATTTTAAGTATCACTTTACTAGCGTATGCTGCTGCTGTTGCTGCTAAGTCACTTCAGTCGTGTCCGACTCTGTGCGACCCCATAGAAAGAAACCCACCAGGCTCCCTCGTCCCTGGGATTCTCCAGGCAAGAACACTGGAGTGGGTTGCCATTTCCTTCTCCAATGCATGAAAATGAAAAGTGAAAGTGAAGTCGCTCAGTCGTATCCGACTCTAGCGACCCCATGGACTGCAGCCTACCAGGCTCCTCTGTCCATGGGATTTTCCAGGCAAAAGTACTGGAGTGGGGTGCCATTGCCTTCTCCTACTAGCATATGAGATGAGTGCAATTGTGCAGTAGTTTGAGCATTCTTTGGCATTGCTTTTCTTTGGGATTGGAATGAAAACTGACCTTTTCCAGTCCTGTGGCCACTGTTGAGTTTTCCAAATTTGCTGGCATATTGAGTACAACACTTTCACAGCATCATCTTTCAGGATTTGAAATAGCTCACCTGGAATTCCATCACCTCCACTAGCTTTGTTTGTAGAGATGCTTTTGAAGACCCACTTGACTTCACATTCCAGGATATCTGGCTCTAGGTGAGTGATCACACCATTGTGATTACCTTTGTCGTGAAGCTCTTTTTTTTGTGCAGTTCTTCTGTGTATTCTTTCCACCTCTTCTTAATATCGTCTGCTTCTGTTAGGTCCATACCATTTCTGTCCTTTATCGAGCCCATCTTTACATGAAATGTCCCCTTGTTATCTCTAATTTTCTTTAAGAGATCTCTAGTCTTTCCCATTCTGTTGTTTTCCTCTATTTCTTTGCATTGATCGCCGAGGAAGGCTTTCTTTTCTCTCCTTGCTGTTCTTTGGAACTCTGCATTCAAACACTTTTAACTATCCTTTTCTCCTTTGCTTTTCACTTGTCTTCTTTTCAAAGCTATTTGTAAGGCTTCCTTGGACAGCCATTTTGCTTTTTTTGCACTTCTTTTCCATGGGGATGGTCTTGGTCCCTGTCTCCTGTACAATGTCACAAACCTCATTTCATAGTTCATCAGGCACTCTGTCTATCAGATCTAGTCCCTTAAATTTATTTCTCACTTCCACTGTATAATCATAAGAGATTTGATTTAGGTCATACCTGAATGGTCTAGTGGTTTTCCCCACTTTCTTCAGTTTAAGTCTGAATTTGGCAATAAGGAGTTCATGGTCTGAGCCACAGTCAGCTGCTGGTCTTGTTTTTGATGACTGTATAGAACTTATCCATCTTTGGCTGCAAAGAATATAATCAGTCTGATTTTGGTGTTGATCATCTGGTGATGTCCATGTGTAGAGTCTTCTCTTGTGTTGTTGGAAGAAGGTATTTGCTGTGACCAGTGCATTCTCTTGGCAGAACTCTATTAGCCTTTGCCCTGCTTCATTCTGTATTCCAAGGCCAAATTTGCCTGTTATTCCAGGTGTTTCTTGACTTTCTACTTTTGCATTCCAGTCCCCTATAATTAAAAGGACATCTTTTTTGGGTGTTCGTTCTAAAAGGTCTTGTAGGTCTTCATAGAACCGTTCAACTTCAGCTTCCTCAGCATTACTGTTTGGGGCATAGGCTTGATTACCGTGATATTGAATGGTTTGCCTTGGAAATGAACAGAGATCATTCTGTTGTTTTTGAGATTGCATCCAAGTACTGCATTTCGGACTCTTTTGTTGACCATGATGGCTACTCCATTTCTTCTAAGGGATTTCTGCCCACAGTAGTAGATATAATGGTCATCTGAGTTAAATTCACCCATTCCAGTCTATTTTAGTTTGCTGATTTCTAGAATGTGAACGTTCACTCTTGCCATCTCCTGTTTGACCACTTCCAATTTGCCTTGATTCATGGACCTGACATTCCAGGTTCCTATGCAATATTGCTCTTTACAGCATTGGACCTTGCATCTAATACTAGTAGCATCCACAACTGGGTATTGTTTTCGCTTTGACTCCATCCCTTCATTCTTTCTGGAGTTAATTTTCCATTGATCTCCAGTAGCATATTGGGCACCTACTGACCCAGGGAGTTCCCCTTTCAGTATCCTATCATTTTGCCTTTTCATACTGTTCATGGGGTTCTCAAGGCAAGAATACTAAAGTGGTTTGCCATTCCCTTCTCCAGTGGACCACATTCTGTCAGATCTCTCCACCATGACCCGTCTGTCTTGGGCGGCCCCACACGGCATGGCTTAGTCATTGAGTTAGACAAGGCTGTGGTCAGTGTGATCAGATTGGCTAGTTTTCTGTGATTATGGTTTCAGTGTGTCTGCCTTCCGATGCCCTCTCGCAACACCTACCATCTTACTTGGGTTTCTCTTACCTTGGACATGGGGTATCTCTTCACGGCTGCTCCAGCAAAGTACGCTGCTCCTCCTTACCTTGGACGAGGGGTATCTTCTCATGGCCACCCCTCCTGACCTTGAACATGGAGTAGCTCTTCTCGGCCCTCCTGCACCTGCACAGCTGCCTCTCCTTGGACTTGGGGTTGCTCCTCTCGGCTGCCTCCCCTGACCTCGGGTGTGTGGTAGCTTCTCTCGGCCACTGCCCTGACCTCTGGCATGGGGTAGTTCCTCTGCCGAGGCAGCCTGGCACTCTCGGTTGCCACCCCTGACCTTGGGCGAGGGGGAGCTCTTCTCGGTGGTGCTTCTGCACGGCCGTCACAGCTGGCTCGCTTCTAGCTAGGGCTATATCCACCTCTTAACAGTAATTCCTGCACAGGGTTGTTTCACATCCATAGTCAAAATGTAAATGCAGCTGAGCATGGATGCCTGGCATTCTCATACTGTCAGCTGATTTCAGAACAAAAAATTAGGAAAATGTTTTTTCTTTTGTGTGTGATTATATTATCTCTGATTCCAAGTTCAGCTACTACCTTGTAAATAATGTGAGTGGGACACAGTTCCTGTCTGTAGTGAATAATATTGATATTTGGCCCTTTAACTGATAACTTTGTTGACACCCATTCATTATAATCTCTAAGAATAAACTCATCTAGCTGGGTGTGGAATGAATCCTTCCAAACCAAAACAGTGTGTTTCCAATTTCTCACCCAGTAATTTTCTCTTTCTTACAAGTTATAAGTTTAATGTGAGAAGCAGAATCAGTGTCAGTGAATTTCACAAGAGAAAAATAACAAAAGTGATATATTCCAGTTAGCTACTGCTTAACAGATTCTAATTCAGAAGATTGAAAGGCAGTAATATTAATGTAGGAGATGTGGTAAACAACATGTCTGTAAATGCAGGTTCGATCCCTGGGTTGGAAAGGTCCCCTGGAGGAGGAAGTGGCAACCCACTCAGATATTCTTGCCTGGAGAATCCCATGGACAGAGGAGCCCAACAAGCTATAGTCCGGAGAGTCGCAAAGATTTGGACACAAGTGAAGGGACTTAGCATGCATAAATGCAGGAGATAGATGGGCTCCAGATTAGACATTTACAACTAGCCTCCTATTTGCATTCCAGGAATAGCAAGAAGAGATAAGAAAGCCTTCTTTACCGATCAATGCAAAGAAATAGAGGAAAATAACAGAATGGGAAAGACTAGGGATCTGTTCAAGAAAATCAGAGATACCAAAGGAACATTTCATGCAAAAATGGGCTCGATAAAGGACAGAAATGGTATGGACCTAACAGAAGCAGAAGATATTAAGAAGAGGTGGCAAGAATACACAGAAGAACTGTACAAAAAAGAGCTTCACGACCCAGATAATCATGATGGTGTGCTCACTGACCTAGAGCCAGACATCCTGGAATGTGAAGTCAAGTGGGCCTTAGAAAGCATCACTACGAACAAAGCTAGTGGAGGTGATGGAATTCCAGTGGACCTATTCCAAATCCTGAAAGATGATGCTGTGAAAGTGCTGCACTCAATATGCCAGCAAATTTGGAAAACTCAGCAGTGGCCTCAAGATTGGAAAAGGTCAGCTTTCATCCCAATCCCAAAGAAAGGCAATGCCAAAGAATGCTCAAACTACCACACAATTGCACTCATCTCACAAGTGAGTAAAGTAATGCTCAAAATTCTCCAAGCCAGGCTTCAGCAATATGTGAACCGTGAACTTCCTGATGTTCAAGCTGGTTTTAGAAAAGGCAGAGGAACCAGAGATCAAATGTCCAACATCCGCTGGATCATGGATAAAGCAAGAGAGTTCCAGAAAAACATCTATTTCTGTTTCATTGACTATACCAAAGCCTTTGACTGTGTAGATCACAATAAAGTGTGGAAAATTCTGAAAGAGATGGGAATACCAGACCACCTGATCTGCCTCTTGAGAAATCTGTATGCAGGTCAGGAAGCAACAGTTAGAACTGGTCATGGAACAACAGACTGGTTCCAAATAGGAAAAGGAGTACGTCAAGGCTGCATATTGTCACCATGTTTGTTTAACTTATATGCAGAGTACATCATGAGAAATGCTGGACTGGAAGAAACACAAGTTGGAATCAAGATTGCTGGGAGAAATATCAATAACCTCAGCTATGCAGATGACACCACCCTTATGGCAGAAAGTGAAGAGGAACTCAAAAGCCTCTTGATGAAAGTGAAAGTGGAGAGTGAAAAGGTTGGCTTAAAGCTCAACATTCAGAAAACGAAGATCATGGCATCTGGTCCCATCACTACATGGGAAATAGATGGAGAAAGAGTGGAAACAGTGTCAGACTTTATTTTTCTGGGCTCCAAAATCACTGCAGATGGTGACTGCAGCCATGAAATTAAAAGACGCTTACTCCTTGGAAGGAAAGTTATGACCAACCTAGATAGCATATTCAAAAGCAGAGACATCACTTTGCCAACAAAGGTTCGCCTAGTCAAGGCTATGGTCTTTCCTGTGGTCATGTATGGATGTGAGAGCTGGACTGTGAAGAAGGCTGAGCGCCGAAGAATTGATGCTTTTGAACTGTGGTGTTGGAGAAGACTCTTGAGAGTCCCTTGGACTGCAAGAAGATCCAACCAGTCCATTCTGAAGGAGATCAGCCCTGGGATTTCTTTGGAAGGAATGATGCTAAAGCTGAAAGTCCAGTATTTTGGCCACCTCATGCGAAGAGTTGACTCATTGGAGAAGACTCTGATGCTGGGAGGGATTGGGGGCAGGAGGAGAAGGGGACGACAGAGGATGAGATGGCTGGATGGCATCACTGACTTGATGGATGTGAATCTGAGTGACCTCCGGGAGTTGGTGATGGACAAGGAGGCCTGGCGTGCTGCAGTTCATGGGGTCCCAAAGAGTCGGACACGACTGAGTGACTGATCTGATCTGATCTGATCCGAGACAAAGGATAGGTAGGCTCCAGTTGAGAAATTTACCAGCCTCCTGCTTGCATTTCCTGAGACAAGTGGTAGATGGGCTCCAGCTGAGGCATTTATAGTCAGCCTCCTGTTTAGCCTCCGAAATAGAAGTAACAACAGAAACAGGGTAAATAGCCAGTGTTTGTCTCTTATAAATACCTTAATGTAGAGACAAGATGGCAGAAGAATAGATGAATGTGGAGTACATCTCTTTCCTCAAATACATCAGGAATACATTTTCAGACACAGAAACACCTCCAGAGCACCAGCTGAGAGCAAACAGGAGTGTCTGAACACCAGAAAAGAATATATCAGATCAGATCAGTCGCTCAGTCGTGTCCGACTCTTTGCGACCCCATGAACCGCAGCACGCCTGGCCTCCCTATCCATCACCAGCTCTCGGAGGTCACTCAGACTCACATTCATTGAGTCAGTGATGCCATCCAGCCATCTCATCCTCTGTCGTCCCTTTCTCCTCCTGCCCTCAATCCCTCCCAGCATCAGAGTCTTCTCCAATGAGTCAACTCTTCGCATGAGGTGGCCAAAATACTGGACTTTCAGCTTTAGCATCATTCCCTCCAAAGAAATCCCAGGTCTGATCTCCTTCAGAATGGACCGGTTGGATCTCCTTGCAGTCCAAGGGACTCTCAAGAATCTTCTCCAACACCACAGTTCAAAAGCATCTATTCTTCAGCGCTCAGCCTTCTTCACAGTCCAGCTCTCACATCCATACATGACCACAGGAAAGACCATACCCTTGACTAGGCGAACCTTTGTTGGCAAAGTGATGTCTCTGCTTTTGAATATGCTATCTAGGTTGGTCATAACCTTCCTTCCAAGGAGTAAGAATCTTTTAATTTCATGGCTGCAGTCACCATCTGCAGTGATTTTGGAGCCCAGAAAAAGAAAGTCTGACACTGTTTCCACTGTTTCTCCATCTATTTCCCATGTAGTGATGGGACCAGATGCCATGATCTTCGTTTTCTGAATGTTGAGCTTTAAGCCAACCTTTTCACTCTCCACTTTCACTTTCATCAAGAGGCTTTTGAGTTCCTCTGCACTTTCTGCCATAAGGGTGGTGTCATCTGCATAGCTGAGGTTATTGATATTTCTCCCGGCAATCTTGATTCCAGCTTGTGTTTCCTCCAGTCCAGCATTTCTCATGATGTACTCTGCAAAGAAGTTAAATAAACATGGTGACAATATACAGCCTTGACGTCCTCCTTTTCCTATTTGGAACCAGTCTGTTGTTCCATGACCAGTTCTAACTGTTGCTTCCTGACCTGCATACAGATTTCTCAAGAGGCAGATCAGGTGGTCTGGTATTCCCATCTCTATCAGAATTTTCCACAGTTTATTGTGATCTACACAGTCAAAGGCTTTGGCATAGTCAATAAAGCAGAAATAGATGCTTTTCTGGAACTCTCTTGCTTTTTCGATAATCCAGCGGATGTTGGACATTTGATCTCTGGTTCCTCTGCCTTTTCTAAAACCAGCTTGAACATCAGGAAGTTCACGGTTCACATATTGCTGAAGCCTGGCTTGGAGAATTTTGAGCATTACTTTACTAGTGTGCGAGATGAGTACAATTGTGCGGTAGTTTGAGCATTCTTTGGCATTGCCTTTCTTTGCGATCAGGATGAAAACTGACCTTTTCCAATCTTGAGGCCACTGCTGAGTTTTCCAAATTTGCTGGCATATTGAGTGCAGCACTTTCACAGCATCATCTTTCAGGATTTGGAATAGGTCCACTGGAATTCCATCACCTCCACTAGCTTTGTTCCTAGTGATGCTTTCTAAGGCCCACTTAACTTCACATTCCAGGATGTCTGGCTCTAGGTCGGTTAGGGTTAGGGAACCACTCAAAACTCAATAGGATGAAGGAAGTAGGGGCAAAAGAGGAGAGTAAGTAGGACTGGACTTGCCCTTGGCAGGTGAGGGAACTGAAGCAGGGGTCTGATCCCCGCATCAGGGCAATTGTTTGGGACAGAGGAGAAACATTTGAGGCTGAGAGTGAAGCAGCTGATCTATAACAGTCTAAATGGAAGAGAATCACACAGACAATCCTTGCCACAGCCATACATACTCTGGAGAGCAATGTGGGTCCCCTAGAAGGCACAATGGCTGGGAGTTGGAGTGTAGGGATTGTGGAGGAATCCAGATCAGATCAGATCAGTCGCTCAGTCGTGTCCGACTCTTTGCGACCCCATGAACTGCAGCACGCCAGGCCTCCCTGTCCATTACCAACTCCCGGAGGTCACTCAGACTCATATTCATCGAGTCAGTGATGCCATCCAGCCATCTCATTCCCTGTCGTCCCCTTCTCCTCCTGCCCCCAATCCCTCCCAGCATCAGAGTCTTCTCCAATGAGTCAACTCTTCGCATGAGGTGGCCAAAATACTGGACTTTCAGCTTTAGCATCATTCCTTCCAAAGAAATCCCAGGGTTGATCTCCTTCAGAATGGACTGGTTGGATCTCCTTGCAGTCCAAGGGACTCTCAAGAGTCTTCTCCAACACCACAGTTCAAAAGCATCAATTCTTCGGCACTCAGCCTTCTTCACAGTCCAGCTCTCACATCCATACATGACCACAGGAAAGACCATAGCCTTGACTAGACGAACCTTTGTTGGCAAAGTGATGTCTCTGCTTTTGAATATGCTATCTAGGTTGGTCATAACTTTCCTTCCAAGGAGTAAGAATCTTTTAATTTCATGGCTGCAGTCACCATCTGCAGTGATTTTGGAGCCCAGAAAAATAAAGTCTGACACTGTTTCCACTGTTTCTCCATCTATTTCCCATATAGTGATGGGACCAGATGCCATGATCTTCGTTTTCTGAATGTTGAGCTTTAAGCCAACTTTTTCATTCTCCACTTTCACTTTCATCAAGAGGCTTTTGAGTTCCTCTTCACTCTCTGCCATAAGGGTGGTGTCATCTGCATAGCTGAGGTTATTGATATTTCTCCCAGCAATCTTGATTCCAACTTGTGTTTCTTCCAGTCCAGCATTTCTCATGATGTACTCTGCATATAAGTTAAACAAACATGGTGACAATATGCAGCCTTGACGTACGCCTTTTCCTATTTGGAACCAGTCTGTTGTTCCATGACCAGTTCTAACTGTTGCTTCCTGACCTGCATACAGATTTCACAAGAGGCAAATCAGGTGGTCTGGTATTCCCATCTCTATCCAGGGAGAGGTCTACTGATGACTGTGTGGAGATAGCCCAAGGGGACAGGAGACAGGAGATTGTAGTGGGAAATGCTTGTGGAGGAAAATCAGGCAGCCATGGAGGCAAGATAACACTGCTGAGTCATGTGTAGAGGGTGGACCTGTCATGTAGCCTCTCTATCCCTACACACCAACACCATGCAGCTGAACAAATAGAGAAACTGGCCCTTTAATCACCTGGTGCAGGGAATAGCAGAGTAGGTTGCCAGCCAGGGGGCCCCTTTAGGTGCCTGAATCGGTGGAGCAACAGAGAACGGCCAGCCAAATAGGCCTTGTGATTGCCAGCTGCCAGAAGCTAGAAAAAGACTCTGATAGGGCCAAAGCTTCTGTGGCTGAGGCGGTCAGTGTTCCTGCACACGTGGCACCGCCAGGGTTGCCACGACCCAAGCAGCTGCGCCACCTTCATGTTCAATCCTCACTGGGCAGAGCTGCCACAGGCTAGATAAAGCCCTAATAGCACCATATCCCCTGTGACAGACACCAGCACACCAGCACATGCCAGGGTCCCCATGATCCAAGCAACTGCACCACCTATATGCATGATCCGCACTCAAAAGAGTTGCCAGAGGCTAGAAAAAAATCCTGTGTCCGTGCATGGTGGGTTGTTTCAATCATGTCTGACTCTTTGTGATCCTGTGGACTGTGGCCTGCTGGACTTCTTTATCCATGGGATTCTCCAGGCAAAAATACTGGAGTGGGTTGCCATGCCCTTCTTGAGCACCATATTTCCTGCTGCCCTAAATGCCTGCTACCCTGAGTACCCAGTGCTGCCAGGGCCCCTGTGACCTTGGCAGCTGTGCCACCTCCACACCTGGCCCTCACTGGAGCAGACCTAAGTACCCCAGGGCACCCTCAGGAGCAAACCCCTGTGGATGACTCATATGCAGAGGTGGAGATAAAACCACAATTGAAACCCAGGGGCAGTGCAGCTAAGGAAGAAGACCCAAAACCTTCCCACCAGCTGTACAAGCTATAGATTAAACCCACACGATCAACTAGGTAGACTAAAGGACAATGAGAGTTTCCACAAAAGAAAATGCATTGGTTCTGACAGCTGTGTACACTGGAGACAAGGCCACACAAGAGTAGGACCAGAGTAGAGTCTGAGCTGTCTCCACAGTAGGTCCAGAGACCAGCCCAATGTTGGAGGACATCCTAGGGAGGCGAGGTGGACTGTGACTTCCAGTGAGGGAAAGGACTCTGACAGCCAAGATCCAAGAAAAACATTTATTGTTCTTATATTTTGACTTGTTCTGTTGTTGCTTCTGGATTATTTTTTCTTTTCTTTTTTCATTTTCTTTCCTTTTCTCCCTTTTCCTCCACTCTGTTGGTGCAGCTGTTGATTTTATTAGTACTATTATATCTATTTAGATGGTAACAATAACCCTGTTTATGAGACAGCAAAAGAGACACTGATGTATAGAACAGACTATTGGACTCTGGGACGGGAGAGGGTGGGATGATTTGGGAGAATAGCATTGAAATATGTATAATATCATATCCAAAACCAGTCGCCAGTCCAGGTACAATGCCTGATAACGGATGCCTGGGGCTGGTGCACTGGGACGACCCAGGGGGATGGTATGGAGAGGGAGGAGGGAGAAGGGTTCAGGATGGGGAACACATGTATACTTGTGGTGGATCCATCTTGATGTATGGCAAAAGCAATACAATATTGTAAAGTTAAGCAAAATAAAATTTAATAATAATAAAAAAAAAGATTTTTAAAACCACACTTTTAATTTCTTTTATATACTTTTGCCTCTACAATAGCCTTTTGTGGTTCTGTGGGGTTTTCCTATTTTTCTTTTGTTTTCTCCTTTATTTTTTTCCACTTTTTTTTAAACTTTTTAAATTTTTTAAGTTTATTATTATTTTCTCTACATTTACTCTTTTGTTTGTTTTTTCTACTGTTCTTTTCCCATTATACTCTTGAATATATATAAATCTTCTTTATCTACCTCTATTTAACTTTGCATTTTTATTCTTTCTTTCTTTTCCTCACATGTTGGTTACTTTGCTTTGTTTTCATTGCTTTTTTAAATTAATTAATTAAACTTAATTAATTAATTAATTAGAACTTAATGAGAATTAATTAATGAGAACTTACACAAAGGCAACCACTTGTATACAACACCCAGTAGCACATAACTGCCAACAGCACCCTGTGCAGGATGTCTCACTCAAACAATAAACAAGGCAAAAATACAAACACAATCATCAACAGACAGGATTACCACCTCACACAGCCCTGCTCATGACAGGGGGAAAAAAAAAACTCGCCTCCTCCCACCAGAATACAAGCACAAATCACACCCAACATGAAGTTTACACAAACCACCGAACCAAACTTATGAAAGCAGAAACCAAAAGGAAGATAGAATTCAAACTCAAAGCCTGAGCAAGGTGAAGGTAAAGTTGCTCAGTCGTGTCCGACTCTTTGCGACCCCGTGGACTGTAGCCTACCAGGCTTCTCTGTCCATGGGATTCTCCAGGCAAGAATACTGGAGTGGGTTACCATTTCCTTCTCCAGAGGATCTTCCCAACCCAGAGATCGAACCCGGGTCTCCCGCATTGGAGGCAGACACTTTAACCTCTGAGCCACCAGGGAGGAGACCTCAAACACAATAAGTTAAAAAAAAAAATGATGAAAAGGCAGAGAAATACTGTGCAAATTAAGGAACAATCTAGAAACACATAAGTCCATATAAATGAAGAGGAAATAGGCAAACTACTGAAAAACTATTCAGAATAATGACAGTAAAGATGATCTGCTGCTGCTGCTAAGTTGCTTCAGTCGTATAGGACTCTGTGCGACCCCATAGACAGCAGCCCACCAGGCTCCCCCATCCCTGGGATTCTCCAAGCAAGAACACTGAAGTGGGTTGCCATTTCCTTCTTCAATTAATGAAAGTGAAAAGTGAAAGTGAAGTCGCTCAGTCGTGTCCGACTCTTTGCAAACCCATGGAGTACAGCCTACCAGGCTCCTCCACCCATGGGATTGTCCAGGCAAGAGTACTGGAGTGGGGTGCCATTGCCTTCTCTGAAAGATGATCCAAAACCTCGAAAATAGAATGGAGAAAATGCAAGAGTCAACTAACAAAGACCTAGAAGAAATAAAGAATAAGCAAACAGATACAAACAACACAATTACTGAAATTTAAAATACTCTAGAAGAAATCAACAGGAGAATTCTTCTGAGGCAGAAGAACAGATAAGTGAGCTGGAAGACAGAATGGTGGAAATAACTGCTGAAGAGCATAATAAAGTAAAAAGAATGAAAAGAACTGTAGATAGATTCAGAGACCTCTGGGACAATATTAAATGCACCAATATTTGAATTACAGGGGTCCCAGAAGAAGAAGAAAAAAAGAAAGTATATGAGAAAAATTTTGAAGAGGTATAGTTGAAAAATGCCCCAACATTGAAAAGGAAATAGCCAATCAAATCCAAGAAACACAGAGTCCTGAGAGGGTAACATATAGGAAGGTGTCAACTACAAATTGGCATTTATCAAGGGCATTGCCAATAAGTGAACAAACAAGACATTTGTCATCTGCCTCTATGGAGATTGAACTCCATGCTGCTTCAGCTGTTGACCTTCAACAACCCCTGAGGGAGTTCAAGGTGGATTGAGGCACTCTGTGGTCCAGGGAATCTAGAGGGACAGGCCTTTAGATAGTTGGATGTTTTTAGGAACAGATATTATGATCTCAATCCTTGCATCTCCTCATATCTAGAGAAGCACTTCAGACCTAAAGACACATATAGACTGAAAGTGAGAGGATGGAAAAATATATTTCATGCAAACAGAAATCAAAAGAAAGTTGGAGTAGCAATCCTCATATCAGACAAAATAGACCTAAAATAAAGAATAGTGCAAGAGATAAGGAAGGATAATACATAATGATCAAGGGATCAATACAAGAGGAAGACAACTGTTAATATGTATGCACTCAACATCAGATCAGATCAGATCAGTTGCTCAGTCGTGTCCAACTCTTTGCGACCCCATGAACTGCAGCACGCCAGGCCTCCCTATCCATCACCAGCTCTCGGAGGTCACTCAGACTCACATTCATCGAGTCAGTGATGCCATCCAGCCATCTCATCCTCTGTCGTCCCCTTCTCCTCCTGCCCTCAATCCCTCCCAGCATCAGAGTCTTCTCCAATGAGTCAACTCTTCGCGTGAGGTGGCCAAAATACTGGACTTTCAGCTTTAGCATCATTCCTTCCAAAGAAATTCCAGGGCTGATCTCCTTCAGAATGGACTGGTTGGATCTCCTTGCAGTCCAAGGGACTCTCAAGAGTCTTCTCCAACACCACAGTTCAAAAGCATCAATTCTTCGGTGCTCAGCCTTCTTCACAGTCCAGCTCTCACATCCATACATGACCACAGGAAAGACCATACCCTTGACTAGGCGAACCTTTGTTGGCAAAGTAATGTCTCTGCTTTTGAATATGCTATCTAGGTTGGTCATAACCTTCCTTCCAAGGAGTAAGCGTCTTTTAATTTCATGGCTGCAGTCACCATCTGCAGTGATTTTGGAGCCCAGAAAAATAAAGTCTGACACTGTTTCCACTGTTTCTCCATCTATTTCCCATGTAGTGATGGGGCCAGATGCCATGATCTTCGTTTTCTGAATGTTGAGCTTTAAGCCAACCTTTTCACTCTCCACTTTCACTTTCATCAAGAGGCTTTTGAGTTCCTCTTCACTTTCTGCCATAAGGGTGGTATCATCTGCATATCTGAGGTTACTGATATTTCTCCCGGCAATCTTGATTCCAGCTTGTGTTTCTTCCAGTCCAGCATTTCTCATGATGTACTCTGCATATAAGTTAAATAAACATGGTGACAATATACAGCCTTGACGTACTCCTTTTCCTATTTGGAACCAGTCTGTTGTTCCATGACCAGTTCTAACTGTTGCTTCCTGACCTGCATACAGATATCTCAAGAGGCAGATCAGGTGGTCTGGTATTCCCATCTCTCTCAGAATGCACTCAACATAGGAGCACTTCAATACATAGGACAAACATTAACAGACATAAAATGAGGAATTGACAGTAACACAATATTAGGAGACTTTAACACCCCCTTACACAAATGGACAGATCATCAAAACAGAAAATTAATAAGGAAACACAAGCCTTAAATGACACATTAGACCAGATGGATCTCATTGATATTTTCAGGACATTCCATCCAAATGCAGAAGAATACACCTTCTTCTCACATGCACATGGAAATTCTCCAGGATAGACCACATCTTAGGTCACAGATCAAGCCTCCATAAATTTAAGAAAATTGAAATCATATCAAGCATCTTTTCTGACCACAAAACTATGAGACTAGATATCAACCACAAGAAAAAACTGTAAAAAACACAAACACATGAAATTAAACATTACATTCCAAAATAAACAGGTTACTGAAGAAATCAAAAGGGAATAAAAAAACTTCTAGAAACAAATGACAATGAAAACATGACAACTGAAAATCAGGAATGACAACAACGAAACAACCAAAGTTAGCAGAAGGAAAGAAATCATAAAGATCAGAGCAGAAATAAGTAAAAAGAAATGATAGAAACAATAATCAAGATTAATAAACCTAAAAGCTGGTTTTTTGAGAAGGTAAACAAAATTACAAACCTTTAGCCAGATGCATCAAAAAAAAAGAGAAGAATCCAATCAATAAAATTAGAAATGAAAAAGGAGAGGTTACAACAGACATTACAGAAATACAAAGGATTATAAAAGACTATTATGAGCAATTAAGGGGGAAAGCTCAACATTCAAAAAATTAAGATCATGGCATCCAGTCCCAGCACTTCATGGAAAATAGATGGGGAAACAATGGAAACAGTGAAAGACTTTATTTTCTTGGGCTCCAAGATCACTGCAGATAGTGACTACAGCCATGAAATTAAAAGACACTTGCTCCTTGGAAGAAAAGCTATGATCGACCGAGACAGCATATTAAAAAGCAGAGACATTACTTTGCCAACAAAGATCTGTCAGTCAAAGCTATGGTTTTTCCAGTAGTCATGTATGGATGTGAGAATTAGACAATAAAGAAAGCTGAGCACTGAAGAATTGATGCTTTTGAACTGTGGTGTTGGAGAAGACTCTTCAAAGTCCCTTGGGCTGCAAGGAGAACAAACCAGTCAATCCTAAAGGAAATTAGTCCTGAATATTCACTGGAAGGACTGGTGCTGAAGCTGAAGCTCCAATAGTTCGGCTACCTGATTCGAAGAACTGACTCCTTGGAAAATACCCTGATGATGGGAAGGATTGAAGACAGGAGAAGAAAGGGACGACAGAAGATGAGATATTTGGATGGCATCATCAACTCGATGGATATGAGTTTGAACAAGCTCTGGGAGCTGGTGATGGACAGGGAAGCCTGCAGTCCATGGGGTCACAAAGAGTCAGACATGACTGAGTGACTGAACTGAACTGAACTAATATGGCAATAAAATGGACAGCCTGAAAGCAATGGACTGATTCCTAGAAAAATCCAATCTTCCAAGACTGAACCAGGAAGAAATAGAAATTATGAATAAGCCAATTAAAAGCACTGAAATGGAAACTGTGATAAAAAAAAAAAAAAATCTCCCCAAAAAACAAAAGTCCAGGGCGAGATGGCTTCACAGGTGAATTCTATCAAACATTTAGAAAAAAAGTAATCCCTATCCTTCTAAAACTCTTCCAAATAGTTGTAGAGGAAGGAACACATCCAAACACCTTCTGAGGCCAGAATCACCCTCATACCAAAACCTGGCAAAGAAAATATAAAAAGAGAAAATTACAAACCAATATCATTGATGAACATAGATGCAAAAATCCTCAACAAAATCCTAGCAAACAGAATTCAACAACACATTAAAAAGCTCATACAACATGATCAAGTTGGGTTTATCCCAGGGATAAAAGGATTATTCAACATAAACAAATCAATCGATGTGATACACCATATTAACAAATGAAAAGTTTAAAAACATATGATAATCTCAATAGATTCAGAAAAAGCCTTTGACAAAATTCAGCACCCATTTATTATTTTTAAAAAATTCTTTAAAAATGGGCATACCAAGAACCTACCTAAACATAGTAAAGACCATGTATAATAAACCCACAACAAACATTATTCTCAATGGTAAAAAACTGAAAATATTCCCTCTAAGATCAGGAAAAAGACAAGGGTGCCCACCCTCACTACTATTATTCAATGCAGTTTTGGAAGTCCTTGCTACAGAAATTTGAGAAGAAAAAGAAATAAAAGGAATCCAGATGAGGAAAAAAGAAGTAAAACTCTCACTGTTTGCAGATGACATGATACTGAGAGAGAAATTCTTAGGTTGATAAGAAGTCCAGGGTCCCTGATAAGAAAGGGGTCTGGGGCTCTGGAGAAGAAGAAAAGAAAAAACTTTTTTCTACATTCCTTCATCTTAATCACATAAAATGTTTTTTGGTTTTTTTCCTAAAGAAAACAAATCATCAGCCCAGAGCTGATGATTACACAACAAAGCTACTCATCTTAAACTCTCTACCAATGATTATATAACAATAATGTATCCTGCTTGGGGACACATTTCTCCTTCTTGAGAACCTTCTCACTAATACTGTCATCTTAAAATGTATATTATGGAAGTTGGTTTGGTAAGATCTTTCTATTGTTACTTCTAATCTTATTAATTTAAGATGTATGTTGTGGGAATGGGTCTGGTAAAAGTATATAAGGCCTTGATGAGACTAGCGAGTGGGGCACTCTCCATCTCCTTCTGATGTCTGTGTCAGAAGATTTCTCTGTCCCTTTTTACTTTATTTTTTTTAATTAAATTTTATTTTGCTTAACTGCTTAACTTTACAATATTGTATTGCTTTTGCCATACATCAAGATGGATCCACCACAAGTATACATGTGTTCCCTATCCTGAACCCTCCTCCCTCCTCGCTCCCCATACCATCCCCCTGGGTCGTCCCAGTGCACCAGCCCCAGGCATCCGTTATCAGGCATCATACCTGGACTGGCGACTCATTTCAGATATGATATTATACATGCTGCTGCTGCTGCTGCTAAGTCGCTTCAGTAGTGTCCGACTTTGTGCGGCCCCATAGATGGCAGCCCACCAGGCTTCCCCGTCCCTGGGATTCTCCAGGCGAGAACACTGGAGTGGGTTGCCATTTCCTTCTCCAATGCATGAAAGTGAAAAGTGAAAGTGAAGTCGCTCAGTCGTGTCCAGCTCCCAGCGACCCCATGGACTGCAGCCTACCAGCCTCCTCCATCCGTGGAATTTTCCAGGCAAGAGTACTGGAGTGGGGTGCCATTGCCTTCTCCAATATTATACATATTTCAATGCTATTCTCCCAAATCATCCCACCCTCTCCCCTTTTTACTTTAATAAAACTGTTCCACAAAAGCTCTGAGTGATCAAGCCTGGTCCCTGGTCCTGAAGCTAAATCTTCTTCTTTGGAGATCACAAATCTGACATCATTCACCATAAGCTATCAATGCTATATGTAGAAAACCCTAAAGATACTATCAGAGAATTATTAGACCTAGTCAGTGAATTAGCAAAGTCACAGGATACAAAATTAATACACAGAAATCACTTGCATTCTTATATACTAATAATGAAAAATCAAAAAGAGAAATTAAGGAATCAATCTCATTCACCATTGCAACAAAAAGAATAAAATATCTAGGAATAAACCTACCTAAAGAGACAAAAGAGCTGTATGACCCGGAGGGGTGGTACGGGGAGGGAGGTGGGAGGGGGTTTAGGATGGGGAACATGTGTATGCCTGTGGTGGATTTATGTTGATGTGTGGCAGAACCAATACAGTATTGTAAAGCAATTAGCCTCCAATTAAAATATTTAAATTTAAAAAATTATGAGAAACTGATGGAAGAAATCAAAGATGACAAACAGATGGAGAGATATTCCATGTTCCTACATTGAAAGAATCAATATTGTGAAAATGATTATACTACCAAATGCAATCTACAGATTCCATGTGATACTTAGTAAATTACCAATGACATTTTCCACAGAACTAGGAAAAAAATTCACAATTGATATGGGAAAAAAAACCCAAATAGCCAAAGCAATCTTGAGGAAGAAGAATGGAGCTGGAGGAATCAAGCTTCCTGACTTCACACTATACTACAAAACTAGTCATCAATGCAGTATGGTACTGGCACAAAAGCAGAAATACAGACCAAGGGAACCAGATAGAAAGCTCAGAGATAGACCCACACACCTATGGGTACCTTACTTTTGACAAAGGAGGCAAGTATACACAATGGAGAAAAGACAGTCTCTTCAATAAGTGGTGCTGGGAAAACTGGACAACTGTGTAAAAGAATGAAATTAGAACACTTCCTAACACCATACACAAAGATAAACTCAAAATGCATTCAGTTCAGTCACTCAGTTGTGTCCGACTCTTTGTGACCCCATGGACTGCAGCAAGCCTGGCCTCCCTGTTCATCACCAACTCCCGGAGTTTACTCAAACTCAGGTCCAGTGAGTGAGTGATGCCATCCAACCATGTCACCCTCTGTCGTCCCCTTTCCCTCCTGCCTTTAATCTTGACCAGCATCAGGATCTTTTCCAATGAGTCAGTTCTTCTCATCAAGTGGCCAAAGTATTGGAGTTTCAGCTTCAGCATCAGTCCTTCCAATGAACACCTAGGATTGATCTCCTTTAGGATGGACTGGTTGGACCTCCTTGCAGTCCAAGGGACTCTCAAGAGTCTTCTCCAACACCACAGTTCAAAAGCATCAATTCTTCGGTGCTCAGCTTTCTTTATAGTCCAACTCTCACATCCATACAGGACCACAGGAAAAACCATAACCTTGACTAGATGGACCTTTATTGGCAAAGTAATGTCACTGCTTTTTAATATGCTGTCTAAGTTAGTCAGAACTTTTCTTCCAAAGAATAAGCGTCTTTTAATTTCATGGCTGCAATCACCATCTGCAGTGATTTTGGAGCCTCCGCCCCCACCCCAGAATAAAGTCTGCCACTGTTTCCACTGTTTCCCCATCTATTTTACATGAAGTTATGGGACCAGATGCCATGATCTTTGTTTTCTGAATGTTGTGTTTTAAGCCACCTTTTTCACTCTCCTCTTTCACTTTCATCAAGAGGGTCTCAAGAAACACCTAGAGTAACAGGCAAATTTGGCCTTGGAGTACAGAATGAAGCAGGGCAAAGGCTCATAGTTTTGCCAAGAGAACGCACTGACCATAGAAAACACTTCTTCCAACAACACAAGAGAAGACTCTACACATGGATATCACCAGATGGTCAACACCGAAATCATATTGATTATATTCTTTGAAGCCAAAATGCATTAAAGATCTAAATGTAAGACCAGAAACTATAGAACTCTTAGAGGAAAACATAGGCAGAACACTAGATGACACAAATCAAAGCAAGATCCTCTATGACTCACCCCCTAGGGTACTGGAACTAAAAATAAAAATAAACATCAGATCAGATCAGTCGCTCAGTCGTGTCCGACTCTTTCCGACCCCATGAATCGCAGCACACCAGGCCTCCCTGTCCATCGCCAACTCCTGGAGTTCACTCAGACTCATGTCCATTGAGTCAGTGATGCCATCCAGCCATCTCATCCGCTGTCGTCCCCTTCTCCTCCTGCCCCCCAATCCCTCCCAGCATCAGAGTCTTCTCCAATGAGTCAACTCTTCCCATGAGGTCACCAAAGTACTGGAGTTTTAGCTTCAGCATCATTCCCTCCAAAGACATCCCAGGGCTGATCTCCTTCAGAATGGACTGGTTGGATCTCCTTGCAGTCCAAGGGACTCTCAAGAGTCTTCTCCAACACCACAGTTCAAAAGCATCAATTCTTCGGTGCTCAGCCTTCTTCACAGTCCAACTCTCACATCCATACATGACCACAGGAAAAACCATAGCCTTGACTAGATGAACCTTTGTTAGCAAAGTAATGTCTCTGCTTTTGAATATGCTATCTAGTTTTGTCATAACTTTCCTTCCAAGGAGTAAGCGTCCTTTACTTTCATGGCTGCAGTCACCATCTGCACTGATTTTGGAGCCTAGAAAAATAAAGTCTGACACTGTTTCCACTGTTTCCCCATCTATTTCCCATGAAGTGATGGGACCAGATGCCATGATCTTCGTTTTCTGAATGTTGAGCTTTAAGCCAACTTTTTCACTCTCCACTTTCACTTTCATCAAGAGGCTTTTGAGTTCCTCTTCACTTCCTCTTCACCGCCATAAGGGTGGTGTCATCTGCATATCTGAGGTTATTGATATTTCTCCCGGCAATCTTGATTCCAGCTTGTGTTTCTTACAGCCCAGCATTTCTTATGATGTACTCTGCATAGAAGTTAAATAAACAGGATGACAATATACAGCCTTGACATACTCCTTTCCTATTTGGAACCAATCTGTTGTTCCATGTCCAGTTCTAACTGTTGCTTCCTGACCTGCATACAAATTTCTCAGAGGCAGATCAGGTGGTCTGGTATTCCCATCTCTTTCAGAATTTTCCACAGTTTATTGTGATCTACACAGTCAAAGGCTTTGGCATAGTCAATAAAGCAGAAATACATGTTTTTCTGGAACTCTTGCTTTTTCCATGATCCAGCAGATGTTGGCAATTTGATCTCTGGTTCCTCTGCCTTTTCTAAATCCAGCTTGAACATCAGGAAGTTCACGGTTCACATATTGCTGAAGCCTGGCTTGGAGAATTTTGAGCATTACTTTACTAGCGTGTGAGATGAGTGCAATTGTGTGGTAGTTTGAGCACTCTTTGGCATTGCTTTTCTTTGGGATTGGAATGAAAACTGACCTTTTCCAGTCCTGTGGCCACCACTGAGTTTTCCAAATTTTCTGGCATATTGAGTGTAGCACTTTCACAGCATCATCTTTCAGGATTTGAAATAGCTCACCTGGAATTCCATCACCTCCACTAGCCAGATGCTTTCTAAGGCCCACATGACTTCACATTCCAGGATGTCTGGCTCTAGGTCAGTGATCACACCATCATGATTATCTGGGTCGTGAAGATCTTTTTTGTACAGTTCTTTTCTGTGTATTCTTGCCACCTCTTCTTAATGTCTTCTGCTTCTGTTAGGTCCATACCATTTCTGTCCTTTATCGAGCCCATCTTTGCATGAAATGTTCCTTTGGTATCTCTGATTTTCTTTAAGAGATCTCTAGTCTTTCCCATTCTGTTTTTTTCCTCTATTTCTTTGCACTGATCGCTGAAGAAGGCTTTCTTATCTCTTCTTGCTATTCTTTGGAACTCTGCATTCAGATGCTTATATCTTTCCTTTTCTCCTTTGCTTTTCACTTCTCTTCTTTTCACAGCTATTTATAAGGCCTCCCCAGACAGCCATTTTGCTTTTTTGCATTTCTTTTCCATGGGGATGGTCTTGATCCCTGTCTCCTATACAACGTCACGAACCTCATTCTATAGTTCATCAGGCACTCCATCTAAAAACCACCATATGACCCATATGACCCAATTTCACTACTAGGCATATACCTGGATGAAACCAAAGTTGAAAAAGACACATGTATCCCA
Source organism: Tragelaphus eurycerus (assembly GCA_935064755.1). Classification (NCBI taxonomy): domain Eukaryota; kingdom Metazoa; phylum Chordata; class Mammalia; order Artiodactyla; family Bovidae; genus Tragelaphus; species Tragelaphus eurycerus. The sequence goes on from CAKXYN010000112.1 coordinate 5,722,081, forward strand.
GTGTTCATTGCAGCTCTATTTACAATAGCTGTAACATGGAAGCAACCTAGATGTCCATTGACAGATGAATGGATAAAGAAACTTGGTACATATATACAATGGAATATTACTCAGCCACAAAAAGGAATGAATTTGAATCAGTTCTATTGAGGTTGATGAACCTAGAGCCTATTATACAGAGTAGAATAAGTCAGAAAGAGAAAGGTAAATATAATATACTAACTCATATATATGGAATCTAGAAAGATGGTACTGATGAAATTTTATGTAGGATAGCAGCAGAAACACAGACATAGAGAACATACATGTGGACATGGCAGGGCAGGGAGGAAGGAGAAGGTGAAATGTATGGAGAGAGTAACATGGAAACTTACATTACCATATATAAAATAGGTAGCCAATGACAGCATATTCAAAAGCAGAGACATTACTTTACCAACAAAGGTTCGTCTAGTCAAGGCTATGGTCTTTCCTGTGGTCATGTATGGATGTGAGAGCTGGACTGTGAAGAAGGCTGAGCGCCAAAGAATTGATGCTTTTGAACTGTGGTGTTGGAGAAGACTCTTGAGAGTCCCTTGGACTGCAAGAAGATCCAACCAGGCCATTCTGAAGGAGATCAATCCTGGAATTTCTTTAGAAGGAATGATGCTAAAGCTGAAACTCCAGTATTTTGGCCACCTCATGCGAAGAGTTGACTCATTGGAAAAGACTCTGATGCTGGGAGGGATTGAGGGCAGGAGGATAAGGGGACGACAGAGGATGAGATGGCTGGATGGCATCACGGACTTGATGGGTGTGAGTCTGGGTGACCTCCGGGAGCTGGTGATGGACAGGGAGGCCTGGCGTGCTGCAGTTCATGGGGTCGCGAAGAGTCGGACACGACTGAGCGACTGATCTGATCTGATCTGATCTGTGAACCTGTTGTTTGACTCAGGAAACTCAGACATGTGTTCTATAACAACCCAGAGGGGTTAGATGGGGAGGGAGATGGGAAGGAGGTTTAAGAGGGAGGGGATATATGTATACCTGTGGCTGATTCATGTTGGAATTTGGCAGAAACCAACAATTCTGTAACACAATTACCCTTCAACTAAAAAATAAATAAATTAAAACACACATACCTTAAGGTAACAGTCATGGCAAGGACAAAGAGGAAAAAAGCCTGTTTGAGTAAAGGATTAAGAGATCTCCTTTCCCTCACTTGTGGGACAAGGGAGATACCACACAAGCACAGAATGGCTCCTTGTGGGTCAAAAGTCAAGTTAGAACGCCTGACCATAATGAGTCTTGCTCCTCCCAGAAGCCTTCACTTTGAGGTCCATTTTGGCTGAGGGGTACATATGCACCCCAGGGGAGGGACCCAGTGTAGGTCAGGTGTGAAAAAAGAAATCAGATAATTGGCCTGAAGGAAGACAAAGACCTAGAAGAACTGATCTATATAAATGACTTAACTGCCTCTTTACAATGCTCCTCCTCTCTAGGGCCCTTCCTGGATATATTTTGCAAGACTCCCCAGAATCTTTCTCTCAAGGTGTGCATCTCTGCCTTGCTTCTGTCTTAACTAAATAAACTGCTTCTTTGTGTGCACTCACACTTATTGTTGTGCTATGTCTCTAATAATAAACTTTGTACCTGCATTTACAGTTTCTGCCTCTGTGATAAATGCATTTTTCACTGGGGGCAGAGATCCAGGAAAAAATAGCTTCCAGCCTCTAGACTAGCAAGGGCTAGTGTCTGGGATTTCTGGTTCTCATCCAGTATATCCAGGTTCACTTCCTGGGCAGGAAATTAAGATCTCGCTTCACACCACTGCTTGCTGCTGCCTCATTGAAATCAATATCACTTAACCATCCATTCTATACTAGCATTTTTAAGGGATTTAAGTTTTCTTTATATTGAAGAGTGAAGTACTCACAGCAAGAGAGACCAACCCAGAAAAATACTCCAGTTATGTTACATTTAAATGCTTCAGAGATGAACAGGAAAAGCATTATTATGGATTGAATGTTTCTGTACCCATCAAATTCACATGTTAAAATTCTAACCCCTGATATGATGATATTAGGAGGTAGGGCCCTTGCTGGGTTATCAGGTCATAAGATGGAGCCCTCATGAATAAGATTCATGGCCTGTACCTTTGAGGTTCTTTGGCCTAAGAATTAAATTGATGTGAGTCAGATTAACAGGAGAATATCAAACAAAAGTTATATACATGGGACAGACCCAGGAAATCTGAGGAACTCAAGCAAATGATTGAAGTCCTCACTTTAAATACCATTTTCAATTAAAAGCGACAAAGGATTTGGGCAGCAGGAGGTGGGGGTAGATGTTTGGAACTTCAAAGGGGAGGCAGACAGTTGACATGGAGCTGGAAAAGTAAATATTTTGTAAACAAGTATTTGTTGGGACAGGCAAAGACAGTGCACTGGTTGATGAATAAGGAATCAGATCCTGGCTCCTTACTTCTTGAATGATAGACTTTGCTGCAGCTGTGAGAACACCTTTGAAACAGATAACCCTATTTCTCCAGTAAAATGTTTAAGATACCTAAAGAAGTCACTGAGTTTCCCAGGGAAGTAAGGCATTATGACTCCCCATTAGCTTAGGACATGACCGCAAGTTGTATTGATCACAGAGGCTGCATACCTTCCCCAGACAAAGCTGCATGCATGCTGTTAACCCTGTCCTATTCAGTCCTGCATCTCCAACATTGAGAAGATGGCCTGACACATGATATTGTTACTGAGTCCAAGGTAGCTCTGATCACTGCACAAGAAGCCAATGAATCTGAGGGATGAGGTGTTGAGGCAAGGAATATGCCTAAATTTGGAAAGCCAGTGGACCAAGAAGATGGCAGACTAATGTCTCAAAATAACCATCTTCCCAGGGTTTGGATGACAGGTTCTTTCATGAATCAGAGATTGGGGTAGATGTGTTAACAAAGTAACAAGACCGTTTAATTCTTGCAAATATCTCCTAGAATGGCAAGCTTCAGGAAGAGGGATGTGTTAGTTCCTTCTTTCTTACAGTTATTCACAGGTGGGCAGAGTTAGATTACCTCCTTGTGAGCTAAACAAAGGTTGTTGAATATAGTTCCCTGTGCTATATACAGTATGACTGTTGCAGAGAAGCCAATTCTGACTCCATGTTGGAAACTGTTTCTATGACTTGCATTTTGTTGCTTTTGTTATTACAATCATACGTAATAGCCTGCCTCAGCAGACCCTGACCCTCTTTGTTCAGCTCATAGATAATCTAACCTAGCCCACTTATTAATGTTGTTTTTCAGTCATCCACTCATGTCTGACTTTTTGTGACCCCGTGGACTTCAGCACTCCAGGTCACCCTGTATCATCATCTCCCAGAGTTTGCCCAAGTTCATGTTCATTGCATTGGTGATGCCATCCAGCCATCTCATCCTCTGACACCATCTTCTCCTTATGCCCTCAATCTTTCCTAGCATCAGGGACTTTTCCAGTGAGTCAGCTGTTCACATCAGGTAACCAAAATACTGGAGCTTCAGCTTTAGCATTAGTTCTTCCAATGAGTATTCAGGGTTGATCTCCTTTAGGACTAACTGGTTTGATCTCCTTGCTGTCCAAGACTCTCAGGAATCTTTTCCAGCACCACAGTTCGAAGGCATCAGTTCTTTGGTGCTCTGCCTTCTTTATGGTCCAGCTCTTACAACTGTGTGTGACCACTTCTCAGGGCCACCTATTAATAGCTACAATAAAAAGAAGAGATTAACACACCCTTCCAAAGGCTGGCCCTTCCTGGACATATTTTGCAAGACTGAAGACCCTTTTACTTCCTCACTGCCTCTCCCTCTCTGTTCTGCCTTCAGTTCCTCATTGCTTCTCTCTCTCTGACTCTTTAAGAGACCCTGGCATCCAGATCCCAACAAGATGATATTTTAAGATATTAGCCTGCCATCTCCTCAGTCATCCAGCTTTCTGAATAAAGTCATATTACTTGCCTCAACAACTGGTCCCTCGAACTCACTGGCCTCTTGTGTGATGAGCAGAGTGAGCTCAGACTATCCACCCTACATACAATAAAGTCATTGATCCTTTGCTTAACAGAGAGATGTGTAGAAGAGGGTGGCCAGGAGAAGACCCTTCTCCTCACTTCTAACTATAAATGAAATGGATCAGGAGTGACTCATCTCCTAGGGACATTAAGGAAAGCTATCTGACTCACATGGGGATGTTTCAAGGGGATGGGGAGTGCGGAATGGGCAGGTTCTTGTTCTGGGTCTCACAAGTGGGCTTCCTTGTGCTGCATTTCCCTCTCTGGGTGTCCTTGGCTATTGCTAACAAACAAGGACTGGACCAGTTACCATACCTACCTGGGTCCCAGGCATGAGAATGGTGGCAGCATCTGGCCTTTAGGAGCAAGGCAGGGCAGGACACATTGGCTTCTCCCTACAATTTTTCCTCACAGAAAGTCCTTAAAGAAAACTACCATTTGGAACCCAAAGAACTAGCCACTTGTCACCCACGCACTTTTCACTTTCCCATACTGCAAATGCATCAGGGCAAATACGTTGCATGAGGTAAAGGCATCTGGCAGGATTTGTCATGGGCACTTACCCCCAGGTCACCATCACAACCACCACTGGCCAGAGAGGGTGAGAAGCTACAGCTGAGGCAGAAACGCGTGTGCAAAGGCCCCTGAGCCAAGCTTGAGAAAACAGGAGACCTGGGGAGGGTCAGTGCCTGTGACAATCTGGGTATTGGCCTGGCCTAGTTGCTCTGGGGAGAAGGAAATGGCAACCCACTCCAGTACTCTTGCCTGGAGGATCCCAGGGACGGGGGAGCCTGGTGGGCTGCCGTCTATGGGGTCACACACAGTCAGACACAACTGAAGCAACTTAGCAGCAGCAGCAGCAGCAGCAGCAGGGGAACAAATATCACTACCCTAGTGCACCAGCATTAACAAGGTCATTAGCATGACCCACACCTCTAAACTCTTGACTGTTAACAGAAAAGTCATTTGAGCACAGACTTCAGCACATCCCACCACTCCTGAACACTGCTGGGTCTCCAGGAAAGGTGCATTTTCAGCTGGACTCACAACTTCCTCTCTTGTTGTTGTTGCTGCTGCTGCTGCGTCGCTTCAGTCGTGTCCGACTCTGTGCCATTTTCTTGGCAAAAACTCTGTTAGTCTTTGCCCTGCTTCATTCTGTACTCCAAGGCCAAATTTGCCTGTTAGTCCAGGTGTTTCTTGACTTCCTACTTTTGCATTCCAGTCCCCTATAATGAAAAGGACATCTTTTTTGGGTGTTAGTTCTAAAAGGTCTTGTAGGTCTTCATAGAACCGTTCAACTTCAGCTTCTTCAACGTTACTGGTTGGGGCATAGACTTGGAATACTCTGATATTGAATGGTTTGCCTTGGAAATGAACAGAGATCATTCTGTCATTTTTGAGATTGCATCCAAGTACTGCATTTCGGACTCTTTTGTTGACCATGATGGCTACTCCATTTCTTCTGAGGGATTCCTGTCTGCAGTAGTAGATATAATGGTCATCTGAGTTAAATTCACCCATTCCAGTCCATTTTAGTTTGCTGATTCCTAGAATGTCGACAATCACTCTTGCCATCTCTTGTTTGACCACTTCCAATTTGCCTTGATTCATGGATCTGACATTTCATGTTTCTATGCAATATTGCTCTTTACAGCATCAGACCTTGCTTCTATCACCAGTCACATCCACAGCTGGGTATTGTTTTCGCTTTGGCTCTATCCCTTCATTCTTTCTGGAGTTATTTCTCCACTGATCTCCAGTAGCATATTGGACACCTACTGACCTGGGTAGTTCCTCTTTCAGTATCCTATCATTTTGCCTTTTCATACTGTTCATGGGGTTCTCAAGGCAAGAATACTGAAGTGGTTTGTCTATGCAGATGACACCACCCGTATGGCAGAAAGTGAAGAGGAACTAAAAAGCCTCTTGATGAAAGTGAAAGTGGAGAGTCAAAAAGTTGGCTTAAAGCTCAACATTCAGAAAATGAAGTTGACTTCATAGGACTGGATAGGCATCCAGTCCTATGTCTTCATGGGAAATAGATGGGGAAACAGTGAAAACTGTCAGGCTTTATTTTGGGGGGCTCCAAAATCACTGCAGATGGTGATAGCAGCCATGAAATTAAAAGACGCTTACTCCTTGGAAGGAAAGTTATGACCAACCTAGATAGCATATTCAAAAGCAGAGACATTACTTTGCCAGCAAATGTCCATCTAGTCAAGGCTATGGTTTTTCCTGTGGTCATGTATGGATGTGAGAGTTGGACGATGAAGAAGGCTGAGCGCCGAAGAATTGATGCTTTTGAACTGTGGTGTTGGAGAAGACTCTTGAGAGTCCTTTGGACTGCAAGGAGATCTAACCAGTCCATTCTGAAGGAGATCAGCCCTGGGATTTCTTTGGAAGGAATGATGCTAAAGCTGAAACTCCAGTACTTTGGCCACTTCATGAGAAGAGTTGACTCATTGGAGAAGACTCTGATGCTGGGAGGGATTGGGGGCAGGAGGAGAAGGGGACGACAGAGGATGAGATGGCAGGATGGCATCACTGACTCAATGGACGTGAGTCTGAGTGAACTCCAGAAGTTGGTGATGGACAGGGAGGCCTGGTGTGCTGCGATTCATGGGGTCGCAAAGAGTCGGACACGACTGAGTGACTGAACTGAACTGAAATGAAACTATACTTCAATTAAAAAAAATCTTCATGTCTGGCCTTTTCCCACATGTTTGGTGATTCCTGGGGACCCCTGTTACCTTTTGCCTGTTCCTCATGGCTACTACAACCAGCCTCCTAACTCCTCTTCATCTCACTTTCTGGCCATCACTTCAATGTCTCATCCTGAAAGCCTTCCTTCTGTACCTTACTCCTATCTCTTGACTCCTTGCTCCTTTAAAAAGGAGTATATGGGATTTCCCTGATGGTCCAGTGGTTAAGACTCTGCACTTCCACTGCAGGGGACACAGGTTTGATCCCTGCTTGACCTCACCTGGCCTTACTTAGCTCATCTGCCATTACCCAACATCCCACACTTGTGGGATGCACAGGGGTCCTGTTGTTTGGCAACAAGCTACTTGAAGGTAGGATGTTTTGATTTACTCATCTTTCTTTCCTCCAGCATGCTGGCACAGCTCTGGAAACATAGAAGGTTCTGAAGTCCACTGGTTGAATGAAGAAATGGATGAACAAACTGCTGGGGTGTTTGTCCACTGCACGAGAGTTTAGGAGTCAAAAAAAGAGGGTGGATCCCAGGCTGCTCCCCAGGCCCATGGTTATTGTGAGGAAGCCAAACCTCTTCTGGAGAAGGCAATGGCAACCCACTCCAGTACTCTTGCCTGGAAAATCCCATGGATGGAGGAGCCTGGTAGGCTGCAGTCCATACGGTTGCTAGAAGTTGGACACAACTGAGCGACTTCACTTTCACTTTTCACTTTCATGCATTGAAAAAGGAAATGACAACCCACTCCAGTGTTCTTGCCTGGAGAATCCCAGGGACCGGGGAGCCTGGTGGGCTGCCGTCTGTGGGGTTGCACAGGGTCGGACACGCTGAAGCGACTTAGCAGCAGCAGCAGCAAACCTCTTCATTAGCCATGTTACCTTTTGAACATAATCGCAATAGTTTGCCATGGTTTAGGAAAAGAAAGATATTCTAAGCTTTTGTAAGTATTGTTTAAAGTAATCCTGTCTGTCAAAACAGAAGCATATTCAGTTACCTTAATAATTCCTGGTTTTGGACCAGTTAAATCAACTGTGATAGTTTCATATAATAAAACGTTTACACATTGTTTTAAAAAATGAGGAAATATCTGTATAAACATATGGAAAGATCTCCCAAATTTTATTTTTAATGAACAAAAAGGAACCGTGTGATGTGAATGAATGACATAGTTTGTGTTAAAATGAGTAGATGTAAATATACTTCTATTCATAATAATTTAAAGAAGAATATAAATACAGCTAGAAGACTGCCCTGGGATATGACCTCCAAGAGCAGAGGTCACATTTACTTTACACTTTACTGTGTTGTTTTGACTTCTTTTTCTATGATAAATGTATTTTACTTTTACAATAATTTTGAAAGTTATTTTTAAAGATTCTCTTCTTAACAAATAGTATGTGAATAGAATGTAGTTATCACCCCAGTAGAATCTGTGTAGGACACAGGGTCCTATCTGACATTGTGACGAGGCAGACTGTGATTGTTGATGAAGAAATGGCTATGTCTTCTGTATTTGTTTTCCATGACTACGCTAACAATTACTGCATACTTGGTGGCTTACAGTAGCAGAAGTTTATTCCTCATAGTCCTTGAGGCCATAAACATGTAATTGATTTCACTATTTTAAAACCAAGTTGTCAGCAGGCAACCTTCCCTCCTGGGACTCTGGGAACACTCTCCCTCAGTTTGTGGTGGCTATTGGCAATCCTTGGCTTGTGCTGCGTTACCCCAATGTCTGCCTCCCTTTCCATATCACCTTCTCCTCTTCTGTCTGTAGTTAAGTCTCTCTGTTTCCCCTCTTCTAAAAACATATGCAACTGAACTTAGGGCCCACTCCATAATCTAAGATAATTGTCTCATCTCTTGATTGCGTCTTCAAAGACTCTTTTTTTCAAAAAAACCAATTATGTACCAGTTACAAGGATTAGGATATGGATATCTTTGATAAGGGCAGCCATTTTTCAGCCTACCACATCTCCTGTTTGCTAGAGGACAGGTCCAAAGGCATGCATAAAGTCATTCATGACTTCCACAAATATTTAAATGCCTGCTCTATCCAGAAACTACAAAGACTGGGACCATGGACTTCAAGGAGTTTGGAGATCATCATAGACAGGAGTGAGCACAAGTGAACTTTCATAAACTAGCACACACACACACACACACACACACACACATTTCCTGGAAAGGGGCAGCTTCTAACTCTAGAGGGACCGTGAAAAGGACATCTGATTGAATGAAGACCACTGCCCCCGCTTCCAGCACAACAGAAGGTGACCAGGGACTTTTCAGTCATCTAGTAAAGGAAGGTTCAAGAGCTCATCTTGATTTTTCTGGGGCTAGTCAGTCATTTCCAACCTAAAGAGGCTTCATGTACCCAATCATTATTAAAGGGAGCAAGCTGCATGCTGGCTTCCCTTCACACCTTCCCATCCTGCAGGGGCTGATTGATGCCAAGGTCTAAAAGCCACAAATACTCAGGGCTCATGTAAGTATGGAATTTTTATTTCATATAAAAAATCACTGTACTCTTCTGTGGGGAAAAAAAAAGAGAGTTCTGAACAGGATCTTATTATATCCTTAGCAACAGTTTGCTATAAATAACAGTGCCCTGTTATTTTATTTGCGATTAATAGCCCAACATTCTCACAAAAACATTGCCCTTGCTGGTATCTGGATTTCTTATTTGCAGTGGGCCTGGATGATTCCACAATCTTTCTCTGAGTGCAAATTGGGTACACAGTGCTTTAAACAAAAGAAATGGGATCAGAGCTGCAGTATTCATGGAGATAAGTTTCTTATCGCTGGTCAAATATTTAACGTGCATCTTCATTAATTATGCCAACTGAAGATTTTCTCTGAGATTCTGTCATTTGCGCTCTACACTCCTTCCCAGACCTACCCAATGTGAAAACCAGGAAACTGATGCTAATGTGTATGTATGACTACTAACAATGTAACTCCACTGGGCTTGGCATGTCTCACCCTTTTTAAAAAAATATTTATTTATTTGGCTGTGCTGGGGCTTAGTTGAGGCATGTGGGATCTTTGTTTCCTGACCAGGGATTGAACCCAGGCCCCCTGAATTGGGAGCATGGAGTCTCAGCCACTGAACTATAAGAGAAATCCCAATGTGTCTCATTCTTTACTTCACCTTGGGAGGTAGGTATAATTCTTCCCATTCTGCAGTTGAGGAAAGTAAGGTGCAGATCTATTCAGCAGATTGTCAAGTTCAGAGAGTGAATCAGTGAAAAATGTAGAATTGGAGCTGAATTTCAATTCAGTTCTAACTTGAAGGCCCAGTTTCTCAATTATTACCCTTACTGCTCTATCACCAATGGTCACAAAAACCCACAGGCAATGTGATTCCCATTCTGTAATAAGAATAAGGAAACTGAGATCCAGAGAAAATAACCTGTTCCTCACTCTTTGAGTAGAGGAGCCTGATCACCTCACTTTACAGAAGGAAAAACATGTTTCTTCCAAGACAGAAAATATGCCTAATACTTAGTGAATAATTATAACTATAACATCAAGTGCATAATTTTAGGAAGTCTTTATTGTCCTTAGGGCTACTCCCAACAAAACCCTGGAGGTATAGTGTAACTAGAGAATTACAAGCATTTTGTGGCAAAAGTTGACATAATATATGCATCCTATAGGTGTTAGCTGACACTGATTAAATACAGTGAGCCTTCTCGTATTTGCAGATGCAGAACCCACAGATATGGAGGGCCAGCTGTAACTGACTTGAGCACTCATGAAGTTTGGTGTCCATGGGGGATCCTAAAACCAATCCTCTGCATGTATCGAGAGATGATTATACTAATGAAGCATTAAGTACCACAGGGTGGAGGAGCAGTGAACCTTTCTCAACAGCAGGGTCTGGTAACCATGGAAACAAAGGTGACCATCAATCCACTCACATTACTCCCTGATCACATGCTGAGTGCTGCTTCTCTCAAACAGAATCAGATTATGGGCTTCTCTTTACCTGCCTGTGAGTAGAATGTTTTTAACATTCAAATAGGAAAAGACATATCTGCGATCTCCAAGGAAATGGAACTTTAAAAAGAAAAGATGCTTCCGCATAGGATTCCAGAAGTGAATTACATCAAGAACAAGACTTTCCATGTTAGATAAGAAGTCACTTTTCCAGAGATCTGAAGGGGTGAGCAATTATTTATAGGGTGGGCACTTGATTTATAGAAGGACGTTTGGGAGTTACAGGTAGTCATAGTGAGAGACTGGAATAGGCAGAGGGGTACAAGCTGAAGGCTTTTGACTGTGAATTTCCACATTATAAGTGCAGCAAAGATAAAGGGTTGGAGGGAACCTCTGCTTTTAAGAATACATCCCAGCTTGTTTTCAAAGATGGAGTAGCAATACTCTGAACTACCTTCTCTCCACAGACACACCAAAATTACCACTATGTACAAAGCAACTATCCATGAGAACAACATGATGGTTAGCAGAAAAGATTTTCCATAACTAAAGATATAAAGAAGGAACCACACTCAGGTGAGGAGAGGTAGTGATGCATATCATCAAGACCTACACCCCTGGGTCAGTGACCCACAAGTGGGAGGAATGTCATAATGGTGATAGAGATCGTGTCCAAAGAGCAAGGAGTCTGAACCCCATATCAGGCTCCCTAGTTCAAGGGTCCTGCATTGGGAAGATGAGCACCAGGATATCTGGCTTTGAAAACCAGCTGGGCTTATGTTTAGGGCTTATGTTAGTGAGAGGGCTATACAAAACATATATTCTTCTCTTAAAGAGCACCTGCAAATTTCCAAACACACCCCAAGTCCCAAAACAAAGACAGTAGTTTGAAGGGAGCCTGAGTCAGACCCATTTGCTGATCTTGGAGAGCCTCCTGGGGGAGAGGTGCTGGCAGTAGCCATTTTAGGGAACTCATTCTTCCACAATATCATCACTGGCAAGTATCATTTGGGAATCTTGCCTCAAGTGCCAAGGGCTTAGCTGCCAACCAGCAGGCTGCACCAGCCCCAACAACCCCCTGATCATGTAGGAAGTCACACAGATAACCCAGCCACACACCCCAGTGGGCTAACACGAGCCTATGGCTCTCACCCAGGTCAAACAGACAGCCATTTGGAGACACTGCCTTGCTTGCCACAAGTCAACAAATGTCGTTGCTGCCCTGGGCCACACAGCCAACTAAATGGGAAGGCTATTGCACTCTTCCACCACATGAGGCACAGCCTCACTGTCAACCAGGCAAGTAGCAAGCCCCATCTACCAGTGTGCCCATAGTAGTCAGTCCTGCCACAGCAGAAGGGGGCATGCAACCCACCTAGGGAGCACCTCAAAACATACAGTTTTGGTGACCAGAGAGGTGCATGCTACCAGGCCCCATAGCACGCTTCCTACATAAGAAAGAAAGAAAAAGTGAAGTCGCTCAGTCGTGTCCAACTCTTTGCAACCCATGGACTCTAGCTTACCAGGCTCCTCCATCCATGGGATTTTCCAGGCAAGAGTATGGAGTGGGTTGCCATTGCCTTCTCCAGGGGATCTTCCTGACCCAGGGATTGAACCCAGGTCTCCTGCATTGCAGGCAGATGCTTTACTGTCTGAGCCACCAGGGAAGTTCAAACATTAAGTTCCTACATAAGCCACTTATCAAAAATTGGGAAACATAACTTGTCAACCTAACATATAGAAGTATACACAGAAAACTGGGCAAAATCAGGAGACAAAATCTTAGAAAGAAGAACTAAGTGACTAGAGATAAGAAATCTACTTGTTAAGGGTTCAAAATAATGATCATAAAGATACTCAATAAACTCAGGAGAAAAAAAAAACAGATGAACACAGTGAGAATTTCAACAAAAAGTTAGAAAATAGAAGACCAAAACAGTACTGAAGAATATTATAAATGATAGAAAAATACACTGGAAGGGATCAACAGTAGATTAGATGATAAGGAAGAACAGATCAGCAAACAGGAAGACAGAGTAATGAAAATCATCCAAGGTGAACAGAAAAAAAGACTTCTGGAACAATATCAAGCACATTAACATTCACATTACAGGGGTCCTAAAAGGAGAGGAGAAAAAGAAAGAGGCTGAGAACTTATCTGAAGGAATAATAGTTGAAAACTTTTCTAACCCAGGGAAGGAAATAGACATTTAAGTCCAGGAAGCACAGAGAGTCCACAAAAAAGATAAACCAAAAAGATTCACATCAATACACATTAGAAGTAAAATGGCTGAAATTAAAGATAAAGACAGAAACTCAAAACCAGCAAGAAAAGAGCAACTAGTTACAAAGGAACTCCCTAAGAATATCACATGACTTCTCAGCATAAACTTTGCAGGCAAGAGGAGAGTGGCATGATATATTCAAAGTGATAAAAGGGAAAAACCTACAACCAAGAGTACTCTACCTAGAAAAGTTACCATTCAAATTTGAAAGAGAACTAAAGATAAGCAAAAGCCAAACAAGTTCAGCACCACTAAAATGAATCTACAAGAAATGATAAAGGGACTTCTCTAAGCAAAAAAGAAAAGCTTACAACTAGAAATATGTCCATGGGATTTCCCAAGCAAGAATACTAGAGTGGTTTGCCATTTCCTACTTCAGGGGATCTTCCCCATCCAAGGATTGAACTGGCATCTCTTATGTCTCCTGCATTGGCAGGAGGCTTCTTTACCACTTGGGAAGCCCCACCACTAAAGTGAATATACAGGAAATGCTAAAAGGAATTCTCGAAGCAGAAAAGAAAAGCTTACAACTAGAAATGTGAAAAATTATTAAAGAAATCTCACTGGAAAAGGCAAATGCATAGTTTTTAAAAGCTAAAAAAGACTAACAGTACTAGTAAAATCTGTATCCACAAAACAAAAACATGTACAATAGGATGTTAAAAACATTAAGTTAAAGGGAGATTTCATGGGGTCGCAAAGAGTCAGACATGACTGAGCAACTGAACTGAACTGAAAGGGGGATTGGAGTAAAACTGTTGAATGCTTTCAAACTTAAAAGATCATCAACTTAAAATAACCACATATATATGTAAGCTGTTACAGGTGAGCATCATAATAACTGCAAACCAAATACCTGTAATAGAAACACACACACATGAAAGAAAGGAATCCAAACATAACACTACAGAAAGTCATTGAATCACAAGGCAAGAGAGCAAAAGAAGAAAGGAATAAAAATAACTACATCAACTAGGAAACAATTAATGAAATGGCAATAAGTACATACCTGTCTGTAATTTATCCAAATGTAAATGGACTAAATGCTCTAGTCAAAAGACATAGAGTATAGTATTTTAAAAATAAGATAAATATATCTTAAATTTAAAATATATTTTAAAAATATATGCTGCCTACATGAGACTCACTTTTGATCAAAAGACACACATAGACTGAAAGTGAAAGGATGGAAAAAGGTATACCATGCAAATGGAAATACACATACCAAAAAAACTGGGGTAGCATTACTTATATCAGACAAAATAGACTTTAAAACAAAGACTACAATTGGTTCAAAATGGCAGAGTAGAAGGATGTGCACTCACTTCTTATGAGAGCACCAAAATCAATTAACTGCTGAACAAGCACCAACAGAAAGACACTGGGACCCACCAAAAATGATATCCCACATCCAAAGAAAAAGGAGAAGCTACAGTGAGACAATAGGAATGGTGCAATCACACTAAAATCAGATTCCATAACCAGTGGGTAGACAACCTGGAAACTGGAGAACATTTGCATCACAGAAGTTCTCCCTGGAGTGAACATTCTGAGCCCCACATCAGGCTTCTCATCTTGAATATCTGGCAACAAGAGTAGGAATCCCCAGGGAATCTGACTTTGAAGGCCAGCAGCCATGAAATGAAAAGACGCTTACTCCTTGAAAGAAAAGTTATGACCAACCTAGATAGCATATAGAAAATCAGAGATATTACTTTGCCAACAAAGGTCCATCTAGTCAAGGCTATGGTTTTTCCAGTGGTCACGTTTGGATATGAAAGTTGGACTGTGAAGAAAGCTGAGTGCTGAAGAATTGATGCTTTTGAACTGTGGTGCTGGAGAAGACTCTTGAGAGTTCCTTGGACTGACAGGAGATACAACCAGTCCATTCTAAAGGAGATCAGCCCTGGGATTTCTTTGGAAGGAATGATGCTAAAGTTGAAACTCCAGTACTTTGGCCACCTCATGCGAAGAGCTGACTCATTGGAAAAGACTCTGATGCTGGGAGGGATTGGGAGCAGAAGGAAAAGGGGAGACAGAGGATGAGATGGCTGGATGCCATCACCAACTCGATGGATATGAGTTTGAGTGAACTCTGGGAGATGGTGATGGACAGGGAGGCCTGGCGTGCTGCGATTCATGGGGTCACAAAGAGTCGGACACGACTGAGTGACTGAACTGAACTGAACTGAACTGAAGGATTTGATTGCAGGACTTCGATAAGAGTGGGAGAAACAAAGACTCCAATCTTGGAGGGCACATACAGAGTTTTATGCAACCTAGAGGAAAGGAGCAGTGACACATAGGAGACTGAACCAAACCTATCTACTAGTGCTGGAGCATCTTCTGAAGAGGCAGGGGTGTGTGTGTGTGTGTGTGTGTGTGTGTGTGTGTGTGAATATGCCTCATTGTGGGGCCAAGAGTAATGGAAGCAGGAGTTCTGGGATGTATTTTTGGTGTTAGCCCTCCCAGAAGCCTTAGCCCTGTAGGCTCCAGTGCTGTGTTACCTCAGGCCAAACAACTAACAGGGAGGGAACACAGCCTCAACCATCAGCAGACAAGCAGATTAAACTTTTACTGAACATAACCTTACCCACCAGAGCATGATCTAGTTCTGACTACCACCAGTCCCTCCAGTCAGGAAGTTTGCATGAGCTTATTAGATAGTCTTATTCACCACAGGAAAGACAACAGAAATAAGAAGAGCTAAAACCCTACAGCCTGCAGAACGAAAACAACAATCACTGAACATCAGATAAAATGAAGAGGCAGAGGATTATGTCCCAGATGAAGTAACACTCTCATTCAAATTTGACAGAGAAATTAAAAGCTTTACAAAAAGCAAAAGTTAAGTGAAATCAGCAGCACCAGATCAAATTTACAACAAATGCTTAAGGAACTCCTCTAAGTGGTGAAGCCACTAGCAACTCAAAACAAACAAACTTGTACATATAAAGACTACTATATCAAAACCTCATGAAGTAATTAGCCTCTAATTAAAATAAATACATTTAATTTAAAAACAAAACAAAACCTCATGGGAATAGCAAACCAAAAAACTGCAATAGATACACACACTAAAGAAAAATCAACCCAAACCCAACTCTAAAGATGATCATCAAACCACAAGAGAAAAGAAAGAAAAAAAGACCCACAAAGCAAAACCCTAATTAAGAAAATGGCAATAGGGATACAAATATTGATAATTAACTTAAATGTATACAGATCAAATGTGCCGACCAAAAGACATAGACTGAATGAGTGGATGCAAAACCCATATATATGCTGTCTACAAAAGACCCACCTCAGACCTAGGGACACATATAGACTGAAAGTCAGGGGATGAGAGAACATACTCCATGCAAACGGAAATAAAAGAAAGTTGGAATAGCAATATTCACATCAGGCAAAATAGATTTAAAATAAAGACAGTTACAAGAGACTAAGAAGGGCACTGCATAATGATCAAAGCATCAAGCCAAGAAGATATAACAGTTATAAATATATAAGCACCCAACATAGTCACACATCAGTACATAAGGCAAATACTAACAGTCATAAAGGGAAAAATCAACAGCAACACAATTACAGTGGTGGACTTTACCGTTTCACTTTTTTTAGTGGACAGAGCAATCCAGACAGAAAATCAATACAGAAACATAGGCCTTCAATGACACGTTAGACCAGATAAATTTAGTTGATATTTATAGAGCAATCCAGCCGAAAGCTCCAGAATACACACTCTTCTCAAACGCACACAGAATATTCTCCAGGATTGACCACATGCTGGGCAAAAAGATGAATCTTGGTAAAGTTAAGAAAACTGAAGTTATCAAGAATAGAAGTCATCAAGCATCTTTTCTGATCACAATGTTATGAAATTACAAATAAACTATAAGAAAAAACTATAAAACATAAACACATGAAGGCTAAACCGTATGATACTAAACAAGCAATGAATCACTGAAAAAATCAAAGAGGAAATTAAAAAATACTGAGAGACATGTGAAGATGAACGCACAATGACTCAAACCTATGGGATGCAGCAAAAGCAGTTCTAATGAGGAGGTTTATAGCTATAAAATCTTACCCCAGGAAAAAAAGAAAAATATCAAATAAACAACCTAACCTTACACCTCAGAGAAGGTAATGGCACCCCACTCCAGTACTCTTGCCTGGAAAATCCCATGGACAGAGGAGCCTGGTAGGCTACAGTCCATGGGGTCACAAAGAGTTGGACATTACTGAGCAACTTCACTTTCGCTTTTCACTTTCATGCGCTGGAGAAGGAAATGACAACCCACTCCAGTATTCTTGCCTGGAGTATCCCAGGGACAGAGGAGCCTGATGGGCTGCCTTCTATGAGATCACACAGAGTCAGACACGACTGATGTGACTTAGCAGCAGCAGCAGCAGCAACCTTACACCTAAAGCAACTAGAGAGAGAAGAACAACTGAAGGCTAAAGTTAGTAGAAGGAAAGAAATCATAAAGATCAGAACAGAAAGAAAAGAAATAGAGACAAAGAAAACAATGAAGTGAAAAGGTGATTCTTTGAAAAGATAAACAAAATTGATAAACCTTTATCCAAACTCATCAGAAAAAGGGAGAGGACTCAAATCAATAAGATTAGAAATGAAAAAGGAGAAGCTACAACTGACACCACATAAATACAAAGGATCATAAAAGATTACTGCAAGCAACTGTATGCCAATAAAATGGACAAACTGGAAGAAACGGACAAATTTTAAGAAAGGTACAGTCTTACCGATATGAACAGACCAATCACAAGCATAGGAAATGAAACTGTGATCTGAAAATTCCCAACAAGCAAAAGTTCAGGACCTGATGGCTTGTCAGGTAAATTCTATCAAACATTTACAGAAGAGCTAACACCTATCCCTCTGAAACAGTTCCAAAACACTCCAGAGAAAGAAAAACTCCCAAACTCATTCTTTGAGGCCATCATCACCCTAAAATCAAAACCAGACAAAAATACCACAATAAAAGAAAATTACAAGCCCATATCACTGATGAACATACATGCAAATATCCTCAACAAAATACTAGCAATCTGAATCTAACAGTACATTAAAAGAGTCATATGCCATGATCAAATGGGATTTATCCTAGGATTTTTCAATATCTGAAAATCAATCAGTGTGAGATGCCACATCAACAAATTGAAGATTAAAAATCATATAATCTCAATAGATGCAGAAAAAACTTTTGACAAAATTCAGCACTCATTTATGATTAATACTCCCCAGAAAGTGGGCATAAAGGCTACATAGCTCAACATAATTAAGGCCATATATGACAAACCTACAGCTAGCATCATACTCAATGGTGAAGAACTGAAAACATTTCCTCTAAAATCAAGAACAATTCAAGGATAAGGATAAATCTTGCCACTTTTCTTCAACATAATTTTGGAAATCTTAACTATTTTTTTTTTCAGAGAAGAAAAGTCTTGGAAGTCTTAGCTACTTTTTTTTTCAGAGAAGAGACAGAAACTAAAGGAATCCAAATTGGAAAATAAGAAGTTAAACTGTCACTGTTTGTAGATGACATGAAAAGTCATGGAAAGTCCCAAAGACACTACCAGAAAACTACTAGAACTCATCAATGAATTATGTAAAGCTGAAGGTTACAAAATTAACACACAGAAATCTGTTGCATTTCTACACACTAGCAACAAAAGACCAGAAAGAGGTGGGAATGTAGATTGATACAGCCACTATGGACGATGGTATGGAGATTCCTTAAAAAACTAGGAATAAACCCACCATATGACCCAGCAAACCCATTCCTAGGCATATACCCTGAGGAAACCAAAAGTGAAAAAGACACATGTATCCCAAAGTTCATTGCATCACTACTTAACAATAGCTAGAACATGGAAGCAACCTATATGCCCATCGACTGATGGATGGATAAAGAAGATGCAGTATATATATACAATGGAATACTACTCAGCCATATAAGGAATGCTTTTGAGTCAGTTCTAATGAGGTGGACGAACCTAGAGCTTATTAAACAGAGTGAAGTAAGTCAGAAAGAGAAATATAAATATAATATTAGATCAGATCAGTCACTCAGTCGTGTCCGACTCTTTGCAACCCCATGAATCGCAGCACACCAGGCCTCCCTGTCCATCACCAACTCCCGGAGTTCACTCAGACTCACATCCATCAAGTCAGTGATGCCATCCAGCCATTCATCCTCTGTTGTCCCCTTCTCCTTTTGCCCCCAATCCCTCCCAGCACCAGAGTTTGTTCCAATGAGTCAACTGTTCACACGAGGTGGCCAAAGTACTGTAGTTTCAGCTTTAGCATCATTCCTTCCAAAGAAATCCCAGGGCTGATCTCCTTCAGAGTGGACTGGTTGGATCTCCTTGTAGTCCAAGGGACTCTCAAGAGTCTACTGATGTATATATATATATATGAAATCTGGGATTTCTTTGGAAGGAATGATGCTAAAGTTGAAACTCCAGTATTTTGGCCACCTCATGTGAAGAGTTGACTCATTGGAGAAGACTCTGATGCTGGGAGGGATTGAGGGCAGGAGGAGAAGGGGACGACAGAGGATGAGATGGCTGGATGGCATCACTGACTCGATGAATGTGAGTCTGAGTGACCTCCGAGAGCTGGTGATGGATAGGGAGGCCTGGCGTGTTGCGGTTCATGGGGTCGCAAAGAGTTGGACACGACTGAGCGACTGATCTATCTGATCTGATATGAAATCTAGAAAGATGGTGCTGATTGACTTATCTACAGGGCAACAACGGAGAAACAAACACAGAGAATAGACCTATGGACACATGGGGAGGGGAGGAGAGAGAGGATGAGATGTATGGAAAGAGTAACACGGAAACTTACAATACCATATGGAAAATAGATAGCCAATAGGAATTTGCTGTATGACTCAGGAAACTCAAACATGGGCTGTGTGACAATCTACAATGGTGAGACGGGAAGGGAGATGGAAGGAAGGCTCGGGAGGGAGGGGACATGGGTGTATCTATTACTGATTCTTGTTGATGTTCAACAGAAAACAAGAACATTCTATAAAGCAAGTATCCTTCAATTAAAAAATAAAATGGCCCAAAAAGAGACCAGAAAGAGAAATTCAAGAAATATTCATCTCATTTACCATCACATCTGAAAGAATAAAATACCTAGAAATAAACCCATCTAAAGGAGACAAAAGACCCACTTTCCAAAAATAATAAGAAGCTTTTGAAAGAAATCAAAGAAGATACAATCAGAAAGATATGCCATGCTCATGGATTGGAAGAATCAATGTTGTCAAATTAATGATACTATCCAAGGCAATCTACAGATTCAATGAAATCTCTATCAAATCACCAGTGATTTTTTTGTGGTACTAGAACAAAAAAATTTGAATATAGACACAAAAGGACCTTAATAGCCAAAGCATTCTTGAGGAATAAAAACAGATCTGGAGTAAAGAGGTTCCTTGAATTCAGACTACACTACAAAGTTACAGTCATCTAAAAGGTATGGTACTGGCCCCAAAATAGAAATATATACCAATGGAACATGATAGAAAGCCCGGAAATAAACACATGCACCTATAGTCAATTAGTCTACGACATAACTTAGGGAGCATAACTATACAATAGTGGAAAGGTAGTCTCATCAAACAATGCTGGCAAAATTGGACAGTTACTTGGAAAAAAATGGAATTTGATAATTCTTTAACACTATACCCAAAAATAAGCTCAAAATGGATTAAAGACTTAAATGTGAGGCCAGACACTGTAAAACTCCTAGAGGAAAAGAGGCAGAATAGTCTCTGTCATTTGATGTTCGGTCATGAAGTCATGTCTGACTCTTTACAATCCCATGAATGACAGCATACCAGGTTTCCCTGTCCTTCACTATCTCCTGAGTTTGCTCAAACTCATGTCCATTGAGTCAGTGATGCCATCCAACCATCTCATCCTCTGTCACCCACTTCTCTCCCTACCCTCAGTCTTTCCCAGGATCAGGGACTTTCCCAGTGAGTCAACTCTTTGCATCAGATGGCCAAAGTATTGGAGCTTCAGCTTCAGCATCAGTTCTTTCAATGAATATTCAAGGTTGATCTCCCTTAGGATAACTGATTGATCTCCTTGCTGTCCAAGGAACTCTCAAAAGTCTTCAGCACCACAGTTTGAAACCATCAACTCTTCTTCACTCAGCTTCTTCATAGTACAACTCTCACTTCCACGCATGACTGCTAGAAAAAACATGTGTGCTTGTACATGTCTGACTGTTTGTAACTCCATGGACTGTAACCCCCACCAGGCACCTCTGTCCATGGGGATTCTCCAGGCAAGAATCCTGGAGTGGGTTGCTATGCCCTCCTTCAGGGGATCTTCCCATACAAGGGATCGAACCTAGGTCTTCCACATTGCAGGCAGATTCTTGGTGTCTGAGCCACCAAGAAAGCCCTGGTGGAAAAACCATACATTTGACTATATAGACTTCTGTTGGCAAAGTGATGTCTCTGTTTTTTAATATGCTATATAGGTTGGTCATAGCTTTCCTTCCAAGGAGCAAGCATCTTTTAATTTCATGACTGAAGTCACTGTCCACAGTGATTTTGGAGGCCAAGAGGTGGGGGGAAATCTGTCACTATTTCCACTTTTTCCCCACCTATTTGTCATGAACTGATGGAGCTAGATGCCATGATGTTAGGTGTCTGGGTTTTTTTAACTTTACAATATTGTATTGGTTTTGCCATATATCAAAATGAATCCACCACAGGTATACATGTGTTTCCCATCCTGAACCCTCCTCCCACCTCCCTCCCCTGCCATCCCTCTGGGTCATCCCAGTGCACCAGCCCCAAGCATCCAGTATCATGCATCAAACCTGGACTGGCGATTTGTTTCATATATGATATTATACATGTTTCAATGCCATTCTCCCAAATCATCCTACCATCTCCCTCTCCCAGAGTCCAAAAGACTGTTCCATACATCAGTGTCTCTTTTGCTGTCTCGTATACAGGGTTATTGTTACCACCTTTCTAAATTCCATATATATGCATTAGTATACTGTATTGGTGTTTTTCTTTCTGGCTTACTTCACTCTGTATAATAGGCTCCAGTTTCATCCACCTCATTAGAACTGACTCAAATGCATTCTTTTTAATGGCTGAGTAATACTCCATTGTGTATATGTACCACAGCTTTCTTATACATTCATCTGCTGATGGACATCTAGGTTGCTTCCATGTCCTGGCTATTATAAACAGTGCTGCGATGAACATTGGGGTACATGTGTCTTTTTCAATTCTGGTTTCCTCAGTGTGTATGCCCATCAGTGGGATTGTTGGATCATAAGGCAGTTCTATTCCCAGTTTTTAAAGGAATCTCCACACTGTTCTCCATAGTGGCTGTACTAGTTTGCATTCCCACCAACAGTGTAAGAGGGTTCCCTTTTCTCCACACCCTCTCCAGCATTCATTGCTTGTAGACTTTTGTATTACAGCCATTCTGACTGGTGTGAAATGGAACCTCATAATGGTTTTGATTTGCATTTCTCTGATAATGAGTGATGATGAGCATCTTTTCATGTATTTGTTAGCCATCTGTATGTCTTCTTTGGAGAAATGTGTATTTAGTTCTTTGGCCCATTTTTTGATTGGGTCATTTATTTTTCTGGAATTGAGCTGTAGGAGTTGCTTGTATATTTTTGAGATTAGTTGTTTGTTTTTTTAATGTTGAGTTTTAAGCCAGGTTTTTCACTCTTTTCTTTCACTCTCATAAAGGGCTCTTAATTCCTCTTTGATTTCTGCCATTAGTTTAGTATCATCTATACATCTGAGGTGGAGAAGGCAATGGCACCCCACTCCAGTACTTTTGCCTAGAAAATTCCATGGACGGAGGAGCCTGGTAGGCTGCCATCCATGGGGTCGCTAGAGTCGGACATGACTGAGAGACTTCACTTTCACTTTTCACTGTCATGCATTGGAGAAGGAAACGGCAACCCATTTCAGTGTTCTTGCCTGGAGAATCCCAGGGACGGGGGAGCCTGGTGGGCTGCCATCTATGGGGTCGCACAGAGTCGGACACGACTAAAGCAACGCAGCAGCAGCAGCAGCAGCATACATCTGAGGTTGCTGATATTTCTCCTGGAAATCTTGATTCCAGTTTGTGATTCATCTACGCCAGCATTTTTCATCATGGACTCTGCATGCAAGCTAAATAAGGAGGGTGACAGTATACAACATTTACGTCAGTTCAGTTCAGTTGCTCAGTCATGTCCGACTCTTTGCAACCCCATTAACCACAGCATGCCAGGCATCCCTGTCCATCACCAACTCCTGGAGTTTACCCAAACTTATATCCATTGAGTCGGTGATGACATCCAACTATCTCATCCTCTGTAGTCCCCTTCTCCTCTTGCCCTCAATCCTTCCCAGCATCAGGGTCTTCTCAAATGAGTCAGCTCTTTGCATCAGGTGGCCAAAGTATTGGAGCTTCAGCTTCAACATCAGTCCTTCCAAGGAACACCCAAGACTGATCTCCCTTAGAATAGACTGGTTGGATCTCCTTGCAGTCCAAGGGACTCTCAAGAGTCTTCTCCAACACCACAGTTTGAAAGCATTAATTCTTCGGTGTTCAGCTTTCTTTATAGTCCAACTCTCACATTCATACACGACTACTGGAAAAACCATAGCCTTGACAAGATGGACCTTTGTTGACAAAGTAATGTCTCTGCTTTTTAATATGCTATCTAGGTTGGTCATAACTTTTCTTCCAAGGAGTAAGCATCTTTTAATTTCATGGCTGCAGTCACCATCTGCAGTGATTTTGGAGCCCAAGAAAATAAAGTCAGCCACTGTTTCCACTGTTTCTCCATCTATTTGCAAGTGATGGAACCAGATGTCATGATCTTCGTTTTCTGAATGTTGAGCTTTAAGCCAACTTTTTCACTCTCTTCTTTCACTTTCATCAAGAGGCTCTTTAGTTCTTCTTTGCTTTCTGCCATAAGGGTGGTGTCATCTGCATATCTGAGGTTATTGATATTTCTCCAAGCAATCTTGATTCCAGTTTGTGCTTCATCCAACCCAGCGTTTCTCATGATGTACTCTGCGTGTAAGTTAAGTAAGCAGGGTGACAATACACAGCCTTGACATACTCCTTTTCCTATTTGGAACCAGTCTGTTGTTCCAGGTCCAGTTCTAACTGATGCTTCCTGACCTGCATACAGGTTTCTCAAGAGGCAGGTCAAGTAGTCTGGTATTCCAATCTCTTGAAGAATTTTCCAGTTTATTGTGATCCACACAGTCAAAGGTTTTCTTTAGTCAATGAAGCAGTAAAAGTTCCTCTGGAATTCCCTTACTTTCTCTATGATCCAGTGGATGTTGGCAATTTGATCTCTGATTCCTCTGCCTTTTCTAAACCCCACTTGTACATCTGGAAGTTCACAATTTACATACTTCTGAAGCCTATCTTAAAAAATTTTGAGCATTACCTTCCTAGCATGAGAAATGAGCACAATTGTGTGGTAGCTTGAAGTAGTTTGAAATTTCTTTGGCATTGCTCTTCTTTGGGGTTAGAATGAAAACTGAGTTTGTCCAGTCCTGTGGCCATGGCTGAGTTTTCCAGATTTGCTGACATATTGAGTGCAGCACTTTCACAGCATCATCTTTTAAAGTTTGAAATAGTTCAGCTGGAATTCCATCACCTCCACTAGCTTTGTTCCTAGTAATGCTTCCTAAGGCCCACTTGACTTCACATTCCAGGCTGTCTGGCTCTAGGTGAGTGATGAGACATCATGGTTATCTGGGTCATGAAGATCTTTTTTGTACAGTTCTTCTGTGTATTCTTGCCACCTTTTCTTAATATCTTCTGTTTCTGTTAGGTCCTTATCATTTCTGTCCTTTATCATGTCCATCCTTGCATGAAATGTTCCCTTGGTATCTATAATTTTCTTGAAGAGATCTCTAGTCCTTCCTACTCTATTGTTTTCCTCTATTTCTTTACATTGTTCACCTAAGAAGGCTTTCTTATCTCTCCTTGCTATTTTCTGGAACTCTGCATTCAGTAGCGTTTATGTTTCCCTTTTTCCTTTGCCTTTCACTTGTCTTTTTTTCTCAGCTATTTGTAAGGCCTCTTCAGACAACCATTTTGCCTTCTTGTATTTCTCTTTCTTGGGGTGATTTTCGTTACTACCTCTTGTACAATGTTACAAACCTCTGTTCACAGTTCTTCAGGCACTCTGTCTTCCAGATCTAATCTCTTCAAACTATTTGTCACCTTCACTGTATATTCATAAGGGATTTAAATAAGTCATACCTGAATGGTCTAGTGATTTTCACTACTTTCTTCAACTTGAGCCTGAATTTTGCAACAAGGAGTTTATGGTCTGAGCCACAGTCAGCTCCTGGTCTTGTTTTTGCTGACTGTATAGAATTTCTCTGTCTTCAGCTATAAAGAATATAATTAGTCTGATTTTGTTATTGATCACCTGGTGATGTCCATGTGTAGAGTCATCATTTGTTTTGTTGGAAGAGGATGTTTTCTATGGCCAGTGTGTTCTCTTGTCAAAACTCTCTTCACCTTTACCCTGCTTCATTTTGTACTTCAAAGCCAAACTTGCCATTACTCCAGGTGTCTCTTGATTTCCTTACTTTTGCATTCCAGTCCCCTATAATGAAAAGGACATCTTTTTTTTTCTTTTGGTTTTGTTTCTAGAAGGTCTTGTAGGTCTTAATGGAACTATTCAATGTCAGCTTCTTCAGCATTACTGGTTGGGGCATAGACTTGTATTACTGTGATGTTGAATGGTATGCTTTGGAGAAAAATCCCAAGATCATCTGTTGCTTTTGTGATTGCACTTAAGTATTGCATTTTGGACTCTTCTAATTGACTATGAGGACTGCTATTTCTTCTGAGGGGTTCTTGCCAAAATTAGCAGGTATAATTGTTATCTGAATTAAATTAGCCCATTCTTGCCTATTTTAGTTCACTGAATCCTAAAATGTTGATTGTCACTCTTGTCATCTCCTGTTGACCACATCCAATTTACCTTGATTCATGGACCTAATATTCCAGATTTCTATGCAATATTGTTTTTTATACCATCAGACTTTACTTTCACCACCAGAGACATCCACAACTGAGTGTCATTTCTGCTTTAATCCAGCCTCTTCATTCTTTCAGGAGCTATTTCTCCACTCTTCCCCAGTAGTATATTGGACACCTACGGATCTGGGAGGGCTCATCTTCCAATGTCATATCTTTTTCCCTTTTCATACTGCTTAAGGGGTTTGGTGGAGAAGGCAATGGCACCCCACTCCAGTACTCTTGCCTGGAAAATCTCCTCTCCCACGGATGGAGGAGCCTGGTAGGCTGCAGTCCATGGGGTCGCTAAGAGTCGGACATGACTGAGCGACTTCACTTTCTCTTTTAACTTTCATGCATTGGAGAAGGAAATGGCAACCCACTCCAGTGTTCTTGCCTGGAGAATCCCAGGGACGGGGAAGCCTGGTGGGCTGCCGTCTATGGGGTCACACAGAGTCGGACACGACTGAAGCGACTTAGCATAGCATAAGGGGTTTGGAAGGCAAGGATACTTGAGTGGTTTCCCATTCCCTTCTGTAGTAAACTACATTTTGTTAGAACTCTCCATTATGACCCATCCCTCTTGGGTGTCCTGAATGACATGTCTCAGTTTCATTAAGTTACACAAGGCTCTGATCCATGTGATCATTGTAGCTAGTTTTCTGTGATTGTGGTTTTTGTTCTGGAGGCTGTTGAATTGTAGTTCTTGCTTCTTCTTCTGATGGATGTGTATATGAGGCTTGTGGAAATTCCTGATGGGAGGGACTGGCTGTGGGGAAGAAACTTGATCTTGCTCTGTTGGGCAGGGCCAAGCTCAACTTTAATCCAAATTTTAAAACTTTAATCCAATTTTCTGCTAATGAGTGGGGCTATGCTCCCTCCCGGCGCGTCATTTAAGAGCGACCTCGCCTCCCCGCGACCGGCGCACCATTTAAGAGCGCCCTCGCCTCCCCGCGACCGGTGCGCCATTTAAGAGCGCCCCGCCGGCTGCGTCGCGCACTAAGAGCGCCCCGCCGGCTGCGTCGCGCACTAAGAGCGCCCCGCCGGCTGCGCGCGCACCAAGAGCGCCCCGCCGGCTGCGTCGCGCACTAAGAGCGCCCCGCCGGCTGCGTCGCGCACTAAGAGCGCCCCGCCGGCTGCGTCGCGCACTAAGAGCGCCCCGCCGGCTGCGTCGCGCACTAAGAGCGCCCCGCCGGCTGCGTCGCGCACTAAGAGCGCCCCGCCGGCTGCGTCGCGCACTAAGAGCGCCCCGCCGGCTGCGTCGCGCACTAAGAGCGCGGCCGAGAGGAGCTACCCCACGACCGAGGAAGGACGGCGGTGAGGGCCAGCGCACTAAGCAGGGCGGAGAAGAGCTACCCCACGACTGAGGTCAGGAAGGGCGGCGGTGAGGAGAGACCCCTCGTCCAAGGTAAGGTGCGATGGCTGTGCTTCGCTGGCCCGGAGCAGCCTGGAGCAGCCAGGATGAGATACCCCACGCCCGAGGTAAGAGAAACCCAAGTAAGACAGTAGGTCTTGAAAGAGGGTATCAGAGGGCAAATACACTAAAACCATTCTCACAGAAAACTAGTCAATCTAATCACACAAGGACCACACCCTTGTCTAACTCAATGAAATTAAGCCATGCCTGAGGGGCAACCTGGGATGGGCGGGTCATGGTGGAGAGATATGACAGGGTGTGGTCCGCTGGAGAAGGGAATGGCAAAGCACTTCAGTATTCTTGCCTTGAGAACCCCATGAACAGTATGAAAAGACAAAATGATAGGATACTGGAAGAGAAACTCCCCAGGTCAGTAAGGGCCCAATATGCTACTGGAGATCAGTGGAGAAATAACTCCAGAAAGAATGAAAGGATGGAGCCAAAACAAAAAGAATACCCAGCTGTGGATGTGTCTGGTGATAGAAGCAAAGTCCGATGCTGTAAAGAGCAATATTGCGTAGGAACCTGGAATGTCAGGTCCATGAATCAAGGCAAATTGGAAGTGGTCAAACAAGAGATGGCAAGAGTGAATGTCGACATTCTAGGAATTAGCGAACTAAAATGGACTGGAATGGGTGAATTTAACTCGGATGACCATTATATCTACTACTGTGGGCAGGAATCCCTTAGAAGAAATGGAGTAGCCATCATGGTCAACAAAAGAGTCCGAAATGCAGTACTTGGATGCAATCTCAAAAATGACAGAATGATCTCTGTTCGTATCCAAGGCAAACCATTCAATGTCACAGTAATCCAAGTCTAGGCCCCAACCAGTAACGCCGAAGAAGCTGAAGTTGAAAGGTTCTATGAAGACCTACAAGACCTTTTAGAACTAACACCCACAAAAGATGTCCTTTTCATTATAGGGGACTGGAATGCAAAAGTAGAAAGTCAAGAAACACCTGGAGTAACAGGCAAATTTGGCCTTGAAATACGGAATGAAGCAGGGCAAAGACTAATAGAGTTTTGCCAAGAAAATGCACTGGTCATAGCAAATACCCTCTTCCAATAACACAAGAGAAGACTCTATACAGGGACATCACCAGATGGTCAACACCGAAATCAGACTGATTATATTCTTTGCAGCCAAAGATGGAGAAGCTCTATACAATCAGCAAAAACAAGACCAGGAGCTGACTGTGGCTCGGACCATGAACTCCTTATTGCCAAATTCAGACTGAAATTGAAGAAAGCAGGGAAAACTACTAGACCATTCAGGTATGACCTAAATCAAATCCCTTATGATTATACTGTGGAAGTGAGAAATAGATTTAAGGGCCTAGATCTGATAGATAGAGTGCCTGATGAACTATGGAACGAGGTTCGTGACATTGTACAGGAGACAGGGATCAGGACCATCCCCATGGAAAAGAAATGCAAAAAAGTAAAATGGCTGTCTGGGGAGGCCTTACAAATAGCTGTGAAAAGAAGAGAAGCGAAAAGCAAAGGAGAAAAGGAAAGATATAAACATCTAAATGCAGAGTTCCAAAGAATAGCAAGAAGAGATAAGAAAGCCTTCTTCAGTGATCAATGCAAAGAAATAGAGGAAAACAACAGAATGGGAAAGACTAGGGATCTCTTCAAGAAAATCAGAGATACCAAAGGAACATTTCATGCAAAGATGGGCACGTTAAAGGACAGAGATGGTGTGGACCTAACAGAAGCAGAAGATATTAAGAAGAGGTGGCAAGAATACACAGAAGAACTGTACAAAAAAGAGCTTCAAGACCTAGACAATCATGATGATGTGATCACTGACCTAGAACAAGACATCTTGGAATGTGAAGTCAAGTGGGCCTTAGAAAGCATCACTACGAACAAAGCTAGTGGAGGTGATGGAATTCCAGTGGAACTAGTCCAAGTCCTGAAAGATGATGCTGTGAAAGTGCTGCACTCAATATGCCAGCAAATTTGGAAAACTCAGCAGTGGCCACAAGATTGGAAAAGGTCAGTTTTCATCCCAATCCCAAAGAAAGGCAATGCCAAGGAGTGCTCAAACTACCGAACAATTGCACTCATCTCACACGCTAGTAAAGTAATGCTCAAAATTCTCCAAGCCAGGCTTCAGCAATATGTGAACCGTGAACTTCCTGATGTTCAAGCTGGTTTTAGAAAAGGCAGAGGAACCAGAGATCAAATTGCCAACATCCGCTGGATCATGGAAAAAGCAAGAGAGTTCCAGAAAAACATCTATTTCTGCTTTATTGACTATGCCAAAGCCTTTGACTGTGTGGATCACAATAAACTGTGGAAAATTCTGAAAGGGATGGGAATACCAGACCACCTGATCTGCCTCTTGAGAAATCTGTATGCAGGTCAGGAAGCAACAATTAGAACTGATCATGGAACAACAGACTGGTTCCAAATAGGAAAAGGAGTGCGTCAAGGCTGCATATTGTCACCATGTTTATTTACCTTATATGCAGAGTACATCATGAGAAATGCTGGACTGGAAGAAACACAAGCTGGAATCAAGATTGCTGGGAGAAATATCAATAACCTCAGATATGCAGATGACACCACTCTTATGGCAGAAAGTGAAGAGGGGCTAAAAAGCCTCTTGATGAAAGTGAAAGTGGAGAGTGAAAAGGTTGGCTTAAAGCTCAACATTCAGAAAACGAAGATCATGGCATCTGGTCCCATCACTGCATGGGAAATAGATGGGGAAACAGTGGAAACAGTGTCAGACTTTGTTTTTCTGGGCTCCAAAATCACTGCAGATGGTGACTGCAGCCATGAAATTAAAAGACGCTTACTCCTTGGAAGGAAAGTTATGACCAACCTAGATAGCATATTCAAAAGCAGAGACATTACTTTACCAACAAAGGTTCGCCTAGTCAAGGCTATGGTCTTTCCTGTGGTCATGTATGGATGTGAGAGCTGGACTGTGAGGAAGGCTGAGCGCCAAAGAATTGATGCTTTTGAACTGTGGTGTTGGAGAAGACTCTTGAGAGTCTCTTGGACTGCAAGAAGATCCAACCAGTCCATTCTGAAGGAGATCAGCCCTGGGATTTCTTTGGAAGGAATGATGCTAAAGCTGAAACTCCAGTATTTTGGCCACCTCATGCGAAGAGTTGACTCATTGGAGAAGACTCTGATGCTGGGAGGGATTGAGGGCAGGAGGAGAAGGGGACGACAGAGGATGAGATGGCTGGATGGCATCACTGACTCGATGGATGCGAGTCTGAGTGACCTCCAGGAGCTGGTGATGGACAGGGAGGCCTGGCGTGCTGCGGTTCATGGGGTCGCAAAGAGTCGGACACGACTGAGCCACTGATCTGATCTGATCTGATGCTCCCTCCCTGTTAGTTGTTTGGCCTGAGGCAACCCAGTCCTGAATTCTATAGGCTCTGCTGCTGCTGCTGCTAAGTCGCGTCGCTTCAGTCGTGTCCGACTCTGTGTGACCCCAGAGATGGCAGCCCACCAGGCTCCCCCGTCCCTGGAATTCTCCAGGAAAGAACACTGGAGTGGGTTGCCATTGCCTTCTCCAATGCATGAAAGTGAGAAGTCAAAGTGAAGTCGCTCAGTCGTATCCGACTCTTAGCGACCCCATGGACTGTAGCCCACCAGGCTCTGCCGTCCATGGGATTTTCCAGGCAAGAGTACTGGAGTGGGGTGCATGAAGACCTCAAAGAGAACTTATGTGGGGCTTTCCTGGTGGCTCAGTGGGAAAGAATTCGCCTGCCAGTGCAAGTGACAGGTGTTTGATCCCTGATCCAGGAAGATGCCACATGCTGTGGAGTAACTGAGCCCATGCCCCACAACTACTGAGCTTAGGCCCTAGAGCATAAGACCCACAACTACCGAGCCCATGAGCCACGAGCCTCTGAGGCCCCTGTGCCCTAGAGCCTGTGCTCCATAACAAGAGAAGCCACCACAATGAGAAGCCTGCATACCACAACTAGAGAGTAGTAACTAATAAGAATCATGCCGCAAGCTGATCTTGTTGATGTATGACAGAAAACCACAAAATTCTGTAAAACAATTACCCTTAAAATAAAAGAAAATAAAAACCTTCACAGCAATGAAGACCCAGGATAGCCAAAAATAATAAATAAATTTTTTTTTAAAAAAGAGGACTTATGCCAACACTCACCTCCCAGGGAGCTTCCCTTGTAGGTCAGTTGGTAAAGAATCTGCCTACAATGCAGGAGACCTGGGTTCGATTCCTGGGTTGGGAAGATCCCCTGGAGAAGGAAATGGCAACCCACTCCAGTATTTTTGCCTGGAGAATCCCATGGACAGAGAAGCCTGGCAGGCTACAGTCTATGGGGTCGAAAGAGTCAAACACAACTTAGTGACCAAACGGCCGCCATCTCCCAGGACTGCTTCTGCCAGTGTCTCTGTCCCCAGAGCAGGCCACTGCCAACCCACACCTCTGCAGGAGACCCTCAGACACTCACAGGCAGATCTGGCTCAGTCTCCTATAGGGTCACTGCTCCCTTCCCCTGAGTCCTGTGTGCACAAGGTTTTTGTTTTTTGTTTGTTTATTTTAATTTATTTACTTTTAATTGAAAAATAATTGCTTTATAATATGTGTTGGTTTCTACCATCCATGAATTAGCCATAGGCATACATAGTCCCCTCCTTCTTGAACCTACTTCCCACTCCCCTCCCCCCACCCAGGTTGTCACACATTTTGTTTATGCCCTTGAAGAGTTTCTGTTTCTCCCAGTCCTGTGGAAGCTCTACAATCAAATCCCACTGGCCTTCAAAGGCCATCTTGATGGAGCAATCAAGATTGGAGTAGAAGAACACGCACTCATCTTCTCCTATGAGAACACCAAAATCACAACTAGCTATCGAATGACCATTAACAGGAGAATGCTGGAATCTACCCAAAATGTATACCCCATGTCTAAGGATAAAGGAGAAGCCATAAGAAGATGTTAGGAGGGGCACAATCATGTTAAAATCAAATTCCATACCACCTGGTGGGCAACCCATAAACTGGAGAACAATACCAAAGAAGTTTTCCTGATCTTGCAAGGTGACTGAGAATCCCCAGGGAATCTGACTCTCATAGATTGCAGCAAGATCTTTTTTGATCCAACTCCCAGAATAGTGGTAATAAAAACAAAAATAAACAAATGCAACCAAATTAAACTCAAAAGCTTTTACACAGCAAAGTAAGACGTAAACAAAATGAAGAGACAACCCACAGATTGGGAGAAAACATTTGCAAATGATATAACCAAGAGATTAGTCTCCAAAGTTTACAAACAGCTCATGAGGCTTAATATCATCAAAACAAATAACTCAATCAAAAAATGGGCAGAAGGCCTAAATAGACATTTCTCCAAAGACATACATAAGACCAAGAAGCACATGGAAAATGTTCAACATCACTAATTATTAGAGAAATGCAAATCTAAACTACATTGAGATAACACCTCACACCAGTCAAAATGGCTATCATAAAAAATCCACAATCAATAAATCCTGGAAAAGGTGTGGAGAGAAGGGAATCTTCCTACACTGTTGGTGGGAATTTAAATTGGTACAACCACTATGGAGAACAGTGTGGAAGTTCCTTTACAAACTAAAAATAGAGCTATATATGAGTCTGATCCTATTGCTTGATTCCTGGGCATATATTCAGAGAAAAATATGATCCAAAAGGATTCATACACCCCAATGTTCGTTGCAGTGCTCTTTGCAATAGCCAAGACATGGAAGCAACCTAAACATTCATTGACAGAGAATGAGTAAAGAAGTATGGTACATATCTCAGGTCTCCTGCATTGCAGGCAGATTCTTTACCATCTGAACCCCCAGGGAAGCCCCTCAATGGAATATTACTCAACTATCAAGAAGAATGAAATAATATCATTTGCAGCAATATAGATGGACCTAGAGATTGTCATACTGAATGAAGTAAGTCAGACAGAGAAAGAAATATATAATATCCCTTATATGCAGAGTCTAAAAATAAATTATACAAATGAACGTATTTACAAAGCAGAAATGGACTCAGACTTAGAGAATCACCTTTTGGTTACCAGGGGAAGGTTGGAGGAGGGAATAGTTAGGGAGTTTGAGATCACCATGTACACACTGCTATATTTTAAATGAATAACCAACCAGGACCTATTGCATAGCACAAGGAATTCTGCTTACTGTTACATGGCAACCTGGATGGGGGAAGTTTGGAGGAGAATGGATACATATATATTCATGGCTGAGTTGCTCCGCTGTGCACCTGAAACTATCACCACATTGTTAATTGGTTATACTTCAATATAAAATAAGAAGTTAAAATAAAAGTGAGAGAATGATTGCAACAAGAGAAAGATGAACATACAGTTCAGTTCACTCGTTCAGTCACGTTCGACTCTTTGCAACCCCATGAACTGCAGGACGCCAGGCATCTCTGCAATCCCAACTCCCAGAGCGCACTCAAACTCATGTCCATCGAGTCGGTGATGCCATCCAGCCATCCCATCTTCTGTCGTCACCTTCTCCTCCTGCCCCCAATCCCTCTCAGAATCAAGGTCTTTTCCAATGAGTCAACTCTTCACGTGAGGTGGCCAAAGTATTGGAGTTTCAGCTTTAGCATCAGTCCTTCAAAAACACCCAGGGCTGATGTCCTTCAGAATGGACTGGTTGGATCTCCTTGCAGTCCAAGGGACTCTCAAGAGTCGTCTCCAACACCACAGTTCAAAAGTATCAATTCTTCAGCACTCAGCTTTCTTCACAATCCAACTTTCACATCCATACATGATCACTGGAAAAACCATAGCCTTGACTAGATGGGCCTTTGTTGGCAAAGTAATGTCTCTGCTTTTGAATATGCTATCTAGTTTGGTCATAACTTTCCTTTCAAGGAGTAAGCATCTTTTAATTTCATTGCTACAATCACCATCTGCAGTGATTTTGAGGCCTCAGAAAGTAAAGTCTGACAGTTTTTCCATTGTTTCCCCATCTATTTCCCATGAAGTGATAGAACCAGATGCCATGATCTTCATTTTCTGAATGTTTGAGCTTTAAGCCAGCTTTTTCACTGTCCTCTTTCACTTTCATCAAGAAGCTTTTTAGTTCCTCTTCACTTTCTGCCATAAGTGTGGTGTCATCTGCATAGCTGAGGTTATTGATATTTGTCCCAGCAATCTTGATTCCAGCTTGTGCTTCTTCCAGTCCAGCATTTCTCACGATGTACTCTGCATATAAGTTAAATAAGCAGGGTGACAATATACAGCTTTGATGTACTCCTTTTCCTACTTGGAACCAGTCTGTTGTTCCATGTCAAGCTCTAACTGTTGCTTCCTGACCTGCATACAGGTTTCTCAAGAGGCAGATCAGGTGGTCTGGTATACCCATCTCTTTCTGAATTTACTGTGATCCACACAGTCAAAGGCCTTGGCATAGTCAATAAAGCAGAAATAGATGTTTTTCTGGAACTCTCTTGCTTTTTCAATGATCCAGCAGATGCTGGCAATTTGGTCTCTGGTTCCTCTGCCTTTTCTAAAACCAGCTTGAACATCAGGAAGTTCACGGTTCACATATTGCTGAAGCCTGGCTTGGAGAATTTTGAGCATTACTTTACTAGTGTGTGAGATGAGTGCAATTGTGCGGTAGTTTGAGCAGTCTTTGGCATTGCCTTTCTTTAGGATTGGAATGAAAACTGATCTTTTCCAGTCCTGTGACCACTGCTGAGTTTTCCAAATTTGCTGGCATATTGAATGCAGCACTTTCATAGCATCATCTTTCAGGATTTGAAATAGCTCAATAGGAATTCCATCACCTCCACTAGCTTTGTTCATAGTGATGCTTTCTAAGGCCCACTTGACTTCACCTTCCAGGATATCTGGCTCTAGGTCAGTGATCGCACCATCGTGATTATCTTGGTCATGAAGATCTTTGTTGTACAGTTCTTCTGTGTATTCTTGCCACCTCTTCTTATCTTCTGCTTCTGTTAGGTCCATACCATTTCTATCCTTTATCAAGACCATCTTTGCATGAAATGTTCCTTTGGTATCTCTAATTTTCTTGAAGAGATCTCTAGTCTTTTCCATTCTGTTGTTTTCCTCTATTTCTTTGCATTGATCGCTGTGGAAGGCTTTCTTATCTCTCTTTGCTATTCTTTGGAACTCTGCATTCAGATGCTTATATCTTTCCTTTTCTCCTATGCTTTTCACTTCTCTTCTTTTCACAGCTATTTGTAAGGCCTCCCCAGACAGCCATTTTGCTTTTTTGCATTTCTTTTCTATAGGGATGGTCTTGCTCCCTGTCTCCTGTACAATGTCATGAATCTCCATCCATAGTTCATCAGGCACTGTCTATCAGATCTAGTCCCATAAATTTATTTTTCACTTCCACTGTATAATCATAAGGGATTTGATTTAGGTCATACCTGAATGGTCTAGTGGTTTTCCCTACATAATGATAAAGGAGTCAATCAAACAAAAAGATATAACAATTGTAAATATTCTTGGAAGGAAAATTATGACCAACCTAGATTGGCTTAAACCTCAACATTCAGAAAACTAAGATCATGGCATCTGGTCCCCTCACTTCATGGGACACAGATGGGAAAACAGTGGAAACAGTGTAGACTTTATTTTTCTGGGCTCCAAAATCACTGCAGATGGTGATTGCGGCCATGAAATTAAAAGATACTTACTCCTTGGAAGGAACGTTATGACCAACCTAGATAGCATATTAAAAAGCAGAGACATTACTTTGTCAACAAAGGTCCATCTAGTCAAGGCTATGGTTTTTCCAGTGCTCATGTATGGATGCGAAAGTTGGACTGTGAAGAAAGCTGAGCACTGAAGAACTGATGCTTTTGAACTGTGGTGTTGGAGACAACTCTTGAGAGTCCCTTGGACTGCAAGGAGATCCAGCCAGTCCTTTCTAAAGGAGATCAGCCCTGGGTGTTCATTGGAAGGACTGATGCTAAAGCTGAAACTCCAATACTTTGGCCACCTCACATGAAGAGTTGACTCATTGAAAAAGACCCTGATTCTGGGAGGGATTGGAGGCAGGAGGAGTAGGGGAAGGAGAGGAAGAGATG
The DNA here is from genome assembly GCA_935064755.1 of Tragelaphus eurycerus. NCBI lineage: Eukaryota > Metazoa > Chordata > Mammalia > Artiodactyla > Bovidae > Tragelaphus > Tragelaphus eurycerus. The sequence goes on from CAKXYN010000112.1 coordinate 5,758,632, forward strand.
GCTGGATGGCATCACCGACTTGATGGACATGAGTTTGAGTGAGCTCTGGGAGTTGGTGATGGACAGGGAGACCTGGCATGCTGTGATTCATGGGGTTGCAAAGAGTTGGACACAACTGAGCGACTGAACTGAACAAAGGAACACCTAAATATATAAAGCTAATATTAAGAAACATAAAGGGAAAAGTTAATAATAATATAATAGGGCCTTTAACACTCCCTATACATGAATAAACAGATCGTCCAGACATAAAATCAGTAAGGAAGCACAGGCCTTAAATGAACATTAGATCAAATGGAATTAACAAACAGAGAGAGAGAGCATGCCATCCACAAGCAACAGAATATACATTCTTTTCAAGTTCATGGAACATTCTCCTGGATAGATCACATGCTAGGCCACCAAACAACTCAAAAATTTAAAATCATATCAACTAGAAAAAAAAAAGAATAAACAAAATCTAAAATTAGTAGAAGGAAAGAAATAATAAAGCCAGGAGCAGAAATAAAATATAGACTAAAAGACTATAGAAAAGTCAGTGAAACTAAGAGCTGCTTCTTTGAAAAGGTAAACAAAATTAATAAAACTTTGGCAAGATTCATCAAGTAAAACAGGGAGAGGACAGAAATATATGAAATGAGAAATGAAGGAGATGTAACAGATACCACAAACATACATAGGATCATAGGAGATTACTAGCAATTATAAAGCAATAAAATGGACAACTTAGAAAAAATGGATATATTCCTAGAAACATGATCTGACAAAACTAAATCCAGAAAAAATAGAAAATATGAGCAGAACAATCGCCAGTAATGAAATTGGATCAGTAATTTTTAAATCTCACAACAAACAAATAATCCAAAATCAGATGGCTTCACAAGTGAGATATACCAGACATTTAAAGTGAATTAATGTCTATCCTTCTCAAAGTATTCCAAAAAATTGGAGACAAAAGAATGCTTCTGAATTCATTCTATGAAGTTGGCATTGTCATAACAAAATGAGACAAAGACACCACAAAAAGAAAGAGAATTTCAGAATAATATTAAAATTAAGTAGGACCCTGTGGGGTCTCTGGGCATGGAAGCCTTTCTTATTTGTAAGGAACAGACCCAAGCCTCTATGACATTCCCTTAGTTCCAAAGGAAAGACTAGAACAGTTGCTAATTCAGAGAGAAGTAGTCAAGAAACCATCTGAGGCAAGATTAAATGAACCAGAGAATCTTGTCAAGAATATTGTCTGAGACCAGATTAGAAGAGTGCAGACCCTGCCTGAATGAGAAGGCTCTACACATACCCTAACCTTATAAGCAACCCCACCATTGAAACATTGACCTAAAATTCCTCACCAAATTCCCCTAAGTCAGGACACATAGTTTTTGAGGATAGAAGTCCACTGTTTCCCCGTTTGCCTGGCAAAGCAATAAAGATATTCTTTTTCTAGTTCTGCAAAACTTTGTCTCCAAAATTCGATTTGGTATCAGTGTACAGAGTCTGAGCTTTTTGGCATCAGTATCACTGATGAATGTAGATGCAAAAATTCTCAACAAAATAATATCAAACTAAATTAAACAATATATCAAAATAATCATACACCATGATCAAGTGGGATTTATCCCAGGTATGTGAGGACAGTTCAGTACTTGCAAATCAGTCAAAGTGATACACCACATTAGCAAGTTGAAGAATAAAAATTATATGATCATCTGAATAGATGCATGAAAAACTTTTGACAAAATTCAATACACATTTATTATACAAGTTCTTGGCAAAATGAATTAAAGGGAACATGCCTCAACATAATAAAAGCCATGTATGTAATAACAAAGCCTCAGGCAATATCATACTTAATGGCAAAAGATGAAAGCATTTCCTCTAACATTAAAAATAAGATACAGAGGCCTACTTTCATCACTTTTATTCAACATAGTATTGGAAGTCTTAGCTCCAGCAACCAAACAAGAAAAAGAAATAAAAGGAATACAAATTGAAAAGAAATAAGCAACACTATCACTGTTTGCAAATGACATGACATCATACATAGAAAATCCTAAAGACACCACCAAAATACTATAAGAACTATTAAGTGAATTTAGTAAAGTTTCAGGATACACAGTGAATATAAAAAAATCTATTGTGCTCTGATACACTTATAGCAAACTGTTATAATGAGGATGAGTAAAATCTAATCAAGGAGGTAAAAACAACAAAAAAAGTTATAAGATGTTAATGAAAGAAATTGAAAACAACACAAACAAATGGAAAGATATACCATACTCATGGATTGGAAGAATTAATATTATTAAAATGACCACACTACCCAAGACAATCTACAGATCCAATGCAATTCCCTATCAAAATATGAATGGCATTTTTCACTAGAACAAATTATTCTAAAATTTTTATGGAAACACAAAAGACCCTGAATAGCAAATCTTGTGAAAGAAGACCAAAGTTGGGAGTATCATGCTTCCTGATTTCAAGCTATACTATAAAGTTACATAACCCAAAATATTATGGTACTGGCACAAAAACAGACATATAGATCAAAGGAACAAAATAGAGCTCCCAGAAATGAACTCACACTTATATGGTCAATTAATCAATGACAAAGGAGGCAAGAATATGTAATGAGGAAAAGACATCCTCTTCAATAATTGGTGTTGAGAAAATTGTACAGCTACATGCAAAAGAATCAAGCTTGACTACTTTCTAATACCATACACAAAAATAAACTAAAAAAATGCATCAAAGACTTTAATGTAAAATGAAAAACCTTAAAACTCCTAGGAAGAAAACATAGGCAGCATTAGTTTTAGAAATATTATTTTATGTATGTCTCTTTAGGCAAGGGAAACAAAAACAAAAATAAACAAATGGAATTACATAAAGCTAAAAAGTTTTGGCACAGTGAAGGAAGCTATTAGCAAAATGAAAAGGTCACCTAGTGAATGATGAAACGTATTTGTGAAAGATACATCTAACAAAGAATTAATATAAACAATATATAAAGAACTCTTGCAATTCAACATCAAAAAGCAAACAACTGGATTTTAAAATTGGCAGAGGACATAAACAGGCATTTTTCCACAGAAGAGTTACAGATGGCTGACACATGAAAAGATGCTAATCATCAGGGAAATGCAAATCAAGACCACAATAAGATATTACCTCATACCTGTCAGAATGGCTATCATCAAAAAGATGAGAAATAGCAAATGTTGATGAGGATGTGGAGAAGACAGAACCGTTGTTCGTTGTTGGTGGGAATGTAAGTTGGTACAGCCATTATGGAAAACAGTATGAATATTAAACACAGAATTGCCATATGACCCAGCAATTTCATTTCTGGGTATTTACCCAAAGAAAACAAAACCAAAACAATTTTAAAATATACATGCATCTCTATGTTAATAGGAGCATTATTTACAATAACCAAGATATGGAAGCAACCTAAATCAACAGATGAACAGATGAAGATGTGATACACCTGTGCGATGAAACATTCAGTTCAGTTCAGTTCAGTCACTCAGTCGTGTCCAACTCTTTGCGACCCCATGAATCGCAGCATGCCAGGCCTCCTTATCCATCACCAACTCCCGGAGTTCACTCAAACTCACATCCATCGAGTGAGTGATGCCATCCAGCCATCTCATTCTCTGTCGTCCCCTTCTCCTCCTGCCCCCAATCCCTCCCAGCATCAGAGTCTTTTCCAATGAGTCTACTCTTCGCATGAGGTGGCCAAAGTACTGGAGTTTCAGCTTTAGCTCATTCCTTCCAAAGAAATCCCAGGGCTGATCTCCTTCAGAATGGACTGGTTGGATCTCCCTGCAGCCCAAGGAACTCTCAAGAGTCTTCTCCAACACCACAGTTCAAAAGCATCAATTCTTCGGTGCTCAACTTTCTTCACAGTCCAACTCTTACATCTGTACATGACCATTGGAAAAACCATAGCCTTGACTAGACAGAACTTTGTTGGCAAAGTAATGTCTCTGCTTTTGAATATGCTATTTAGGTTGGTCATAACTTTTCTTCCAAGGAGTAAGCGTCTTTTAATTTCATGGCTGCAGTCACCATCTGCAGTGATTTTAGAGCCCAAACGAATAAAGTCTGACACTGTTTCCACTGTTTCCCCATCTATTTCCCATGAAGTGATGGGACCAGATGCCACAATCATCATTTTCTGAATGTTGAGCTTTAAGCCAACCTTTCACTCTCCTCTTTCACTTTCATCAAGAGGCTTTTTAGTTCCTCTTAACTTTCTACCATAAGGGGGATGATGAAATATTACTCAGCCTCAAAAAAATAAATAAACTCTTGCCATTTGTGTCCGCATGGATGCATCTAAGGAAGGTATTATGCTAAGTGAAATAAGTCAGATGGAGAAAGGCAAATATTGTATGGTCTCATATGTGAATTGTAAGAACAAAACAAACAAGCAAATGAATCAAAACAAAAACAGACTTATAGGAACAGAGTATAAATGGGTGATTACCAGAATGAGAATTCAGTTGAAGGAGACGTGAGATAAGTGAAGGGGATTAAGAGGTATAAATATCTAGTTACAAAATAAGCCACAGGGATATAATACACAGCATAAGGAATATGGTCAAGGTAATAACTTTGTATGTGGAAAGATGGTTACTAGACATATGGCTGTGATTATTTCAAAATTTATACAAGTGTCAAATCAAATCACTGTGCATCCAGTCCCATCACTTCATGGCAAATGGATGGAGAAAAAGTGGCAACAGTGACAGACTATTTTTATGGGTTCCAAAATCACTGTAGTCAGTGATTACAGCCTTGAAATTAAAAGACATTTGCTCCCTGGAAGAAGAGCTGTGACAAACCTCAGTTCAGTTCAGGCACTCAGTCGTATCTAACTCTTTGCAACCCCATGGACTGTAGCACACCAGGCTTCCCTGTCCATCATCAACTCCGGAAGTTTACCCAAACTCATGTCCATTGAGTTGGTGATGCCATCCAACCATCTCATCCTCTGTCATCCCCTTCTCCTCCCACCTTCAATCTTTCCCAGCATCAGAGTGTTTTCTACAGAGTCAGTTCTTCACATCAGGTGGCCAAAGTATTGGAGTTTCAACTACAGCATCAGTCCTTCCAATGAATATTCAGGACTGATTTCCTTTAGGATGGACTGATTGGATCTCTTGGCAGTCCAAGGCACTCTTAAGAGTCGTCTCCAACACCACAGTTCAAAAGCATCAATTCTTTGGTGCTCAGCTTTCTTTATAGTCCAACCCTCACATCCGTACATGACTACTGGAAAAACCATAGTTTTGACTAGACAGACCTTTGTTGGCAAAGTAATGTCTCTGCTTTTTAATATGCTGTCTAGGTTGGTCATAACTTTTCTTCCAGAGAGTAAATGTCTTTTAATTTCAGGGCTACAGTCACCATCTGCAGTGATTTTTGAGCCCAAGAAAATAAACTCAGCCACTGTTTCCACTGTTTCACCATCTATTTCCCATGAAGTGATGGGACCAGATGCCATGATCTTAATTTTCTGAATATTGAGCTTTAAGCCAACTTTTTCACTCTCCTCTTTCACTTTCATCCAGAGGCTCTTTAGTGATTCTTCACTTTCTGCCATAAGGGTGGTGTCATCTGCATATCTGACATTATTGATATTTCTCCCAGCAATCTTGATTCCAGCTTGTGCTTCATCCAGCCCAGCATTTCTCATGATGTACTCTGCATGTAAGTTAAATAAGCAGGGTGATAATGCTTGATGTACTCTTCTTCCTATTTGGAACCAGTCTGTTGTTCCATGTCTAGTTCTAACTGTTTCTCCTGACCTGCATACAGATTTCTCAAGAGGCAGATCAGGTGTCTGGTATTCCCATCTCTTTCATAATTTTCCACATTTTATTGTGATCCACACAGTCAAAGGCTTTGGCATAGTCAATAAAGCACAAATAGATGTTTTTCTGGAACTCTCTTGCTTTTTCGGTGATCCAGTGGATGTTGGCAATTTGATCTCTGGTTCCTCTGCCTTTTCTAAATCCAGCTTGAACATCTGGAAGTTCATGGTTCACATATTGTTGAAACCTGGCTTGGAGAATTTTGAGCATTACTTTGCTAGCGTGTGAGATGAGTGCAACTGTGCAGTAGTTTGAGCATTCTTTGGCATTGCCTTTCTTTGGAACTGGAATGAAAACTGACCTTTTCCAGTTTTGTGGCCACTGCTGAGTTTTCCAAATTTGCTGACACGTTGAGTGCAGCACTTTCACAGTATCATCTTTGGGGATTTGTAAAAGGTCAACTGGAATTCCATCATCTCCACTTACTTTGTTCATAGTGATGCTTCCTAACATCACTAGATAGCATATTAAAAAGCAAATATATCACTTTGCCAACAAAGATCCATATAGTCAAAGCTATGGTTTTTCTAGTAGTCATGTATGGATGTGAGAGCTGGACCATAAAGAAGGCTGAGCAGTAAAGAATTGATGCTTTCGAACTGTGGTGCTGGAGAAGACTATTGGAGAGCAAGGCAATGAAACCAGTCAATCCTAAAGAGTCCTGAATATTCATTGGAAGGACTGATGCTGAAGCTGAAGCTCCAGTGCTTTGGCCACCTGATGCGAAGAGCTGACTCATTGGAAAAGATCCTGATGCTGGGAAAGATTGAAGGCAGGAGGAGAAGTGAGACAGAGGATGAGATGGTTGGATGGCATCACCGACTCAATGGACACGAATTTGAGCAAACTCCAGGAGATATAGTGAAGGACAGGAAGCCTGGCGTGCTGCAGTCCATGGGGTCATAAAGAGTCAGACACGAGTGAGTGACCGAACAACAGCAACAGTGCAGTGCACCTGAACTGATACAATACTGTCAACTATATTTCAATAATAAAAAGAGGAAGTAACAAACCACATCAGGCAGAAGAACAGCATTTCTAGTTATCTTTCTTCCTAAATATTCCTTGTTTATGGGTGCAATTTAATAAAATGAACTGGCTCCTAAGGAAATTTAGTTACTCTAAATCAATGGAGAGCAATGAGCTTCAAAGTGCTATTCTGTACTGCTTGGGGTTCTAGCCACATATCAGGAGTCACCACGCCTTACTTGGGAGGTTCCAACAGGGTGAAGACTCTTTGGTGACTCACAGAAAACACATATACACAATGGAGCATTACTCAGCCATTAAAAAGAATACATTTGAATCAGTTCTAATGAGGTGGATGAAACTGGAGCCTATTATACAGACTGAAGTAAACCAGAAAGAAAAACACCAATACAGTATACTAACGCATATATATATGGAATTTAGAAAGATGGTAACAATAACCCTGTATACGAGACAGCAGAGGAGACACTGATGTATAGAACAGTCTTTTGGACTCTGTGGGAGAGGGAGAGGGTGGGATGATTTGGGAGAATGGCATTGAAACATGTATAATATCATATATGAAACGAATCACCAGTCCAGGTTCAATGCACAATACTGGATGCTTGGGGCTGGTGCACTGGGACGACCCAGAGGGATGGTACAGGGAGGGAGGAGGGAGGAGGGTTCAGGATGGGGAACACGTGTATACCTGTGGAGGATTCATGGTGATATATGGCAAAACCAATACAATATTGTAAAGTTAAATAATAAAATAAAATTTAAAAAAAAGAAAACATGCAGGCATGCATTCATTCAACAAGTATCTATTGAGTACTTACCAAGGGCCTCCCATTAAACAGTGAAAATGGATGCCTTTGTTCAGTAAAGTTATGGCAGGTAGGCAGGAAATATTGGCTAGGGAGAGGAGTCTACGGCCTCAGTAAAATCAGCAAGCCTGAAGCTTGTTATGATATGAACTGTGTTATGAATATGAACTCTTCCTATACTGTTAGTATATCGTTAGGGCTTAAGTATAAGGTCTTTGGAGACAAATGATCTGCCTTCAAGTCTTGGCTCTGTCACTTATTAATGTGTGCTATTAGGCAAGTTGTTTACCCTGTCTTAGACTTCTGCATAATTGGGGGCTGGGTAATAATGCTTATCTCACAATAAAGATTAACGGTGTAAAGCATTTAGCACAGTGTCCGGCCTGTCTGAACAATAAAGCTTACCTATCTATATTAATATTAGCAAGGACTGGAGCCAGGTAGAATGGACTGACACTTTCCTAAATATTTGTTTTCCTACACTATGTGTCCCTAGACCCTCCAGTTCTGGCTCCAAGAGAACAGGCACGCCCAACCTCATGTAAGGCAAGTCTCGTGCAACCAGCATCTACTATTTGCAGGGGGTGTTAGAGAAACTTCAGACCAGAAGAGCTAGATGTGTGACTCAGCGTTCTGAGAGGTGGGATGAGCTTATGGCTGAGGCTTCATGCACTAAAAGGACTGGCACATCATGCACCCACACAGCCAAAACTAGGACAGCTCTTCGCATGCAGGGACTGCTGAGAATCAGCCAGGTGAAGCACCTAGGAAACAGTTGTCACAGTCACCATGATCATCATCAGCATCATCACGATCAAAGGGCAAGGAGAGTCTTGCAGATAAATCCTGCAAGATTCACAGTGTACAGTTTACCCCATGATACATATACCACATCAGAGATGCTGCCAAGGGTTTCGTATGTTTGTTTTTTGCGATTTATTTATTGGTATGCTGGTTCTTCGTTGTGGCCAGGGTGGACTTTCTCCAGCTGCTGCGAGCTGGCTTCCCTCGTTGCCAAGCAGGGGATCGAGAGCACAGGTGTACTCAGCAGCTGTAGTGCACGGGCTTAGTTGCCCCACAGCATGTGGGTCTTACTTCCCCAACCAGGGATCAATCTGTGTTCCCTGCATCAGAAGGTGGATTCTTAACCACTGAACCACAGGGAAATCCCTTTGTATCTTTATTAAGAAGGGCTTAATGGATACTTTGGAGTCTCACTTAGAGCTGCTAAATTATGCCTTATTCAGTAGAGTACATGTGCCACAGGACACAAGGTACTTTCATGAATGGCATCCCATTTGATTTTGCAACCAGTTTTAACTTAAGATCTGGTAACTAGTAGCTTCTTTTTAGCTTTCTCTCTTTCTCCCCACTGGATGCCAAGTTCAATAGATATTCTTGTCCCTCTAAGTAATTTTGGTTCTTGGCACCATTTGGTCATGAAACCTCCTTTGTGTTACACTTTCCAGTATATAACCACTCACTGTCAGCTAGCAAGCAGCAAAAATAGCTTCTGAACCCAGGGGAAAAATTCAAACTGTCATCCTCTGAAAAATTCTGAAATATCAGCTGCTGCTGCCTTTACTGCAACCTACAAACAGGACCAATGTTTGACCAACAGTCTGTCCATCCTGGGCTCATATACTATATCCTCAGGTTTGGGCAAGAAAGCAACCAACATCTTAATGGAGTCCCCTTTAAAGCCTTGATATCTTTATTCACAGAACACTTTGATAATATTCAAAAGAACTCATTGTTGGAAGGAATTTGACTGTTATTCATTGCAGACCCTTTGCAATATTTAAACACTTTGGGGTATTCACACCAGGGAGGTAGGTAACTAATGATAACCCAGTTTGACTAAGGTCAAGTTTTCCCAAACAAAGGAAGATCTTCTAATCCACCTAACAGCCCTTTGATGGTACCTGGTCTTCCACCTCTATGAGGTCCTCATCAGTGTCACACCTAACTTCCTTTCTGGTACACACTGCTGTTTCCATTTTATGTGTAAACAGTGACATCTGGTGGTGAAAACATAAAAGTGTTAACAAAGCTGATTGAGATTTAGTCCATTCAGTTCAGTTCAGTTCAGTTGCTCAGTACTATCCTACACTTTGCGACCCCATGGATTGCAGCACGCCAGGCCTCCCTGTCCATCGCCAACTCCCGGAGTCTGCTCAAACTCATGTCCATCGAGTTGGTGATGCCATGCAACCATCTCATCCTCTGTCGTCCCCTTGTCCTCTGGCCTTCAATCTTTCCCAGCATCAGGGTCTTTTCCAAGGAGTCAGCTCTTCGCATCAGGTGGTCAAAGTATTGGAGTTTCAGCTTTAGCATCAGTCCTTCAAATGAATATTCAGGACTGATTTCCTTTAGGATGGATTGGTTGGATCTCCTGGCAGTCCAAGGGACTCTCAAAAGTCTTCTTCAATATCACAGTTCAAAAGCATCAGTTCTTTGGGTCCAACCCTCACATCCATACGTGACTACTGGAAAAACCAAAGCTTGGACTAGACAGACCTTTGTTGGCAAAGTAATGTCTCTGCTTTTTAATATACTTTCTAGGTTGGTCATAACTTTTCTTCCAAGAAGCAAGCATCTTAATTTCATGGCTGCAGTCACCATCTGCAGTGATTTTGGAGCCCAGAAAAATAAAGTCAGCCACTGTTTCCACTGTTTCCCCATCTATTTGTCATGAAGTGATGGGACCAGATGCCATAATCTTAGTTTTCTGAATGTCAAGCTTTAAGCCAACTTTTTCACTCTCCTCTTTCTTTCTGCTATAAGGGTGATGTCATCTGCATATCTGAGGTTATTGATATTTCTCCCACCAATCTTGATTCCCCCTTGTGCTTCTTCCAGCCCAGCATTTCTCATGATGTACTCTACACATAAGTTAAATAACCAGGGTGACAATACTTGGCATACTCCTTTCCCAATCTGGAGCCAGTCTGTTGTTCCATGCCCAGTTCTAACTGTTGCTTCTTGACCTGCATACAGATTTCCCAGGATGCAGGTCAGGTGGTCTGGTAGTCCCATCTCTTTCAGAATTTTCCACAGTTTGTTGTGATCCACACAGTCAAAGGCTTTGGCATAGTCAATAAAGCAGAAATAGATGTTTTTCTGGAACTCCCTCGTTTTTTCGATGATCCAACGGATGTTGGCAATTTGATCTCTGGTTCCTCTGCCTTTTCTAAATCCAGCTTGAATATCTGGAAGTTCATGGTTCATGTGCTGCTGAAGCTTGGCTTGGAGAATTTTGAGCATTACTTTACTAGTGTGTGAGATGAGTGCAATTGGGCTGTAGTTTGAGCATTCTTTGGCATTGCCTTTCTTGGGATTGGAATGAAAACTGACCTTTTCGTTTTGTGGCCACTGTTGAGTTTTCCAAATTTGCTTGGCATGTTGAGTGCAGTACTTTCACAGCATCATCTTTTAAGATTTGTAATATAAAGGTTGGCTTAAAGCTCAACATTCAGAAAACGAAGATCATGGCATCTGGTCCCATCACTGCATGGGAGATAGATGGAGAAACAGTGGAAACAGTGTCAGAATTTATTTTTCTGGGCTCCAAAATCACTGCAGATGGTGACTGCAGCCATGAAATTAAAAGACGCTTACTCCTTGGAAGGAAAGTTATGACCAACCTAGATAGCATTTTCAAAAGCAGAGACATTACTTTGCCAACAAAGGTTCACCTAGTCAAGGCTATGGTCTTTCCTGTGGTCATGTATGGATGTGAGAGCTGGACTGTGAAGAAGGCTGAGCGCCAAAGAATTGATGCTTTTGAACTGTGGTGTTGGAGAAGACTCTTGAGAGTCCCTTGGACTGCAAGGAGATCCAACCAGTCCATTCTGAAGGAGATTTCTTTGGAAGGAATGATGCTCAAGCTGAAACTCCAGTATTTTGGCCACCTCATGCGAAGAGTTGACTCATTGGAGAAGACTCTGATGCTGGGAGGGATTGAGGGCAGGAGGAGAAGGGGACGACAGAGGATGAGATGGCTGGATGGCATCACTGACTCGATGGATGTGAGTTTGAGTGACCTCCGGGAGTTGGTGACGGACAGGGAGGCCTGGTGTGCTGCAGTTCATGGGGTCGCAAAGAGTCGGACACGACTGAGCGACTGATCTCTGATCTGATCTGAAAATTGGATATAGTACTGGAATTCCATCACCTCTACTAGCTTTGTTCGTAGTGATGCTTTCTAAGGCCCACTTGACTATGCTTTCCAGGATGTCTGGCTCTAGGTGAGTGATCATACCATCATGATTATCTGCTTCATGAAGGTCTTTTTTGTACAGTTCTTCTGTGTATTCTTGCCACCTCTTCTTAAAATAATCTGCTTCTGTTAGGTCCGTACCATTTCTGTCCTTTTTTGTGCCTGTCTTTGGGATTTAAGAAAGATGAATTTCTGAGTTTTTTCACCATGGCCTTCTCTCCACCATGACACTCAGAAGAGAGGTGCATACCTGATGTCCATAGAGGTGCTATTCTGGAACATCACACAATTTAATTAAGACAATGAATGCACCAATAATTAAAACAATTCTTCCTTTTTCAGATTCATTATCCTAGTTTCAACCTATAATTTTCTCCCTATGTGATAGCTTTCACATGGTAGATGTCCATTTGGTTTCCCTGAGGGGCTCTGTTAACAGCACCCACCTCACCTCCTCACAGTTCAGTCATCATGAGTGAATTTTGTCCCCCTAATTGTTTTTCAAACGAGGTTATTAAAAAGTGCCACCGGGGATAAAAGTGTCTAAAGCTAAGGATTAACAGTGAAATGTGGAAAATATGCCTGCTGAGGGCTGTCTTTGCAACAGTGCCCCCAGCAGTGCTGTGTGCCAAGATGAAGCTCTGCTTTCCGCGTAAAGTAAATGTCAAGAGCCACAAAGCAGCTTGCCTTCTATTCAAAGCAAAACAAAACAGTTTTCTTGGCCAACCTGGCCTCGTGGCCAAACAGTCCTGTGCGGCTTGAGCCTTAAGGAAAACCAAAAATCCTTTGCCACATCAAGCTGTACATCTGCTATCCAATATCAAAGTTTGCATGAAAATAGGCATTCCTGGAATTTGCTCTGGCTTGAGAGAAAAAGTCCAGCTCTACAGAAGGACTGCTCTAGGCTCACGGCCCTCTGTGACTTCCCTGGATGGAGTGCAGCTAGGGAGGCAGCCTCAGAACCCCTTTCGTCCCATGTGCCTCTGCAGCCCCCCTCACCAGACACCAACACCTCCTGTCAAACAGTTCCCATCCACCCTTGCTCGTCTCTCAGAAGCACTCCTGCTTGTGTTGGCTTCTAACGCCACTTTTTGAGGCCTCAGGTGGCTCCAGATCAGATCAGATCAGATCAGATCAGTCGCTCAGTCGTGTCCGACTCTTTGCGACCCCATGAACCGCAGCACGCCAGGCCTCCCTGTCCATCACCAGCTTCCGGAGGTCACTTAGACTCGCATCCATCGAGTCAGTGATGCCATCCAGCCATCTCATCCTCTGTCGTCCCCTTCTCCTCCTGCCCTCAATCCCTCCCAGCATCAGAGTCTTCTCCAATGAGTCTACTCTTCGCATGAGGTGGCCGAAATACTGGAGTTTCAGCTTCAGCATCATTCCTTCTAAAGAAATTCCAGGGCTGATCTCCTTCAGAATGGACTGGTTGGATCTTCTTGCAGTCCAAGGGACTCTCAAGAGTCTTCTCCAACACCACAGTTCAAAAGCATCAATTCTTTGGCGCTCAGCCTTCTTCACAGTCCAGCTCTCACATCCATACATGACCACAGGAAAGACCATAGCCTTGACTAGGCGAACCTTTGTTGGTAAAGTAATGTCTCTGCTTTTGAATATGCTATCTAGGTTGGTCATAACTTTCCTTCCAAGGAGTAAGCGTCTTTTAATTTCATGGCTGCAGTCACCATCTGCAGTGATCTTGGAGCCCAGAAAAACAAAGTCTGACACTGTTTCCACTGTTTCCCCATCTATTTCCCATGTAGTGATGGGACCAGATGCCATGATCTTCGTTTTCTGAATGTTGAGCTTTAAGCCAACCTTTTCACTCTCCACTTTCACTTTCATCAAGAGGCTTTTTAGCCCCTCTTCACTTTCTGCCATAAGGGTGGTGTCATCTGCATATCTGAGGTTATTGATATTTCTCCCGGCAATCTTGATTCCAACTTGTGTTTCTTCCAGTCCAGCATTTCTCATGATGTACTCTGCATATAAGTTAAATAAACATGGTGACAATATACAGCCTTGACGTACTCCTTTTCCTATTTGGAACCAGTCTGTTGTTCCATGACCAGTTCTAACTGTTGCTTCCTGACCTGCATACAGATTTCTTAAGAGGCAGATCAGGTGGTCTGGTATTCCCATCTCTTTCAGAATTTTCCATAGTTTATTGTGATCCACACAGTCAAAGGCTTTGGCTCCAGGACTACCGCAATTCTCATACACAGGCTGCCAACCTCCACCCCCCACCTTGAAAAAGAGGTTTCCCAGGGTGCCAGTCTCCTACCCCCATTACAATGTTCCCTCTGCAGAGCATCGTCACGGGTCACACTGCCCAGGTGTTGCACTAAGTACTCTAAACAAGACTACAAGATGGGCATCGTTTCCTTCAAGTTACAGATGTGAGAACTGAGGCTCAGAGAACAACGTATCAGTGGGCACCACTGTAAGGACAGTCAAGATTCCAGCCTGGATCTGTCTTACTCTAAAGAGCATCCTTTTCCCAGTAACACCATGTCATGGATTTCCTCTGCCATAAGACCTTTCATGGACCAGCCATCTACCCTGGTACTTGAGCCGTCAATGGCCTGGCCTTACCTTATTTCTTTAACCTTGCTCCAGCTCTTCCCCTTCACTAACATCCTCAAGTCCCACACAAGTCCAGGCTTCCTTTGCTCATCTGGAATACCCTAGCCACCAGATCGTCAGCCCTGCATATTTAGCAAGACCTCTGTGATTCCCCAGGGAGAGTTCACTCTTTTACAAACTCTTGCACAACACTTGTTTACTCTCCCTTATGTTATATAGCTGTTCCTTGGTATCTCTGGGGGTTAGTTGCAGGAGCTAATTCATACCAAAATCCACAGATGTTCATGTTCCTTGTATCAAATAGCATAGTATTTGCAAATAAACTAGCACACCCTCCTAAATACTTTATTTATTTATTTAGGCCCATTGGCATGTGGGATCTTAATTCCTTGACCAGGGATTTAACCTGCTCCTCCTGCAGTGAAAGCATGGAGTCTTAACCCCTGCACCATCAGGGAATTCTCTCCTATAATGTAAATGCTGTCTGCATAGTTGTAAACACAATGTAAATGCTATATAAATAGTTGCTGACATATGACATATTCGTTTTGCTTTCTGATATTTTTTTCAGACGTTTTTGATCTGTGGTTGGTTGAATTCATGAATGAGGAATGTGTGGATAGAGAGGACCAATTGTAATCCTCTGTGTAGAGGTTCTCCCCTAACTGGACTCTGAGAACTTTTGGAAAAGAAGGAATGCTTAATTTTTAATATCTCTGTGTGGCCTTTAATCTTGAGCAAAGGTATTTGTTGTTGGTTTTGTTCAGTTTCCCAGTTGCGTCCAGCTCTTTGTGACCCCCGTGGACTGCAGCACTCCAGGCCTCCCTGTCCCTCACCATCTCCTAAAGTTTGCCCAAGTTCATGTCCATTGCATCGGTGATGCTATCCAACCATCTCATTCTCTGACACCCTCTTCTCTTTCTGCCCTCAGTCTTTCTCAGCATCAGGGACTTTTGAAACTAAGCCAAAATCAGCAAATATTTGTTCAATAGATGAATGAATGGTGGATAAGTTAATACAGAAAGTATCTATTTGTTTAAGTTATTATCTCTCAGGATGCAGGGAAATATATTTATTTGATTTCAGACATACAAATAAGAGACCAATTATGGTGTAATAGAACAATATTGTTTTGGAATAATAGTAACTGATTACTAATTATTATTTTATATCAATGCTTTGTCTCTACCATTAGACTAAGTCTATAAGTTTCATGAGGGCAGGGACTACATTTAGATACAGCTTCATCTACCAAACAAACTAGGAGCCTGTCACTGATTTCTCACCATAAAGTGGGCGCTCTTGCTCATCACAGAGGGAGATCTAATCTACTAACCCAAGCTGCTTGTAAGAACCCCTAGGAAAAAGCAGAACTCCCCAGAACCCAAGCTTGGTTCAGCTATGTAAGCCCCTCTTGGGTCTCAGTTTTCTTTCTGAAAACAGGGCTGGGCATTCCTGTCCCATGAACTGCACTGGGGAGTGAGTGGGACAACCACATGCATCCAGCACACAGTTAGGAGGGCTCCCCGAGGGGCAGCTGCCGCACCCCTGCAGCGACAGTCATTCAAGTCTCAGTTTCCACCTTACTGGTGATGGCTTGCTGGTGATGACTGTAACTGTATGGCCTTAGAGTGGTCACCAGGCCTTGTCAAAGTAGGAGAACATGGACTTCTGATAAAGTCAACCTGTAGGCAATTCTAATAGAGAAATCCAATTAATTGCAGTTTTAAAAATACTATGATGAGGTCTAATCTAAAAGAGGATTCCATAAGTATGATTGAAAAACCAGAACTAAGCACATGTATATATGGTCAGTTAACTTATGATAAAAGAGTCAGGAATATATAATGGGGAAAGGGCAGTTTCCTCAATAAACGGC
Organism: Tragelaphus eurycerus; assembly: GCA_935064755.1. NCBI lineage: Eukaryota > Metazoa > Chordata > Mammalia > Artiodactyla > Bovidae > Tragelaphus > Tragelaphus eurycerus. The sequence goes on from CAKXYN010000112.1 coordinate 5,775,009, forward strand.
TGAAAAAGCTAGATAGCTACATACAAAAGAATGAAACTGGACCACTTACATCAGGCAGTAAGCTCCTTGATATCAATCTTGGTGATGAGGTTTTGGGCTTGACACCAAAAGAAAAAGTGACAAAAGCTAAAATAAACAAGTGGAACCACATCAATCTAAAAAAATTCTGCAAAATAAAGAAAACTAAGTGAAGAAAATCTATTGAATAAGAGAAAGCATTTGCGTATTACATACATGACAAGAAATAAATATCTAAAATATATAGATAACTCATATAATTCAAATGGCCAAAAATATTCAATTTAAAAATGAGAAGATATGAATATATATTTTTCCAAAGAAGACATACAGATGGACAAAAGACACATGAGAAAACGCTAGACATCGCTAATTATTAAGGAAATGCAAATCAAAACCAAAGTGAAATATCACCTCACACCTGTTGTTGTTGTTCAGTCACTCAGTCATGTCTGACTCTTTGTAACCCCACGGACTGCAGCACACCAGGCTTCCCTGTCCTTCACTATCTCTGGAGTTTGCTCAAACTCACGTCCGTTAAGCTGGTGATGCCATCAATCCATCTCATTCTCTGTCACCTACTTCTCCACTTGCTTTCAATCTTTCCCAGCATCAGAGTTTTCTTCCAATGAGTTGGCTCTTCATATCAGGTGGTCAAAGTATTAGAGCTTCAGCTTCAGCATCAGTCCCTCCAATGAATATTCAGGGTTGATTTCCTTTAGGATTGACTGATCTGGTCTCTTTGCAATCCAAGGGATTCTCAAGAGTCTTTCCCAGCACCACAATTCAAAAGCATCAGTTCTTCAGTGTTCAGCCTTCTTCATGGTCCAACTCTCACATCCTTACATGACTACTGAAAAAACCATAGCTTTGGCTATACGGACCTTTGTTGGCAAAGTGATGTCTCTGCTTTTTAATAATGTCTTTTCTTCACACCTGTAAGAATGGCTATTATCAGAAAGATAGGAAATAACAAATGTTGATGAAGATGTAGAGTAAAGGGAACACTTATGCACTGTTGGTGGGAATGTAAATCAGTGCAGCCACTATGGAAAAATCTATGGAGGGTCCTCAAAATATTAAATATAAAAGTACCATATGATCTAGCAATTTCAATTCTACATAACGAAAACATTGATTTTAAAAGATATATACACACCCTTATGGTCATTTACAACAACCAATATATAGAAACAACCTAAGTGAAAGCTTCCCTGATAGCTCAGATGGTAAAGAACCTGCCTGAAATTCAGGAGATGTAAGAGACATGGGTTTGATCTCTGGGTCAGGAAGATCCCCTGGAGAAGGAAATGGTAACTCACTAGAGTATTCTTGCCTGGAAAATTCCATAGATGGAGGAGCCTGGCAGGCTACAGCTCATGGAGTCTCAAAGAGTTGGACACGACTGAGCAACTAACACACACACGTGTCCATCAGTGGATGAATGGATAAAGAAAATGTGGCATAGATAGAGAGATATAAGATAGATGTATGCATACGTGCTAAATCGTTTCAGTTGTGTCTGACTCCGTGGACTGTAGCCTTCCAGGCTCCTCTGTCCATGGGATTACTCATTCAAGAATATTGGAGTAGGTTGTCATGGCCTCCTCCAGGGAATCTTCTCAACCCAGGGATCGAACTCACGTCTCTTACGTCTCCGCATTGGCAGACAATTTCTTTACCACTAGTGCCACCTGGGAAGCCATAAGATAGATAGATATGTGTTATTCAACCATGAGAAAAAAGAAAATCTTTCCACTTCCAACAGAATGTATGGACTTTGAGGGAATTATGCTAAGCAGAAAAAGTCAGAGAAAGACAAATACCACGTGATCTCACTTATGTGTGGAATCTAAAACAAGACAAACCAAAACCTTGTGGATACGTAGAACAGGTTGGTGGTTGCCAGAGACAGGAGTGATGAGGTGAGTGATGGAGGTCAAAAGATAACACTTCCAATTATAAAATAAATGTCATGAAGGTGTAATGTGACAGCATGGTGACTGGTTAATAATACAGTGTTGCATATTTGAAAGTTGCTAAGAAAGTAAGTCTTAAAAGTTCTCACCAGAAGGAAGAAAATTTTGTAACTGTGTATGATGATGGATATTAACTAGGCATATTGTGGTCATCCTTTTGCAATATATTCAACCCATGATGCTGAAACTAACATAGTGTTGTGTCATACGTCAGCATATAATGTTATATCTCAATCAAAATAAATGAATAGTACATACATACATACATAAAAAAGAATCCCATAGACTTCAAATTAAAATCCTCATTTAACCCCTTAAAATCCTACCTTCCTCTGCCCATAATTAAAATATTATATTACATTACATTTCACAATGGTGCTTTAAAGACACTAGAATGCCTAAATACTTCAGGGTGTCCCCATCTCCCTTCAAGATATTCCCTAATAGCATAGCTCCATGAATGGCAAGGCAACTCTGCACCCACAGTGTGCATATCTATCCAGGTACCACATGCCAGTGCCCTCTGCTCCTACAAACCAGGCATCTTTGCAGAGGGATGGCACCAGATAGCAGCACAGCCTCAAGGATCCTTCCAGCTCCTTACACTCAACTGTGCAGGAAGATGATTATTTCCACAGACTAGCCCTCAGTAACTCCTCCTCACCACAAATGATACTAGAAACAAAAAAGCCATGCCCCTCTGGGCGTGGAATTAGAGACATCCATCCCAGGGGACGGACCTGGTGAGCATTTGCAGTAGCGATGTATTCTCCACCATGAGGACTGTGACAGAGATGCTCTGGCTCCAGCACAGACAAAATGACTTGGGGTGGATGAATTTGGTTGCTGCAGACTCACCTACTGTGTTGTCAGATCATCAAACAAATGTTCATGCTCTTCTTCAAGCAAAGCTGGAGAGGATATTGTTGACATATGGAGGATCCTTAAAGTATCCTCCCCTTCCAGCCAATGTTTGGAGACATGCACTAGGTCTGGTGACTGGGAACAGGGCATGGCTCATTACTTTATTATGTCATCCAAAGCACAAATGTTCAGAAAAGGTATACACACACACACACACACACATATATATAAGAGAGAGACATATGCATTGTTGTTCAATCTCTCAGTCATGTCTGACTCTTTGCAACCCCATGGACTGCAGCACACCAGGCCTACCTGTCCATCACCAACTCCCAGAGTTTACTCAAACTCATGTCCATCAAGTCGGTGATGCCATCCAATCATTTCATCTTCTGTCATCCCCTTCTCCTCCTGACCTCAATCTTTCCCAGCATCAGGGTCTTTTCCAATGAGTCAGTTCTTCACATCAGGCCAAACTATTGGAGCTTCAGCTTTAGCATCAGTCCTTCCAATGAACACCCAGGACTGATCTCCTTTAGGATTGACTGGTTGGACCTTCTTGCAGTCCAAGGGACCCTCAAGAGTCTTCTACAACACCACAGTTCAAAAGCATCAGTTCTTCAGCACTCAGCCTTCTTTGTGGTCCAATTCATATGACATATGTGTACATGCACATAGACATACTTACATATACATACAAATAAACATATACATGTGTGTGTATATATATACATATATTGCCTGAATACTTTACCTAAAGAGGTTGGTGGTGAGAGAACTTTGTTATAATAGCTTGGAGTGTTTTTTGGATAATTTCATTTTTAATGTCACCACTCCACTTTACATTTTTCTCAGTACAGTGACGTTGGTGATATTACCAAAGATGACAAAACAGTACATGCTGATCACTCAGAGTCACTTTGTCACCAGATATAGAAATGACTTTTTCAAATTCCAGCTATAATCCTCCCAAACCTCTAGTGAGGAAATGAATCATCATCACCGAGGGTAGAACTCTCTGTTGTTCTCCATCGATCATAAACAGGATCTCTCCTCTGCAGACTTCCTCTGGGGCAGGCCTGATGCTGGTAACACCGCTACCCAGTGTCTTCCCTTCCTGCTGCCCAGAGTCCTCTGGGTCCTCCACCAACAGCACTGCTAAGAGACAAGTCCAGGGAGCTCCCCAAACCTTTTGGAAAGAGTAACTGTTCTTTCCTTTCTGTGAAAGTGTGAGGGCAGGCTGGCTGCACTCCCTTCCTCCATAGCAAATGTCAGCACACCTAGAGGAGGATAGTGGGTAGAGCGCAGACGAGAGGCACCACGGGAGCCAGCCTACCCCAGAAAAGGTTATTTACCAGCTGAGCCACAAGGAAAGGCCCAGGGAAGTTTCTGAGAACACCTCGAGACTGCTCCGCTGGAGAGCTCACCCTGGGGAAGCGCAGCCCCACTCCCAGGCTCTCATTCCAGCAGTGCTCTTTGACGGCAGGGAAATCAAGACTTCATCCTTAGAAAATAAACCTTAAAGGAATTCCTCCCAAAAGGTCCCCTTCTCTAATCTGGTATAAATGAATGGAATAACTGACTAGTTGAGTGAAGGGAGGAGAGCAGGAGAAAGCGAACCAAGTTTTGGTTTTGTGGACACCAAATTTCAAGGAAGAAAATTAGAACTGAGTTCTATAATGACCCCAATCTTTCTTTCTTTAGCAGGGCAAAAAGAAGGAATAAAATAGCCTCTATGTTCAGAAGTCACCCATCCAAGGGAAACAAATTCTGTCGTGCACTTTTTAACCAGTTAACCCCACTGTTGGTGCTGTAGTAATGTCACGCCCAGGGTTGAAGGCTCCTGTCGGTGGGCGTTGGTGACATGCGTACTTTTCCTGCTGCTGCTGTCTCCCAAGCAGCATGAAATGAAACGCATTTCACCTCATTCGGCCTCTCCACCTGTCCCCCACCTCAGAGAAGAGGCTATTGCTCCAAGACTGGTTCTTAGAACTTTGTAATTGAGAATCCGAGAATGGGAAGAGAAATACAGTGTCTGAGGGGCTAGATGAGAAGGAAAAGGCCGAGAAAGACTGCAGAGTGAAAATGAAAGGAAGAGAGGAAGCAGCCGCCTTTGAAGAAAGTGTAGGGAAAGGTCATGATGGAGGAACTGTGGGCCACCAGAACATGCAGAAAATAAGATTGGAGGAGGAGAGAAAAGGGGGAGGGAGTAAGGTGGGCTTACTGTGGTTTGGTAGAGTAACTCTTTTTTTCATGCTTTTCAAGAGATGAAGATTGGAGTTTCTTCTTAAATTTATATGTTTTGTCAAGACTGTCATTCTTGGAATGTGACTCCGTAGAAAGATCCACATGGATCTTTAGCTTAAGAGATTTTCTCAGTTCTAATCAAGCCATCTTATCTTAGGGCTGAAAAACCTGAAGGTCAGAGAAGTAAAATCACTGGCTTTAAAAATGCAGGACAGTCTAGCAACAGAACTTTGACTCTTCTGCTATTAGTCCAGTGGAGGTTTTACTATCCTGTGCTAAAAATGTGCTTCTTCCTAAATGCACTCACACACAGCAGCCTCTGCTCCTCTGCAAGACTTCCTTACTCTTTAAGTCTTACCGAGAAGATAAAAACCTTACACTCTCTCTTCAGCAGAAAGAATTTAAACTTCTGAAGACAAAGCATTCCACCACAATAGAAGATGTTCCCAAAATAATTTAGGTTCTGGGGCTGGGAGTTAGCAACCCTGCCTCACAACTACACAGTAAAGGCAAAATCTTTCCTCTGGGAGGCAAGCAGAAGTTGAAAGGAAAGGACTGATGGTTATTTAAAATATCCCTGTTATCTAAGTAGATCTCACATTTCATCCAACAGATGGCAGTAGCAACATGCTTTTTAAATAAGTACGTAGATGTCCTAAGCTCAGAAGAAAAAAATTACCAGTAAAATGAGATGTAAAATCTTTCTGTCTTCGTCATAAACCAAGTTCCAACCATCCTTCTTGAAGTAACATGGAATTAAAACAAACGAACAACAGTAATAAAACATAACTACCTAACTACTACTAGATAAAATCAACAAACCCCTTTAATAATGTTGCTGATTACAAATTATGAATAACAGTTGTTTTTGTGTTTTGCTTTTGTTAGAAAAGTTAGAGGTAGTCTTACTTCCCCTTGTCTGGTGAATTAGCTAGACTTAAGTGAATGGTTAAAAATAGTTTCAGTATTCCACACACTAGCATTCTTGAAGGAAAAAAAAATGAACCCCTTGGTTGCTAACAAGGGGTTATTATTAAAGCATCACCTGATTCTTGTAGTTTCTTATACTATGACCGTAACTAGTTTCAGATTGAGAAAGCATTTGTTAGAAAGCAGTGTCTCTCTCTCTCCCTTGGGGTTTTGGTGTTGTTCAGTTGCTAAGTTGTGTCTGATTCCTTGCAATCCCATTGACTGCAGCATGCCAGGCTTCCCTGCTGCTGCTGCTGCTGCTACTAAATCACTTCAGTCGTGTCCAACTCTGTGCAACCCCATAGATGGCAGCCCACCAGGCTCCCCTGTCCCTGGGATTCTCCAGGCAAGAACACTGGAGTGGGTTGCCATTTCCTTCTCCGATGCATGAAAGTGAAAAGTGAAAGTGAAGTCATTCAGTCGTGTCCAACCTTCAGCAACCCCATGGACTGCAGCCTTCCAGGCTCCTCCATCCATGGGATGTTCCAGGCAAGAGTACTGGAGTGGGGTGCTGTTGCCTTCTCCAGCCAGGCTTCCCTATCCTTCACTATCTCCCAGATTTTCTTCAGATTCATGTCCATTAGGTTGGTGATGTTTTCTAACCATCTCATCCTCTGCCACCCTCTTCTATTTTTGCCTTCAAGCTTTCCCAGCATCATGGTCTTTTCCAGGAGTCAGCTTTTTTAGTCAAGTGGCCAAAGTGTTGGAGCTTCAGCTTCAGCATCAGTCCTTCCAATGAATATTCAGGATTGATTTTCTTTAGGATTGACAGATCTGATCTCCTCCTCGCTGTCCAAGGGACTCTAACAAGTCTTCTCCAGCACAACAATTTAAAAGTATCAATTCTTCAGTGATCAACCAACTTTGTGGTTCAACTCTCACATTCATACAAGACTACTGGAAAAACCATAGCTTTGACTATATGGACATTTGTCAACAAAGTGATATCTTTGCTTTTTAATATGCTGTCTAAGTTTGTCATAGCTTTTCTTCCAAAGAGCAAATGTCTTTTAATTTCATGGCTGCAGTCACTATCCACCGTGATTTTGTAGCCCAAGAAAATAAAATCGGTCACTGCTTTCACTTTTTTGCTATCTATTTGCCATGAAGTGATGGCATTATATGCCATGATCTTCATTTTTTGAATGTTGAATTTTTTTAATTTATTTATTTTAATTGGAGGCTAATTACTTTACAATATTGAGGTGGTTTTGCCATACATTGACATGAATCAGCCATGGGTGTACATGTATTCCCCATCCTGAACCCCTCTCCCACCTCCCTCTCCATCCTAACCCTGTGGGTTGTCCCAGTGCACCAGCCCTTAGCACCCTGCTCATGCATTGAACCTGGACTGGTGATCTGTTTCACATATGATAATACATACATTTCAACACTATTCTCTCAAATCATCCCACCCTCACCTTCTCCCACAGAGTCCAAAAGACTGTTCTTTACATCTGTGTCTCTTTTGCTGTCTCGTATATAGGATCATCATTACCATCTTTCTAAATTCCATATACATGCGTTAGTATATTGTATTGGTGTTTTTCTTTATGACTTACTTCACTCTGTATAATATGCTCAATTTTCATCCATATCGTTAGAACTGATTCAACTGCATTCTTTTTAATGGCTGAGTAATATTCCATTGAATATGTATATGTACATTGTACATTGTATATGTACCACAGCTTTCTTATCCATTCACCTGCTGATGGACATCTAGGTTGCTTCCATGTCCTGGCTATTATAAACAGTGCTACAATGAATTGGGGTAAAAGTGTCTCTTTCAATTCTGATTTCCTCGGTGTGTATGCCCAGCAATGGGATTAGTGGGTCATATGCCAATTCTATTTCCAGTTTTTTAAGGAATCTGCACACTATTCTCCATAGTTGCTGTACTAGTTTGCATTCCCATCAAAAGTGTAAGAGGGTTCCCTTTTCTCCACACACTCCCCAGCATTTATTGTTTGTAGACTTTGGATAGCAGCCATTCTGACTAGCATGAGATGGTACTTCATTGTGATTTTGATGTGCATTTCTCTGATAATGAGTGATGTTGAGCATCTTTTCATGTGTTTGTTAACCACCTGTATATCTTCTTTGAAGAAATGTCTGTTTAGTTCTTTGGCCCATTTTTCGATTGGGTTGTTTATTTTTCTGGGAATTGAGCTGCAGGAGCTGCTTGTATATTTTTGAGATTAATTCTTTGTCTGTTGCTTCATTTGCTATTATTTTCTTCCATTCTGAAGGCTGTATTTCCACCTTGCTTATTGTTTCCTTCATTGTGCAAAAGGTTTTAAGTTTAATTAGGTCCCATTTGTTTATTTTTGCTTTTATTTCCATTGCTGTGGGAGGTGAGTCATAGAGGATCCTCTGTGACATGTCAGAGAGTATTTTGCCTATGTTTTCCTCTAGGAGTTTTATAGTTTCTGGTCTCACATTTAGATCTTTAATCCATTTTGAGTTTATTTTTGTGTATGGTGTTAGAAAATATTCTAGTTTTATTCTTTTACAAGTGGTTGACCAGTTTTCCCAGTACCACTTGTTGAAGAGATTGTCTTTTCTCCACTGTATATTCTTGCCTCCTTTGTCAAAGATAAGCTGTCCATAGATGTGTGGATTTATCTTTGGGCTTTCTATTTTGTTCCATTGATCTATATTTCAGTCTTTGTGCCAGTATCATACTATCCTGATGACTGTAGCTTTGTAGTACAGTATGAAGTCAGGCAGGTTGATTCCCCCAGTTCCATCCTTCTTTCTCAAGATTGCTTTGGCTATTAGAGGATTTTTGTATTTCCACACAAATTGTGAAATTATTTGTTTTAGTTCTCTGAAAAATACGGTTGGTAGCTTGATAGGGATTGCGTTGGATCTATAGATTGTTTTTGGTAGTATATTCATTTTCACTATATTGATTCTTCTGATCCATGAGCATAGTATATTTCTCCATCTGTGTCATTTTTTTATTTCTTTCATCAGTGTTTTATAGTTTACTATATATAGGTCTTTTGTTTCTTTGGGTAGATTTATTACTAAGCATGGCAATGCCAAAGAATGCTCAAACTACCATACAATTGCACTCATCTCACACGCTAGTAAAGTAATGCTCAAAATTCTCCAGGCCAGGCTTCAGCAATATGTGGACCGTGAACTTCCTGATGTTCAAGCTGGTTTTAGAAAAGGCAGAGGAACCAAAGATCAAATTGCCAACATCCGCTGGATCATGGAAAAAGCAAGAGAGTTCCAGAAAAAAATGTATTTCTGCTTTCTTGACTATGCCAAAGCCTTTGACTGTGTGGATCACAATAAACTGTGGAAAATTCTGAAACAGATGGAAATACCAGACCACCTGATCTGCCTCTTGAGAAATCTGTATGCAGGTAAGGAAGCAACAGTTAGAACTGGTCATGGAACAACAGACTGGTTCCAAATAGGAAAAGGAGTACATCAAGGCTGCATATTGTCACCCTGCTTATTTAACTTATATGCAGAGTACATCATGAGAAATGCTGGGCTGGATGAAGCACAAGCTGGAATCAAGATTGCTGGGAGAAATATCAATAACCTCAGATATGCAGATGACACCACCCTTATGGCAGAAAGTGAAGAGGGGCTAAAAAGCCTCTTGATGAAAGTGAAAGTGGAGAGTGAAAAGGTTGGCTTAAAGCTCAACATTCAGAAAACGAAGATCATGGCATCTGGTCCCATCACTACATGGGAAATAGATGGAGAAACAGTGGAAACAGTGTCAGAATTTATTTTTCTGGGCTCCAAAATCACTGCAGATGGTGACTGCAGCCATGAAATTAAAAGACGCTTACTCCTTGGAAGGAAAGTTATGACCAACCTAGATAGCATATTCAAAAGCAGAGACATTACTTTGCCAAACAAAGGTTCGCCTAGTCAAGGCTATGGTCTTTCCTGTGGTCATGTATGGATGTGAGAGCTGGACTGTGAAGAAGGCTGAGCGCCGAAGAATTGATGCTTTTGAACTGTGGTGTTGGAGAAGACTCTTGAGAGTCCCTTGGACTGCAAGGAGATCCAACCAGTCCATTCTGAAGGAGATCAGCCCTGGGATTTCTTTGGAAGGACTGATGCTAAAGCTGAAACTCCAGTATTTTGGCCACCTCATGCGAAGAGTTGACTCATTGGAGAAGACTCTGATGCTGGGAGGGATTGGGGGCAGGAGGAGAAGGGGACAACAGAGGATGAGATACCTGGATGGCATCACTGACTCGATGGATGTGAGTCTAAGTGACCTCCGGGAGTTGGTGATGGACAGGGAGGCCTGGCGTGTCGCCGTTCATGGGGTCACAAAGAGTCGGACACGACTGAGTGACTGATCTGATCTGATCTGATCTGATCTGATTACTAAGCATTTTATCCTTTTCATTGCAATGGTGAATGGAATTGTTTCCTTAATTTCTCTTTCTGTTTTCTCAGTGTTAGTGTATAGGAATGCAAGGTATTTCTGTGTGTTAATTTTATATCCTGCATCTTTACTATATTCACTGATTAGCTCTAGTAATTTTCTGGTAGAGTCTTTAGGGTTTTCTATGCAGAAGATCATGTCATCTGCAAACAGGGAGAGTTTTACTTCTTCTTTTCCAACCTGGATTCCTTTTATTTCTTTTTCTTCTCTGATTGCTGTGGCTAAAACTTCCAAAACTATGTTGAATAGTAGTGGTGAGAGTAGGCACCCTCATCTTGTTCCTGACTTTAGGGGAAATGCTTTCAATTTTTCACCATTGAGGATAATGTTTGCTGTGGGTTTATCATATATGGCTTTTATTATGTTGAGGTATGTTCCTTCTATTCCTGCTTTCTGGAGAGTTTTATCATAAATAGATGTTTAATTTTGTCAAAAGCTTTCTCTTCATCTATTGAGATAATCATACGGTTTTTATCTTTCAGTTTGTTAGTGTGGTGTATCACATTGATTGATTTGTGAATGTTGAAGAATTCTTGCATGCCTGGGATAAAGCCCACTTGGTCATGATGTATGAACTTTTTAATATGTTGTTGGATTCTGTTTGCTAGAATTTTGTTAAGGATTTTTGCATCTATGTTCATCAGTTATATTGACATGTAGTTTTCTTTTTTTGAGGCATCTTTATCTGGTCATGTATGGATGTGAGAGTTGGACTGTGAAGAAGGCTGAGCGCCAAAGAATTGCTGCTTTTGAACTGTGGTGTTGGAGAAGACTCTTGAGAGTCCCTTGGACTGCAAGGAGATCCAATCAGTCCATTCTGAAGGAGATCAGCCCTGGGATTTCTTTGGAAGGAATGATGCTAAAGCTGAAACTCCAGTACTTTGGCCACCTCATGAGAAGAGTTGACTCATTGGAAAAGACTCTGATGCTGGGAGGGATTGGGGGCAGGAGGAGAAGGGGACGACAGAGGACGAGATGGCTGGATGGCATCACGGATTCGATGGATGTGAGTTTGAGTGAACTCTGGGAATTGGTGATGGACAGGGAGCCTGGAGTGCTGCAATTCATGGGGTCGCAAAGAGTCGGACACGACTGAGCAACTGAACTGAACTATCTGGTTTTGATATTAGGGTGATGGTGGCCTCGTAGAATGACTTTGGAAGTTTACCTTCCTCTGAAATCTTCTGAAAGAGTTTGAGTAGGCTAGGTGTTAGCTTTTCTCTACATTTTTGGTAGAATTCAGCTGTGAAGCTGTCTGGCCCTGGGCTTTTGTTTGCTGGAATATTTCTGATTACAGTTTCAATTTCTGTGCTTGTGATGGGTCTGTTAAGATTTTCTATTTCTTCCTGGTTCAATTTTGGAAAGTTACACTTTTCTAAGAATTTGTCCATGTCTTCCAAGTTGTCCATTTTATTTTCATATAGTTCCGATAATAGTATATTATGATCCTTTGTATTTCTGTGTTGTCAGTTGTGATTTCTCCATTTTCATTTCTAATTTTGTTGATTTGATTCTTCTCCCCTTGTTTCTTGATGAATCTGCTAATGGCTTGTCTATTTTATTTATCTTCTCCAAGAAACAGCTTTTGGCTTTGTTGATTTTTGCAATGGTCTCCTTTGTTTCTTTTTCATTTATTTCTGCTCTAATTTTTATGATTTCTTTCCTTCTACTAACCCTGGGGTTCTTAACTTCTTCCTTTTCTAGTTGCTTTAGGTGTAGAGTTAGGTTATTTATTTGATTTCTTTCCTGTTTCTTGAGGTGGGCTTGTGTTGCTATGAACCTTCCCCTTAGGACTGCTTTTACTGAATCCCATAGGTTTGGGGTTGTTGTGTTTTCATTTTCATTCTTTTCTATGCATATTTTGATTTATTTTTTTATTTCTTCTGTGATATGTTGGTTATTTGGAAGTGTGTTGTTTAGCCTCCATATGTTTGTGTTTCGAATAGTTTTTTTCCTGTACTTGACATCTAATCTTACTGCATTGTGATCAGAAAAGATGCTTGGAATGATTTCAATTTTTTGAATTTACAAAGGCTAGATTTATGGCCCAGGATGTGATCTATCCTGGAGAAGGTTCTGTGTGCACTTGAGAAAAAGGTGAAATTCACTGTTTTGGGGTCTAATGTCCTATAGATATCAATTAGGTCTAACTGGTCTATTGTATCATTTAAAGTTTGTGTTTCCTTCCTAATTTTCTGTTTAGTTGATCTATCCCTAGGTGTGAGTGGGGTATTAAAGTCTGCCACTATTATTGTATTACTATTAATTTCCCCTTTCATACTTGTTAGCATTTGCCTTACATATTGTGGTTCTTCTATGTTGAGTGCATATATATTTATAATTGTTATATCTTCTTCTTGGATTGATCCTTGATCATTATGTAGTGTCCTTCTTTGTCTCTTTTCACAGCCTTTATTTCAAAGTCTATTTTATCTGATATGAGTATTGCTACTCCTGCTTTCTTTTGGTCTCCATTTGTGTGAAATACCTTTTTCCAGCTCTTCACTTTAAGTCTGTATGTGTCCCTTATTTTGAGGTGAGTCTCTTTTTTTTTAATTTTTTAAATTTATTTTTAATTTAAATTTATTTATTTTAACTGGAGGCTAATTACTTTACAATATTGTATTGGTTTTGCCATACATCAACAAGAATCCACCATGGGTGTACACGTGTTCCCCATCCTGAACCCCCCTCCCACCTCCCTCTCCATGCCATCCCTCTGGGTCATCCCAGTGCACCATCCCCAAGCATCCTGTATCCTGCATCGAACCTGGACTGGCGATTCATTTCTTATATGATATTATACATGTTTCAATGCCATTCTCCCAAATCACCCCACCCTTTCCCTCTCTCACAGAGTCCAAAAGACTGTTCTATACATCTGTGTCTCTTTTGCTGTCTCACACACAGGGTTATCGTTACCATCTTTCTAAATTCCATATATATGTTTTAGTATACTGTATTGGTGTTTTTCTTTCTGGCTTACTTCACTTTGTATAATAGGCTCCAGTTCCATCCACCTCATTAGAACTGATTCAAATGTATTCTTTTTAATGGCTGAGTAATGCTCCATTGTGTATATGTACCACAGCTTTCTTATCCATTCATCTGCTGATGGACATCTAGGTTGCTTACATGTCCTGGCTATTATAAATAGTGCTGTGATGAACATTGGGGTACACATGTCTCTTTCAATTCTGGTTTCCTCAGTGTGTTTGCCCAGCAGTGGGATTGCTGGGTCATAAGGCAGTTCTATTTCCAGTTTTTAAAGGAATCTCCACACTGTTCTCCAGACTGGCTGTACTAGTTTGCATTCTGAGGTGGGTCTCTTGTAGACAGCATACATAGGGGTCTTATTTTTGTATCCATTCAGCCAGTCTTTGCCTTTTGATTGGGGAATTCAACCCATTTACATTTAAGGTGATTATTAATAAGTATGATCCCATTGCCATTTACTTTGTTCTTTGGGGTTTGAGTTTACAAACCTTTTCTGTTTCCTGTCTAGAAAAGATCCTTTAGTATTTGTTGAAGAGCTGGTTTGATGGTGCTGAATTCTCTCAGCTTTTGCTTATTTGTAAAGCTTTTGATTTCTACTTCATATTTGAATGAGATCCTTGCTGGATACAGTAATACGGGTTGTAGGTTTTTCTCTTTCATCACTTTAAGTATGTCCCGCCATTCCCTTCTGGCCTAAAGAGTTCCTATTGAAAGATCAGCTGTTATCCATATGGGAGTCCCCGTGTGTGTTATTTGTTGGTTTTCCCTTGCTGCTTTTAATATTCGTTCTTTGTGTTTGACCTTTGCTCATTTGATTAATATGTGTCTTGGGGGTGTTTCACCTTGGGTTTATTCTGTTTGGGACTCGCTGGTTTTCTTTGACCTGGGTGGCTATTTCCTTCCCCATTTTAGGGAAGTTTTCAACTATTATCTGCTCAAGTATTTTCTCATGGCCTTTCTTTTTGTCTTCTTCTTCTGGGACTTCTATGATTCAAATGTGGACTGTTTGACATTGTCCCAGAAGTCTCTGAGGTTGTCCTAATTTCTTTTAGTTCTTTATTCTTTTTTACTCTCTGCTTCATTTATTTCCACCATTCTATCTTCCACCTCACTTATCCTATCTTCTGCCTCAGTTATTCTACTGTTGGTTCCCTCCAGAGTGCTTTTGATCTCAGTTATTGCATTATTCATTACTGGTTGACTCTTATTTCTTCTAGGTCCTTGTTAAACATTTCTTGCATCTTCTCAATCCTTGTCTTTATTTATCTGTAACTCTATTTTGTTTTCAAGATTTTGGATCATTTTTACTGTCATTATTCTGAATTCTTTTTCAGTTAGACTCCCTGTCTCCTCCTCTTTTGTTTGGTTTGGTGGGCATTTATCACGTTCCTTTACCAGCTGAATATTTCTCTGCCTTTTCATCTTGTTTAGATTTATGTGTTTGGGGTGGCCTTTCTGTATGCTGGAAGTTTGTGGTTCCTCTTTATTGTGGCGGTTCCTCCCTGTGGGTGGGGTTGGACCAGTGGCTTGTCAAGGTTTCCTGGTTAGGAAAGCTTGTGTCGGAGTTCTGGTGGGTGGAGCTGGATCTCTTCTCTCTGGAGTGCAATGAAGTGTCCAGTAGTGAGTTTTGAGGTGTCCATGGGTTTGGTTGAGCTTTAAGCCAACTTTTTCACTCTCCACTTTCACTTTCATCAAGAGGCTTTTTAGTTCCTCTTTACTTTCTGCCATAAGGGTGGTGTCATCTGCATATCTGAGGTTATTGATATTTCTCCCAGCAATCTTGATTCCAGCTTGTGCTTCTTCCAGCCCAGCCTTTCTCATGATGTACTCTGCATATAAGTTAAGTAAGCAGGGTGACAATATACAGCCTTGACGTACTCCTTTTCCTATTTGGAACCAGTCTGTTGTTCCATGTCCAGTTCTAACTGTTGCTTCCTGACCTGCATACAGATTTCTCAAGAGGCAGATCAGGTGGTCTGGGATTCCCATCTCTTTCAGAATTTTCCACAGTTTATTGTGATCCACGGGGAAGGCAATGGCACCCCACCCCAGTACTTTTGCCTGGAAAATCCCATGGACGGAGGATCCTGGTAGGCTCCAGTCCATGGGATCGCTAAGAGTCGGACATGACTGAGCGACTTCACTTTCTCTTTTCACTTTCATGCATTGGAGAAGGAAATGGCAACCCACTCCAGTGTTCTTGCCTGGAGAATCCCAGGGATGGGGGAGCCTGGTGAGCTTCTGTCTCTGGGGTCGCACAGAGTCGGACATGACTGAAGCGACTTAGCAGCAGTAGCAGCAGCAGCACACAGTCAAAGGCTTTGGCATAGTCAATAAAGCAGAAATAGATGTTTTTCTGGAACTCTAACCCTTATGGTAGAAAGTGAAGAGGAACTAAAAAGCCTCTTGATGAAAGTGAAAGTGGAGAGTGAAAAAGTTGGCTTAAAGCTCAACATTCAGAAAACGAAGATCATGGCATCTGGTCCCATCACTACATGGGAAATAGATGGGGAAACAGTGGAAACAGTGTCAGACTTTATTTTAGGGGGCTCTAAAATCACTGCAGATGGTGACTGCAGCCATGAAATCAAAAGATGCTTACTCCTTGGAAGAAAAGTTATGACCAACTTAGATAGCATATTCAAAAGCAGAAACATTACTTTGCCAACAAAGGTCCATCTAGTCAAGGCTGTGGTTTTTCCAGTGGTCATATATGTATGTGAGAGTTGGACTGTGAAGAAGGCTGAGCGCTGAAGAATTGATGCTTTTGAACTGTGGTGTTGGAGAAGACTCTTGAGAGTCCCTTGGACTGCAAGGAGATCCAACCAGTCCATTCTGAAGGAGATCAGCCCTGGGATTTCTTTGGAAGGAATGATGCTAAAGCTGAAACTCCAGTACTTTGGCCACTTCCTGCAAAGAGTTGACTCACTGGAAAAGACTCTGATGCTGGGAGGGATTGGGGGCAGGAGGAGAAGGGGACGACAGAGGATGAGATGACTGGATGGTATCACTGACTCGATAGATGTGAGTCTCAGTGACCTCTGGGAGTTGGTGATGGACAGGGAGGCCTGGCGTGCTGCAGTTCATGGGGTCGCAAAGAGTCAGACATGACTGAGTGACTGATCTGATCTGATCTGATGTTGGTGGACACCTAGTTTGCTTCCATATCTTGACAATTTTAAATAAAGCTGCTATGGAAATTGATATATATGTACTACTATATATAAAATAGGGACTTCCTTCATAGGTCAGTCCATAAAGAATCCACCTGCAATGCAGGTTCAATTCCTGGGTTAGGAAGATCCCCTGGAGAAGGAAATAGCAACCCACTTCAGTATTGCCTGGGGAATCCCATGGACAGAGTAGCCTGGCAGGTTACAGTCCATGGGGTTGCAAGAGTTGGACAGGACTTAGCGACTAAACCACAATATATAAAATAAATCACTAACAAGAACCTGCTGTATAGCACAGGGAGCTTTAGTCAATAATCTGTAATGGCCTATATAAGAAAATAATCTTAAAAAGAGTGGAGACATGTATATGTATAACTGATTCACTTTGCTGTACACTTGAAACTAACACAGCTTTGTAAATCAACTATACTCCAATAAAAAAATTTTTTTCAGTTCCTGTGAACACTTGGATACATGTATCTTTTTGAATTGGTGCTTTTGTTTTTTCAGATATATACCCAAGAGTGGAATTGCTCTTTCTTCAATAATTGCTGAGGGCAACACCTCCAGTACAATGCTGAATAGCAGGGGTGAGATTAAACATCTTTGTCTTGCACATGATCTCAAGTGAAAGGCATTCAGTCTTTCTGGTAGCTGTGGGGTTTTCATGGGTTCCTTGATTAGTTAGAGGAGTTTTGCGTTCTATTCTTTGTTTGTTGAATGTTTTTTCAAGAAAGGATGTTGAATTTTATCAAATGCTTTTTCTGTGTCTATTCAAATGATCGTGTGGGGTTTTGTCCTTTATTCTATTAATGTAATATGTTAATTGATTTTAAAATTTTAAACCAACATTACATTCTGGGGGAATATCCCATTTGGTCACAGTGCATAATCCTTTTTATCTATTGGTGGATCCAGATTGATAGAATTTTTCAAGAACTTTTCTGTTAATATTCTTGTGATGTCTTTATTTGGTTTTAGTATCTGGTTAATAATTGTCCTTTTAGGATGACTGGGAAAGGTTATGTTTTTTGTCTTTATTTATTTTTGAATAGTTTGTGAAGGAAAGGCAGCATCTTTTGCATATTTGATATAATTCACCAGTGAAGCCATCTAGGCCTTGAATTTTCCGTGTAGAAAGTTTTTAAATGACTAGTTCAACGTTTTTACTTTTTAATAGGTCTATTTACATTTTTGATTTCTTCCTGAGTCAGTTTTGCTACTTTGTGTCTTTCTAGGAATTTGTCTATCTCATCTAGTTTATCTTATTTATTGGCATGTAGTTTTCATAGTGTTCCTTTATAATGATTCTTATTTCTGAAAGTTTGTTTCCCTATTTTAAAACTTGAGTCTTCTCTCCTTTCTCTTGCTCAGTCTAGCTGAAAGTTTTTAAACTGGGTCTATCTGTTTCACAGTGTTGTTCAAGTTCTCTATTCTCTTGTTGATCATCTCCCTACTTGTTCTAACCATTATTGAATGTGATACTGCAAAAGAAGCTTCCAACTGTTGTTGGATTATCTGTTTCTTCATTCTATTCTGTCAGCTTTGCTTTTACTTCAAGGGTTTTTTTGATTGTGGTCTGTTATATATTTGCATGTATAGTTAGTATTTTTGTGTCTTATTGAGGGATTAACATTTTGTCAGCATAAAATATTCTTCTTTGTCTTTAGTAACAAGTTTTATCCTAAAGTCTATTTTGTCTGTTGTTGGTATAGATACTGCAGCACTATTTCAATTACTGTTTGATTACTATTTTGACTGTATACATATTTCCACCTCTTCATTTTCAATCTGTTAGACCTTTGAGTCTGAAGTTTCTCTTGTAGACAGAATAGGGTTAGATTGTGGGCTTTTAATTTTTTCTTCCAGGATTTCCTTTTTTGCTTGGAGTATTTAATTCATTTTTATTTAATGTAATTACTGAAAAGATCACAAAAAACTGTGGAAAATTCTTCAAGAGATGGGAATGCCAGACCAGCTGACCTGCCTCCTGAGAAATCTGTATGCAGGTCAAGAAGCAACAGTTAGAACTGAGCATGGAACAACAGACTGGTTCCAAATTGAGAAAGGTGTACGTCAAGGCTATATATTGTTACCTTGATTATTTAATTTCTATGTAGAGTACATCATGAGAAATGTTGGGCTGGATGCAGCACAAACTGGAATCAAGATTGCTGGGAGAAATATCAATAACCTCTGATATGCAGATGACATCACCCTTATGGCAGAAAGTGAAGAACTAAAGAGCCCTTTGATGAAAGTGAAAGAGGAGAGTGAAAAAGTTGGCTTAAAGCTCAACATTCAGAAAACGAAGATCATGGTATCTGGTCCCATCACTTCATGGCAAATAGATGGGGAAACATTGGAAACAGTGACAGACATTTTTTTAGGGGGCTCCAAAATCACTGCATATGGTGACTGCAGCCATGAAATTAAAAGATGCTTGCTCCTTGGAAGAAAAGTTCTGACCAACCTAGATAGCATATTCAAAAGCAGAGATATTACTTTGCCAACAAAGGTCCATCTAGTCAAAGGTATGGTTTTTCTAGTAGTCATGTATGGATATAAGAGTTGGACTGTGAAGAAAGCTGAGCGCTGAAGAATTGATACTTTTGAACTGTGGTGTTGGAGAAGATTCTTGAGAGTCCCTTGGACTGCAAGGAGATCCAACCAGTCCATCCTAAAGGAAACCAGAACTGAATATTCACTGGAAGAACTGATGCTGAAGCTGAAACTCCAATACCTTGGCCACCTGATTTGAAGAACTGACTCATTTGAAAAGACCCTGATGCTGGGAAAGATTGAAGGTGGGAGGAGAAGGGTTGGACAGAGGATAAGATGGTTGAATGGACACCACTGACTTGATGGACATGAGTTTGAATAAGCTCTGGGGGTTGGTGATGGGCAGGGAAGCCTGGCATGCTGCAGTCCATGGGGCTGGACATGACTGAGTGACTGAACTGAACTGACTAAAAGTTCAGTTTATGTCTGCCACTTTGCCCTTTGTTTTCTATATGTTTTATGTGGGCTTTGTTCCTGTACTCTTTCATTACTGCCTTCTTTTATATTAATATGTATATATTTTCTAGTGTGCCATCTAAATTGCCTTGTTGTTCTGTTTACTGCATATATTTTAGTTATTTTTAAGTGATTAATAACCTGATACTTTAAAACAATCTCATTCAGATTAATATCAACCTAATTTCAATAGCGTGCAAAAGTTTGTCCCATTATGGTCCCATTCTCTCTCTCTTTTTGCATTATTATCATATAAATTACATTTTTACCTTATAATCTCATCAATACAGTTTTATAATTGTTGCTTCATGATATTTTCTTCTAAATTAGGTGGAAAAAGGAGTGTTACAAATTCACATGGATTCGAGTTACTATTAAGTGTTTCTTAATTTTAGCTGAAAGACTCCTTATTTCTTGTACAGCAAATCTGCTAGTGATGAACTCTCTTAGTATTTGTTTACACATGATTTCCTTAATTTCCCCTTTGTTTTTGAAAAATACTTTTGCT
The DNA here is from genome assembly GCA_935064755.1 of Tragelaphus eurycerus. NCBI lineage: Eukaryota > Metazoa > Chordata > Mammalia > Artiodactyla > Bovidae > Tragelaphus > Tragelaphus eurycerus. The sequence goes on from CAKXYN010000112.1 coordinate 5,795,220, forward strand.
GTATGTGGAATTCTTGATTGACAGTCTTTTTCTTTCAGCACTTTGAATATGTCACTTAACTGCCTTGGTTTCTTACTGAGTCTGTCACTAAACTTATTGAGGATCACTTGTATGTGATGATCAGTGCATTCTCTTGGCAAAACTCTATTAGTCTTTGCCATGCTTCATTTTGTACTCCAAGGCCAAATTTGCCTGTTACACCAGGTATTTCTTGACTTCCTACTATGCATTCCAGTCCCATATAATGAAAAAGACATTTTGGGGGGTGCTAGTTCTAAAAGGTCTTTTAGGTCTTCATAGAACTGTTCAACTTCAGCTTCTTCAGTATTACTGATGGGGCATAGACTTGGATTACCATGATATTGAATGGTTTGCCTTGGAAATGAAGAGATCATTCTGTCATTTTTGAGATTGCATCCAAGTACTGCATTTTACTCTTTTGATTACTATGATGGCTACTCCATTTCTTCTAAGGGATTCTTGCCCACAGTAGTAGATATAATGGTCATCTGAGTTAAATTCACCCATTCCAGTCCATTTTAGTTCGCTGATTCCTAAAATGTTGACTTTCACTCTTGTCATTTCCTGTTTGACCACTTCCAATTTGCCTTGATTCATGGACTTAAGATTCCAGGTTCCTGTGCAATATTGCTCTTTACAGCATTGAACTTTGCTTCTATCACCAGTTACATCCACAACTGGGTGTTATTTTTGCTTTGGCTCCATCTCTTCATTCTTTCTGGAGTTATTTCTCCACTGATCTCCAGTAGCATATTGGGCACCTACTGACCTGGGGAGTTCATCTTTCAGTGTCTTATCTTTTTGCCTTTTCGTACTGCTCATGGGGTTCTCAAGGCAAGAATACTGAAGTGTTTTGCCATTCCCTTCTCCAGTGGACCACATTTTGTCAGAACTCTCCACCATGACCCGTTCGTCTTGGTTGGCCCTACATGGCACGGCTTAGTTTCACTGAGTTAGACAAGGCTGTGGTCCATACACTTAGATTGGTTAGTTTTCTGTGATTGTGGTTTCAGTCTCTCTGCCCTCTGATGCCCTCTCTCAGCATCTACTATCTTACTGGGGTTTCTCTTACCTTGGAAGTGGAAAGATCATTCCTGAACTTTTCATTAGAAGGACTGATGTTGAAGCTAAAACTCCAATATTTTGGCCACCTGATGCAAAGAGCTGACTCATTTGAAAAGACCCTAATGCTGGAAAAGATTGAGGGCAGGAGAAGAAGGGGACAACAGAGGATGAGATGGTTGCATGGTACCACTGACTCAGTGGACATGAGTTTCGGTAACTCTGGGAGTTGGTGATGGACAGGGAGGCCTGGCGTGCTGCAATCCATGGCATTGCAAAGAGGTGGATATGACTGAGTAACTGAACTGAACTGAACTGTATGTAATGCATCATTTTTCTCTGTCTCCAAAATTCTCTTTATCTTTTAACAGCTTGACTACATTATGTATCAGTTCAGCTCAGTCACTCAGTCATGTCCGACTCTTTGTAACCCCATGAATCACAGCACGCCAGGCCTCCCTGTCCATCACCAACTCCTGGAGTTCATTCAAACTATGTCCATAGAGTCAGTGATGCCATCCAGCCATCTCATTCTCTGTCGTCCTCTTCTCCTCCTGCCCCCAACTTCTCCCAGCATCAGAGTCTTTTCCAATGAGTCAACCCTTTGCATGAGGTGGCCAAAGTATTGGAATTTCAGCTTCAGCATCCGTCCTTCCAATGAACAACAGGACTGATCTCCTTTAGAATGGAATGGTTGGATCTCCTTGCAGTCCAAGGGACTCTCAAGAGTCTTCTCCAACACCACAGTTCAAAAGTATCAATTCTTTGGCGCTCAGCTTTCTTCACAGTCCAACTCTCACATCCATACATGATCACTGGAAGAACCATAGCCTTGACTAGATGGACCTTTGTTGGCAAAGCAATGTCTCTGCTTTTGAATATGCTATCTACGTTGGTCATAACTTTCCTTCCAAGGAGTAAGCATCTTTTAATTTCATGGCTGCAATCACCATCTGCAGTGATTTTGGAGCCCCTTCAAAAATAAATATGTATAGGTATCAATTTATTTCCATTTATCTAATTTGATATTTTTAGTGTATCCATAAGTGTTTTTCATTAAAATTTGTAAGTCTTTGACCATCATTTTTTCAGATACTTCTTCTACCTTTTTCTCTTGGTTCCTTCCATCTGGGACTCCTATTGTGAACATATTGGTAGTCCTTCATGGTTCCTACAGATTTCTGCAGCTCTGTTCACTTTCTTTTCTATTGTCTTATCTTTCTTTTACTCAGACTGGATGACTTTAGTTGCCCTATTTTACAAGTTTATTGATTCTTTTTCCTGTCACCTTAAACCTGAAGTTGAATTTATCATTTTAATTTTTTATGAATTAAAAAGTGTATGTACTTTTTAGCTACAGAACTTCAATTTAATCTTTTGTTTTATAATTTCTATTTCTTTATTAAGATAGAAATTTGGTGAGACATTGTTCTCATACTTTCCTTTCATTCTTCAAACATGCTTCTTCCATTTTTTTGAGCGTCTCTGTAATCGCTGCTTTAAAGATTTTGCTTAGTAAGTTCAGCATTGGGGCTTCCTCAGAGAGGTTTCTATTGACTATTTTAGTCATGTATGGATCATACTTTCTTATTTCCTAGCATGATTTTGAAACTTCTTGTTTTGAATTGATAATTTAAAATAACACAATGTGGTAACTCTAAAAATCATATTCTCTCCTCTCATGTGCCAATTTATTATTTTTGCTGTTTGTTGGGGCTCTTCATTAATTTAGTGACTTCATGAAATAATTCTGTAAATTCTGTATTCCTTGTAGTATGCAAGGAATATTGTATGCAAAATGTCATGTATGCAAGCATGTGTGTGTGTGTGTGTGTGTGTGTGTGTGTGTGTTGGGGAATGTCTTCTTTCAAAGTCTGGCAGTTTACAACTCTTCTTTAGCCTTCATTTAAAGATCTCAAAGTCTTTCTTGAGCATGCACACATGCTGTCAAGTGTGTGTACCTTTTGGATCTCTAGAAGAGAGTTTTTTAAGACCCCTGTGATATCTTTACCTTCCTGACCTTGATCTTCCTTTTAAGTTTTGGTCAGGTTCTTTTTGTCCCAATTTGTATTGCAGTGTTGGGTAGTTGCAATATTAAATACTTGCTGCTGTTTGTTTTTGACAAATGCCTTGAGAATAGGGCTTTCCCATGGGATAGAGCTCCAAGTCAGGTCAAATAACAATAATACTCTGAAAAATGGAACTTTTTCAGGAAACTGTAAGACAAACCATACAGTAATACAACTCTGAGGATGGGACTTTTTTAAGGAGCTCCAAACCTAGTATAATCATATGGGATTTGATTTAGGTCATACCTGAATGGTCCAGTGGTTTTCCCCACTTTCTTCAATTTATGCACAATTACACTCATCTCATATGCTAGTAAAGTAATGCTCAAAATTTTTCTAAGCCTGGCTTCAGCAATACATGAACTGTGAACTTCCAGATGTTCAAGCTGGATTTAGCAAAGGCAGAGGAACCAGAGATCAAATTGCCAACATCCACTGGATCATTGAAAAAGCAATAGAGTTCCAGAAAAACATCTATTTCTGCTTTCTTGACTATGCCAAAGCCTTTGACTGTGTGGATCACAATAAACTGTGGAAAATTCTGAAAGAGATGGGAATACCAGACCACCTGACCTGCCTCTTGAGAAACCTGTATGCAGATCAGAAAGCAACAGTTAGAACTGGACATGGAACAACAGACTGGTTCCAAATAGGAAAAGGAGTACGTCAAAGCTGTATATTGTCATCCTGTTTATTTAACTTATATGCAGAGTACATCATGAGAAATGTTGGGCTGGAAGAAGCATACGCTGGAATCAAGATTGCCAGGAGAAATATCAATAACCCCAGATATGCAGATGACACCGCCCTTATGGCAGAAAGTGAAGAGGAACTAAAAAGCCTCTTGATGAAAGTGAAAGTGGAGAGTGAAAAAGTTGGCTTAAAGCTCAACATTCAGAAAACAAAGATCATGGCATCTGGTCCCATCACTTCATGGGAAATAGATGGGGAAACAGTGGAAACAGTGGCTGACTTTATTTTTCTGGGCTCCAAAATCACTGCAGATGGTGACTGCAGCCATGAAATTAAAAGATGCTTACTCCTTGGAAGGAAAGTTATGACCAACTTAGATAGCATATTCAACAGCAGAGATGTTACTTTGCCAACAAAGGTCTGTCTAGTCAAGGCTATGATTTTTCCAGTGGTCATGTATGGATGTGAGAGTTGGACTGTGAAGAAAGCTGAACGCCGAAGAATTGATGCTTTTGAACTGTGGTGTTGGAGAAGACTCTTGAGAGTCCCTTGGACTGCCAGGAAATCCAACCAGTCCATCCTAAAGGAGATCAGTCCTGGGTGCTCATTAGAAGGACTGATGCTAAGGCTGATACTCCAATACTTTGGCCACCTCATGCAAAAAGTTGACTCATTGGAAAAGATCCTGATGCTGGGAAGGATTGGGGGCAGGAGGAGAAGGGGACGACAGAGGATGAGATGGCTGGATGGCATCACCGACTTGATGGACATGAGTTTGAGTGAACTCCGGGAGTTGGTGATGGACAGGGAGGCCAGCATGCTGCGATTCATGGGATTGCAAAGAGTCAGACACTACTGAGCAACTGAACTGAAACCTTGTATCCCTCCTCCAGTAGCTGCAAGGTTTCTGGCTTTGACAGCTACTGCGGTTGTAAGGCAGCTGGTTTTCACATTTACTGCCCAGCTACGTGGTGGGAGATAGGTTTAGCTTACATCACATAATGTAAAGCCCTGCTTTACATTTTCAGCAGTTTTTCCTGCATAAATCCTCCTCAGTTTAATGCAAGACTCTGGTTAATTTCAAGAGTTCTTTTAAAGGTTGATTTTGACAATTTTTGTCAGTGTGCTCATCGCTTCTTTGGAGAGATACATTTGCAAAACTCCTCACTTTACCACTCCAGAAGTAAAAATTTAATTTCTTAAATTGTAAGAGAATAGACCCACAAAGAGCATGCGTTTTACTTAAGAGAAGTTTATTGAGTGGCTAGTATCTGCTGGGCACTGGGTTACGTCCTAAAGACTTAAATGTGGGAAAGAAATAACACTTGCTCTCAGATGTTCATCATTTACAAAGAAAATGGTGGATCCATCTCGATGTATAGTAAAAGTAATACAATATTGTAAAGCTAAGCAAAATTAAAAAAAAATTAAAAAAAAAAAGAAAGAAAATGGACATATGGATGGAGATGAATGAGCTGGGGCATTCTGAAGGGCCTCTCCTTCAGGACTAAAGGAGCAGTAATCTGGCTAGGGAATGGAGTAAAGGGACTAACAAGTCCACTTCTATCTCCATTTTGTGCAAGCCAGAGAATAAGAACTATTCTCTTGGGACACTGTGAGTCAATTTGTCTATGGAACTTTGCACACTTTTTTTTTAATTTTTCGTTTTATTTCTCTTTATTTCCATCTAGAGGATAACAAAATTCTTAAAATTAAAAAGTCTACAATATGCCTTGATCAGAACAGCAGAAAAGAACCAGTAGGTGCAGAAAAAAGAATTTATCTCATTGCTAGACTTAGAGAAGACAGTAACCTCAAAATAAAGAGTGGGTGGCAACAGCTGTAGAATAAAGATAGAAAGAGAGAAAAGATAATGGGTTTAAAGCTATATAATGTAGAAAATAGTGCTTTGGTTTCAGCCATGTTGGGGGGTTTACTCCAGGGTTTAACAGGCCAAGGTACCTGTGGTTCTCTGATTTAGAGGTCCATGTGTCATCTGATTTCATTTTGAAGTGATTTCACTTTCACCAATTCAACATTGTAAAAAGATGCGTTTCCTTTGTCACAATTTGACAGAAAGTATATCTGTATCATCATAAAAAGACCAGGCTATCCTTTCCTCAGTACAAATTACATTAGGGGCAATTACAGAATGTCTTGAGGCCTGTTTAAGCTAATAAACACCACCTAACAATAACACAAACACTGTGGGGTTATCTAAGGGTTGGTAGAGGAAACTTGATTTCTCTCCTCTAGGATGGTATCCAGTTTCCCTACCTATGGCCTTGCTTATACCTGGAGGCTGTACTTGTGGTCTGGTACAAGCTGAACTGATTGCATTACTGACCTGTGTTGATCCCAAAACAAACTATAAGATGGAGACAGAATTTTGCAGAAGCATGACAAAGAAATGCAAATGCTATAGGAGGAAAAAGTTGGGGGATAAACACAAAGTCAGAGTCAAGGCTGGAGGCCACCCTGGGTTTACTATCTTAGTCCATTTAGCTCACTATAACAAAATATCAGACATCGGATGGCTTATAAGCAATTGAAATTTCTGGAGTTCCAGAGGCTAATCTGGATCAGGGTGCCCACACAGTCTGGTTCTGGTCTTGCAGATACCAGTCTCTTGCTATGTCCTCACATGGTAGAAAGGAAGGGAGTTTACCTTGGGCCTTTTTTATAAAGGCATTAATGTCACAATTAATGCAAAGCCTTCATGACCTAATATCCTCTCCAAAGTCCCCACATCTTAATACCACCTCATTGGGCTTTTGGAATTAACATGTAAATTGGGGCAGGGGGGAAATACATTTAGACCATAGCAGATAGAGACAGAAATAAAACTTTCCTTGAAAATAGCATCACTCTTCCGTTTTCAGACTGGAAAGCACACTATATTGCAAATGTCTTCATAGACCTCTCAGGGACTCTAATACAGACCTTGACATGTAGTTATGGTTTCTTATTTATATAGAGCAAAACTTCATTTCTTATTTTAGACTAAAGAACAGAAGATAAATTAATAAAATATTTAATTTATGTAATATTTAAGAGGTATGGTTTTATGCATTTCTACTACCCTCCAGGGCTATCAAGATTTTCCTCTTCTCTCAATTTTCTCTTTAAGCAAAATTCACTGCAGAATAAGCCAGGTGAAGTGGTGGTGACAAACAATGCCCCAGATCTGCACAGTTCACACACAAAGGTTCCTGCTCATTTACATCACTATCACATGTCCTCCCAGCTCTGCGGGGGCTCCGCTCTGAGCTGTCATCATCCCCACTTTGGGACGTGGGCTGATGGAACAGCTGCCATCTGAAACATCATCAGTGATCACGACAGGGAAGAGTACGAAGCGAGCTCCTCCTGGCTCTCAAAGCTTCCGCCTGTAAGTGACATTCATCATTCCTGCTTGCTTCTCATTAAGTAGGTGAGTCACAGGGATAAGCTGAATCTCAAAGCAGCCCTGGATGATGCGGAACAACATACAGCCAGCCTACCACACACACCATCACACAGTCTGTCCTGTGCCACATGTACTGGGGCTTCAGCTGTACAACTACAGCCAGACGTGGCTTTTCCCACAGGTTTACAGCCAGGGAAATACAAACAAGAGACCCCATTCTGCAGAGACGTGCCCGGAAACCTGGTGAGTGGGCAGAACCAGAAGAGGGCTGCCATCACGGCAAGTGGCCCCGCCCAGGAAGCTCCTTTGTCCTCATATGCCTGCGCCCCATCCTCTCCTCCAAGACACGTGGTGGCCCAAGCTGGGGAGTCCTATTCCACTCCCTCAGACAGCACTAAGATGCAGTGGGAGTCCCAGCACCAGCAGATCCATCAAGAGACCAAAGATTAAAATATAACTGATTTGGAACCACAGGATGGAAAAGTAAGCCAGAACCTGAATGCTAAACCTAGACAGGGTGACTGCCTCCTAAAATTAGTTTTTAATAGGACCCTGAGTCTCCTAGGAGAAGGGGACGACAGAGGATGAGATGGCTGGATGGCATCACTGACTCGATGGATGTGAATCTGAGTGACCTCCGGGAGTTGGTGATGGACAGTGAGGCCTGGCGTGCTGTGATTCATGGGGTCGCAAAGAGTCGGACATGACTGAGTGACTGATCTGATCTGATCTGAGTCTCCTAACACTATAGATAAAGTGTCCAAGGTATAATAAGAAAAAATCACCTGTCAGGCCAAGAACTAAGAAAATCACAACTTGAGTGACAAATGATAATGAACTGACATTAACACTGAAATGAGTAAGATGTTGGAATCATCCAATAAGGATTTTAAAATAGTTGTTATAAAAACACTTCAAAAATCAATAACAAAAGCAATTACAAAAATTAGCAGATAAATAGGAATTACAAAACAGAACCAAATAAAAATTAGAAAACTTAAAAATATTATAGCAGAAAATTTTTTAAAACTCACATGTGTATATGTGTGTGTGTGTGTGTATGTGTGTGTGTTCAGTCGTGCCTGACTCTTGGGGACCAGGTTCCTCTGTCTATGAGATTTTCTAGGCAAGAATACTGGAGTGGGTAACCATTTCCTATTCCAGGGGATCTTCCTGATCCAGGGACTGATCCCACATATCTTGCATCTCCAGCATTGGCAGGCAGATTCTTTACCACTGAGCATCCTCGAAAGCCCTTTCTGTCATTGGGGTACCAGAAAAAAAGGAGAAAAAGAGTGGAGTTGAAAAAGCAAATGAAGAAGTAATAACTAAAAATTTCCCAAATTTATTGACACATACAAACCTACAGTGGATCACAAACAGGATCATTTGTAAGAAACCCATGTAGAAGACAAGGAAAAAAGTATCTTGAAAGAAGCTAAAGATAAATGATGTGTTGTTACTTGGAGGGAAAATGATACAAATGACAGGTCTCCTGAAATCAGCTCAATTCATTTGCTCATTTTTCTGACTCTTTGCAACCCCATGGACTGCAGCACACCAGGCTTCCCTATCCATCAGCAACTCCTAGAGCTTGCTCATACTCATGTCCATTGAGTCAGTGATGCCATCCAACCATCTCATTCTCTGTTGTCCCCTTCTCCTCCTGCTTTCAAACTTTCCCAGAATCACGGTCTTTTCCAAGGAGTCAGTTCCTCAAATCAGGTGGCCAAAGTATTGGAGTTTCAGCTTCAGCATCAGTCCTTCCAATGAATACTCAGGGATGATTTCTTTTAGCATTGACTGGTTGGATCTCCTTGCAGTCCAAGGGACTCTCAAGAGTCTTCTCCAACACCACAGTTCAAAAGCATCAATTCTTTGGAGCTCTGCTTTCTTTATGGTGCAATTCTCACACCCATAATGACTGCTGGAAAAACCATAGCTTTGACTATATGGACCTTTGTTGGTAAATTAATGTCTCTGCTTTTTAATATGTTGCCTATGTTGGTCATAGTTTTTCTTCCAAAGAGCAAGTATCTTTTAATTTCATGACCTGCAGTCACCATCTGCAGTGATTTTGGAGCCCCCCCCAAAATAAAGTCTGACACTGTTTCCATTGTTTCTCCTTCTATTTGCCATGAAGTGATGGGACCAGATGCCATGATCTTTGTTTTTAGAATGCTGATGTTTAAGCCAGCTTTTTCACTCTCCTCTTTCACTTTCATCAGGAGGCTCTTTAGTTTCTCTTCACTTTCTGCCATAAGGGTGGTGACATCTGCATATCTGAGATTATTGATATTTCTCCTGGCAATCTTGATTCCAGCCTGTGCTTATTCCAGTCGGCCATTTCAAATGATGTACCTTGCATGTACATTAAATAAGCAGGGTGACAATATACAGCCTTGACGTGCTCCTTTTCCTATTTGGAACCAGTTTGTTGTTCCATGTCCAGCTCTAACTTTTACTTCTTGACCTGCATATGTTTCTCAGGAGGCAGGTAAGGTGGTCTGGTATTCCCATCTCTTGAAGAATTTTCCACAGTTTGTTATGATACACATAGTCAAAAGCTTAGGCATAGTCAATGAAGCAGAGGTAGATGTTTTACTGGAATTCTCTTGCTTTTGCTATGATCCAGCATATGTTCACAATTTGATTTCTGGTTCCTCTGCCTTTTCTAAATCCAGCTTGAACATTTGGAAGTTCTTGGTTTACAGACTGTTGAAGCCTCACTTGGAGAATTTTGAGGACTACTTTGCTAGCATGTGAGATGAGTGTAATTGTGCGATAGTTTGAACATTCTTTGGCATTGCTTTTCTTTGGGATTGGAATGAAAACTGATATTTTCCAGTCCTGAGGCCACTGCTGAGTTTTCCAAATTTGCTGGCATATTGAGTGCAGCACTTTCACAGCATCATCTTTTAGGATTTGTAATAGCTCAGCTGGAATTCCATCACCTCTACTAGCTTTGTTTGTAGTGAACAAAGGGGGTTTCCTAAGGCCCCCTTGACTTTGCATTCCAGGATGTCTGGCTCTAGGTGAATGATCACACCATCATGGTTTTCTGGGTCATTAAGATCTCTTTTGTATGATTCTTCGGTGTATTCTTGCCACCTCTTCTTAATATCTTCCTCTTCTGTTAGGTCCATACCATTTCTGTCCTCATCTTTGCATGATATGTTCCCTCGGTATCTCTAATTTTCTTGAAGAGATCTCTAGTCTTTCCCATTCTATTGTTTTCCTCTATTTCTTTGCACTGATCACTGGGGAAGGCTTTCTTATCTCTCCTTGCTATTCTTTGGAACTCTGCATTCAAATGGATATAGCTGTCCTTTTCTCCTTTGCCTTTCACTTCTTTTCTCAGCTATTTGTAAAGCCTCCTCAGACAACCATGCTGCCTTTTCGCATTTCTTTTTCTTTGGGATGTCTCTGATCACCACCTCCTTCACAATATCATCAACCTCCATCCATAGTTCTTCAGCCACTCTGTCTATCAGATCTAATGCCTTGAACCTATTTGTCAGTTTCACTGTATAATCATAAGGGATTTGATTTAGGTCATATCTGAATGGTCTAGTGGTTTTCCCTACTTTCTTTAAGTCTGAATTTTGCAGTAAGGAGTTCATGATCTTACAGTTCAGTCGCTCAGTAGTGTCCAACTTTTTGCAACCCCATGAATCACAGCATGTCAGGCCTCCCTATCTATCACCAACTCCTGGAGTTCACTCAAATTCACGTCCATCAAGTCGCTGATGCCATCCAGCCATCTCATCCTCTGTCATCTCCTTTTCCTCCTTCCCTCAATCCCTCCCAGCATCAGAGTCTTTTCCAGTGAGTCAACTCTTCACATGAGGTGGCCAAAGTACTGGAGTTTCAGCTTTAGCATCATTTCTAGAGAAGGAAATGGCAACCCACTCCAGTATCCTTGCATGGAGAATCCAATGGACGGAGGAGCCTGGTGGGTTACAGTCCACGGGGTCACAAAGAGTCAGACATGACTGAGCGACTTCACTCACTCACTCACTCTTCCAAAGAACACCCAGGGCTGATCTAGCCACAGTCAGTTCCTGGTCTTGTTTTTGCTGACTGTATAGAGCTTCTCCATCTTTGGCTGCAAAGAATATAATCAATCTGATTTCAGTATTGACCATCTGGTGATGTCCATGTATAGAGTCGTCTCTTGTACTGTTGGAAGAGGGTATTTGCTATGACCAGTGTGTTCTCTTGGCAAAATTCTTTTAGCCTTTACCCCACTTCATTTTGTATTCCAAGGCCAAACTTGCCTGTTACTCCTGGTATCCCTTGACTTCCTACTTTTGCATTCCAGTCCCCTATAATGAAAAGGACATCTTTTTTGGATTTCTTTCTTTGGTTTCTTCCAGAAGGTCTTGTAGGTCTTCATAGAACCATTCAACTTCAGCTTCTTAGGCATTAGTGGCTGGGGCATAGACTTGGGTTACTGTAATATTGAATACTTTGCCTTGCAAATGAACAGAGATCATTCTGTCATTTTTGAGATTGCACCCAAGTACTGCATTTCAGACTCTTTTGTTGACTATGAAGGCTACTCCATTTCTTCTAAGGGATTCTTGCCCACAGTAGTAGATATAATGGTCATCTGAATTAAATTTGCCCACTCTGGGTCCATTTTAGTTCACTAATTCCTAAAACATCAATGGTTACTCTTGCCATCTCCTGTTTGACCACTTTCAGTTTACCCTGATTCATGGACCTAACATCCAGGTTCCCATGCAATAGTGCTTTTACAGCATCAGACTTTTCTTCAATCACATTCACAACTGGGCATTGTTTTTGCTTTGGCCCAGCGTCTTCTCCACTCTTCTCCAGTAGCATATGGGCACCTACTGACCTGGGGAGTTCACCTTTCAGTATCCTATCTTTTTGCCTTTTCATACTGTTCATAGGGTTCTCAAGGCAAGCATACTGAAGTGGTTTGCCATTCTGTTCTCCAGTGGAGCACTTTTTGTCAGAATTCTCCACCATGACCGTCCGTCTTGAGTGGCCCTACATGGCATGGCTTAGTCTCATTGAGAAACTATGAGCCAAAAGAAAGTGGCATCTTTTCAAGCATTGAAAGGAAAACAATTTAACCACAAATTATATCTGGGAACACTATCCTTTAGGAATGAAAAGAAAATAACGACTTTCTCTGAGCAAAAAGAATTTGTTGATAAGCAGACCTACCCTCTGAGGTCAGCTAAAGTAATTAATCAAACAGAAAGGAACTGATGAAAGAGGGAATCTTGGAGCATCAGGAAAGAAGGGACTACAGAAATAGCAGAAATGTGTATGTACAGTGAACTATTTTGGGTTCACTGTAAGTGGGTTATATAATGGGTTTGTAAAGCAAGTTTGATAGTTGAAATAAAAATGTTAACATCACCTGATATTCAAGCAAATGAAATTTTACAAAAGAGAAAGTTAAGAGACCTGGATGGACATGAAACTCCAACTCCATGGTTAACATAAAGTACCATCTTGATACTAGTGGACTGTGATAAGTCACACATTTCTATTGTAATACCCAGAGCGATCACTAAAAAAAAAACAAAACTATATAAAGAAATATACTCAAAAACACTGTAATTAAATCAAGATAGAATTTTTAAAAATTGTTCAAGTAACACTGGGAAGACAAGAAAAGAAATAAAGGAACAAGAACCAGAGAAACAAACATAAAACGAGTAATAAAAGGGCTGACTCAGGCATCAACATGTAAATATTTACCTTCAATATAAATGGTTTAAATACAGCAATAAAAAGAAGTTGGCAGAATACATAAAAATAGCATAAGCCCTTTAAAAAGTTGCTAGTTTATATGTTGCCTCGAAGAGACTCATTTAAATATAACACAGGTAGCTTGAATGATTATATATAACCCAGGGTGAATGATTAAAGAAACTAGTTTATCCATACCCTGGATAACTCTTCAACAATTAAAAGGAGCAAATTATGTATATTTGCAATGACTTGAATGGATCTCAAGAGAATTATGCATGATGAAAAAAAAATATCTTATTTCACATACCATATGATTCCATTTACATAATTGTTTTGGAATGACAAAATTTTAGAAATGGAGAGCAGCAGTGGTTACCAGGGCTTAGGAGCTGGCGTAAGAGGTGGGGAAGCGGGGGTGATGGTGGAGAATGTGATTATAAACGTGCAACATAGGGGATTCTAGTGATGATGAGGCATTCGGTATCTTGTCTGTCGTGGTGGATGCACAAACCTATACAAGTTCAGTGGTTAAACTGCATAGAACCAAACACACACACTCACACACACACACACACACACACACACAGAGGCTTCCCTGGTGGCTCAGTGGTAAACAAACTACCTGCAATGCAGGAGACCCAGGTTCAACCCCTGAGTCTAGAAGATTGCCTGGAGAAGGAAATGACAACCCACTCTAGTATTCTTGTCTGGAGAATTCCATGGACAGAGGAGCCTGGCCGGCTACAATCCATGGGGTCACAAAGAGTCGGACATAACCCAGAGATTAAACTACCACCACCACTATCAAACATACACACCAATGAGTACAAGTAAAACCAGGGAATCTCAACTAGTTGGTGCATTTTATCAATGTCAATATCCTGGCTCTGATATACACTATAACTGCACAAACCTTATCACTGAGAAAAACTGGGAAAATGTATATGGGAGTCTCTGTATTATTTCTTATAACAAATTGCATGTGAATCCATAATTATGAATCCCCACCAGCCCCACCCCCTCCTTGCTTCCTACTCCCACTCCCCTCCCCACAATAAAGCCCTTCTTATTTAAAAGGTGTTTTCCTCTTGGGAGTTCACACCTCTCTCATTGTCCCTGCCCTCTCCCATCAGGCATCTATGCTCCAGGAGGTGGGTCTGAGCCAAGAGTTTGGTCCCTTTTTTTACCCTCCGTTTTAGTTTCGGGGAAGGCAAAGGCACCCCACCCCAGTACTCTTGCCTGGAAAGTCCCATGGACGGAGGAGCCTGGTAGGCTCCAGTCCACGGGGTCGCTAAGAGTCGGACACGACTGAGCGACTTCACTTTCACTTTTCACTTGCATGCACTGGAGAAGGAAATGGCAGCCCACTCCAGTGTTATTGCCTGGAGAATCCCAGGGACGGCGGAGCCTGGTGGGCTGCCGTCTCTGGGGTCGCACAGACTCGGACACGACTGAAGCGACTTAGCAGCAGCAGCGGCTAGGTTCCGTGCTGATCTGGCCCTTTGGTTCTGAGTCAGCATGAGCTGGCTCTTTAAGAGCTGCAGTGTTACCACCACAGCCCTGACTAAGCCCAAATTTGGCAAGGTAAGAGAGAAGGAAAGAACAGAGAGAGAAAGCCAAGACAGCAGGGAGGCAGGGCTGAGAATAAGGATTTAAAGCCAAAGCTGCACCAAGCACCAGAGCTGCTTTTACAGGTCTTTCAGGGCTGCTGGCTCCATTCCTGGCAACAGGAAACACCATAAGGACCGACACTGTTTGTTCAGCCACATCTTTGTGACTAATTATAACCTGCTGTATTAAACTGTACGCAGCAGGGACATAAATATAACTTTCGGGACAGGCAGAAGGTATAAGTTTCCCCTCAGGCCACTTAAATTCTCCAGGAGTCAAACAAGTTAGTGACTTGATGTATATGTAACTATGGTCTCTTGCAGGACAGACACTGATATAAAGCAAGGGAGACTCAGGCATCCCAGGGAGACCACCCCCAGGAACATGGGCTTCTCTAAGCTGATTGTAGCTACAACCTGCTTCCAACAGCACCCAAGAGGAGGAATGGACAAGCAGATAAGAGAGAAGGGGAAGCATGATTGGCCCTTGAAATGGCATGTCTCCTTCCAAAGATACAAAGATTTTTGTCTCCGAGTCTCCTGTCCTTAAAACTTTTCTTGTTCCCCTAGTTCTTCTTGTCTTTTTTGCTGTCACCTATCTCCCCAGTCTAGGTCATTTTAAATCAGCAGACTTTTTGAATCCTACAGCTGCTTCTTTTCCAGCCTACCATCCCTTTCTTGTCGAAGAATTTCTGGAGGAAGTCATAAGGCTCTGCTGTTTTGATTTTCAGAATGTGTGCTAAGTATAATTTGACCCTTGGAGGGCCTTCACAGCTTTGTTCATCTTTTCTTGTCTAAAGTGACTGCTCCAATCATGTGCTTTTAGCCCTGACACCTCTGCCCCTTCCACTTTTATCAAATTGCCTGTCCTCCTAGTTTTGTAAAATGATTGAAGACACCCAAGGAAAGCCTTCCCCCTCTTCTCTTCTCTCCATCTCACCTCATGTATTCTTAGCTCCCCCACTTTTTCTCCTTGCTTTCCTTTGCAGGCCAGCCTCCATGTGGAGAATCCCCCACCATCTTCCAGCATCATCAGTCTCACCCTCACATCCTTCCCTTCCGTCTACCACCAACATCCCCAAGATCAGGGCCCTTGCAGCCTCCACTCCTCCAACTTTGACTCCTGAGCCCTCAGCAGAGAGTTTTCCCCTCCCTCTGATGAACAACTGTCCTCAGCATCGCTCATCACAACATCAAAGCCATTCTCTGGCCTTGCTACCTCACCTGCTGCCGATGCTTCCTAGCCCTGTCTCCTAGGCACATCTTGGCTCTCACAAGTTTTCTGATGACCTTGGCTTATTCTCCACTGTTTTATTTCTTCCTGCAGATTCCAATTCATATTCAAGTTCTGTCCTCGAGAATTTCCCCCTTTCGTGTGTGAATTTCCTTAGGGAACTAGGACCAACTATCAGAACTTCAGTAGCAACTTTGGGCCTGGCTCTGAGTCCATCTCAGATTCTGGTCTGTATCTCTGATCCAATCCCTTGTTCCCAGCTCTTTATTGGGCATCACCCTCTGGATTGCTCTTTGGAAATGCAAGTCCTTGGTGTCCAAGTCTGAACTCACCACCTTTCCCCCAAACTTTCTTACTCTATAAATCCTATTTCTATTCCCATCACCAAATCTAGGATCTTTCCACCTCTTTCTCTGTGTGTCCTTGGAGTAGCACTAGGTCTTTGTCACTCCAGTCCAGGCATCTAGCACAAGGCTTATTACAGAGTAATCATGTTCAGTACATTTACGAATGATCCTTTGTCCTCATCTGACCAGCTATTAGATCTTAGCAATGGTAACAGTTCATTACCAGTAAATCAGATTAAATGTATGAAGGGCCTGGATTGAGTTAGCAGTGGTACTGGAAACTGCAAAAAATATCAAAGACTTACTAAGAATTGACTTGTGTATGTCTTAAGTTCCTCTATCTTTTTGGCATTATAGGATGATAACTGTAAGCATATAGTAAGTAAGCCATGTTATATGTTTTTTAATACTTATTTTATTTCATATCCAACCAATTTATTAAAATAGTCCCAGGAGAGTGATTCTTATGGGTTTTCTAGCCTTGTTTAGCAATAGCGGTCATTTACTTTCTTCTTTTAAATATGTCTTATCTCTGTTTCATTTGTATTACATTTGAAAATAGTCCTGAATAATGAAACAACAAAATGCGTAGTCTCACCCAGAGTGTCTCATCTGCTAGGAAAGCATCTTGAAGGGCAGATCTAGTGATTTGTTAAAGTTTTTGTTGGGGGCTGTGTGTATGTATGCCCTTTAGGTATCTAGATAGGCTGAGCTTTAAAAAAAAATGACTTTTTAAAGGGTCCCTTCAAAATAGAAGTTAAGTCCCATCAACATTTAACATTGTTAGGAACACTGATAATGTATGTTGCATACATTATTACCCTGTTGGATATTTTTATTGCTAGTAGATTTACATCCCCAAAGAAGGAAAGGTAAATGCAGCAAAAATGAGAATCTCGGAAGTACTCCCCTTGGGAGCCAGTGCAGCACATGCAGCGATGCTGTAAGTCAAAGCCCTCAAACCCAGGAACTCTTCACTTCTACCAGGACCCTGGGGACCAAGTGGGCAGGCAAGGATGGTCTTGCTCTGATATCCAAGTGACAAGCTGAGAGGAGGAAGCAGGGAGAGGGCATCATGGTCCAGACAGCAGCAGTGCAAAGGCCCTGAGGCAGCACAGAGCTCTGCATATCAAGAAACTGTAAGAAAGCCCAGGACTGTAGAGCAATAAATGATGGGAAACAGGACAGAGCTGTACAAGGGGGATGGCAGACTAACTCACGTAGGACTCTGCGGCCTTCATTAGAGGGTTTAGGTTTGGGTTTGGGTTGTTTGTTTTAAGGGAAACAAAAGTATACGTGAAGTGGTGGGGACACATACTGGATTTCACAGAACCAAAGAGTGAATGAGGGTGAAGAAATAGACTCAACATGGGCTTATTTTTTCAAGAGATCTTGGCTATAAAAGAATACAGAAGAAAGAGGCTGAGCAAGGATTCTCTTTTTAGTGGGGAAAATTTGAGCATACTTACAGACCAAGGGATGAGTCAGTAAAAATAAAATGAATGTAGAATGGAGGTTCTCTCTCTAGGGAGCAGAAAAGATTTCTCAAAGAAAGCCCCAAACTTTGTGTGAAGATCCCTGAGATGCTAGTTAAAAATTAAAATACCCATGCAATGCCCAACATCTAATAAATTTTATAAGGGTGATTAGGAAACAAAAGTCACAAACAATTCTAAGATTCCCAGTTTGAGTGGCAAGATCAATAATTAAATCAGTAATCAGCATTGGGTATAAGGGACACGAATAATTTGAACAGAAATGTCATGTATCTGGGTTTGGATGTACTGAGAAAGCTTTGAACCATGAATGCAAGTTGTGAATATGTATCAGGAGCTTAAGAGAGAGATGTGGGCTAGGGCTACAGATCTAGTGTAATTGAAGACAGAAGAGAGT
Organism: Tragelaphus eurycerus; assembly: GCA_935064755.1. Taxonomy (NCBI): domain Eukaryota; kingdom Metazoa; phylum Chordata; class Mammalia; order Artiodactyla; family Bovidae; genus Tragelaphus; species Tragelaphus eurycerus. The sequence continues at coordinate 5,813,297 of CAKXYN010000112.1, forward strand.
ATGTCTTAAAAGCTTTAAAATAATGAGATAAAAACATCATATGACCATTTACCTAGAATTTTCACTTTCCCTACAAAGGTCCATCTAGTCAAAGCTATGGTTTTTCCAGTGGTCATGTACAGATGTGAGAGTAGGACCATAAAGAAGGCTGAATGCTGAATAATTGAGACTTTTGAATTGTGCTGGAAGTGAAAGTGAAAGTCGCTCAGTAGTGTGGGACTCTGCAACCCCATGGACTATACAGCCCATGGAATTCTCCAGGCCAGAATACTGGAGTGGGTAGCCTTTCCCTTCTCTAGGGGATCTTCCCAATCCAGGAGTTGAACTGAGGTCTCCTGCATTGCAGGCTATTCTTTACCAACTGAGCTATCAGGAAAGCCAAGTGGCACTGGAGAAGACTCTTACTCTTACCCAATATTTTGGCCATGTGATGTGAATAGCCTACTCACTGGAAAAGGCCTTACTGCTGAGAAAGGTTGGAGGCAAAAGGAGAAAGAAGTTGCAGAGCATGAGATGGCTAAATAACATTACCAACTCAATGAATATGAATTTGAACAAACTCCAGGAGATAGTAGAAGATGGAGAAGCCTGGGGGAGAAGCCTACAGTCCAAGGGGTTGCAAAGTGTCAGATAAGACCTAGTGATTTAACAACAACATTCACTTAGAAATACCTTTCGCCTTGTTATCTAGCTCACTATCATAAAATCGCTAGCTCTTCATGATTTTGTCCCGCTCCCCAGTGGGACGGCACCAGGACTCTATGGTCAGCTTAGAATTTGGAGCTGGATTCGTGCACCTTTAGGAGGAGGGGAAAGTGCAGCCACAGTTGTGGGAGGAGAGGTGGGAAGCTGGCGAGGACAAGGTAAGTTCCACGGGAACAGAGGAAAACAAGGACTTAGCTAGTGCAGGAGAGCTCTTCTCCCCACCTGTCTTGGCATTTCTCTCAATGCATGCATCCAACTTTTTTGACTGCAAAGTGGTTTCATATTTAACCAACTAATGAAGAGCCTATTTATACAGACTTAGGATTGGTTAGGATCTTCTCAGGACTTAAACGGGCCTGACTGAAAATTAAAGGTCTCAGTTCCTAAAGCTGAAGTGTCCATGGAAAGGAAGAATTCATAATCTTCCCATCAAGGACTTTTTCCCCCAACATTTTCTGCCAAATTTAAATGCACTGTTAATGTGGCAGTGTATTTTCTATTAAGTGACAAAATATTGAAACATTATATCTGGTTTTCATACTATATTTATTATTTCAGTTTCTCAGAAATGTTTTTAGAAAGAAGAATCAAAGCAATAATTTTCATTAGAGCCTTTTTCCTGTAATTTTATTTTGCTTTTAAACCATTTTATTGAAGAATAATTGACATATAAAAAGCTATACATATTTACTGCATACAACTGGATGAATTTGGAGATTGGATACAGTGTGAAACCATAACAACCGTCAAGGTCATAAACATACTTATCACTTCTTCTTTCATTCTTTTAATACCATTATAAGTTTTTGTGTTAACAACACTTAAGGACTATTCTTTTAGCAGAGTTTAAGTGTACAACATTGGAGAAGGCACTGGCACCCCACTCCAGTACTCTTGCCTGGAAAATCCCATGGATGGAAGAGTCTAGTAGGCTGCAGTCCATGGGGTCGCCAAGAGCCGTGTCACTTTCCCTTTTTCCTTTCATGCATTGGAAAAGGAAATGGCAACCCACTCCAGTGTTCTTGCCTGGAGAATCCCAGGGACGGGGGAGCCTGGTGGGCTGCCGTCTATGGGGTCGCACAGAGTTGGACACGACTGAAGCGACTTAGCAGCAGCAGCAGCAGCAGCAAGTGTACAACATAGTATTGTTAGCTGTAATCACAATGCTATATAATGGTTTTCCGGAACTTACTTATTTTGCATAACTGAACCTTTGTAGCCCCTTTTCTAGATGAACTTATGATAGCTCTCCTCCTCTTTCTAGTTTTATTCCATTACCAAAAATTGCATTTTAAAATAATCAGAGGATGAATAAATGCTTCAAAATAAAGAGAATGCTGTTTTCCCATTGCCTGACATTTGCTATGTAAAATTCGCTATTTCAGAATTATCATCAAGACACTTTTGCCCAGCCTAGCCATGATACGTCATTGTCTGAGGAATTACTCCCTGGTGAAGAATTCATGGGCTGGCTTACTTTATAAATACATCCGTCTTGCTGCAAATACTGAGAAGCCAAGATGTGTGCATTTTACTCCACCTTGCCTACAGCTTATACGTAATTGTAAGCGTTCTTTGGATCCAACACATTTGAATTTGAATCTTTTTACTGTTACAGTTGCACTCATGGTAACTAAAAGCCTTACTAAGTGGAGAGATTAGCAGTGTCACCCGGATAGTGGGAGTCTGCTTAAAAAGCCACAGATAACACGTAAGTACTTGAAAGAAAATGTAAGTATTTTCTGGTACAAGTGTTATTCGTTAGCAGCATCATTTAGAAATATTTTTCAGCAGTGCAACTTTGTCATCAAAGAGGTGTTTTGAACTATTTCTTAAGGTCTCACTTCACAGGCAGAAAAAAACATTAATTCATGTGTTTTGCTGATAAATGTACTATTCATTATGAAAAAAATACATTTTAACTGAGATTTTCACTTAGAATCATTTATCATTAGAAATTTTGGGTAAAAACACATTTCTTTTTCTGGTAAAACAAGACAGAAAATGTCTTATGAATCCAGAACTGCCTATCCAATGTGGTCGCCACTAGCCACATGTGGCTGATTAAATTTAAGCTACTTGAAATAAAATTAAAGCTTCAGTTATTCAGTCTCACTCACCACATATCAAGTTCTCAGTAGCCATGGGTGGCTCATGCTACTCCATTAGACACTGCAGAGGCAGACCATATCCACCATCTCAGCTGACTGGACCAGGCTGCTCCAGACACCACTTTTAAACGTGTGTCTCTACTTAGGTCAGTTACCTGGGAGGCTTGGGTCACGTCATGTTGTGGAGACTTTACCCGGTGATCCTCAACCATAGCTGCACAGTAGAGTCACCTGGGGAATTTTTAAAAGGATTAATGCCCAGGACTCACCCCTAGAGATTCTGATTAACTGATCAGAAATGTGGCCCAGGAATCAGCATCTTTTAAAGCTCCCAGATAATTCTAATAGGCGGCTCTGCTGCTGCTGCTGCTGCTGCGTCACTTCAGTCGTATCCGACTCTGTGCAACTCTAGCCCTACACAAAATGTGTATGTAGTAAAATCTAGTTAAGTGGAATATCAAGACCATTTGTAATGAGGAAAGACCATTAGCAGTTATAGCATTAATAATAGAACTACCAGACCAAAAATGCTCAAGAATAATGAAAAACTGAACAACTTCCCTGGTGGTCTAGGGGTTACAGCTCCATGCTTCCAATGCGGGGAGCCCGGGTTCAATCCTTGGTCAGGGAAATAGACCCACATGTGGTAACTGAAACCTGACACAGCCAAATGGATAAATAAATACTTAGGGAAAAAAATTATCAGTCAATGGGACCTAATAAATATCTGGGCTTCCCAGATGGTGCTAGTGGTAAGGAACCCACCTGCCAATGCAAAAGTAAGAGACACTGGTTCCATCCCTGGGTCAGGAAGATCCCCTGGAGGAGGGACATGGCAAGCCACTCCAGTATTCTTGCCTGGAGAATCCCCATGGACAGAGGAGCCTGGTGGGCTACAGTCCATAGGGTCTCAAGGAGATAGACATGACTGAGGTGACTTATTAACATGTACGCACGCAATAGATATCTATAAAATATAATGATGAATAATAACATAATGATCAATATGGACAGAACACAGATGGCCCCTGATTTACAATAGTTTGACTTACAATTCTAAAAACATATTTATTTATCTATTTGGCTGCTTCAAGTTTTAGTTGCAGCGTGAGAGATCTTTCCTTGTGGCACACAGACTCTCAAGTCGTGGCTTACGGTCTCAGTGGTTGCAGCTCACGGGCTTAGCTGCACATGGCATATGGAATCTTACTTCCCTTGAATCCCCTACATTGCAAGACAGATTCTTAACTGCTTGACCACCAGGAAAGTTCCTCTGACTTACTTTTTTTTTTTACCATGATGCAGAAACTATACATATTTGGTAGAAATTGTACTTCAAACTTTGAATTTTGATCTTTTCCTGGGCCAGTGATGTGCATTAGGACACTCTCTCATGATGCTAGGTGGTGGCAGTGAGCCACACACTCCTGAGGGTAACAGCCTATACATAACAATAATTCTATTTTTAACTTTTGGTATAGTATTCAATAACTTACATGAGATATTTGACCCTTTACTATACAACAGATTTATCTTAGATCATTTTGCCCAACTGTATGATAATGTAAGCATTCTGAGCACATTTAAGTTAAGCTAAGCCAACGTGAAATAATGGGAAAGACTAGAGATCTCTTCAAGAGACTTAGAGATACCAAGGGAACATTTCATGCAAAGATGGGCACGATAAAGGACAGAAATGGTATGGACCTAACAGAAGCACTAGATATTAAGAAGAGGTGGCAGGAATACACAGAAGAACTGTACAAAAAAAAGATCTTCACGATCAAGATAATCATGATGGTGTGATCATTCACTTAGAGCCAAACATCCTGGAATGTGAAGTCAAGTCAGCCTTAGAAAGCATCACTACAAACAAAGCTAGTGGAGGGGATGGCATTCCAGTTGAGCTATTTCAAATCCTGAAAGATGATGCTGTGAAAGTGCTGCACTCAATATGCTAGCAAATTTGGAAAACTCAGCAGTGGCCACAGGACTGGAAAAGGTCAGTTTTCATTCCAATCCCAAAGAAAGACAATGCCAAAGAATACTCAAACCACTGCACAATTGAACTCACCTCACACGCTAGTAAAGTAATGCTCAAAATTCTCCAAGCCAGGCTTCAGCAATACATGAACCATGCACTTCCAGATGTTCAAGCTGGTTTTAGAAAAGGCAGAGGAACCAGAGATCAAATTGCCAACATCCGCTGGACCATGGGAAAAGCAAGAGTTCCAGAAAAACATCTATTTCTGCTTTCTTGACTATGTCAAAGCTTTTGACTGTGTGGAACACAATAAACTATGGAAAATTATGAAAGAGATGAGAATACCAGACCACCTGATCTGCCTCTTGAGAAATTTGTATGCAGATCAGGAAGCAACAGTTAGAACTGGACATGGAACAACAGACTGATTCCAAATAGGAAAAGGAGTATGTCAAGGCTACATATTGTCACCCTGCTTACTTAACTTATATGCAGAGTACATCATGAGAAACGCTGGGCTGGAAGAAGCACAAGCTGGAATCAAGATTGCCAGGAGAAATATCAATAACCTCAGATATGCAGATGACATCACCCTTATGGCAGAAAGTGAAGAGGAACTAAAGAGCCTCTTGATGAAAGTGAAAGTGGAGAGTGAAAAAGTTGGCTTAAAGCTCAACATTCAGAAAACAAAGATCATGGCATCTGTTCCCATCACTTCATGGGAAATAGATGGGGAAACAGTGTCAGACTTTGTTTTTGGGGGGCTCCAAAATCACTGCAGATGGTGACTGCAGCCTTGAAATTAAAAGACGCTTACTCTTTGGAAGGCAAGTTATGACCAACCTAGATAGCATATTCAAAAGCAAAGACATTACTTTGTCAACAAAGGTCTGTCTAGTCAAGGCTATGGTTTTTCCAGTGGTCATGTATGGATGTGGGAGTTGGACTGTGAAGAAAGCTGAATTGATGCAGAATTGATGCTTTTGAACTGTGGTGTTGGAGAAGACTCTTGAAAGTCCTTGGACTGCAAGGAGATCCAACCAGTCCATTCTGAAGGAGATCAGCCCTGGGATTTCTTTGGAAGGAATGATGCTAAAGCTGAAACTCCAGTACTTTGGCCACCTCATGCGAAGAGTTGACTCATTGGAAAAGACTCTGATGCTGGGAGAAGTTGGGGGCAGGAGCAGAGAGGACAACAGAGAATGAGATGTCTGGATAGCATCACTGACTCTATGGACATGAGTTTGAGTAAGCTCTGGGAGTTGGTGATGGACAGGGAGGCCTGGCGTGCTGCGATTCATGGGGTTGCAAAGAGTCGGACATGACTGAGTGACTGAACTGAACTGAAGCCAACATGTGTTGTTCAGCAGATTAGATGTATTAAGTGCATTTTCCCACTTACAATATTTTCAACTTACAATGAGTTTATCAGGATATAACATGGTGGCACATCCACCAAGGTAGCCTATAGTCTACCTTGGGGATATTGGTTCTGGGATTCCCCCACCCCCACACAACAGATACCACTATCAAAGGATGCTCAAGTCCCTTATATAAAATTGTGAAGTATTTGCATATAACATAGAACAGCCTCCCATGTAATGTAACTCTTCTATAGATTACTTATAATACCCAACACAATGTAAATGCTCTGTAAATAATTGTCAGCCCATGTGGCAAACTCAAGTTTTGCTTTTTGGAACTTTCTGGAATTTTTTCCTTTTTCTCAAACATTTTTGATCCGTGGTTGGTTGAATTTCCAGATGTAGAACCTAAGGAAATGGAGGGGTGAATGTATATCCTGGGTCATAAAACAAATCTCAACAAATTTAAAAGAATCAAAATCATGCAGAGTATATCTTCCAACCATAAAGAAATCAAACTAGAAGTCAGTAACAGAAAGATATGAGGAAAATCTCCCCAAACTTGGAAATTAAACAACATTCTCTTAAATAATCCATAGATGCAAGTGGAAGACTCAGAGGAAATTTTCAAAATACGTAGAACTGAACAAAAATAAAAGTACAACATGTCAAAATTTGTTGAGTGCAGCTAAGCTATTGCTGAGGGAAATTTATAGCACTAAGTGAATTGAGGTAAATAGTTCTCAAATCAATAATAAGCTCCTCAGTTCAGTTATGTTCAGTTCAGTCACTCAGTCGTGTCCAACTCTTTGTGGCCCTATGAATCGCAGCACGCCAGGCCTCCCTGTCCATCACCAGCTCCCGAAGTTCACTCAAACTCATATCCATCGAGTAGGTGATGCCATCCAGCCATCTCATCCTCTGTCGTCCCCTTCTCCTCTTGCCCTCAATCCCTCTCAGCATCAGAGTCTTTTCCAATGAGTCAACTCTTCGCATGAGGTGGCCAAAGTACTAGAATTTCAGCTTTAGCATCAGTGTTTTCAATAAACACCCGGGACTGATCTCCTTTAGGATGGACCTACCTCAAGAAATTAGAAAATGAACAAATAAGCATAAAGCAAGCAGGAAAAAAAAAGAAATATGAAAGCAGAATTCAATGAAAATGAAACAGAGAAACAATAGAGAAAATCAGTAAAACAAAAAGCTGGTTCTTTGAACATTTCAACAGAATTAACAGGCTTCTGCTAAGACTGACAGAGATACAGAGAAAGAAGATACAAATTACACACCTCCAGATAAGTAGGGAATATCAGTAGCTTATCCTGATCATGCTACTGTGTCTGGTCATACAAGAACTTACCCGTGAGGGAAACTGTGAGAGGATCTGTCTGTACTATTTTTTGCAGTTTCCTGTGACCTGCAACTATTTCAAAATGTTTTTAAAAATTAAGTTAAAAATAAAAGTTTTATGAAATTCCAAAATATTTGAAAATAAAATAAGAGCAATTGAAGATTTAAAAACTTTAGAGAAAAGTAAATTAATTTTCTTCATTTTCTTTTTGCAATTTATCTACCTCATTAAAGACAGTGATATGTAGGCTGCCTCCATTCCCGGGAACTGCCTTCCAGCACAATTCCTGTCCACCAAAAACAGGAGACTGAACCCTGAAACACAGGGCCCAGAGGAACCCCAATTCTCCATGTATAACTGTCTCAGTCAAAGTGGGTTCCCAGGACAGAGGTATCCCATCCTCCCATATGAATGCCTCAAAAAGCGTTAACTACCAGAAAATTGTGTAGTAGCTATTGTTGGCCATACATCTTACAGTTTAGCATCTTGAAGGAACAATGCCTGTCCCCATCCTTAGGAAGTCCGAGGGCAAGCCCCATCTCCTTGGCCAAGCCCATTCCCCCAGCCAAATGGTCTTGCAGGTACTTCGACTGAGAGAGTTATACACGGAGAATTGGGGTTCGTCTGGGCCCTGTATTTCAGGGTTCAGTCTCCCGTTTTTTGTGGACAGGAATTGTGCTGGAAGGGCAGTTCCCGGGAATGGAAGCAGCCTACATATCACTGTCTTTCATCAGCTAGATTAAATTCGATCTCAAAGAGGTGGCTTCCTGCTGTGGCAATTATCGGCCAAGCCTTGGACAAGATGCTGCGATAATATGATGATCAGTCAGCCTTTGTCTGTGTCCTGGAGGACCACATCAAAAAGACAGAAAGAGAAATAATTACAGCTTGTGTTTAGTTTCAGAGAGAAATGTGTCCCAAAAAAACAATACTAAAGGGTTTCTTAAAGTCCCCACCAGAAAACAGAGTGTTCCCTGCTATGAGGTGTTTTGAAGTAAAAAAAAAAAAAAGCAAAACACTTCTAGTCAAATAACTTAGTGCATTTCCAACAGAACTGATTAAAAGGCACTTTTTTTTTTGGATTGAAGTATAGTTGAATTGCAGTGTTGTGCCAATCTCTGCTATACAGCAAAGTGACCCAGTTACATACAGACATTCTTTTTAATATTCTTTTCCAGTATGATTTATCACAGGATATTCAATATAGTTTACTGTGCTACACATTAGGGCCTTGTTGTTAATCCATTCTAAGTGTAATAGTTTGCATCCACCAACCCCAGACTCCCAGTCTATTCCTCTCCTTCCCTCCGCCCTTGGTAACCACAAGTCTGTTCTCTATGTCTGTGAATCTGCTTCTGTTCTGTAGTTAGGTTCATCTGTGCTATATTTTAGATTCCACATACAAGTGGTATGATATTTGTCTTTCTCTTTCTGACTTACTTCACTTAGTATGATAATCTTTAGGTGCATCCGTGTTGCTGCAAATGGCATTATTTTGTTCTTCTTCATGACTGAGTAGATTTCATTGTATATATGTACCACATATTCTTTATCCATTCATCTGTCGGTGGACACTTAGGTTGCTTCCATGTCTTGGCTATTGTAAATAGTGTTACTATGAACATAAGTGTGCAAATATCTTTTTAAATTATAGTTTTGCCTAGGTATATTCCCAGGAGTGGGATTGTTGGATCACATGGTAATTCTATTTTTAGTTTTGTGAGGCACCTCCATACTATTCTCCATAGTGGTTATATCAATTTACATTCCCACCAACAATGTAGGAGGGTTCCCTTTCCTCCACATCCTCTCTAGCATTCGTTATTTGTAGACTTTTTAATTATGGCCATTCTGACCAGTGTGAGGTGATACCTCATTATAGTTTTGATTTGCATTTCTCTAATAATTAGTGATGCTGAGCATCTTTTTATGTTCCTACTGGTCTTCTTTAGAGAAATGTAGAGATACCTGAGGACTTCTCAGGACGCACTGTGAATGTCCCAGTGAGCTTTGAATGCTACAATCACTGTTACTTGACAGAATCTACACCTGCTGCAATGCAAGGGCTATTGGTGAGGAAAGCACAATTTGGAAGACACTGGAGGACAACTCCAGGGTCTCTACAGGGTTTCCTCACACCTGGGCTCCTGGTCAACTCGTCTATGGAAGAAGCTTAGTGGTATCAGGCCAATAAGATATCTACCTGCATTAGGGAAGCAATTCTTTCTTTTTCAAATCAGCAACTATATTTCACCTACACATCACACCAATAAACCCTGAAATGTCAGGATTAAAAGATTGTTTTAAGTGTAGTCCTTATTCTCCTTAACCCAGAAATAGTGTAAGGGCCACTGAATCTATTTAGTTGTTAAAACATTGGTTGAACTCATTCTTCCTTGAATTTTATTAAATCTGTCCTGGGTGAGGCAGTGGGGAGAGGGGGCAGGGTGGTGTCTGCAAATAGTACTCTTTGAATAAATAAACTGTTTCTCAGGAGGGCCTGAGAAAGGGGCCCTCCTGTTGATTTTGTCATGACTTTAGCGTCAGTTATGAGGAAGCTGTCTACGGCCGCAACTTCAGAGGTCCATCAAACCCGTGGGCCTCATGTTGACCTCTGGCCTGGTCTGCATTTAAGCACTGTCAGACTTCTCCAGTCACATCAGGAAGTTCTTATTCACATAACCAAATGTTTCTGTCAATCAATTTTTGTTTCACTTTAATGTGCCTTGGTTTGCATGGGCTGTAGCAAATGGTCATGTCCCTGTCTTTAACAGGGAAGTGTGTTCCAAGCCTGTCTCTCCTTAAGCCTCCTTGGACTGAGAAGGCAGTCAGCCCGCTGGCCACCTTCTCTCACAAGGGCCCCAGCAGCCACCAGCTGTTTGCTGACTGTGGTGCTGATCAGGAACATGAAGCAAACCTAAAACTGTGCCGAACTTTGGGATGAATTCCAATGGTTGTGAAATTCTTTGCTCAGTCTTACATGCATCATCTGTCAGGTCCTAGTAACATAACGTCTGACTGAGCCTCCATCAGCCTTTAATCACAAAACAAGGCCGCCTTTGAGGAGCTGAAATGAGCTGGCCTCAAGGTTTGCCCCCTTATTCTGAGTCCTAAGAGGGGCCTCACACTCACCCCCAGCAGCTCACCTGCCCTGGCTTTCAGCTGCAGCCCCCACCCACCCAGACGCCTGCCCACAGAGGCCTCACTCTGACCTTCTCATCCCTGCCTGCCATCCAACAGCTCCAAGCCTGTGCTCCCCGGAGGCTCTGATGCCAGGACTCTCTTGGCTCTTGCAGAGGGAGAATAGGTCCCTCCCACTGTTGTGCCACCTTCAGTTCCTTGGGCTTGTAAACAGTTCTTTTTATGGCAGAGTAGACCAAAGGTTTCCTTCAGACAGCACAGGTCCTGTCTACTCCTGCCCTCTCATATCCTCCATGGAAAGTCACTCTGTCTACTTCTTGTGTCCCTCCTTCAACTGCGAAAATTCAAATCCAGCCTCAGCCCCACTGACTCCATCAAGAACTCCCCTCTAATAAAAGAACAAAAACTCTAGTGCATAGAAACAGATACAAATAAATACTCATAGTTCAATAGTTTAAGGGGCGGTTAGAAAAATATGAAGAATCTTTTTTCATTCATAGCTTCTGGATCCAATTCAGCCAGATAAAAGTGTCTTTTTTATTAAAATAACAGTTTTATGATAAAATTGCTTGTGTTCATCCTAGAAGAAAGGTCTAAAGGAGGAATAAACATTACTTGACTCCCACCTGCCAGAGATCAAATTTTGCTTCAGTGTGCCTTTCATATATAGATGAAATTAAATTCACACCAACCCCTGCAGGTGTCATTTCACTGGGAGCACTTTCATGCATGCCTGACCAATTTCCCTAAACTTTCTTACATTAATAGAGCGAAATGTTCTTACTCTTGCACCGAGTCCCTTTTATCATCTTTTGTAGAGTTATGATGGGCCAAGTAGTTGCTCAAACAGGATGAGTATCATGAAAACTTGGCTAGCACTTGGTACACAGAAAAATGCCTAGTAAACATCAGCTGTTATCATTAGCCACAAAATTGACCCATAATTTGAGAGAAAGTTGAAAGAGTGATTAAGGTTTGGAGAGAATCTAGGAATTTCTGTCCTAGTACTAGTTACCATTTTCTATTTTTTTAACTCTCTGAGTCGCCCCTCTCCCATCATCATCTCTCCATGTGGAACAGGTAGTTTCTTGGGTGTTCAGTCTGAGCACACAACACTGAGACGCTATGTTTGTCTGGCTTGATTTCTGCACTAAGCTTTATTTTGGTAGAAAGATACTAACTTTGGGGGCAATGGTACTGCCTTGAATTCAGCTGGACACAGAGGCTACCACAGCTCACACATTACGAAACCCACGTTAGTCAATGGGATTAGGAGCAAAACCTACCTATGTTAGAGGGTGGCTACGTTGTCTGAGTTATCCATCAGAAAGTTTCTTTCACATCTGAAACCAAGTTCATGCTCTTGAGCATACAGTACCCTTCAAGCTGACTCTCCCAATTTACTTCTCCAGCCTTATCAAATGCTAGTGTCCCTCCTACAGCCAGAGAAAATGACTGCTTGTACTTGCCGGATTCTCTTACACCTCCATACCTTTCTACGTTCTGTTCCCTCTCCCTGGAGTCTCCTCCCCACCACACTTCTTCTTTGTACTGATGCTGCTGCTGCTGCTGCTAAGTCACCTCAGTCATGTCTGACTCTGTGTGACCCCATAGACGGCAGCCCACCAGGCTGCCCCGTCCCTGGGATTCTCCAGGCAAGAACACTGGAGTGGGTTGCCATTTCCTTCTCCAATGCATGAAAGTGAAAAGTGAAAGTGAAGTCACTTAGTCATGTCCGACTCTTAGCGACCCCATGGACTGCAGCCTACCAGGCTCCTCCATCCATGGGATTCTCCAGGCAAGAGTACTGGAGTGGGGTGCCATACTGATAACTTGTCTCAAATTCTCTCTGCCTCAAGAAGCCTGCCCTGCCTAGGGGTAGGCCTGCACTCAGTCCAGCTTTTGATCTTCCTCTCTGCTCTTATAGCATGGCCAGTTCCAGTCTGTAACCTCTGTAGGCTGCACACTTGTGAAAGATGAGAATTGTATCTTTTATAGTTTAATCCCAGGATCTAAGAGACATCTAGTGTAAAGGGGCAGTTAATAACTGTCTTATGTGTGAATGCTCAAATGCATTTTCTCTATATTAGCAATGTAGATCTCTTTGAAGACATTTCCTTCCTTCTTCTGAATGAATTACTATCTTACTTATATAATCAGAAAAACATAATAACACACGTCTTTATTGCTTTTCTAATCAGATAGATTATTTTTATAATAAAAATTTAAAAACCAGTCACACTCAGGACACTCAAACTGGGGCTCAGTAACAACCTAGATGGGTGGGATGGGGAGGGAGGTTCAAGTGGGAGGGGACATGGGTAAACCTATGGCTGATTCATGTTGACGTTTGGTAGAAACCAGGGCAATACTGTAAAGCAATTATCACTTAAAAATAAATTTTAAAAAATTAACCAATCACTATAACCATTTATAACATTTACAAAGTTTCTTCTAAAATTTGATGATTATTTCCTGGTTTGTGGCATTTTTAACACTTATGCTTCAACATATATTTTTCTAAAAATAAGAATGTAAAATTCTAAAAATAGAATGTAAAAAAATGTCATGATAACTAAATATTACTACATGACACAGTCTAAATGCATACTTTTTCCAACCTAAAATTTTTCTTATAGCCCTCACTGAGGATTAAGAACTTTGTTCCAAAAGTTTTTTTTTTTTTCCCCTTTGAACACATCTTTTCTCTTCAGTGTTCCATTTATTATTACATGTTCAAGTTACAGTTTTTCTCAGTGAGGGCTCTGAAAAGATGTACATTGCTGGGAAATTTTGTTTACTCAGTGAAATGAAAGTCGCTCAGTTGTGTCCAACTTTTTGCAACCCCACGGACTATACAGTCCATGGAATTCTCCAGGCCAGAATACTGGAGTGGATAGCCTTTCCCTTCTCCTGGAGGTCTTCCCAACCCAGAGATCGAAGCCAGCTCTCCCACATTGCAGGCGGATTCTTTACCAGCTGAGCCACAAAGGAAGCCCAAGAGTACTGGAGTGGGTAGCCTCTCCCTTCTCCAGCGGATCTTCCCGACCCAGGAATCAAACCAGGGTATCCTGCACTGCAGACGGATTATTTACCAACTGAGCTATCTGTTAAACTTAGCTAAAAGCTTTCTTAGAATTGCTAAAATATTTTTTAAATTACATCAACAATTTCTAACATGCCCTGATGGATTAATCCACTGACTCTGAAGCAGACACCAGGATGACTTTCAGGAGGCTGATGAAAAAGGACTCCAATTGCTCTGTGTTACAAAAGCTGTGGCTGGAATGCACAGCCTCTACCATGAGGTCCTCAGGCAAGAGTGACACTGCTGAGCAGTCACTATGGTGTCCAGGGCAGTGATGCCTGCGAGCTCAGTCTTATTGCCTTGACTCAGTTCTCTTCTTGATTCCAAATGTTGTCTCTGATTTAGACACACCGTATACTCTGTGCTGGCCTTTGCAAGTCACGGACACTATTCCGCTGGGAGGTGGGGCCCCGGAGAGTGATTTCTGTTCCTGGCAGTTCCACTCCAGATTTTAGTGTGAGTCATAACGTATCACTAATCTCTTGACCTTTATTTAAAAGTCCTCCAGTGACCAGGCTGCTGTCACTTGTTCCTCATACAGGAAAAAGTATAATCATCAATACACGCCAGCACAGCCAGGCCTGAAATAACAGCTCAGAGAAAGTGCCAGCAGACACGCCCTTCCCACAGGCTGGTCCTGTCTGCCTTGCGAGCTGTCCCACACTGGGTCCAGTGGAATTATTTTAGGATTATTTCTGAGGGTGGAGAGAACATCAGACACTCAGCCATTTCCCCTGGTTTCTGTGCCAGAGGTTGGCTGTGTTCTTTGGCAGAGGATCAAGGAAGTATGGTGCATTCTCAGTAAGCTAAGATGGCTGGGTGATGTCAGGGTTTATTCCCCGGGCACAGCTTTCAGCAATGTGCCAAACTCAATGGCTTCACCTGCTACTTCCTAAAATAGGGGACTCAGATCCGATTCTAGACCATGGTTAAAATGACATTCCACATAATACAAAACATCCCAGGGCTTAGCTGGCAATCTAAAGTAATATAAATTAACATTCAGTACTCCAAAATTTAGACCCCCAAACTAATCTGGACAATAAGCTTCACTGACTTTCTCAAGACCTTTTCCACTGGCACAATGCTCACATTTTACATTATGTAAACTTTATGCTTACACTTTACCCATGCTGCTGCTGCTGCTGCTGCTAAGTCGCTTCAGTCGTGTCCGACTCTGTGCAACCCCACAGACAGAAGTCCACCAGGCTCCCCTGTCCCTGGGATTCTCCAGGCAAGAACACTGGAGTGGGTTGCCATTTCCTTCTCCAATGCATGAGAGTGAAAAGTTAAAGTGAAGTCGCTCAGTCGTGTCCGACTCTTAGCGACCCCATGGACTGGAGCCTACTAGGCTCCTCCATCCATGGGATTTTCCAGGCAAAAGTACTGGGGTGGGGTGCCATTGCCTTCCCCGCACTTTACCCATATTGGGATATTTAAGGTTGGAGAAAATGTTTAGGCTTTATTAAGCCAGTCTCCTGGAACCCACACCCCAGTTATTCTCATTTTCCCAGTTCTCCACCTCTACATGCAAGCACCTGTTCCTGCTGACAGTAGACACAACTGTCTTTTGCCACTCATGACCCTATCAAAGATGCTGGCACCTGTCCCACCATGTACCATGCACTGTGGGGATGCCTCCTCCTTCCTCCATTGCTCCAGTGGTTCAGAGAATAATAATTCATGATTCATAATCAACACATGGCTCCCTGGTACCATCTCCATGAAGCTATTAAAGAGGAAAAAAATTTTACAATAACTTCCTGTTAGTTCTGCTTCTGTAACTCAGCTTGCTTTTTGCAAAGTCTGGATCATGTAGGTCACATAGTCTCGGAAAATGGAGACTTACAACAATGTTAGAAACTAAAGCTTATTTCACTCACCCTTTCCCTGATTTTGCCTAGCCCCTATAATCCTGCTTAACCAGCCTGTCCATGTAAAGGTCAGGCACCACCCCCCATCCTAACCTCTGTTCCTATGTGAGCAAAACCCCTAGTTTAAAACAGCATGTTAACAGTTAGCAAGGCCAACTATAGTCTGATGTCATACCCTGTCTGTAAAAACTCTGTAACCCCTTTGTTAAGGGCTCAGAGCTTGGTGTGTTAACTTCTCTGGGCCCACCAGTGTAATAAACCTGAGTTCTCCAACTCTCCGAGTGTGGTCTCAATTACTGGTTTCTGCAACATTTCTGGAGGTCCCATCAAGATTCCAACCACACCAGCCCCTTGAGCTGCCAGACCAGTGGCTCAGCCAGGCCAGAGTTGAGGAACTCCAAGATGAACAAGGAGGTGCACCACCTGATGGTTTCCTGGGTTCTCTTTCGGACCAGCGTTCCGACTCTCTGGACAGCCAAGCCCTGGCTATACTCATTGGAAGAATGAACCAATTCACCAGGAACAGCCATGGGATAAGTTAAGGCCCTGAGGGCAGTCCCTTGTCAGGTCCTACCCCAATGGGTAGAAGAGGAGACTCTTCTACCAAAGAGATCGCCTTTGGACTCCCAGGAAGGGAGCAACAGTTAGGGAAACCTGGGGACACAGGAGAAAGAAATCATTGTGATAACCTCTGAGTGATTGTGAGGGCATGATTGCTGACTGAACGGAGTGAGAGCTCCATCGTCTTTGGACTACAGAGCCTAACAGGGTCCTAACCTGTGGTTCCGTGATGACCTCATAAGGCTAAAAGATGGTGCCAGTCTCTGGGGTATCTGATCCGTCCCTATGAGGCTGGTCTGGGTCAGGGGTTTATACTGACCTACCAGTGCTAAGAGACATCTTAAATCTCCCTCGGGGGAGCAGCCAGGTGACGAAAAATGAATGTAAACAAGTGTGCAGCCTGATTCACTTGCGCTTCAGGTGAATTGTGTGGCTCCATCGCCTTCGGGCTACAGAGTCCAAGTGGGCCCTAACTTGCAGTTCCGTGGCAACTTCATATAGCTCAAGGCGGTGTCTGTCTCTGGGGGACCCCATCCCCCCTGTGAGTCAGAGCTGGCCCACCAAAGCTAAGAGGCATCTAAATTCCCCCAGGGATGCAGCCAAGCAGGCACCTGAATGGTCTCTTTTGAGGGTGCACCCACCCTTGTTTGTCTTTGTGCCACTGACACAAGGTGGGATACACATGGAGGGGGAAAATTGGTTACTGATTTGATTTAGAAGTTGTGTATGTCCAAGTGGCCTTTTTGCCCTAGGGCCCTCCGCCAAAATTATTTCCTTAAAATTTTTAAGCCTCACTCTCCCCTTCCATCAGCTGACTCCTTGAGCCAACTTACTGAGAAATTAGGTTTTCCTCAAAAAAAACTTGCCCCTTTTGCCAGGTAGCTCTGTACCTCCCTCTCTCTTGGTCCCTTGAGCCAACCCATGTGGAGTGGCATGCTTTGATGTGCTCCTGCATACTTGTGGAGTCTTAGGAGGCTGCCTTCCTCTGTCACCTTTTCCTTCATAATTTCCTGATTCCCCAAGGATTTTAGGCCCTTCACCTAGGCGAGGAGAATGCATATTGCACTCTCCACCTGCTCAGTGCCCTCAAGAGGGTCAATCACCCTAGACCCCCTCCAGAGTCCCACCTGAAGTTATTCCTCCATGAACCCCATTATGAGTGATCACCTCCTTTCAGCCCCATCTCCCTGGGACATTTAGCTATCAGGGCCATCTTCAAGGAAGCATGCAATTGTGCTGTCTGGAATACTGGGCCTTCCAGTAGTGGCAGCCTCAGTGCTAACTAGGTTTTAAGACCCTAAGACAAGGCCCTTCCCATGCGCGCCCTTCTCCTTTCTGGTCAAAGAGATAGATTACGTTAGTCAACATGGGGAGAAGTTCCTCTAAGCCAACAGTTTTAGACTGCATAATAAAGAACTTTAAAAGGGTCTTCGCAGGGGATCACAGAGTCAAGATGACTCCCAGGAAGCTTCATAACTTATGCTAGCTAGAATGGCCATCCTTTGATGTTGGATGGCCACCAGAGGGCACTGTTGACCTGCCCACCATCCAAGCTGTGTACTAGATAGTCACTGGGACTCCAGGACATTCAAATCAATTTCTGTACATAGATTCCTGGCTCCTAATAGTGCAGATCCTGCCCCTATGGGCAAGATTTTGCAGGAATGGAAAGGGACAGAGTAGGGTATTTGTGGCCCAACCACTCAAAAGGAAGAAGAAAAACCTATATTCCAAGGAGACCCAGTGGAAGATCCACCACTGCTCCTGCCATATGTTCCCATGCATAGCCAGCACCAGATCCATTGCTAGACAGTCCATCTCCCTCCGTGTCCCCCACACCACCTCATGAGCAAGACTCCAGCCCAGAACCATTAGGGAGATGGCTCCATTTGGCCAACCAATCTAACCAGTCGGCCACAGACTGTCAAATGCAGCTACGGGATACTCAAGGTCCCCAACAAGTGAATGAGGACAGTTCAGTCTAGCTTGGCCTCTCCATCCTCTTACCAGCCCATCAGCACTACTGGTCTCTTGAACTGGAGGCATCATAATCCAGTGTACTCTGATAAACCACAGGCTATGATTGACCTCCTAGAGTCCATTTTCCACACCCATCAGCCTACATGGGACAACCATCATCAGCTCCTTATAACTCTCGTCACCACTGAGGAAAGGCGGCATATCTTGACATAAGCCCAAAAGTGTCTCCAAGGACAGGCCCCCACAGAGATCTTAGATGTAGAAAGATAGGTGCAAGAAGCAGTGCCAGAGATGAGACCTGAATGGAATTTCAATTGCCAGAGAGGGACAAGAAGCCCTGAGCAAATATCATGATGCCCTTCTACGTGGACCTCGAGCGGGAGCCAAAAAGCCCACCAATATGCCCAAAACTAGAACAATAATTCAAAACCACATAAAAGCCCCACCAATTTCTATGAAAGTCTGTGCGAAACAAACCCAGTTTGACCTTGAGACACCCGAGAATCAATGGATGATTAACGCTGCCTCTGTGACTCAATCCTGTCCAGACATTTGATGAAAGCTCCAAAAGCTGTAAGGCTTTGCTGGGATGAATGTCACACAGCTCCTGGAGGAGGCAAACAAGATCTTTGTAAACTGGAACCACTAAGCTCAAGGAGAAGCAGATAGAAGAGTGAAACAGAGAACAGCCCTGGTAGTAGCAGTACTGGGGAACCCAGGTCCAGTGAAACAGTCTGTTCTCTCACTGAAAGGGGATGCCAAGAAGAGACCACCACTACACCATGACCAGTGTGCCTATTGCAAAGAGGCTGGACACTAGAAGAATGAATGCCCCCATTGCAGAGGGATGTCTGAAGGGTTGAAGAAGTTCAGTCAACCCAGCAAGGAAGGTACTAGCCTGAGCCAGTTGTCCAAGACCTTATCGATCTGGCTGGAGCAGAACTGGACTAGGGAGGACTGGGCTTCCTGATCCTTAGGCCCCCGGGAGCCTCTAGTCATAATAAAAGTAGGGGGCCAATCAATGACTTTTTTGGTGGACACCAGAGCTGAACACTCCATGGTAACCACACCCATGGCTCCCCTCACAGGCTGAACAGCAACTGTTGTTGGGGCCACAGGGAACATGTCTGCCCACTCATTTTGCAAAGCCCATTAATGCTAGCTAGGGGGCCACCTCATGACTCATGAATTTCTGTACTTAACGGAATGCCCCATTCCCCTGCTGGGCAAAGACTACTGACAAAGCTTGGGGCACAGATCGCCTTTGTCCCTGGGAAGCCAGCGAGTCTCACCCTGGGGAGCCAATTGGCTCTGATGATGGCTGTAACTGTGTTCAGGGAAGATGAATGGCACCTCTATTCCTCAAGGAGGGAACTAATAAATCCCACCAGCCTGCTAAAAGAATTCCCTGCTGTCTGGGCAGAGAAGGGCCCCCAGATTTTGCCAGAAACCAAGAGCCCATCATGGTAGACCTGAGGCCAGGAGCCATTCCGTCAGACAGAGACAATACCCAGTACCACAGGAGACACGTCTGGGAATTCAGGACCACATCCAGCACCTCCGAGATGCCAAAATCCTAATCAAGTGTCAACCTTCCTGGAACACTCTGTTCCTTCCAGTCAAGAAGCCTAAAGGGAACGACTACCACCCATCCAGGATCTCCGTGCCGTCAACAATGCAGTGATCACCGTCCATCCAGGGGTCCCAAACCCTTACACTCTCCTGAGCCTCTTACCCTCTCAAACAAGCTGGTTCACCTGCCTAGATCTCAAAGATGCATTCTTCTGCCTCTGGCTGTCACTGGCAAGCCAGCCTTTGTTTGCCTTTAAGTGGGAAGACCCATGCACCAGGAGATACAGTTGACTTGACCCAACTGCCGCAAGGCTTCAAGAACTCACCTGCCCTGTTTGGTGAAGCCCTGACAGTGGATCTTGCTGCTTTTCCTGGAGAAACTTTGAACTGCATCTTACTCCAGTATGTAGATGACCTGTTGCTAGTCAGTCTCACCCAAGGGGACTGCTGGAAAAGCACCAATGCCCTATTGGCTCCACTCTCCACCTCAGGATACAAGGTGTCAGGGAAAAGGGCTCAGATCTGCAGACAGGAGGTCAAGTACTTTGGATTTGTCATCTCGTAAGGGTTTCGGGTGCTCAGATGTGAGAGGAAGCAAGCCACCTGCTTAATACCTTAGCCAAGCACTAAGAAAGAAGTCTGTGAGTTCCTCAGGGCAGCCGGATTCTGCCAGATATAGATCCTGGCTTTCTCTGAGATTGCCAAGCCATTGTTTGAAGCCACAGCAGGGTCTGGAGAGGACCCCCTAGAGTGGGGGCCCGAACAGAAAAAAGCCTTCAGGGAGATGAAAAGACCCTTGACCAGTGCTCCGGCATTAGGGCTGCTGGATGTGACATGGGACTTTAACCTCTTCATGCAGGAGAAAAATCACACTGCACTGGGGGTCCTCACACAAAGAGCTGGGCCATGGCAGCGCCCAGTGGCATGTCTGTCCAAAGAGCTGGATCCTGTGGCCGCAGGATGGCTGCCATGCCTCTGGGCATTAGCTGCCACTGTGTTCCTGGTCAGAGAAGCAGATAAGCTTACTCTGGGACAAAATATAAATGTAAAAGTTCCCCATGCTGTTGCTGTGCTGATGAACAGCCATGTGCACAAGTGGCTGACCAACACCAGGACGACTCACTATCAAGAACTGCTTTGTGAAAACCCAAGAGTCCAACTCAAGACTGTGCAGATGCTGAACCCCGCCACCTTCTTTCCTGTGGTAGCAGGAACCCCCGATCACACTGCGAGGAGGTCATAGGTAAAATTTATTCAGGCAGGCCAGACCTGAAAGACATTCCCCTCCAGAACCCAGAACTGGAACTGTTTATTGATGGAAGCAATTTCATCCAGGATGGGCTATGCCGTAACAATAACTGATGAGATAGTGAAGGCTGAGGCCTTGCCACAAGGGTGGTCAGCACAACAGGTTGAGCTGTGGGCACTCACCCAGGCACTAAAGCATGCTGAAGGAAAGTGAGTCAATATCTATACTGACTCAAGGTATGCCTTTGCTACTTTGCATATTCATGGGGCCATTTATAAAGAAAGGGGACTACTGACAGTGGTGGGTAGGGGACGGGGGAGGAGATAAAAAACAAAGAAGAAATCCTGCAGCTGCTAGAGGCATTTTGGAAGCCTTCCCAAGTGGCAGTCACCCACCACAAAGGCCATCAAAGAGGAACTGATCCAGTCAGTAAAGGCAATCGGTCAGCTGACCAGGCATCCAAGAAGGTGGAAACCCAACCGAGCCCTACAGTGTGCCCCGAGTCAATCTCTAAGGTCCTCTAAGCATGAGAATTACCTCTATCCCTGAGATACACCAAGGAAGAAGATCAATGGGCTTTAGACAAGGGAGGAACAGAAGGAAAGGAGGGCTGGTGGAAGCTCCCAGACCAAAGACTCTTTGTGCCCAACGATACAGCAGTCCAGCAGGTGAAACATCAAGGGACAACTTGTTTAGGAAAAACTGCGCCGGAAAGTTTGCTGAGCTACTACTATTTCATACCTAAGCTTCCAACTCTGTGTGCCAAGAACACTGCTAAATGTGTGACTTGCATGCAGACCAACGCCCGCCAAGGACCAAGACCCAGCTCAGGAGTGTAGACAGTTGAGACACAGCCCTCTGAAGATCTAGAATTGGACTTTACTGAAGTCAAGCCCTACAGAGGTTGTAAGTATTTCCTTGTTGTAGTCTGCACCCACTCAGAGGGGCTGAGGCCTACCCCACGCCCACTGAATGGGCACGAGAGGTGGCCAAGGTCCTGCTAAGAGACATGATCCCAAGATATGAGCTGCCTCTCTCCACAGGGTCTGACAACGGGCCAGGCTTTGTGTCTGAGATAATCTGGACTTTGTCCAAGACACTGGAATTCAAATGGAAGTTTCACACCTCTTACAGGCCACAGAGCTCCGGGAAAGTTGAGTGCATGAATCGGTTCTCAAGACTGCCTTAGCTAAGTTCTGTCAGAACACCCAATTACCTTGGGTCAACATGCTACCCACTAGGCTTGTCTGATGCACCCCAAGGTCCTCAAGCTATTATCCCTTTGAGATCTTATATGGGAGAATATCTCCAGTGATAGGAAAGCTCAAGGGATACCTCCAATAACTAGCTGAACTGGAGATGTCCCAACACCTCCAGGCCCTGGAAAAGTCATCTTACCAGAGAAACCTTAGAAAGGACACCCATTCCTTTGGGCAACTGGATTCATACCTATCAGCCAGGAGATGAGCTATGAGTTAAACACTGGAAAAAGGAACCACTTCAGCCAGTTTGGACAGGCCTTCACACGGTCATCCTTGCAACCCCTATTGCTGTTAAAGTTACAGGTGTCACCCCCTGGATCCACCACACCAGAGTCAAGACTGCCGCGGCTTCCTATGACGAGAACATCTGGAAAGCAGTTCAGGACTCCGAAAACCTCCTCAGGGTCCGGTTCCAAAGACATTGGCCCTCACCCATGAAGTATGCTGAGCCCTGTTCTAGTGATTCTGCAAGCTGACTAGTCAACACACAGCAGAAGCTTGAGGATTCCTCAGCTCTGCTCCAGTCACACTCCGGCAGAAGGCTGGTTAATGCATGGCAAAACTTGAGGATCTGGCTATCGAAATACCAGTGGACTTTCATTGTCAAACCCAGCCCTTTCCCTAATCAGTATCATTGCTGTTTTCTTTGCTACAGCACTAGCTTCAGCTGCACTCCAGGACTGGAATTTGGGTCAGAGGCTGCTGTTAGCTTCTGTTATCGTCCTATGGTAGGAAGCCTCATTCTTATCAGATGTCTCTTATAATCGATCCTTCCTACTAACCAAACTGCTCACGGTATAGCTGATATACCCCCTCACAATAGGTTCAGTTGCTGTGGCCACTGCAACCCAAAGATCAGGAGGAAAACTTTTGCTGGTGTTTAGTTATCTGTTATGTGTAGGCTGCTTTGCAGTCTTTTGCTGTTCCTTGCTGTAACAGATGGTGCCACTCCTTACCCACCATGTACCTGTCGGCAATACCTTCTATCCTCATTTAGCCAACAATTAGATCAGTGCATTAGGGAAAGCCACTTCTATGGACAGACCACCTACTGTCTCCATAACCACCAAACATATGTCCAAGGACACAGCCAGAATGCTTTATCTGCTATCCTGCTCTTCCCCCAGGTGAGCCCGTCCCTACTTCTGTTACCTTTCCCCCTAAAAACCCAGCTCCGGCCCAGATGCCTTCTCCTCCCAACACTGTGGCATTTACATCCCTGTGCCTCTCAGTTCAGTTCAGTTCAGTTGCTCAGTCGTGTCCGACGCTTTGTGACCCCATGAATTGCAGCACGCCAGGCCTCCCTGTCCATCACCAATTTCCGGAGTTCACTCAAACTCACGTCCACTGAGTCAGTGATGCCATCCAGCCATCTCATCCTCTGTCGTCCCCTTCTCCTCCTGTCCCCAATCCCTCCCAGCATCAGGGTCTTTTCCAATGAGTCAACTCTTTGCATCAGGTAGCCAAAGTATCAGAGTTTCACCTTTAGCATCAGTCCTTCCAAAGAACACCCAGGACTGATCTTCAGAATGGACTGGTTGAATCTCCTTGCAGTCCAAGGGACTCTCAAGCATCTTCTCCAACACCACAGTTCAAAAGCATCAATTTTTTGGCGCTCAGCTTTCTTCTACCCCCAAATGTCATGCAAATGTTATGACCTGGAACAAGTTTTTGCCTGACAAAAAGATGGGAAGATCTACTGGACAGGGAAAATAGTGTCGATGGGACTAGTTGGACCAAACTTGCCCCAGAGTTCCAGGCCCTGCCTGTTGGAAAACTGACCGAGACTATAGGCCACTACCAAGAATAAAATCAAGTGATGCTTACAAATATGGACCCCAACCGTATCAGATTCTAAGTACAACTCTGCTGCTGCTGCTAAGTCATTTTGGTCATGTCTGACTCTGTGCGACCCCATAGACGGCAGCCCACCAGGCTCCGCTTTCCCTGGGATTCTCCAGGCAAGAACACTAGGGTGGGTTGCCATTTCCTTCTCCAGTGCATGAAAGCGAAAAGTGAAAAGTGAAAAGTGAAATTGAAGTCACTCAGTCATGTCCGACTCTTAGCGACCCCATGGACTGCAGCCTACCAGGCTCTGCCATCCATGGGATTTTCCAGGCAAGAGTACTGGAGTGGGTTGCCATTGCCTTCTCTGTCAGTACAACACACTGCCTCCTTATTAATAGTAACCCCCAGCTGGCCAAGGACTGCTGTCTTTGCTTATCCTTGGAGGCCCCACATTATTTAGCTATACCAGTACTATTAACTAATGTGACACTGGTGGGGCCTCCAACAAATTCATCTGTATCAGAGGCAATGTTGAAACCATGCCCGAGGACAGTTGGACTAACTCTAAAGTCCCCTGAGTGCTTTACAGATAATGGAGGGACAGTACCCATAGGCAATTTAACTAAGGACCAATGCAATCAAGTCTTAAAAGATGAATGGCCCACTCATCCTCCCACAAGTACAATATGGAGCTGTCCCCACCAAGGACTTTTCTTTATAAGTGGAGCAGATGCCTACTTACGCCTACCAGTCAATTGGAGGGGGATCTGTACTTTAGCTTTCCTCACTCCCCAGGTAAATATCGTCCCCAACAATCAGACTCTCACCGTTCCTCTGGCAGCACAGACATGATCGAAGAGAGCCATCCCGTTCACACACCTACTGGTCAGTCTGGGGATAATGGGTGGAATAGGTATGAGGGTAGGAGGAATTGCCTCATCAGCTACCTTTTTACCATAAATTATCCAAGGACTTGACAGATGATGTTAAGAGAGTAGCTAAATCATTAGTGGCCTTGCAAGATCAACTAGACTCCCTGGCTGCAGTGGTATTACGAAATAGGAGGGGGCTGGACTTACTGACAGCTCAGAAGGGCAGACTCTGCCTCTTCTTGAACGAAAAATGCTGCTTCTATGTAAATCGATCAGAAATATTTAGAGATATGGCCCAGCAGATAAAGGAACATATTACAAAAAGGAGACAAAAACTAGCTGATTCCTGGAACAATTGAAACAGTATCGGGAGTTGTGCATCGTGGCTTCTCCCTTTAACCGGTCCTCTCTTCATGCCCTTGTGGCGCTCTTGTTTGGCCCTTGCATTCTCAATGCAGTTACCTGGTTCATAACCTTTTGGATTGAATCCATAAAGTTACAAATGGTAGTAGCTCAATACAGACCCCTAAACAATGATGAGCTCAGTATGTCCTACTAAAACGTGAGGTGCTGCCGTCTACAATGAGTGACAGAAGCATCAAGAGCAGGGATTGAAGAGGAAAAGTTAAATTTTAAAATAACTTCCTGCTCATTCTGCTTCTGTGACTCAGCTTGCTCCTTGCAAAGTCTGGATCACGTAGGTCACATAGTCTCGGAAAATGGAAACTTTCAACAATGCTAGAACTGAAGCTTATCTCACTCACACTTGTCTGCTTTTGCAATTGCCTAGCCACTGTAATCCTGCTTAACCAGCCTGTCCCTGTAAAGGTCAGGCACCCTACCTCCCCACCACACCCCTTCCTAACTGCTGTTCCAGCACATGAGCACGAAACCCCTAGTTTAAACCAACCCATTAACAGTTAGCGTTGTCCACTTTAGTCTGATGTCATACACGGTCTATGAAGCTTTGTAACCCCTTTGTTGAGGGCTCAGAGCTTGGAGCGATAACTCCTCTGGCCCGCCGTCGTAATAAACCTGAGTTCTCCAACTCTCCGAGTGTGAGGCTTGGATTCTCAGTTACTGGTTTCTGCAACACTGTCATAGGGGATCTCTGTGCTCACAGGGCCTCTGGGGACGGCAGCCCCTGCCACTGCCGCGCTCATGCTCCCTGTCAGTCAGCACAGAGCTGAGAGAGGGCTGGAGCTCTCCTGCCTCTGTGTCCCTGTGTGCCATCAGCCACCCATACTGGCAATGCTCCCATCAGAAATGCTTGTCGTAGCTCTTTCTCCAGCCTCAGGCTGCCTCTCTAGTTTGGAATCCCATCGCTTTGCTCCATGTCATTCCCTGAATAGTTCTGACTCCAAACTCTCCTTTTAACCTGTCATGATTATCACCACTTTCCTCGCACCTCTTCTCCACTCAACAGTCTGGGCTTCTTAATTACCAATGTTTGCATTTACATGATAATTTCATATCATAAAGAAAAAATTTAATATTCAATCATTTTGGACCAAATACAGTTGGGTTTTTTGTTTGTTTGTTTGTTTGTTTGCAAAGATCATTCTGCTCTCTCTGCAATACCTTTACTGATTTAAATAACTTAAGGACCTGGAGAAGCTCTGCTATAAATATGCTGTATAAAGTGTATGCATATTATGCTTGTCTTTCAACTTAACTATTTAACATGCTGTTCTTCATTATTGAATCATCCAGCTTGAGATATTTTGAAGCTGTTTTATCAGGTGCATACATGTTTAAAACTGAGATAGCAATCTGGTATGTTAACATTTTTATCATTACGCAGTGACCTTTCAGGCTTTCCGGGTAGTTCAGCTAGTAAAGAATCCGCCTGCAATGCAAGAGACCCCGGGTCAATTCCTGGGTCAGGAAGATCCACTGGAGAAGGATAGGCTACCCACTCCAGTATTCTTGGGCTTCCCAGGTGGCTCAGATGGTAAAGAATCTGCTGGCAATATGGGAGACCTGGGTTCGATCCCTGGGTTGGGAAGATCCCCTGGAGGAGGTTATGGCAACCCACTTCAGTATTCTTGCATGCAGAATCGCCATGGACAGGGGATCCTGGTGGGCTACAGTCCCATAGGGTCACAAAGAGTCAGACACGACTGAGCAACTAAACACAGCACAGCAGTGACCTTTCCTATCCTATCCTAAAATAGGATTTAAGACCATAAATATTAGTGGGATTGGAGAGGGTCGCTAGACAATGTGTCTTTTTCATTCTTATATTTTCAACTTATATTGAAAACTTTTATTTATACATCCATGTATTTTTTCACTGTAATTTATTTCACTTACATTTATTTTATTGATCAATTTGCTGCTGCTGCTGCTGCTGCTAAGTCGCTTCAGTCGTGTTCGACTCTGTGCGACCCCATAGACGGAAGCTCACCAGGCTCCCCTGTCCCTGGGATTCTCCAGGCAAGAACACTGGAGTGGGTTGCCATTTCCTTCTCCAATGTATGAAAGTGAAAAGTCAAAGTGAAGTCGCCATCAATTTAGACCTATGTAATAGACAAATCGGAGAAGACAATGGCACCCCACTCCAGTACTCTTGCCTGGAAAATCCCATGGATGGAGGAGCCTGGTAGGCTGCAGTCCATGGGGTTGCTGAGTCGGACACGACGGAGCGACTTCACTTTCTCTTTTCACCTTCATGCATTGGAGAAGGAAATGGCAACCCACTCCAGTGTTCTTGCCTGGATAATCACAGGGACATGGGCACCTGGTGGGCTGCCATCTCTGGGGTCACACAGAGGCGGACACCACTGAAGCAACTTAGCAGCAGCAGCATCAATAGACAAATGCCTTGTTCTGCAGAGATCCATTCTCATATTAGAGTGTTCTTTGGGGAAATCTGATCTAACAAAACCTGTTTTTACAGTCTGTGTATTATTTCATTTCTCTTAAACATTTTTCATTATTTTAATCTATGTCTCATTTTTGGGGGTATTGATGTTTACATCTCCTCCACCACCCAAAGGAAAAAAAATTTTGTTCTTTCTTTTAGAAAGTGAAAGTCACTCAATTGTGTCTGACTCTCTGCGACCCTATAGTCTATACAGTCCATGGAATTCTCTAGGCCAGAATACTGGAGTGAGTAGCCTTTCCCTTCTCCAGGGGATCTTCCCAACCCAGAGGTTGAACCCAGGTGTCCTGAATTGCAGGTGCCACAAGGGAAGCCCAAGAATCCTGGAGTGGGTAGGCTAATACTTCTCCAGGGGATCTTCCTGACCCAGGAATCAAACTGGAGTCTCCTGAATTGCAGGCAGATTCTTTACCACTGAGCTTGAGCTATCAGAGAAGCCGGGAAGAATTTTAGTACATATTCAAATATTTCAGACTCTTCACTCCTTTTAGTCATTCAGTTCAGTTCAGTTCAGTCGCTCAGTCGTGTCCGACTCTTTGCGACCCCATGAATCGCAGCACGCCAGGCCTCCCTGTCCATCACCAACTCCCGGAGTTCACCCAGACTCACCAGTTCACCCAGTCCATCGAGTCAGTGATGCCATCCAGCCATCTCATCCTCTGTCCCCTTCTCCTCCTGCCCCCAATCCCTCCCAGCATCAGAGTCTTTTCCAATGAGTCAGCTCTTCGCATGAGTTGGCCAAATTACTGGAGTTTCAGCTTTAGCATCATTCCTTCCAAAGAAATCCCATTGTGATCTCCTTCACAATGGACTGGTTGGATCTCCTTGCAGTCCAAAGGACTCTCAAGAATCTTCTCCAACACCACAGTTCAAAAGCATCAGTTCTTTGGCACTCAGCTTTCTTCACAGTCCAACTCTCACATCCATACATGACCACTGGAAAAACCATAGCTTTGACTAGATGAACCTTTGTTGATAAAGTAATGTCTCTGCTTTTGAATATGCTATCTAGGTTGGTCATAACTTTCCCTCCAAGGAGTAAGCATTTTTTAATTTCATGGCTGCAGTCACCATCTGTAGTGATTTTGGAGCCCAGAAAAATAAAGTCTGACACTGTTTCCACTGTTTCCCCATCTATTTCCCATGAAGTGATGGAACCGGATACCGTGATCTTCATTTTCTGAATGTTGAGCTTTAAGCCAACTTTTTCACTCTCCACTTATAGGTATACATATATCCCCTCCCTTTTGAACCCCCTCCCATCTCCCTGCCCATCCCACCCCTCTAGGTTGGTACAGAGCCCCTGTTTGAGTTTCCAGAGACATG
Source organism: Tragelaphus eurycerus (assembly GCA_935064755.1). Taxonomy (NCBI): domain Eukaryota; kingdom Metazoa; phylum Chordata; class Mammalia; order Artiodactyla; family Bovidae; genus Tragelaphus; species Tragelaphus eurycerus. The sequence continues at coordinate 5,842,412 of CAKXYN010000112.1, forward strand.
CAGCAAATTCCCGTTGGCTATCTGTTTTACACATGGTAATGTAAGTTTCCATGTTACTCTTTCCATATAGATGTTTCTGATGGAATGATTGAAAGTAACTATGAGTTGTTCTTCATTTGTGTACATAAGTTAATGTCACTTCTGGGGCTTAGGACTTTTTAACTTAAATTCCTCTTCCTCATCATTTGTTCACAGACTCCATCGATAATTATGAGCACCCCCCTGATCCCAGGCAGTCTCCTGGGTGCTAAAGACACAGCACACGGGGGAGACAAAGTTTCCGCCTCCATAGAACCTGCGATTGAGATGGGGAGGTAAAAGGCAAATAATGAAATAATGGAAATTATGGATGTAACTTAGAGTAGTACTAGAAAAAATGTAGCAGAGAAAAGAGGTAGAAATAAAAGTGTGTGGGAGGAATACAATTTTGATTTTTACAAGCCAGGGTAGGCTTTCCCTGTATACACTATGAGATGAGTTGCTCATTTTTTCACCCTAGTAAGTAAGGTTGGTCAGACAAACTGCCTGTTATCACTAGATTTAAAGAGCATGCTTTATTCACATTAATTTTACATATTTGTCTGCAAACTATGGCCCATGGGCCAACAACTTGTTTCCTCAATGTTTGTGAATGTTCTAACTCTACAATGGCAGAAATAATTGGAACAGAGATCAGATGGCCCAAAAGCCTGAAATATTTACTATCTGGGCCTTTACAGAAAAATTTTGTTGATTCCTAGCTTGGATCATTAATTTTCAATTCCTTTATATTTAAAGACATCAATTACCCTTTTAGCATTACTTTAGTTGCATTTAACTGGCTTTGATATGACCTACATGTTACCACTCATTTCAAACTATTTTTAAAATATTCACTATAATGTATCCTTCTGAAGAAGGAATGGCAACCCTCTCCAGTCTTCTTGCCTGGAGAGCCCCATGGACAGAAGTGCCTGGCAGGCTACAGGCCATGGGGTCACAAGAGTAGGACATGACTTAGTGACTAAACCACCATAATGGTTTTTTACTCATTTATTTAGACATGAGTTGCTTAATTGCTAAACTATTAAGGATTTGTCTATTTATCTTTCTGTTCTTTATTTCCAGCTTAAATTCAAAGTTGTCAGAGAGCACACCTTGTTTTTTCATTTATTTGAATTTTTTTTTTGAGATTTAATTTAGGGACCAGCATATAGTCTGCTTTGTTTTTCTTTCTTTCTTTTACATAGTATACTTGGTAACTGTTCCATGTGCACATAAAAAGAAACACTGATACACAGCTATCAAGTACAGTATTTCACATAGATAAATTGCATTAATTTGATTAATTATGTTCTCAAATATTTATATCCTTGGTGATTTTTTGACTGCTGTTGTAATACTTACTAAGAGACAAGTATTGAAATCTCCAACTGTTATTATATTATTTTATATCACTTTCTTCTCCTAATTGTTTTAAATTTTGCATTATATATTCTTTAGTTATTAGGTACACATAGGTGAAACATTAAGTGCAGAAAATTTTAGGATGGCTACTTGTTTAGTTGATGCTTTTATTATTATAAAATGTTTCCGTCTGCTTCTTTTTTGTGTAAATTTTTGTGTTAAAGTCCATTAATTGGTATTACATACAAATTATCAGCTTTCTCTTGGCTACGGTTTATATGAAATAATTTTTTCCATCCTTTCACTTCCCATTTAACTGTGTCCTTATATTTAAACTTCTTCTCTTATAAATAGCACACACTCAAGTCTTGGTCTTGAATCCAGTGTGGCAATCTCTGTCTTTAATTAGAAAGTTTACTAAATCGGAGAAGGCAATGGCACCCCACTGCAGTACTCTTGCCTGGAAAATCCCATGGACGGGGGAGCCTAGAAGGCTGCAGTCCATGGGGTCGCTAAGAATCGGACATGACTTCACTTTCACTTTTCACTTTCATGCATTGGAGAAGGAAATGGCAATCCTCTCCAGTGTTCTTGCCTGGAGAATCCCAGGGACGGGGGAGCCTGGTGGGCTGCAGTCTATGGGGTCGCACAGAGTCGAACACAACTAAAGCGACTTAGCAGCAACAGCAGTAATTCATACATGATGCAGCTAATAAAATAAATGGATCTAAGTCTCCAGTATTGCTATTTATTTCTATCAATGCTATCTGTTCTATGTTTCATATTTCTTTTCAGCAGGCTTCTTTTTCATTAAACTTATTTATTATTATATTATTCATCTCTATTTGCTATTCTTGAATATTTTAGTAGTTACCTAGAGATTCAATATGAATCCCTCATTTACTTCAGTTTACCTTAAGGGAGTTATTTTTATCACCTTCTGAACAGTGTAAAAACTCTGCAACATTTTTAGTCCATTTAATTTTCTCATTTATTGTGCTATTGTTGTCATATATCTTTATTTTTATTTATTCTGCATGAGGCTCACCAGTCTTTTTCAATTTATGAGTTGATAGCTTTCAACAACTTGAAGAAATTATTGCTATTCTATTTTCAAATGTTCATTCTGCTTCATTTTTTTTCTCTTTGGCTGGAATTTACATTAAACATAAAGTAATTAGTTGACCATTTAAATTATTTGATTACTTATTTCATATTTATTTTATGCTCTCTTCTTTATTTCTTTTTCTCTCTGCACTTAGTTTGGATATATTTATTGACCTATTTTCAACTGTATTGTTCCTGTCTTCTGCTATGTCTGATCGCCTCTTTAATCCATCCAATGAGTTCTTAATTTTAGATACGGTATTTTTCATTTCTAGAATATATATTTCCAAATATACATATACATATATATGTATATATATTATATATACAGGTGTCACAGTGGTAAAGAATCTGCCTGCCAATGCTGGAGGCACAAGAGATGTGGGTTCAATCTCTGGGTTGGGAAGATCCCCTGGAGTAGGAAATGGCAACCCACTTTAGTATTCTTGCCTGGGAAATTCTATGGACAGAACCTGGTGGGCTACCATCCTTGGTGTCACAAAGAGTGACACAACTGAGCACACACACACACACACACACACACACATATTTGAGATTCAGGTCTTTTGAAATTATTCCTTCTATAATTTCAATTCTCTGTTGAATATCTTCAATTTTCATGAATGTTGGTCTTTTCATCTCTTACTTTAAAAAAATATGTTGTTCATAGACTATCCTCCCAGCTTCTTCAGAGACTATAGAATTTTTCCATCTCCTCAAACCTAGAAATTTTTCCCTTTGTAGGTTTTGAATTTATCTATTATTTTACCCTTTGCAGAGACATGTTGATCATAGATTATCCTCCCAGCCTCTTCAGAAACTATAAAATTTTTCCATCTCCTCAAACCTAGAAATTTTTCCCTTTGTAGGTTTTGAACTTATCTATTATTTTACCCTGTGCAGAGACAAAATCTGGCCAATGTCATAAGGCTCAAAATTTAATCCAGTCATCTGTTTATTGAAGGTGTCTCTAATGGAATACGAAACCATGAGATCATGGGAGATTGAGAGATTCCATTCTGCCTTTCAGGCTCAAGTTGCCAGCTGCATACCTTGCCTCATAAATCAGCAACTGTCCTGTGAGGGAAACAGATATATGTATCAATTAGGTTGGATTCGCTAATTGTGTTATTCAAATCTTCTATATGCTTATCAATTTTTGGTCTTCTTATTTCATCTTCGGAGAAGGCAATGGCACCCCACTCCAGTACTTTTGCCTGGAAAATCCCACGGATGGTAGAGCCTGGTAGGCTGCAGTCCATGGGGTCGCTAGGAGTCGGACACGACCGGGCAACTTCACTTTCACTTTTCACTTTCATGCATTGGAGAAGGAAATGGCAACCCACTCCAGTGTTCTTGCCTGGAGAATCCCTGGGACGGGGGAGCCTGGTGGGCTGCCGTCTTTGGGGTCACACACTGTCGGACACAACTGAAGTGACTTAGCATAGCATAGCATAGCATATTTCATCTTACCAAGAGAAGTATATTAGCATATTCCACTCTTATTGTGGATTTGTCCACTTATTTTTTACCTTTGTTTTTACTTTATATATTTTGAAGCTCTATCGTTAGATACAGAACTATTTAGACCATCCCTGCCTTCTGAATAACTTGAAATTTTATCATCATGATATATCCCTCTTTATCTCTATTTAGGATTTTGCCTTAACATTTATCTTATCTGGTATATGGTGATATAAGCTCTCTTTTCATTAGTGTGTATGATTTTTCCATCCTTTAACTTTCTTTTACTTTCTTTTTTTGTTGTTGTTGTTGTTGTTTTTTGGTAACTTTATCAAGATAATAGCTTATAGTTAGGTTTCATTTTACTCAGTGTGACCATTTTTTCCCTTCTCTGAAACATTTGGTCTATTTTCATTCATGTATTTACCAATGAAATTATTTTTGTTTGCCCATCTTTTATTTTTCTATCTTTTCTGCTTCTGTTTTCCCTTTTACTTGTATTATATCAATTAGTTTTATATTTCATGTTTTACTCTAAATTTTAAAGCTTTTTTCTACTGTTCTATAAGTAGTCATGATGGAAATAATCCTGTATCCTTGTCTTATAACTTATTTTTTTGTTTCTGTCATTTTTTATGGGCTCCACAGGAATTGTAGAATTCTTTAACTCCATTAACCCTCTTCAAATCTATAGATATTGTTGTGATGTATTCTATTTCTATACAGGTTTTTAAAACTACTAGATTTTATTATTTATTTATTTTTATTAATTAATTGATTTATTATTTATTTATTTATTCATCATCCATTTAGATTTGCCACTTGCATTATTTTTAAATCCTTCCTAAGGATTCTAGTCATCACAATTAAATGTCAGGCTTAAAATTTTATGAAACGTCTTGATTTACTTATTTTTGCTTGTATGTGTAAAGTTCCACCTTCAAGGTCTCATCTCAAAGCATGGTGACTTCATCCATGATAGGCCCCGGATTCTAACTTTTTTCTGGCTCACAAGTCTTTAAAATAAATGATGCTTATTTTCAGTCACTTCTTCTGGTATAGACGGCTCCCTGATAAAAAGTTCTAAATGCTAATTTTACCTCTCTAGATTTCTGTTTTTCCCAGATACTTCTCAACTCTTTGATGCCTTCAAGAATACACTCCTCCCCTCGAAAAGAATTTTGGGAGACAATGAAAAGGGATTGGAGATTATCAGGGGAAGCTAGGGGAAGAGACCTTCTGGTGGGCTGCAAAGTGTTGCTTCCCACTTCACCATAAGTCAAGAGACAAGCTTAATGTGTCTCCTCAGAGTCTCACAGAGTGACCTGGTAGCTGATTGCAATGCATTGAGTTATGTTCCCGCCAAAAGAAATGTTGAAGTCCTAAACCCAATACCTTGGTGTGTGACCTTATTTGAAAATAGGATCATTTCAGATGTCATTGTTAAGATGACATGATACTGGAGTAGAGTAGTCCTTTGATCCAGTATGAACATTGTCCTTATAGGAAGACCAACTGAAGACAGAGACACAAAGGAAGAGGTCATGTGAAGACAGAGGCAGAGACTGAATTATGCTGTCAACAGCCAAGGATCACCTGGGCCCACCAGAAGCCCAAAGACTCAAGGAGCTGTCTTCCTTTAGAGGCTTCAGAAAGAGTATAGCCCAGCCAACATCTTGATTTTAGACTTCTAACCTACAGAACTGTGAGAAAATATTTCTTTTATTCTAAACCACTAAGCTTATGGTACTTTCTAATAATGACCTTAAGAAGCTAATATACCAATTCATACATAAAAAGCTTTAAAGGGAAACTAGTTGGCTAGCCACTCTGTGTGGCAAAAAAAAAAAAAAAAAAGTGTTATTGGATTGAATGACCTTCAGACCAATATTTCTCAAGGAAGGGAATGGATAAACATTTACCAGGGCTTAGAGACAAGTCACACCTGAGAAAGAGCAGGGGTGGCACTACCTTAGATCCTGCCCAAAAGAGCCACCAATATGTAGGAACTCAAAAGCAGAGCAAAATCTTGGAACCTTAAAAAAAAATAAAGCACAAAATATGTATTTGCCTATATCAAGGGAACAACAGCGGAAAGACCCTCAGTGATGTGGCTGTTGTCTCAAGGCAACCCAGTAAAACACCCTTGAGATATCTCTTTTTAAAAATCCACATCTCTCATGAAGCACTCATGTCATCTCATAATGGTCAAGTAAGAATTCCCTGTTCATCTTTTTTGAGTGAAGTCAAAACTGATATTTGAGAGAGGGAACAAGGAACAGTAGAAGGAAGATCAGTAGAAATTCAAGACGATGAAGACAGAAGATGGAAACTACAAACCCTTTCCCAAAACAGTCGGTTACACTACAATAAACCTAGGCTGGAGGAAGAAGAGGCGATTATGCGATAAAGTTTGCCATTTCTGATTACTACCTTGATTGAGACATTTTAAGCTTTAAACTGAGGCTTTGGAGGAACTAGAGTGATAAAGGAATATCTTCTTATCTAAGAAGAACCCAAAGAAGTCATTGAATCATCCATAAATTTCACCCAGGGACAAGGAAAGAAAGAACTCTATATCTAACACCTATCCTGCTCAAACTCTTCCAGAAAATTGCAGAGGAAGGTAAACTTCCAAACTCATTCTATGAGGCCACTATCACCTTAATACCAACACCAGACAAAGATGCCTCAAAAAAAGAAAGCTACAGGCCAATATCACTGATGAACATAGATGCAAAAATCCTCAACAAAATTCTAGCAAACAAAATCCAACAACATATTAAAGAGATCATACATCATGACCAAGTGGGCTTTATCACAGGGATGCAAGGATTCTTCAATATTCACAAATTAATCAATGTGATACACCACATTAACAAATTGAAAGATAAAAACCGTATGATTATCTCAATAGATGAAGAGAAAGCCTTTGACAAAATTCAACATCCATTTATGATAAAAAAAAAAACCCTCCAGAAAGCAAGAACAGAAGGAACATACCTCAACATAATAAAAGCCATATGTGATAAATCCACAGCAAACATTATCCTCAATGGTGAAAAATTGAAAGTGTTTCCCCTAAAGTCAGGAACAAGACAAGGGTACCCACTCTCACCACTACTATTCAGCATAGTTTTGGAAGTTTTAGCCACAGCAATCAGAGAAGGAAAAGAAATAAAAGGAATCCAGATTGGAAAAGAAGAAGTAAAACTCTCATTGTTTGCAGATGAGATGATCCTCTACACAGAAAACCCTAAAGACATCACCAGAAAATTACTAGAGCTAACCAATGAATATAGTAAAGTTGCAGGATATAAAATCAACACACTGAAATCCATTGCATTCCTATACACTAACAATGTGAAAACAGAAAGAGCAATTAAGGAAACAATCTCCTTCACCATTGCGACAAAAAGAATAAAATATATAGGAATAAATCTACCTAAAGAAACAAAAGACCTATATATAGAAAAATATAAAACACTGATGAAAAAAATCAAAGTTGACACAAATAGATAGAGAAATATACCATGTTCATGAATCGGAAGAATCAATATAGTGAAAATGAGTATACTACCCAAAGCAATCCATAGATTCAATGCAATCCCTATCAAGTTACCAACAGTATTTTTCAGAGACCTAGAACAGATAATTTCACACTCTGTATGGAAATACAAAACACCTCAAATAGCCAAAGCAAGCTTGAGAAAGAAGAATGGAGCCAAAGAAATCAACTTGCCTGACTTCAGACTATGCTACAAAGCTACAGTCATCAAGATAGTATGGTACTGGCACAAAGATAGAAATATAGATCAATGGAACAAAGTAGAAAGACCGGAGATAAATCCACACACCTGTGGACACCTTATCTTTGACAAAGGACACAATGGAGAAAAGAAAATCTCTTCAACAAGTGGTACTGGGAAAACTGGTCAACCACGTGTAAAAGAATGAAACAAAACATTTTCTAGAACTATACATAAAAATAAACTCAAAATGGATCAAAGATCTAAATGTAAGACCAGAAACTATAAAACTCCTAGAGGAAAACATAGGCAAAACACTCTCTGACATAAATCACAGAGGATCCTCTATGACACACCTTCCAGAGTAATGGAAATAAAAGCAAAAATAAACAAATGGGACCTAATTAAACTTAAAATCTTTTGCACAATGAAGGAAACAATAATCAAGATGAAAAGACAGTCTTTAGAATGGGAGAAAATAATAGCAAACGAAGCAATGGACAAAGAATTAATTTCAAAAATATACAAGCAGCTCACGGAGCTCAATACCAGAAAAAAAAATGACCCAATCAAAAAACGGGCCAAAGAACCTAACAGACATTTCTCCAAAGAAGACATACAGATGGCTAACAAACACATGAAAAGATGTTTAACGCCACTCATTATCAGACATATGCAAATTAAAACCAAAATGAGGTACTGTCTCACCTAAGTCAGAATGGCTGCTATCAAAAAGTCTACAAATAATGAATGCTGGAGAGGGTGTGGAGAAAAGGGAACTCTCTTACACTGTTGGTGGGAGTGCAAATTAGTATAGCCACTATGGAGAACAGTGTGGAGATTCCTTAAAACCTGGAAATAGAACTACCATACGACCCAGCAATCCCACTGCTGGGCATACACACTGAGGAAATCAGAATTGAAAGAGACACATGTACCCCAGTGTTCCTCTCAGCACTGTTTATAATAGCCAGGCCATGGAAGCAACCTAAATGTCCATCGGCAGGTGAATGGATAAGAAAGCTGAGGTACATATACACAGTGGAAGATTCAGTCAGTCAGTCAGTTCAGTCACGCAGTCATGTCTGACTCTTTGCGACCCCATGAATTGAAGCACGCCAGGCCTCCCTGTCCATCACCAACTCCCAGAGTTCACTCAAACTCAGGTCCATCAAGTCAGTGATGACATCCAGCCATCTCATCCTCTGTCGTCCCCTTCTCCTCCTGCTCTCCAATCTCTCCCAGCATCAGTCTTTTCCAATGAGTCAACTCTTCGCATGAGGTGGCCAAAGTACTGGAGTTTCAGCTTTAGCATCAGTCCTTCCAAAGTACACCCAGGACTGATCTCCTTCAGAATGGACTGGTTGGATCTCTTTGCAGTCCAAGGGACTCTCAAGAGTCTTCTCCAGCACCACAGTTCAAAAGCATCAATTAATTCTTCAGCACTCAGCTTTCTTCACAGTCCAACTCTCACACCCATACATGACTACTGGAAAAACCATAGCCTTGACTAGACAGACCTTTGTTGGCAAAGTAATATCTCTGCTTTTGAATATGCTATCTATGTTGGTCATAACTTTCCTTCCAAAGAGTAAGCGTCTTTTAATATCATGACTCAGCTATTAAAAAGAACACATTTGAATCGGTTCTAATGAGGTGGATGAAACTGGAACTTATTATACAGAGTGAAGTAAGTCAAAAAGAAAAACACCAATACAGTATATTAACACATATATATGGAATTTAGAAAGATGGTAATGATGACCCTATATGTGAGACCGCAAAGGAGACACAGATGTAAAGAACAGACTTTTGTACTCTGTGGGAGAAGACAAGGGTGGGATGATTTGAGAGAATATCATGGAAACATGTATATTATCATATGTGAAATAGATTTCCAGTCCAAGTTCAATAAGTGAAACAGGGCACTCAGAGCCAGTGCACTGGGATGACCCAGAAGGATGGGATGGGGAGGGAGGTGGGAGGGGGGTTCAGGATGGGGGATATATGTACACCCATGGCTGATTCATGTCAATGTATGGCAAAAACCACTATAATATTGTAAAGTAATTTGCCTCCAATTAAAATAAATTAAATACAATAAATAAATAAAAATGCAAGGAGAGAGATAAAAATAAAAGTAAAGTTGCCTACCTTTCAACTGTAACACCTACATGAAGTAAGTAATAATAGAAAATTTTGGAGTCAGCCTACCAAGAGAAGTAGGTAAGAGACAGACTCCAGTGGCATTTGAATTTCAGCTTCTGCTTGTCCTTGCTTCTAAGTTGTACCCTTACCACCTTGGTTCAAGATAATTGTTCAAGTGGTTACAAATAATTTATAACAATCTTCCCTCTTTGGGAAATCATTCTTTTTCTGTTATGGGCTGAAGGACTGAATTGCATCCCCCTCCACCCCCACCATTCATATGTTGAAGCCCTAACAGCTAGAACCTCAAAATGTAAATTTACTTAAGTGATAAAGCCTTTTAATTAGGGCTTCCCTGCTGCCTCAGTGGCAAAGAATCCACCTGTAATGCAGGAGACACAGATTTGATCCCTGGGTCAGGGAGATCCCTTGGAGGAGGAAAGGGCAATCCACTCCAATATTCTTGCCTGGAAAATCCCATGGACAGAGGAGCCGAACAGGCTACAGTTCAAATGGTGGCAAAGAGTCAGTTGTATATGCCTTCATATACAACTGATCACACATGCATATGATAGAGCCTTTTTTTTTTTAAATTTACAATATTGTATTGGTTTTGCCATATATCAACATGCATCAGCCACAGATATACACGTGTTCCCCATCCTGAACCCTCCTCCCTCCTCCTTCCCCGTACCATCCCTCTGGGTCATCCCAGTGCACCAGCCCCAAGCATCCAGTATCATGCATTGAACCTGGCCTGGTGACTCATTTCATATATGATATTATACATGTTTCAATGCCATTCTCCCAAATCATCCCACCCTTTCCCTCTCTCACAGAGTCCAAAAGACTTCTATACATCTGTGTCTCTTTTGCTGTCTCTTATACAGAGATACAGAGTTATTGTTACCATCTTTCTAAATTTTTAAAGAGGTGTTTAAGTTAAAATGAGGCACTATTCCATTATGACTGCTGTCATCACAAGAAGAGGAAATTCAGACAAACAGAGAGATGCTAAGAATACACATGCATGGAGGAAAGAACTTGTGAGAACACAGTAAGAGAATGACTATCTGCAAAGCACAGAAACAAGTCTTCAGTTCAGTTCAGTCGCTCAGTCATGTCCCACTCTTTGCAACTCCGTGAACCACAGCACGCCAGGCCTCCCTGTCCATCACCAACCCCCGGAGTCCGCCCAAACCCATGTCCATTGAGTCGGTGATGCCATCTAGCCATCTCATCCTCTGTCGTCCCCTTCTCCTCCTGCCTTCAGTCTTTCGCAGCATCAGGGTCTTTTCCAATGAGTCAATTCTTTGCATCAGGTGGCCAAAGTAATGGAGTTTCAGCTTCAACATCAGTCCTTCCAATGAACACCCAAGACTGATCTCCTTTAGGATGGACTGGTTGGATCTCCTTGCAGTCCAAGGGACTCTCAAGCATCTTCTCCAACATCACAGTTCAAAAGCATCAATTCTTCTGTGCTCAGCTTTCTTTATAGTCCAACTCTCACATCCATACATGACCACTGGAAAAACCATAGCCTTGACTAGACAGACCTTTGTTGGCAAAGTAATATCTCTGCTTTTTAATATGCTGTCTAGGTTGGTCATAACTTTCCTTCCAAGGAGTAAGTGTCTTTTAATTTCATGGTATGGCTCCAGAATTATGAGACAATAAATTTCTATTGTTTAAGCCAGCCATTCTGCAGTACTTCGTTATGGCAGCCAGAGAAAATAGACACATCTGTGATTCTATCCCTGTGGTTTAAATGACAGCTTTCATTTTAATTAAGATCCTATTCTTTTCATCTCAGACACAAGACATGATGTAAGCCAATCATGGTATTTTACAGTCCCCAAGGGTTAAACTAGGATATGGATTTGTGACCTGAATTAGGATAATCAAAGACATTTTTCTGTGACTTTTCAAACCGGACCTCGGATAAAGCATTTCCGAATTCCTTTCAAAAGTAGGTGTCTATTCCAGTATTCATTTTCCTCTCCATGATGGAAAAGGACAAATACATCGTATTGCCAAGGGATAATTTTTGCCTTTTTGCAGGGCTTAAAGTTGTTCTTTGCTGTTGACAGGTTAGGCACTCGTTACTAATTACAGCAGAGAGCTCTGGTGAGGATCATTTCATGTTGCTGGGTCCATACCCGCCACCCTTGCCACGCTGGCTGATTGTCCATTTGTCCACTGATGAGGCACTAGGGTGGCTGAGGAAACAGGAAGACTGACTTCTGCAGAATGGATTGCTGTGCTCACCAGGTTGTTGACAGCTTCTCCTATGCTAGTTACCAGTTTACTACCACTCAGCTCCAAATTTACTCTTTTTTGTGTGGTCCATGAAAATGGATCTGGACCCTTTAGATTTTTTTTCTTTCTATTCCTTTTACTCTTTTTTTAAATTAAAGTTGTTTTTTTTTGGTTTTTTGTGTGTGTTTTTTTGCCTTCTGGTGAATGGTAAGCTTTGTCAGTAAAGGAAAGGCTACTGAAGAGATGCTTTGGAAGGACAGGGGCCTTGTGTGCTGACTTGGCCAGCTCCTGCCCTGCGGGCAGCTTCTCCACTCTTCAGTCTCTCCAGTCCTTTGTGGTTGGCAGCCTAGCAACTAACATAAGCATCACTCTCCATTAGGCTGTGCCTCTAGTGAGACACCTTTCCTGAAGAGCAGAAGTTGCCATCGTCACAGCATCATAGCAGCTTCTCTGCTCTCCAGGGAACCATCGCCATGCCATCTCCGACAAGGTCTGCATCTCAGCCCCTAGACTCTTTCTCAGCCCAGGTTAAGGAGATCTTCTCTGTATCCACTATCCCTGTATTCTATAGTCTTCTTTTTACCTCCAGTTAGTCAATCTCTCATTACATCAGCCCTCTATCTAGTTAATTGTTCTTTACACTAAACTTTCTGTGTTCCAATTATTAAACGGATTCTCCCTTGATTGGACACTGACTGACATACTGCATCAGAAGTCTCTGGTGGCATTGACCTGGGACCCTGATATGCTTGCAGTGTGAGACTTGTGAGAGTTCTACCCTGATACCAAACCATCTTGTTACTGATGTATCCATGTTGTTCCTTATAAGTCTCCAGTCATTTAGCTGTACCTTAGCCACTGTGATCAGCAATTTAAGTAGAGGAACAACTCAGTGAACCACTCAAGCTTCTTTTCACCTGAAATATTTATTCCCCACTAGTCTTCAAGGCCTCACTGAAGTAGAGATAAAACACTGCAATGATCAATCATTTCTACGTGGTGAGAGTATCTCATGCAGACCAACTGTGTATTGTTGTTGTTGTTTAGTTGCTAAGTTGCGCCTAACTCTTTTGCAACCCCATGGACCAGGCTCCTTCTGCCCATGTGATTTCATGAGCAAGAATCCTGGAGTGGAGATTTTATCCATTACCAGGGAAGTGGGTTGCCATTTCCTTCTCCAGGAAATCTTTCTGATCCAGGTATCAAATCTGCATCTCCTGCATTGCAGTTGAATTCTTTAACTCTGAGCCACCTGCGAAGCCCCAACTGTGCATGAGGCTCAAATCAACTGGTATGATAAAATCTCCATAAGCCCACAGGTGAAAGTTGAATAAGAGATGGCAGTGCGTCAAGAATTGGCCTCTTGGGAGTGTGAGGCAGCTAATCAAGCAACTTAACAAACGTTCATGGCCTACTTGAACTGTTTGTCCTGTAGACCACCCACATAATAGCAGTGAAGTTGTTCAGTCGTGTCTGACTCTTTGCGACACTATGGACTGTAGCCCCCCAGGCTCCTCTGCCCGTGGGATTTTCCAGGCAAGAATACTGGAGTAGGTTGCCATTTCCTTCTCCAGGGGATCTTCCCGACCCAGGGATCAAACGCAGGTCTCCTCCATTGAAAGCAGACTCTTTTACCATCTGAGCCAACATCCACTTGGTGGAACTTTATTGCTCAGTGGTCCAGATAACACATTGTAGAGGAAGGCTACTCAGAATGCATGGACATTTAATGTCGTATCTATCTAAGCTCAATTACAAGAGAAGAACTCTTCCTGAAAGGGAAATATTTGCCAAAGAGGACCTAGCTTTATTTCAAAACCCTGGGGTCTTTACCATGATTTTCTAATTGTGAATTGCCACAGACTTCATGTAGTAAGTGAAGTGAAAGTCTCTCAGTCAAATTCACCTCTTTTCAACTCCATACAATCCATGGAATTCTCCAGGCCGGAATACTGGAGTGGGTAGCCTTTCCCTTCTCCAGTGAATCTTTCCAACTCAGGAACTGAACCAGGATCTCCTGTAGTATCTAGTCAGTTACAGGCACTTCAAGTTTGACTGGACCCATTAGCTCTTATAGACTAGATGGCAGAGATGCTTTCTTGAAGCTTGCTTCAGCTAGAGAGCCTTCTCTTGCTCGAGATCACTAACAGCTGACAGTCTAATAGACTCCCCAGTAAATAGTTTGAAACGGCATGCATGCCCAAATGCTGCATATGTTTCCTCTAAAACCCAAAGAAGCCCAATAATCACTCTTTAATCTAAGCCCTTACAGTTAGGAGACTATTTTCAGAAAAAGTAGTTTAGTCAGTAAACTTATGAAAAGATGTTCAATCTTATTAGCAATCATATGAATGCAAAGTTACAATGATATATAACTACAACCCTGCCAACTTGGCAAAAAAAATTAAGTATAAAAAAAAATTAGTAAGGCTGTAGAAAATTGGTAAATTGCTTTGAAAACTGTTCATCACCTAGTGACATTGGACACATAACACAACCTATGAATAAGTAATTCTACTCCTGGTTACATATCATAGAGAAACCCTTGTACAAGAAGTTTGTAACAAGGGGCTTTCCTGGCGGCCCAATGGTAAAATATCTGCCTTCCAATGTAGGGGTCACAGGTTCAATCCCTTCTCTGATAACTGAGATTCTACATGATGCTGGGCAATGCTCTAGGGCCCATGCAATAAGATTTGCCTGCATACTGCAACAAAGACCCAGTGCAGCCAAAATAATTTTTAAAAAGAAGTTTATAACAAGATATATGTATAAGAATGTTTGTGGTCGCTTGTTTGTTATAACAAAAATGTAGACAATAACACAATTGTAAATCAACAGTAGAATGGTAAGTAAATAATACAGGTACAATGGAATAACACAATTAAAATAAATGAAGTATAGATATCATGTTTAGTTCAGTAGGCAGAATTCTGAGATGGCCCCGAGATTCAAAACCTCTGGTATACACACAATAATCCCCACCACTTGAGTGTTGAAGGGACCTGTGAATATGATGGGAAAGTCACTCCCTTGATTATGGTGTGTAACATGACTCCACTGCAGCAGACTGGTAAGAGATTCTCCTGCTGACCTTGAAGAAATGAACTGCCATGTTGTGAATGGAGTGACACATACAACAGCGATATAAAAACTGAGAGTTGTCTTCAGTTGGCAGCTCATAAAAAAAGAGAGAGAACCTCAGTCCTATAACTATAAGGAACTAGATTCTGCTAATAACCAGTGAGCATGAAAGAGGATTCTGAGTTTCAGATGAGGCTGCAGCCCTGGTTGACACCCACATGCCAGCCTGGTGAAACCCTGAGCAGATGACTCAACTAAAGCAGATGGTCTGACCCATGGAAACTATGCAATAAGAAAGGTGTGTTTTTAAGCCATTATCAGATCAGATCAGTCGCTCAGTCGTGTCCGACTCTTTGCAACCCCATGAATCGCAGCACGCCAGGCCTCCCTGTCCATTACCAACTCCCGGAGGTCACTCAGACTCACATCCATCGAGTCAGTGATACCATCCAGCCATCTCATCCTCTGTCGTCCCCTTCTCCTCCTGCGCCCCCAATCCCTCCCAGCATCAGAGTCTTCTCCAATGAGTCAACTCTTCGCATGAGGTGGCCAAAGTACTGGAGTTTCAGCTTTAGCATCATTCCTTCCAGAGAAATCCCAGGGCTGATCTCCTTCAGAATGGACTGGTTGGATCTCCTTGCAGTTCAAGGGACTCTCAAGAGTCTTCTCCAACACCACAGTTCAAAAGCATCAATTCTTCGGCGCTCAGCCTTCTTCACAGTCCAGCTCTCACATCCATACATGACCACAAGAAAGACCATAGCCTTGACTAGGCGAACCTTTGTTGGCAAAGTGATGTCTCAGCTTTTGAATATGCTATCTAGGTTGGTCATAACTTTCCTTCGAAGGAGTAAGCATCTTTTAATTTCATGGCTGCAGTCACCATCTGCAGTGATTTTGGAGCCCAGAAAAAGAAAGTCTGACACTGTTTCCACTGTTTCTCCATCTATTTCCCATGTAGTGATGGGACCAGATGCCATGATCTTCGTTTTCTGAATGTTGAGCTTTAAGCCAATGTTTTCACTCTCCACTTTCACTTTCATCAAGAGGCCTTTTAGTTCCTCTTCACTTTCTGCCATAAGGGTGGTGTCATCTGCATATCTGAGGTTATTGATATTTCTCCCAGCAATCTTGATTCCAACTTGTGTTTCTTCCAGTCCAGCATTTCTCATGATGTACTCTGCATATAAGGTAAATAAACAGGGTGACAATATACAGCCTTGACATACTCCTTTTCCTATTTGGAAGCAGCCTGTTGTTCCATGTCCAGTTCTAACTGTTGCTTCCTGACCTGCATATACATTTCTCAAGAGGCAGATCAGATGGTCTGGTATTCTCTTCTCTTTCAGAATTGTCCACAGTTTATTGTGATCTACACAGTCAAAGGCTTTGGCATAGTCAATAAAGCAGAAATAGATGTTTTTCTGGAACTCTCTAGCTTTTTCCATGATCCAGCAGATGTTGGCAATTTGATATCTGGGTCCTCTGCCTTTTCTAAAACCAGCTTGAACATCAGGAAGTTCACGGTTCACATATTGCTGAAGCCTGGCTTGGAGAATTTTGAGCATTACTTTACTAGTGTGTGAGATGAGTGCAATTGTGCGGTAGTTTGAGCATTCTTTGGCATTGCCTTTCTTTGGGATTGGGATGAAAACTGACCTTTTCCAATCTTGTGGCCACTGCTGAGTTTTCCAAATTTGCTGGCATATTGAGTGCAGCACTTTCACAGCATCGTCTTACAGGATTAAGCCATCAAGTTTGCAGTAATTAGTTACAATGCAATAGAACACTAATACTTTAAGGTGAAGAGAGAAATCACAAAGTAAAATATATAGTATGATTTTATTTATGTAGAGTTCAAAATACCATGTATATTCCCTGGAAGCCCTATATGGAAAGAAACCTATAAAGAAAAGTAAAGGCATGATTGTCATTTGCATGCTAGTGCTAAGTCGCGTCAGTCGTTTCTGACTCTGCAACCACATGGACTGTAACCCGCCAGGCTCCTCTGTCCAACGGATTCTCCAGGTCAGAATACTGCAATGGGTTGCCATGCCCTCCTCCAGGGGATCTTCCTGACCCAGGGATCTTCCCCACGGCTCCTATGTCTCCTGCATTGACAGGTTCTTTACCACTAGTTCCAGCTGGGAAAAGTCAGCATAGTGATTCCTTCTAGGGTAGAGGGAAGGTTTATCATTTGAGTATGGCATGTGTGAAACTTCTAAGGGTCTAGCACTAGTTCATACATTACCTTGTGTAGAGCTTACATGAGGGTACACTTTATTATCAGTGATGAAGTAGTGCTTATAGATTTTATATAGTTCCCTGGAGGTATGACATATTCTACAAATACAAATTGTAAAAAGCAAGAGAAGCAATGGAGGGGAAAATGAGGTAGGAAAGAGAGAGAAGGAGGTGAGGCGGATAACCATTCTAGGAACAGAAGTTGCAGTTGAAATCACCATCTGACTAGACCTATGATAATCACAGTGTCACTCTCTAATATCCATCTGATTTTTGTACAGGACAAACAGGCCAGTTAAATGGGAGATGTGATAGAAGTCAACACATCTGTATCTTTCAGGTTTTTGGTGGTAGCACTAATCACCAACATTTCCATTGTAGAATGATATTTGTTTGTTTGTTTAATACAGGGTAGGTGCATAGCTTAATAGAACCCCACTTCATGCATCAAAGAGCTGATGTGAGGATCCTGCCAGATGACAAGCATGCCTATTATAACTGACATTCAAAATCTGGAAAATTAATCACAAGATGGTTTGTGGGCCTACTGGACCTACTGAGAAATTATGCAGCTGGTGCTCACAAGTCCCCATTCTGATTGAGGCATCATGGTGTCTTTCTGGAAAGTATGTTGTCTCTACTGAGAGGCCATCAGTCAAGCCTTGTTTAACCAGAACTAAAGTTGTACTGATCAAAAAAGGCATAGTGGACTACACACCTATCTCAGTCCTTGTACTTTCTAATCATGTGTGTGCTAAGTCACTTCAGCCATGTCTGACTCTGTGCCACCCTATGGACTGTAGCCTGCCAGGCTCTGTCCATGGGATTCTCCAGGCAAGAATACTAGAGTGGGTTGCCATGCCCTCCTCCAAGGGAATCTTCTTTCTAATTAACCTCTGTTAAGTGTCTAAATGTCTATGTAGACCAAACCATTCAGATTTCTACTCTAGCTCTTTTATGTAAGACTTATCTTAAGTTAGACTTTGTAAATGTAATCTAGGAGACTTCTTAATGATATGGACAAAGAATCTCTCATTTCATCACAGTCTTTCTTTCAATAACCACTTACTTCCAGTTGACTATAAGACATTTTTTAAGTAACTACTTGGTCACTAGCTGTCATGGACTACTGTTCCATTTTCTAACACTATCTAGATTCTGCTGTTGCTGCTGCTAAGTTGCTTCAATCGTGTCCGACTCTGTGCGACCCCATAGATGGAAGCCCACCAGGCTCCCCCGTCCCTGGGATTCTCCAGGCAAGAACACTGGAGTGGGTTGCCATTTCCTTCTCCAATGAATGAAAGTGAAAAAGTTAAAGTGAAGTTGCTGAGTCGTGTCCGACTCTTAGCGACCCCATGGACTACAGCCTACCAGGCTCCTCCATCCATGGGATTTTCCAGGCAAGAGTACTGGAGTGGGGTGCCATTGCCTTCTAACTGCCTTCAAACCAATCACTTCAGACACTAGGCCCAGATTTCTGTCTCTCTGAGGATCTTTTAAGATCAACTCTGTATCAGTAATAGTTCTCGATTGGAGACAACAGAATACACTGTAACCAGTTTAGGCCGGTGTGTCAGAGTTTCCCTCCACTCCCCTCAGGCTTGATGATTTGCTAACGGACTCACAGGACTTCAGAAAACCTATGGTTATACTCATGGCTACAGTTTATGATAGCAAAAGAATACAGATTATAATTAACAAAGAAAAAAAAGAGATGGGACAAAGTCCAGGAGAAACCAGACACAAACTTCCAGATGTCTTCCCATGCATTCCCATGCATTAGTGCATTCCCATGGCAGTATGCTAAAGTCTCCCAGCAATGATGTGTGACAACACATGTGAAATATTGCCAACCAGAGAAACTCATCCAAATGTTGGCGTTCAGAGTTTTTACTTGGGATCATAATGTAGACACGTTGGAGAAGGCAATGGCACCCCACTCCAGTACTCTTGCCTGGAAAATCCCATGGATGGAGGAGCCTGGTAGGCTGCAGTTTATGGGGTCACTAAGAGCCGGACACGACTGAGCAACTTCACTTTCACTTTTCACTTTCATGCATTGGAGAAGGAAATGGCAATCCACTCCACTGTTCTTACCTGGAGAATCCCAGAGATGGCAGAGCCTGGTGGGCTGCCATCTATGGGGTCGCACAGAGTCAGACACGACTGAAGGGACTTAGCAGCAGCAGCAGCATGTAGACATGTAATGTCTTATAAGGCAGAGTTGTTACCAAGGTTCAGATATTATTTCTCAGGGTTCCACTCAAGGGCTAGTCTTGAAGACAGTCTTTTTTTTTTTTGTAGAATGTGCAGGATTTGAACAACGCAGGTCGGTTGAGGGAGCCCATTCCCCACCAGAAATTCAGTTCAGTTCAATCACTCAGTCATGTCTGACTCTTTGCAACCCCATGGACTGCAGCATGCCAGGCCTCACTGTCCATCGCCAACTACTGGAGTTTACTCAAACTCATGTCCATTGAGTAGGTGATGCCATCCAACCATCTCCTCCTCTATCGTCCCTTCCTCCTCCTGCCTTCAATCTTTCCCAGGATCAGGGGCTTTTCAAATGAGTCAGTTCTTCCCATCAGGTGGCCAAAGTATTGGAGTTTCAGCTTCAGCATCAGTCCTTCCAATGAACACCCAGCACTGATCTCCTTTAGGATGGACAGGTTGGATCTCCTTGCAGTCCAAGGGACTCTCAAGAGTCTTCTCCAACACAACAGTTCAAAAGCATCGGTTCTTCAGCGCTCAGCTTTCTGTATAGTCCAACTCTCACATCCATACATGACTACTGGAAAACCATAGCTTTGACTAGACAGACCTTTGTCAGCAACGTCTCTGCCTTTTAATATGCTGTAATTAAAGGTTTATAAAGAAATATTGCAAAGATCACAGTGAAATCAGAAGGGATGAAAGGCCAGCCTCTATCTAGGTTGTGTTTCTGCAAACACTTCTCAGAACCATGTCATAGAACTGTCCTGCTGTCCCATACAAGACTGTTTTTGTTACAAATAGAAAGTTACCACTATAGAACAGATAGAGCCTAAGCCCCCTTGCACAGAAAGACAAAAGCCTGAGGGATGTAAGACTGCTTCAGTTCCACTTTGGGGAAGTAGAATTCAAAATGTGAGAAGTATCAAAAGTGATGGCAGGATGTTCAAAAGAACTGGGGCCAGCCATTGATAATTAATAGTAGATATTCTTTGAAGTGGGTTGTGGTTGCAGGGGAACATTAGGGACGAGGGTGAGGGTGTGTCTGGATAATTACCATTGAAATCACCTAAAGCATTTGATAGAAATTCAGATTCCTGAGATTATCTAAGACTGACTTGCATGCTTAATCGCTAAGTTAGGTCTGACTCTATGCAACCCCACAGACTGTAGCTGCCAGGCTCCTCTGTCTATGGGATTTCCCAGGCAAGAATTATGGAGGGAGTTGCCACTTCCTCCTCCAGGGGATCTTCTCAGATCAGGGATCAAAACCACATCTTCTGTATCTCCTGCATTGGCAGGGAAATTCTTTACCACTACTCCACTAAGACCTGCTGAATCCCAGTCTATGATGTTAAAGCACCCCCATTCCCAAATATTTTAGTAAGCTCCCTTTGTTAGTTTAGTACTACAGTGCTTGAATTTCTGACTTCATAAATTCTCTGCTTTCTTTCACATTACTTATTATAGCAAAATGATAAAGCAGAGGCAGAGCAGCAGCAACTTACTGCCAGAGATAAGCTGGGTGTGGGTCTACAGTATGCAACAAGGCCAGAATGATAATTAGTAAGGCTTGCCCTCCATGGGGACTTTGGTGTTGGCCAATACATCACAAGGTACATAAAAGAAAAATACACGAGCAATCCATGAAGCAGTTTTTAAAATTTTTTTTG
This sequence comes from Tragelaphus eurycerus, assembly GCA_935064755.1. Lineage (NCBI taxonomy): Eukaryota > Metazoa > Chordata > Mammalia > Artiodactyla > Bovidae > Tragelaphus > Tragelaphus eurycerus. Next base: position 5,863,737 of record CAKXYN010000112.1, read on the forward strand.
TATTTGTTTAATTCATTTATTTACTTTTGGTTGCACTAGGTCTTTGTTGCCGCTCATGAACTTTATCTAGTTGTGGTGAGTGGGAGCTTCTCTTTGTTGTAGTGCACAGGCTTCTCATTGTGGTGGCTTCTCTTGCTGCCGAGCATAAGCTCTAGGTACAGGGACTTCAGTAGTTACAGCCCTGGGCTCAGTAATTGTAGCACATAGGTTTTAGTTGCTCTGTGGCATGTGGAATCTTCCCAGACCAGGGACCAAACCCATGTCCTCTGCATTGGCAGGCAGATTCTTATCCACTATACAATCACAGAAGTTTCATGAAGCAATTTCACTTAATCTGTATTGCAAAAGGAATTCTTAGCTGGGGAACAAATACCAGGAAGATTCAAAATCCTTTACCAAGTCCCAAGTTGTAGTTAGTTCACAGACCCAGAGCCCCTTGAATGAAATGGAGAACCTTGAGGAAGCAGTTTTTGATAATATCATGAATAATAATAGTGAATTTATTCTTCCTAACATTTCCCAATCTGAGTTATAGCCAGTTAAAAGTCCAATTGTGTGCTGGAGAAAGATAAAAACCCAGATCTTCTGTGGATACTTAGAACTAATTCTGTGGTTCATTAAATAGGGAGGAAACACAAAGGGTAAAAAAGAAAAAAAGATTTTGAGCCTATATCAGTAGATAACAAACACAAGCTAAAGTTATTCTCCTATGTCTTCAGCATATGATTGGACTAACCATCCTTAGCAATTGTCAGAACCTTCATTTGGCTCCCTAATCAATGGAGCAAAGCATATTATTGGATGAAAGACCAATGGAAACTATGGAGCTACCTCTTTAACGTAACAAAAAAACACATCCCTGTGAAATTTCAAAGATTATACCACATTCAAAAGCTTGAAATATATAGTAGTTGGTGATTCATATCATATCTCCAGAGATCATATATGTCTTAAAGAATGATAGCATATTACTATAAATGCAATCAAATAATGATTACAATCACAGTTGCCGCCCCAGGTATATTTTCTTAACCAGAGCAAATAAATATAGTTCTTGGCTACTGGTACAAAATGAATCTGGAAGATGATAATTTTTCTGTCTCAATGACCAGAAAACATCTGAATGAATTCACTGTGACTGGCAAGAACAGTGAGACTGTATTCCCTTACCTCAGGGCTACACAACCTCTACCACTCTGCCAGAACGATCTGCAAAGTATTTGCTTATCTTAGCATTCTACAGGAAATCATCCTTATCTGCTACACTGATGACATTTTACTGAGAGAGACTGGAAAACTGGGAGTGGCAGATACCAAAGATGCCTAGGGAAGGCTCCCGCATTGCAGGCAGATGCTTTACCCTCTGAGCCACCAGGGAAGCCCATAGAGATAACAGAATAGATAAATGAGATTTCATTTGAAAAGGAAGACCTTTCCTAACATTTATCACGTAGGGAGGAAGATGTATGCCCTCAGTCAAAAACTGTAAGACATGGTGACTCTTGAGTAAACAACAAATAATATTTATCCTAGTCTGAAATCTTCCAATTATCTTAACTACTTGGCTCTGAAAAAGACTAAATCCCTGATAAGGGGATTTCAAGTGACTTCCCGAGCTGAAATTTCCATGGTGGACTATTATTTGATCTGCTGCTGCTGCTGCTAAGTCACTTCAGTCGTGTCCGACTCTGTGCAACCCCATAGACAGCAGCCCACTAGGCTCCTCTGTCCCTGGGATTCTCCAGGCAAGAACACTGGAATGGGTTGCCATTGCCTTCTCCGATTATTTGATCTATCAAGTCATAAAGTTGCCCACGCCCAGATGCACTCCATCAGAAAATGCAAACAGTTTATATAAAATCAGAAGCCTGACAAATTAATCTTCCTGCTGACAATAGCTATGAACTCTAAACAATAACAACAACAACATCGAAATGCCTAAAGCTCTGGAAACTGAACAAACACATGTAGATTTGAGGAAAGATCTGAAATTGGGATCAAGGGACCTGAAGGGAGAGTTCCCATGGTTTGCAACTTTGCCCTGAGATCAGCCACAATTAGGGAGATGGCAATGTGAGGCAGGTAAGATTTGATAGAAAGCTTGCTATCTTCTGGGGAGAGGAACCAATGAAAGGAGACAAAATTAATCAGGGTCATCAGAAAATAAGGGGGATCCTCATGAATAATAGAATCAATAATATCAATCAATAATAGAATCAATAATTGAATAATAGACGATGAATCCCAAATTCCATTTTTAAACTCAGCCAAGCTTTCTTGCTGATCACTGAAACATACATGGATGAAGCAAACTGAAAACTGCACAGGCTCCCCACACCAGGTATGGCAGTTTTCAGGTTGAGTCAACCCAAGGTAAATGTCTGCATAATTCAGAACAGTATTACATAAGCCAGAGTCTCCACAACATGTCTTCCTAATGTCCAGGACATAATATAAAACAATTTGATACATAAAGTACCAGGAAAATATGACTTGGCCTCAGGGGAAAAGAAGTTGACTGATGTCAAGCAGAAATGACTCAGATATTATCAGTCAAGAATTTAAAACAGCTATCATACCTTTGCTCAGTGAAGCAAAGGAAAATACACTTGTATTGAATGAAAAAAGTTTTTTAATTAATTTTTCTTTAAAAAGAAAACTTTAGAACTGAAAAGTATCTGAAGTAAATTAACTACATGGGTTTAATAGCAGAATGGAAATGACAGAGTAAAGAATCAGTGAACCCGAAGATAAATCAGTAGAAATAATCTAATATGAAGAAGAGAGATGGAATAAATTGGAAAAAAAATGGATAGAGTTTCAAAGGGATGGTGGGCAATTTCAAAAGGTCTAATAGAAATGGAGATATATGGTACTCTTGGAGTGGAAAAGTTAATATTGTTAAAATGAACATGCTACCCAAAGTGATCTACAGATTTAATGCAATCCCTATTAAAATGACAGTTTTCACAAAACTAGAACAAATAATTCTAAAATTTATTTAGAACCACAAAAGACCTTGAATTGCCAAAGCAACTTTTTTTGCACAGAAGAAATTCAATGAGAGGTAAAGTGATAGGCAAGAAGTAGGTTTATTAATATAGGATACTAGTAAGGGATACTGGAGAAGGAAATGGCAACCCACTCCAGTATTCTTGTCTGGAGAATACCAGGAACAGGGGACCCTAATGGGCTGCCGTCTATGGTGTCACACAGAGTTGGACACGACTGAAGAGACTTAGCAGCAGCAGCAGCCGTAAGGGATAAAGCAAGCAGGTGAGGTGGCGCTGCCAGCCATAGCAATCTTGAGGGGGAAAAAAAAAAACTCTGCCAGCCTTCAGACTATGCTAAAAGCTACAGTAATCAAAACAGTATGGCATTCACACACACACACACACGCACACACACACAAGGGAACAGAGTAGAGAGTGCAGAAATAAACTCATGCACCTATTGCCAGCTAATCTATAACAAAGGAGGTCAGAATATACAATGGAGAAAAGACAGCGTCTTCAGCAAGTGGTGCTGGGGGACACTGGACAGCTATATATATATATATATATACAGAAAAGAATAGGGGAAAAAGTATATATATATATATATATACACATACAGAAAAGAAAAGGAAAGATATACCCATTCGAATGCAGAGTTGCAAAGAATAGCAAAGAGAGATAAGAAAACCTTCCTCAGTGATCAGTGCAAAGAAATAGAGGAAAACAATAGAATGGGAAAGACTAGAGATTGCTTCAAGAAAATTAGAGATACCAAGGGAATATTTCATGCAAAGATGGGCTCAATAAAGGAACAGAAATGGTATGGACCTAACAGAAGGAGAAGATATTAAGAAGAGGTGGCAAGAATACACAGAAGAATCGTACAAAAAGATCTTCACGACCCAGATAATCACGATGGTGTGATCACTCACCTAGAGCCAGACATCTTGGAATGTGAAATCAAGTGGGCCTTAGGAAGCATCACTACGAACAAAGCTAGTGCAGGTGATGTAATTCCAGTTGAGCTATTTAAAGTCCTAAAAGATCATGCTATTAAAGTGTTGCATTCAATATGCCAGCAAATTTGGAAAACTCAGCAGTGGCCACAGGACTGGAAAATGTCGGTTTTAATTCCAATCCCAAAGAAAGGCAATGCTAAAGTGTGTTCAAACTACCGCACAATTACACTCATCTCACACACTGGTAAAGTAATGCTCAAAATTCTTCAAGCCAGGCTTCAGCAATACATGAACTGTGAACTTCCAGATGTTCAAGCTGGTTTTAGAAAAGGCAGAGGAACCAGAGATCAAATTGCCAACATTTGCTGAATGATCGAAAAAGCAAGAGAGTTCCAGAAAAACATCTATTTCTGCTTTATTGACTATGCCAAAGCCTTTGACTGTGTAGATCACAATAAACTGTGGACAATTCTGAAAGAGATGGGAATACCAGACCACCTGATCTGCCTCTTGAGAAATTTGTATGTAGGTCAGGAAGCAACAGTTAGAACTGGACATGGAACAACAGACTGCTTCCAAATCAGAAAAGGAGTTCATCAAGGCTGTATATTGTCACCCTGCTTATTTAATTTATATGCAGAGTACATCATGAGAAACACTGGGCTGGAAGAAGCACAAGCTGGAATCAAGATTGCCGGGAGAAATATCAATAACCTCAGATATGCAGATGACAGCACCCTTATGGCAGAAAGTGAAGAAGAACTAAACAGCCTCTTGATGAAAGTGAAAGAGGAGAGTGAAAAAGTTGGCTTAAAGCTCAACATTCAGAAAACTAAGATCATGTCATCTGGTCCCATCACTTCATGCCAAATAGATGGGCAAACAGTGGAAACAGTGACACTTTATTTTGGGGGGCTCCAAAATCACGGCAGATGGTGACTGCAGCCATGAAATTAAAAGATGCTTGCTCCTTGGAAGAAACGCTAGGACCAACCCAGACAGCATATTGAAAAGCAGAGACGTTATTTTGCTAACAAAGGTCCATCTAGTCAAGGCTATGGGTTTTCCAGTAGTCATGTATGGATGTGAGAGTTGGACAATAAAGAAAGCTGAGCGCTGAAAAAACAATGCTTTTGAACTGTATTGTTGGAGAAGACTCTTGAGAGTCCCTTGGACTGCAGGGAGATCCAACCTGTCCATCCTAAAGGAAATCAGTCATGAATATTCATTGGAAGGACTGATGCTGAAGTTGAAACTCTAGCACTTTGACCACCTAATGTGAAGAACTGACTCATTGGAAAAGCCCCTGATGCTGAGAAAGATTGAAGGCAGGAAGAGAAGAGGATGACAGAGGATGATATGGCTAAATGGCATCACCGAGTCAGTGGACATGAGTTTGGGTAAACTCCAGGAGCTCGTCATGGACAGGGAGGCCCGGTGTGCTGCAGTCCATGGGGCTGCAAAGAGTCAGACACGACTGAGTGACTGAACTGAATTGATATATATGGAAAAGAAATGGAGTGTTTCATATATATATGGTATACATATATGTATGTAATATATATAGATATGGATATATATATCCAGATAAAGAAAGTTCTAGGCTGAGGACCTTCTAGGCTTAGTCCTTTATATTAAAATACCTGGGGCCAGTTTGGTCAGGCTATAAGCAAGAAAGCATAAAAGCAACCATATATTGAGAATGAGATGGCTTGGACTCCAGAGGATTCCCAAGTGAATGTATATATCCTGGCAAATGGAACAAAACAGAGAGAGAGAGAGAAAAGGAGAAAGAAACAACTTATAACATCCAGTGACTCTGCCTATCAATAAAAAAAATCTAATAATTCTGAAATAGTTTTTGTTTTCATGTCTCTTTACTGAAGTATAATCTACATATTATGAAATCCACTCATTGTAAGTATATAGTTAAAATAATTTTTAGTAAATGTACATAGTTATGCAAACATCATCACAATATAATTTCAAAACAATTGCATCACTCCATGAAGTTCTCTCATGTCCATTTGAAACTTATCCCTGCTCCCGCTCCCAGCTCTAGGCAGCCTCTGATCATCTTTGGTCTCTTCAGTTTTCCTTTTTCTAGAAATTTTATACAAATGGAATTATACAACATACAGTGTTTTCTATCTGGCTTCTTCCACTTTAGTGCAATGTTTGAACATTTATCCATGTTGTATGTAGCAATCATTTGATCCTTTCTTGTTGTTGATTAGCATACTGTTGTACAGATATACCAATTGGTGGAGACTTACATTGCTTCCAGTTTTTGCTATTATGGATAATGCTATGTAGACATTCACATACAAGTCTTGGTGGGGATGTATGTTTTTCTTCTTCATGGATAGAGATCTAGGAGTAGGCCCGGCTGCTGCTGGGGTAGTTGTCAGAACCAGCGGCGGGATCCCAAGAGCCTTTCCCCACCTTCCCAACTGGCTCCTTTATTTGCTCTTCAGGGAAGCGCGGCCTCCCTTTGCACTCGAGCCCTGGCAGGTGGAAGCAGTTTGTCTTGGAGTGGACATGAGAGAAGCAGAACCTCAGAAATGCTGTTGCTTGAGAGTCATAGGCAGTCGGACTGGGCCATCACGTGCCTGCTGACTCCCTCTGGGGTCAGAGACCATCAGCAGGTCCAGCAGCCGAATGGTCAGAGCACCCCAGACCTCCGCCCGCATTTCTACGGAGTAGCAGGTGGTCCGTGATGTAGATCAGACACAAATTATGTGTGTATTTCAACCCGCTGCTTCCTGTCCCCACTGTGGTGTGGGGAGGGCTTGATTCCGAGGACAAGTCTCCTGAGAGCAGGGGCTGGCTTAGTCAGCTTCATGCTTCTCACTGACTCCCGCACCTGGCACTCAGCAGCCTCTCCCTAGATGCTGGCTTTCGAATCAATGCCCTATCAGATAGCACCCAGAAAGTCTGCACAGCTAGATCCCCTGTTCACCCCAGGCCATCGCTGGTCCGTATGCTTGCCTTTCTGGCAGCTTCCCTTCAGCCTGCTGACCTCGGTGTGGGGGACACTGGCCGGCTGCCTGCACCGTGCAGCGTTGTCTCCAGCTCCTGTCCTCCCAGGTCGTTACCTCACGGCACCCTCTGCTGTGAGTGTCTGCATCTCATGGGCCCTGGCACAGGCTTAGGAAGAAAATCGGTGCCCAGTAAATATGAGGGGCCGAAGCGAGTGCAAACTACTTAAATTTCAGGAAAGATGGGAGAATGACGCACCTCACAGATTCCTTCCGCATGCCAGATATATGAAGGGCAGCAGAATATGTCACCCCAAAATATACCACTTTGGCATAAAGATTACTTTAAACTGCAGGCAGTTGAGAAACGGATGTAAGAAAAGCTCTCGGTTCGCTCCGTATTTACCTAAAAGTAGGACCGACGTTCAGAAAGGTGTCCCTTTACCCTTCTCTACCAGAAAGGACTGAAGTTAATCACTGGAAATACCTCTAGACCCTTACCAGCTCAGAGACGGCACCAGAGGAATCTACTTAACACATTTTACTAACAAGACTTTCTCTTTCATGGGTTCCCACTCTGCATTTGGCTTCCCACAGTTTGCTGGTGTAGAAATTTAAAGTCCTTTTCCTTTTTTATGGTCACTTCTCAAAGTGTGCTGTTGTTTTGTTAAGATGCTGCAGGGTCTAGGTTGTAATCATCCCCTTGAGTTACCCATCACTGGTGCTCCCACATACATGTACAGTGCACATTACTAATTAATTTCTGTTTCTCAAAAAAAAAAAAAAAAAAAAAGAAATCTAGGAATAGAATTGCTGAGTTATATGATAAGCACATGATTAACTTTCAAGAAAATTCCAAATTACTTTCCAAAGTGGCTGTACCATTTTATTTACCCACCAGAAATTTTTCCACATCTTGGACAATGCTTGATATTATCAAACTTTGTGACTGAAATCATCCTAGTGGACATGACATGGTATCTTTTTGTGGTTTTAATTTGAATCTCCATACTAATTATGTTCAATATCTTGTGTTAATTAATTATTTGAATATTATATTTGGTGAAATGGCTATTCAAATATTTGGCCAACTTCAAATTGGATTGTCCATCCTCTTAGTATTGATTTGTAAGAGTTCTTTATATGTTCTGAATATGTCCTTTATTAGATATATAATTTATAAATATTGTCTCCAATCTGTGGATTTTCATTTTACTATTTGTATTTTGAGAAGGTTTTGAAAAAAAAATTTACGATATTCAATTTATTGTGTTCTCTTATGGATTGTGCTTTTGGTGTTGTCATATCAAAGAAATCTTTATAAAAATTTTTCACCTATGTTTTCTTCTAGAAAGTTTGTCATTTTAGCTCTTATGTTTAGGTCTATGATTCATTTTCAGTTAATTTTTGTCTATGATATAAGCTAAGAGTGTAGTTCACAAATATCCAGTTGTCCCAGAATCACTAGTTTAGAAGACTATGCTTTACCCCACTGACTTGCTCTGGCACTTAGTTGGAGATCAGTTGACCATAAAAGTAAATTTATTTGGAGACTCTATCCTGATTCATCTGTCTATAAATATAACCTTATATTAACACCAAACTGTCTTATTTACTTTAGCTTTACCATGAAATTTAAAATCATGTATTATACAAAAGAACAAACAAAAGAACCATTTTTCAAAAAACTATTTTGGCTACTAATTCCACATAAATTTTAGGATAATTTTATTTCTACAAAAAAAGTTTCATTGCATCCACAGATTAACTTGAGAGAGACTTGAAATCTTAAGAAGATTGAATCTTCCAATCTATGCACAGGGTATATCTCTCCCTTTATTTAATTCTCATTTAATTTTTTTTAGCAATGCTTTGTAGTTTTCAGTGTACGTCTTGCACCTCCTTTGTTAAACTTATCTTAAATATTTTATTCTATGTGAATTTTAAAACCAGCCTGCTAATTTACACAAAATAATGCTGGTGTTTTTGAATCACAATTATATTGAATATGTACATTGATTTAAAGATAATTATGTCTTAAAAATGAGTCAACTAATACACAAAGATGCAATAAATTTTATTTATTTAGGACTTTAATTTCTCCAAGAAATGTTTTGACATTTTTTATTGAGGAGTAGTATATCTCTTATTACACTTACTAAGTATTTGTTGCTTTTTCAATGCTATAGTAATGTTTAAATTATTTTCATTTTCTAGTTTCTTATTGTTAACATATAGAAAAAGCATTAATTTTTATATGTTGGCTTTGTTTCAAGCAATCTTTCTAAGTTCCTTACTAATTCTTAAAGTAGGCTTATAGATTCATTTGGATTCTCTTTATTATAGCAAAGTATATAATTTTGTCACCTATGAATAATAATAGTACTACTTTTTCCTTTCTAATTTGTATTCTATTTTTTCATCTTGCTTTATTTCCCTAGCTAGGACCTGCAAGAAAACATTGAATAGAAATGAGAGTGAAAATCCGTGTCTTAATCATGATCTTGAGGGAATGCTCTTAGTCTCTTGCCATCTAGAACAATTTTGTCTGTACCTCCTGACCAATCAGCTAAGTTATTTGCTATTGCTCATGAGTTCATGTGTATCCATACCTTCTCTCTCCATGAAAAATGGATGATGTACCACTCAAAGCTCTACCCATTGAGAGGCTTTCCCCTACCCTACAAAACTGGTTTTCATTTTCTCATCACGTGAACATCACAAGGTGACCCATTGTGAGTCAAGTTCAGATCTTTTGCTTCTTTGTTAGCTGGTCATACGAAACACTCCACCAGGTCAAAGATGTGAGCTAAGGGAGCAGGGACATTCAACAGTGGTGAATTCAACAGGGACATTCAACAGTGGTGAATTCAACAGGGACATTCAACAGTGGTGAATAACATAGGAATGAGAGACAGATGTTCTTTTAGTTTATTTGTGATGTTTAGATCTGCTTCAGACTGATTATGGATGTATGTTATCACTTCCACTGTTGGGATGAATTCATGCTAGTCCTAGCTGGTCTTACGACTGTGTTTCAAAAAGATAATATGGAAATAAAAGATCAGAATCTGTATGTTGAAAAGGACCTCACTGTGCTGAACTTGGAAAACTGGTCATCTCCAAATCCTACCTTAGTAAAACTTTTAGACATTAAAAATAAAGAAACATCTGGACTCCATGCTAAAAGTCAAAGTTCTTACAAAGGACAGAAAATCCAGCTGTCATGAGACTTCTCTAAGGCAACAAAAGTGAAGAAAGAGTGGAGTGACACACACATGAAGATCACAGATAAAACGTGGGGACGTCCCTGGTGGCGCAGTGGCTAAGGCCCCATGCTCTCAGTGCCGGAGCCCCAGGTCCCAGCCCCGCTCAGGGAGCTGCATCCCACCTCCCACATCAAGGATCCCCTGTTCTGCAACTAAGACTAGGCACAGCCACATAATAAATAGCCTAAATAAAGTTTAAAATTTAAAAAACGATAAAATGTGAACCAAGGAACTTTTTTAGAGCCTATCAAGTTGTCCTTTCAACATGAAGCTATAGGAAAACAGTTTGAAATATGCACAAAGTCAGGGAATACTGTATGCCCAATCTTTTCTTGAGGGATTTACTAAAGGACTACTGCTGCTAAGTCGCTTCAGTCGTGTCCGACTGTGCGACCCCACAGACAGCAGCCCACTAGGCTCCCCCGTCCCTGGGATCCTCAAGGCAAGAACACTGGAGTGGGTTGCCATTTCCTTCTCCAATGCATGAAAGTGAAAAGTGAAAGTGAAGTCACTCAGTCGTGTCTGACTTGTAGTGACCCCATGGACTTCAGCCTACCAGGCTCCTCTGTCCATGGGATTTGCCAGGCAAGACTACTAGAGTGGGTTGCCATTGCCTTCTCCTTACTAAAGGACAGCCTTTACGAAATCAAGATATAATTAAGGAAACATCAGTAAAAAGACTCATTTTAAGATTCAATGCATTTAATTATAGCTCTAACCCTAAAACAAACTGCTGACTAGATGTAAGAATAGTATGTAAAAATATGTTATTACAAAATAGAACTAACACCATTTTTAGAATAAGAAGAGAAGGAAGAGAGAAGAGGGAAAGTAGAATATGCTCATTTATTGCAATATAGACAGTAGGTAGAATTCAAAGGATACTGCATAGCTGATGAATCAAATAGTAGAAATCTCAATAAAGGATCCCAAAGAGATTATATATAGTATCAGTGTAAGGTTTTCTCTATCATAATTTTGTTGTTATTGTTGTCATTCAGTTGCTCAGTAGTGTCTGACTCTGCACCCCATGGACTGTGGCACACCAGGCTTCCCTGTCTTTCACCATCTCCTGGAGCTTGCTCAAACTCATGTCCATTGAGTCAATGATGCTACCCAATCATCTCATCCTCTGTTGTCCCCTTCTCCTCCTGCCTTCAATCTTTCCCAGTGTCAGGGTCTTTTCCAATGAGTTAGTTCCTTGCATTAGGAGGCCCAATTATTGCAGTTTCAGCTTCAGCATCAGTCCTTCCAATGAACATTCAGGGTTGATTCCCTTTAGGACTGATTGGTTTGATATCCTTGCTATCATAATTTATATTTCTTAAATATCTAAATAAATAAACTTAGTAAATACAAAGAAACAAAGAACAATAATAAGGATATACATATGTATATTATATATACATATAAATATATGTGTTGTAGCTTTATTTCTATAAAAGGAAACTCAGGAAAGATACACTTCCAAAAATAAAAGTGGCTACTTATAGAGAGTGGGTGGGAATGGGGTTGAAAGGGTGGGAATTAGAATGAAACATCTCCAAGTATGTCTTTTATGTAGTTTTGAAATTTGAAATATTAAAATGTTTTACATATTTAAAACTAATGTAGATGAAAGAATCAAGTCCTAAAATTCCTACAGACAGAAACAAACAAAAAACTATGTATGACTATGTGTCAAAAATCTATGTATTATTAGAATTAATTCAAGAAACTTCTGAACATAACACTCTGAACATCTTTATGGAAATTTAGTTTAAGGACTGAAAGAATTGCAAAGAAATCTGGAACTTAGTACATTTGTAGTTGATAGTGGTATTGGTCATTTGTGTGTACTGTAAAATAGAGAATGTGATAAATATATTGCGTTCTCATTGTGGGAGAAGAGAAATAAATATGGAACGAGAGAAGATGTGAAAGAACTCAGCATTGTTGGATATGAAATATCATTATGCATATATATATATATATATATTCTGTAAGTATAGGCATTGAAGAAATGACAAGTGAGATGTGATGACTAGTGTCCACTTTACTAACAGGAACCGGGTTTCTGGGAAATGACTGAGTCCAGGTCTGGGACAGAAAAAGTGACCCACTGAACCAAAATCAAAGATATGGTCAGACTGATAAGGACATGTCAAAAGTATACACAATTGGCTTCAAATCTAGGACAATCTGAGCACCAAAAAGAATAATGATGTAATGCATTATGCCATATGGAATAAAAAGAGGAGCTATGAATCCACATTAATACTAAACAAAAGTGGTGGTTAGGAGGAAAGATCTTCTTTACTGAAGAAAACATCTAATATACATAGAAGGAATGAAGGAAAAATTATATAGCCATCAGTGTAAAATTGTATAGCCATCAGTGTAAAATTCATTCAGGCAATGATGCTGAAACTAGTGGGTAAAATATTGAAATGTCTAATTTTCAAAATATAACCACTCAAATAACTTATTAATTATAATACATACTTGCTAGTTGCCAATACTGGATGCTTGATTGATAGTAGGTTTATCAACTTTATTCATTGTCTCCCTTCCCTAACTTACTTCCTTACTTCCCTACTGTTTCTTGGCAATCAGTTCCCAAAGACACTGCTGCTGCTGCTGCTAAGTCGCTTCAGTCATGTCTGACTCTGTGTGACCCCATAGAAGGCAGCCCACCAGGCTCCCCTGTCCCTGGGATTCTCCAGCCAAGAACACTGGAGTGGGTTGCCATTTCTTTCTCCAATTCATCAAAGTGAAAAGTGAAAGTGAAGTCACTCAGTGGTGTCCAACTTTGTGTGACTCCATGGCTGCAGCCTACCACGCTCCTCTGTCCATGGGAGCTTCCAGGAAAGAGTACTGGAGTGGGTTGCCATTGCCTTCTCTGCCCAATGATACTACTTGTACCCAAATCATTTTTTCAAGATCTGTTTCTGGGAGAATCCCAAATTAAAACAGATTCATCCATTCACCAACTCATTCATAAGCATTTATTGAGCATTTATATTGTGTTAGGCACTGAGCTGCCCAGGTGGTACTAGTAGTAAAGAATCTGCCTGCCAATACAGGAGATGTGGAATAGCTCCTGGGGTTGGGAAGATCCCCTGGAGGAGGTCATGGCAACTCCAGTATTCTTGCCTGGATAATCCCATGGACAGAGGAACCCGGCGGGCTACCGTCTGTAGGATTGCACCGAAGCGACCTAGCACAAGCATGAGTCACTGAGCCAAGTCCTGAGCAACACAGTGTATCTTAAATCATTACAATATCATCAGTTTTATAGATGAAAACTTGAAGTGTAAAGAAGATAAGCAACTGGTCCCAAATCACACAACCAGGACTGAGTACTGCAAGGGAACAGGGGCAGAGCAGGCCAGCTGAGGCTTTCAGAAGCCCTGTTTGAAGTGAACAGTATGGAAAAGGAGGGACACGGAGCTCTGTTCAGGTAACAATTTAAGAATACTCTTCTTATAATACTTTTAGGAAGCAATGAATAATAAGTGATGACTGGAAAATTGAGAAAACATTTCAATGAAGCATACTTTTGAAATTCTAAAAATTTATCTTTGTCTTTTGGGAAAGCAGACACACGTACACACACACACATACACACATACACACACACACAACTGGATTTACACCCTAGCTCTATGAGGTTTTAGGCATGGAACATCAACATGTTACTTATTTTAAGCTCAATTACCTAATCCATGAAATGTATAATATCAAAGATTGTTGTCAGAATTATTATGATTTATTTAAGAAATTAGCATTTAATGAGTGCACAAATGAAATTTGTAGAAATAAATTCATTTCAGCAACTTTGCCTGCATTAAGTACTGAAATAACAGTTGCAGTCAGTATCATGCTTAGCAGGAATTATTAGGTTGGTGCAAAAGTAATTGCAGTTATGCCTTGTTGAACTTTGCTGTTTGATATTGGAATACATTCTTAAATAAATGTGGTTATACTTAGATCATTTTAATGCACATTTCTTGCTTTATGCTTTTTTTTGCTGATGACTTTGCTGTATTATATATGTATTTTAGACTTGGGAAATGTTCTTAGACAAAAAGCAAATTTGAGCAATTTTCTTATTCAAGTTCAAAATGGGTTGTAAAGCAGCAGACAATTTGCAACGTCAACAACACATTTGGCCCAGGAACTGCTAATGAATATTCAGTGCAGTGGTGGTTCAAGAAGTTTTGCAAAGTAGATAAGGCCCTCAAAGATGAGGAGCACAGTGGCCTGCCATCAGAAGTTGACAACAACCAGTTGAGAGGATCATCAAAACTGATCCTCTTACAACTAACTACAAGAGAGGTTGCCGAAGAACTCAATGTCAACCATTCTAAAGTCATTCGGCATTTGAAGTAAATTGAAAAGGCGAAAAAGCTTGATAAATAGGTGTCTCATGAGCTGCCTGGTAATCAAAAAAAGTCATCCTTTTGAAGTGTTGTCTTCTCTTAATCTATGCAACAAGTTTCCCAATTGGATTGTGACGTGCGATGAAAAGTGGATTTTATATGACAATCAGTGATGACCACCTCAGTAGTTGGAGTGAGAAGAAGCTCCAAAGCACTTTCTAATGCCAAAAAAATGTGGGGTTTTTGCACCCCAAAATGGTCATGGTCACTGCTTAGTGGTCTGCTGCTGGTCTAATCAACTACATCTTTCTGAATCCCGGTAAAACCATTAGGCCTGAGAAGAATGCTCAGCAAATTAATGAGGTGCACGGAAAACTGCAATTCCTGCAGCCAGCATCGGTCAACTGAAAAGGCCCAATTCTGCACGACCAATGCCCAACTGCATGTCACACAACCAACATTTCAAAGTTTGAATGAATCAGGCTATGACATTTTGCCTCATCCTCTATATTCACCTGACCTCTCTCTGACTAGTTCTTCAAGCATCTTGACAACTTTTGGCAGGGAAAATGCTTCCACTACCAACAGGAAGCAGAAAATGCTTTCCAAGAGTTTGTTGACTCTCAAAGCATGGATTTTTATGATAGAGGAATAAGCTTATTTCTTGTTGGCAAAAGTGTGTTTGTAATGGTTCCTATTTTGTTATGGCTCCTTATTGTAATGGTTCCTATTTTGATTATTATAATAAAGATGCATTTGAGCCTATTTACAATAATTTAAATTACAGACTGAAACTATATTTGCACCAATCTAATAAAAAAGAAGCAATATAAAATATTTCATGTCATAAATAATATCTACATTACTATTTTATAAAAACTTTGTCTTTTTATAAGGATGGTTTAACTGTAAAAAAAAAAAAACAAAAAGAAGGCAAGTTTTGTTTCAAGCAATACCAAAAAAAAAAATCCAATAGTAAATTTTTATCATTTTCATAATTTTGTATTCTGTTGTTAGAGTCAAGCAAGAATAAAAAAATATTGCTTATCAATTGCAAACTATATTCATGATTCTTACCGTGCTAGATATTTTTAGTTGAGGTTTCCCCCCAAACCAGTAAGTACAGTTGTATGTACTATTTTTAATAACAAAGATTTTATTTAACCAGTGTTTTCCTTTGATATAAAAAATTACTAGAGTTCCTGTAAGAATCAGTATATCTTAAAAATGGTATTAGAGATAGAATTCAGTGTGAATGCAGCAACCACCATTCAATCAAACTCTTCTTTTCCAGCTACTCTCCAGTTGGGTGAGGCAGGCAAAAAGACTGAAATGACCACAGACAAAGCATGATTTAATGACTTCCAGGTTCTTGCTTGAATGACTTCTTAAGTAGTCTTAGACATATCTGCAGTTAGAGAAAATTAGTGGTTGAGTAAGTTACAGATTTAAGAGAACTGTGTAAGTTTGGATGTCCCTGGTGGTCTAGTGGCTGTGAGTCTGAGCTCCCAGTGCAGGCTGCCCTGGTCAGGGAACACACATACTGCCACAGAGACTCTGCATGCAGCAACTAAAGGTGGAAGAGTTGAGAGCTGCAAGTAAGACCTGACACCGTCAGGTAAATTTAAAAAAGAATTTTGTAGGTTATCTTGTTCACTATCTTATTTTTATACATAATATTAAGGTCCTGAAAGTTTAAAGACTTATATTGTTGCTTACGTAGTTGCTGGAGTTCACAAGTTAAAACATCTTACAATAAATTTGCCTGATTTTTCTGTCCCTACTAAATTGTACAGGTGGACAGCTCTGCACCTTCTATCTCTGCTTGACTCAACTAAAAAGCAAACTATGCAAAGATACACTACTTTACCATACATTAGCTCATTCATTCAAACACTTTTGAGGACGTGCCAAGTTTCAGCTACTGAGATACACACTGGGAACAAAAAGGAAGCCAAAAGGACTCTCCTCTCTCAAGGAACTTGAGTGGAGATAGAACTGTAAGCACAGCACAGCATGAATGTGAAAAGTGACACGACAGGAAGAACTGGTGTGAGTAACAATACCACCTGAAAAGGTTAGAGAGGCTTCTCAGAGGAGGTGCGTGGAGTTGTCTACAAGAACAAACTGCAGGCAAAAGGGCTCCAAATGACCCTCGAATTTGTATCACTTCAGAAGTATCCATGAGGGGAGTGGAAGGAAATAGGGCTAGGAGACAGGCCCCATCTCCAGTAGGCCTTGTTCTCGGAGTTTGAACACTTTTCAGAAGGCTATGAAGAGCCACTGATATATTCCAGCAAGGGAGCAGTAAGATTCACGTTTCTTTAAAAAACATTCCATCTACATGTATATGTATGGCTGAGTCCCTTTGCTATCCATCTGAAACTATCATACATTGTGTGATATGTATAGCTAATTGGCTATACTTCAATATAAAATAAAAGTTAAAAAAAAATTCCATGATGAGGAGCTTTTTTCCCATCCAGGAAAGTACTATATCAGCATTGTGTTAGGGCTACAATAATAATAAGATATGCCCCCACCGCTTTAATCCTTCCGAAGCTTATATTCTGGTTCAAGTAAGAAACACTAAGGGTCTAAATTATGGTAGCAGCAGTGGAAGGAAATGGATGTTATGATAATAATGATATTATTACTGAATGAATAATGAATAACAATGAATAACAATAATAGTGACTACTACCATTTATTGAGCACTTCCCATATGCTAGGTACGAAACACTTCACAGGTACTGTCCCTGTTCACTCTCGAATGTAGCCTGATGAGGCTACTACCATTTTTCCTACTTCATTGATAAGGAAACAGAGAGATTAATTGAATATTTAATTAAAGTCTTTATATTTGGTAAGTGGCAGTACTGGGATTTCCATGGGATAATAAAAAGCTCATCTTTACTGAGCTTATACTACGTACCCACTCATTCTAGGTGCTTTATGTATATTAACATTTAATCCTCATGACAACCCCATCTTACAGATGAGAGGCCCAAATCAGAGAGCGGTTTATGATTTTAGTCAGCATTTTTGCAGTTTTTAATAAATTGTGAGCCTATGCTCTTAACCACTTTGCTATGCTAATTCTAAAACCAATGTGTTAAGGCACGTATAACTGCTTCCTAATTGCCTGCAGAGTGAGGAAGAGAAAGTCTGCTGCTGCTGCTGTTGCTCAGTCGCTTCAGTCGTGTCCGACTCTGTGCGACCCCATAGACGGCAGCCTACCAGGCTCCCGCATCCCTGGGATTCTCCAGGCAAGAACACTGGAGTGGGTTGCCATTTCCTTCTCCAATGCATGAAAGCTAAAAGTGAAAAGTGAAAATGAAGTCACTCAGTCGTGTCTGACTCATAGCGACCCCATGAACTGCAGCCTACCAGGCTCCTCCGTCCATGGGATTTTCCAGGAAAGAGTACTGGAGTGGGTTGCCATTGCCTTCTCTGAAGAGAAAATCTAGGATTACTAATATTATGATTGGGGACTACCACAGATGGTGGAGTCATCAATCAAGTCAGGGAATGTAGGATGATTTCGTTTCATTCAACCCTAACTACAGATGCCTACATTCAGCTGCTTCCTTGATTTCATTTGGATATAAGGATACAAAGTCAGCTGCAGTGAAAGGTATCTAGAGTAACCATGGCTTGTTACAGGGTTAGGAACTGTCTCACACCAAAGTTCACACTGGTATACAAGTTGTGACTCAGAAAATCCTTGGGGCCCATCCTATTGCTCGAGCTCACAACCCTACCACACTCCAACCATCAGAAATGGACACAGAGAAAGGAGCATCTCATTTCTTTTACAGTATGATCGCGAAGTTGCTCGCATCATTTCTGCTCACATCCCACTAGCCAGAACAGTGACACGGCTACACCTAGAGAGTTTATTATAGGAAACCATGGATCTGGTCAGGTGTGCTATTATCATGGATGAAGAGGAGAGTGCACTTTAGGGGCCAACTAGCAATCACTCTGTACTGCAGAAATACAGGCATCTCAAATTTAACATTAAAAAAAACCAACTCCTGCTTATTCTTCCAAAACCCTCTTTTCTTCACAATTAGCCACATCTCAGTGAATGACGGAAAGTGGGGCACAGTCAGCAGTTTGATTTCAGATGTGAATGAATGTGAGGTGAATGTAGGACATTCAGTACAAATTTCCAATAAGCAGTATAAGATAGAAGCCTGAAGTTTCTGAGTGAGGTCAGTGCCCAAGATTCAGACTCGGATTTCTGACTGACGTAAGTGATCTCTGGTGGCTCATTCAGTCAAGAATCTGCCTGCAATGCAGAAGACCTGGGTTTGATCCCTGGGTCAGGAAGATCCCTGGAGAAAGGAATGGCAACCCACTCCAGTATTCTTGCCAGAATTCCATGGACAGAGGAGTCTGGTGGGCTACAGTCCTTGGGGTTGCACAGAGTTGGACACAACTGAGCAAGCACTTATGCATGCACACAGAATATACATAAACAAGTTTTGTGAGCAACTGTGTAAAAATGGTGGGTCAAGAGTATCAAAAGCAGAGAAGACTAGCATTCTGTAAGGAAAATTTGAGAAGGAGTAATCTAAGACACAGGAGAAGAGGATGGAGATCTCAGCATGATGGAATCAAAGGAGCAGTTTCCAGTAGATTAGCAATGTGGAAGGCTGCAAAGAGGTCAGATACCATGAAAATTGAAAAGCAACTTTTAAATTTGGTCATTATGCCATTACTGACATAAATACAAGCAATATATATAGTAAAATGGGAGCAAATACTACATTTCAGTAGTTGAAGAGGGACTTGGAAGCAAACGGCAATCTGATAGCTCTTCCAAAATGAACAAAGAGGAGAATGAATGAATAGGAGAAGGAATTTAATAGAGGGATTAAGTCTTGAGACGCGCATAACTCCCATATACATTAGCTCTAGAAAGGAAGAAGAATGGCTCATGCTTTAAGACAGAAGATCAAGGGGAGTGCAAATTTGGGTAATCTGTAGGAACAAAGGTGAACGAGTGAAGGAGTTTATGCCTCTAGTCTGTAATGATAAACGATCACTACTGCTAGTACTAAGCACTACAATTTGCTGAGCACTCGTCCTGTCAGGCAATGGTCTTCACAGAATTTTGCTCCAACAGTTTCTTAAATATGGAGAGCTACTGTCAGGAAGCAACAGTTAGAACTGGACATGGAACAGACTGGTTCCAAATAGGAAAAGGAGTACGTCAAGGCTGTATACTGTCACCCTGCTTATTTAACTTCTACTCAGAGTACATCATGAGAAACGCTGGGCTGGAAGAAGCACAAGCTGGAATCAAGATTGCCAGGAGAAATATCAATAACCTCAGATATGCAGATAACACCACCCTTATGGCAGAAAGTCAAGAAGAACTAAAGAGCCTCTTGATGAAAGTGAAAGAGGAGAGTGAAAAAGTTGGCTTAAAGCTCAACATTCAGAAAACGAAGATCATGGCATCTGGTCTCATCACTTCATGGGAAATAGATGGGGAAACAGTGGGAACAGTGTCAGACAAAATCACTGCAAATGGTGACTGCAGTCATGAAATTAAAAGATGCTTACTCCTTGGAAGGAAAGTTATGACCAACCTAGATAGCATATTCAAAAGCAGAGACATTACTTTGCCAACAAAGGTCCGTCTAGTCAAGGCTATGGTTTTTCCAGTGGTCATGTATGGATGTGAGAGTTGGACTGTGAAGAAAGCTGAGCACCGAAGAATTGATGCTTTTGAACTGTAGTGTTGGAGAAGACTCTTGAGAGTCCCTTGGACTGCAAGGAGATCCAACCAGTCCATTGTGAAGGAGATCACAATGGGATTTCTTTGGAAGGAATGATGCTAAAGCTGAAACTCCAGTAATTCAGCCACCTCATGCAAAGAGCTGACTCATTGGAAAAGACTCTGATGCTGGGAGGGATTGGGGGCAGGAGGAGAAGGGGACAGAGGATGAGATGGCTGGATGGCATCACTGACTCGATGGACGTGAGTCTGAGTGAACTCCGGGAGTTGGTGATGGACAGGGAGGCCTGCTGCTGCTGCTGCTAAGTCGCTTCAGTAGTGTCCGACTCTGTGCAATCCCATAGACGGCAGCCCACTAGGCTCCGTCCCTGGGATTCTCCAGGCAAGAACACTGGAGTGGGTTGCCATTTCCTTCTCCAATGCATGAAAGTGAAAAGTCAAAGTGAAGTCGCTCAGTCGCGTCCGACTCTTAGCGACCCCACAGACTGGAGCCTACTAGGCTCCTCCATCCATGGGATTTTCCAGGCAAGAGTATTGGGGTGGGGTGCCTGGCGTGCTGCGATTCATGGGGTCGCAAAGAGTCGGACACGACTGAGCGACTGAACTGAACTGAATTCATATACTGAAACCCTAGTCTTTTTCTACAGTTGTGTGTGTAACATTTTGATGTAACCTAAATATAGCAACAGTAACTTTCATCCCACTGTATCTGACCGTTTTTTGTTCTATTCTTTCAGCTTCCTCCTGATCCCAGAGGCATGCTAGGGAATAAAAAATTGTCTATGCATTTTGATTCATCTGTTGTGACTCACATCGAAAAGAAATTCTGAGCACCGAAACAGCCATTTAAAAAAAACACAAAACTTCATCAGCAATCTAGAGCACACTTTCATAAAAACTGTTGGGTTATTTTGAAAAAAATGTCATTTTACTGATGTGATTTCCTCTTGGACTGTGAGTTCTTGAGGGCAAGGATAGGGATTGCTGATCTTTTATTGTTTTCAAAGCCTGGCACAGATCTTGGTAAACAGTAGAAGTTCAAAGTTTGTTAAAGGAATTAATGAGCTATATGAAAAAAAATTAAACTGCTCCTTTAACTTTACACTGAAATGAGAAACTCAGAAACCACTGGGTCTCATTTTACGTAGAACAGTCAAACAAATTTATTACTTAACTTAGTAGGTAGTAAGTTGTTTTCCTGGGAAAACATATCTGAAGGAAAATATGGATCTGACTTCGAAAAAAATTTATTCATAAAAGCTGATATATATGGAGATGGAACACTATTAGGATTCTAAGGATTCCTGACAAAGTTCATGTTGCTAATTTCTACCAGCAAAATTTTTTATTTTTTTCCTTTTTTTTACTTTACAATATTGTATTGGTTTTGCCATACATGAACAAATTTTTGAAATTTGAAAATGAACAAGGCAAAGAGCACACTGGGTTTTTGAAATAAGTCTGACACAGGTAAGAATGCCTATTTAATATTAACAAGCTAAAAGGGCTATATTTCTCCAGATTCCAAGGAGGAATTGGGATCCTTTTGATCTTAGTAAAGAATCAGCATTTAAGACATTTAACTAAGAGCAGGTTTCTCTTGTCTTTAATTTTCTTGGAACTCAGGGTTTTCTCCCATGTTTGATATACTTATTATTTTTAAACTTACATTTCACTTAATTTTTACTTAACAGGAAATAGAATTGCTAAAACAATCTTCACATGCTAGATATTGTAGTAACATTTTAATATCATCTTTAAAATTTCTCATTTGCCTATTTTGATAACATGCAAAGATAAATCCTTGACACTAATTTTAACTAGTCTCGCCCATAAAACATAGCTGAAAGTTTCCAAATGCTTATCTGTAATTGAAAAAAATGAAAAAAGAATAAGGAACGAAGTCAAAATTGGACATGACTTAACACTGTCATTTATCATTCGTTATTTCAGGATGGGCTTCCCTGGTGAATTATTCTTTAATAATTTAAAATTCCACCAGATTATTTTTCTTTTTTTTGTTGGGAAGCAGAATGTGTACACATATATATATGATTCTATAAAACAAATGGTCTAAGAATGACAGTTAAATTCACTACTATATATGGCTGTTGATATACAAAGTTTGAATACTAGATAAAAAGGATGTCATACAGTATTTTATGGACTTAGCAGCATAAGCTGCAAACCTTAAGACTGAATTGTTAGTGACCCCATTATAGCTTTGCTAGTAAGGGCTTCAGAGCCCTAACTCAAGACGCACAGCTTTACATGGATTCAGTCAAACAGATCAGAATTAGCCTGTATCCAGCTGGGGTCAATCAAGGGGCCACTTTCTCTTTATTGACAATCTACGGAATGTCAAAATTGCAAGAGACAGGGTTTACCTTCCCGTAAACTAGTGACACACCGTTTGCAGGCAAAAGTCCTAAGCAGATGACCTTGGTCCCTTGAAAGAAAGCTGGTCCGCACTCTCGGCCTACTACTGCAATGTTTACAAAAGCAACTCAGAGCACAAAGGGGTCGGGGTCGGCGACCTAGAATATGAAGGGCTCTTTCCCACTGCGAGGTTGGCAGCTACCAAAACCGTTTGGCGAAATTTCGGAAGCGATTTCCCAACAAAATTGGGAACGTCCAACTTCAAGCACGTTCCCTGGTTAGATAGCCCACAGGGCTCTCCAACACGCCGGAGGGCTCCAGGGGATGTCCCAAGTGTACCGCCTGCTTTCTGTCAGGGAACAGACCGCAGGGGCTTAAAAGAGGAACTGCCCATCTCCTCGGTGCAAAGATGGCGACTGTCCCTGGTGGGACTGCGATAACCAGCCAGCGAGCCACTTCCCTTTCCCAGCCGCCTTTGCGCCGCGACGACGGCAAGCAGGAGGGGGGCGGAGCCGATGACTTGGGGCGGAGCAGAGCGCGGCGCCCTCTCGCGCGCGCCCCGGCCCCGCCCCGCGCCCCTGCGTCCAGGCAGGGAGCCCTCGCCGGGCCAGGCGGTGCGCGCTGCCTGCCGGGATACTCGGCCCGCCCAGCCAGTCCTCCCGGCTTGCGCCGCGGCCGCGAGATCCGCGTTTTTTCCAAGATGGTGGCGCTCGGCTCGGGGTGACTGCAGGAGAGGTAGAGCCCGACTCGCCTTCGCGGGAGCATCGACACAGCGCCCTCCGCTCACTTGCGCACCCCGCCTCTGCGTAGCCCTCCGCCGGCTCGGGCATTCGCCATCCGCCGCCGCGCCGATTTGCGCTTCCCTTCTGCCGACGGGCGCTGAACCCGCGGGCGGCGGCGCCTCCCTCGGCTCCTCCGAGCCCTACAGGAGGGCCCCTAGGCGCTCGCTCTGAGCCCCGCAGGCGGGCCCTGTGACCCCCGGCGCGGACGGACAGCGGCGGAGCGGCGGCGGGCGACCGGCGCGGGGCTTTCTGCGGCCGCTGCGCCCCCTTTCCCGGTCTCGGACTCCGGAGAACGAAGCGCGGGTCCCGCATGAGCGCCGGCGGTGGCGGCAGCGACAGGGAACGAGGAGGTGGCGGGCGGAGGCGGCGGGCGAGGGCGACGACGACCAGCGAGGCGGCCACTGCTGCGGGGGCCGCGGCCCAGGCGCGGGGGCGACGACAGGTCAGTGCGGCCGAGGACGGCCTGCGCCGGGGAGGACGGGCCCGGGCCGGCGGCGCCCCCCTTTGTCCCCGCGGCCGCCCGAGTGCCCTGCGGGGCCAGCTCCGGCGAGGGCAGGGACGCCCGCCGCCTCCGGGGCGGGTGCGCGGTGCGCGCGGTCTGGAGAGGCCGGTGCCAGGACTAGGCCTCTGCCCGCCGCGGCGGCCGCCGTGACTGTCAGTCCTGGCTGGGCGCCGCCGGAGGGGAGGGTTTCATCGCCCGAGAGGACGCGAGCGGGCCCGGGGCGGGGCGTGCGGGCAGTCGGTAGGTGGCCCTTCTCCGAGCGGGCTCGCCCCTCCGGCCCCGGCCCTAGGGCTACCGGCCGGCTGGCCGCCTCCGCCCTAGGGGAGCTCTGATTCTCGCCGTTTTCGGGGTTTGGGCCTTACGGGTGAAGAAGTGTTTAGATGTGTGCTTTGGCGGGTTGGGGTTTTTTTGGGAGGGTGGACTCTTGGGGAGAGAGGGCGAATAAAGTGGTAAATCAAGCGTAAGGATTGTGTCCACAGAACTCATCGCGATTCTGAAATTAAACCTGAGCTACTGGGTTTGCTGGAAATATTAAATGCAAACCTTCAGGCTCCCCCCCACCCCGCCCGCTTTTTTTTTCCAGTTGTGAAAATAAAAGGGACTCGTAATGGTGTTGGAGGGTTTTATTGTTAATGCGACAGACGTTTTAGTTTTAGTCCATAAAATTGTTAAAAGTAATTTTAATATGGACGCTGTTTGCTTAGTCTTAGGATCCTTGAGAAATAATTGAGTTTCCGAATTTTTTAAAAAATCCTGTGCACATGTTAAAAAATAATTACAAAACCTGTTTGGTATTATAGTTATTAAGTGGTTAGGGTGCTGCTGAAAAGGTAAACTAATGGCATATGGGGGATTTACAGTCCAAAGTTACCTTCCATCAATCAGAAGGGAATTCGGGTATGACCCATAATTTCGGATCATTCCACTGTCTGCAATATTGAAAAAAAGGAAATTACTCCAGATTTTTGGCGGGGGCGTGGGGGGGGCGGAGAAGGGAGGTTTAAATGGAAATGACCTAAACTTCAGAAGTGCATCTGTTAAAAAGTTTCCTGTGAAATGCACTTGAAGTACCCAGTAAATCATGTCAAATGAATTGGACAAGAAGGATGAGAAGTGTTTATCTCACACCTCTTGACTAGTAAGTACCCTTACCTAAGAGATTGTTTTGTAAACCACGTGAAAAAGTTTAGGAAGATAAAAAGAAGTGGAAATAACTTTAGAATTAGATCCTGCTTGTAAATCTGAGCTACATAAACACATTTTTAATGAAATGAATATTAATGATGGTGCTGATAAAGCCCTAAGAATGACCAGAACCCCGTGAAGCTGGTAATCATGACAGAACAGAAACAAGAGGTGGCTTCAAGAAATAATGATGTCTGTTTATAAACTTACAATGTAAACTATGAAAGTCTTCTTGTGTCAGTATTTGCTAACTAGCATCAATGTGGTTAGTAGCATGAACACCACCCTCTGACATTGCTGGGTTACTGAGGAGTTTTAGCTTTACACAGAGATACAAATTACAATATTGTAATTCCTTTTCACAAGTTTTATGAGCTGCTTTTCTTTCATATTTCTTAAATTCGCAGGGTTTTTTTGTTTTTTTGTTTTTTTTTTCATGTTTTAAAAAATAACTTATGTAGTTAGTCAGAAGTGAAAGGAAGATACTTTGTCATCCCACTTGCCCAGCCCATTTAACAGGATTTATTGGGTACCTAACTGCTGTCTCTGACATGTAACGTTTAATCAGTTTTATTCCCCACACTATAGATCTTTCTAAATGACTCCTCCACTCTCTCCTCCAAAAGCAGTCCTTTCTCCCCTTAAATATTTGGAATAATTTATTGTTTCTCTCAATATGCAGTCAGTGGAATAATCCAAAACTTTGGATCAAAACCTAAATTTTTCAACCTGAGCACTTGAAATGGTACTTACAAGTAAGTTTCTGTTTTCTTAAATGATTGCTTGTCATGTTCTTCAGTCACGTTTTGCCCTTTTGTTTACACCTATACTTGTATAGGTCAAAATGTAGAAACATGACATTAAGTACATATGCAGCTATTAAAAAATTAATTTTCTCATTTTTATGACAGATTTTTCAGAAGTGATTTTTTTCAGTTACAAAGCTTGGGTAAAGTCTTAGATGCTCTTTTCATGATGATTCAGGACAACAAAGCTTTGGCTGATTTTGGCAGTCCGTGCTCTTCTCTCCACTACAAATGTAAAGTATAAAAACCAAAGACCTTATGGTGTGTATAGTGAAAATAGCTTTGGAATAGATCCTACTTCTGATTCTGGCTTTCCCTAGTTGTCTGACACTTGACAAGTTTTGTCGTCTGTAAAATGGGGTGGTGAAGCTTAAAGTTGTGAGGATTAAAGTATGTGAAATGCCCATCACATAGGCACATCGAAGTATTATCCTTTGACATCTTCCTGCTCAGTTTTTCTAAATGTTTTTAAATCACCTTATCTTTGGTGGACTCTAGCATATTATCCTCTACATTGTTTTTCTTGCTCACTGGTTTTGAACTCAGTCTTTAAGGGCAAGGACTCCTGTTGTTTACCAGAGAGTGTGTTACCAGAGTATGGGTGACTTAGTTATCAGTAAATAGTTGGCTAACATTTATTAGGCATCTACTGTGGCTACTCTGAGCTGAGCTAGGTGTAAGGACTATAAAGACAAAACTTAAGTCTCTGTCTTTTGCAAGTGCACAGTCCTAGTGACATCCTTCACATAACACGATGTTTTGTGAATGTCTGTCAAACAATGGAACGACATTCTCCTGGCGCCCTTCTAATCCTTCGGCAGGTCTGTGGACTCAACGCCTCCTACTCCCAGCTCTTTTCTAAAGAATATTGCTGCACTTCTTCCTTTATATTCTGTTTGTCATATGTTAGATTCTTCATATTTCAGTCCCAATCCTCCACTCCAATCTGGCACATAGTGTGTGAGTGTGTGTGTATATATATAATATGTATAAAGAAAATAAACTTACTTTGGCAGTTGCCTGTATGTACTCTGGTATTTTTCTGAGATGATTGTCATTCTGTCATCTGGTTATAAATTCATAGGAGTTGTAGGCCTGAAAGTGAAAGTCACTTAGTTGTATTCGATTCTTTGTGACCCCATGGACTTATACAGTCCATGGAGTTCTCCAGGCCAGAATACTAGAGTGAGTAGCCTTTCCCTTCTCTAGGTGATCTTCCCAACCCAGGGATCAAACCCAGGTCTCCACAATTGCAGGCGGATTCTTTACCAGCTGGGCCACAAGGGAGACCCAAGAATACTGGAGTGGGTAGCCTATCCCTTCTCCAGGGGATCGTCCCGACCCAGGAATCGAACCGAGGTCTCCTGCATTGTAGGTGGATTCTTTACCAACTGAGCTATCAGGGAAGCCCATTGTAGGCCTAAGTGGGGCTATTCTTGTTTTATACACGAGGAAATTGAATTGCAGACCTTTAAAATGATTTTCTTAAAGTCACCAGGTGGCAGAGCCAGGGCACATTTTGAGCCTCTGGACCCTAGTTCAGGACTCTGCACACAGTGGTACTGTTTTGTCCTATCCGTTGGGAGAATATTCGCCCACTTTTTTGCAATTACATGTTTTCTATAATATTAGTAGAATATCATACCATTAGTAGAATATCACTGCCCAAGTGGCATAGTGGTAAAGAATCTGCCTGCCAGTGCAGGAGACCCAAGAAACAGGGGTTGGGAAGATGCCCTGGAGTAGGAAATGGCAACCCACTCCAGTATTCTTGCCTGGAAAATTCCATGGATGGAGGAGCTTGGCTGTCTGCAGTCCATGGGGTCAACAATATGACAGCACACACACATGATATTAAAACAGCCTTCAGCAAGATGCCTTTTCTGACCATAGCAGTTACTGGTGGAAATGGGACTTTTTCTTCTAATATAGGAAATAAAGAAAAATTATAGTAAGTGGAAGTGGTGTTAATATACAAGCCTATATCCTATGTTCAAAATGTGGAATGTTTGAAATACTTAAAGATTCTATTTAAACAGATTTTTAATGAGATGGCTTATTAATAAATACATGATAAATTTATTTCCTAATTTTTCATTTAATCTCAGAAATGTCACTTACAGTGCTTTGATCTAAGTTATCTTATCTTTAACATATAAATAGCATTATGGATAGAAAGTTAAAAGAAGATCATTAAGTACAGGTCTATTTGAAAAAGAAATAAGGCTAGTATTTTCTTTTTTGACTACTACATTTTGCACATGAAATTTAGCTGACAGTTATTACTGCTTGATTCTAAGTCTTGTGACTGTGAACATCCTAAAATTATATATGAAATTCTAAGTGCTTCAGAGTCTCCACAGGTTCTATGAACGGAAGCTGTGGAGAACCATTGATGTGGAGGAAGAAACACTAAGTTTGGTGTCAGAAGATCGTGGGTTCGTTCTTCTCTAATTTCTTAGTGGGTATGAACAAGCCATTTAGCATTCAAAGCCTTGGCTCTCCTGTCGAGTAAAGGTGATACTTGCTTTGTTTGTGAGGGTGTTGATTTTCAAATGAGATCATTCTCAAAAAAGATTCATAACTACAAAGTGACCTTATAATTGAGTTAGGGATTTGCCCAAGAAAACAAATTGATTAGTAATGGACAGGTGATTGGAACCTTGGTATATTTTCATGTTTTCTCTACTTAAATTTTTAACCTTTCCATAGAAATATTATGTGGGGAAGTACTTAGTATACGAATTTATTTTATATTTGGTAACACATTAGAAATAAAAAGCAGATCTTAATAGTATTGTTAGTCCAAAGTCAAATCACTTCTGTAATTTGCTTTACTTTTGACCTCTCTTTTTGTGATAATAACAAGTGAATTATAAGGTTGACCTGAAAGAAAAAGTTTTGGAGACAGAATCTTAACTGTGCTTTTGCTCAATGGTTATGTCCTTCCTCTCAGCGACCCTTTAGACTGAAGCCTGCCAGGTTCCTCTGTCCATGGAATTTTCCAGACAAGAATCCTGGAGTGGGTTGCCATTTCCTATTCCAATCTTCCTAGTCTCTTACTAGATAAAATTATTCCTAAAGTTCAGTTTTAGGAAATCTGCTGGAATCTTCTGTCATATATGGATTGTAGAAGAGAATCCTATGTAAGACTTCACACATTAATTAAAGTCAGCATCTGTGCTGAAAATAAAGCATGAAGGTGGTGGTATAGGAGCTCTAAACACTTATACAAGTAGGGTAAAACTCTTCTTTCAGTGAAACTCTTGGCTAGCCAGTGTGGAGAATACTGTGGTGACTTTTCTCTGATTGTGTTCCAGAAGTTGATCTTCTCTACCCGTTGGTATCAGTTGAGGTTAGTCAAGCACAGATCCCTTTATGTTACAGAAATAAAACATGAAACTTTTTTTGACCTCTTTGTGGTGTGTAGGCTTGTAGCTCTTTTTTAGTTCTTAATAGGTGCCCTTTTTACATAATTTCAGTAATTCAAAATTTCACATTTAAGAAAAGTAGTGCTGCACACAAATTATGTAGCTAGAGGCTGAATGAAGATGCTGCCAGTACTTTACCCATGATTTTTCATTTGATAACTTTTGTCTCCTTGTATCAAAAAGAACAGGTTATCCATTTCAAGTTTCTAATAGACTTCCACTTTGTTTCTGGTTTGGTTGTGTTGGGTCTTCTTTGCTGTGTGGCTTCTCTAGTTACGGGATGTGGGCTCGGGAGTGTGCAGGCTCAGTAGTTGTGGCACATGGACAGCAGCCTCCCTCTTGAACGTGAGAAGGTACTCTTAGAATTGCCCTTGTGACCTGTCAGAATGGCTATCATCAAAAAAATCTACAAACAGTAAATGCTGCAGTGGGTGTGGAGAAAATTCTTGCACTCTTGGTAGGAATGCAAATTGATATAGCCACTATGGGGAGCAGTGTGGAGATTCCTTAAAAAACTAGGAATAAAACCATATGACCCAGCAATCCCACTACTAGGCATAAACCCTGAGGAAACTAAAATTGAAAAAAAGACACATGTGACCCAGTGTTCATTGCAGCCCTGTTTATGGTAGCTAGGACGTGGAAGCAACCTAGAGGGCCATCAACAGATAAATGGATAAAGAAGCTGTGGTGCATATATACAATGGAATATTACTCAGCCATAAAAGGCACACATTTGAGTCAGTCCTAATGAGGTGGGTGAACCTAGAGCCTATTATACAGAGTGAAGTAAGTCAGAAATAGAAAAGTATTGTATATTAAAGCATGTATTTGGAATCTAGAAAGATGGTACTGATGACCCTATTTGCAGAGCAGCAATGGAGACACAGATGTTGAAAACAGACTTAGCGATGCAGCTTGGGGATGGGGGGAAAGGGAAGGGTGGGAGGTGTGGTGGAGAGAGTCAGGTGGAAACGTTATTACCATATGCTATGCTATGCTAAGTCACTTCAGTCGTGTCCGACTCTGTGTGACCCCATGGATGGCAGCCCACCAGGCTCCCCCGTCCCTGGTATTCTCCAGGCAAGAACACTGGAGTGGGTTGCCATTTCCTTCTCCAATGCATGAAAGTGAAAAGTGAAAGTGAAGTCGCTCAGTCGTGTCCGACTCTTAGCAACCCCATGGACTGGAGCCTACCAGGATCCTCCGTCCATGGGATTTTCCAGGCAAAAGTACTGGGGTGGGGTGCCATTGCCTTCCCCAGTTATTACCATATATATACATAGCCAATAGGAATTTGCTGTGTGACTCAGGGAACTCTAATGGGGCTCTGTAACAACCTACAGGGCTGGAATGGGGAGGTGTATGTATTTATCCCATGCAGACGAGTTTTTACCCTGTTTTAAAACATATATTCAAGTGGGAGGGGCATCGGTCAACCTATGGTTGATTCATGTTGATGTTTGATAGAAACCAGTGCAATACTGTAAAACAATTATCCTTCAGTTAAAAAAAATTGCCCTGTGAGATATAGCCAATATGCTAACTCATTTATTTTTATATTCTTTGTGATGAAGAGTAAATCCTGAATTTTCCTTCCAAACATACAGACAAACATACAGACAGTACAGAGAATAATGTAATGATTATGTGTGTACCACTCTGTACGGACAGATGTCACATTTTGTCACTTCTTTGTACTCTCTAGCACCCTTTCTAAAAGTGATGTTCTTTATTTTCCTCTCAGATGATTGCTCTAGCACTGCAGATACAACTACAGGAATTTCTTCATACTTTCCAAAAAATACTTTATTAATCTCTTATATGTAAAGCATAATTCTGTTCTTTGGAAGGGAAAGGATGAGATGCTCAGCAATGTTTTCTATATAGAGCTAATAGGTCACAGGGAGAAATACAGGTTAATTTCCAGCTTACTACCTTAGTTTTTTTTTTAGGAGTTTTATTTATGGTGTGCCATGAATAAGGACATTACTTTGCTCAAAATTCTCCAAGCCAGGCTTCAGCAATATGTGAACCGTGAACTTCCTGATGTCCAAGCTGGTTTTAGAAAAGGCAGAGGAACCAGAGATCAAATTGCCAACATCCACTGGATCTTGAAAAAAGCAAGAGAGTTCCAGAAAAAACATCTATTTCTGCTTTATTGACTATGCCAAAGCCTTTGACTGTGTAGATCACAATAAACTGTGGACAATTCTGAAAGAGATGGGAATACCAGACCACCTGATCTGCCTCTTGAGAAATCTGTATGCAGGTCAGGAAGCAACAGTTAGAACTGGTCATGGAACAACAGACTGGTTCCAGATAGGAAAAGGAGCATGTCAAGGCTGTATATTGTCACCATGTTTATTTAACTTATATGCAGAGTACATCATGAGAAATGTTGGACTGGAAGAAACACAAGTTGGAATCAAGATTGCCGGGAGAAATATCAATAACCTCAGATATGCAGATGATACCACCCTTATGGCAGAAAGTGAAGAGGAACTCAAAAGCCTCTTGATGAAAGTGAAAGAGAGTGAAAAGATTGGCTTAAAGCTCAACATTCAGAAACCGAAGATCATGGCATCTGGTCCCATCACTACATGGGAAATAGATGGAGAAACAGTGGAAACAGTGTCAGACTTTATTTTTGGGGGCTCCAAAATCACTGCAGATGGTGACTGCAGCCATGAAATTAAAAGACGCTTACTCCTTGGAAGGAAAGTTATGACCAACCTAGATAGCATATTCAAAAGCAGAGACATCACTTTGCCAACAAAGGTTCACCTAGTCAAGGCTATGGTCTTTCCTGTGGTCATGTATGGATGTGAGAGCTGGACTGTGAAGAAGGCTGAGCGCCGAAGAATTGATGGTTTTGAACTGTGGTGTTGGAGAAGACTCTTGAGAGTCCCTTGGACTGCAAGGAGATCCAACCAGTCCATTCTGAAGGAGATCAGCCCTGGGATTTCTTTGGAAGGAGTGATGCTAAAGCTGAAACTCCAGTATTTTGGCCACCTCATGCGAAGAGTTGACTCATTGGAGAAGACTCTAATGCTGGGAGGGATTGGGGGCAGGAGGAGAAGGGGACGACAGAGGATGAGATGGCTGGATGGCATCACTGACTCGATGGATGTGAGTCTGAGTGACCTCTGGGAGTTGGTGATGGACAGGGAGGCCTGGCGTGCTGAGATTCATGGGATCGCCAAGAGTCGGACACGACTGAGCGACTGATCTGATCTGATGAATAAGGACACAAAATATTTACCTTTGCTAATAAGTTAAGTTTTTGTTTTGAGAATTAAAAACAAAAGGTGTCTTTTGAGCAGCTGTTATATTTGACATGTATACTGATTGATAAACCCTATTTCACACAAAGGATAATTAAATAAAATTTTTCTAGTTTTCTGAGGTGAGTTGTAGTCTTTGTTGGTTATGGAAAACTATGCTGTTAAAGATAATCCAAATGTAGAGCTCTTTAGAAATGAGATGCTTTCCTAATGAGTGAGGCTGTCTCATTCATATTAAATTTTTTATACATTTTGCTGTGGCTATGAGAGAGTTTCTGTACTGCCCCTCACCCCCCATTCATATATTGAAATCCTAACACCCCTCCGAGCCTGCTCACCCTGCTGCCATTGTGATGGCATTAGGTGGTGGGGGCCTTTGGGAGGTGATAAGGTTTTCAGAATGGAGTCCTTCTGATGGAATTAGTGCCATTTGAAAAACTCCAAAGAGCTCCTTCCCTTTTTCTGTCATGTGAGGATATAGCCAGAAGACCCATCATCTTTGAAGCAGGAAGCTGATTCTCGCCAGATATCATATCTGTTGGTGCTTTAATTTGGACTTCCTGGCTCCAGAACTGTGAGAAATAAATTTCTGTTGTTTATACACCATCCAGTCTATGGTATTTTGTTAAATAAGCAGCCTAAATGGACTAGGGCATATTAAACAGGTTTAAAGGATAGAAAAGGAAAATAGAAAATTAAATGGATAAAATTGGTAGCTAACATAGGGGTGTATTGTGCTTGGTAAAATGGAACTGCTTCTTAAAAGTTGATATAATGTTGAAATTGAGAACACTCAAGTGTAATAGAAAAGCTGAACTGATTTTAGACTTCTATATACATAAAACTAGATTTCTTCATTTAAAGTCTTCTGTTTCTTTAAATTTAATTATTACCCAGTGTAGTATATTTCAAATTATCTTCAAAATGAAAAAGCAAAATCTTAGGGTTTCACTTAACTCAATAAAGAGTCAATCTACTCCCTCCCTCTCAAAATTCCTCTTTGATCTTTTGGGTAGATGAAAGGTAGGGAGGGGTGAATTTAAAAAGAGATGGTTCTCAGTTGGCAAATAGGTAGGTCACTTATCTCAGCTGAAATTAAATGATTTATTTACTTATGGATTGAAAATTCGACATGAACAGTAAATACTTGCGGTCTCTTTTTTCTTCATGTAATCTTCTAGATATTTCTAAGTATTGGATAAATGAACTACTTTATAGTTAATTCAGGACTACTTTTAGATAGCTCTTGGGGCTAATAAACTCTAGGCTTCAGAACTTTTAAATAATTTTAAGTAAAGATGAGCTAGAGGTCAGCCTGGGCTGGGGCCAGAGACCCACTTCACTGCCTGTCCTTGCCCTGAATTGACAAGGCATTTCTAGGAGGGTGTGTGTGTGCACCTGAACTAGATTTTGAGAAATTGGAGCTGATCACTCTTCAGCCTATTAAGGTTTTCTTTGAAACAATTAAGATCTAATTCCTGTATATGCTTGTTTAGCTACCTACTGTGTTTAAAATGGCAATAATTTACAATAGTATTTATTTTGTGTTCTTATTCTGACATCTTTTCTTAGTTCTTTTTATAAAGGAAACAGATTGGATTAGGTGATCTCCAAGGTAATTTTCAGGTTGGATATTATATGTTCACTTTCTTTTTAAAATATATGTGTTTATTTTAAAACACTTAAAACACAGTAAATAATACAGCAAATGCTCATTTACTCACCACTCAGAACTATAAATTATGCAAATTTTGATCTTTTGAGAAACAAATACAGTCTTACATATTCACTTGTAGCCACTTCATGCCCAAGTCCTATTAATTCTCTCTTTACGTAAGGTAATAATGATTCTGGGTTCTTGAATTTCATACCCTTGTTTATACTTTTACTGTGTATATGTACTTGTATCTGTGAATGATACATGTGGTGTTGGATTTTGTGTTTTAAAATTTTTGCAAAGTGGTATTGTGTGTATCTTTCAGTTTTTGTTTTTTTTTTTTCTATTTTTTGGCATATGTATGTTGATACATGTAGCTCTAGTTTATTTAGTTTAACTGCTGTATAGTACTCCATTGTACAGTAAATATGTGTGTCTTACTGTTAATGGATATTTGAGTTGTTTCCTTTTCTGCTGCAGTGATCATTTGTACACATTTCTTTGTGCATGTATTTCTTTATAGAAAGATTCATGGAAGTGAAACTGCTGGGAAATAGATTGTGAATATCTTTAACTTTTCTAGATGTTGCTAAATTCTTCTCTAAAACGTCAGTATATGCTCATCAGCAGTATATGGACATTTCTTTTTCTAGTGTCCTAGTCTATACTTGAAATTGTCAGATTTTAACATTTTTACAGATTTGATGGGTGTGAAATGGTATCTCATTTTAATTTTCATTTGCCTGATTTATTAATTCTGGGTGCTGGATATATGGATATGAATTTTATTACTATGTGTTTTAAATGTTTCATGAATTAATGTTTTAAAAGAAAAAAAGATACTGTTATACAACACTTACAAAGGATCTTGGAGATCACCTCATCCAGCATTCTTAATTTATAATGCAGCCAGGAGAGTTAAGGTTAGTCATTAGAGTAATAATAACATAGAAAATGGTACTTATCCATTGTGATATTCTCTTCTGGGATATAATATTTCAGTTTTTGAATTGAAGCTCATGAGTCTTTTATGATTTCTGTTATTGGATTTTAATTTTTTAATTTAATTTAAAATTTTAATTTTAATACTGTCTGCTAATCATTGAGAGGTTTTTGTTATTTATCTTTTTGTATTTAAGTCAGTCTGGGAAGAAGTTAGGAATTAGGTTTTTTTTTTTTTGTATGAAAAACTAGTATCAGCATTAAGCATTGGATCCTTTCCTCATTAATTTTATTTAGTATCACCTGTATCAGCTACCAAATGTTTGGTTTTAATTTCTTTTCTTTTCTTTAAGCACTGTTACTGCATTACTTTATTTCAAATAACTTTATATTAAGCTTTGAAATCTGTGAGTCAGAACTTAATCTTTTATTTTCAGAGCTATTTTTCTTAGACTTTCATTCTAACATAATCCATAACATATATGGAATAATATATATGAAATAATATATATATGGAATATATATGGAATAAAATATTCCATAAGAATTTAAAACCAGTGTATCAAGTTTCTTTGGGGATATTATTGGGAAATGCATTGAGTATTAATTTGAGAATTGACATAGTATACATTGCCATTTATTTCTTGTGAATTTTACAGTTTTCTTTATAAATTCTTTTTACACTTTATTGAATTTATTCCTAGATATTTGGTCTATGCATATTTAGGATTTTTTTTTTCTATTACATTTGATCATTGGTGTTGATTATGTAGCCATTAACTTGGGGGACCTCCCATCACTACTAATAGTTTGTAACTCTTTTAGATTATTGTAAGCAACTGATTCTTTCTCCAGTGATCTTTTGAAAATGCAAGTCTTACTTTGTTACTGTTTAAAATTATTTTGTGACTTTCTGTTGCTTTTAGAGTAAAATGGGAATCCTTAATTGATCTACAAGGTCCCATGAGATCTGGATTCTCTCTGCTTGCTCAGATTTGACTCACATTCTCCTTTTTTAGAACCATCTAACAGTATTGGCCTGTATTCAGTTTTTGAGCTATCCAGTCTCCTTGTTGCAAACCTTTTGCCCAGTGCATTTCACTCTGCTTAGACTGTGGGCAAGAATGCCTTAGAAGAAGTAGAGTAGCTCTCATAGTCAACAACGAGTCTGAAATGCAGTACTTGGGTGCAATCTCAAAAGCGACAGAATGATCTCTGTTCATTTCCAAGGTCAATTATTCAGTTTCATAGTAATCCAAGTCTATGCCCCAACCACTAATGCCAAAGAAGCTAAAATTGAATGGTTCTATGAAAACCTACAAGACTTTCTAGAACTAACTGGATTGCAAAATTAAGAAGTCAGAAGATACCTGGAGTAACAAGCAAGCTTGGCCTTGGAGTACAAAATGAATCAGGGCAAAGGCTAACAGTTTTGCCAAAAGAACGCATTGGTTATAGCAAACACTTTATTCAAACAACACAAGAGAAGGCTCTACACGTGGACATCACCAGATGGACAATGCTGAAATCAGATTGATTATATTTTTTGCAGCGGAAGATGGAGAAGCTCTATATAGTCACCAAAACAAGATGAGAAGCTAACTGTGGCTCATCATGAGTTCCTTATTGCAAAATTCGGATTTCAATTGAAGAAAGTAGGGAATACCACTAGACCATTCATGTATGACCTAAATCACATCCCTTATGATTATACAGTAGAATTGACAAATAGATTCAAGGTATTAGATCTGATAGATAAGAGTGCCTGAAGAACTGTGGACTAAGGTTAGTGAATTGTACCGGAGATGGTGATCAAAACCATTCCCAAGAAGAAGAAATACTAAAAGGCAAAATGGTTGTCTGAGGAGGCCTTACCAATAGCTGAGAAAAGATAAGCAAAAGGCAAAGGAGAAAAAGAAAGATATACCCATCTGAATGCAGATTTCTGAAGAATAGCAAGGAGAGATTAGAAAGCCTTCCTCAGTGATCAGTGTGAAGAAATAGAGGAAAACAATAGAATGGGAACACTAGAGATCTCTTCAAGAAAATTAGAGAAACCAAGGAAACATTTCATGCAAAGATGGGCACAATAAAGGATAGAAATGCTATGGACCCAGCAGAAGCAGAGGATTTTAAGAAGAGATGGCAAGAATACGCAGAAGAACTGTACAAAAAAGATCTTCATGACCCAGATAAGCACAATGGTCTGATGTGTCACCTAGAGCCAAACATCCTGGAATGCAAAGTAAAGTTGGCCTTAGGAAGCATCACTACGAACAAAGGTAGTGGAGTTGATGAAATACCAGCTGAGCTATTTCAAATCCTCAAACATGATGCTGTGAAAGCTCTGCACTCAATATGCCAGCAGATTTGGAAAACTCAGCAGTGGCCACAAAACTGGAAAAGGTCCGTTTTCGTTCCAATCCCAAAGGCAATGCCAAAGAATGTTCAAACTAGTGCACAATTGCACTAGTTTAATTTTAATGCTCAAAATTCTCCAAGCCAGGCTTCAACAGTACATGAACTGAGAACTTCCAGATGTTCAAACTGGATTTAGAAAAGGCAGAGGAACCAGATCCAATTGCCAATATCAGTTAGATCATTGAAAAAGCAAGAGAGTTCCAGAAAAACATCCACCTCTGCTTCATTTACTATGATAAAGCCTTTGTGGATCACAGCAAACTGGAAAATTCTTTAAGAGATGGGGATACCGCACCATCTTACCTGCTTCCTGAGAAACCTATATGCAGGTCAAGAAGCAACAGTTAAAACTGGACATGGAACAACAGACTGGTTAAAAGTTGGGAAAGAAGTATGTCAAGGCTGTATATTGTCACCCTGCTTATTTAACTTATATGCAGAGTACATCATGTGGAATGCCGGGGTGGATGAAGCACAAGCTGGACTCAATATTGCAGGGAGAAATATTAATAAACTCAGATATGCAGATAACACCACCCTTATGACAGAAAGTGAAGAACTAAAGAGCCTTTTGATGAAAGAATAGGAGAGTGAAAAAGGTGAACAATGAAGATCAGCATTCAGACAATGAAGATCATGGCATCTGGTCCCATCATTTCATGGCTCATAGATGGGGAAAGAAGGGAAACAATGACAGGCTTTATTTTCTTGGGCTTGGAGAAGGAAATGGCAGCCCACTCCAGTGTTCTTGCTTGGAGAATCCCAGGGACGGGGGAGCCTGGTGGGCTTTCGTCTGTGAGGTCACACAGAGTCGGACATGACTGAAGCGACTTAGCAGCAGCAGAATCATTGCAGATGGTGACTGCAGCCATAAAATTAAAAGATGCTTGCTCGTTGGAAGAAAAGCTATGACCAACCTAGACAGCATATTAAAAAGCAGACATTACTTTACTGAGAAAGGTTCATTTAAGCTATGGTTTTTCCAGTAGTCATGTGTGGATGTGAGAGTTGGACCATGAAGATACTTGAGCGCTGAAGAATTGATGCTTTTGAACTGTAGTGTTGGAGAAGACTCTTGAGAGTCCCTTGCACAGCAAGGAGATCAAACCAGCCCATCCAATAGGAAATCAGTCCTGAATATTCATTGGAAAGTCTGATGGTAGAATTGAAGCTTCAATACTTTGTCCACCTGATGTGAAGAACTGACTCATTGGCAAAGATCTGGATGCTGGGAAGAGTGAAGGCAGGAGGAGAAAGGGACAATAGAGGATGAGATGGCCGGATGGCATCACTGACTCGATGGACGTGAGTTTGAACAAGCTCTGGAAGTTGGTGATGAACAGGGAAGCCTGGCGTGTTGCAGTCCATGGGGTTGCAAAGCGACGGAATGAACTGAACTGAGTATACAGTTAGCTAGCAATTTTTATCCATCCTTTGGGGCTCAGCTTAAATATTACTCAGGGAAACCTTCCTTGAGGATCTTGTTGTACTTATTAGTATAGGGCTTTCTTGTATGGTACGGTTATTGAATTCTGCTTTTCCTCTGTAAGTACTTAACTCATCTGATACCAGATAATTACTTTTGAGTTGAAGATTAATGAGAAAAATCAGTGTTTTTTTAAATTGCAGATTCAGGCATTTGTGAGTGTTGGATGAATGAATGTTGGTATGCTGATTGATCAAAATTGCATTTTTCCCCTCCAATTAGAAATATTACGATAACTGCTCAAAAGAAAATTTGTAATTAAGCTACTGTCAAGTATTTTACTGTACATTAATAGACGATTAAATGTGCTTAGTGTTTAATCTTATGTCCTTCAAGTAGAGATGGTCTTTAGAAATACAGTTTTTCTGTCTTTTAATAGATACAGTCTAGTTCACTTAAAATTATATTTTTTGAAATTTTAAAAAGCATTTTGCAGTTAAATTGGAAGCTAATGGTCTTTTGTTATTCTTAATTCAGATTTTAGGAGTTTAGTTGCTACATTTGATAGGTAAAATATGATAAACTGAAAATATGTGTTCCTGATAATTTCAGGGAAAATCCACCTACCTTTAGTTCTTCTGGTATATTGCATTAGGAATATTTTTTGTCTGTCTGCTGAATACTAAATGTGATTTTCCATTTTATTTTAGATTAAGTTCTACGTAAGATTGAACTCAGTTTAACTGTTGTGCAGATGAAAATTTCAAAATAAGTCATATGTACTATGTGTGTGGCACATTTGCTTCTGTTTTCAGATAATGGAATTTTTGACTGGAATAAGTGATTTATCATTAAAAGCTAGGAAATTAAAATAATTTTGGTAATTTAGAATTTCTAAAGGGTCTCTGTAAATGTCATTTGAGAACTACACTGAGATAAGATTCTCTCACTGCTAATAAGTCAGATAATAAACACTTCGGGAAAAGACTCTGATGCTGGGAGGGATCGGGGGCAGGAAGAGAAGGGGACGACAGAGGATGAGATGGCTGGATGGCATCACCAACTCCATGGACGTGAGTTTGAGTGAACTCCGGGAGTTGGTGATGGACAGGGAGGCCTGGCGTGCTGCAATTCATGGGATTGCAAAGAGTCCATGACTGAGCAACTGAACTGAACTGAAACATTGGTGAAATGGCATTTTAATGTTGGCAGATCGTGAGTTTTGTTCACCTTTTATAGTTTTTCAGGTAGGTAGATAAGCATAGTTTATTTATTTTTGGAAATGTTCACAGAACCCAGAGGGTGGGTAGGGTCAGTGGTCACAGTAGAGAGTTCAGTTCTCTTCCAATTCTATGATTTTGATCTGAAATTCTACTCCTATATATATAAATGTCACTGTATAAAACTTAGATTTGCCAGCATGGCCTCAATTCTAAATAGTAGGTTATTCCTGTTAATCATAAAATCAGAACTTCTAGCACTTTAACATTTCCAGGGGGCTCTTTAATATTTCATGTTTGGTTGCTCATCCCCTCAAATATTGGTGTATAGAATTATTTTTGAGAATAAGGAAATACAAAAAGTAATATGTATTTTTTAAAGTATAAAACAGTGAGTTTCCTCTTCCTTTCTTTTAGCCAGTTCCAAAACTTAACAGTTGTTAAATTTAAGTGTAGAAAAGCATCACAACACCTGGTGAATACCAAACAAATGTAACTGTAAGTAAAGGTGTTTGTAGTGGTTTATAAAAATCATTCCATATACCTTATGTAATTTCCAACTTTTGAGATACCATTCATGTGCTATAAAATCTACCCTTTATAAGGGGTTTTAGAATATTCAGTTGGCAACCGTCACCGTTATCTATAAATTTTAAAACATTTTAATCGTCCCCAAGAGAAACCCTATACCTGTTACTCACCATTCTTTCCTTCATTCCTGTCATTCGCTATTCTTTCCTTCAGCCCCTGGCAGCCACGAATTGTCTGTCTTTCTTTGTGGGTTCCCTGTTCTGGATATTTTATATAAATGGAATTGTAAAGTATGCATATGTTTGTGTATGGCTTCCTTTACTTAAATGATATTTTGAAGGTTCAATAATACTGCATTGTATGAGTATACACATACTGGTTATTCAGTCATCAGTTTATAATTTTGGATTGTTTCCATTTTTTGTTTATTATGAATCATGTTCACATATAACCTTTTATGTGGACATACATAGTCATTCTCTCGAGTACATAACTAGGCGTGAAACTCTGGTCTTAACTGTGTTTAACATTTGAAGGAACTGCCAAACTCTTTTTCCAAAGTGGCTGTACTGTTTTACAGTTCCATTAGTAATGCATGAGAGTTCATTTCTAATTACTTCCTTGCCAAACCAGTTGTCTTGTGGATGTGAAGGTATCTGTGATTTTGATTTGCATTTGCTAAGTGACTAACAGGGCCTACCAAGTGACACTGCTGCTGCTAAGTCGCTTCAGTCGTGTCCGACTCTGGGACCCCATAGACAGCAGCTCACCAGGCTCCATCGTCCCCTGGATTCTCCAGGCAAGAACACTGGAGTGGGTTGCCATTTCCTTCTCCAGTGCATGCAAGTGAAAAGTGAAAGTGAAATCGCTCAGTCATGTCTGAGTCTTTGCAGCCCCATGACTGCAGCCTTCCAGGCTCCTCCAACCATGGGATTTTCCAGGCAAGAGTACTGGAGTGGGGTGCCATTGCCTTCTCCGCCAAGTGACACTAGTAGTAAAGAATCTG
Source organism: Tragelaphus eurycerus (assembly GCA_935064755.1). Lineage (NCBI taxonomy): Eukaryota > Metazoa > Chordata > Mammalia > Artiodactyla > Bovidae > Tragelaphus > Tragelaphus eurycerus. The sequence continues at coordinate 5,905,636 of CAKXYN010000112.1, forward strand.
CCTGCCAGTGCAAGAAATGTACAAGACACAGGTTCAATCCCTGGATCGGAACGCCACCTAGAGGAGGGCATGGCAACCCACTCCAGTATTCTTGCCTGGAGAATCCCATGTCAGAGGAGCCTGGTGGGCTACGGTCCATAGGGTCACAAAGAGTTGGACCTGACTGAAGCGACTTAGCATGCGTGCATGCACACATGACTAACGTGTACTGATTATCCATCTTTGGAAATCTATTTAGATCCTTTGCTATTTTAAAATTGGGTCATTTTTCTTTTTATTGTTCTGGATGCACGTTCCTTATCAGATACATGATTTCTAAGTATTTTCCCCCGCAAAAGTTGTTTTTTCAGTTTCTTGGGTTTTTTCCTCTGAGGCATACAAGTTAAGTCCAGTTTACTGTTTTTCTTTTGATGTCTTTGGTGTTATTTAAGAAACCATTGTCTTACCAAGGCCATGCAGATTTATACCTGGTTGCTTTTGAGAGTTTTGTACTCTTAGCGCTTACATTTTTGTTTGTCATCTGTTTTGAGTTAATTTTTGTGTATGATGTTATATGAAGTGTAGGGGTCTAACTTTATTTTTTTCCGTGTAGATATCCTATTGTCCCAAAACCATTTGTTGAAAAACCTGTTCTTTCCCATTGAATCATTTTGGCACCTTTGTTGAAAATCAGTTGGCCATAAATGTAAGAGTGTATTTCTAGACTTTGAATTCTCTTCCATCCATTATGTCTGTTCTTCAGCCATTCACACACATTCTTGATTGCTGTAGATTTGTAGTAAATTTTAAACTTGAAAAATGTGAATATTCAAACTTGGCTCTTCTCTTGGCTATGTGCATTCTCTGAATTTTTGTGTGAATTTTAGAGTTAGCTTGTCAATTTCTGCTAAACGGGGAGCCAGGATTTTGATAAAATTTGTGTTGAATTTCTTGATCTCTTTAAGCAGTTTTCTTGCATTAATATTTTTCAATTCATGAACATGGAATGTCTTTCTGTTTATTTAGGTCTTGAGTTTTTTTGTGTTTTGTAGTTTTCGTTGTACCCATTTGACATTTCTGTTCAGAAAGAAATGTATTTTGTTTATATTTCTAAGATTCATTCTTTTTGATATTGAACTACTAATGAAAATTCTAAAATTTCATTTTCACATTGTTCGTTGCTTGTGCATTTGTTTTCCGTACAACTTGGTTCCTCCCCCACTTCTTAGCAATTTATTATAGAAGTCTTTTCCCTGTGAATGGTTACATGTGCATCTGTACCTCATTCATTTAGCAAATATTTTTTAAGCACCTATTGTGTCATGGGCATTTTTCTAGATGCTAGTAGAGACAGCAGTGTACAAAATCCACCAAAGCTCCTGTTGTGATGGACTTTCGCTTAGTAGGGAAACAGCAAAAACAAGATATGTAGAATATATTGTATGTTGCAGTTTGTATGCAGTTGCAGTATATTGTACTTCTGAGGAGAAAAAGGAGTGGGAGATGAAATATTTGAGAGTGCAGGGGGCAATGCCTCAGTGACATGGTGACACTTGAGTAAAGAACTGAAGTGGGTGAGAGAGCTAGCCATATGGATAACTGAGGGAAGAGCATTTCAGACATAGAGGGTAGTGCATAAGGGAACAGTGAGGTGGGAGAGTGCCTGGTTTGGTTGAGAAACTGCGAGGTGGCTGGTGTGGCTTTAGAAAGGTAAATGATGGAGATGAAGTCAGAAAGGGGAATGTAGGGCACGTAGCATTTGGTCATACTAAGGGGTTTGAAGTTTATTTTTGAGTGAGATGGGAAGCCCTTGAAAGTTTCTGAGCAGAGTGGAAAGTTCTGACTTAGGTCAGAAGATCCCTCTGGCTGCCATGGTTAGTGTAGATTGAAAGAGAAGGGCACAATCAGGAGGTTAGTTGATAGGCTACTACAGGAATACACCTAAGAGGTGATGATGGGCGCTTGGACAGGATGAGGCCGATGAGGTTGGTGAGAAGAGGTTGAATCACTGATTGAATCACGTGTTGAAGTTCTAGTCTGTAGGATTTGGTCATCTGTCAGATGTAAGTGTGGAATAAAGGGAGAAGTAAAAGATGACACTTGAGGTTTGGCTGAACAACTGACAGGATGGAGTTGAACAGTACTTTTTAATTATTGCATCAAATCTGTGTATGCTATCACATACCCACATAACTACAGATAATTGAGATTTCTCTAGTTTGTATTTATCACTCATTTTTTTGTTGTTGTTGTTAAATACAATATGGCTATACGAAAGTGTATTTATTTACTATTTAGTTATCTAGTGAATATTTGCATATTTTCCAGTTTTAGGCTGTCGTGAATAAAGGTCCTCTTTGCACGTGTGTCTTTTGGTACGTGAACATGTTTTCATTCCTCAGAGTTAAAGGCCTTAAATTGGAATTATTGGGTCATGTGCTTCCTAGGTGGTGCTGGTGGTAACCTGCCTGCCAGTGCAGGAGACCTAAGAGATGTGGGTTCGATGATAGCTGGGTTGGGAAGATTCCCTGGAGGAGGTTTGGCAATCCACTCCTGTATTCTTGCCTGGGGAATCGCATGGACAGAGGAGCCCTGTAGGCTACAATCCATAAGATTGCAAAGAGTTGGACATGACTGAAGCAACTTAGTATGCACATGTTAGTTTTATGTTTAAATTTATAAAGAACTGATGAACCTTTCCAGATGGTTATACCATTATGCATTCTCACCAGCAGCATACTGGAGTTCTATTTCTTCCAAATCCTTGTCAACATTTGATACTCTCAAATTGCAGACACTGATGGATGTGTAGTGGTATCCCGTTGCAGTTTCTTTTTAACTGTAATAAAATATGCATAACAAAATTTATTTTAACCATTTTAATTGTGTAGTTCAGTGGCATAAAGTGCACTCACATTGGGTGACCATCACTCTTAACCCATTTTTGAAACTTGTTTGTCATTCCAAACTGAAACTCTGTCCCTGTTAAACAGTAACCAGCTAATTTCTTCCCCTCCCTCCAGCCCCTCTTCTACTTTCTGACTATGAATTTGGCTGTTGTAGGTACTCGTGTAAATGGAATCGTACAATGTTCTTTTTTTTGCTTTTGGTTTATTCCAGTTAGCATGATGTTATCAAGGTTGACCCATGTTACATCATATATCAGAATTTCTGTTTCAAAGCTGAATAATATACATTGTGTCTGTATACCACATTTTGTTTAATCATTCATTCATTGAGACGAGTGCCTGCCTTCCTTTGGCTATTGTGAATAGTGCTACTATAAACACGGGGTGTAAAAATCTCTTCAAAGTCCCTGCTTTCTTTTCTTTTGGTTATATAGCTAGGAATGGAATTGCTGCATCATGTGGTAATTCTATGTTTAATTATTTTGAAAACCTGTATACCATTTTCCATAGCAGTTGTACTGTTTTACCTTCCCACAAGGATTCCAGTTTCTTCACATCTTTGCTGCTGCTGCTGCTGCTAAGTTGCTTCAGTCGTGCCCGACTCTGTGCAACCACATAGACGGAAGCCCACCAGGCTCCCCGTCCCTGGGATTCTCCAGGCAAGAACACTGGAGTGGGTTGCCATTTCCTTCTCCAATGCATGAAAGTGAAAAGAGAAAGTGAAGTCGCTCAGTCGTGTCCGACTCTTAGCGACCCCATGGACTGGAGCCTACCAGGCTCCTCCGTCCATGGGATTTTCCAGGCAAGAGTACTGGAGTGGGGTGCCATTGCCTTCTCCGTCTTTTCAGCCTACAAGTTCTTTTTTAGACAGGCATGTGTTCTGTATCGTTACTGATTTGGGGGCAGGGTACTTATTTCATTAAATTAGTGAAAATGAAGTCACTCAGTCGTATCTGAGTCTTTGTGACCCCATGGGCTGTAGTCCGTGGAATTCTCCAGGCCAGAATGCTGGAGTGGGTAGCTGTTCCCTTATCTAGGGGATCTTCCCAATCCAGGGATTGAACCCAGGTCTCCTGCATTGCAGGCAGATTCTTTACCAACTGAGCTATCAGGGAAGCCCTAATTGAGAAGAGAGTAGTGTTGAAATGTTTAACTATAATTGTGAACCTGCTATGTTTTCTTTCAATTTTCTTCCTTTTTGTTTCACGTATTTTCAAGTTCTGTTATCAGGTGCATTCACATTTAAGACTGTTATATCTCCTTGATGGATCGATTCTTTGTCACTAAGAAATGTGTCTCTTCTCTTGGGAATGTTGCTTGGCCTGAAGTCTGCTTTGTCTGGTATTAATATAGCTACCCCTCCTTCTTATGATTTGTGTTTACATGTTTCTGTTTCTTTACTTTCAACTTAATATGTCTTTTCTGGTTTGTAGTTGCATCCTTTTTGATTGTTTACAATCTCTGCTTTTTGAGTTTTTGATCCATTTATATTTATTGTAATTGTCGATATGGTTGAGTTAAGAGTATCAGGTTACTGTTTGTTTTTTAGTTGTGTTATTTATCCTACTTCCCTCCCCCACTTCCTGCTTTCTTTTGGATTAAGCATTATTTAGATGTCTGTTTTATCTCCACTATTAGCTTGTATCTCTGTGTTTCCCCAGTTGTTTGCACTAGTATTTACAGTATGCACCTTAGTTTATCTCAGTCTGCCTTTAAAATAAGACCTCTTGGATTACAGGAATTCTAGAATATTATAAATTCATTTACCTTTCTTCATCCGTTTTTTTGCCATTTTAATCTTCTGTTTTGCTTTTATGTAAGCTATAAATTTCACAGTAGAATTTTTGATTATTTCTTTAGTCAGCTGTTACATAAAGAAGTTTAAAAACCAGGAGCAATATTCTTTGATGTTTTGTTCATGTTTTCATTTCATTTCTTTTGTGTAGATTTTTTTCATGAACTTAAATTTCTATCTGATATTATTTTCGTTCTACTTGAAAAAATAAAATTTCTAGAGCACTAAGTGTGTTGGCCAAAAAAAATCTTTCAGCTTCTATTTATATGAAAATGGTGTTATTTCACTTGTAAAAATTTTATTAGGAAAATTTTCAAACTTACACAGGTATGAAATAATTGTAGAATGTAGTTCTACACTTAATATTTTACTTTATTTAATGTCTTGTATCTGTCTGTTAACTTGTTTTATTTCTTTTTTTTTGGATGCTTTTCAAAGTTTTGTTTTGGCCAAAAAGTTTGGGATTTTCTGTGACATTTTATAGAAAACTCCAAATGAACTTTTTGGCTAACTCAGTAAGTTGCAGATGTTCGAATATCTCATCCTTAATTTTATCATATATAGTTAACTAAAACTTAAGAAATGTATTAATTTAGTGTATTGCACTTAACTAAATTTAGCATATTTTTCTGGTTATCTGTTGGTACATAACAGATCACCCCAAACTTAGTGTACCCCAAACATCTGCAGTTATTTGTTTTGCTTATGAAGCTGTACTTTGGGCAGAGATTGGCCAGGATAGCTTGACTTGGCTTCCCCAAATTGGTTGTTTTGTTTTATACTCTTACCAACAATTACAAGTTTCCAGTTGCTCTACATTCTTATCAGCATTTGGGACTCTCAGTCTTTTTGACGTAGCCATTTTAGTCGATATATAGTGGTTTATCTTAACATTTTGAAGGATATTTATCACTTGATACATAACTCTAGGTTGACGTTTTTCTTTCTGCATTTGTTTCTGATGAGAATCTGTCTGTGGTTATACTTAATGTTTCTTAGCCTGTTCATAAAGTCTTTTTTGCCCCCCTCTGGTGTCTCTTTTAAGATTTTCTCTTTATCCCTGATTTTTTTTTTGTTTATCCTGCTTAGGATTTATTGACTTTGGGTGTGTTTGTTTTTTTCTTTTTTGGTTTGTTTTGGTCTGTGTGCTTATGCTTTCATCAAATTTGGAAAAGTGTCAGTCATTATTTCTTCACATGTATTTTTTTAAAGTCACGTCTCTTCCTTCTACATTGTTTTCCAGGGACTCTGGTTATATGTATAATGTTAGATTATCTGATAATTATATCCAGATCATTAATATTTTTAGTTCTTTTTTTGTCTCTTTCTGCTTCCACTTACTTTGTCTTGTATTTTACTGTTTTTCCCCCTTCAGTGTCAAATTTTTTGAGATGATTTATACATTTATGTAAATATTATATATTTATATATATTTATATACATTATTTTGTATTTCTAAAAGTTTCATTTTCATATATCCTTTTGAATCCTTGATCATATTTATAATATCTATTTTAAAAGTTCTCATCTACTGATTCCATCACTTTTTTCACTTCAGGGTCTTGACTAGTTTTTCTTTTGGTTATTGGTCTTGTATTCCTGTTTGTAAATTTAGTAGTTTACTATTGGATACTGAATATTGTAATATTCTGTTGTTGAGTGGCTGGATTTTGTTGTCTTTTTGAATGTTAAATTTTGTTTTGGCAGCCAGTGAGGTAACTTGTTGCTCAGCTTGATTCCTTCAAGGTTCTGTTAGAGTGTATCTAGAAAAGGCTTTACTTTTGGGCTGGTAGCTACTAGAACGGCATGGCCTTTCTTAGTTTTCTACTAAATGTCCTGTAAATGTTTATGAAATGTTCTAAGTGTCAGCATGTTCTCTTCATTCTGATTGGGGGGAATTTAGGCATCTCCAAGTCTTGTATGAGCACTGGGAATATCTCAGCTCACAGCTCCTCTTTCTTCAGCTTCATGGAGTCTTTCACTTTATTCATGCCCAGTTTAGTATATAGTGACAGACTTGAAAGGACCTTCAAGTGGCAGGCTTATGGAAACTTTTCTGTGCTTAGCTCCCCTCTCTGGCACTCAGTCTCACTAAATATTCTAGCCATTTCAGCCTACTCAACTCTGACCTCTTGCTTCACACCCCAGTGAGACTGCTGTCTTCTGTCTGGGTTTCCTTCCATTGACTCTTATCAGAAAGTTGCCTTTAGGCAGAAATTCAAGCATTCAAAGGTTTCCCCTTAACTCTGTTTTTTCTCATGGATCACAGTCTCACACTGCCTTATACCCAGGGTCTGAAAACATTTTTTTGTGTATGTTGTCCAGTTTTCTTGTTTTTGATAAGAAGTAACTGTTAGATACTTTTTGGATCTTTCTCTGGACGGACTTTCTGTTTCATCTACATTTATTTATCAAGTGCTCATACCATACTGTGCTTTTTAAAATAAAATTTTCATTCAAGTATGATACACATACAAAAGCAGATGAGTATCACATAGGTTGTTACACTGAGCACACAGATGTAGTCTGCATTCAGATCAAGGAATAAGATCAGTTCCTCTGAAGCCCCTTGTGCTCTCTTTGTCATTAATTCTCTTTGCCCAAGAGTAACCAGTGTCCTGACTTCTACTGGCATAGATGAGATTTTCCTGTTTTTATATTTTATGTAATTAGAAACAGTCACATGTAGTTGTATTTGACTTATCTCACACAGCATATTTGTGCACTTCATCCACACTGTTGGTTGTTGCTGGCTGCTTATCATGTCTTTATGGTACAGTTGACCCTTGAGAAGGTGTGGGGCTCGGGGTGCCCGTCCCCTGCACATTTAGAAAGCTGCGTGTATGGCCACAGTAGGCCTTGCAGACTGACAGTTCTGTGACTTCAACCAGCTGTAAATAGTGTTACTATATTAGTGTATTTTCTGAAGAAAAATCCACATCTAAGTGGACCTGCATAGTTCAAACTTGGGTTGTTCAAGGATCAGCTGTATTTTGTTTTTCATTCTGCTGCTGATGGACATTTTAGTCATTTCTGGTTTAGGGTAAATAAGACCTAAACCATTTTCCACTAAATGTCTTCTAGTGAACGTGTGTTCTCATTTCTGTTTGATGTACCTAGAGGAATTTTTAAGTTATAGGATATGTATACATTTAGTTTTAGTAGATAACTGTCAAATTTTTTTGAAGGGGTTGTTTCAATTTTAATTATACTATTTAATATCCTACATTTAGTCCCTGGTAGAACAAGTTCTTTGAAAAGAGAGACGTTTCTTTCAGAAAATGAAATATTCTTGGCGATTCTTACATCTTTGAGCTTCAGAATATACTTTCGTTAAATTGACTTGGGGTAAATTTGTGTTATTTTAGAATCAAGGGATACTCTTGTTTATTCGTCTGTGAATTGCATTTGGAACTAGTTCAGAATCCTTTTTCAGGCCATGAGGTTTACTCTCCACACACTAAACCCCCCCCCCCCCCCCCCCCCCCCCGCCCCACATGTACATGGGAGGTGTGGAGTCAAGAAAACAGTCCCCAGTATGGATGAAAGTAAACATGAAGGAGAAGCGCCTTCCCTTCAACCAGCTTATAATTAGAAGCACTGAGAAATGTATCAGATCAGATCAGATCAGTCGCTCAGTCGTGTCCGACTCTTTGCGACCCCATGAACTGCAGCACACCAGGCCTCCCTGTCCATCACCAACTCCCGGAGGTCACTCAGACTCACATCCATCAAGTCAGTGATGCCATCCAGCCATCTCATCCTCTGTCGTCCCCTTCTCCTCCTGCCCCCAATCCCTCCCAGCATCAGAGTCTTCTCCAATGAGTCAACTCTTCGCATGAGGTGGCCAAAATACTGGAGTTTCAGCTTTAGCATCACTCCTTCCAAAGAAATCCCAGGGCTGATCTCCTTCACAATGGACTGGTTGGATCTCCTGGCAGTCCAAGGGACTCTCAAGAGTCTACACCAACACCACACTTCAAAAGCATCAATTCTTCGGCGCTCAGCCTTCTTCACAGTCCAGCTCTCACATCCATACATGACCACAGGAAAGACCACAGCCTTGACTAGGCGAACCTTTGTTGGCAAAGTGATGTCTCTGCTTTTGAATATGCTATCTAGGTTGGTCATAACTTTCCTTCCAAGGAGTAAGCGTCTTTTAATTTCATGGCTGCAGTCACCATCTGCAGTGATTTTGGAGCGCAGAAAAGTAAAGTCTGACACTGTTTCCACTGTTTCTCCATCTATTTCCCATGTAGTGATGGGACCAGATGCCATGATCTTCGTTTTCTGAATGTTGAGCTTTAAGCCAATCTTTTCACTCTCCACTTTCACTTTCATCAAGAGGCTTTTTAATTCCTCTTCACTTTCTGCCATAAGGGTGGTATCATCTGCGTATCTGAGGTTATTGATATTTGTCCTGGCAATCTTGATTCCAACTTGTGTTTCTTCCAGTCCAGCATTTCTCATGATGTACTCTGCATATAAGTTAAATAAACATGGTGACAATATACAGCCTTGACGTACTCCTTTTCCTATTTGGAACCAGTCTGTTGTTCCATGATCAGTTCTAACTGTTGCTTCCTGACCTGCATACAGATTTCTCAAGAGGCAGATCAGGTGGTCTGGTATTCCCATCTCTTTCAGAATTTTCCACAGTTTATTGTGATCTACACAGTCAAAGGCTTTGGCATAGTCAAGAAAGCAGAAATAGATGTTTTTCTGGAACTCTTGCTTTTTCCATGATCCAGCGGATGTTGGCAATTTGATCTCTGGTTCCTCTGCCTTTTCTAAAACCAGCTTGGACATCAGGAAGTTCATGGTTCACATATTGCTGAAGCCTGGCTTGGAGAATTTTGAGCATTACTTTACTAGCATGTGAGATGAGTGAAATTGTGCAGTAGTTTGAGCATTCTTTGGCATTGCCTTTCTTTGGGATTGGGATGGAAACTGACCTTTTCCAATCTTGTGGCCACTGCTGAGTTTTCCAGATTTGCTGGCATATTGAGTGCAGCACTTTCACAGCATCATCTTTCAGGATTTGGAATAGCTCCACTGGAATTCCATCACCTCCACTAGGTTTGTTCGTAGTGATGCTTTCTGAGGCCCACTTGACTTCACATTCCAGCATGTCTGGCTCTAGGTCAGTGATCACACCATCATGATTATCTGGGTCGTGAAGCTCTTTTTTGTACAGTTCTTCTGTGTATTCTTGCCACCTCTTCTTAATATCTTCTGCTTCTGTTAGGTCCGTACCATTTCTGTCCTTTATCGAGACCATCTTTGCATGAAATGTTCCTTTGGTATCTCTGATTTTCTTGAAGAGATCCCTAGTCTTTCCCATTCTGTTGTTTTCCTCTATTTCTTTGCATTGATCGCTGAAGAAGGCTTTCTTATCTCTTGCTATTCTTTGGAGCTCTGCATTCAGATGTTTATATCTTTCTTTTTCTCCTTTGCTTTTCGCTTCTCTTCTTTTCATAGCTATTTGTAAGGCCTCCCCAGACAGCCATTTTGCTTTTTTGCATTTCTTTTCCATGGGGATGGTCTTGATCCCTGTCTCCTATACAGCGTCACGAATCTCATTCCATAGTTCATCAGGCATTCTATCTATCAGATCTAGGCCCTTAAATCTATTTCTCACTTCCACTGTATAATCATAAGGGATTTGATTTAGGTCATACCTGAATGGTCTAGTGGTTTTCCCTACTTTCTTCAATTTCAGTCTGAATTTGGCAATAAGGACTTCATGGTCTGAGCCACAGTCAGCTCCTGGTCTTGTTTTTGCTGATTGTATAGAGCTTCTCCATCTTTGGCTGCAAAGAATATAATCGATCTGATTTCGGTGTTGACCATCTGGTGATGTCCATGTATAGAGTCTTCTCTTGTGTTGTTGGAAGAGGGTATTTGCTATGACCAGTGCATTTTCTTGGCAAAACTCTATTAGTCTTTGCCCTGCTTCATTCTGTATTCCAAGGCCAAATTTTCCTGTTACTCCAGGTGTTTCTTGACTTCCTACTTTTGCATTCCAGTCCCCTATAATGAAAAGGACATCTTTTTTGTGTGTTAGCTCTAAAAGATCTTGTAGGTCTTCATAGAACCGTTCAACTTCAGCTTCTTCAGCGTTACTGGTTGGGGCATAGACTTGAATTACTGTGACATTGAATGGTTTGCCTTGGAAGCGAACAGAGATCATTCTGTCGTTTTTGAGATTGCTTCCAAGTACTGTACTTCGGACGCTTTTGTTGACCATGATGACCACTCCATTTCTTCTGAGGGATTCCTGTCCGCAGTAGTAGATATAATGGTCATCTGAGTTAAATGCATGCAGATAGCTATAATATATAAAATAATAAACTTAAGGTAGAAATTAATACAGTATTAGGAATATATAGTAAATGATTACTTACAGAAGAGATTAGAGAATTGTGTGGTATAGTGTTTAAAATGAGTATTTTTTAACAGGGCATAATAGGTGGGTGGGAGATAAAAGTTAGCAAAAGATAGAGAAGTATTTCGGTGTAAACTGTTGTGAGAAACAAAAGCATTGAAGTCAGAAATACAGATGGCTAGTAAGCAACAGTTAGAACTGGAAACAACAGCCTGGTTCCAAATAGGAAAAGGAGTATGTCAAGGCTGTATATTGTCACCCTGCTTATTTAACTTCTATGCAGAATACATCATGAGAAACACTGGGCTGAAGGAAGCACAAGCTGGAATCAAGATTGCTGGGAGAAATATCAATAACCTCAGATATGCAGATGACACCACCCTTATGGCAGAAAGTGAAGAGGAACTAAAGAGCCTCTTGATGAAAGTGAAAGAGGAGAGTGAAAAAGTTGGCTTAAAGCTCAACATTCAGAAAACGAAGATCATGGCATCCAGTCCCATCACTTCATGGGAAATAAATGGGGGAACAGTGGAAACAGTGTTAGACTTTATTTTTTTGGTCTCCAAAATCACTGCACATGGTGACTGCAGCCATGAAATTAAAAGACGCTTACTCCTTGAAAGGAAAGTTATGACCAACCTAGATAGCATATTCAAAAGCAGAGACATTACTTTACCAACAAAGGTCCGTCTAGTCAAGGCTATGGTTTTTCCAGTGGTCATGTATGGATGTGAGAATTGGACCATAAAGTAAGCTGAGCACCGAAGAATTGATGCTTTTGAACTGTGGTGTTGGAGTCCTTTGGACTGCCAAGACATCAGAACAGTCAGTCCTAAAGGGAATCAACCGTGAATATTCATTGGTGCTGAAGCTAAAGCTGCAGTACTTTCGCCACTTGATGAGAAGAGGTGACTCATTGGAGAGGACCCTGATGCTGGGAAAGATTGAGGGCAAGGGGGCAACAGAGGATGAGGTGGTTGGATGGCATCACTTATTCAATGGACATGAGTTTGAGTAAGCTCCAGGAGATATAAGGGACAGGGAAGCCTCGGGTGGGTGGGGCACAAAGAGTTGGATACAACTTAGTGACTGATCAACAGTGGAAGGAAAAGACATGGTCTTTAGAATCAGACAACTTGATCTTAACCTTATATTTGCTAGTTAAGTGACCTAAAGCAAGTCACCTAAAAGGAAATATTTCTCTTTTGTAAGATGTTTATCCTGAGAAGTATATTTTGTGAACATTTTCAAGCAGTGGAAGTATAAAAACGAATTATATGTTTGTTCTCTAAAAGTGTGGTCTAGTCTGAGAGAAGAGGCTGGACTTTCAGATTTTTTCCGAATCGTGTACAGTTTCATCTGAAATGCTACTCTGGAACAAAACCAACAACAGAATAATTGGGGGAAGTGTTGGAGTGTGGGGGAATTTCTGAGGTAGAATTGATAGCAGTGGGTGAGTTTGTTGTACTGGAAAGGGCTTCTCTTTAGAATATGACTCAGTTTTCTAATTTGGATGACTGGACTGGTAGTGGTATCATTACTTCCCCTGGCTTTTCTTAATATGTCTGGGATAAACATTCATGCCTCAGTGCTCAGTTTATATGTTACTTTATAAAGAATATCTTTACTTTTTTCCCAGACTTAAGTCAAAATACTCTATTTGTGCACTTATATTGTGGTTTCTTGTTCACAACACTTAACTGTGCATTGCAGTTACCTACTTTATTGTGGTTTTTATTGTTTGTGCTCATTTCCCCCATTACATGGAAATAAGAGCAAGTCTAGTTTCTAGTTCTGGGGAGGGGGGTCACTAAAACTTTATAGACTGAATTTTGAATTTATTTTAATTTTTAAAATTAATTTTAATTGGAGGCTAATTACTTTACAATATTCATAGTGGGTTTTGCCATACATTGACGAATCAGCCATGGGTGTACATGTGTCCCCCTTCGTGAACCCCCTCCCACCTCCCTCCGCATCCCATGCCTCAGGGTCCTCCTAGTGCACCGGCTTTGAGTGCCCCACTTCATGCATCGAACTTGGACTGTTCATCTGTTTCACATTTGGTAATATACATGTTTCAATGCTATTCTCTCAAATCATCCCACCCTTGCTTTCTCCCACAGAGTCCAAAAGTCTATTCTTTATATCTGTGTAAGAGCATGTCTAGTCTTTATCAGTATGTCTTCGTCCACTTGTAGACCTTCAAACATATTTTAAAATTTGGGCTATAATTGACGTATTAGTTTTAGGTAGTTGACATTCTTTGAATGATCTTTAGTATCAAACTGTACAGTGGTTGGGCTAAATAAAACGAGGGGGGAAATAAAGAATGGCACCATTTTTTCTCGTTTTTCACTTTTTTTTTTTTTTTACCATTTTTCTTATAATCTGTAATTAGCAGGACAACAAGAGTAGGAAGAGTAGGCACATCAAGATGGAGTGAGGTTTTTTTAAATAATTGAGTTTGATTTTATATGCTAATGAAACAACCCAAGTGCATGTGTACCATTGGTAACTGAGAGTAGCAGGCTTATGACTCAAGAGATCAAGGCTTAAAAGGTGTAAGGGCTCTTAAGATGTGAGGGAGCTTAAAAGATGTTAAGGATCCTAAGTATATAGAGAGGTGATAGAGGAACAGGTGCTGACTTTGTCCAGAAAATTAATTTAACCTAAATTGCTGCTAAGTCACTTCAGTCGTGTCCGACTCTGTGACCCCATAGACGGCAGCCCACCAGGCTCCCCCGTCCCTGGGATTCTCCAGGCAAGAACACTGGAGTGGGTTGCCATTTCCTTCTCCAGCACATGAAAGTAAAAAGTGAAAGTGAAGTCGCTCAGTTGTGTCCGACTCTAGCGACCCCATGGACTGTAGCCCGCCAGGCTCCTCCATCCATGGGATTTTCCAGGCAAGAGTGTTGGAGTGGGGTGCCATTGCCTTCTCCATAACCTAAATTAAATAGCCCCTTTTCTTATGTTAAGAAAAGGGCTACTGATGGAAACTTAGAGGCTGTGGTTGGGGAGTAGGAAAATGAACTGGCAGAAGACGTAGTTCCAGTCAGAGGTAGAACATTGACAGGTACAGCATTATGGAAGCCAGGAGGGGTGAGAAATGGTTAGCATTGTGAAATACTGCAGAGAAAAAGTAGGATTAAGAGATCATAAGATGTAGGCCATATGAGAATGATGATGACTTATATAAGAAAACTTTCAGTATGTGAAAAGTTTTGTATGTTAGCATCTGAGGTAATGGTCTTTCTGGTGGTTAAAGGAAGATAATAGTACTGTAAAGTGTTAATGGAGTTGAGGGAATTATGTTGGAAGTACTATAAGAAAGTAATATTTAAAAGTTTAGTGAATTTAAATCTAGAGTGAACTAGAATGAGGAGAACCTAAAGGCAGGAAGATTTATGCAGGAAAGTTACTGGGAACACTCTTTTGTTGAGAAATTTACAAATGCACAAAGCTGAATGATTTTGTCAACAAGTAGCTTTCCCACAAATTTAAGATACTGTAAACATGGCATAAATGAGAACAGGATTGCTAAGTGGACATAATGAAAAAGTGATAGAAAAAGTAGTCTGGAAATTAAGTTTTTCCTACGATTATAAGGAGGTGAAGGAAATAGGCTATTGGAGAGGAGATAAAAGACATGATAGATTATTAATAATGAATATGCACCTGTGTAGAGGGAGAAAAAGTGAGAGTAGGCAGATGGACTGTTTTAAGATAAGTGAAAATGATAGCAGGACAGGTGGATATAGATTCATATTGACATTTCTTATTTTTAGATGCATTTCTTATTCTTTGATTTATACTGAGCCCTCTGTTGAATATAAAGAAAATAAAGGCACTAGGTGTGGTGTAAGAGTTCTAATAGTTAAATTTGCAGAGTGCAACTAGCATTTTTGGTGCTTACAGTTTCTGTTACTTATCCTATATCTTCATAGATTTGGTATATTTCTTCCATGATTATGTGTTCCTAATCTTCTAAGGCAGAGTATCTCAAATTGGGGTATGCATTCACATAAAATGCTTAAAATACAGATCCCTATATCCCCCATTTTATATACTGAATCACAGTCTCTGGAGGTTGAGATCAAGTAAGTATGCATTTATTTTTTTTTACAGATTCCTCAGGTGATTGTATTATAGAAGAGAGTTTGAGACTCAGTCTGTTAAGATCTTAACATTTGATTAATTTTAAAAACAGTAATTATATGCTGCTGCTAAGTCACTTCAGTGGTGTCCGACTCTGTGCGACCCCATGAACTGTAGCCCACCAGGCTCCTCTGTCCCTAGGATTCTCGAGGCAAGAACACTGGAGTGGGTTGCCATTTCCTTCTCCAGTTATATGCAGTATATTCATTTTCTGACAACAACCTTTAGGATGCTGGGTGGGTTTCCTGACTTGGTGGGGAACTTGGTTTCTTCATATGTAGTAAAAGGAAATGTATTTTAAAAAAAAACAAAAAAACTTCAGTTCTGTTCAACTGAGACGTGCTCTGATTGTGTACAAATGAGATAAGAATTTACAGTAATTATTTGGATCCATGCTAAAGCTTAAAGGCTTCAAAATTTGTTTTTTGATAAGAGAGAAGTTTTGATAGATTAAATGTTTGATTTAAGAAATAATAATTGCTACTGTACACTGAGGCCCTATTAACGCTCCAGGCAACATTGTCTTACATACTCTAAAAATATTTTCACTAATGCAACAACCTGACACCTAAGACTGACAGGACACTCCTGAGCTGCTACTCCGGGATGTGGCTGGGCAGATGCTCCTGTATGTACCTAACATAGCTGGTGCTCAGCACATATAATTTAGTTAGAAGCTTAACTGCTATAGGTATCTGAAGGAATTCGAGACACGTACTTAAACAGTTGTCATGTATTTTCAGCCCTGTTGGAGAGAGAGAGGAGTAAGGAAATGGAGAGCAGAAAGCTCTGTGGCTGAAAATGGGCATCACGGTTCTGCCCGCTGGAAGCCTTCAGGCTGCAGGGCCTGCCTAACTACCTGTCCATTCATCCTGGCAGCGGCTCTTAGGGGCATTTGTCTCTTGATATGTTTTGAATATTCACAGATATTTACAAATGAGTTTGGTTCTGTAATTTTAGAGCAATTTTTTTTCTTTGAAAGTTGTCTATTCAGTTGTCTATGTAAAAAGAATTGAGTGAGGTGTTTTATGTTTTAGGTTAAAAATCTGTAAGAGCCTGATTTTAGAATTCACCAGCTCCTCAGAAGTTTGGCGAAATATGGTATGTTTCTGTTTTATTTTTTGAAAGTCAAAATTGCATGAATATCTTAATGTCATGATTAGAATAGTGATGTATTCAGCAGATTTGGATGACTGCCATTTTTAAAGGATTATGCTGCTAGGTGCTAAATCACTATGCTGCCAGGTAGACTGTGTGAGGGCTCCAAGTGGGATTCGGAAAGAAATTTAGAAGAGGTTAGTGTGCTATGAAGGGTAAAATAATTGCATAAGAAGATTGAGGGGGCGAGTTTGGCTGGTAGGCTGTGAGTTAATAATAGCTTCCATTTATTGGGCTTTTTCTATGTGCCAGACACTGTTTTGAGCAAAATACATGTTTGTTCATCCTTATGACAGACCTCTGAAATAGTTACTACTGTTACCTTAGTTCTGTATATTGGGAAATGGGTTTGGAGAGGTTAAGAAACTTGCCCAAGATTTTCCATTGAGTAAGGGACCAAACAAGGCCTTGTATCCAGACTGACTCTGGGAGCTGTTTGCTCTGTTGAGCACTAGACTATGAAAAAGTCACTCTAGAAGAGAAAACTTGCCTCAGTATTTTTCACCGAACATGTAGCTCTTTAATGAATTAATTCATCTCAGTTAATCAATTAAAAGGTGTTTTGACTTTTTCATTTTTATGTTTTACAGGTTGGAAAGTTAGACTTGGATCTTTTAAATCCACATACACTATTAGTCTTATGAAGACTCCAGAGGAAATACTATTCATTTCAGGGGGCGCATTACCTCTTTTCCAAATGACCTCAAGAATCTTCTAGGTTGTTATTAGGAAGCATGTAACATGATAGGAAAATCTAGGAAATTTGATATCTTCCAGGGATTATAAATCCCACATATTTAGGCATACCTCAGAGATATTTAAGGTTTAGTTCTAGACTACTGCTGTAAGGCAAATAAAGCTAATCATGTGAAGTTTCTGGCTTTCTGGTGCCTGTGAAAGTTATATTGACAGATGCTTACTACAGTATATTAAGTGTACCATAACATTATGTCTAAAAAATAGTGTACATATCTTAATTAAAAAATACTTTGTTGATTAAAAAAGTGCTAAACATCATCTGAGCCTTCAGCAAGTTATTATATCAAAAGTTACTGATCATAAATCACCGTGGCAAATATAATAATGAGGAAAAAATGTGAAATATTGCAAGAATTAACCAAAATGTGACACAGAGACATGAAGTGAGCAAATGCTGTTGAAAAGATGGCACCTGTAGACTTGCTAGAGGCAGGCTGCCACAAACCTTCAGTTTGTCCAAGACGACACACATTATTTGTGAAGCGCAATAAAATGAAGTATGTCTGTATTGGAGACCGCGAAAGTTACTTATGTATTCTTTGGCCAACTTTTACCCTTATCTGAATTTGAAGCCCAAGTTCATAGGCTGCAGAGTTACGGGTTCAAGCATTGATGTTTCATCCCTTAGTATTCTCAGATAGCTTCCTATTTTATAAATGTCAAGGGTCTTTTGTTTCTGTCTCCTAGTTTTCTCATCTTTCCTTAGATAACTTTTCAGATTTGGCCTGGATATATAGTTTGGTAGGGAAATCATCTGGAGGAAAAACTAGTTGCAGGGCATGAACTCTTGATTCTGGGATATTCCCGATGTGTATCTTTGCCAGAACTGCAGTGTGATTAGGATGCCTGATAAATCGTGAACCATGATAATCAGGACAGTTCAGCTAAGGCCAAGTAAGGGGATCAGAAGATACTAGGTTGAGGGAGAAAAAAGTGATTTTGTATTTCGCCATTCTCTGTCATGAAATTGAATGTTAGTGGATTTATGACTGATAAGGAGAATATAATATTCATGAAATACGCAAGGAATTTTTGCTACTGTTATATTAACCTGTGGAATAAGTAGGAATAGACGTGTGTGTGTGTGTGTGTGTTTGTGTATAACTATTTCAGTAAGCATTTGACTACCTGGAAAACTCTGTTACTATTAGTTCCATTTAAACTATTATAATTGTGGATTCTCAATTTATATTTTAAATCTTTGCTTACTTACATATATTTAAATCATGAGGCTCTAGAGCAAAACTAAACAAAATCACAAAATACTAATTCTGGTTAGGAAGTCAGTATACCTAGGTTTTAGTCCTAGGCCTGGCTTCAACACTAATACTAAAATCTTGGGCAAGTCAATTAATCACTCTAAGGGTGCTTTGTTTTTCTGTATTATTATTATTATTATTTTTTTTAATTCTTTCTATTGTACCTACTCGGTATAGATTAGGGCTAAAGTTGTTTTGAGATTTAAGATACTGTTGACCAAAGTGCTTTTGTAAACTATGACACTTCATAAAAGTACAAGATTATTGTCATGTTTTCTCAAGTGAAGAAATAATTTAAGAAAAAAATGCTGGAAAATAGTCCTTGAAAACATTTCTATAATTATTCTTCTGATGAATGTTACATTGGCACCTAATTTGAACCTGTGAAGATTTTTTTTTTTTTGAACAATGAATTCAGTTTATAAAGTGTTCTAACTAAAGATTTGTTTAATTTATTAGAGTTATTAAACCTACGCTCAGATCAAGTTAGCAGCTAGACTGGTGTGACAACCTGTTTTTAATCAGTGACTCAAAGCTGTGATCACCCTGATGTCACCGAATGGCCACAGCTTGTAAAAGGTAATTTTGAATGTTATTTTACAGCCTTTAAAAGGCTGCCATTGTAAAATACATGCTGTTAAACAAAAAAGAAGGAAGAAAATGTATAGTTGACAGGGATACTGACCGCTAAGAATAGTGGACCTACGAGTTGACCCACTTCTCCATTTAATCTCCTTCATAAAATACTTTCTGCCTTTTCCCCAGACTTATCTGTATGAATAAATAGGAAAGTATTTCTAAAAATTTCCAAGTTTTTAAATAAAGATTTTATTATGAAGATTAAAAAAAAGCTGTGAAAAAAGTCTTAATATACATTTTAAAGTATGCTTTTCATGTGGTGAGAGTTCTAATAACACTGGTATACTGTTCTGTCCCAGAGAGTTACAGTGGAAGTTAAAGGAGGGCCTTGCAGGCCAGAGAAGCTGTACCTCATAAAAATCTCTCTTCTGATTTGTTTTTCTGATAAACTTTAGGTTAACCTAAGTCAGTACTTTTGGGGTTTTTTTCGTTTGATTTGTGTCCTCAATTTGGTAAAATTACAGCTTACTCAATGGATATGCGCTTGAGCAAGCTCCAGGAGATGATGCACAGGGAAGCCTGGTGTGCTGCTTGCAGTCCATGGGGTTGCAAAGAGTTGGACACTACTGAGCAGCTGAACAACCAGATCCTTACTTCCCAGCATTTGACAGTAAAGAATAAAGACTCTGCAGGGGCTAAATTAAAGCTTGAAAGCTATTGTTAGATCTTAGGTATTTTATTTATTTATTGGAGTTTTGGAATTTTTTTCCCCCCAAACTTTAAACTTATTTTTTATTTGGGTGTAGCCAGTTAACAATGTGGTGGGAGTTTCAGGTGACTAGCAAATAGCATATATCTGTTCTCCGCCCAGATCTTATGTACTTTATAATTTTGAGTGTTTGGATCCTAACTTTAGGATACTCTTTGGTAAATTATTTATAGAGTATTACAGACAATACAATAAGCAGAATGACTAGAAATTTATACAGGTACGTACTATTACTTATTATTCACGATAAGATAAAAAGTGCTTCTTTTAGTTCAGTGTTTATTTATAACCTTTTTCTTGATTAAAAAACAATTTCCGTTTTGAGTGAAAAACAAATGCACTATGTTTAAGAGTCTTAGGGTAGATTGTTTTAAGGTAATCTTCAATTTATATTATTCTTTTTTTCTTCTTGAATTGGTTTAAATTACTTGGTTTGACTTTAAAGTGGTTTTGGTAGTTACATTAATATATGTTAATATTAAATGATGCTAATGTTTACGTATTCTCTTGTTTAGGGAACAGACTTTGGAAATTAGAATGTAGATAACCATTTGATGCATTTAATCTCTATTCCATTTCAGAATCTCAAAACTTTACAGTAATTACAAATTGTACTTCTGAGACTTGGATTTGTGTTCCCTCTTGCTTGCATCTTACCTTTTTTGCAGTAGTAGTTTAATTTCCCTGTCAATGTGTCCTCAGTTTTTCCCCCTCCCTCTTTCCCTGTTAATTTTGAGAATTTTGCCGCCTACGTGTTTAAAAGCTTCTAATCTGCCTCTCTTCCCTTAGAGCCAGCAGGTTTATTTTTTGTTTTGCAAGCCTGCTCTGCCTCCTTACAGTATGACATCTGATGCTGGAGGGTCGGTCGCACTTTCAAAAATGAGTCAGCTGGTACATGGGGTTATCATCACTTTTTAGCTCTTCTGTCTGAGAGATACAAGTTTGGAAGCAATCTTGGGGTACTTACCCACAAGGCTGGTGGAAACCAGGTGTGTCACAAAGGTGATTTGTTTGCTCCCTGGGGGAGAGGGTGGAGTGAAATTTTTGCATTTGTGTCACTGCCAAGTCACTGCCACCTCCAGCATGCCCCAGGTTTTAGTTCTAATATCATTTTGTGCATAATTGAAAATGTGAATATACTGCAGACAAGATCTAAAATAAATATTTGAGCTGCTGGACTCCTACATTTTTTTGCATTCTTTCCCTTGGACCACTGCAATGAGGGATAATTTTGAAAGTGATAAAGAAGTGAGTTTTTTAAAACTGAGAAATATGGGAAAAAGATTTTTCCTTTTCTGGTGGCTCTGAGTTTAAGATTCTTTTGTTAAAGTTGTTTGGAATTTTAAGTCTCAAGTCAGTGATAAATTTACAAATCAAGTCCTTGTAATATCAGTTTGAAAATTTAGCTTTTGACCTCTAAAAAATATTTTACCTATTCTGTGAATTGAAAGTGTTGAAATCAGTATTATGCTGATTCACCTTAATATATGTTGACTGATGCTGGTTAGAAAAGTGAATAGAGTAATAGGAATTTATTTTTTTTAACGTGTTGGGTAGATAGGCAGAATTGGTTCATACCCCAGAATGAAAATAAAAGATTTCTTACTGTCTTAGAATTTTGAATATTTCTACTTAAAATAGCAGTAGTATATTGAAAAAGTAGAAAAAAACTGGCAACTGTTTATAGCTGAAGTCATTCATTGTTATCCACCGCAAGATTTTTAATGCCCTGGAATATAGTTGACAGGTACACATGCTGCCAGTGTATTTTCAGGGAAAGCTACTTTTGTTGAAATAAGGTAATCTTGATCAGAATGGTAAATCAGACTTTAGTGTCTCAAAATTCATGAGGCTATTAGGTTTAAATTTGTATTATCTACAGCAGAGATTGGCAGACTTTTTTTTTAAAGGGCCAGGTAATAAATATTTTAGGCTTTGTGGGCCACGTGTCTGTAAGTTTCTCAGCTCTGCTCTTGTAGTATAAAAGCAGCCATAGACAGTATGTAAATGAATGAGCATGCCTCTGTGCCAGAACAAGTTTATAAAAATAGGCGGCTGACCCAGGCCTTAGTTTGTCATCCCAGGCAGTAGTTTGCTGATACTTTATCTAAAGTTTGGGACCACGAATACCAGTGAATACCTTTGATATTGTGAATAACTGATAACTTGGCTGTAGACGGTTTCATAGTTGTATGTTTTTATTATAAATATTTGACTTTGTAAATAATTATGATTTGTTACATTGGTTTGTATGTTGGTACCTAAATAGTGTTTAGTTTCCTTTCCTTAAAAAAATGAACTGAGTTTTTATTAATCTAGCCCTTATGATAAATGTATTGTATGGCAATCTGATCGGATCACTTTTTTCTCATGTTGAACTTTTAAAATTGTTAACCCATTAAATCTTGGTTTCAAATTTGTCTTCCAAAATAAAATGTTTGCTCCTTTTTTGAAATATGGAATATTTTGCTTAACTTTTCTCAATTGCATTTTACAGATCATCAGGAGAACCTCAATCTGACGACATTGAAGCTAGCCGAATGTAAGTGTAACTTGGTTGAGGCTGTGGTGTCTAAGTTGCTCTAGATTGCTTTAAATGGTATCACATTTTTTGAAAACAATTTCCAGTTAAAGAGGGTAATACTTTAGAAAGTAAATTGGAAGATAGGAATACACATGTCTCATTTTCCCTACCAAATAAATACCTCTAAATCTTGGTAACATATTACTAGATTTCTACTTCTAGACAGATAATTGCATACCCCTGGATTCTTACATATTTTTGCTCCCCTAGAAGTTTTAGTCTGTTAGTGTGAAAGACCTGGCAGCACATCATTTCATTTACGGTGGTAGAAGGATCCCAGGATGGAACATGAACATAAAGAAGTACCAGTGTACTCAGGTACCTTGATGCATTTTCCACATGGCAGAAAACGGGTGATCAGGGAAGGCTAAGTTAAGTCTTGAAGTGAGACTGGGAGTTAGCTAGCACATGCTAGGCAGAAGCATGAGCACTTACAAAGCCGCATAGTAAACGTAAGAAGCAGTAGGCAGTTGAGGATTTTTGGATTATAGACTAACCAAAAGGTGGAAAGTTAAAGGAGATGAGACTGGATTAAAAAGGACTAGGTGCTTGCATGCTATGGGAACGGCCTTGGCCTGTCTCTCATAGGTATTTGGGAGTCAGTAAAGAATTTGCTAAGTAGGGTAACCTTGTTAGATATATATATTTTTAGTAACTTTGCTGGCAAGGAAACAGGACTGAAGAGAAATCATATGGTAGGATGACCACAATTTAGTCAATGAAAGCCTAAATAAGGGCAGTAGTATATTAGGAATTCACGATAAAGTTTTCAGGTTTAAAGAAAAGTATTTAGAAAGTGAAGTAGGTAAGATTTCAGTGATTAGTTGTGAAAATATAAGAAGTTTAAAATAACTAGAGATGGTGATTATTGAAGCAGGGCTTTAAGGTAGTAAGGGTTGGAATGAAAAATATAGGCATTTCTCTTGAATAAGAGCAAAGACCCTTATGAATCTAGATGAGGGAGGTAAGGATGAGTGCTGCTGCTGCTGCTAAGTCACTTCAGTTGTGTCTGACTCTGTGTGACCCCATAGAGGGGAGCCCACCAGGCTCCCCTGTCCCTGGGATTCTCCAGGCAAGAACACTGGAGTGGGTTGCCATTTCCTTCTCCAAGGATGAGTATGTGATAGTAAATGTATTGGTAGGTAAGAATGGGGAAGTCAAAGCCATTGTGCCTAAACTGTCAATTTTCTTAGTAAATTAGGTCAGCTACACCACTGTGTGCTTCTGGAAGAAGTAGTTTCATTGTTGATTAAGCTTGGGATATACAGACTTAAATAGCAGATTTCTTTCCTGAAAATTGTGAAAAATCCTTTAGAATGATATACATTGTGCATCTCCAAGAAGGGATTATAAAATGTATTTTTCAAATATATGTGTCCATGTAACTTAAAATTTTTTTGTGTGGTAAAATACACATTACAAAATGTCCAACTTAGTGGTAATTAGTTACATCTATATTGTTGTGCAGTGATTGCCACCATCATCTCTGTAACTCTTTTCATCTTGCAAAACTGAAACTGTTGTCAGTTAAAATAAATCACTCCCCATTCACTCTTCTCCCCAGACCCTGGCAGTCACCATTCTACTTTCTTTGGACAACAATACCTCGTATATGAGTTCCCACAGTATTGTCTTTTTGTGATTGGCTTATTTTACTTACATAGCATGATATCAAGGTTCATCCATGTTGTAGTGTATGTCAGAATTTTCTTCCTTTTTAGGAACTGGATAATCTGTTGTATGTATGTAACATTTCGTTTATCCATTTATCTGCTGATGGACACCGGTTGTTTTTGTTTTAGCTATTGTGAATAATGCTGCAATGTAAGAATACCTCTTCGAGACCCTGCTTTTATTTCTTTGGGTATATGCCCAGAAGTCAGATTGCTGGGTCATATGATAGTCCTATTTTTAATTTTTTGCACAAGGAACCTTCATAGTAACCACATAATGCACAAAGGTTATATAATTTCATACATTCTCAACATTTGTGATTACTTGTTTTTTTTTTTTTTTCCTTCACTATAAGCCATCCTAATGGGAGCACGGGTATTTCTCTTTATAGTTTTTTGACCATGTAACTTTTTAAGAAACATTTTAAAGTAGTTTTTGTAGAACTCAGAGTTTGGTTAGGGGATTTGAAAAGACTGAAAACTTGGAAAGTTCTTGGGGAAAATGGGTGAAGTGGACCAGATATTGAGTCTCATGCTAACAGAGTACCCAGCTAAGATTAACTTACCCATACTTGGAGTTTGACGACTTTTCTGTAGTAGCCAGAAAAAGATGAGTGGTATTTCACCATTGGCTATTAAAGCAGATGGGAGTGGCATGTGTGTAGAGTGCTGACATTGGAGTAGTTGAATTTACATGTCATTGGTGATGGCCACTGTTGGAAAGGTTGTGGGGCCAGATGAAGATGGTGGGTTGGTTATAGAACGCATGATGGGTCAAAAAGATAGTTTCAGTTTAAGTGAAACTCTTACAAGCATAGATGATGATGATCAGAGCCTAAGGTAGTGATTGGCTGAAACTGAGAGGAGATGAGGGACCGTCAAGTTAAGAAAGTCAGTTTTTTGGAGGGCTCGAGGGTTGGGATAGATCATGCATACAGGTGTTGAAGTCACAACGCCAATGATATAACTGGGGCAAAAGAGAGGCTTTAGTATATGGGTGCAGTTTACCAAAACTTTCTCAGTATAAGTTTCTCAGTATAAGTTGTGTTTGTGTTGTGCTTTTTTTTTTTTTTTAATGTGGGATGGGCATTATTTTTAATACAGTGAATAAGAAGGATAACAGTACATTTAGGGATTTGAGTTGTCTGTGGAAACCTCACTTAAAAGAATTATAAGAAAGGCATTTGGGGGCAAGTTAGGTTTCAGGGAAAGCTAAAAGATTGAGAAAACATATAAAGCAGTTGAAGATATGAATGTGTTTCTGGCGATCTTGATGGGAGAGGTTAGATGGATGCATCAAGAGTAAAGAATGAAAAGGAAAGATGAGGCTTGTGTTTTACAGTATGGCAAGAATGTGAGGTGCGGTGGGATGTTTATCGTGAGGTTCCAGATGAGACTCTGGTGTTAAGTTCTGGTTGAGTTTAGCAAGGTATCATGCTGTTGCCCATTGGAAGGTGGAGTAACTGGAAATCAGATCTACCAAAGATTTCTAAGCTTCTGGCCGTAATTGTGAGACTGTAGCTCTAAGTTTTCATGTCTGCCACAGTTTCTCAAGTTTCTATAACTGTAGAAACCATAACTAGGCAGTAGTTTAGTAAGATTTCTTTTACCTTAAGCTTATGTGTCTTGATTTACAAAATAGGTGATGAAGGATTCTTGTTTTTATCTAAGAGTTAACTAATGTGTCTTATTAATGGCAATATCTTATATTTATTAAAGCATGATTCTTTTTACCACTTTGAGATATATTTGCATTTGATATCCTTTAGGGAGCACCTTGAATACATTTTAAACAATTATATAAAATTAAAGAATATGCGTGGTTTTAGAAATTTCTAGTGTCACCCATTTCCTAGAGCACAGAAAAACAGTTTTTAACAGCTGCATGCTAATTTATAGTTTAGCCTCGAAATAGAACTGACACAATAACCCAGATCTTTTTATTCAATTATATAATATACTTGGATTTTGTTTAAATTCTACATACCATGTAGTAGTCTTTTTTCACATACTAATTTAGACTCTTTAATTTTCTTAATGATTTCAAAGCAATTCTAGTAACTTCAGATTTCTTGTCTTTGGTAGTTACTCCGCAACCTTATCTCTAACACTTCGGATATGTTTTTAGGTATATAATTAAGACTGTAAAGGGAACCAAGGGTAAGAGTATCAAGTGATTTATGGTTCAGTATTTGGAAATGCTATTTTTTTTCCTAAGTGTTGGCATGACCAAGGTCTTAGTCCTCAGGCCATAGTCCTCAGGTCATTTTTATCTATTATCTATAGGTAAGAACTTCATAGGGCTTCCCTGGTAGCTCAGCTGGTAAAGAATCCACCTGCAATGCAGGAGACCCTGGTTTGATTTCCTGGGTCAGGAAGTTCCCCTGGAAAAGGGATTGGCTACCCACTCAAGTATTCTTGGGCTTCCCTGGTGGCTCAGACAGTAAAAAATCTGCCTGTAATACAGGAGACCTGAGTTGGGAGGATCCCCTGGAGCAGGACGTGACAACCCACTCCAGTATTCTTGTCTGGAAAATCCCCATGGACAGAGGAGCCTGGCAGGCTATAGTCCATGGAGTCACAAAGAGCTGGATACCACTGAGCAACTCAGCACATAGCACCAACCATAATGTAAATTGAAATAGCTAATTGTTACTGGATCAAAGATTGAAGTTATTAAACCCTGTTACTTATGCTCAAAACTTTTCAGAGGTCTCTCTCTCAGAGTAAAGTCCAAGGATCTACAAGGCTCTATGTGCTTCCTTTCACCTTTGTGACCTTTGTATTTTCTTTTGCCCATTTTTATCCTCACTTGCTTTATGCTCTTGCCCTTAATGATTTGGTGTTCTTAAGATGTGTCCCTGTTTTCTGTGATCCTTCTCTCTGATAACCACATGGCTTCCTTTCTTGTTTGCTTTAGAGCTCTCAAATGATCCTTATCAGAGAGACCTTCCTTGACCAACTTTCTTCAAAGAATGGTCATGTTCTGTCTTCCCTATTCCTTTTCCCATGCTGTATTTATCTTCATGGGATTTAATATCATTTGACTGGTTTCATATTGATTTTTTTGTTGTCTGGCTCATTTAATACCAAGATGGAAGTCTAATGTTCTTTAAATGTGTTATGCTGTGTTTTTTGGCCCAGAATGTGGTCTGTTCCATGTGAGTTGGAGAAGAATGTGTAATCTGCTGTTGGATGAAATAGTCAAGAGATGTCAGTTGTATCCAGTTGATTGATGGTGCGCTTGAGTCCAACTGTGCCCTTAATGATTTTCTGCCTGCTCCATCTGCCCATTCCTGATAGAGAGGTATTGAAGTCTCTGACTATAGTAGTAGATTGCTCTAGTTTTCCTTGTAGTTCTATCACTTTTTGCCTGAAGTTATTTGATGCTCTGTTGTTCGGTGCATACA
Source organism: Tragelaphus eurycerus (assembly GCA_935064755.1). NCBI lineage: Eukaryota > Metazoa > Chordata > Mammalia > Artiodactyla > Bovidae > Tragelaphus > Tragelaphus eurycerus. Next base: position 5,933,056 of record CAKXYN010000112.1, read on the forward strand.
CATTAAGGATTGTGGTATTATCATAGAAAACTGACCCATTTCTCCTTGTGTAATGCCCCCTTTTAGCCCTGATAACTTCCTTTGTTTTATTTTTAATTGGAAGATAATTGGTTTACATTGTTGTATTGGTTTCTGCCATACAAGGTGAATCAGTGGTTAAGTATATGTGAGTCCCCTCCCTCTTGAACCTCCCCAGCCCCACCCCATCCCACCCCTCTGAGTTGTCACAGCAGCTTCCCACTGGCTCTCTTTTACATATGGCAGTATGTATGTTTCAGTGCTACTCTTTCATTTGTCCTGCCCTCTCCCCCCTGCTGTGTCCACAGATCTGCATCTCCATTCCTGCCCTGCAGATAGGTTCATTAATAACATATTTCTAGATTTCGTATATATGCTTTAATATATATTTGTTTTTCTCTTAATGACTTTTTCTTAATGACTTAATATATATTTGACTTTCTCTTAATGACTTTACTCTTTATAACAGGTTCTGGGTTCATCCACTTTACTATAACTGACTGAAATTCATTCCTTTTTATATTTGAGTGATATTCTATTGTATATGTACCAAAACTTCTTTATCCATTCATCTGTTGATGGACTTCTAGATTTCTTCTGTGTACTACCTATTATAAATGCTGTTGGAATGAACATTGGCGTACATGTATCTTTTTTAATTATGATTTTCTCAGGGTATATGTGCAGTAGTGGGATTGCTGAATCATATGGTAGTTTTAGTCCTAGTTTATTAAGAAATCCTATTCTTCATAGTAGCTGTATCAATTTACATTCCTACTAATTGTGCAAGAGTGTTCCCTTTTCTCCACAGCCTCTCCAGCGCTGGTTGTTTGAAGATGGCCATTCCGACCGCTGTGAGGTGATAACCTCCTTGTAGTTTTGATTTGCATTATTCTAAATAACGAGTGATGTTCAACATTTTTTCATGTGTTTATTGGCCGTCTGTTCACCTTCTTTGGAAAAGTGTCTATTTAGATCTGCACATTTTTTGATTTGGGTTATTTGTTTTTCTGCTATTGAGCTACATGAACTGCCTGTATATTTTGGAGATTAATCCTTTTGTCAGTTATTTGATTTGCAGTTATTTTCTCCTGTTCTGAAGGTTGTCTTTTCATCTTGTTTGCGGTTTCCTTTGCTGTGCCAAAACTTTAAATTAGGTCCCATTTGTTTATTTTTGTTTTCATTTCCATTATTCTTTATTCTAGGAGGTATGACCCTGATAACTTTTCTTTGGAATCAGCTCTGGCTGAAATTAATATAGCTACTCTTGCTTTCTTTTGATTATTGTTAGCATGGTATATATTTTTCCTATTTAATTTATATGTGTCTTTATATATAAAGTACAGATAATGTATAATTGGGTCTTGTTTTTTGATCCACTCTGACAATCGGTGGTGAAGAATCCACCTTTCAGTGCAGAAGACATAGGTTCGATCCCTTAGCCAGGAAGATGCCCTAGAGAAGGAAACGGCAACCCCTTCCAGTATTCTTGCCTGGGAAATCCCATGGACAGAGGATCTTGCATACTTCAGTTCATGGGGTTGCAAAAGGGTCAAATACAACTTCGTGACTAAACAACAACAATGTATACACATACATGAGTAGATACACACACACATATGTACACATAACATAAGCATCATAAACCAAATACATAGTTGATATTTTAAACAACTTGTATGTCTTAGATTAGTTAAGATTAAGAAAAATAAAAGGTTTTCTTTTACTTTTCACTTATTTATCAGTGCTTGTCCTTCTTTATGTAAATTTGAGGTCCCAATCTGTATACTTTTCACTTCTTTATCAGTACTCATCCTTTATGTAAATCTGAGGTTCCAATCTGTATCATTTTCCTTCTCTTTAGAGAATTTCTTCTAACATTCTTGGAAGGCAGGTGTGCTGACAACAAATTGCCTCAAGTTTTATTTGTCAGAGTCTTTATTTCTGCCTCACTCTTGAAGAAGAATTTCACGTGGTATAGAATTCTAGGTTGGAATTTTTTTTCTTTCTCCATTCCCCCCATCCCCCTTAGTACTAAATATATTTCATTTCACTCTCCTTTCGTGGTTTCTGAGGAAAAGTCAGATGTAATTCCTATGTTTGATATTTTGTAGGTAAGGAATTTTCCTCCTCTGGCTTCTTTCAGATTTTTTTCTTTATTTTTGATTATCTGTAGTTTGAAAATGATATCACTAAGTGTAGGGTTTTAGAGCAGGAATTTCTCCTGGTTGGTGTTTTTTGAGCTTTCTGGATCTATAGCTTGGTATCTGATAGTAATTTAAGGACATTTCTCAGTGATTGTTTCAGATATTTCTGATGGTCCTTTCTTCTTTTTGTAGTATTCCCATTATGCGTGTGTTACACTTTTTATAGTGTCCCACAGTTGTTAATCTTTGTTCTCCTTGCTTTTCAATTTTTGAAGATTCTGTTAATAATATCTAAGTTCAGAGATTCTTTTCTTAGTTGTTTGCACAATACTACTAAGCCCTCAAAAGACATTTAAAAATTCTGTTACAGTGTTTTTGATCTCTAGGTTTGTTTGTTTTGGTTATTTCTTAGGACATCCATCTCTGCTTACATTTACATGCTGTCTACCTTATTCATTGAAAAGATCATATGGTTTTTCCTTTTTAGTCTTATTGATATGGTGAATTACCAAGCCTGCAGTCCTGTGATAATTCAACTTGTATGTTAGTCAATCAGTTGGGTCCGATTCTTTGCAACTCCCATGAATTGTAGCCTGCCAGGCTCCTGTCCATGTAATTCTCCAGGCAAGAACACTGGAGTGGATTGCTGTTCCCTTCTCTTCTCTTCAATCCCCACTCAGGGATTGAAGCTGGGTATTCTGCATTGCAGGCAGATTCTTTACTGTCTGAGCCACCAGAGACGCCCTGCTTTATTCATTAAAGCTTAGTAAATTATATATTTAACTAGCTCTTAGTTTAAATTCCTGGTATGATAATTCCAACATCTCTGCCATTTCTAATTTTTAAGCTTGCTCTGTGGTTGCAAATAGTGTTTTTTGCCTTTTAGTATGCCTTGTAATTTTTTCTTGATAGCTGGACATGATTTCCCAAGTAAACGGAATTGCTGTAATAGGCCGTCAGTAATGTGATAGTAAGATCTAAGTGGAAAGAAAGCATTTGATAATATGTGACAATGTAAGTGGAAAGAAAGCATTTGATGATATGTGGCTCAGACGGTAAAGCGTCTGTCTACGATGCGGGAGACCCGGGTTCGATCCCTGGGTTGGGAAGATCCCTTGGAGAAGGAAATGGCAGTCCACTCCAGTACTATTGCCTGGAAAATCCCATGGACAGAGGAGCCTGGTGGGCTACAGTCTATGGGGTCGCAAAGAGTGGGGCACGACTGAGCGACTTCACGTTCACGTTCACGTTCATCAGGGTAAAGTATTTTTGCCTGAGGACAGGCCTTGATAAGAAGAGAGGGCACTTCAGTTCAGTTCAGTCGCTCAGTCGTGTCCGACTCTCTGTGACCCCATAAATTGGCAGCACGCCAGGCCTCCCTGTCCATCACCAACTCCCGGAGTTCACTCAAACCTACGTCCATCGAGTCGGTGATGCCATCCAGCCATCTCATCCTCTGTCGACCCCTTCTCCTCCTGCCCCCAATCCCTCCCAGCATCGGAGTCTTTTCCAATGAGTCAACTCTTTGCATGAGGTGGCCAAAGTACTGGAGTTTCAGGTTTAACATCATTCCTTCCAAAGAACACCCAAGACTGATCTCGTTTAGAATGGACTGGTTGGATCTCCTTGTAGTTGCAGGGACTCTCAAGAGGGCACTGGTATATCTCAAAATGGTTCCTTTCTCTGCTATAAGCATGAGAGGAGTTTGCTCAGTACTTGCTCTGAGAACCTGCTCAAGCTCCTTGATTAAAAATTCTGGGGGCTCCCCTATGACTGGCCCCTCCCTCTATGGAGTTTTTAAGTCCAGATTTTCTTAAGGCATAGCCTCTAGGAGTTTGTCGATTACAGTTAAGGTTTTTCTGTCCTGTCACAGGTTCCTGCTTGTGGATCTCTGCTTCAGTAGACTATGACTCCCTGTATTTGCCTGTCTCTCAGTATTAGGGACATTTGGCATTATGCTCCTCCATCATTATGGAATCCAAGAAGAGTTGGGGAGTCCTTTCGTCTCTTCATCTTTTTGTTACTGGATTGGAGTAATTACTTTTCTAGCTTGTGGAACCAGAAATCAGAAGTTGAGATGCAGCTCAGATGCTCTTTTGTCTGTGGAGTGAAAGAAAATATTTATATACAACTCCAAATTAAATATATGTGTATAAAAACATTTTTGGATTAAATAATGTCTTGAAGTACATTCTGAAGTAAAAGATACAAAATAAAGGTGGCTCTTCTGTTTCCAGGATTCCCTCTTGGGTTCTGACACCATGTTCTTGATGTCCAGATTGAGCCTTTGCATGCACCTTTGTGTGCCTCTGATACGCCTAAGGACCTGGGAGGTATCCTGATACCTGCCTCCCTTCATGATTAAGTACTAGAAAAAAAAATAGTTAATTGACACTGCTTTATAGACAGTATCAGGAGAGAAAATGAAGAATCCTCACTGAGTTTCTGAAATTTGCTAGGTTCTGAGAATGTAACTGTAGATACATGGTCAAATCGTGTGTCTCAGGGAGCTTACCATGTAATTAATAGGCACTTATTATAAAGTGTACTGAAAATAGGTACAGGTTACTGTGGGTGCAGCAGTCATGATCCTGAAATGATACTAAGCTGAATCTTTAAATAGAAGGAGATATGCTTCTGGTTCATGGTAGGGATGAATGCCTCTGACTGAGTCTTCTCAGAAGGCAGAGTGAGCACAACCCTGTTATTTTGTTGAAGTACTCCAGCAAAGCAGTTTTTAGGATCAGTGTGAATTTGCGTTTTATTTATTATATTGTACATGTCCTTTTACAATAAGATTTTAAGATTTTAAGATTATATTGTACATGTCCTTTTACAATAAGATTTTAAGAATTGTTAGTGGGAATAGTTTACAGTCCTTCTCCTAGAATACTTTGTGAGGATTAAAGGCCATAATGTGCAAAAACCACTCACTATGTTAATGAATTTTTATTGTTTTTGTTATTTCAGCTCGTAACAGTACCTTCTACTCAGGTGCCCATCCCAGAAAACCTATGTATTCAGCTTTTTCTATTCATTACCTCTACGTATACATCTTTTAAATGTTTCTTCCATCAGTTTCCTTTTCTTTCCTGCTACTTCTTCACTCTTTGTCTGGTCTCTAATAGTAGTCATTACCCAACTAGATTGCCTGCCTCCGGTTTTGCCAATTTTGGTCCCAGTTTAAAACATGAAATTATCATAAAGATAGATTTGACTTAGTCATTGACTTACTTTAAACCCTTTAATGACTCCTGCTGCAGATGTTCTTATCTAGTGGTTTATGAAAAGTGTGTGGATATTCTGAGACTTCTTGCCAGATGAAGTAGATATGTATTTTTATGGGAAGAAGGTTACTGACCTTTGTTAGATTACTCCTCTGCTGGCTAAAATCCGAATTCCTTATCATGTCTTAAAAATTCTTCCATAATGTGGCCTCTCCCTGCCTTTGCTTAGTCTTTGAGTCCTCCCTGAACTTCATGCTACTGAGCTACACCCAGTGGTCCTAAGACCTTGTTCTCAGACTGTTCTGCCTTCACTCACTCATTTCTCTCTTATCTGAAACACTCTTCCCACCCTCTTTGTCATCTGTTCCCCAGTTATCCTTTGCAATTCGTCTTCACTAAATTGCCTCTTTTTATATTGCTATACCTCCTGAGTCCCTGTGATGTTAAAAATCTTCTGGGTTCTCCCCACCCCCGACCCCTTAAACAGTTCCCTGAAGAAAGAGCCCATAAAAAAGAGCCATAAGACCTGAAATAATAGTTCTGTTTTCTCAGGCAGAGTTTGAAATATAACTGAAGAAGACGTTTGGAAGTAATCAGGTATTGCTAAAGACTTGAAAGATGAACATCTCCAAAGAGAAATACAAAAGAGAAAATGTCTAATGGCTTGTCCCTGGGGAGTATAAGCATTTCTAGATTAGGAAGGGAAGTATCTGAAGAACAGCCAGAGAGAAAGGAAGTCAGGAAGTAGTGTCCTGAAAGCCCATAGTAAATTCCAAAAGACCTACATTTCTTAGCAAGGTTACATAAATTTGATACATAGTTTTAAGTTTGATGTAGCCCCATTTGGCTATTTTTGCCTTTGTTGCCTGTACTTTTGGTGTCATACTAAAGAATTCATTGTCCAAATCTGATGTCCTTTAACCATTCCCATATGTTTTCTTCTAGGAGTTTTGTAGTTTGAGCTTGTGTATTTAGGTTGATCCATTTTGAGTTAACTTGTATTGTATAAACTAAGGGTCCAGCTTCATTCTTTGTGTGGGGATATCCAGTTTTTCCAGCACCACTTGAAGAGACTATTCTTTCCATACTGCATACCTTTGGTACCTTTGTTGAAGATCATTTGACTGTTATGTTTTAAGGGTTTATTTCTGGATTCTCCGTTATGTTCCATTGGTTTGTATGTCTTGTTTTCATACCAGTACCATGCTGTTGTGGTTACTGTAGCTTTGTAAAGATGTTTTGAAATCAGGAATTGGAAGCCTCTGGCATTGTTTTCTTTCTCAAGATTATTTTTGCTACTTGGCATACTTTGAGATTCCATATGAATTTTAGGTTTGTTTTTTCCCATTTCTGAGAAAGTATCATTGGGATTTTGATAGGGATTGAATTGAATCTTTAGATTTCTTTGGTAGTATGGACCTTTTAACAGCACTTCAGTTTTGCAGTTGATGAACACAGGATATTTCTTTATGTCTTTAGTTCTTTCAGCAGTGTATTGTCATTTTCAGTGCACTAGTCTTTTGCCTCCTTCAGTAAGTATGTCCATAAGAATTTTATTTTTGATGCTGGTATGGAGGGGAATATTCTCTTAATTTCCTTTTCAAATTGTTCATTGTTATTTCATAGAAACAAAACTGATTTTTGCATCCTGCAACTTTACCAAATTCATTTATTAGTTCTAACAGTTTGTTTGTGTGTGTGTGTGTGTGTGTGTGATCTTTATGGTTTCCTGTGGGCAGAGATAATTTTGTTTCTTCTTTTCTTATTTGGATGCTTTCATTGGTTTTACTTACCTGAATGCGCTGACTTGGATTGCCAGGAATCCTGTGTTGAAAACAAATGATGAGAGCAGGCATCCTTGCCTTGTTCGTGATCTTAGAGGGAAAGCTGTCAGTTTTTCACCATTGGACATGATACTGACTGTGGACTTTTTATATGGCCTTTATTATGTTGAGGTAATTCCTTTTGTGTCTAGTTTGACTTTTTGTTATGAAAGGGTATTTGTCAAATGCTTTTTCTGCATCAGTTGAGATGATCATGTTATTTTTGTCCTTCATTTTGGCAGTTTGGTATATGACATTGACTGATTTTCATATGATGAAACATCCTTCTTAACATTCCAGGAATAAATCCCACCTGGTGGTGGTATATAACTTTAAAGTGTCAGATTTTACTTCCTAGTAATTTATTGATTTTTGCAATGGCACCCCACTCCAGTACTCTTGCCTGGAAAATCCCATGGACTGAGGAGCCTGGTAGGCTGCACTTTTCACTTTCATGCATTGGAGAAGGCAATGGCAACCCACTTCAGTGTTCTTGCCTGGAGAATTCCAGGGTCGGGGGAGCCTGATGTGCTGCCATCTATGGGGTTGCACAGAGTTGGACACGACTGAAGCGACTTAGCAGCAGCAGCGTCCATATTCATCAGGGTTATTGTGTATTTTTCTTGTCTCATATGTCTCTCATTTTGGCATCAGGATTATGCTGGCCTCATAGGTAAATTTGGAATGGTATCCTTCTCTTCATTTTTTGGGGACAAGTTTGAGAAGGATTGGTGTTAATTCTTCTTTAAATCTTTGGTAGAATCCTCCAGTGAAACTATCTTGTGCTGGACTTTTGTAGAAATATATATACTCATTTTTTTTTAAGGTTATTCAGCTCATTGGTGTATCTTATTGTTAGTGGTCTCTAAAGACGTTTTCTATTTTTGTCGCGTCATCATAATTTATCTTCTTTCATCTGATTTTGAAAATTTGAGTTTTTTCTTGGTTTAGCAAATGATTTGATGCTTTTCTTGAAATTCCCCCCAAACAAGTGCCATTGGTTAGTTTTTCTCTTCGTCTGTGCTCTATTTCATTTCTTTGTAATCTTCATTGTTGTCCTTCCTTCTAACTTTGAATTAGTTTGTTTTTTTGGTTACTTGAGGTCTAAAATTAGGTTGTTGATTTGAGGTCTTTTCTCTTTTTTAATGTGGGTGTTTACCAGTCTGAACTTCCCATGCTTCTGCTGCATCCCATACATTTTGGTATGCTGTATTTCATAGTTGTTTCTCTCAAGGTATTCTGTAGCTTTTTTTTTTTTTTTTTCTGATTTCTTCTTTGTCCCATTGGTTGTTCAGACTATGTTGTTTAATTTCCATAGTGCCTAGTTTCAAGTTTTCCTTTTAATTGTGATTTTTTTATTTCATTCTCTTGCAGTTGGGAAGGACACAGTATGATCACTGTTTTCTGAAATTTTGCTAGGATTGTTGTGTGGCGTGGCATGTGCTCTTTCCTGGAAAACGTCTCATGTGCAATTGAGGAAATGTAGGTTCTGCTGTTGTTTTGTGCAACGTCTTTTATTTGATTGTTAGGTACATTTGGTCTATTATAGTGTTCAAGTCCTTTGTCTCCCAAATGATTTTGTCAGGTATGGAAAGTGAGGTACTAAAATGTCCTACTATAATTGTTACTGTCTGTTTCTTCCTTCCATCAGTCAATGTTTCCTTAATTTATTTCAGTGCTCTGCATATATATTTTTAGTTGTATCTTTCTGGTGAATTGATCATTTTTTTAAAATTATGTATTATGTCCGTTGTTTCTTAATGACAGTTTTTAACTTATAGGTCTTTGTTTTCTCATATATTATCTGCCTTCTTTCAGTTATCACTTGCATAGTATGTTTTTTATTTCACTTTCAACTTGTGTATGTATGTCCTTGTATCTGTAAAGTAACTTTTGTATACAGCATTTAGTTGGTGTCTTGCTGATCGTGTTCTTGACGCCAGTTGTCACTGTATCTCACTGTGCACACTGCTTATTGAACCCACGCTACGTAGACAAGGCACAAGTGGGGAAGCTGGAACAAAACTCAAGGAGCCATAGGAATTGAGGACCCATTTATTCTTTATTCTCGTCTGGCTGGCACAGCAGCCACAGCAGCAGAACTGCTGTACTCTCCTCTTGTGGCTGGTCCCACAGGCACAGCCGTGACGCAGCAGTAATGCTGCCACTTTCTGGGTGGAGCTTACAAGTGCCAACAGCACAAAGTAGCCTGTGACCAAGCAGTGCCTCATGACACACACGCATAGTGCGGTCAGTGATCTCAGCGGCTGCACGCTCGCTGTTTACACAACCTGGGGCAAGAGAGCCTGAACATGCTGTCTTGGCTAATTTACTCTCTTCCCTACGGTTGTTTTTTTTTTTGTTTTTAAATTTATTAACCCATTTGGCCATTCTGTATCTTTTGATTAGGAGTTTAATCCATTAATATTTAAAGTAAGTACTGATAGGAAAGGATTTACTATTGCCATCATGCTAATTGTTTTTTGTATACCTTATAATTATTTTTTCCCTTTTTTCCTGTGAGATGTCTTCCTTTGTTTTTTTTTTTTTCTTATAGTGACATGCTTTGATTCCTTTCTTTGTGCATCTTTTATAAATATTTTCTTTGTGTTTGTGTGCTAAGTCATTTTGGTTCTGTCTGACTCTTTGTGACCCTATGGACTGTAGCCTGCCAGGCTCCTCTGTGCATGGAATTTTCCAGGCAAGAATACTGGAGTAGGTAGCCATTCCCTTCTCTAGGGGATCTTCCCAACCCAGGGATTGAACCTGTGTTTCCTGTGGCTGCTATTACAGGCAGCTTCTTTACCATTGAGTCACTGGGGAAGCTGGTGTTTACCATTGTGTTCATCATGGTGATTACATATAATCTTACAGTAGTAGTGATGTATTTTAAACAAATAATTATTTCAGTTGCATACAAAAACTTTACATGTTTTTCCTTTTTGTTACGACATAAATCACATCTTTTTGTATTTCATATCCATTAACATATAGCTGAGTTTTAAAAAATACTTATTTATTTATTTGACTGTGTCAAGTGCTAGCTACAGCACTCAGTGTTTGTTGCATCGTGTGGGATCTTTTGTTGTAGTTCATGGACTCTCTAGTTGTGATGCGTGGGCTTAGTAGTTGCGGCACAAGAACTTAGCTGCTTGGCAATAGCTGGAATCTTAGTTTCCTAACCAGGGTTGAACCTGCGTCCTCTGTCTTGTCAGGTGGTTTCCTAACCATTGGACTGCCAGGGAAGTCCTTATAGTTTGAGTTTTTTTTTTTTTTTTTTTTTAATGTTGCTCTGTTTTAACTCTACCTGAATATAAAGTGATATACTCATCACCATTGCAGTATTACAGAATTCTATGTTTGTCTATAAATTTACCTTTACCAGAAGGCTTTATATTTTCAGATGCTGTTTTATTGTGTATCCTTTTGCATTTCTTGTAGGCAGGTTTAATGGGGATGAACTAGCTCAGCTTTTTTTTTTTTTTATGCTAGGAGGTCTTTATATTTCCTTTGCATTTAAAGTCAGTTTTGACAAATAATAGTGTTTTTAGTTGGAAGTTACTTATTTCCAGCACTGTGAATATGTCATCCTACTCCTTTCTGGCCTGCAAAGATTTCTGCTGATAAGTCTATAGTCTTATGATAGCTTCCTTGTGTGTGACCAGTTGTTTCTGTTTGGTTGCTTTCAGAATTCTTTATTTTTATTTTGCATCTTACTATGTGCTTCTTTGCTGCTGCTACTAAGTCGCTTCAGTTGTGTCTGACTCTCTGTGACCCCATAGATGGCAACCCACCAGGCTCCCCCATCCCTGGGATTCTCCAGGCAAGAACACTGGAATGGGTTGCCATTTCCTTCTCCAATGCATGAAAGTGAGAAGTGAAAGTGAAGTCGCTCAATCGTGTCCGACTCTTCATCCTACTTGGAGTCCTTTGAGCCTCTTAAAATTAGATGTCCGTTTTCTTCCTCAGATTTGGGAGGCATTTGGCTATTAGTTTTTCATTTAGCTTGCTTCATTCTCTCTTCTCTAGCTGGTATTCCCCAGTGCATATGTTGGTCAGTTTAATGATATTCCATCCTGTAAGTCCCTTTGACTTTCTTCACTTTTCTTCTTTTTGTTTTTTTTTGCTTTTTTTCATTCTGACTCAAGAATTTCAAAGACTCATCCGTCAAGTTCATTGAATTTTTTTTTCTTCTGCTTGATCAAATCTGCCATTGATCCCCTCTTGTGAATTTTTCAATTCAATTATATTCTTCAGCTCTAGAATTTTTGTTTGGTTCTCTTTTTGTCGTTTCTTTTTGTTAATGTTCTCATTTTGTTCATGCATCATGATTTCATCTAGTTTTTTATTTATGTTCTGTTGTACTTTGTTTCCTTATGGCAATTATACTGAATTTTTTTGTCATTTTAATTTGTAGAACTCTTATTTAAGGTCATTTTCTAGAACTTTATTTTGTTCATTTGACTGGGTCATGATTCTGTTTTTTATGTGTTTTGTTGTTGTGGATTTTGCATTTGGAAAACACCTTCTCTCCCATTCTTCATGAACTGGCTTCATAGAGAGGAGGATCACATCATTCAGCGTAGCTAGAGAATCTTGGTACCTCTAAAATCTTTTAGGGGGTGCTTTTTCTCTGGACTTGTCCTTGTAATTTCCCGATTGAAGGGGTTTATTATTGGTTGTTTTTTTCAAGAGTGTATAGTCTTTTGCCCTCTCGTGTCTTTCTGTCTCATTTAACGTTCTCTGGGTCTACAGCAAGCCAGAGACCTGCCTTTTGTTTTCCCTCAGCATCCACTGTATGCTGGGTCCAGTTCGCTGAGTTAGGATAGACAGAAACTAGTCCCTTGTGCAGCCCCGAGAAAAACTGGAATGTTGGACATAATTCTCTCTCTCTCTTCTCTCTCTCTTTTTCCCCCCTTATCAAGGGTGGTGCTGTAAGTTAGGCTTTTCATCACTGTTGTGAACTGTGCTACTTGGGGAGAGGTTGAGGCAGTTGATATGGAATAACTTTTCTTACACATTTCTGGCTGGTTTAGTCTTTGAGTTTGCTGGGGGTACCTGCAGCTTTCTAACTGGTTTCAGAGCTCTCAAAAAAGTTTTGGCATCACATATAAGTCAGAGTTTCTGTGTGAGAATCTGGTGCTTCCTTTTTCTCTATCCTGCTGATTCAGTTCTGGTTAGCTGGTTAGTTTTTTATCTTTTTTCAGATAATTTAGTAGTTGTTCAGTTAATGGAGGAATATACCTATGGGTTCATTTATCATCTATACAAAACTAACTTTGATATATATTAAATAACCTTTAGTATCAATTAAAAAATTTGTCTTAATAATTTTTTCACCCTAACACTGAAAGAACTCTAGGTGTTTTCTCAGCAGTGTATATTAAATCTATTAAGTTTTTAAATAACTCCAAGGTTTTCTGAGCTCCCTAACAAAAAGATTATTTTATAGGCGATCTAGCTATCTAGAATTGCAAAATCAGCCAGATCTTTATCACAGAAATTACAGCATATTGCCTGATCCATAGTAGACACTCAAGTGTATAATTAGTCATGGGACAAGTTTTGTCTTGATTGTCTTTGAATCAGAAATAGAAATCAAAGACTGTATTTCACGATCATCACAGAGAATTAGTAGTTGCTCTACAGCAATGCCAACATGTGCTTTGTATTCCTTTCCCTTTCAGATCTTAATTGGAGGGAGATGGATAGATATATTTTATTGTTTGTTTGTTATACTTCACTCTAAAATGTCACACTGTTTAAAAAAACCAAAAGATTTTTAAGATGAGTAATTTTAAATAAATGTATTCTACAGTTTCCGTGTATACTGTGTAAGAAACTATTTAGGCAGTGAGATTATAAACCTCAGTAAAAGAGTACTCAGGAGTTATTATTGAACATATTTCTAAAGTAAAACATGCCAATTTAAGTAAAAACTTTTTGGTGCAAACTATATCTTATTCTGTAGTTAATGGTTTGTTGTTTGGATCATGGTAATAATGAGTTCATAATTCAAATAATTTAATAATTCATTCAGGTCCATTGTAACAGACACTACCTTAAACTTGATCATGGCTGTGTCACAGATGTTTTTTCATTGGATCTGTTTCTATAAGGCCTACTAATATCTAGGATAACATTGGTCATTCTTAAAAATTTTTTATGTTAAGTAAAACTTTGGGAAAGGGGATGGCACATTTACAGAGGTAATATCTTAAACAAAGGTGTTCTGCTTACTTGAGGCTAGTAAACGATGGTTACTAGCTTTATAGACTGATGATACAAGTCTTGGGCCCTTTGTGTTTTATCTCTGATGTCTTGATTCCTCACATCATTTGATTTTATTTTCAGTTAAACTTCTTATACTTAACATTCACATGTTCTTTTGATCTTCGCCTTTTTATCGCCTTTCATTACTCTGTACTTTGTCCACCAGTAGTTTTAAGGTTGCAGTCACAGTACTGATTCTTTTAAGTTCCTATTATTCTTTTTACTTTTAATTCCAGTCTTGTTTGCTCATTGTTCACTGATACATCTTCACTTTCTGACAGTTGCTTTTTTTTTTTTCTGGTCACACCATGAAGCATGCTGAATCTTAGTTCCCCAACCAAGGATCAAATACACGCCCTCTGCATTGGGAGTGTGGAGTCTTAACCACTCAGGGATGTCCCCTGACAGTTGCTGTTTATTTCATCGTCTTTTTTCTTGTATTCATTGTTTATTTTCCCACTTCCTATTAAGTTCAATTTAGGATCACTTTCAACTTCCATGTTATATTGCTGGCAGTTGTTTCAGTGGTTCTGATGTCAGTGGTTTGCTGTTGGTACAGGAATATTAGCATACTTTCCTTGTAGTTGTTTCCTTAATAGACAAATTGTTTTGGGTTTTTTTGTTTCTGTTAAATACTAGACTGTTCCAAAAACTGAGTCAGCAAATGTGGTATTTGTGTCATTGATGATGATGGTTTTCCTTTTCCTTCGTTGATGGCTGAAACCATTCCCTCTGCTGTTTATTTGATCTGTTCTCTAAAAATGTTGCGATATGGCAACAGTATTTTCCCTCCATGATTTATTTTAAAAATTTACAAACAAGCAGATATATTGATACCATGTGCCTGTCATCTTTGTTGTTGCTCAGTCATGGCTGACTTTTTGTGACGCCATGAGCTGTAGCATGCCAGGTTTCCCTGTCCTTCACCATTTCCCAGAGGTTGTTCAAATTCATGTCCATTGCGTCAGTGATACCATCCAGCCATCTTATCCTCTGTCTTCCCCTTCTCCTCCTGCCTTCAATCTTTCCCAGCATCAGGGTCTTTTCCAGTGAGTCAGTTCTTCACATCAGGTGGCCAAAGTATTGGAGCTTCAGCATCAGTCCTTCCAATGATTATTCAGGACTGATTTCCTTTAGGATTGACTGGTTGGATCTCCTTGTAGTCCAAGGAATTCTTAAGAATCTTCTCTAAGACCACAGTTCAAAAGCATCAATTCTTTGGTGCTCAGGTTTCTTTATAGTCCAACTCTCACATCCATACATGACTACTGGAAAAACCATAGCTTTGACCATATGGACCTTTGTTGGCAAAGTAATATCTTTGCTTTTTAATATGCTGTCTAGGTTGGTCATAGCTTTCCTCCAAGGAGCAAGAGTCTTTTAATTTCATGGCCGCAGTCACCATCTGCAGTGATTTTGGAGCCTAGAAAAATAAAGTCAGCCACTGTGTCCACTGTTTCCCCATCTATTTGCCATGAAGTGATGGGACCATATGCCATGATCTTGAATGTTGAGCTTTAAGCCAGTTTTTCACTCTCTTTCAGTTTCATCAAGAGGCTTTTTAGTTCCTCTTTGCTTTCTTCCATAAGGGTGGTATCATCTGCTTATCTGAGGTTATTGATATTTCTCCTTGCAGTCTTGTTTCCAGCTTGTGCTTCATCCAGCCCAGTATTCCACATGATGTACTCTGCACATAAGTTAAATAAACATGGTAACAATATACTGTCTTGATGTACTTCTTTGCCTATTTGTAATCAATCCATTGTTCGTGTCTGGTTCTAACTGTTGCTTCTTGACCTGCACACAGGTTTCTCAGGAGGCAGGTTAGGTGGTCTGATATTCCCATCTCTTGAAGAATTTTCCACAGTTTGCTGTGATCCACATAGTCAAAGGCTTTAGCGTAGTCAGTGAAGCAGAAGTAGATGTTTTTCTGGAACTCTGTTGTTTTTTCTGTGATCCAACAGATGTTGGCAGTTGGATCTCTGTCTGGTTCCTCTGGCTTTTCTAAATTGAGCTTAAACATCTGCAGGTTCTTAGTTCATGTACTGTTGAAGCCTTGCTTGGAGCATTTTGAGCACTGCTTTGCTAGCATGTGAGATGCGTGCAGTTGTGTGGTAGTTTGAACATTCTTTGGCTTTGGCTTTCTTTGCAATTTGGAATGGAAACTGACCTTTTCTGGTCCTGTGACCACTGCTGAGTTTTTTAAATTTGCTGTCATGTTGAGTGCAGCACTTTTACAGCATCATCTTTTAGGATTTGAAGTAACTCAGCTGGAATTCCATCACCTCTACTAGATTTTTTCATCTCATTTGTCATCTAGATTGTGTTTTTATTATTTACATTGTTTTGTCACATATCTACCCTTCTTTTATTCATCAATCCATCTTTTTTTATCCCCATACATTTCAGTCACATCCCTTTCCCTAAAGGTGAAAGCATTCTTAAAAAGATTTCTGCCATGTTTTCTAGAGTAACTTGCCCTCCACATATGATTTATTCCATAGAAATTTACTTGTAGGACTGTCTTACTGATTCATAGAAATAAAGTAAGTCAGTGGAAAGTATTGTTTTAAATGTGTAAGTAATGTCAAGAGTCAGGATTATTGAGAGCACTCTCACTAGATGGTTTCACAGGATTTGATAAGAAAAAGTACCTTTTATAAAAAGTCAGTATGTTATAAAGTACTTGGGGTTTTTTTTTGCATAAAATAAAAGTAAGATGTAAGGAAATTATAGAAAGTAAGCCAGAACCCATCTTGATATAGTTTTGAATGACCCATAATGTGTCACTGAAGGAACCAGTAGGGAAAAGACCTTTCTTCATATCTTTCCTGTTTTCTCATTTTCTTCCTCCTCTTTCTCCTTGTCCCTTCTTTCCTTTCCTCCCTCCCTCCTTTCTTCACATTTGAGGGAGTTATGCATTTTATTGCACTGATTTGCTGATTGAAAAGAGTGAGGAGGCCACGTGATTGGATGGAAGCATCACTGGAGGGCACAGTCTCTAAATTAAGAGTTGGGAAATTGTTTCTCTCATGGCCTGGTGGTATTTATTTTAGGATCTGCAGGCTAGATTGTACAATCTCTGAAAACTACTCAGCTGTGCTGCTTTAGTGTGAAAACAGCAGTAGGCAACATGTAAATCAATGAGCATGGTTATGTTCTAAGTAAGACTTTGTGGATGCTAAAATTTGAACTTCATGTAATTTTACATGTCACAAGATTTAATTTTTTTAACTGACTTTCTCAACCATTTAAAATTTAATAACAATTCTTAGCCTACAAAGCTTTTAAAAAAAGCAGGTGGCAGATTTGGTCCATGATCTTTGAATTGGTAACTCTTAAGTGTATAGGGATTAATCTTGTACAGGTTATTTACCAAAATGTCATTATTAGCATACACATTTCCCAATGTCGAGACCTTTTTTTTTTTTTTTAAATATGCTCTTAATTAGATGGGGATACAGAATTCTGTACAACTAATTCTAGGTGTCAGTGAAGTGAGGGAAGAAGAAAAATACTTGGTATTGTTGATCCCACTGATAACATGGAGATTCTGGCTTGGCTTTTCAGTCTTGTCTCATCAGTCTAGCTGCTCTTTCTAAGTCTTGAGGCAGAGAAGCGGATCAAGTAGAGAGGCCTACTCTTAAATCTATTCTTAATGGTATTAAAGGTCCAAGGTTTGGAGTCAAACCTGGGTTCAGATCTCTTATAAGATATGTGACTAGTTATGTAACTCCCCTGAGCATAATACAGACTTTTAGGATGGTAGTAACAATCAAAACAATAGCGGTGGCTAACACTTTGTGCTTAAACTGTGTGCTATGCAGTGTTCTAAGGACTTTTTATATATATATAGTAACTCATTCAGTTCTCTCACAGCCATAATAATCCTATATACAGTCATTTTTAAAATGAGGAAACTGAGACACAGATTTAAAAAAACACGTATTCAGGGTCACATAGTTACTGAGTGGCAGAGCCATCATGTGAACTTGGACAGTCTGGCCTGAGTGTGAGCTTTTAACTTGCAGGGTTTACTGTCTTCCAAAGTGAGAGTATCTGTAAAATGCCTAACATGTAGGTCTTCAAAAAATAGATATGTTTACTTTGCTGAATAGAGTGCTATCTGTTCCTCAAGACGCTTGTGTTCTTGTGTGATGCCAGATATTCCATAAAAATGAGATTCAAATTATGGTTTTTCAGAGTGCATTTTACTTTTTTCAGTTACATACTATTTATAGGATTTTTTTTCCATATAAGTTTTTTAGTACTACTATTGTTAAGAATTGGAATTGAAATGTATCACCTTCTGTAAGACAGTATAGTTGACTTAGACTCTGAAGCTAGAAGGTCTCTGGACTCCTGTTTTTATCCAAGTTCTGCAGTTACCTTTGTGTGACCTTGGATACATGGTTTGACTCTGTCCCTTTTTGGCTGTAGACTGACTATAATCCTCAAAGTCATGGAACTCAGATGAGATAACCTGTGTTATGGTGCCTAGCAATGTGTCCACTATGATACCAGCTATCCAATAAATGCTAGTACTTTGCTCACCTCCCTGTTACAGATTTAGAACTGAAAGGAGCCTTAAAGATTGGAAACTGAGGCCCAATAGTACAGCTACTTTGAGACTTGGAGCCAGTGTTCTGACTTCTCAGTCTTGTTCTGTTTTTGGTGTTCACACTTGTTTATGCATTACATTCAAAAGCATTACGTATATGACATTTTTTTTTTTTTTAAGTACAAAACCCAACATTCTTATTAAAAATAGCTAAATTATTTTTGGTATTTTGAACTTTGAAACTAATCTTTAAAAAATCATATTGATAATTTAGTAAACCTGGAAGCCATTCAAATCACATATATGAAGTTTTAAGACAACTAACATTTCCCCTTTCATATGCATTAATTTTAATAAAGTACTGTTATAGAAAAAATAACTTATAAGCAACATGATAGAATAATTTTAAAAGCCCATCCAATCACATTCAGAGAAATGGCTATTAACACTTTGAAATAAAAAAGGCTAATTATGACAGTACTTTGTAACTGACTTTTACAATTAAAAGATCAATTAATGATCTATGCTAAATTCAGATCTTGATAATTTTTATTTATTCCATTGTGTGGATGGTTATCAGTTCCCTTTAGCAATCTCCTATTTTTATGGTATGTCAGTATATTTTTCCCCAGGCTTTATAGAAACATTGTATTTTGCAAAGCTGTCCTATTTCACCAAAAATGGGATCTTTGGTTCATATGGTTGATCCTCGTATTCATTTTTAAGACTTTTGATGCATGTTAATAATTTTCCGCCAGAAAGAAAATGCATATTTATTTATATTCTCACTAGGGAAAGCTATTGCATTTTTGAAGAAGCAGCAATATGTGGCATAAATCTTATAGATCCTTTATTTCTCTTTACATGTTGTCACTTTAATATTTTGCACAGTAATACATTTGGAATAATATTTTAACTTTCAGGAGTGGAATTATTTATAACTGCATATAATAAGATATCTCAAGTCATGTTCATGCAGTTTTTAAGAGCATTTTGTGGGTTTTTCTTTTTTCCTCTATTTGCATGTAGTAAGTGGTAAATTTGCATGGAACATCTGAAAAACAGAGCTTCAGAATGAATTGAATGTGTTGATTACTGTTTGTCACTTACTTTGATAGTTTAGAGACAAAGTCCTACTTTTGAGAGAAAATTGAACTTACTAATGTGTCCCTTATTTGTCTTCTTGTGAGTTGTTCCCTTTCTCACGGTTAACAAGATGTATCTCACGATTAACAAGATGTAAACTCTAATACTGTTTGCCATTTAGTCCTATATGTTTGTGAGATAATTGTAAGAACATCTTAAGAATTAAATTAGGTAAATTATTTTTTCTAGTTATGATTATTTGATGTTTTTATTCCTCCATGTGGATTTGGAACCAAAAGGAATAGCTATGGATTATGGTTTTTTTTTTTAATTCAGTAGACTACTCAAAGTTATGGTCATCTTATAACATCAATAGTAGAAGTATATAGATCTTAAGATTTGAATAAACCGTAAAGATAGAAATCTAGTCCAGCTTCTTACTTTATGAAATAACCCCTTCTTCAGTATTCTTGCTGGGCTTCCCTGGGTGGCTCAAATGGTAAAGAGTTTACCTGTAACACAGGAGACCCAGGTTCAATCCCTAGATTGGAAATATCCCCTGGAGAAGGAAATGGCAACCCACTCCAGTTTTCTTGCCTGGAGAATTCCATGGACAAAGGAGCCTGGTGGGCTACAGTCTCCTGACTACAGTCAGTTTGGTTCAGTTCAGTTCAGATGCTCAGTTGGGTCCAACGTTTGGTAACTCCGTGGACTGCAGCATGCCAGGCCTCCCTGTCCATCACCAGTTCCCGGAGCTTGCTCAAACTCATGTCTGTCAAGTCGGTGATGGCATCCAACCATCTCATCTTCTGTCGTCCCCTTCTCCTGCCTTCAATCTTTCCAAGCATCAGGGTCTTTTCCAATGAGTCGGTTCTGCAGCCTGCAACGAGTCAGTGAATTGCAGAGAGTCGGACATTACTAAGGGACTAACACTTTCACTTTCACTGACCTTGCTAGGTCTTCTGGAACAGCAGTAATGAAACATTCATTCACATACATTAAGCTCACAAAGTAAGAGGGATATAAGATTTTGCTCTAAAGAGAGTTTAAAATATTTGATATTCCCATGGCATGGTATTAATGAGGTATTAATGGTACCATGGTATTAATGAGGAAGGTTTAATGACACCTTTTGGGTTCAGGGTAGTATGTTTTGAGCCAGTTTCTTGCAATATAATACAAGCTTTGAATATTTTATTTATAAATACCTTTTAAAATTCCCCATATAGTGAAAGGGGGGGTCTTTTTTGTTCCACATAGAAGTTCTGTGTTACCTATCAATCAAGTATTTACAGACTGTTGAAACAAAATGGGGATTATATAAAAGAAAGCTGGAATGGTAATTTAGACTCTTCATTTTCTTAGTGTTAATTTTAAAGTGATAACATACTAAAACTCTTAGCCACAAAACTTTGCAGCTGTTGTGCTAAACAATTAAAACACATCAAATAAGCCCCACTCACCAAACCAAAGGAAAGCACATTCTGTGAAAACAGTATTTTGACAAGCATTGATATTCATAGGTCATAAGAAATAGCTATCACATATTTCTCCAGTTAAAGGTTTTGTGTAAGTAGCGCATCTCCATTTTCTATACTTTATCTTAATATGCAAGTTTATTACTTCAGTGCTTGACTAACTTTTGCCTTGCTGATGATCTGTTGAGCTTTGTACCTGAGAGCTATACTAATCACTGTGCTTATTGTTTGAATGTCTGGTACAGGAAGCGAGCAGCTGCAAAACATCTAATAGAACGCTACTACCACCAGTTAACTGAGGGCTGTGGAAATGAGGCCTGCACGAATGAGTTTTGTGCTTCCTGTCCAACTTTTCGTCGTATGGATAACAATGCAGCAGCTATTAAAGCCCTCGAGCTTTATAAGATTAATGCAAAACTCTGTGATCCTCATCCCTCCAAGAAAGGAGCAAGCTCAGCTTACCTTGAAAACTCTAAAGGTGCCTCTAACAACTGCTCTGACATAAAAATGAACAAGAAGGACGGGCAAGGAGCAAGAGATGATTTTAAAGGTAAGTTGTTCTATTTTTAATTGAGTATTTTTGACTGAAAACCAAATTAGAGGTTTTCAAAATGTGTGAGGTGTTGCTGTTGTCGATTGCTTAGGACATGTTTATAGTGGAATTGATTTTTATGTGGAAAAGGGCTGAACTAAATAATAATTGAGTTAATAATTTAACTCTTTCACTATTCTTACGGTCTCTAATTAGAAGCAGATTATATTTCCAAAAGTTCATTTCTTAATGGATTGATTAGAAATATTAAATGTTTTCCAGTAGGAAAAATGTATTACGTAGTAGTTAATCACATAAACTGGCCATGAAGTCAGCTAGCTTAGAATAGCTGGCCTAAGTATCTGGAATGCATTTTGGAACCTGAGCACTATATAGCAGATGGAGCAGAAAGAGGAATTTCTATTTCTGAAGATACAGCAAATGTTGTAATAGTTACCTGAAGAATGATGTTTTTCCTTCTAATTTATTCTTTCTGTATCATGCTCATCTTCTCCCAGGCATTTAGCACACTCATACTGCCAAGAATCATTACCTAACAATGGTAGACTCCATCCAAGCCTTACTTTGCTGTCTAATCACCCAAGTTTTCTTTCTCCCAGTGAAGGCAAATCAGTATTAGAAACAAGCTAATTGAATTTCTGAATGAATGACAGCCCTGCCCAGAGGTAATTCTGTTTTAAAAAAGGAAGCTTTTTGTTTAGGATGTATATAAGTTAAATCTCTATAAAGTTTTCAGTAATGTCATTTGAATCAAGTTTAAATTAGTGAAATGTTGTTGTGTTACAGCTTCTATTCATTTCCACAATAAAGCAGTTCGTACAACTTTATTGTGTGAACATTTCTATTCTGTGAATTAGCACACACCTTAGATAAATAAGGGAATGTTGTTAATATGCATAATGTAAAAGAAGGGCTTCCCACATAGCTCAGTCAGTACAGAATCTGCCTGCAATGCAGGAGACTGGGATTTGATTCCTGGGTGAGGAAGATCCCTTGGAGAAGGAAATGGCTACCCACTCCAGTATTCTTGCCTGGAAAATCCCATGGACAGAGCAGCCTGGCAGGTTACAGTCTGTGGGGTTGCAAGAGTCAGACACAACTGAACGACTGAACCACCAGCACATTATGTGCATCTTCCCAGTAAGTGTGTATCACAAGAACAACAGTTACTGTGAATGTAGGGTGTGCTGTCATAGTTGAATGCAGCAAGCCATTGAGGGTTATAATACAGGATGGGTGTACCCATCTTTTTGGCTATATGCTTTATCTGGATTAGAGGTACTTAGTGGAATCCCAGGGACGGGGGAGCCTGGTGGGCTGCCGTCTATGGGGTCGCACTGAGTTGGACACGACGGAAGCGACTTAGCAGCAGCAGCAGCAGCAGTGGTTAATCCCAGTCTTCGTGTACTGTTTAAGCTCAAATCTGTATAATTTAGCAGTTTGTTCTTCCAGTCTGCAACACTCTTCTTCCCGTCCCCTTTTTCTGGCAGCATCTGTATTCACTGTTGTATGTTTCCACTAGGAATCATGAATGCATCAACGCCACTAGTACTTTTGAATGCTAATTATATTTGCTAGCTCTAGTTTCAGTTTTGGATATTGAATAGTCTGCCCTAAACTCTGATTTTGCATGAGAATTTAAGTATAAAATGGTATAGATTAAAGAGTATTATTCAAATATACATATATCATAAAATATATAGGTATATCATACAAAAATGTCTCAATTATTGTTTTCTCAGTAGAATGCCTCATTTTATTGATACCCAAATGTTAGAATGTTTATATTTCAAAATACAGTGTCCTTTTAGCTAATTTATACTTATGTCTGAAAGATTCAGCTTAACATTTTAAGCAAAACATTTTATCTATGTGGATAAAATGTTGGCACTTTTTATGTAGAATTAGTAGAATGTCAGAAACTCTTGAAGGTGTTCTAAAGGGCATGACACGTCACCAAAAGGGTATGTGGCTCTAGAACGTTGCTGTCCAAACATAAACCATGTTTACGGCATGCAAAGTGTTAACAACTTTATGATTTGATGATTAGGAAGCACAGTGTCCTATGTCCTAACTGAATAGTTATTTATAATAGCTACTTACCATGTATTGGTTGCATATTAAGAAATTAGAATTTTTTTGCATTATCTTAAAAGAACATGTTGTAATTTTTTTCCCATTAAAATAATGGGAAATACGTTCCAGTTAGCAGTTTCACACTTTCCAGGAAGAGATTATTGAAGTTTAGAAGAAGATGCCTATGGGTTTTTAATAGAACAAACCTAAGGATTTATTCTTAAAGGGTTGTGGCCATAAAAGAATGTGTTGCCAGTCTGGTGTCAAGGACCAAAGTTTAGATTTGTGGTGTGATAAAAATCTGGTATTTTGGTGGTTCAGCATTTGGAAGCTGTTCATTCACTAATCATTTGCATTTTAAAATGTCTTTTACCCTAAAGCAAATATAAAAGTAGAGGTTGGAATCATATTAAGAAATTTTATATGTTGTACAGTACAAGGGTCCATTTGTCATAATGATGATAATTATCTACATGACTAAAATTATCCTCTGTGTAAGTATTTGATGACAAAGCTGTCATTCTTTTGATTAAAAGGAGAAATTAAGATTTTTGTCAATAACATTGTTTTTGACTATATCTTCTTAAAGTTAATAGACAAAATATATCACTTGTTCCCTTTCCTATAAACATATCTCAATAATTTATTTAAAATTACGAAAACTATTTGGAGTGCTTCATTTTTATTTCTGCCACAGTTTGATAATTTTTACTAGCCAATATGAAAAGTGGTCTTGAAATGTTCCCAGGTGGTGCAATGGTAGAGTATCTGCCTGCCAGTGCAGAAGACTCAAGAGACATGGGTTGGATCCCTGGATCAGAAGATCCCCTGGAGTAGGAAATGGCTGTCCATTCCAGTATTCTTGCCTGGAAAAATTCATGGACAGAGGAGCCTGATGAGCTACTGTCCATGGGTCCCAAAGAGTTGGACATGACTGAGCACAGCACATTTTTTTTTTAATTTGTTAAAGAACAGTTTTATGATGTGTAGATACCTCTATAGTCTTTGTTTTCATAATTTGAAATGGTGATACTAGTTAGCTTATTTTATCTACTAATAAAAAATAAATGATTTTTTTTCTACTCAAAATATGAATTAGTCATGTTTGCCTCATTTATCAGGAAAGCAAACCCTCAGAAATTTACTGATAGACTTCCACTGAGGTCTGCAGACCTGTTTCATAAATTGGTCTCCAAGTGCAAGTGAGGATTGGAATACTAGTGTTTAGTTTTTGCAGTTTCTTTTGTAATGGCATGTCATGATAAAGATTGGTGAATGAATTTGGTGTTAGCCAGCATAGAGTACCTGCCCGGATGTATTAGAGAGCTGGAGGGAAGAGAGCAGTTTCAGAGGGTCACATTTCAGATATGAAATGATTTTAGTCCTTCCTTTGGAGTTAAGACGTAATTACAGTAGAAAATGTAAGTTAATATAGCCATGCAAACTAAATTGATATGGCTCAGGACACAAAAGTCTTGGGGTATTAGCCAGCATAAAACATAGACCTTCTTGTGTTAGTTTAGAATGAGATATTGTGTTTGGTCATTAAATATTTCATATCCTTTTAGTAATTGGTTAATCTTTCCTGTCAAACATTTGAGTACTTTGAGTAATGCCAGACACGTTTAATAATAATTAAGGATCAGAATACACACACACAAATAACATGAAACTTTTAGATTTTTAAATTATCTTTGCCCAGAGTATATATTCTTTTTGCTATTGATTTGTTAAGTGAAATTTGGTTTTCTATTGTTGTAAAGGCTATTTTCACTCATCTTTTTATTTAATGTAGTTATTTGACCATAGCACTGAAACACTTTTGCTTATGTACTTTCATTTAAAATACATTTATTTTATTATTGTATCTCATAATTTGTTGCTGTTGAAGTTTTATTTTATTGAGGTACTTATAATATACAATAAATTGTTGACTGTTAAAACATTTTATTTTATACCTTGGGGCTTTCCCAGTGGCACAGTAGTAAAGAATCTGCCTGCCAGTGCAGGAGATGTGGGTTTGATCCCTGGGTCAGAGAGAATTTCTAGAGTAGGAAATGGCAAACGACTCCAGTTTTCCTGCCTGGAAAATTCCATGGACAGAGGCTGATGGCCTACAGCTCATGGGATCACAGAATCAGACAAGACTGAGCACACACTATTTGATATTCATGCAAGTCATAACAGAAAAAGTATTGTTACTGAGGTATATTTCTCAGCTTTGGTAGTGAAAATTTGTAATTACATAGGCTTATTTCAGATAATAGGATGGATTTTTCTGATTTTTTAGTTGATAATCATGGAATGAGTGCATTATAGTTAATTTTAAAGTTGTTTATTTTTTCTTAATTGAATTTCATGGGAGCTATATGAAGTATTAAGTCAACACATTACTGTATTGTATGATGTTCCCAAGCATTGGGGTTTGCTACTTTTTGAGTTTGAATGTTTTACATTGTTTTCTACTTCAGTCACTCAGTACCTTCTTTGAAAAGGTCAAACACTATATAAAAGCTCAGATTAAGGTGCACAAAATAAATCAACATTTGAGTAAGATGAGAACTCGGAGTTTTAGAAAATAGTGTATTAAGGTTCATTTTTGTGTGTGGGCTTGTATTTTTTTCTTGAGTAAGAAAAGTGTGAGAGAAGGAACACATGGAGGTTTTCTTTTTCTAATGTATCTCATGCAGTGGCACTCCTCTTAAGTACTCATGCATTCCATAACCTCTATATTTACTCTTTTCCTCTCAAGAGGATATACATATACATTTAAATTTTGTCATTAAAGATAATGAGGGTCATAGGGTTGTCTGGTTTTTCTGAAAGAGGATAGTGGCAGATATAAAAAAGTCTAACAAAAGCTGCTAAGTAGGCCTAAGCCACATTATTTAAAGACAGATATGAGAGGGAAGTAACACGAACTCCAGCAAACTGCAGCAAACTTTCTCCTGTCTGTAACAATCCATTGCTCCAGATATTTTTATCTCAAAAAGTCCTTGAAGTGTTCTCTTCTTTTTTATTTCTTCTGTGATTTCATTAGCATTTCACCTTGTTACCATTATTGTAACTGTGAAAATGTATAGTAAGTTGAATTCAGTCTGGCCTTTCATGACCTCCTGTCATTTTTGCCTTAGGATATTATTTCTTTATAGGGAAGAATGG
Source organism: Tragelaphus eurycerus (assembly GCA_935064755.1). Lineage (NCBI taxonomy): Eukaryota > Metazoa > Chordata > Mammalia > Artiodactyla > Bovidae > Tragelaphus > Tragelaphus eurycerus. The sequence goes on from CAKXYN010000112.1 coordinate 5,959,460, forward strand.
ATATAATAGAAAATCTTAATAAATTCCAATGGATTTAAATATTACAAGCTGAAAAAACAGTGATAACATCAGACAGTTTAGGGGAGATAATCATTACTTGTATTTTAAAGACTGAAGGCAAGGTAGAGGAAATGAAAGGCTTCTTGTAAGGATCAGCTAGAGTGCAATATTAAGTAGACTCCAGAAAGAATGCTGTCTTATTACAAACAGTGGAAATTTATTTCTAGCTCGTCCAACAATCATACTATCCTGGATTGGCAGAGAGTTCTGGTTCACGCAGTCATTCAGAGATGGAGCTTTATTGGCAACTGTTATCCTCAACACAGTTTTCAGAACCATCCTAGGAGTGTCATCCCATTAGCCAGAAGGAGAAAAGCCTTGGCCTGAAAGTAGCACTCAGATCATAAAGCTGGAAAAGAAGGAGAATGTGTCCAACTCTACCCAGAAAGGAGAGGAAGTAAATTTTTGTGACTATTAGTGGTATGTTTCTGAGAAGGCAATGGCACTCCAGTACTCTTGCCTGGAAAATCCCATGGATGGAGGAGCCTGGAAGGCTGCAGTCCACGGGGTCGCTGAGGGTCGGACACAACTGAGCAACTTCGCTTTCACTTTTCACTTTCATGCATTGGAGAAGGCAATGGCAACCCACTCCAGTGTTCTTGCCTGGAGAATCCCAGGGACAAGGGAGCCTGGTGGGCTGATGTCAATGGGGTCGCAGAGAGTCGGACACGACTGAAGTGACTTAGCAGCAATGGTATGTTTTGGAGAAGGAAATGGCAACCCACTCCAGTGTTCTTGCCTGGAAAATCCTGTGGATGGAGGAGCCTGGTGGGCTGCTTGCTATCCATGGGGTCACACAGAGTCCGACACGGCTGAAGCGGACTTAGCAGCAGCAGCAATTGTTTGTCTTGTCTGCTTGTAAGTTGCCTTCTTCCCACTCTGTTTTTTAATTACTCTATTTCCTGTTTCCGTGTAAGATTTATTCCAGCCTATTACTTGGTTGCATATGGCAGTATCTGTCAACTTCAGAGTGTATGGTTAGTGATAATATTAATTCTTCTCCGTCACCCACAGAATGGTCACCCTGGGGAAAAAAAAACAAAACTATAAAGGAAGACTCAGAAGGAACTGGTTTGGTTTTAGGACATGGACTGTTTCCAAAAGAAGACTCTGAAGAAACCTTTCTGAAAACACTGCCTCAGTCCTAGTCTTTTGAAAACAGTAGTGAAGTGAGAAACCTCAGAAATATGCTGTTGTTTCTGGTCTACAGTGAGGAATGTGATGAATCAGCATATGATATCCTTGATTCATATTTACAGTTAATGGTGCATGTTAATATATGCCATCATTGTGAAAAGAGTTTGAGCTCATTAAGTTTGAGCTGTGTATAAGAATGTATATAGAATATAAAAGAATGAGTAAGGTTGTACTGCTGTTACTAGTACATTGGGAAAAAAAGATAAGCATGTTTTGTTTGTTGAAACAAAGATACTTTTTAAAAATAGTTGTAAATCACAAGTGATATTAGTATAAAATATTTGGCTATTTTGTTTTTCACTAGAATTTATTAAAGCAAACGTGCATGTATATTATGAAAATAAATATTCTCTCTTCTCCTAATTTTCTAGATGTGACTTACCTAACCGAAGAGATGGTGTATGAAATTCTTGAATTATGTAGAGAGAGAGAGGATTATTCCCCTTTAATTCGTGTTATTGGAAGAGTTTTTTCCAATGCTGAAGCACTGGTACAAAGCTTTCGGAAAGTTAAGCAACACACCAAGGAAGAACTGAAATCTCTTCAAGGAAAGGATGAAGATAAAGATGAAGACGAAAAGGAAAAGGCTGCATGTTCCGCAGCAGCTATGGAGGAGGATTCAGAAGCATCTTCCTCAAGGATAAGTGATAGCTCACAAGGAGATAACAGCTTACAAAAGTTAGGCCCTGATGATGTGTCTGTGGATATTGAGGCTATTAGAAGGGTCTACACCAGATTACTCTCTAATGAAAAAATAGAAACTGCTTTTCTCAATGCACTTGTGTATTTGTCACCTAATGTGGAATGTGACTTGACGTATCACAATGTGTACTCCCGAGATCCTAATTATCTGAATTTATTCATTATTGTCATGGAGAATAGAAATCTCCACAGTCCTGAATATCTGGAAATGGCTTTGCCACTATTTTGCAAAGCAATGAGTAAGCTACCCCTTGCAGCCCAAGGAAAACTGGTCAGACTGTGGTCTAAATACAGTGCAGACCAGATTCGGAGAATGATGGAAACATTTCAGCAGCTTATTACATACAAAGTCATAAGCACTGACTTTAACAATCGAAATCTAGTGAACGATGATGATGCTATTGTTGCTGCTTCCAAGTGCTTGAAAATGGTTTACTATGCAAATGTAGTAGGAGGGGAGGTAGACACAAATCATAATGAAGAAGATGATGAAGAGCCCCTTCCTGAGTCCAGTGAATTGACACTTCAGGAGTTATTGGGAGAAGAAAGAAGGAACAAGAAAGGTCCTCGAGTGGACCCACTAGAAACTGAACTTGCTGTTAAAACTCTGGATTGTCGAAAACCACTTATCCCTTTTGAAGAGTTTATTAATGAACCACTGAATGATGTTCTAGAAATGGATAAAGATTATACTTTTTTCAAAGTAGAAACAGAGAACAAGTTTTCTTTTATGACATGTCCCTTTATACTGAATGCTGTCACAAAGAATTTGGGATTATATTATGATAATAGAATTCGCATGTACAGTGAACGAAGAATTACTGTTCTCTACAGCTTAGTTCAAGGACAGCAGTTGAATCCATATTTGAGACTCAAAGTCAGACGTGACCATATCATAGATGATGCACTTGTCCGGGTAAGTTGGGCTACTGTTTAAAAATTAGTACTAGATCCAGTACCTAATGATGGGCATGCTGTGATACAGTTCAGTGAATTCATTTTATAAGTGACTTTTTGGGGAGGGGGGTGAATGTATATGATGCTATGTGGTATAGGCACGCATTGACTTTTTTATTGTAAGTACTATACTTTTGTTGTTGCCCTGTCCAGGTTTATGAATGTTCAACAAAATATTGATTGTCTTGTATCATGGTTAACTCTCCCTTTGAAAGAGAATAAATTTTCTAAATTTGACAACTAACCCCCGAAGCTCTTTGATTCAGAAGAGAAGTGGATGTTTTAGAGCACAGAACAAGGGGACTTGGGAGATACCTGATAATAAGTATGAATGTTAAGTCTTAATGGGGAGAAGTGGTAGGATAATACCACACCATAAAATAGAAGTGGTGTCTAAAAATTCCCCCGTGTAAAATTTGTGAGGTAGATGAAGTGACCCAGCCTGGAGCACGCTTAGTGAGCGTCCCTGCTGGGTCACCCTTAGTGTCCCTGTAAAGCACTGCTGGGCTGTGAGTTTCCTCCCACTTCAACGTACATACGGAATATGCAGGGCCTTAGAGTTGGTTGGTACTTGTGGGAAAACAACTACTCCAGGAATCTTATAATTAATGGTGCCTGTATAATCATTCCTGTCTAGGGAGAGGGAGAATGCTGAGAATACATGTACCCTCTTTCAGATAACGTTGCTTTTTGTTCATTCTTTACCTCCACCCAGAAAGTAAAAATTTACTGTCCTCATTTAAGAATATAAGCCTGGCTAGAAGACAGAATCCAGATGCCAATCACATGTACCAACATTTACATTTGTCAGAGGGTTCTTTATCACAGAGTGTTGTTGTATTTATAATATTAGATATACCTGGTATTACTAGTTGTATTTCATCAACTTCAAGTAAAATTTAATGGCAACTAAAATTAAGATATAGTCAGTCTTATATACTTATAAAGGAAAAGAGCCCATGACACAGATAACCAGAAAGTAGTGATACTTATTTCAAAATGTACTTTAGTTTTAGAATTAGATTTGTCTAAAACTGAGAATTTATAAAACTAAATCATTGGGGAAAGTTGTTGGACATCTTGGAAATTTAAAAGGTGTGGAATTCTGTATTTCTCTTTTACTGTTTGTGTGTGCGTGTTTTTAATACAAAATATATTTCTAGTGTTGAAGATTCTGCATTATTTAAGAAACTCAGGCAGTTTTTCACCAGAGACAGGAAAGGGCAGTGGTTGCTTGAAGTAATTACCGTTGCTGCTTTCTGGTGCCCTTTTCATTTTATTTTAGTGGTTTTGAGCTACATGAATAACTAATAATGTATACTTTACATTATTAGCAAAAAGTAAGTATAATTACTATACTTAATAACTGATCTTCAGGCAGCTAGTAACTTATTTTCTATAGTTTAGCAGAATGATAGGATATTGTATAAGGAAGTGATGATGTTTTATAGAAAGCATGTTGAGGTCTGTCTGTGAATTTCCATTGTTAGAACAGAAGAGCAGATCCTTAAACTACACCTTTTATCTTTGTCTTTTGGGGTTTGGGATCTTTTCATCTGTTTCCAGCAAAAGCTATGCTATGCTATGCTAAGTCACTTCAGTCGTGTCCGACTCTGTGCGACCCCGTAGACGGAAGCCCACCAGGCACCCCCGTCCCTGGGATTCTCCAGGCAAGAATACTGGAGTGGGTTGCCATTTCCTTCTCCAATGCATGAAAGTGAAAAGTGAAAGTGAAGTCGCTCAGTCGTGTCAGACTCTTAGCGACCCCATGGACTGGAGCCCACCAGGCTCCTCTGTCCATGGGATTTTCCAGGCAAAAGTACTGGGGTGGGGTGCCAAGCTATACCTGACCTTTAAAAGCAATGAAATTAACTCTGTAAAACTCAATCCAGAGTTTTAAAAAATTTTCTGCCTTACTAACTGCCCTCTCAGAAATCTATTCTTTCCCTCTGCCCCTGTCCCATTCCCCCGATACTCCAGTAAAGCAAGATGAAGAACCTACAAAAGTTTAGGTGCTTATTGTATAATTATTTTATTCTATTTAAAAAATTAAACCTCCAGAATTTTGAGCAAATAACCGTTTTGGTTTATAAGGACTTCCTTTGAGCAAGTGTTAGGGTAAAGTTAACTGTGAGCTTTTAAATTATGCTAACAATTTTTTTTTTCCTCCCATATGTTTGGCTTATTATATCAAAGCTAATTAGTGTTCACTGGGTAACATCTGTACTTGAATATTACCACTTCAGAAATCCTTTATGTGAGGCACTTTGCTAAGCAGTATAGATGTAAAGATGAATCATGATTGCTGAGGAGCTTAGGGGCACACATAAAACAGATTTTAGTCTCATTTTCTTCCGCTCTTTACTTCTCTCCCTCCCTTCTTTCCATATTTCGTAACAGTGTGAAAAGATTTTTTTTTTTTTTTTTAATTTTTTAAAGCATCAAGATAGATCATGGTAGTCACATTGATAATCTGCAAATGTTGAGGGAACATTCATAGCAGGTGATATAACAACAAGTAGTGTAAGGTGATCCTCTCAGGTACACTATAGAAAATACTTATGGATTTTCAACATCTCGTTCCCCAAAGATCTACTTTGCCTTTTTTAAGCCTCATCTTTTTATATCACAATTTGATAAGCAAAATAAACCTATTGACCACTATCTTGTGTGCATGTATGCTAAGTTGCTTCAGTTGTATCTGACTCTTTGTGATGCTATGGACTGTAGCCCACCAGGCTCCTCTGTCCATGGGACTCTCCAGGCTAGAATACTGCAGTAGGTTGCCATGCCCTCCGGGGGGATCCTCCTGACCCAGGAATCGAACCTGTGTCTCTTATGTCTCCTGCATTGGTAGGAGACACTTTACCACTACTAGCACCACCTTGGAAGCCCAGCCATTTTCTTACGACCTGCTAATTTTGAACTACAGAGTACAGCCAGGAAAAGAAGAAGAGATGAGAAACTTTGTGGTGGGTTCAATATTAATAATTAAATAATTAAGGTTATAGAGTCTTAGACTTTTAAGAGCTAAAAGAAGCCTTAAAACCTGTCTGCTCTTTAGTTTATAAATGAGGCCTGGAAATTGGTTATACATATATGCACTCTTGAGTATGTTTTCTGTTGGATCTTATTTGTCAGTTATTAATTGTAAGACTGACTGACTTGAAGGAGGGGTAGTAACTTCACTTACTGATTACAGACTTTTTATTTTAAAAGAAAAAAAGTATTCAGTGGTTTCATGTACTATGTAATTCAAAGCAGAGAAGCAGATTATTCCCTAACTGGAGTTTTTGGAGGAATGTTTTCTATGACAATAGGAGTATTATTAGTGTTTACAGTATTTTTATCAAACTTAACATATCATTCACTGGTTGTAGGGCACGCTGTTATTACCATTAAAAAGAAAAATTGCTGCCAGTTTAGTTTTGAGATGCTATCAATTTTATGTTATATCCTGATTTCAGATACATAAAAGTATAAAAACAGAAAAGCAGATTTTAAGAATCAATGAAATATGATAATATATCAGTTGTCTTTCCACAAATAGATATCAGGATTGTTTAAGAACTACCCCTACACCCTAAAATTAGTGGAATATTTCTCCCTGGAACTTACTTTCACTATTTTTGTTGTTCCTTAGGAAAGAGTACAGTGATGATGATGTTTAGTTGCCAAGTCATGTCTAACTCTTCTGGGACCCCGTGGACTGTAGCCCGCCAGGCTCCACAGTCCATGGGATTTCCCAGACAAGAATGGAGTGGGTTATCATTTTCTTCTCCAGGGCATCTTCCTAACCCATGATCGAACCCAGCGTGTCCTGCATTGCAGGCAGATTCTTTACCATTGGGCCACCAGGAAAGTCCCAATACAGTGATAAATAGGCTCAGAACTCAGCTTTCAATTTGAATGAGAACAGTTCTAATGTGATGAGGTTATTTACAGTATTTTGCTAATAATATTTACCTCTTTGTGCACCTCACATCTGAACAGGAGATGTAGAATTGAATAGGAGAGTCCAAAAAAGATGAAAGTTGACACGGACAGATGACTGGACTGCCGAGAAATCATGCTCAATCTCTTCTAAAAATCATTCACCCTTTGTTTTGTTTTGTTTTGACTTTGCTGGTACTGTCTAATCTAGTCCCCAGCATTTTCCTTGTTAGACACCCTTAGTTATTGTTGAAACAAAACTTGATTCTTTACTTGTCAACTGACCTACTTTTAGGTAGTCCTTTAGGAGTACTCCGTGGCCCTTTGGTATGCTTGATTATATCTTCTACATTTACTATATTGTGCTTAGTGCAGTGGCCATTATAGTTTCTTAAGATGGATTCTAGTTGAAGAACTTTATGCTTGGTTTATGTCCTTTAAGTAGAACATGAGAATGAAGTAGATCTACATAGATTCTCAGCACCAAATAGTTTAAAGCAGTGAAACTTGTCAGACTCCTTAGGGTTACATGGGAGGAAAATGAGACTCGGATTCTGACCTATAGAAATTAATGGCAGAATTATAAGTAGAACTAACAGTTCCTGGTCTCACAGGGAGATGTGATTATATTATATTTGGTTCTTACCCAAACATTTATAGTTAAGATAAAGCAACTTCATCTCTATAGAGAAATGAAAAAACTAAATGTGTCTGGATAATCTAAAATTCTTATTATTCCAGTCAATAATTTGATGTGGTAAAGAATCTAATGCAAGAGACGTGGGTTTGATCCCAGAGTCAGGAAGATCTTCTAGAAAAGGAAACGGCTACCCACTCTAATATTCTTGCTTGGGAAATCCCATGGACAGAGGAGCCAGGTGGGCTACAGTTCATGGGGTTGCAAAAGAGTTGGATACAACTTAGTAACTAGACAACAACAAGAAAACCCTGTATATAAAAATAAATGAAGGATGCATATAAATTCTCCTTTTCAGAATGTTCATTGACATATTCTTCCAATTACCAGATATCCTACCTTCAAGATAGCTTTTGATTTAAAAAATTCAATTTTAAATGGTATGTGTCTACTACATTAAGTAATTTACCTTTGCCATTTAGTTCTTAAGTCTTTTGTAATTGAATAATGAATTAAAAGTGTTTCAGAGAAATAAAAATAAATGCCGTCCCTTAAATAATGACCTTTGTCAAAATAGTTATTGCTGAATTTTATGTTTTTTGTTTGTTACCACAGTCAAACATAGTTTTTGTAAAAGATAGACTTCATGTCATAAATGATACCATATTTTACAGGACGACTTTAGATATCTGATCATCTAAATAATAATAGGAAATTTTCACCCACTAAATTCAGTTGCCATCTATTTTTCAAATCCTTTTTATGAATATTTGCATTTGACTGTATCGATTCATAATATATATTTATTGTGATATATACTTAATGTAAAGAGAAATACAGAAGTGAATAAAGAAGAGAAAATCACTCAATATTTTTAAAAAGGTTGTTGCTAGTCATTGAGGAGGAATAGAGCATAATAAAGAGCTTGCTGCCTCAACTAGAATCTCTGTTCTTCCACTTATTAATGAGCAAGTTTATAAATCTCATTTCTTCAAGTTATGCATCTGTAAAATGGGGTTAATAATATTAGCAACCTGATAAGGTTCTTGTGAAAATTAAATAAGTTGATACATGTAAAGTGCCCTGACATATTAAGTGCTGTATGTTGTTTTGTTGTTAAAGCCGTGATAGTTTTGTTCTTTAATGGCTGAGTTAAGTTTTTAGCCAAGCCTGAAAAAAAATTTTGAGAACTAATAAAATACAAGTAATAATTTTGCAGAGAATTCATGTAAGTGTTTCATATACATTTACTTATTAGTATATTTGTATGCTTATTTTTATAAATAAAACTGAAATAGATAAAGTGACCTTACTTTAAAATTACCATAATAATAGAACATATTGCATTAAATTCTTTTGGCATTCAGGGTGGGGGATGGAGAGTGAAGATTGGTGGAAATGGAGAGACATGTAATATGTTATTAAGTGAAGTTTAATTTGCTTCACTTGTCTATATGAAGTGTCTTGGGTAGAGCTAAGACTGGAAAATAGGGCCCTCAAGTGTCAGTCACATTGATAATGGAGTTCCCTCTCAGTCACAGATGCTAGTGAGGAAGAAACAGAGGACACATAATTAAATAACAGGTAATTATATTTTTCCACATTGAAATACCTTGTAATTGATAGAAGCCGGTTTGTCTTTGTGTTGTAAAGGTGTACATAAATGTTGATATACATTTCTATAACACATAGGCAGGTGGAGATGAGCAGTGGATTTCATGGCAATATGGAATATTGGCCTGGTGGGTAATCCACATTTGACCTAAAATGATAATTCTAACTTAGTCCTTGGAATTCTTTATAGCCAGTGACTTGAAACAGATTTCCAACTGGAGCTATTTTTTTCCCCTAAGTTATTTTCAAAATTTGAGACTATGGCTATAAAATGAAGTTGAGAATCTTTTGTTAAAAGAGCAAAATTGTTTTAAAAGTTAACAACATGATGCATTATCTTAAAAATATCACCCACTCTAGAACTCTTTCTCATACATTGTTTCTTATTAAGCCTTCACAGCTTTGCAGTAGGAATAGTAGGAGCCTGTTATTTTTTTTCTTTGCAGATGAGGAAACAGGCTTAGCTGAGTTCTTTGTGAAAGTTTAAAGGTTAAAACCTAACATTAAGTGACAGTTGGGACGAATACAGAGTATTTAACTTAATCTTTCCACAAAAACACTGTCTCAAAAATTAATTATTATCTTAATGTAACTGCTAAGAATGATTTTGCAAATGTTACAGACCACTGTTGTACAGAATAGACATTCCTTTTTAAAGATTCTAAATTCACAGAATCAGAATCCTACAGTTGAAGATTTCCAGGAGATCATTTTGGCCTTTGTTCAGATGTTTTTGATTGCAGCCCCTAAGATATGTTTCACTCCTGTGCATATTTACCTGTATGTATAATTGAAACAGAAGTTTCACAGAATAGTGGATGCCAATACTGTGTAATGCATTCTGATTTTTTTCACTTATTTGGTTTGCATTGAATGGATTGAGCTACCCACTAATGAATTGCAGTTGGTAGCTTGAAAAACACTGACCCAGGGCAACTGACCTGAATCTTGAATTTATGAGATTTTATTTTTTATAGACACATTAGAATGTCCCAAATAGTCATGTTATCTAAACTAATTACTTTAGGGCTGACCCCAGTACTCTTGCCTGGAAAATCCCATGGACGGAGGAGCCTGGTAGGCTCCAGTCCATGGGGTCGCTAAGAGTCAGACACGACTGAGCGACTTCACTTTCACTTTTCACTTTCATGCATTGGAGAAGGAAATGGCAACCCACTCCAGTGTTCTTGCCTGGAGAATCCCAGGGATGGAGGAGCCTGGTGGGCTGCCGTCTATGGGATCACACAGAGTCGGACACGACTGAAGTGACTTAGCAGGAAGCAGGTAGTATACTTACTCTGATGATGTTTGCATTACTCAAAACCATTTTAAAGATTCTCGTAATAGTTGCAAAAATCTGAATACCCTTATTCTGTTTTGGCAAATTTAAAATCACTTTGGCAAATAAGATGGATGATCAGTCAGGCATGCTGTTAGTAAATTTCAGATACATAAGACAAATTGCAATGTAAATGTTTCACATTAGAATATGCTATTGATTTTATGATTAATTTCCTAATAACAGAGCAATCACTATTATTTGATAGATACAAAAGGCATTTGGTAAAGATTTATAGTTGAAGAAATGTTGAAACTAGGACTTGATAGCTGTTATTAGTAAGAAGAGTAAGGATATCAGCAAAAATATGCCTCATCTGCTTTTAAAAAAGTGAATATAAAATGTCTCAAATCCATTAAAAATGGTAATTTATACTAAAGTATTATTAACAGACTGTAAACTGCTTCCCTAAATGTATTTTTCTGGATTGAAATTATTTTATTTATGATTTAATAGATAGACTTAATTCTTGAGTTTCTATTCTAATAAAGAATTACAAGTCAACAGTTTGGAAGTCAACTTCTATGAGCCTTTGTTTCTCCTGAAATTTGAGGCATTTTTGCTATCTCGACTTCTTTCCCCATGTCCTAATCTTACAACCCAGGTTTGTTATATACATAATTAACAGGAAATCTAATTCTAATTTCATATCAAATCAGTAGTTAAAAAGTAACCCTTTTAGAATTCTGTGCCAGTTTCTTTTCTATCCTATTTTTCCATTATCTGTAAGACTAAATCTTTGCCTTTACTGGCTTTTTACCAGTTAGCTTCCTGTTTCCATTTAAAATATATCAAAAGCATTATCTTTTATTTGCTCCTGCCCCTACGATTTATTTTGTTTTCATCCTAATACTGTCTTTTATCTTCTTTCCACTTTTTCCACTCACTAGCTAGAGATGATCGCTATGGAAAATCCTGCAGACTTGAAGAAACAGTTGTATGTGGAATTTGAAGGAGAACAAGGAGTTGATGAGGGAGGTGTTTCCAAAGAATTTTTTCAGCTGGTTGTGGAGGAAATCTTCAATCCAGATATTGGTAAATATTTTAGTGATGTGATCATGGTGTCATATATTTTTGAATTAAGAATTTATTTACCTAGGTTTACAAATATTTTCAGTTATGAAGAGCAACAGAAGATTTTGGTATGAATTAACTAGAATCACAGATAATGACTGAATTTGTGGGCTTTTGGGATTGATACTGCATCACTCATTCATTCAAGTTCTTATTTAGGTTACTTAGCAACATATTTTAATACAGGAAATTATCTCTTAGGTAAAAGAAATTGAAGACATTTTAGAATGATACAGTAGAACAGTTGAAGAAATGTTTTGCTCTTTTTCAGTCTAAAATACTCATTACCTATAGCATTTCTGAGACAAGAGTTTTATAGAATAATGGTCTGAAGACTATTGAGAATGTCTCACAAGTGTATCATGCTCAAAATTTGGGTGTACTGATTGATAGCAAATTAATTTGGTCTATTTCCTACAGCATTTCTTGGGTTTAATATTATAATATTTTCCCACACTTTTTGGACTCCAGAACCCTTTTTCCATCCCACATCTAGTAGCTTTTGCTTTCCAGAAGAGTTTATATTTGAACATGATTTGGGAGAGATTGATCTATATAATATGTCAGTCTGAAAATGAAGAATTTGGGTTTCACTGATAGACAAAATAATTTGGATAATTCTGATCTGATTTAATTTCTACAGTATAAACCTTGGTTACTGGGGTTGCTTACTTTTAAAATCGAATGCATGACAATTAGAGGAAAAGAAGTCCTCTAAAGGTACCATCATAATTGTGAAGAACGTGGCATAGAATAATGCACATCATTTCCTGTTGATTCTCAGTGTGTACACTGAATTGACTTTTCTATATTTGTTGTTAGTCTGCTTATAAATGGAAGTAGACATTTTGACTTCATGACATAAACATAGTTAAGGTAAGACTTAGTATTTTAGCTAATGTTTTTTAATAATCTGAAGACTATGTCATTTATATATAATTTGCTCAAAGTAAACTTAGATGTATAAATCTGTGCTGTTTTGAGATAGAAAATTAATTTAAAAGCTTCATATTTTTGGTGAACTTTAGCTCTAGGTCTTTATGTATCTAAAAATGTTAAACATTAGTTATAAAGTATATTTACATTATATGCAGAAATACTTTTAAGAAAAAATATACATTAAACAATTCTGCTTGATAGCAAAGCAATTAAAGTGATGACAGTAGAAATATCAAAAAGGAATATTTTAGAAGAGCCACCCTTTATGGAGCTTTTCTTTAGGGATCTGAAGATAAATGTACCACGAATGGAATCTCTTGGACTTTTATTGTCTTTCAAGCACAAAGATGAGAGTAGTGACCTGTGTAATGTACATTCTCATTAATTTATAGCTTATAGCTTTTGAGTCCAAGGACATACATTTGTGATATTTCTTCAAATTTATTAATTATAATTATTTTTAACTGTTCTGATCCAGTTAATACCATATTTATAATTAAATGAAGTTTTTAGCACTTCACTAGATGTTGTAATTTCAGCCTGTAAAAAAACGTTGGATATAAACTGAGATTCAAGTATGAATTAGGTAATTTATAAAATTTTATTTTGTGAACATTAAGTTGCATTAGAAAAATGTCTTAAGTTCGTGTTCTTAGGATCAAGAGGACCCTTTAAATTTCCCTTTATATTTAACTTCAACTAAATGTGAAATTGAAGAAACATTGTTAAAGCTGTTTAAAAAACTTAAAAACTGGTTGATTTCTTAAAAAAAAAATGTTGATTTCTAAGGTTTATTCTATTGGAACTTCCCCCTCTTTCCTAGATCTAATTCTTAAAATATTTTCATTTAGTTTCACAGTAGCAACTAAAAAACATTTTATAGTAACATGAAATTGTTAATTCAATTACAGTATCATTTAACCTTTATCTTAGACGTTTCTTTACAAGGAAAGAGATAAGTCTACCATGGTAATGGCTATTTAGATACCTATTTTTAAATGAGTGATATAAATAGTGATGATCATGTGAAATTAAAAGAAGACTACAAATTAGTTTTGTTTTACTTTTTTGGCTCACAGTTAATGTGTGTATTAAATGGCTTTGGGTTTTGGACATAATCTTAAGTTTATCAAGTTTGCCTGAGTTTAAGTACTTGGTATCTTTGTTACAAAGGTGCTTGAAAAACTTAATGGAAGCATTATGCAGTTTGGAGGAAAAAAAGACTTTTTCTTAATGAAATTCAAAATTGTTTTTTAAAACAGTATATGTGGATTAAATATGTTTTAATAACTGAAACATTTTCAACATATTACTTTTTTCTTTTGCATTTTTCAACCATTCAGTGGTGAAAATATGAATGCAAGTTAACTTCTGATTTGTGTTAATAGAAGATTAGAGAACTTGAATTTAATGAACAGTTTTCCTAACTTAGAAAATGCCAACAGAATGGCTTATTACTTTAAATATATGCTACACAATTTGTAGCATTCATACGTACTTAAACTTTGTTTTGGCAAGTCCTGATGTAACAGAAAAAAGCCCTAATGCAAATAAGTTTACATGTGTAATTATTTTATATTTATTTTTGTATTTTATATGTATAATTATTTGCTCATCTATCTAATAAACTATGAAAGTAATACATTAAAAAAATCATTTCTTACAGGTATGTTCACATATGATGAATCTACAAAGTTGTTTTGGTTTAATCCATCCTCTTTTGAAACTGAGGGTCAGTTCACTCTGATTGGCATAGTACTGGGTTTGGCTATTTACAATAACTGTATACTGGATGTACATTTTCCCATGGTTGTCTACAGGAAGCTAATGGGGAAAAAAGGAACTTTTCTTGACTTGGGAGACTCTCATCCTGTAAGTCTTGTCATTTTTTATTCTTTTAGATTTTATTTAAAAGCAAATACAGAATTTATATAAAATTTTTAAAGCTTTGATTTGAAATCTTTGTTAATATTTATACCTAGTAAGATAAATATGTTTTATTATCTATCTGAAATGCCATAAACACTTAAAAACCTGAAGGAGAATTTGTTACAAGCAAGTCAGCTTTGCAAGGTTGATTCTGTAGAAAAGTATTCCTAATTTTTTTTTTTTAATGGAATCATGAGATTTCTGGGTTGAGTCAGAGCTGCTTAGTCAGGGGCTCTGGTGGCTGCAGCCAGCACACCCCCCCCCCCCCCCCCCCCACTCCCCGCCCCACCTTATCCTTGAGATGCCTCTATGGGTCTCAATAGAGCACAGTGTGAGACCCATAGCTAAGTAGCTGGTGTAGGGTTTCTCAGTAGAGGGAGGCGTTACCACTGACTGACCATCTTTCTTTATGTTTGCATAGAAACTACTAGAAGAGTACTGTTTGTGCTTTAGTTCTTACTGTTAGTTTGTTTTTTTAATCTTTTCCCAAGAATAGTGATACAGATTGTTGTATTTTATAGTTCTGTGGTAGCCTTAATTTTTCCTTTTCTGATTGGTAGGTTCTGTATCAGAGTTTAAAAGACTTACTGGAGTATGAAGGGAATGTGGAAGATGATATGATGATCACTTTCCAGATATCTCAGACAGATCTTTTTGGTAATCCAATGATGTATGATCTAAAGGAAAATGGTGATAAAATTCCAATTACCAATGAAAACAGAAAGGTAATAAATGTTTTTATGTCATCCTTGTCTTTGTCTCTTTAATAACAGAATTTTAAAGCATATATGTGTGCGTTTGTGCGTATATTGCTTCAGTTGTGTCCCATTCTGTGTGACCCTATGGACTGTGGCCCGCCAGGCTCCTCTGTCCATGGGATTCTCTAGGCAAGAATACTGGAATGGGTTGCCATACCCTCCTCTAGGGAAAGCACATATGCTTGTGGTTTTTAAAGAAGTTTCTAATGCATCTGTACAAAGAAATCAAGTAACTAAGTTCTTATAAATGAAACAACCCCTTGACTAAAGGCTGGTATGAGAGCACGTGGTTGGGCACTGAACCCCTCCTAGAGAAAGATGCCCCGAGTGGGCAACAGTGCACGGCTCGGTGTGGCCGTGGGGTGAAGCAGGAAGAAGGCTGTAGAGGGTAGGAAACAAAGGAGATCTTTATAACCAAATGACCAATAATTGCTTCTAATGCACACAGATATACATGCCTTAAATAAACATCCGAAAAGTACTATAGAATAAATATTTTAAAGAAATCAGTTTTGTGTTTTCTGTTGACTAGAAAAGTATGCATCTGGAAACAGGGGAATAACCCAGAATATAACCCAGGGGGATTATGATATATATAAAACCTTTAAGAAGAATGTTTATATTAATACAATTTTTGATAAAATATATTAATTAAGTCGGGATACAGAGTATATCTTCCTTTTTTTATTTGGTACAATAGCTTGCTCACCAAGTGAAACACCGATATTTTTGTTGAAACAGATAACAGTAGGCAGCTTCCCAAATATTCTAGAATAGGAAACATGAAAGACTACCTTGTTTGCTCATTTCCAGTACATTGCACTCTATTAAAAATGTCAGTTTTTATAAATTGATGTATAAATGGTTTAAATGTTTTTGCGTTTGCATAACCTAATTGAGAGAACTTTAAAATTATATCAAGGCCCAGCTTTTATATTCAGTTTTGTTTAATACCAAAGTTGTAACTTATGTGTACGTGGCCTGTTTGGTGACTCAGAGTGTAAAGAATCTGCCTGCATTATGGGAGACCTAGGTTCAGTCCCTGGGCCAGGAAGATCCCCTGGAGAAGGGAATGGTGACCCACTCCAGTATTCCTGCCTGGAGAATCCAGTGGACAGAGGAGCCTGGCCAGGTACAGTCCATGGGATCACAAAGAGTTGAACATGACTGAGTGACTAACACATTGTCTATCATAGAGGGCTGTGAAATTGTTAAAGGTATTTTCCTTTGTGTGTGTAAAGTTTGAATTTTTAAAAATATTCTTGATTGTGTTTTGGGGGGTGGAAATAAAAACATTGTGCAGTCCAGTAGCTTGTATTTTGTTGTATTACGCATCATAAGACATTCTTGTGGTTAATGTTTTCTGCAGGAATTTGTCAATCTGTATTCTGACTACATTCTCAATAAATCAGTAGAAAAACAGTTCAAGGCTTTTCGGAGAGGTTTTCATATGGTGACCAATGAATCTCCTTTAAAGTACTTATTCAGACCAGAGGAAATTGAATTGCTTATATGTGGAAGCCGGGTAAGAAAGCAAGGGTTTCCAGAAATATCTTCTGTTGATCTATTGTTTGTAATGGTGTGGTGTAGATGTTAAGACGTGTTTTCTTGAATTTGCAGAATCTAGATTTCCAAGCACTAGAAGAAACTACAGAATATGACGGTGGCTATACCAGGGACTCTGTTGTGATTAGGTGAGGTTCTTAATTCTTAAAAGGAAGAATTAAAATTCACCAAAGGGATGTAGGCTTTATGCTTTAGACCTTTGCCTCCAGGTTTTATTTCCCAAATAAGCAAACTCACAAATTCTCAATGTATAAAATTAAACGTATATTTGTAATATAATCACTGATTCCTATTGTTAATCTTGTGACTTATTTCCTGAATAATGTTTTATGTAAGTGACATGTTTTCTTCTGCATTGGGGGTATAAAGTATCTAATATTCCTAGTAATTCTGATTACAGTGTGCTTAGTGCCAGTTAGATGATGATGGAAATAGAACTACCTCTTCTGAATATTTCTCCTTTCTCTTGAACTCTGGGGAATGTTACTTACCTACCTTATATGAGGCACCTTTTGTGTGAAATGGTATATTCTTTGATTTAATCCTTATTACATAGCAAGGTACGTACTAGAATTTTTATTTTATTTTTAAGACCTTGGCTCCAAATTCTCACCGGAAGGAGAGATTCCTAGTCTTAACTGTTCTCAAGGAGTTGCTCTTGCTATGTACCGTCTGCTTCTCTTTGCTATTGTCCAGTCCTCAGAGACATAGGCTTCTTCCTCTCCTGGTGAGATGGGGTGGAAGTGAAAGTGAAGTCGCTCAGTCGTGTCCGACTCTTAGCGACCCCATGGACTACAGCCTACCAGGCTCATCCATCCATGGGATTTTCCAGGCAAGAGTACTGGAGTAGGGTGCCATTGCGTTCTCTGACAGCTGCTCTTACCTCCAAACAAAAACAAAACTTCATCTGACACAAGTTTCAACTGTTACAAAAAAATTTTTTTTAAAGCCCTCTGGCCTTTATGGTAACTGATACACAGTCCAATCAATACTGATCAAACTGCCGTCCTGCCTTGCTCTCCAAAAATCAGTGGTTTAACACGGACCCAGGGTCTACAGGAGCTACTGCGCCCTGCGGCAACCTCGCTCACCCGTGCCCTCAAGCCGAAGCACTTGGAGACTCGGTGAGGTGCTCTCTCCTCACTAGGAGAGGGCGTCAAAAGAGACAGATGCCCTCTGGCTGTCACTGGTAGAGTGAGGTGAGGAAGCATTCCTGGAGGTTGTCTCTGAAGGTTATCACTCTAAGAATCAAGTATAGGAAGTCTATAATGAGTATCACTTGTGTCAAGAAATGAGTATTTTATGTTCTTTTATTTTCCTTTGTTTTATTCTTCACTGTGGTTTGTGTGAGGTTATTGGTAAATTTCCTCTGTTTAGCATACCTTTGGTCATTCCTAGTGGCAGTGTTGAAGTTATTTACTTTTAGCAATTACTGTTCTGCCAGTTACTTGAAGTTCAAAGGTGACCTATAAAAGAGTTGAAATAGCATGGATAAAAACAACAAAGGGTAACCTCACTTGTGAGGATTATCACAGCACTATCTCTGTTAGTGATAGTATTGATCACAGATAGTTATGACTTTGTGGTGTCTTAATGTTTTTCTTAGAATAGTTGAAGGTATCTTGTGCTGCTCTTTATGGAGAAATTACTTTTTAAGTTAAGGTCTTAATTTTATTTCTTTTAGAATAACATGTTATGTTATTCTTTTAGAATATTATGTTATTCTTTTAGAATAACATAATTCCTACTTGATACATTATCTTAACATCATATGTGAATGTTTTTAAATTTTTTTTTATTGAATTATAGTTGATTTGCAGTATTGTGTTAGTTTCAGGTATACAGCATATTGTTTTTTTGCAGATTGTATTTCATTATATGTTATTATAAGATTGGGTATAATTGCCCGTGCAGTACAGTAAATCCTTGTTGCTTATCTAGTTTACATGTTGTTGTTTGTAGTTAATCCCATACTCCTAATTTGGCTCCCCTTCCCTATCCCTCCACCGTTATATAAGGTCTCTCTTTATGTCTTGTAATTTTCTTTGCTCTGAATATGATATGATGTAACCATTCCTGATTTGTTTTGCTTTGCTCTTTGTTTGCATGATATATCTTTTTCCTTTTTCTTTCAACCTATCGATGTTCTGAATTTGAAATGAGTTTCTTACAAACAGCTGAGTCATGTTTTTTTACTTTGTCAGTCTTTGCCTTTAATTGTTGTATTTAGACCATTTGTATTGAGGTTAATTATTGTACGGTAGGACTCAAGTCTGCTATTTTATTTGTTTTCTGTTTCTTTGCTCCTCATGGTTCCTTGTTGTCTTTTTGCCTTCTGTGAGTTACTTAGTTACTTGAACATTTTTAAGGATTTCTTCTTGATTTTGGTATTCTGTTTTTGTGTGTGTTGCTTAGTATAGTGTTCTTCATGGTTGCTGTTGGTATTTGTATCAACATTTCTTCCAGTGAGGTATGGAAACCGTGTTTCCATTTGAGTCTCTTACTTTCCCCACATTTAAATACAATTGTCTTGAGTATTAGTGATGTTGTAATTTTTGTATCAGTCATCAAATCTGATTTATAAAATTCATGAGGAGAATTATAGTCTGTTGTATGTCCCTTCGTTTCTGCCCTTTCTGTTCCGTCTGCCTCAGAATCCATCTTTTATCACTTCCTTTAGTTAGTATTCAAAGGCAGATCTGCTAATGACTAATTCTTTTAGTTTTCCTTTGTCAGAGGGTGATTTCCACTTTATTTCTGAACAGTTTTGTTTATACCTTTTAAAGTTTCTTAACTTCTTAAATATGTGTGCTTCTGTCTTTCTGGGAGTGTTTTTTGCCATTATTTTTTAAAATGCTTTCTCAGTCGCACTCTCTTTTTCCTTTCTATGACTCTGATGACACCATTGTTGAGTCATGTGTCACTGTCCCGTGTGCACCTAAGGCTCTTAGTTCTTTCAGTCTGTATTCTTACTTGCTCGGGTTTTGATCCTCAGTCATCTTGACTCTACTATTGAATCCATCTAGTATTTTTCTCTTACTGTGTTTTTCAGTTCTGTAGTTTGCATTTGGCTCTTTTTTTAATAGTAACTTAAATATTTTGCTAAGACTTAGTGTCTGATGTTTCAGTTTTGAAACACTAGAACTTAATAATTGTTTACAGAATAATTTTTATGATGACCTCATTAAAATCCTAGTCATTTGCAGTATGTTGTTCATCCTAGTGTTTGACATTGGTTGACTTTCTTTCTTTCATGTGATTTTCTTAGTTCTTGGCTTGACAGGTGATTCTGGATTGTATGCTGGATATTTTGGCTGTTTTATTAGGAGACCTTGGGTCCTGTTTACATCTTTTACTCTAGTAGTAAAAAATGTATGGGTCAATACTGTCATGTTGTGTAGATAGACACAGTAGTTACTTCCAGCTCTTTGCTGTTAGAAGTCACAGTGGATTATTTCACTAACGGATTATTCTATACATAACATCAAACATCATCAAATTGGGAATTGCTGCTAAAAGTGGGATTGTTGAACTAAATGGTAGATATGTATGTAATCTTGTTGGCAAGATTCTCCACAGAAATTGTGATATTTTGCACTCCCACCAGTAATATACATGCATATCTCATTTCCTACAATTTTCCCAACCCAGTGTGTTCTTCAGTTCAGCTGTTTGCCTGTTAGTTGAGAAATGGCATTGTGACATAGAAAATGTCACAATTTCTGTGGAGAATTTGGCAATATTTAGCAGAATATTTAACTCGGGCCATTTTTTGGTCAGCTGCTTTCATCCCTTTACAGCCAGAGGCTAATTTCACGGGATACTTCTGTTTCCCAGGGTGCCTCCTGCCCCTGCCAGGCATGATGTCTTTGTGAGATTGCCATTTTTGGTCCAAGATGCTGTCCTGTTCCCAGTGCTCTTACCTGCCCTTTTGGGGTGACCCTCAGCCCATGTTGTTCTGCATACCCCACTTTTCCACATAGCTCTTCCTGGACTCTGCTAGTGTGGGCTCAGGTGTATATAAACAGTTTTGATGTAGAACATAACACTTAATAGGAAGAGAATTTTGCTCAGTATTTTCATTATAAAAACTGATAGTAACCCTAATGTTTTAAGTTCTAATATTTTAGAAAGAACCAAAGGGACAGCTGAATTTGTCTCGATACCACTGCCAGTCTGCTACTTTAGGATCTGCCTCCTCTATTCAAGGGCACCTGTTGGTCTGCCTCTTCAGATGTGGTGATGCATTTAGGCTTTAGAACACTCCTGAGGAGTGAGGAGGTTTTTTGCCCTGACAGAGGGCTCTGGGTTACTGCATGCTTGCTTTTCCTTGCCAGCCACCCAAAAAGGAATAACCTAGACTGTGGTGTGGTCTGTTTCCTTCCTAAGGGAGAGATGTGCTGGCATGTTCAATGCTCAGTTTCCTGTTGTATTTTTTCAGATGTTTTCTCTAGATGGGTGGGAGGTTTTTAAGAACTAAAGGGTGGGGAGGATATTAGAATGTCAGGGAAGAGAAATGGCAAGACTTTGAAGAGCTCCAAGAATTCTAATAAAGCTGCTAATCTGTGTTAGAAATAATGGCATTGCACCAACAGAAATACCAACATTTTTGTAAGAGAAATTGTATACTGAAATACTAGGGTATCAAAAACTAGAATTGTAACTGTGTGTAGGAAGTGTGACATTTTCTGTCAAGATTCTGGAAAGCACTTTCAAATAAATATTAAAATGCATTCCTCAGAAAACTACTAGAGTTCATCAGTGAATTTGGTAAAGTTGCAGGATACAAAATTAATATACAAAAATCTTTTGCATTTTTATATATAAACAATGAAAGACAAGAAAGACAAATTAATGAAATAATCACTTTTACTGTTGCATCAGAAAGAGTAACATGCCTAATACTAAACCTATCTAAGGAGACACCTATACTCTAAAAACTGTAAGATCCTGATGAAAGAAATTGAAGATGACACAAACAGGTAGGAATACTACATTCTTAGACTGAAAGATTTCAGTGTTGTCAAAATAACTATATTACCCAAGGTAATCTACAGATTTGATGCAGTCCTACTTATCAGATTACTAGTGGCATTTTTCACAGAACTAGAACAAAAATTTTAACTTTGTCTGGAAACACAGAGACCCCAAATAGCCAAAGCGGTCCTGAGAAACAAAACTGCAGCTGAAGGAATCAGGCTTCCTAATCTCAGACTATATTCCAAAGCTTTAGTAGTCATAACAGTTGGTATTGGGACAGAAACAGAAATACAGGTCAATGAAGCAGAAAGCCCAGAGACACCTGCGGTCGGTTAATCTGTGTCAGAGGGGCAGGAATATAATGCAGAAAAGATGGTCTCTTCAAAAAGTGGTACTGGGAGAATGGGACAGCTACATGTAAAAGAATGAAATTAGAATATTTTCTATACACAAACTCAAAGTGGATTAAAGACTTAAGATATGTCCTATAAAAATCTTAGAGGAAAACATAAGCAGAACACTCTCTGACATAACTTTTAGCAACATCTTTTTGAGATAATGAAAATAAAACCAAAAAGAAGCAAACGAGACTTAATTAAACCTAAAAAAAAAGCTTTCCTCAGCAAAGGAAACCATAAGCAAAACAAAAAGACAACCCACATAATGGGAGAGAGTATTTGCAAATAGAAAAGACTAATATTAAAGGGTTAATCTCCAAAATATCCAAACAGCTCATGCAGCTCAATATCAAAAAAGCAAACAGTCTAATCAGAAAATGGATAGAACCTGAATAGACATTTCTCCAAAGAAGACATACAGATGGGCAAAAATCACATGACAAATGGTCAACATCACTAATTATTAGAGAAGTGCAAATCTGAACTACAATGAGGTATCACATCACACAGAATGACAATCATCACAAAATCTACAAAAGATAAATGCTAGGAGAGTATGTGGAGAAAAAGGAATCCTCCTACACTATTAATAAGAATGTAAATGGTTATAGCCCCTTTGGAGGACAGTATGGAGGTTCCTTAAAAAAACTAAAAGAACTACCGTAATATGATCCAGCAATCACACTCCTGGGCATATATCCAGAGATAACCATAATTCAAAAGGATGTGTGCACCACAGTGATCTTTGCAGCACTATTACAATAGCCAAGAAATAGAAGCAGCCTATATGTCCATTGAGAGAGGAAATGGATAAAGAAGATATGATACAAAAGAATATTACTTAGCCATAAAAAGGATGAAATAATGTCATTTGTAGCAACATGGAGGGACCTGGAGATGATCACACTATGTGAAGTAAATCAGAGAAAGATACATCATATATCATTTATATATGGAATCTAAAAAAGAAAATGATACAAATGAACTTATTTACAAAACAGAAACATACCAACTGAAACAAACTTAATGGTTACCAAGGGGGAAAGGTGGGGAAGGGATAATTCAGGAGTTTGGGATTAACATACACACACTATGTGTTAAAGAGAGGGACCTACCATATGACACAGGGAACTCCACTCAGTATTTCATAGTATCATGAGGAAAGAATCTGAGAAAGGATGGATATGTGCGTATGTACACCTGAAACTGTATATGTTAAAATTTATGGATACTTTACTATTGAAAGTATAGATTTCAGTTGCTCTTTTTCAAGATTGCTCTTAATGAACTTGCATTTTGTTTTTAGAGTAAATTTAACAAGCATTATTATAATATGACTTCTATCACATAGGTTTTAGGAATGCCAGGCATTCGATTATTCTCAGTATAACTGCATATGATACATATATCAGAATAACCCCGAACTCCCCTTCCACAGCACACATACTGTTGATAAAAGTATTCTCGTTTATGTAAACATTGTGTCCTTTTGTATTAGTATTTTTAGGTGTGAGGGTTTTTGTGTTTTCTTTTGTCCCTACTCCCTGTCTGACCTTCTCCCCTTGAAGTTACAGTGTAAGGCATAAGTAGAGGGACATAGCTGTCATCTTCAGTTCACAGGACTTTGGTTTTGCCTTTTGTTTGTTACTGACTATATATTTACAGTTGGTGTAATTGTTTCATTTTGTCGTTGCCAGTTTTTACTGTTGCAGATAATGTAGCGATGAACAAAAGCTTTTATATTTTTGAAAATAGTTTTCTTAAATTTGCATGAGTGGAAGTCTTAGCTCCTATATCCCCAGAAAAGAACCTTCAGGCCCTTGATATTGACCTCCAAGTTACCTCCTATTATGGTTTTAATGCAAATCACAAACTTAAATTAGTGCTAGCAATAATGAATGCCAAACTAAAATCTGTATTTTATCTTTTCTCATTAGGGAGTTCTGGGAAATTGTTCATTCATTTACAGATGAGCAGAAAAGACTCTTCTTGCAGTTTACAACAGGCACAGACAGGGCACCTGTGGGCGGACTAGGAAAATTGAAGATGATAATAGCCAAAAATGGTCCAGACACAGAAAGGTAATTATTAAATTGTGACTATATACTGAAAACCTTCACTTCCATATTATTACACATGTGTGATCTATCCAGAAGCTACTGAGCACATTTGCAGTTTTTAATAGAAATTTCCAAGTCACATAAAATGTTAGTTTAGCCAGTGCTTTGCTGCTAATGTTCAAGAAAATCTTTAAACACTGGGCAGGTTAAAAATTAGAGTTCACTTGATTTGAGATTTTACAAATTGGTATGATTCTTAAAGTTTTCGGTTGAGAATGTTTTTAATTGAAAACCACATTATGTCATCTATTTAGAATAGTCAAGTTGAAGTTCACAAGATTGTTCAGCCGTAGATTATGCTAGTACCACCAATTTCAGCGTCCTAACATTAGTCGTGTTTCCTCTGTTGTGCAAGTTAACATTTGGTGTGTAGTGGCTATATATGAGCAGTAGTATATTTAATAATTTAAATGTATAGAAACATTTCTTTCAGTGTTCTACCTGATTTGATATTAATGTAAATTTATTTATTATCAAATCAATTACATAGTCATCCAGGAATATTTCGAATAAGCATTAAAGAGCCCAAACTGAAATTTTAGAACTGAGATTTGAATATTGTCTCCACTTAATGTTACTACTCAGTGATTTCAACTCTACAGTAGGGAAATTGACAGTCTGTAGGTTTACTGTGAGAAAGTTTAGTTAAATGAGCTCTCAGGGTTAAGAACCTATTAAAACAGTATCTGGTATGTGGTAGTAACTTTGTGGATGCAATATGTTATCATCAACCATCATCATTATTAGCACTGAGTAATTTATGAGGTAAAGACAAACTGCTGTTTGGTAGCTGTATGGCAAAATCAAAGTTTATCTTTATGACTTGCATTAATGTGTAGTGTGCTTTGCAAACCATCTCAACGTATGTACCATCTAAAGTAGGATCATTTAGTACTGAGCATATCTCTCATGACTTATTTTCCTGTTTTTCCCCTTTCTCTCTATATAGGTTACCTACATCTCATACTTGCTTTAATGTCCTTTTACTTCCGGAATATTCAAGCAAAGAAAAACTTAAAGAGAGATTGTTGAAGGCCATCACTTATGCCAAAGGATTTGGCATGCTGTAAAAAAAAAAAAAAAAAAAAAATGGGAAGAAAAAGAAAAGAAATTTAAAATTTTAATAAATATAACAAGAGGGATAAAATTGGTGGTGATAGTGTCCCAGTACAAAAAGGCTGTTAAATAGTGAACCACAGTAGTCACCTATGTCTGTGCCTCCCTTCTTTATTGGGGGTATATGGGCTGGAACAGCAGATTTCAGCTACGTATATGAACAAATCCTTTATTGTTATTTTTTTTTTTTTTTGCGTGAAAGTGTTACTTATTCTTTCACTTGTATGTACAGAGAGGTTTTTCTGAATATTTATTTTAAGGGTTAAATCACTTTTGCTTGTGTTTATTACTGCTTGAGGTTGAGCCTTTTTGCATATTTAAAAATATATACCAACAAACTACCCTCCCAAGGAAAATATTGCCACCATTTGTAGACCATGTAACCTTCAAGTATGTGCTATTTTTTTGTCCCTGTATCTAACTCAAATCAGGAGCTGTATTTTTTTTAAACAATTTGCTTTTGAAACTTGAAGTCTTGAAAACAGTGTGATGCATTTGCTGCTGTTCTAGTCCCCAAAGAGTTTTCTGTGCAAAAATCTTAAAATCAATAAAGATGGAAGGGAGAACTTGGAATGTTTAACTGCAGCCCTCAGAACTTTACTTTAGTAACAGCACAACAAATTAAAAACAACTCATGCCACAGTACGTTGTCTTCATGTGTCTTGCAATGAATTGTTTCAGTAGCTAATCCTCCTTCTTAGTATATGGAAGGACAGGGATTTGTTGTTGTTGTTTTAAGTTTATTGGGGAAAAGTGCATTTGGCCAAAAGAAATGATAGTCAAACCCTTTGCAAGAAAGATAAGTTTGTTGTTTATTATAAGCGTAAAGCATGTGAAAGTGCACTTAAATTTTTTATTCTTTGCTTATTAACCACATTTTAAATAGACAATCCAAAGTCTTCCCTTCTTGTCGCCGTCATCTTATCCAGTCAGCCATGTAATCAAGGCACATGATCAGTGTTGGAACATAGTGGAAAGAATGGCTATTGTGCCTTGTTTTACTTAATCATACAGTTAGCAGAGACTTGGAAATGAATGGAACTGTTACTCTTAAGTCCTATTTACATTGTCTGTCCCCAAAGATGAAAGTTTATTTCAAAAAGTGTTAAATACTACTTTCACGTATTGTGGAAAAGTACAGGTAGATTTAAATTACTAGACATTCAGAAGTAAGTAGTTTCCCCTTTCTAGTCTTCTGTGTCTGTGATGTTTATTTCTTTTACTGCAATATAAAATAAAAGGATTATGTATTTTTAACTGAGAAGAGACATATTGATATATCCTTTTACTACAAGTTACAGCTAATGTGCTGAGCTTGTACCTTGATTGTTTTAACTGACCATTACAGATTAGTTTAATGATTTGTTTGAAATTGGCAGGAAAAATACAGCTTTCAATCATCGGAAGGGGAAAGAGGATGTCTTTCAGAATTATTTTAGTTCTTTTAGTAATTGAGACTTAACTGTTATGTACCTTAATGCTAAATAAAACAGTGACATTTTTCACCATAATTTAGTGGAAAAAGAAAACATTGCTTTCCATATTGTGATAAGGTAACATGGGGTTTTTCTGGGCCAGCCTTGAGAACACTGTTAAAAATATGTACACTACCGTGATTCAAGGGACCCTCATGCTACTACAGTCACCTTAAAAGGCCTCTCATTCCTGTGCTTCTTGTGTATAATGAAAGTGAGAATACGGGAAGTCAAATACTCTGGGGGCTTTTTGTATAATAAATTCGTGAAGAAATTTGTGTTCTTCAGTTCTCAAGTTTTATTATCACTACAGTATTGAAGTTATCCAATTGTAATCACATCTGTGTGAAGTTTTTGAATGGTCATTGAGTACAGATCATCAGGGTATAGAATTCATATCAAATAGACTTTTAACAAACAGTTGAAAATAAACCTACCCTTGAAAATATTGTAAGAGAAAAGTTCATTGGTTGTCCAGACTACTTGATCTCACTTTCAATATCTGTTTGTCCTGGACATATTACCATTTCTTTTCTCATTGCCTCCTTTCCACTACTGTCTACAAAATTTTCACTGAACAGTATCTTAAGCAAGAGGGAACAAACAAATTTTGACTATAGTGGTTGCTCCCTCTATCCCAGATGTCATGTTATAAAGTACTCTTTCTCCCAGATCACCAGGAAACTCTGGAGGAAATAAAAAACCGAAAACTAATTGGTTTTCCAGATGAAATACACAGTTTCTCCTACATACCATTGTTATAGAATATCTTAAGCATACAGTAAAGACACGGCCTGTAACCAAACTTTTCTGGAGTCTGGTAGCTTTGGCCAATGAATTGGATTTCCTACCCTATACAACTTTACTGGGCTCTGCTTAATTGTGTGATAAAATCCAACGACAATTTCTGTAGCTTTACTTTGGGATACGTACTAAGGAGGGAGAAACATGAAATCAAGCTTCAACAAACAAAACTTGCTGATGGTATTCATTTCCCCATCGGTACACACCCATCTTACTAGAAGGGAAGGACGAGTGTAACCTGGCACCATCACTCACTGTAAGAACTGTGCTGGGGTTTCAGGCCCTTTCAATGGGTTTTCTCAAGACTTGGATGCAGACTCAGAGGAAGGGTAGTCTTTCTAAGGCTACTCCATCTGTAGTCATGATCCCCTTAACCTGTTTACCTCAAGTATCTTTTTTGACCTTCCACCAGCCTCTAAGGACCATCCCATATTCCTGCCCCTTCCCTGAGCCAATAGACGATTAAAAACTCAACTTCTGCTTCCTCTCTTTCCTCTTTCCCCCACAGTGTTAGTGTATGGAGAATTTCCTGGGGAGTCTAGAGAAGTGCAGAGTCAGTCTTTTCCTTCTTTACTGTTCATATCCAGTAGTTGGCATTTGTTAACCAATTGCAGGATGATTTTGGTGCAGATGTGCCCCTGTGAGAAATGCTTAAAACTTTTGCTGTGCCACTAAAATCTCTCTCCTGAAAAATTCTTAGAGCCTCCTCTTGAGAAACTCTGTTGCCAGTGAGAAAGAGCCTCCTCTTGAGAAGCTCTGTTGCCAGTGAGAACTCTAACCTTGGCAGCACCCTGAACTTGGTTCAGCTGCTACCCTGTTCCTTTTTCAGTAGGGTGGATACTACTGTAACTCAAAAATTCTGACCTGTAAACTGTACTTGCCCAGTTCTGTCGGGTAAACCTCAACCACTCAAAGAGGTGGTTCTCCAAATCTGTGTCTTCTGCTCAGACTCTACCCCCAGAATATCTTTCTGGTATCTTAAAATCAATACACTTCAAAATGGAACTTTTGTCTCTACCTATCATTTATTGTTCCTTAAAAACATCCCTTTTGACTCAGTCTTCAGAATCCCTCACCCTTCAATTGTCACAGCTCCTATCAATTGTTTTCCCCTCTCCTTCATCATACTTCCTTTCGACCTTGGCAGTATTCTCCAAATTTTCTCATTCTTCGAGAACACAGGTTTGTTAATTTAAATATCCTTTGCTTCAAAACTTGTTCCCTGTTGAGGAAATCTGCAAGCCTGGTATCCACAGCCCTCCGTAAGCTCAGTTCCACCTACATTTCCAATTCTACCATCAGTTACAGGCATCTTACCCTGCGTCCCCACCCACATCATCATGTTGTGCTTAATCATTTCATATTTCTCAAGTAACCTTAAAGGCCAAAACTTTAAAAAGCCCCTCACCCATGAATTCATCAACCTCCAAAATGTCTGTAACCTAATAGCAACTTCATGGTAGTACATGCACATTGAGCAATGAGGAGTCACTGGAATTTTTGTTTTTTTCCCATAAGCATTACGTGGCATGTGGGCAGGTTCATGGGGAAGATTGTGTATCTTTGTTCCTGCCCCATATAGTAGTTGCGTAATAACTTTGTTGAAAGGACGAGCGCTAATTTTTCCAGTACCTCATCAGTCACCACCCAAATGATTGAAAATGATGGCTTGCCATTTAATGAAGCATCTCTGATTTCACCAAAGATAGCCTCTGTCTCCTGTCTTCTTGTTATCCTATCCCCAAAAGGTTTTATTTTAAAATATTTGAATATTTAGTGGCTAAAGAACTTGTTCCTGGAGGAATGAGTAACTGGTTCTGTCATTTTAGCCTGTGAAAAGAAAATTACTAAAATGGAAAGGATAATACAGACCAAGTCCTTGGAAACAAGATTTCTGTGTGACTTCCCCAGTCCTACTTTTCGGGATGTGCCCTGGCAACCTGTAATCTCTGCGTGGTCAGCCTCTGTGGCTACACTCCTCTCCCGCTGGAGATGGGAGCAGGTGTCTTACATCATCTTGCTGTTGCCAAACCCTCACATATCAAGGAGCTGTCCTTGCTGAATGCTGTGTTTTCTGTAGTAAAGCACTCAACATGATGAATGCCTGGTTTGCCAGAACCTTTTAATTACTGCTACAAGTCAACCCTTAAGTTGGGATTCTTAGATTCAGCTGAACAGGACCATAGGACAGGAATAATTATCCCAGCTATCTTTCAGTCTCCGGCAAACCACAGAAAATGCGATGGACATGTGTCAGTGAGCAGTGCACAGTGACAGGGCACAGCCTTGAGAGTTGGATGATGGTCTCAGTTCTGTCTGGCCCTGCCCATCCTTTGGCTTGGATTAGCATATCCAAGCCTGTATATGTCACTGGTGGTTATCAAGACTAAGTGAAGTTGAGACACAGGTGCTACCTGTTCCAAGACAGAAGAAGGAATTCATTGAGAGGTTGAAGATGGTTGTAATGATTTCTTTTGCAGGATTTGACCCTTCCTCATCTATCTCAAAATGCAGGAGGGGTGCTTTCTTTGAAAATTTTTTTTAAATTAGGATAATTCATATAACAAAATTCACTCCTTTAAAGTGTACAATTAGTGGCTTTTAGAATAGTCACAAAATTGTGTGTCACACTATATAATTCCAGGGCATCTTCACCACTGCAAAAAAAAAAAAAAATGCTTGTATCCATTAGAAGTGATTATCTTTCCCCACCTTCCAAGACCTAACCACTAGTCTCCTTACTTGTCTGTAGATTTCCCTATTTTGGACAGTCCATATAAATAGAACCACACACAAGGTGCATCTGTGTTGTAACATGTATCAGTACTTCATTTTATGAATAGTTCAGTGTATCAGTATACCATATTTTTATTCATTTGATAGATGGTTGTGTTGTTTTCACTTTCTATTGTAAATACACTACCATGAACACTGTACAAGTTTTTATGTGGACATTAGCTTTCATTTCTTTTGGTAATGTACATATTGAATTCCTGGGTCATATGCCCAGTCTTTTCAAGGACCTGCCAACTGTTTCTAAAGTGGTTGTACTTTCTTGTAAGCATCTGTGAATTCTAATTTTCCACATCCTGGCCAACATTTGGAGTCTAGCCTTCCTATTGGGAGTGAAGTGGTATCTCGTGGTTTTGACTTGCATTTTCCTAATGACTAATGATGTTGAATATCTTTTTATGTGCTTTTGGCCTTTTGGTCATCTTTAGAGACATTTATTCAGAGACTTTCCCTATATTTTGATTCAGTTATTTGTCTTTATTATTCAATTCCTTATTCTGATACAAATCTGTTACCAGATAAGTCATTTGCAAATATTTTATTCCATTCTTTGGTATTGATGGTGTCCTTTGAAATACAACTTTTGAATTAGGGATGTTGAATCTTCCAACTTTGTTCTTTTTCAAGGTCATTTTGGCTATTGAGGGTCCCTTGCAGTTCTATGTGAATATTAGAGTCAGCTTATCAGTTTCTTCAAAATAGACATCTAGAATTTTGACAGGCATTGTGTTGAATCTGTAAATTTGGAGACTATCACTAATTTGACAATATAGAGTTTTCCAACTCATGAACGTGGATGTCTTTGGATTTATTTAGGTCTTTAATTTTTTTTATTGTTATTTTTTAGATTTCAGTGTACAAGTTTTGGTTTCTTTGGTTAAATATTTTCCCAAGTATTTTATTCTTTTTTGATGCTATTATAAACATAATTGTTTTCTTAATTTCATTTCTGGATCATTCATTGCTAGCATATAGAAATGCAATGAAAAGTTTTTTATATTGATCATATGTGGCTTTTCCTAACTAAATGTGATTCCTAACTTTTTATTCTTTTGTATTTTCTGTGTACAAGATCACATATCTACAAATAGAAACTTTTACTTTTTCACTCTGGATACTTTTTTTCTTTTCTAAGTGCCCTGGCTAGCACCTCTAGCACAATATTGAATTATAAGTGACAAGAACAGACATCTTTATCTTAGTACTAATTTATAAGGAAGGCATTTAATTTTTCACCATTGAGTGTCATGCTAACAGTGAGTTCTTCATAGATGCTTCAGGTTGAGGAAGTTTTCCTTCTATTCCTAGTTTGAGTGTTTTTATTAGGAAAAGATACTGGATTTTGTCAGATGCTTCTGCTTCTGTTGGGGCTCAGTTGGTAAAGAATCCGTCTGCAATGCAGGAAACCCTGGTTCAATTCTTGGGTCAGGAAGATCCCCTGAAGAAGGGATAGGCTACCCACTCCAGTATTCTTGGGCTTCTCTGGTGACTCAGCTGGTAAAGAATCCACCTGCAATGTAGGATCTTAATCTGCTTCTGTTAAGATGGTTGTGATTTTTTATCCTTCATTCTCTTAGTAGGGCTATATCGATGGATTTTGGTATGTTGTACCAACCCTCCATTCCTGGGGTGGTTCTGCAGGTTCACAGTACACAAACCTTTTAATATGCTACTGAGTTGGGTTTGCTAGAATTCTGTTTAGAATATTGCTGAATAAAGGCACATCTACCAGTGATGAGGCTGAATTGTATATTTCCCGTAGGCCACATGTCACTGTAAGACAGGTCATGGGCCATCTGACCCTGCACAAGTAGGTTTCCTGTTCTGGAGCCAGACACCCAGTATCTGAATACCCTCAGATAGAAGCTGTGAGAAGAGGAGAAACTGGAAGTGACCAGCCGAGCCAGAGGCTCTCATTTGGGATTCCCTGAAGAGCAACTTTGTGAAAGAAAGCCATTCACTCCCACCTCTCTGAAGGCTCAATATTTTATGACAGTTGCACCAACTGGATAAGGCAGGATATTTTTCTCTAGATTTCCTCCCTTGTTAACATGACGAAGAGCCTATTTCAGGCCTCCCACCCAGAAGCAGCTCTGAGCAAGAGTTGCATTTTCAGTTAGGAGAGAGAGTGGCATTTTTGATGTTTCACTAATACCAGAAAGTAGATGTTTTGCTTATTATCTGAAAGTGACCAGAAAAACTACATATCTGAGGTTTCATTCCTGGAAAAACAAATCCAGAGCCAGAGCAGACCAGCAAAAAGAAAAAGTTGTGCTCAGCTGCACTGTCACCCTTACTCCCTTCCTTCCTGTCACACACGTGCCTTATTATTTAGTAAATCTCATTACTAAATTAGTAGATCTATAGGAAGGACTTAGGTACTCTTTGGATGGTGCTACGGAAAGATCTCCAAGGGAGATCTCAAACCTGCTTCTAGTCCGATTCCAACTGAAGTGTGAAGATTTTCTGTTTAGTAACATTCACCAGGTAAATAGAATTCAATACAAATTGAATGCTAATTCAATACCAATTGAAAACTGAATGCTAAGCAGTCCTGAGTGTTCACTGGAAGGACTGATGTTAAGGCTGAAACTCCAATACTTTGGCCACATGATGCGAAGAACTGGCTCATTGGAAAAGACCCTGATGCTGGGAAAGATTGAGGGCAGGAGGAGAAGAGGACGACAGAGGATAAGATGGTTGGATGGCATCACCAACTTGATGGACATGAGTTTGGTTAAACTCCGGCAGTTGGTGATGGACAGAGAGGCTTGGCATGCTGTGGTCCATGGGGTCGGAAAGAGTCGGACACGACTGAGCGACTGAACATACCAATTGAATGCTAATCATGTTGCAGGTTTGCTGGAGGTTTCAGGTTAGTTTCACAACCACTTTGTTCAATCAAGGAGTCTTTTTATGGGGAGACTGAATCTAGTGAACCAGATATACATAGAAACCACTGAGGGTTATAGAAGTACATAAAAATACAATTTGGACAGAGAATTCAGATCCAAAAATTGTCCAAATAGAAGGTGAAGGATTAGTTGATAGGCAGACAAGAAGGTGTTTAGTATGCCTGAGTGTCGGATTCAAAGGGATCGAGATTGGATTGGAATGGAAGGCAGGTCAGAGCATGAAAAGACTTGTAGACCATACCAAGAACTTTGAACTTTGTTTTGCAGATACTGAAATACAAAGATAATTCATTTTACATTTTTTTTTGTATCTTATGGAATTGGAGGAATGTAAGTGTCATGCAATCTTTGTACCTAGGAGATTTTGCCAAGTCGTTCAGTCATATCCAACTTGTTGTGACCTCGGTCCATGGGATTCTCCAGGCAAGAACACTGGAGGTGGATACTTTACTGTCTGAGCCACCAGGGAAGCCCAGTTAGGAGATTATTGCCATAATTCTAGTTATATCCTCAGGTTTATAAGCCTGAGGATAGAAGGGTGGGGACGTTCTAAGACATGTTTGGGACTGGGACTGGGTGACTGATTTGATATTCCAGGGAGAGAGAGGAGTCAAAAATAACCCACATTTCTGATTTGCATGACTGGGTTGGTGGTGGTGGTGTGGGATCTACAGGGAAACAGGTTTTGGAAGAAACATTAATACCGTTGGGT
Source organism: Tragelaphus eurycerus (assembly GCA_935064755.1). Lineage (NCBI taxonomy): Eukaryota > Metazoa > Chordata > Mammalia > Artiodactyla > Bovidae > Tragelaphus > Tragelaphus eurycerus. The sequence continues at coordinate 5,993,478 of CAKXYN010000112.1, forward strand.
CATGTTTCAGTTGAAGTGTCTGAGAAATATACAAGTGGAATTAAAAGGCACAGAGGCAGTTAAAAAAAATACAAATTTAAAGAAAAGCCTGCAAAGAAGATTAAAATGTATGGTTTTTCAGCATAGATGTACCCTTAGGTAGTCACCAGGGAAAGTTAATAAAGGGAGGAAGAAAGAACATGGACAGAGTCTCTGGAAAATGTTAGCATTTCAGAGTTAAGTAAAGAAAAGCAGTTCCCTTATTTGCTCATTTTTATCTGTGCTTCACTAGAAACCAAGCATGATGAGGGCAGGAACTTTGTCTTGCTCATGGCTGTGGCCCTAGTACCTACAGCAGAATGTAAACAAAGTTCATTAAGCTGCACAACAAACCAGGGTGTCTCGGAAAATCCTCCCCATCTTCTTCCCTGCTATCCTTTGCACCTTGTTGACACCTTCCCCCACTGTAATTCTTACCACAGTTTTTAAGGGCCCACATTGTGTGTGTGTTTATTTACTGTCATCTCAGGAAGATATATCAGCTGAGTGAAAATTCAAAACTGTTGAGATGTGATATATATTAACTTGCAAATCAATGCCTAGCACTGCTGGGTTTGGTCCCCCTACCAGTGAATCAAGAAGTTCACAGTAAGTGAGATCAGATCTGTTTCCTGAGGCAACTGAGAAGGCAGGTTTGCCCTGAAAATAATCTTCAAGGGCAGGAAATAACCTCCAATGCCTCAAGCTGAGACTGAGCAGGAGAATCCCAGCTCATCATAACTACAAATGTATTCTTGGGCTTGTCAAGTGGAAGTTAGCCCATTACCTAAAAATGCATTTCAGAATTGTTCCTGTGTGCTTGCATCTTGTACCCAAACCCAAAGAAAATACCATGTGCCTTAAATATGTATTTTTAATAGGATTGAAGTATTTTTCAAATTTAAATTGTAGTCTCCAAAATAATACTTCCAAAACGCTTTTCACAGGGTATTATTTTGCTTACTTAATTATTGCCTAACCCATTCCTTAAATTCTATTCCATGACAGTAGAAATATATCTGTTTTCCTCACCCTGGTGTTCAGAACATATTTTTCAAATGAATGTCTGAATGAAATTATGCTTATAACACCAAAGAGCCTGATTTATCAATTGGACTTCCAGATCTCCACAGAAGCTACCAGTAAAAGTAGTGTAACAGCTGTTCCTGCATGTGAAGAGCTTTTCTGGCATTCAGATACTCCTCACACCTTCCCACTGTTGAGTAGCAGTACCACCTTATACTGCTCTTATGAATGGAACTAGTTTTGGAAAACAATTGAGGGAAACCAGTTTGCCTTGTATCCCTAAGAAGGTGGTGAGTAAACAATCGCATTTTCCTAAGTACTTTTAGTTTTAAGAGAGCCTCTTTCCACTGTAGGTCTTCATCCCCACCCCCAGTCTAAAATTACACTTATAATCTCATAATTCATATAAGGGTGGCTTTTTTTTTTCTCATCACCACAACCACCTATGTGCTTTCAGTAATTTCTATGCCAGTAACCCATAGAGGAAATTATTAAAATTCACATTGAATCCACATGAAGTGGATGCAATCATGTGGGACAGTACAGATCACTGTAGTGATCCCTCTGACTGCAGATCTGACTTCAGAGACATTAAGCCTGCAATTATTTAGCCACATGCTGTACAACATGAACTCCACTTAGTGTTGCTGTCATAATGGGACTTAAATACTTATGAAATACAGAAAAAATATTTAAGGAATATAAACTATGAAATACAGAGAAAAAATATTTTAAAAATATTTAGCGTTATTCATTTAAATGTAAAAGTGCCACTTCTCTATACATTTGCCTCATGACCATCTAATTGATAATGAAGACTTTAACTTCCTTATATTACCTTAGAAAAAAAGTTTGAAATGTTAACCAACCACTGGACTGACCCTGGAAGGACAAAAGACTGAAGATGTTTTATTTTGCTCAAGGGCAGCCACCCAACATCTGCTTTTGTGACAAGTTAAAATAATTGTATTGTAGAGGTATAGGGGTAAAAATGACCTGAAAGATCATCTTCTCCAACCCTCATTTTATAGATGAGAAAACTTAGGTCTCAAGCTGTGAAGCGTTTTGCCCAGGATTACTCTGATCATTGCATTCTTATGAACTCAAGAAGGTAGAAAACAGAACCTCTGCCTCCTACTTGATGTTCTTATCACACCTTCAGTTCTCTTTCTTGTTTCAACATTTTTTGCTTCACTAAATATAGGGAGTCTCCCAGTAGGGCCTGCCTGCTGGAGAACGGGGCACCGAGGGAGAGTGAGAGAGATCTCTCCTAGTTTTCAAGTCGACTAGTTTACACTGGTTTAATTTTATTCAAGAAGGTCAAAAAGTTAGACCAAGTTTTCTATTCCCTTTTCTTCCCCAAGCTACCGAAGAAACAGATTTGCTAAAGTTCCGCAAATCACTGTCTTTCACTTTTTTTTTTTTTTTTTTAACAATAAGAGCATTACTGGCAGAAAGTTTCCCAGCAGCATGTTCCCCCTAGATACTGCTCCTGGACGCAGACCTGAAGGCTCGCAAGGGGCGCTCTGGATGCCGCGCGGCCCCCTTGCCCTTCCTCTGCGCGCGCGTCTTCGTGTCTCCGCGTGAAGGGATGCAGGGCGAGGCGTGACCCAGGTCCACGTTCTTACTGTTAGATCCTGCCTTGGTTGTCACAGTTTTATATAAGAGGAGAAGCATTTTCTCCGTGAGTTCCGGAGCAGTCTTGAGGTCAGGGCTAAGAGTTTTCTTGGTAAGCATTAAGTAGAAGTTGCTGAATGGCAGAGGGGTGGAAAGGGGAAGGGTGCCTTAGGAAAAAAGCCGTTTGTTCTTGGTAACGGACTTGCTTCCAGTTCGTTTTCCGATCTCTTCAGGAAAGGTTTTCGGCCCTCTTCTTGCACCCTGTGTTCTGATTCCTGGAGCATGCACTACTCCTTTAGTTCCTTTCTCCCAGGGTCTGTTAGAAGAGTGACCTTGAAAATATGTGGGCTGTGGTAGACTTTGGATTCTGGCCTCCAGACACTTGGCTCTTTCACTGGTGAGAAACTCCTGCCTTAGGTTGACTTGAGCCTGGGTGGGCAGTGCCTGGTCCATTTGCATACCATCCAGGACAGGTGGGTCCTTCCTGGGCTGTGACCATTTCTTCTTGGGGTGCTCTCCACTCCTGTCTCCACAGATTATGTATTTAAGAAACTTGCCTTTCGATTTCCTGCAGATGGCTGGATCCTGGAGTTGACTCTGCCCAGTGCTCGATGGCCTACTAGGGACGTCTCTTACGATCTCTTCTCCCCCAGCTGATGGCCTGTTGTCAACAGGGAGCTTTCTCTGTTTTTCTACCTGCTCTGGATTATCCAAAGACTCTAAAGATAAAACCAAAGCTGGTATCCCCTCCCCTCTGGAGAGAGACCCTCTTATATTTACAGTTCCCCTCTCACTTTCATCCTTGGAGTCTACCTTTAAGGTTGCCCTGGAAGCTGTGGATGGATAGAGTCTGTCCTTGTCTAGGCTAAGTCTGAAGGGCATTTTGTTCTTCTCCCCCTCTCTTCTGTTCTGAATTATCGCCTTCACCGCTGCCTCACTCTCATCCACAAAGGTGGTGATGTAGTTGGACAACATATTCTTGGAGGTGAGCCGGTTGACCAAGTCCTTGTTGCCTAGCAACCGAGCATGTGCCAGTTCTGACTTTCGGAGCTTTGAGTGGCATCGTTTATAAAAGGCTTTCTGCTCCATTAGCCAGGCATTAGCTTCATATTTCTTCATGGAGTCTAGAAAACTTAGTTTCTTTTTCAGCAAATTCTCTTCTTTCCAGTTGAAGGACAGAATGGAGTAGGACTTCTCTGTTTCCATAAGCTTTATGTTCTCTCCAAATATGGAATAGCACCTGTTTCCCTTATTTTTGGTGTTGCCCAGTAAGCTCTGATGGTCACTCTGTTGGTGCTTCCAGGAGCTGCCCAGCTGGATCTGGGGATCTGACATTTTTCTGCCCACCAAAGACCTGGCAGCTTGTGTTGTCAGCAGACCTGTGAGGGTGCTTAGTGATGTGTGGGCACTATGACAAGAAGGTTCTATTCCAGGCTCCAGTGTTTGTTGTTAAGAACTCTGTGGATCATCAAAGACTGAGGTCCTGGGAGGCTTCTTCACTTTACCACAGGCCCAGCTGCTACCTGGAAACTGTCCCCAATCCAAGGGGAAAGAGGCTTGAAGGTCATCCCCCTGGTCTCTCAGTAGTAGGAACTGAATTAGCTAGGGTAGGGATGAAAGGTCCTTGTGATTACTTTTCAATCATTTATAGGTGTTTGGAGATTTCTTAAATCTGGTTCCTTCTATCTCCCTGGTAGGTGGTACTGAGGAAGTATTTAATAAGATTAATAACAGAGATATGAGATTTAGGAGTATAGTCTAGTAGGAGAACATTTATGTAGGTGGTTGAGAAAAGATACTTTTTACAGTTTTACTGTATGAACCTCTCTAGGATGGAGTTGGTCAACTGGTTTAAAGTTGGGCCCTTTCTTTAACTGTGTTATATAAGAATTTTGTTAAAAAATGAGACTTCCCAAAAGTTTTTTTAAAAGGGTGGCAATCGGGAGAAGGGGGTTAGAAAGGGGAAAAAGAGAATAAATGAGGACACCTTTGTTGAGAGTACATTAGTTGTTGACAGACATATGGCCCGAACTGTAGATCTCCTCTAGATAGCCTCAGACAGGTCACAGCAGGGTGGGCTACAGAGCCTGCTAGCAGATGCTGGTGCAGGCTGTAGAAGTTCCAAATTCCTAACCACGGTTCTGGTATTCCTCAAACCACAGCTCCATTTACACAAGCACCTTCAAATAAACTGCTGCATTTTGTTAAACCAAGCATGTAATGTGTTAATGACCCAGCCACTTTGCAACTCAGAATGTTACTTGCTATGTTTTGTTTTGTTTTTTTTAACAACTATAGTCTTCCTCCCCTTAGGTCCATTGACTGTTGCCCAGTGTGTAAGTCATCTGTGCCCTGCCTCTTCTGTCCTCCCTCCTCCTGCTTCCCAGTCTTCTTCGACTCTCCTCAAGAGCGGCAGATGATAACTTCTTTTATGTAGACGCTGTATTCCTGAAATAATGTTGAGCCTTCCTTCAGCACACCAGACTGTCTCAAAATCTTAGACTTCCTCTGTGTTTGTATCCCTTAAAAGACTTACTGTTTTGCTAAACTCTGCTGTGTAAAAGCACATAGCTTTGATAACTCCTCACCTACCCGGATCTTATCTTTTACTTACATTTAGGGTAAAAGTTTTATTTTTACTAGTAAAATTAAATTGTGTAAAAGTGATTTCTAAATGAGAAAATACTACATAAATCTAAAGGAGTTTTCATGAATTCAGGTTTCCCCTCAAATATCCAGGCCATCCTTCTCCAGCTGAATGGCTATCATTCAGTTTGGAAGCCCAGCAACAGGGGTAGATGGATCCATCTAAGCCAGTCGGGATAATGCCACCTGCCTTGTACAGTGACTGGCTTGGGTTGGGGTCTGGCCAAAACCACTAAGGGCCTATGAGATATGACAGAATGTTTGCTATGACTTGAGGAGAAGAGCATGCTTCTCTTATGTGAGTTTTAAGAGGCAACAGGCTACCTCTTGGTAGCCTTGGTAGCCACAAGGAAGCATGTTTTTCTAGGTGCTGTTGATTCCAGGTCCTGTCATCAGCCTCCCTACCAACATGCACATGCAGCTTTGAGATGCTGCTGACCCATGGATAGTTGCATGGAGGGAAAACACCCAGATTGTAAGTCACATGGCTGAGCTGTTTCATCAAATCATTCCAGAAGTCTTCAGCTAATAGCATCTTAAATGACATGAGAAAATTGTACTTCACGCCTCTGTAGGGGGACGTGGCTTTCAGAGAATGATGACCCATGGCACACTGTATAGGATTGTCCCTCTTTCATGTCACTGATCTTAAATAGCAGAACAGCCATCACAATGGTTTGGGTAGTTGGATTGTTTATTACAACTGGTGAAGGGACTAAATGTACCCAGTTATTCATTTATTGACTGTCTTTTCCTTCTCCTTCAGGGTTGTTTCCCCAAGCCTGAGTCCATACAAGTTAGAAGTGCTATTTTATTTTATAGTCAACAGAGCCCATCCAGGGATAATCTTCAAATATTTAATAATGCAGCACCAACAAATTGGAATAGGTGGCAGCTGTAAACAACTGTTGAAGCTGAGAACCCATCTGTACCTGATACACTACTGCTTTTAATTATAAATGTTTTATAAGCAGTATAAAGTATTATAAGTCTTTTGAAGGCAGACTGTAATAAAGAGGTATACAATAAACCCTAAACCAACCAATAAATTAATAAAGCATAATTGTAATCAATAAGCCAACAAAGGAGAGAGAGTCATATAAAATACTTATTATGGGTGAATTGTGTCCCCCAAAAGGATATGTTGAAATCCTAACCCCTGATATCTGTGAATGTGACCTTATTTGGAAATAAGATCTTTCAGATGTAATCAACTGAAGCTCAGATTATTAGGATGAGACCTAATTCAATATTACAGATGTACTTATTCGAGGACAAGAACAGGCGAAGATGACCATGTGATGACAGAGGCAGAGACTGGAGAAATGAATCAAAAGCCAAGGATTGCTGAAAAATATCAGAAGGTAGAAGATGCAAGGATTCTCTCCTACAGATTTCATAGAGAACATGACCCTGCTGACACCTTGATTTTGGATGACTAGACTCCAAAATTGAGACCAAAAATATTCTATTATTTTAAGTAACCTGATTTGTAGTACTTTCTATAGTAGCCCTAGGATATGAATACAATACTCAATCCAAAAGAAGGCAGAAAAGGGAAAAAAAAAAAAAAAAAAAACCACTGATAAGACAAATGCAAATCAAATAAGATGATAGACTTAGTATTAGCCATAAGAATAATCATATTAAATGTAAAGCATATAAAAACTGCAATAAAAAGGTAGAGAATATCAGATTGGATATTTTTAAAAGACTCAAATAAATATATTACCAGGGATAATAAAGTTTTACTTCATAATCATAAAGAAATCAATTTAATAAGAGGATATAACAGGCCTTCAAAATACTTGAAATAAAAGTTGATAGAAATGCAAGTAAAAACAGATAAATCCACAATTAAAGTGAGATATTTTAATACATATCTTTCTATTATTGATAGAATAAATGGACAGAAAGCAAGGTTATAGAAGACTTTACCACTATTTTTAATCACCTTGACTTACCTGACATTTCTAGAACACTCTGCACAATAGCAGCAGAATGCACATAATTTTCAAGTGAATAGAATGTTCACCAAGGTAGATCATTTTCTGGGTCATAAAATGAGTATCAATAGCAAAATGGTGAATCAGGAAGCTCAGTACTGTTGTTCTCCCATAGAGACATAAGAGAAGAACCAGAAAACTGGCTAAAATAAGCTTGCAGGAACCCTGGAAGGCATACAATAGTCTATAGCAACCAAGTAAATGCTCAGTCAAGGAAAAAAAACACATTCAAAATGGTATTATAGAAAGCTTTACTGGTGTTTTACTCCAATGTGCCCCACTAACTCCTGGTTTGGTGTGTTCTTGCTTTGGATAAGGTAAAAACTCAGTTCTTAATTCCCTCCTTTAAACTAGAGGGAGCAGAACAGACCTTATTTGCAACTTTCTAACCTGCCTGGGGGCTACGTGAAGGACTGGTCTTTGTCTCACCCAACAGATCTCAGATGGGGAAAAGTGGCAGTCACTGATGGTGAAATTTGCAAAGATACTACAGATGTGAAGACCTCCAGAGCAAGAAATTATGTGTGGAGACATACAATAGACCATTTAAAATCACAGGGAGAAGCTGAAGTAAGACTCTTGAGAAATTAAGACAAGAGAATTGAGAAAGTATGTAGGCAAGATGCATGCTCTAAGAAGATCTTAAGCTTTTATCTCAGCTGATTCCTAGATTCAGAGCTGGGCAGCTAGTCAGTGGCAGACTGCTCTGGCAACAAAGCAGTCTACAAAGACTGGGAAAGCTGTATGTTTTTACAAATGCAAATTTTCAACCAGGAGAACTTACATGGTGTACAAAGAAGCATGACAAGTTCAATAAAAGAAAATAAATTAGCAGAAGCCACCTCTGAAGAAGCACAGACATTGGACTTACGAGGAAAATATTTTAAAGAAATTGTCTTAAATATGCTCAAGTAGCTAAAGGAAAACACCAAAAATTTTTTTAAAAAAATAGGAAATTATATATGAACAAAATGAGAATACCAATAGAGAGACAGAATTATAAAGAGGGATCAAAAAGAAATTCTGGATCTGAAAAATACAATATCTGAATTGAAAATTTTATCAGATGAACTCAACAGCAGATTTAATAAGGTGAAAGAAGAAATTGGCAAACTTGATGGCAGAGCCATTGAAATGAGTCAAATCTGTCAGACAGAAAAAAAGATTAAAGTAAATAGAGTCTAAACCACTTGTGAGCCATCATCAAACAAACCAATAAAGGCATTACAGGAATCCCATATGAAAAAGAGAGGAAAATTTGAAGAAATAATGGCTGGAACCTACCCAAATTTATTTAAAGACATAACTCTATAAATCTAATAATCCTGACAATCTCTGTAAGATAAATTCAAAAAGACTTATGCCAAGACACATTATAATACGTCAAAAGACAAAGAATTTTGAAAGTAGCAAGAGAGAAGTAAGTCATCATGTACAGGGATCTTCAATATAGTTATCAGTTTAATTATTTCAGCAGTAATTTTGGTGGCCAGAAAGCAATGGGTTGATATATTTAAAAAACTGAAGGGGAAAACAAAAAATGAAAGCCTGTCAACCAAGATTTCTATACCCAGCAAAACTGTGCTTCCAAAAAAAAGGAAAAATTAAGACATTTGCAAATAAACAAAAGCTGAAAGAATTCATTATCATAATACTTGCTCTTTAAGAAATGCTAAAGGCAGTCCATCAGGTTGAAATGAAAGGATGCAAATAATTCAAAGCCATATAAAAACCTGAAGATTTCTGGTAAGAGTAGATACATGGACAAATATAAAAATGTCTACTCAGATATCTAAAGATCTAAAGAACTCTTAACAATTCCACAATAAGGATAACTCAGTTATATAATGAATAAAGTACTTAAATAGACATTTTTCCAAATAGTGTATGCAAATGGCCACCAAATGCATGAATAAATGTTCACCATCATTATTCATTATGGAAATACAAATCAAAACCATGACATAACACCTCACACCCACGAGATGGCTATAATTTAAAAAAAAAAAAAAAAAGAAAATTAACAAATGTTGGTGAGAATGTGGAGAAATTGCAACCCTCACCATTGCAAGTGAGAATATAAAATGATGCATCCACTGAGGAGAACAGTTTGGTAGTTCCAAAAGAAACTAGATATAAAATTACCATCAATTCCTCTAATAAGAATGCCTGAACTAATTGAAGTTTTAAGTAAAAACTTGTACACCAATGTTCATAGCAGCACTATTCACAATATTTAAAATGTGGGGAAAATCCCAAATGTTTATCAGTTAATGAATGGTTAAACAAAGTATGGTATATCCATACAACGTAATATTATTCCATCATAAAAAGGAATGAAGTATGGATACATGCTACAACATGGAAGAACCTCAAAAACATTATGCTACATGAAAGAAGTTATATGCAAAAGGCCACGTTTTATATCATTCATATAAGTTGGCAAATCTATGGAGACAGATTACTGGTTGTCAGGGGCTGTGAGGAAGAGGAATGAAGATTAATTACTTAATGGGGATGTGGGATTTCCTTTTAGAGTAATAAAAATATTTGGTGACTAGATAAAGGTGACAGTTGCAAAAAGTTGTGAATGTACTAAATGCCACAGGATTGTGAAGTGCATGTTTTAAAATTGTTTGTGTGGGGAATTCCCTGATGGTTTAGTGGTTAAGACTCTACACTCACTGCGGAAGACTTGAGTTCAGCCTCTGGTCAGGGAACTAAGATCCCACAAGCTATGCATTGCTCCCTCACCCACCACCCCTGCCCTACAGCCAAAAAGAGATTAATTTTATGTGACTCTTAACCACAGTAATAAAAATTAATACTGAAGGCATACTTCCAAGCCACAATGAAATTAAATTAAAAATCTGGTAACAGAAAAACCTCTGGAAAAATCATGGATATTTGAAATTGGTTACCAAACACCCACATACACAAAAATCAAAAACAAAATTAAGATAAATTTGAATTAAATGAAAATGAACATACAAATATATAAAAACTTTGAAAGTCAAGTAATTATTAGGGCAAAATTTATAGCACTAAGCATCTATATTAGAAAAGGAAGGTCTCAAATGGATGACATTAGCTTCCCACCTCAACAAACTATAAAAAGAACAAATTAAGAGCAAAATAAACAGAAGAAAGGAAATTAAAAAATAACAGAGCAGAAATAAATGAAATATAAAACAAAATAATAAAGTAAAATCAATATAACTAAGAGCTAGTTCTTTGAGAAAAATCAGTAAAGTTGACAAACTTCAAGTCAGATTGATCAGGACAAAAAAAGGGAGAAGACACAAAATAACTATTTTAAAGACTAAAAGTGTTGATCTCACTTCAGATTCTATTGATGCTGAAAGGAGAGCAAATGAATATTGTGAACATTTTGTCAGTGAGTTTGACAACTTAGATGAAATGGTCAAACTCATTCAAGAAGAAATAGATAAACTTGAAGAGCCCTATGTCTATTATAGTAACTGAATATGTAGCTGGAAAATTATCCACAAAGGAAACTTCAGACACAGATAACTTCCTTGCTGAATTCTACTCAACATTTAAGGAAGAAGTAATACCAATTCTACACAAAATCTTCCAGAAAATTGAAGAGGGTAGAATACTTTCCAAATTATCCCAAGTCCAGTGTTACCTTGATAGAAAATGCAGACAGATATTTTTTTAAAAAGAAAATTATAGACCTATAATCCTCATGAACATAGATACAAAAATTCTTAGCAAAATTATAGCAAATCATACCCAAACAAAATATTAAAAAGGTAATATTATAAGACCAAGTGAAGTTTATCCCAGGAAAGCAAGTTTACTTTACCATTTGAATGTCAATCAATGCTATTCACCACATTAATAAACTAAAAAGGAACCCACATATTCATTTCAATAAATGCAGAAAAGCATTTCAACAAAAATCCAGTGTTCAATTCTCATAAGCTAGGAATAGAATGGAACTTCTTCAACCTGGTAAAGGTAACCTATAAGAATCCACAGCTAACATCACTCTTACAAGTGAAAGATTGAATTATTTCTAAGATTGAGAATAAGGCAAATCTGTCAACTTTGATTTAACATTTGTACCAGATGTTCTGGCCAGTCAAATAAAGAAATCAAGCCATTTAGGTAAGAAAGGAAGAAATATTATATCATTATTCACAGATGACATGATCATCTCTGCAGGTACTAATTGCTATTAGAACAAATGAATTTAGCAAGGTTTCAGGATACAAGATCAATATAATAAAAAATTATATTTTATATACCAGCAATTAACAATCACAAATTGAAATAAAAGCTACCTTTTACAATACCATCAAAAATCTGAAATACTTACTGATAAATTTGACAAAAGTTGTGAAAAACATGTATACTAAAAGCTAAAATTACCTTGAATGAAATGTAAGAACAGTTAATACATTGGACATGGGGAGGTATGCCTTGTTTACGGGTTAGAAGACTCAATATTGTTAAAATGTCATTTCTCCCTAGACTGATCTAGAGATTCAATGAAATCCCAATCAAAATTGCTAGGAGGTTTTTTCTTATAGATATTAATAAGGTGGTTCTAAAATTCATATAGAAGTGCAATGGACCTAGAATAGTCAAAATAGCTAAAAATAACAAAGTGAGTTAACTAAAACTGACTTTGAGACTAACTATAAAGCTACAGGGAAGAACCCCTGGAGAAGGGAATGGCTACCCACTCCAGAAATTTGGCCTGGAGAATGACATGGACTGTATAGTCCATGGGATCACAAAGAGTTGGACATGACTGGGGAACTTTCACATTCACATAAAGCTACAGTAATCAAGGATGTGCTTTTAGCATAAGCATAGCAAATATAGATAATCTAGATACAGACCTAAACTTATGTGGGCAGCTGGTTTTTAATAAAGATTCAGATTCTTCAGTGAAGAAAGGTTAATCTTTTCAACAAATTATACTGGAACTATTGAATATCTATATGCCAAAAGAAAAAGGAAGGAGAAATATTTATGACCTGGAGCTAAGCAAAGACTTAAACACAGCACCAAAACTCCATTGCATAAAAGAAAAAAAATGAAAAATTGGAATTCATAAAAACTAAGAACTTCTGCCCTTTGAATACACCAAAAGAATGAAAAGACAAGAAATAAAGTAGAAGAAAATATTTGTGTATCACATATCTAATAAAGGGTTCTATCAAAAGTATATAAAAGCTATTAAATGTCCTCCATAGGAAAACAAACAACCCAATTGAAAAATAGGCAAAAACTGAAAAAACACTTCACCAAAGAAAATATATGAATGGCAAATAAGCACATTTAAACCCCTCAACATTATTAGTCATTCAGGAAATGCACAATAAAGTCACAGTGAAAAACCACTGCACATCCATCCAAATACTGAAAATAAAAAAACTGACCAATAGCAAGTATTGAAAAGGATGTAGAGAAACTAGTTCTCTCATACACTGCTGGTGGAAATGTAAAATGATATAATTTCAGAAAACAGTTTATCAGATTCTTTAAAAAATTTTACTCATATACCTACTACCATATATATAATCTAGCCATTCTCACTCCTAGGTATTTACCTAAGAAAAGTAAAATCAGATGTCTTTACAAAAAATATGAATGTACACAGCAGCTTAACTTGTATAGCTCCAAACTGAAACAACCCAGATACCCATCAACAGATGAATGAATAAACAAACTGTGGTATATCTACACATAAAAGACTTTGGATGGCATCACCGACTCAATGGACATGGGTTTAGGTGGACTTCTGGAGTTAGTGATGGACAGGGAGGCCTGGCGTGCTGCGGTCCATGGGGTCGCAAAGAATTGGTCACAACTGAGCAACTGAACTGAGTTATGCCTCAATGTCTTAAAATGTTGAAGTGTTTCTTGGCCTGTGGCACAACTGCATGCAAGCCTTTCCCAAGGTCTTCAGAACTTTATTACTTAGGGTTTTTTCCCACATGGTGGGTAGGACTGCTAGCAGATTTACCTCAGGAGAAAAAGGGTTTCTTCCCTAATGGTTTTTTTGAAGAAAAAAATCCCAGCGAAGACACCAGATGCTCTACATTGTGTCATGAGCCTAACCCTACACCAGTGCCTGGAACAGACCTAACAGCCCACCCACTTCCCCTGGGTAAGGCTACGAAAGTGACTTGTCCGTTTTTCTCCCGGTACACACCTATATCCAACAGAGTAAGTTTGTTTGGGGATCATGAAGAGGCTCAGACCATAGCATAGGCGGCAGTCTTCCCTTCATAACACTCATTCATTCAGGAGCTGTGGACATGCTGCCACATGGCATCAAGAGTGAATTCTTTCTAGGTATTTGCTCCTGACAAAGGAACTATGCTCCAGTACTGAGTCCTGAAGGTGTACTGCGGCTGCTGCTAAGTCACTTCAGTCGTGTCCGACTCTGTGCAGCCCCATAGATGGCAGCCCACCAGGCTCCGCCGTCCCTGGGATTCTCCAGGCAAGAACACTGGAGTGGGTTGCCATTTCCTTCTCCAATGCATGAAAGTGACAAGGGAAAGTGAAGTCGCTCAGTCGTGTCTGACTCTTAGCGACCCCACAGACTGCAGCCTTACCAGGCTCCTCTGTCCATGGGATTTTCCAGGCAAGAGTACTAGAATGAGATAATCTCATGAGTCAAAAGTACCAGAAGTTCATGCTATAGTCAGTTATAAGTGATTTTGATTAAGACGCCATTAAAGAGTGTCTGCATTCCCATCAGGGAAGCTGTTTGAATACTGATTCCACCGGGCAATTTTACGTTTATGTCCTTAACACGAGGTCTGGGTCTAAACTGAGAGTTGTTTTTCCTATAAATAGGCAAATAAATAGGTCTGCTCAATCAGAATTCTTGCAGTAGACGCTTAATCTTTTGCTTGCTGGTGAGTGGGATTAACATCCCTCAGTATTTACAGAACTCAGTTTGATCTCCATCTCCTCTGAATTCCGGGGTAAGATCAGCATCTGAAAGTGAGTGAGGACGTTGTCAGTCCCCCTGCCAGGGCCTTCAGTGGCATCTCTCTTGCCAGTGGGAAGTATGAAAGCAGGGAAGAGAACTGGCAGCTCTCCTTGGAAATTATATCCTTTTTTCTCAGCTCCCCCTCACGCCAGTGTAACGGGAGTCCCTAACCCTGAAGAGTATATCTTCAGTATGGCTCTGAAGAACATTTGCAAGATAATAGCACATGATTGTCATATGGGCGTGGGCTGTGGGTTAAGAACTGTACATACATTTTAATTCCAGATCTACCCTTCAGATTGGCATGACTTCTATAAAGTAACTTTAACTTTTCAGAGCCTAACATATATCCTCCATGAGATCCATTTTATTAAGCAAATAAATTTTTAGAAAATATTCATTAATCTCTTAGTATGGCCACATTGTACTACATGCTGGGGACATACATATTGTATTTGCTCTCGAGGTGCCTAAAGTGAAGCTGAGGACAATGTGCCCATTTATAATTACACACTTGAATGTGACAAGGTGGCCCATCAATTGTGCTTACAGGAGGCGATGAAAGCATAAGAGGGGCAATCAAATCTGCCTCCCATAGTGGGTGTTCAGGGAAAAGCAATGTCTGCCCTAGTTGTGAGAGTAGGGGAGGAGTTGGAGAAAACTTACTCTAGGCAAGGGCTTCCCTGGTGACTCAGCTGGTAAAGAATCCACATGCAATGTGGGAGACCTGGGTTCAATCCCTGGGTTGGGAAGGTCCCCTGGAGAAGGGAAAGGCTACCCACTCCAGTATTCTGGCCTGGAGAATTCCATGGACTGTATAGTCAATGGGGTCACAAAGAGTTGGACACGACTGAGTGACTTTCACTTCACTTTACTTCTACTCTAGGCAAAGATCCTCATAGATGATCTTGGACAGGCAGTTGGTTCAAGGGCCTGGAAGGGACAGTGTATGTCAGGAGGTATGATATATGAGAGGTAGGCAGAAGCAGATGAGAGTTCATATATTCTGCAGGATTCAGTTTTACTTGGAAGCAATTAAAAATCATAGAACAATTGACATATATATCAGATCAGATCAGATCAGTCGCTCAGTCGTGTCCGACTCTGCGACCCCATGAACCACAGCACGCCAGGCCTCCCTGTCCATCACCAGCTCCCGGAGGTCACCCAGACTCACACCCATCAAGTCAGTGATGCCATCCAGCCATCTCATCTTCTGTCGTCCCCTTCTCCTCCTGCCCTCAATCCCTCCCAGCATCAGAGTCTTCTCCAATGAGTCAACTCTTCGCATGAGGTGGCCAAAATACTGGAGTTTCAGCTTTAGCATCATTCCTTCTAAAGAAATTCCAGGATTGATCTCCCTCAGAATGGACTGGTTGGATCTTCTTGCAGTCCAAGGGACTCTCAAGAGTCTTCTCCAACACCACAGTTCAAAAGCATCAATTCTTCGGCGCTCAGCCTTCTTCACAGTCCAGCTCTCACATCCATACATGACCACAGGAAAGACCATAGCCTTGACTAGGCGAACCTTTGTTGGTAAAGTAATGTCTCTGCTTTTGAATATGCTATCTAGGTTGGTCATAACTTTCCTTCCAAGGAGTAAGCGTCTTTTAATTTCATGGCTGCAGTCACCATCTGCAGTGATTTTGGAGCCCAGAAAAACAAAGTCTGACACTGTTTCCACTGTTTCCCCATCTATTTCCCATGTAGTGATGGGACCAGATGCCATGATCTTCGTTTTCTGAATGTTGAGCTTTAAGCCAACCTTTTCACTCTCCACTTTCACTTTCATCAAGAGGCTTTTTAGCCCCTCTTCACTTTCTGCCATAAGAGTGGTGTCATCTGCATATCTGAGGTTATTGATATTTCTCCCGGCAATCTTGATTCCAACTTGTGTTTCTTCCAGTCCAGCATTTCTCATGATGTACTCTGCATATAAGTTAAATAAACATGGTGACAATATGCAGCCTTGACGTACTCCTTTTCCTATTTGGAACCAGTCTGTTGTTCCATGACCAGTTCTAACTGTTGCTTCCTGACCTGCATACAGATTTCTTAAGAGGTAGATCAGGTGGTCTGGTATTCCCATCTCTTTCAGAATTTTCCATAGTTTATTGTGATCTACACAGTCAAAGGCTTTGGCATAGTCAATAAAGCAGAAATAGATGTTTTTCTGGAGCTCTCTTGCTTTTTCCATGATCCAGCGGATGTTGGCAATTTGATCTCTGGTTCCTCTGCCTTTTCTAAAACCAGCTTGAACATCAGGAAGTTCTCGGTTCACATATTGCTGAAGCCTGGCTTGGAGAATTTTGAGCATTACTTTACTAGCGTGTGATATATATATACACACACACACTATGTATAAAATAGGTAACTAATGAGAACCTACTATATAGCACAAGGAACTGTATACAATGCTTTGTGGTGGCCTTTTTTGCAAGGAAATCCAGAAAAGAGATGTATGTATACATATAGCTGATTCACTTTGCTGTACAGAAAAAGTAATACAACATTATAAAGCAAAAAAAAAAAAAAAGCATAGAGGGTTTCGTTGGTCACCCTGGCAAGAATGTATAAGACTGCACCAGGAATTCGAGGATGGAATCAGGGATGCAAAGGAAGGAGGGGAAAATATTGAAATTCTAAAAGGTTCCTGTCATTGTGCATAAGCACCATTTTCTGAGAGAGTCCACAGACTCCATCAGATCCTATCAGTTAATCTCCATGGAACTAGACACAAGAGACCAAAGAAAATGCTTATGTAATAATCCCAGTGGGAGATGATGAACCTGAGGGGCCAAAGTAGTGTCAGGTCAGGTCAGTTCAGTCACTCAGTCATGTCAGAGTAGTGTCACTGGGGTAGAAATGTGCTCTGTGAACTGAAGAGCATCCTATAAATGTTAGATGGTTTCACAGCTGAATGATCTCATTCATTCAGAATAGCTGAGGGAAAGATAACTCTGATTCTATGAAAATGTAAAATGAAAACTAATTCTTTCACCTCTGGTGCATGGCCATCCATTTAAACCTTTTAATTTTTTATAAGAGAAACTATTTTCTTGAATTTACCTTCTGCCTTAGTGAATGGGGAAGCGTACAAGTTGACCCTTGATTAGCAGCAAAGAGGAGCTGTTTTTCTTCCCTCCTCCTCCTCGTCCTTCTTCTACTACTAGTTTTGCCAGCAGCATTACATTATTTAGTGCTTGCTTCATTTTGGGAAATGATAGTTAAGGAGGATTTTGGGGAGGACACCCAGTCCAGTTGCTCTACTGGTATCTTGTTTACCCTTAGATGACACTGTATCACCAAAGAGTTTTCTGTTCAGTCCTTCACATAAGTGTCTTATTGACTGTGCTCTGTAGTTATATTGTGTTGCCCTAAAAAAAAAAAAAAAATGTGCACATTGGCAGTATGTAAGTAAAGTTTTAGGAGGCAACCAGCAATGCAGTATACATGAATGAATTCATCCTAATGATTAATTGGATAAAAGAGAATAGATACAAGAACAGAACTTGAACTAGACCTTAACCTTGGACATTGTTCTTGGACCTCAAATCTAGACAGTGATGTTGGCACTGGATCTCAAACCTGGACCTTGTTATATTTGCATCATGGCTCTTACCTTGGCCCTGTTCCTGCCCTTGGACCTAGACACTGTGCCTGAATTTGGACATCTGCACTTTGCTATTCTCTTCCTTTGCATCCCAGTTCCCCATTCTGACAGGTGTCAATGCATCAGCATTTTCTCTCACATTCTCACCACTTCTTTCCCCTTCTTACACCTGTGATTCTCCAGAATTTTCACTACCTTCTTTCCCTCTACTCCACTTCCATTTCAGTTAAGTTCAGCCACTCAGTCATGTCAGAGTCTTTGCAACCCCATGGACTGGAGCATACATGCCAGGCTTCCCTGGATTTCACAAAATCCCAGAGCTTGCTCAAACTCATGTCCATTGAGTCAATGATGCCATTCAACCATCTCATCCTCTGTCACCCTCTTCTCCCCTTGCCCTCATGTTTCCCAGCATCAGGGTCTCTTCAAATGTGTCAGCTCTTCACATCCAGTGCCAAACTACTGGAGCTTCAGCTTCAGCATCAATCCTTCCAATGAATATTCAGGACTAATTTCCTTTAGGATAGACTGGTTGGAACTCCTCGCTGTCTAAGGGACTCTCAAGAGTCTTCACCAACACCACAGTTCAAAAGCATCAATTCTTTGGCACTCAACTTTCTTTATGGTTCAACTCTCATATCTATACATGACTCCTGGAAAAACCATAGCTTTGACTATATGGACCTTTGTCAGTAAAGTAGTAGTCTTTACTTTTTAAAATGCTGTCTAGGTTTGTAATAGCTTTTTTTCCAAGGAGCACATGTGTTTTAATATCATGGCTGCAGTCACCATCTGCAGTGATTTTGGAGCCCAAGAAAATAAAGTCTGTCACTGTTGCTTTTGTTTCCCCCTCTATGTGCTATGAAGTGATGGGATGGATGCCATGACCCTCACTTTTTGAATGCTGAGTTTTAAGCCAGCTTTCTCACTCTCCTCTTTCACTTTCATCAGAAGGCTCTTTAGTTCTTCTTCACTTTCTGCAGTAAGGGTGGTGTCATCTGCATATTTGAGGTTATTGATATTTTCCCCTGCAATCTTGATTCCAGGTTGTAAATCATCCAGTATGGCATTTTGCATGATGTATTCTGCATATAACTTAAATAAGCAAGGTGACAATATACAGCCTTGATGTACTCCTTTCTCAATTTGGGACTAGCCCATTATTTCATTTCCATTTCTAACTGTTACTTCTTGACCTTCATACAGGTTTCTCAGGAGGCAGGTAGGTGGCCTGGTCAATAAATCAGAAGTAGATGTTTTTCCAAAACTCTTGTTTTTTTTAGATGATCCAATGGATGAAAGAACTGGACATGGAACAACAGACTGGTTCCAAATAGGGAAAGGAATATATCAAGGCTGTATATTGTCACCCTGCTTATTTAACTTATATGCAGAGTACGTTATGAGAAATCCAGGTCTAGATAAAGCACAAGCTGGAATCAAGACTGCCGGGAGAAATATCAATAACCTCAGATATGCAGATGACACCACACTTGTGGCAGAAAGTGAATAAAAACTAAAAAGTCTCTTGATGAAAGTGAAAGAGAGTGAAAAAATTGGCTTCAAACTCAACATTCAGAAAACAAAGATCATGGCATATGGTCCCATCACTTCATGACAAATAGATGGGGAAACAATGGGAACAGTGACAGACTTTATTTTGGGGGACTCCAAAATCACTGCAGATGGTGATGGCAGCCATGAAATTAAAGGGTGCTTACTCCTTGGAAGAAAAGTTATGATCAACCTAGACGGCACATTAAAAAGCAAAGACATTACTTTGCCAACAAAGGTCCATCTAGTCAAAACTATAATTCTTTCAGTAGTCATGTACGCATGTGAGAGCTCTGAAGAATTGATGCTTTTGAACTGTGGCATGGAGAACACTCTTGAGAGTCCCTTGGACTCCAAGGAGATCCAGCCAGTCAATCCTAAAGGAAATCAGTCCTGAATATTCATTGGAAGGACTGATGCTGATGCTGAAACTCCAATACTTTAGCCACCTGATGTGAAGAGCTGACTCATTGGA
The DNA here is from genome assembly GCA_935064755.1 of Tragelaphus eurycerus. NCBI lineage: Eukaryota > Metazoa > Chordata > Mammalia > Artiodactyla > Bovidae > Tragelaphus > Tragelaphus eurycerus. Next base: position 6,013,418 of record CAKXYN010000112.1, read on the forward strand.
AAGGACCCTGATGCTGGGAAAGATTGAAAGCAAGAGGAGAAGAGGATGACAGAGGATGAGATGGTTGGATGGCATCACCGACTCAATGGACATGAGTTTGAGTAGGCTCTGGGAGTTGGTGATGGACAGGGAAGCCTGGCATGCTGCAGTTCATGGGGTCACAAAGAGTTGGACACGACTGAGCTATTGAACTGAACTGAACAGAACTGAGATGGTCTTGAAAGGACTGTTGGTAGGAATATGGATGTTAAATGTGATTCTGGTAATATCTCAAATAGAAATGAAAAAAATGTTATTACTGGGGGAAAGTTGATCTTTCTACAAAATGGCAAAGAAGTTAACTGCATTGTGTTCTAGTGTCTTGTGGGAAGTAGAAATTTTATATGATGATCTTGATCATCACATAACTGAGGAGATTTCTAAGCAAACTGTCGAAGCTATGCCTCGGTTTCTCGTTGTTTATAGTAAAATGTGAGAAAAGAGAGATAAATTGAAGGAACAATTAGGCAAAAAGGAAACAGAGCTTCAATATTTAGAAAATCATCAGCCTATACATACTTCAAAATACAAGAAATCATATTCTAAAGAGAACACCAAAATGTGGCTGGGAAAAAACCCACAAAGAGACTACACGTACAACTCACTGACTAACCAGCCATCTCAGCTGAAGCCAAGAATTGAGATGGGTTCCAGCAGAAGAAACACTTCCAAGTTGGACTAAAGGGGATAAAAATAGGGCAAAATGAGAGAAAGCTTTTAGACTTCTGAGATTCTATTCAGTTCAGTTCAGTCGCTCAGTCGCTTCTGACTCTTTGAGACCCCGTGAACGGCAGTACACCAGGCCTCCCTATCCATCACCAACTCCTGGAGTCCACCCAAACTCATGTCCATTGTGTTGGTGATGCCATCCAACCATCTTATCCTCTGTTGTCCCCTTTTCCTCCTGCTGTCAATCTTTCCCAGCATCAGGGTCTTCTCAAATGAGTCAGCTCTTCACTGGCCAAATACTTCGGTGGCCAAAGTATTGGAGTGTCAGCTTCAATATCCATCCTTCCAATGAACACCCAGGACTTATCAACTTTAGGATGGACTGGTTGGATCTCCTTGCAGTCCAAGGGGCTCTCAAGAGTCTTCTCCAACACCACAGTTCAAAAACATCAATTCTTCAGCACTCAGCTTTCTTTATAGTCCAACTCTCACATCCATACATGACTACTGGAAAAACTATAGCCTTGACTAGACAGATCTTTGTTGGCAAAGTAATGTCTCTGCCTTTTAATATGCTGTCTAGGTTGGTCATAACTTTCCTTCTAAGGAGTAAGCATCTTTTAATTTCATAGCTGCAATCACCATCTGTAGTGATTTTGGATTCTATAGGATATGACAATAGAGCTATCTCTCTAAATATGCATTTTCTTTCAAGAAAAGGGGAAAACAATCCAAAAGGTAATTAATTCAGAGATAAACAAAACTGCCTTCAAGGGCCTAGGACCATCACCCTGATAGTCCAGGAAGACAGAGCACTGAGCTAAGGAGTACTATTTTTGAGTCTTAAAATATAATGGAATTTGCCCTGCTAGGTTATAGACTTCTTGGGACTTGTGATTCCTTATTTCTGGTAGCCCCCTTTTGGAAAGGAAATGTCTATTCTATTCCTGTCCCATCTTTGTATTTCGGAAGCAGATAACTTGTCTGATTTCACAGATTCACAGCTGCAAGAGAAATTTTGCCTCAGGATGAATTATACCTGAAGTCTCACCCATACTTGATTTAGATGATATTTAGGTCAGATTTGGAAATTAGAGTTGATTCTGAAATGAGTTAAGACTTTTGAGTCTGTTTGGGATGGAATGAAGGTATTTACATGTTAGAAGGAGATGAATTTAGGGGCTCCAGATGAAGGCTCAGATCAGATCAGATCAGTCGCTCAGTCGTGTCCGACTCTTTGCGACCCCATGAACCGCAGCACGCCAGGCCTCCATGTCCATCACCAGCTCCCGGAGGTCACTCAGACTCGCATCCATCGAGTCAGTGATGCCATCCAGCCATCTCATCCTCTGTCGTCCCCTTCTCCTCCTGCCCTCAATCCCTCCCAGCATCAGAGTCTTCTCCAATGAGTCAACTCTTCGCATGAGGTGGCCAAAATACTGGAGTTTCAGCTTTAGCATCATTCCTTCTAAAGAAATTCCAGGATTGATCTCCTTCAGAATGGACTGGTTGGATCTTCTTGCAGTCCAAGGGACTCTCAAGAGTCTTCTCCAACACCACAGTTCAAAAGCATCAATTCTTCGGCGCTCAGCCTTCTTCACAGTCCAGCTCTCACATCCATACATGACCACAGGAAAGACCATAGCCTTGACTAGGCGAACCTTTGTTGGTAAAGTAATGTCTCTGCTTTTGAATATGCTATCTAGGTTGGTCATAACTTTCCTTCCAAGGAGTAAGTGTCTTTTAATTTCATGGCTGCAGTCACCATCTGCAGTGATTTTGGAGCCCAGAAAAACAAAGTCTGACACTGTTTCCACTGTTTCCCCATCTATTTCCCATGCAGTGATGGGACCAGATGCCATGATCTTCGTTTTCTGAATGTTGAGCTTCAAGCCAACCTTTTCACTCTCCACTTTCACTTTCATCAAGAGGCTTTTTAGCCCCTCTTCACTTTCTGCCATAAGAGTGGTGTCATCTGCATATCTGAGGTTATTGATATTTCTCCCGGCAATCTTGATTCCAACTTGTGTTTCTTCCAGTCCAGCATTTCTTATGATGTACTCTGCATATAAGTTAAATAAGCCGGGTGACAATATGCAGCCTTGACGTACTCCTTTTCCTATTTGGAACCAGTCTGTTGTTCCATGACCAGTTCTAACTGTTGCTTCCTGACCTGCATACAGATTTCTTAAGAGGCAGATCAGGTGGTTTGGTATTCCCATCTCTTTCAGAATTTTCCATAGTTTATTGTGATCCACACAGTCAAAGGCTTTGGCATAGTCAATAAAGCAGAAATAGATGTTTTTCTGGAACTCTCTTGCTTTTTCCATGATCCAGCAGATGTTGGCAATTTGATCTCTGGTTCCTCTGCCTTTTCTAAAACCAGCTTGAACATCAGGAAGTTCTCGGTTCACATATTGCTGAAGCCTGGCTTGGAGAATTTTGAGCATTACTTTACTAGCGTGTGAGATGAAGGCTCAGATGGTAAAGCATCTGCCTGCAGTGCAGAAGACCTGGTTGAAGAGGATCCCCTAGAGAAGGGAATGGCAGCCCACTCCAGTATTCTTTGCTGGAGAATTCCATGGACAGATGATCCCGGTGGGCTAAAGTCCATGTGGTCACAAAGAGTAGGACACAACTGAGCAACTAAGCACACAGCACAGATGGTGGAATGTAATAGATTGAATTGTGTACCCTCAAAATTAGTATGCTGAAACTCTAACCCCCAGTATTTCAGAATGTGACTGTATTTATAAACAAGGTCTTTAAAGATGTAATTAGGTTAAATGAGGTCATATGAGTTGAGCCTAATCTAATCTGACTGCTATCTCTCTAACAAGATAAAATCTGTGCCCACCAGGGATGCACATACACAAAGAAAAGAGAGTTGGAAGACAGAAAGAATCTAGCTATCTGAAAGTCAAACAAAGAGGCCTCAGGCTAAACCAAACAGATTGACACCTTGATTTTTTATTTCTAGCCACCAGAATTGTGGGAAATAAACTCCTGCTATTTAAGCCATCCAATCTGTGGCATTTTGTTATGCAACTCTAGCAAACCAGTGTAAGTGGCCATGAGGAGGGCAGACCCAATCTCCTACTACAGGTTATTAGGGCCAGAGAAGCCAATTCACATCTTATTTTCAAAGAACTGTGGTTGTGAGCTTGCTTGTCTTGTGACAGCCTGAAAGTTCACTGCAGGGACTTGGCTCTGTTTTGACCGACTCAGAGCAGACCCCTTGCTGGGGAAGATTCCAGGTGGTTTCTGCTGGAAACACTTGAAGACACTATTTGCTGCAAAAACCTGGGGGCAAGTAACAGCATTTGGGACACACAGTTGGCAGACTGAATATGGTTGAAAGGGAGAGATTGGGAAAAGAGATTCATGGAAAATGAAGACTTTTAAAAGATCCTGCTTATACTGAAGAATTGAAAAAGCCAGGCACATATCCAAGGGAAAAATCATGCCCAGAAAAGACCTGAGAAAATGCTAAGCTTTTACCCCTTAAAGTACCACATAAGTAGGAAGTCAAGGCTAAGGCAGAGTTGTAAATGGCCTGGCTAAGTGTTGGAGAAAATACCACATACAGAGCCAAAACTGGGAAAGTTTTTGTAAAGTTCTTTTTTTCTCCTTTTTTTTTTAAAAAAATTTCCTTTAAAATTTAACTTCTTTTCTACAAAGAATTTGAGGAAAAAAAAAAAAAAAAGACACTAGCTCACCATGGAATTAATAGAACCCAGAATTATTCAAGGGCCACAATTGATAAATAATATAGATTTTAAAAAATGGATCAGAAAAATCACTAAACGAGCAAATAATACACAAAAAGTAGTAAGTGCTAAGATGAGGGGATCATATGATTGTCAGAATAAACATAGTACTAAAAAATGTCCAGTTTTCAAAAAGAATTGCATGGGCTATTCACAGAAAAAATTAATAGAAATTATCTTTGAAGAAGCCCAGCCATTAGACTTAGCAGACAAATATTTGTAAAAAACTCTTTTAAATATGCTCAGAATTAAAGAAAATTAAACACAAATAATTAAGGGAAACCAAGAGAATTAAATTTCTCCAAATAGAGAATCAATAAAACATGGATATTATGAAAAGGAACTAAATAGTAATTCTGGAGCTTAAATGTCCAATAAATGAAATAAAAAATTCACTAGAGGAATTCAAGAAGATTTGAGTACCAAAAGAAAGAATAAGTTAACTTGAAAAAAAAATAGATCAGTAGATACTATCCAGTCTGAGAGGTACAAAAAGAAAAGAGTGAAGAAAATAAACAGAGCCTGAGACTTGTGTATGTCATAACCCAGTGGAATTTACCCCAGGTTTGTGAAGGTGGGTAAACATATGAAAACCAATCACATAATAAAGCACATTAATAAAATAAAGAAAATATATGATAATCTCAATTGACACAGAAAATAATCTCACACTATCCAATCCCTTTTTCTTGTAAAAACTGTAAAAAAAAAAAAACAAAAAAAACCACAAAACACCTAGGAATAGAAGGAAACTTACTTAAATATTAACAAAAGCCCACAGCCAACATTATATTTAATGGTGAAAGACTGGAGGTTATTCTCCACATGAGAAAAAAGACAAGGATGGCTGCTTTTACCATTTATATTCTATTTTATACTGGAAGTTATAGGCAAGGAAAAGATATTAAAATTTCCAAAATGGAAAGTAAGATGTAAAAGTATTTCTATTTGTACATGGCATAAATGTATGTAGAAAATCCTAAATAATCTTTAAAAACCTATTAGAGATAATAAATGAATTCAACAAATTTGTAAACAAGTAGATCAACATACATTGTATCAGTTATATTTATAAATCTGCAATAAACAATCTGAAAGTAAAATTAATGGAAAAATTTGATTTAAATAGCACCAAATAGGATAAAATTTAATCCTTGAAATTTAATCCAGGAAGTACAAGACTGAATATTGCTTAAAGAAAGTATAGAAGACCTAAAGACATGCACTGAAAGCCTTAATATTGTTTGTCAGTACTACCCAAAGTGATCTATAGATTTAACATAATTGCTCTGAAAATTCCAACTATAATTTTTTTTTTGCATAAATTGAAATGCCAGTCTTGGAATTCACAAGAAATCACAAAAGACTTCCAAATAGGAAAAATAACCTAGGAAAAAAATTTAGAGGATACTCACTTCCCATTTTCAAAACTTACAATAAAGCTACAGTAATCAGAATAGTGTGGTACTGGAATAAAAATAGATACATTATCAATAGAATGAAATTTATAGTCTGAGGTAATTCCATGCAGTGATTGTCAGTTGATTTTTGACAAATGTGACAGACCATTCAATTCAGAAAAACATTCTCTTCAAGAAATGATGCCACATGTAAAAGAATAAAGCTGAACCCCTTGGTTTACAGTATACACAACAATCAACTCAAAATGGATCACCAACCAAAATGTATGAGCTAAAACTGTAAAATTCTCAGAAGAAAATATGGAAAATTCTTCATGACATTGACTTGGGCAGAAGCAGAGGAAAAAAAAACAAAAGGAAAAAAACCAAGAAACTGATTCATCAAAATTAAAAATTGTGCATTAACGGCCACTATAAGAAAAGTGAAAATACATTTCATAGAATGGGAGAAATAACATCCAAATTATAGATCTAGTAAGGGTTTAGTTTTCAGACATATTTTAAAAAAAACCTTTAAAATTCAATGCAAAAACACAGACAACCTAACTTTTTATATGGGCAAAGGTTGGCTTAAAGCTCAACATTCAGAAAACAAAGATCATGGCATCTGGTCCCATCACTACATGGGAAATAGATGGGGAAACAGTGGAAACAGTGTCAGACTTTATTTTGGGGGGCTCCAAAATCACTGCAGATGGTGACTGCAGCCATGAAATTAAAAGACGTTTACTCCTTGGAAGGAAAGTTATGACCAACCTAGATAGCATATTCAAAAGCAGAGACATTACTTTACCAACAAAGGTTCGCCTAGTCAAGGCTGTGGTTTTTCCTGTGGTCATGTATGGATGTGAGAGCTGGACTGTGAAGAAGGCTGAGCGCCGAAGAATTGATGCTTTTGAACTGTGGTGTTGGAGAAGACTCTTGAGAGTCCCTTGGACTGCAAGAAGATCCAACCAGTCCATTCTGAAGGAGATCAGTCCTGGGATTTCTTTGGAAGGAATGATGCTAAAGCTGAAACTCCAGTAGTTTGGCCACCTCATGCGAAGAGTTGACTCATTGGAGAAGACTGTGATGATGGGAGGGATTGGGGGCAGGAAGAGAAGGGGACGACAGAGGATGAGATGGCTGGATGGCATCACTGACTCGATGGATGTGAGTCTGAGTGACCTCCGGGAGTTGGTGATGGACAGGGAGGCCTGGCGAGCTGCAGTTCATGGGGTCACAAAGAGTCGGACACGACTGAGCGACTGATCTGATCTGATCTGATGAACAGCAAGATGTTCAACATCATTTGTCACTGGGAAATTCAAATCAAAACCATTCCCTTCTCCAGGGGATCTTTCTGACCCCAGGGGTCGAACCCATGGCTCTGTTGCATTGCTGGCAGATTCTTTACTGTCTGAGCCACCAGGGAAACCCAGAATTACTATATAACCTGGAAATTACACTAATAGATATACACCAGAGAAAGAGAAAGTGAAAGTGAAGTCACTCAGTCGTGTCCGACTCTTTGCAACTCCATGGACCCTCAGTCCATGGAATTTTCCAGGCAAGAGTACTGGGGTGGGTTGCCATTTCCTTCTCCAGGGGATCTTCCAAACCCAGGGGTTGAACCCGGGTCTCCCGCACTGCAGGCAGACATTTTACCGTCTGAGCCACCAGGGAAAGAGGTATTCATGGGATTCTCCAGGCAAGAGTACTGGAGTGGGTTGCCATTTCCTTCTTCAGGGATCTTCCTGACCCAGGCATCGAACCTGGGTCTCCTGCATTCCAGGCAAATGCTTTAAGCTCTGAACCACCAGGGAAGCCCATTCAAGCATACTGCTACTGCTAAGTCGCTTCAGTCGTTTCCAACTCTGTGCGACCCCATAGACGGCAGCCCACCAGGCTCCCCCATCCCTGGGATTCTCCAGGCAAGAACACTGGAGTGGGTTGCCATTTCCTTCTCCAATGCATTAAAGTGAAAAGTGAAAGTGAAGTCGCTCAGTCGTGTCTGACTCTTAGCGACCCCCTGGACTGCAGCCTGCCAGGATCCTCCTTCTATGGGATTTTCCAGGCAAGAGTACTGGAGTGGGGTGCTATTGCCTTCTCCGATTTAAACATAACTTCTACACAATTGTTTTTAACAGCAGTATTCACAATACCCAATAGGTGCCATGCACACATGCATGTTGTCTCTTTAGTCCTGTCCAGCTCTTTGGGACCCCATGAACTGTAGCTGGCACGCTAAGCGCAGGTGGCTGCGACCAGCACGCTAAGCACGGATGAGAGGAGCCACCCCATGTCCGAGGTCAGGGGCAGAATCCAGGAGGACCCCATGCCTGAAGGGCGGCGGCCAGGAGGAGTTACCCCACTTCCGAGGTCAGGGGGCAGCGGCTGAGAGTACCAGACTGAAAGGGGACAGGAACAGCCGAGAGGAGCTACCCCGTGTCCAAGGTCAAGGGGGTGGCTGAGAGGAGCTACCCAGCGTCTGAGGGCAGGGGCTGTGGCTGGGAGGAGATACCCCCACGCCCCTAAGCTCAAGGCCAGGGGCAGCGGCCAGGAGGAGCAACCCCACGCCCTGGGCCAGGGGCAGTGGCTGGGAGGACCAACCCCACATCCAAGGAGCCATGGCTGTGCAGACGCAGGAGGGCCTAAAGGAGCTATCCCACGTTGAAGGTCAGGAAGGGCAGCGGTGAGGAGATACCCCTCGTCCAAGGTAAGGAGCAATGGCTGCGCTTTGCTGGAGCAGCTGTGAAGAGATACTCCAAGCCCAAGGTAAGAGAAACCCAAGTAAGACGGTAGGTGTTGTAAGAGGGCATCAGAGGGCAAACACACTGAAACCATACTCACAGAAAACTAGTCAATCTAATCACACCAGGACCACAGTCTTGTCTAACTCAAAGAAACTAAGCCATGCCGGTGGGGCAACCCAAGGTGGGCGGGCCATGGTGGAGATATCTGGCAGAATGTGGTCCACTGGAGAAGGGAATGGCAAACCACTTCAGTATTCTTGCCTTGAGAACCCCATGAACAGTATGAAAAGGCAAAAATGATAGGATACTGAAAGAGAAACTTCCCTGGTCAGTAGGTGCCCAATATGCTACTGGAGATCAGTGGAGAAATAACTCCAGAAAGAATGAAGGGATGGAGCGAAAGCAAAAAGAATACCCAGCTGTGGATGTGACTGGTGATAGAAGCAAGGTCCGATGCTGTAAAGAGCAATATTGCCTAGGAACCTGGAATGTCAGGTCCATGAATCAAGGCAAATTGGAAGTGGTCAAACAAGAGATGGCCAGAGTGAATGTCAACATTCTAGGAATCAGCGAACTGAAATGGACTGGAATGGGTGAATTTAACTCAGATGACCATTATATCTACTACTGCGGACAGGAATCCCTCAGAAGAAATGGAGTAGCCATCATGGTCAACAAAAGAGTCAGAAATGCAGTACTTGGATGCCATCTCAAAAACAACAGAATAATCTCTCTTCATTTCCAGGGCAAACCATTCACTATCACAGTAATCCAAATCTATGCCCCAACCAGTAATGCTGAAGAAGCTGAAGTTGAACACTTGTATGAAGACCTACAAGACCTTTTAGAACTAACACCCCAAAAAGATGTCCTTTCATTATAGGGGATTGGAATGCAAAAGTAGGAAGTCAAGAAACACCTGGAGTAACAGGCAAATTTGGCCTTGGAATATGGAATGAAGCAGAGCAAAGACTAATAGTTTTGCCAAGAAAATGCATTGGTCATAACAAACACCCTCTTCCAACAACACAAGAGAAGACTCTATACATGGACATCACCAGATGGTCAACACTGAAATCAGATCGATTATATTCTTTGTAGCCAAAGATGGAGAAGCTCTGTACAGTAAGCAAAAACAAGACCAGGAGCTGACTGTGGCTCAGACCATGAACTCCTTATTGCCAAATTCAGACTGAAATTGAAGAAAGTAGGGAAAACCACTAGACCATTCAGGTATGACCTAAATCAAATCCCTTATGATTATACAGTGGAAGTGAGAAACAGATTTAAGGGCCTAGATAGAGTACCTGATGAACTATGGAATGAGGTTTGTGACATTGTACAGGAGACAGGGATCAAGACCATCCCCATAGAAAAGAAATGCAAAAAAGCAAAATGGCTGTCTGGGGAGGCCTTACAAATAACTGTGAAAAGAAGAGAAGCGAAAAGCAAAGGAAAAAAGGAAAGATATAAACATCTGAATGCAGAGTTCCAATGAATAGCAAGAGGAGATAAGAAAGCCTTCTTCAGTGATCAATGCAAAGAAATAGAGGGAAACAACAGAATGGGAAAGACTAGAGATCTTTTCAACAAAATCAGAGACACCAAGGGAACATTTCATGGAAAGATGGGCTCGATAAAGGACAGAAATGGTATGGACCTAACAGAAGCAGAAGATATTAAGAGATGGCAAGAATACACAGAAGAACTGTACAAAAAAGAGCTTCACGACCCAGATAATCACGATGGTGTGATCACTGACCTAGAGCCAGACATCCTGGAATGTGAAGTCAAGTGGGCCTTAGAAAGCATCACTATGAACAAAGCTAGTGGAGGTGATAGAATTCCAGTTGAGCTATTCTAAATCCTGAAAGATGATGCTGTGGAAGTGCTGCACTCAATATGCCAGCAAATTTGGAAAACTCAGCAGTGGCCACAGGATTGGAAAAGGTCAGTTTTCATTCCAATCCCAAAGAAAGGCAATACCAAAGAATGCTCAAACTACCGCACAATTTCACTCATCTCACACGCTAGTAAAGTAATGTTCAAAATTCTCCAAGCCAGGCTTCAGCAATATGTGAACCGTGAACTTCCTGATGTTCAAGCTGGATTTAGAAAAGGCAGAGGAACCAGAGATCAAATTGTCAACATCCGCTGGATCATGGAAAAAGCAAGAGTTCCAGAAAAACATCAATTTCTGCTTTATTGACTATGCCAAAGCCTTTGACTGTGTGGATCACAGTAAACTGGAAAATTCTGAAAGAGATGGGAATACCAGACTACCTGATCTGCCTCTTGAGAAATTTGTAAGCAGATCAGGAAGCAACAGTTAGAACTGGACATGGAACAAAGGACTGGTTCCAAATAGGAAAAGGAATACATCAAGTCTGTATACTGTCACCCTGCTTATTTAACTTATATGCAGAGTACATCATGAGAAATGGTGAGCTGGAAGAAACACAAGCTGGAACAAGATTGCTGGGAGAAATATCAATAACCTCAGATATACAGATGACACCACCCTTATGGCAGAAAATGAAGAGGAACTAAAAAGTCTCTTGATGAAAGTGAAAGTGGAGAGTGAAAAGGTTGGCTTAAAGCTCAACATTCAGAAAACGAAGATCATGGCATCTGGTCCCATCACTGCATGGGAAATAGATGGGGAAACAGTGGAAACAGTGTCAGACTTTATTTTGGGGGCTCCAAAATCACTGCAGATGGTGACTGCAGCCATGAAATTAAAAGATGCTTACTCCTTGGAAGGAAAGTTATGACCAACCTAGATATTCAAAAGCAGAGACATTACTTTGCCAACAAAGGTTCGCCTAGTGAAGGCTGTGGTTTTTCCTGTGGTCATGTATATGGATGTGAGAGCTGGACTGTGAGGAAGGCTGAGTGCTGAAGATTTGATGCTTTTGAACTGTGGTGTTGGAGAAGACTCTTGAGAGTCCCTTGGACTGCAAGGAGATCCAACCAGTCCATTCTGAAGGAGATCAGCCCTGAGATTTCTTTGGAAGGAATGATGCTAAAGCTGAATCTCCAGTACTTTGGCCACCTCATGCGAAGAGTTGACTCATTGGAAAAGACTCTGATGCTGGGAGGGATTGAGGGCAGGAGGAGAAGGGGACGACAGAAGATGAGATGGCTGGATGGCATCACTGACTCGTTGGATGTGAGTCTGAGTGAACTCCGGGGCTTGGTGATGGACAGGGGAGGCTGGCGTGCTGCGATTCACGGGGTCGCAAAGAGTCGGACACGACTGAGCGACTGATCTGACCTGATCTGATCTGATCTGAGCTGTAGCTCACCAGGTCCCTCTGCCCATGGGTTTCTCCGGGCAAGAATACTGGAGTGGGTTGCCATGCCCTTCTCCAGGGGATCTTCCTGAGCCAAGGATTGAATCCTTGTCTTATGTTTCCTGTGCTGGCAGGGGGGTTCTTTACCACTAGTGCCACCTAGGAAACCCACCAATAGGTGGACACAACCCAAAAGCCCATCAAATGATCCATGGATAAACAAAATGTCATTCAGCCATTCAATGGCATATTTTGAGTCATACAAAGAAATAAAAGTATTGACAAATGCTACCACATAAATGAAAATCAAAAACATTATGCTAAATGAGTAAAGTCAAGCACAAAGCTCAGATCATGTGATTGTATCTGCATAAAATATTCAGAATAGGTGACTCCATAAAGGCAGAAAGCAGACTAGTAGTTGTCAGAGGCAGGAGAAAGTGAAATAGACTGTTTAATGGGTGTGAGGTTTCCTTTTTGGAGTGATGAAAATTTTAGGAATTAGGCAGAGTTAATGTTGCATGCCACATGCCAAATGTATATTATTAATGCTAAATATCACTGAATTGTACACTTTAAAATGGTATTTTTATGTTATGTAAATTTCACCTCAATGTAAGAGAAAGAGATTGGCAGAGAGGATTAAAAAACATAATTCAATAGAATGACCACTTTTTCTATTAAAAGACTTGCTATACTAATCATAAGTAGATTCCCTAGTGGCTCAGATGGTAAAGCACCTGCCTGCAATGTGGGAGACCCGGGTTCAATCCCTGGGTCAGGAAGATCCCCTGGAGAAGGAGATAGCAACCCACTCCAGTACTCTTGCTTAGAAAATTCCATGGACGGAGGAGCCTGGTGGGCTATAGTCCATGGGGTCGCCAAGAGTTGGACACGACTAAGTGACTTCATTTCACTTCATGAAGTGTTAGTTGCTTAGTCATATCTGACTCTTCACAACCCCGTGGACTTTAGCTCACCAGTTCTCCGTCCATGAGATTCTCCAGGCAAGAATACTGGAGTGAGTAGCTTTTCCCTCCTCCAGGGCATTTTTCTGACCCAGGGATCAAATCAGTGTCTCCTGCATTGCAAGCAGACTCTTTACCATCAGAGCCACCAGGGATGCCCACATTCCATTTAAAATTCTTGATCTGATCATTTTAATCTCTACCATTTCTGAGTGTCATTCTAATACTTGCTTTGTCTCTTTAGATTGTATTGTTTCCTGTATTTTGCATGCCTTATAATTTTTCTTGAAACAAAACATGATACATTGACTAATAGGACCTGAGAGAATATGTCTTTGTGTAATGCTTTCTGTTGATTTGATTAGGGTTATGCTGTTTAATGTCTGCTGTAACTAGGTGTCAGAAGTGTCAGTCTCCTCAGTGTCTTTGTTCTGGTCTCCCACATTGTTTGGGGGGGCTGTTTTCCTAGAAATTTTTTTCAGGTATAAGTCTGGGTCTTATCCCTCCCATGGTAATCCACTATTGTTATACTAAAGACCTATTAATGTGATGGTGTAGTATTAGGGTATTAGGTATGGTTTTTCCTATGGTCATGTATGGATGTGAAAGCTGGACTGTGAAGAAGGCTGAGCGCCGAAGAATTGATGCTTTTGAACTGTGGTGTTGGAGAAGACTCTTGAGAGTCCCTTGGACTGCAAGGAGATCCAACCAATCCATTCTGAAGGAGATCAGCCCTTTGGGATTTCTTTGGAAGGAATGATGCTAAAGCTGAAACTCCAGTACTTTGGCCACCTCATGCGAAGAGTTGACTCATTGGAAAAGACTCTGATGCTGGGAGGGATTGTGGGCAAGAGGAGAAGGGGACGACAGAGGATGAGATGGCTGGATGGCATCACTGACTCGATGGATGTGAGTCTGGGTGACCTCTGGGAGTTGGTGATGGACAGGGAGGCCTGGCGTGCTGTGATTCATGGGGTCGCAAAGAGTCAGACACGACTGACTGATCTGATCTGATGGTACTAGGGATGAGTTTTCTCTAACCTTATGATTAAGTCCCTCTGGACTATGACTTTCAGAAAAGTGACTTAGAATATAGTTTTCTTCCCTTATGGGAGACAGGGAACCAGAAGGGGCTCATGTCATGCATTTGCACTTTCCCTAGTTCAGAAAAGGCTCAGGGAAGTAGTTTCCCCAGAGGGCAGACCACTGCCATACGGAACAGACCGTTCTGAGAATATGAGGTGGAAAATAAATGGGCCTCAGGCTAAGGAGCCAGAGTTTGTCCTCTATGGACAGACACTCCAAAATAGCAGGTGTGAGAGAGGAGCTGAGCCCTGTCCAGATAAGAAATAAAAGACCACATATCCCTCATTCTCAAAGTCAAGGAGAACTTTCCAATTATATGTGCACAGAAAAGCTCCTTGGAGTTCCAAAGAAAGGGGGTGGCACCTCATAGTAAGTAATGCCAACCTACCTACCTATAGACCTCTTCACTAGAATCCATTTTGGCTGAGAGATACGCACACACAGAGGACCCTGAGCTATACCAGTAAGGGCTTAGAACCAGGCATAGCAGGATGACTGGAAAGAGAGGAGGAAGAAGAAATGCCCCTTAAAAGTGATTCCAACTTCCACAAGGGTGTGACTCCTTCTCTCTCAGCCTGCTCGCGTGTCTATCCACATGTACTCTTCCCCCCCACCCCCAATAAACACTTTACCTGTTTTACTAGTTTCTATCTCTATGTGGAAATTCATTTCCACACAGCTGGCGAGCCAAGGCCTTGTCACTGGCCGCTGACCCCTGGTGGTCTAGCAGCTATGATTCAGTGCTCTCACTGCCCTGGCCTGACTTTGTCTCTGGCCCAGAATGGAAATCCTGCTTCAAGCCACTGCAGGTGAGGCCACCTGAGATCAAGTATTTCAAAATGACTGCTTTCCCCATAGACGCATGGTTGCTTTACACTAAAACACGACCAGGATGAGGGGATTTTTCTGCATCTTCATTGTAAAAATCTCTTTAGGCTTTTCCAGGAAAAGCTCAAAAAAATGTGGAGCTCTTCTAAGACTGGGCTTTCAGTAGTTTTTAATTCTATAATTAGTCCATACTCCAGCAGTTTGTCAATTATCATTTGAATGTTTCTATCAGTTGCTGGCTTCAGCGGTTTCTACTCCCAGCAAGCTATGATTCTCTGTATTTGCCTATCTCTTCAGCTTTTGCATGGTGGTTTGCCTCTTGACCTCAATTCTCTGATTAGTTTAAAATAGTGACTGATTTTTTTTTTTTTTTTGTTCACATTTTTCTCATGAAGGTGCTAACAATGACTTCTAATCTCATTATATGTAAGAAATAAAGGATTAGTATTTTTTTAAATGTTTGACAGAATTCAATCACATGAATTGTAAATTATCTATTCTGATTTATCTATTGCTTGTCTAAAGGAGATCAGCCCTGGGTGTTCTTTGGAAGGAATGATGCTAAAGTTGAAACTCCAGTACTTTGGCCACCTCATGCGAAGAGTTGACTCATTGGAGAAGACTCTGATGCTGGGAGGGATTGTGGGCAAGAGGAGAAGGGGACGACAGAGGATGAGATGGCTGGATGGTATTACTGACTCAATGGACGTGAGTTTGAGTGACCTCCGGGAGTTGGTGATGGACAGGGAGGCCTGGTGTGCTGTGATTCATGGGGTCTCAAAGAGTTGGACACGACTGAGTGACTGAACTGAACTGAACTGAACTGAGTTTTGGCAGTGCGTGTCTCTTAAGAAATTTGTCTCTATTATAAATTATCGAATTTTTCAAACTTTCACTTGCTCACAATATCCTTATATGCTTTATTTATTTTTTTATTGGTGTATAGTTGACTTACAATGCTGTGTTAGTTTCAGGTACACAGCAAAGTGAATACATATACATATATCTACTCTTTTTTCAGATTTTTTTTTTCCCAAATAGGTTATTACAGAGTACTGAATAGAGTTTCTTGTGCTATACAGTAGATCCTTATTAGTTACCTCTTTTATGTATCATAGTGTATATATTTTAATCCCAATTTCCCTATTTTCTGTTTCCTGCTTTCCCTCCTGATAACCATCCCTGGTGGCTCAGGCAGTAGAGTCTGCCTGCAGTGCAGGAGATGCGGGTTCGATCCCTGCACTGGGATGATCCCCTGGAGAAAGGAATGGCTACTCGCTCAAGTATTCTTGCCTGAAGAATTCCATGGACAGAGGAGCATGGCGGGCTACAGTCCATGGACTTGTGAAGAATCAGACACAACTGAATAACAGGGCTTCCCTGGTGACTCAGATGGTAAAGAATTTGCCTGCAATGCATTTATATTTAAGGTAATTATTGATATGTATGTTCCTATTGCCATTTAATTGTTTTGAGTTTGTTTTCGTAGGTCTGCTTTCTTCTTTTCTTCTTTTGTTCTCTTCTCTTGTGCTGTGATCTCCATCTTTAGTGTTGTGTTGGTTGCTTCGCCTTTTTTTTTTTTGTCTGTATCTATTGTAGTTTTTTGGTTTATGGTTACTATGAGGTTTAAACATAGGAGTTTATATGTATGCAAGGTTGTTTTAAGTTGCTGGTCTGTTAATTTCAAGTGCAATTTCCATTTCCTGCATGTGTATTCACTTCACAATTGCTGGGTTTGATATCATATTTTTGTATGGATGATTTCCTACTTTTACTGTATGAACTTTACCAGTGAACTTTCCCATTTGTGATTTTCTTATTTCTAGCTGTGGCCTCTTTTTTTTTCCCCCTCATAGAGAAATTCCTTTAGCATTTGATTCAAATTTGATTTAGTGGTCCTGAATTCTCTTAACTTTTGCTTACTTCTAAAACTTGATTTCTCCACCGAATCTGAATGAGCTCCTTGTTGGGTAGAGTAATCTTGGTTTTTGGTTTTTTCCTTTTACCATTTTAAGTATATCCTGCCATTCCCTTCTGGCCTGCAGAGTTTTTGCTGAAAATCAGCTCATAACCTATGGGAATTCCCTTATATGTTGTTACTTTTCCCTTGTTGCATTTAGTATTTTTTCTTTATATTTAATTTTTGTGTGTCAGCACATTTCCCTTTGGGTTTATCCTCTAAGGGAATCTCTGTGCTTCCTGGACTTGGGAGACTATTTCCTTTAACATCTTAGGGAAATTTTTCTTTTCAAATATTTTCTCTGTCCATTTCTCGTTTTCTTCTTCTGGGACCCCTATAATTTGAATGTTGGTTCATTTAATGTTGTCCTAATGGTCTCTTAAACAGCCCTCATTTATTTTCATTATTTTATCTTTATTCCATTCCATGGCAGTGATTTCCATCATTCTGTCTTCCATTCTTCTGCCTCAGTTATCTTGCTATTGATTTCTTCTAGTGTATTTTTTATTTCAGTTATTGTATTGTTCACCTCTGTTTGTTCCTAAGTTCTTCTAAATCTTTGTTATACATTTCTTATATCTTCTTAATCCATGCATTTGTTCTTTTTTCCAAGATTTTACATCATCTTTATTATTAGTACTCTGAATTCTTTTTCAGGTAGGTTGCCTATCTTTTCCTCATTTAGTTGTTCTTGCACATTTTTATCTTGCTCCTTCATCTGCAATGTATTTCTCTGTGATCTCATTTTGCCTGGATTTCTGTGTGTGTGGTCTCCTTTCTGCAGGCTGCGGGACTGTAGTTCTTCTTGGCTTTTGGTTTCTGCCCCCTCACAGGTGAGGCTGATCTAGAGGCTTGTGTCATTATCCCTTGGACTGGTGGTGTGGTGACCAGCACCTGCCCTGGATGTTGAGGGGGGCCTCCACCTTGCTCTGAGGCTGTCACTGCCTTGGCAGGGGTGGGGTCTAGTACCTCACTCCTGGTATAGAGGCCCTCAGATCTGTTTCTTGGCTGTGTTTCTGATCTAGTTTGGGTAAGGCAGAACTGGAGCTCTCCCACTGGGAGAGAAACCATTGAGTATTCCTCCACTGGAGCTGTTTACCTGTGAGTTGCTCTGATATGTCCCTTTCACCCATTGTATTGTTGGTCTGGTGACTCTCAGGTGTCGCTTTTTCCAGGCCACTGTCACGGATCCCTTGAGGTCAGGTCCAAGAACTGCCATAGTTGTGCACTGGACCTGCCATGGGAACTATGGAGGAAGCCCATGCTCTGGCCCAGCCCCCACATATACTTGCCCACAAAGCCCAGAGCTGCAAAAGCCAAACCCATCCCAGGGGCAGAGGGTCTTGTTGTCCTCTTGGATTTAGATCTTTTTGCAGGCATTGAATTTAGTAATCCATCAGTTGAGGTGTAACTCTGTGGTTTGTACAACCACGAGGAGAGATTTTGGCACTTTTCATTAGTCACATGGACACTAGGTCTCAGTAGTTTTAGATCCACTTTTGTGTGTGTTCCGCCCACCAGGGTCTGTTCCAGAGGTTGCCGGAGCACATGAGCCCCTCCAGCAGGAAGGAGCAGAGACGCAATTGGAGTGAGCTGCTGACAAGGTGGTGGGGGAGGGCAGAGGCAGTGGTGGCGGGGGCGTGTGAGTGGGGTCCATCGGAGCCCCACTGAGTGCCTGTGGAGGCGGGGGCCATGCATGAGGAGGGAGGCTGCGACGGTAGCCCCAGAGCACTGCACATGACTCAGCGGTGGTGCTTGTCTTCTGTGGTGGCCTGAGCTTCTCCAAGAGTATTCCTGGTTGCAGAACTCTGCATTGCCATCCCCTCAGACTGTTTCCTCACAGCCAACAGCAGTCTCCTTCCCGGACCTGCTCCTCACCATGCCCTTGCACACACTGGCGGACACCCATCTCAGGCTGGGGTGCACAGGGCTGTGGCCTGAGCCATCTATGTGGGTTTCCCTATGTCCTGCCTGCCAGTGACTGGGTGCTGCTCTCTCCCTTGAGCCCCCAAGCTTTCCTTCAGTCCCAGCTGATGGCCCTGCTGGTGAGGGGCGTCCTCAGATGCGAGACCCTCTTCTAACTTTCACCCTCCACCAGGGATGCAGCCCCATTCTGCTGCTTCTCTTTTTCCTTTTCCTTTCTTTTTTCTTTCATCCTATCTGATTACACAGGAATCTGTCTTGCCCGTCCCGTATCTGAGGTCCTCTGCTAGAATTCAGCAGGTGCTCTGAGAGCACTTTTCCATTTGTAGATGTATTTCTGATGCATTGTAGGGAGAGACAAGCTCCATGTCCTCCTACTCCTCTGCTATCTTGTTAGGGAGTCAAGACAGCTGAGATGTAGGACAATGTGGAGCTCATCTATATATTTTTATTTCTGTAAGGTGAGTTAGTAATGTCCCTACCTTTATTTCTGATTTTAGTAACTTGAATCTTTACTCTTTCTTTCTTGTTCAGTCTGCTGCTGCTGCTAAGTCACTTCAGTCGTGTTTGACTCTGTGTGACCCCATAGACGGCAGCCCACCAGGCTCACCCGTCCCTGGGATTCTCCAGGCAAGAACACTGGAGTGGGTTGCCATTTCCTTCTCCAATGCATGAAAGTGAAAAGAGAAAGTGAAGTCGCTCAGTTGTGTCCGACCCTCAGCGATCCCATGGATTGCAGCCTTCCAGGCTCCTCCACCCATGGGATTTTCCAGGCAGAAGTACTGGAGTGGGGTGCCATTGCCTTCTCCGCTAGCTAATAGTATAATAATTTGATATTTCCAAAGAATCAACTGTGGTTTTATTAATTTTCTCCATTGTTTTTCTTTTCACCATTTCTTTATTAACATGCTAATTTTATTATTTCTTCCTTCTGCTTATTTTGGGTTAAATTTGCTCTTTTATTGTTTCTTATGGTGGAAAGTTAGGTTATTAATTCAAAATATAAGCATTTATTATTGTAAATTTCTTTTTAAGTACTGCTTTAGTACATCCACAAAATTTTGGCATGTTGTTTCTTTATTTTTACTTATCTCAAGATATTTCTAATTTCTTGTGTGATTTGTTCTTTACTTCATTGGGTTTTTAGGAGTGCTTTTTAAAAATTTTCACATCATTGTGATTTTTCCCATTCCCTTCTGTTATGGGTTTATAATACATCTTTGTGGTCATAGATTATGAGCTGTATGATTTAAATTTTTAATCATTAATTGAGGTGGTTTACATGGCTTAACATATGGTTTTTCTGGAGAATATTTGATTTGCACTTGAGAAGAATGTGTATAGTTGATCTATCATTTTTTCAGGATTTATGGAGGTATAATTGATAAAATTTTTATATGTTTATATAAATTTTATATAAAACTTTATATTAATAATATATTTTATATATGAAACCAACATTATATTTTCATATATGTATGCGTGTGAAATGACTACCACAATTAATTAATGCATCCATAACTTCATATTGTTATCTTTTGTTTTTTTGCTGTGCTGAATACACTTAGATCTCTTCTCCTAGCAAGTTTCAAGTATACAATAGAGTATAAACTGTCACCACATTGTGACTTAGTTTCCCAGAACTTATTCATCTTATAACTCAAGAAAGTACCCTTTGAACAACATTTTCCCATTTTATCCACTAATTAGCATTGGTAACCATCAATGCCATTCTCTGGCTCTATGAGTTTGACATTTTAGAGTCCACATAAAAGTAAAATTATACAATTTTTGTCTTTCACTGTCTGGCTTATTTCATGTAACATAATGTCCTCAAGGCTTATTCATGTTGTCACAAATGACAGAGTGTCCTTTCTTTCTATGGATGAATATATACATATATTGGAGAAGGCAATGGCACCCCACTCCAGTACCCTTGCCTGGAAAATCCCATGGATGGAGGAGCCTGGTGGGCTGCAGTCCATGGGGTCGCTAAGAGTCAGACACGACTGAGCGACTTCACTTTCACTTTTCACTTTCATGCATTGGAGGAGGAAATGGCAACCCACTCCAGTGTTCTTGCCTGGAGAATCCCAGGGACAGGGGAGCCTGGTGGGCTGCCGTCTATGGGGTCACACAGAGTCAGACACAACTGAAGTGACTTAGCAGTAGCAGTATATCAGATCAGATCAGATCAGTCGCTCAGTCGTGTCCGACTCTTTGCGACCCCATGAACTGCAGCATGCCAGGCCTCCCTTATATACATATATATATAATTTTCTTTATTCATGAACAATTCACCTGATGAACATTTAGATTGTTTCCATATCTTGGCTATTGTGAATAATGCTACAGTGAACATGGGAATGCTGATATCATTTTGAAACCCTGATTTCAGTTCTTTTGGGTATATGCCAAGTAGTGGGATTGCTGAATTTTATGATACTTCTATTTTTAATTTTTTAAGGAGCCTCCACACCATAATGGCTACACCATTTCACATTTCCATCAATACCAATAAAGTATAAGCATTACAATTTCCCCCACAACATCACCAAGTTTATTGTATTTTGTCTTTTTTATGAAAGCCATCAAAACATATTTTAGTGATATCTCATTGCAGTTTTTTATTTTATTTATTTGGATGCCCCAGGTCTTAGTTGGGGTATATAGGACCTGGCTTCCTGACCAGGGATTGAACTCTGGCCCCTGCATTGAGAGTTCAGAGTCTTAGCCACTGGACCACCAGGGAAATCTCTCATTGCAGTTGTAATTTGCATTTTCATGAGGATTCATGATGTTGAGCACCATTTTATGTACCTGTATATAAAAGGTGTATGTATGTCTTCTTTGAAAAAAAATGAAACGAAGCAATGGACAAAGAATTAATCTCAAAAATATACAAGCAACTCTTACAGCTCAATTCCAGAAAAATAAGTGACCCAATCAAAAAGTGGGCCAAAGAACTAAACAGACATTTCTCCAAAGAAGATATACAGATGGCTAACAAACACGTGAAAACATGCTCAACATCACTCAGTATCAGAGAAATGCAAATCAAAACCACAATGAGGTACCATTTCATGCCAGTCAGAATGACTGCTATCCAAAAGTCTACAAGCAATAAATGCTGAAGAGGGTGTGGAGAAAAGGGAACCCTCTTACACTGTTGGTGGGAATGCAAACTAGTACAGCCACTGTGGAGAACAGTGTGGAGATTCCTTAACAAACTGGAAATAGACCTGCCATATGACCCAGAAATCCCACTGCTGGGCATACACACCAAGGAAACCCCAATGTTCATCGCAGCACTGTTTATAAGAGCAGGACATGGAAGCAACCTAGATGTCCATCAGCAAATGAATGGATAAGAAAGCTGTGGTACATATACATAATGGAATATTACTCAGCCATTAAAAAGAATACGTTTGAATCAGTTCTAATGAGGTGGATGAAACTGGAGCCCATTATATACAGTGAAGTGAGCCAGAAAGAAAAACACCAATACAGTATACTAATGCATATATATGGAATTTAGAAAAATGGTAATGATAACCCTGTATGCGAAACAGCAAAAGAGACACAGATGTATAGTACAGTCTTTTGGACTCTGTGGGAGAGGGAGGGCGGGATGATATGGGAAAATGGCCTTGAGACATGTAAATTATCATATGTGAAATAAATCACCAGTCCAGGTTCAGTGCATGAGACAGGAAGCTCGGGGCTGGTGCACTGGAAGGACCCAGAGGGATGGGATGGGGAGGGAGGTGGGAGGAGGGTTCAGGATGGGGAACACATGTACACCCATGGTGGATTCATGTCAATGTATGGCAAAACCAATACAATATTATAAAGTAAAAAATAAATAAATAAAACTGAAAAAATTTTAAAAAATTAAAAAAAAGAAAAAAATGTCTAAGCAAGTCCTTTGCTAATTTTAAAATCATATTACTATTTGAATTTTGAGTTGTATGAGTTCCTTAGATATTTTGGATATATGAAAACTTGCCAAAAAAACAAACAAATACACAAAAACCAACAAAAATAGATGGCTTGCAATATTTACTTTCACTTTACAGGTTCTTTTTACTCTGTTATTTGTTTCCTGTGCTGTGCAGAAGATTTTAGTTTGATATAATCCCACTTAAAAACTTTTTCTCTTATGTCTTTTGGTTTTGGAGTCATATCCAAGAAATCATTGCCAAGACCAATGTCAAAGGACATTTTTCTGTTTTCTTCTAGGAGTTTCTTGGATGGAAACCTTATGTTTGTCTCTAGTTCATTTTCAGTGGTTTTTAAAAAATATAGTATAAGAATTCAATTTTCTTGTTTTATATACATAGATATCTAATTTTTAAGACCATTTTTTAAAGAGAGAATCATTTTTTCATCGTCTGTTCTTCATGCCCCGGTCATAGGTTAGCTGGCCATATATGTGTGAATTTACTTCTTGGCTCCCCATTAGTGTCTGTTTTTATGCCAATGCCATACTATGACAGCTTTGTAATATAATTTGATACCAAGAGGTGGGATATCTTCCACTTTGTTGCTCTTTATCAAATGTACTTTGGCTGTTTGTGGTCTTTTGTGGATCTATGTAAACTTTATGATTGCTGTTTCTATTTCTGTGAGAAATATTATTAGAGTTTTGGTAAGAATTGCATTGAATCTTTATATTGCCTTGATTACTAATAGACATTTTAACAATATCAATTCTTCCAATCTGTGAGCATGTATATCTTTCCATTTATTTGCATCTTATTTACATTTTCCACCAATATTTTATGGTTTTTATTGTACAGATCCTTCTTGAATAAAATTTTTTCTGAGTATTTTATTGTTGTTGATGCTATTGTAAACATTATTTTCTTTTAAAAAATTTTTATTGGACTAGAGTTGCTTTATAATGTTGTGTTGGTTTCTACGGTATAGGAAAGTGAATCAACTATATACATATATGCAATCAAATATATACATATATATTCTCTCTTTTTGGGGTTTCCTCCCCAGTTAGGTCACCAAAGAGCATTGAATGGAGTTCCCTGTGCTATTCAGTAGGTTCTCATTAGCTATCTATTGAAATTGAGTCATTTGTAGACACATGGATGGACCTAAAGACTGTCACAGAGAGTGAAGTAAGTCAGAAAAACAAATACTATTGCTTATATGTGAAATCTGAAAAAATTGATATAGACAATATTATTTACAAAGCATAAATAGAGACACAGACAGAGATAACAAATGTATAGATACCAAGGTGGAAAGAGGGAAGTGGGATGAATTGGAAGATGGGGATTGACAATATATACACTATTTGTACTCTGTAAAGGTTACATTTTAAATTTATTTTTCAAAAAATTCATTGTTAGTGTGTAGAAATGCAACTAATTTTGTACATTAATGTTGTATTCTTCAACTTTACTGAACTTGTTTATTAGTTTAACAATTTCTTCATGGAGTCTAAGATTTGTATATAAGATTATGTCATCTGAAAAGATCAACAATCTTATTTCTTTCTAATTTGATTACCTTTTATTTATTTTTCCTGTCTATTTGCTCTGGCCAGAACTCCCAATATTATGTTGACTAGAAGT
This sequence comes from Tragelaphus eurycerus, assembly GCA_935064755.1. Taxonomy (NCBI): domain Eukaryota; kingdom Metazoa; phylum Chordata; class Mammalia; order Artiodactyla; family Bovidae; genus Tragelaphus; species Tragelaphus eurycerus. The sequence goes on from CAKXYN010000112.1 coordinate 6,037,707, forward strand.
GGTGAGAATTGGCATCCTTGTCTTATTCCTTATATAAGAGGGAAAAGTTTCAGCTTTTTACCATCAAGTATGATGTTAGCTGGGCTTCCCTGGTAGCTCAGCTGGTAAAGAATCCACCTGCAATGCAGAAGACCCCAGTTCAATTACTGGGTCAGGAAGATCCCCTGGGGAAGAGGTAGGCTTCCCACTCCAGTATTCTTGGGCTTCCCTGGTGGCTCAGATGGTAAAGAATCTCCTGTAAAGCGGGAGACCTGGTTTCTATCCCTGGGTTTGGAAGATCCCCTGGAGAAGGGAATAGCTACCCACTCCAGTATTCTTGGGCTTCCCTGGTGGCTCAGTTGGTAAAGAACCTGCCTGTAATGCAGGAGACCTGAGTTCCATCCTTGAGTTGGGAAGATCCCCTGGAGCAGGGCATGGCAACCCACTCCAGATTCTTGCCTAGAGAGTCCATGGATAGAAGAGTCTAGCAGGCAACTGTCCATGGAGTCAGACACAACTGAGCAACTAAGCACAGGACACCAAATGATGTTAGCTATGAAATTATCATATATGACTTTTATTATGTTGAAGTACGTGTTTACTATACCTAATTTCTTTACAGTAACTATCAGGAATAGATGTTGAATTTTGTCAAATGCTTTTTATGGATCTATTGAGATGATCCTATGATTTTTATCTTTCATTTTTAAATGTGGTATATTACATTTATTCATTTGTGTATGTTGAACTATCCATGCATCCTAGATATAAATCTCACTTGGTCATGGTATATAACAGTTTCAATGTGCTTTCAGTTCAATTTGCTAGCATTTTTTTAGGATTTTGTATCTATATTTATTGGAGATACTAGTCAGTCATTTTTTTCTTGTAGTGTCCTTATCTGGCTTTCTCATAAGGATAATCTTGGCCTCACAAGATGAGTGTGGAAATCTTCCCCCTCTTCTTTATTTTTAGTAGTTTGAGAAGATTTGGAATTGATCATTCTCTAAATGAGAGTCACTCGTAAAATCATCTACCTTGTTCTTTTTTAGGAGGTTTTTGATTATCGATTTAATATCCTTACTCATCATTGTTCTGTTCATACTTTCTATTTTTTTTTCATGATTTTGTCTTGATAGGCTATATGTTCCTGGGAAGTTATTAATCTCTTCCAGGCTATTCAGCATGTGAAATGTAATTGTTCATATTGGTCTCATATTACTTTATATTTCTGTGCCATTAATTGTAATATCTTTTCATTTATGATTTTTCTTGAGTCCTCTCTTTCTGATTGGTCTAGCTAAAGGCTTCTTAAATATTTCATCCTTTCAAAAAATCAACTACTAAGTTTGTTGATTTTTTATTGTCTTTCTAATATTTATTTTTTTTTTAAATTCTGCTCTAATCTTTATTACTTCCTTTCTTTGGCTAACTTTGGGCTTAGGTATTCTTCCTGTTCTATTTATCTGAAGAATGCATTTAGGTTGCTTATTAATATATTTATTTTTATTGATATGATTTTTATTTGCTAGAACTGATTCTGCTTTATCCCATAAATTTTAATTCGTTTCCTTTTTTTCTTTTGGTCTCAAGATATTTTAAATTTCCCTTTTTATATCATCTTTAATCATCTGGTTGTTCAGCAGTATGTATTTAATTTCCACATATTTGTGAATTTTAAAGATTTTCTCTGGTTATTGACTTCTAATTTCATGCCATTGTAGCTTGAAAAGAAGCTTGTTATGATCTTAATCTTAAATTTGTTAAGACTTCCTTTACTGCACAACATATGATCTATCCTAGAGAATGTTCCATGGGCATTTAAGAAGAATGCATATTTTGGTGCACTTGGATGAAATTATGCTGTGTGTTTGGCTTATAGTGTGTTCAAGTATGGGCTTCCCCTGTGGTGCAGCAGTAAAGAATCTGTCTGCAATGCAGGAGATGCAGGAGATGTAGGATTGATCCCTGAGTTGAGGAGGTTCCCTAGAAGAGGGCATGGCGACCCACTCCAGTATTCTTGGCTGGAAAGTCCCATGGACAGAGGAGCCTGGCAGGCTATACAGTGCATAGGGTCACAAAGAGTTGACCACAACTGAAGCAACTGAGCACACAGGCACCTGTTCAATGTCTTGTTCCTCATTTTCTGTACACATGACCTATTTACTGTTGAAAATGGGATATTAAGCCCCCCTTTCTATTATTGTATTGCTATCTATTTTTATGTTAATCTTTGTTTAAATATTTAGGTGTTCCAAAGTTAGGTGCATATATAGTTACAATTATTATATCCTCCCACCCCTTTATTGTTATATTGTGACCTTTGTCTCTGAGTAATTTTGACTGAATGTCTATTTTATCTGATACAAGTATAGCCACTCCTCCTCTCTTTTGTTTACTATTTGATGGAATTTCTTTTCCATCCTTTTATGTTCAGCTTATGTGTGTCCTTAAAGTGAGTTTTTTACAGACAATGTATTATTGGATTAAATAAATTAATTTAGCCACTCTGTCTTTTGATTGAAGAATTAAAACTATTTGCATTTAAATTAGTTATTCATAGGTGAGAACTTAGTCTTGCCATTTTGTTGTTTTCTGTCCTGTAGTTCCTTTTTTCCTTTCTCTTGTTCCTTCCTTTCTTTCTCATTATGTCTTCCTTTGGAACTTGGTGTTTGTGTGTGCATGTGTGTGTTTTGGCTTGTTTGCTTGTTTGTTTGTGTATGATTATGTGATGATGTGCTTTTACTTATTTCTGTGTATCTACTAGTTTTTCCTTGTAGTTACCACAAGGCTTATATAAAAGTTCTTACAATTATAACAATCTATTTTAAGCTGATAACATCTTACTTTCAATTGCATACAAATTGTGTGTACAAAGTATTCTATATTTTTAGTTCTTCCATTTTATGTTCTTGAAATAACAGTTTGCATCTTTAAAAATGTGCACCCATAAACAAATTTTTGTAGTTATAGTTATTTTTTATACTATTGTCTTTTAACTTTTATATTGGAATTAACATTTATTGATGGTCTCACTTTACAGTATTAGAGTATTCAGAATTTGACCATATATTTACATTTACCAGTCAGTTTTATATTTTCAGATGTATTTACATTGTTTCTTAGTGTCTGTTCATTTTCACTTTTCTTAGTGTCTTTGAAGATCTCTTCAGGCAAGTCTAGAGGTGATAAACTCAGCTTTTTTTGTTGTTGTTAAGAATTAAATTCACCTACTTTTCATTTCTGAAGGAAAGTTTTGCTGAGTATAGCATTCTTGATTGCCAATGATTTTCTTTAAGCAATGTGAATATGTCACCCCACTCTCTCCTAGGGTTTCTGCTGAGAAAGGAATTTATCACCTTATGGGGGTTCCTTTACAGATAATAAAGCACTTTAGTTTTGTTGCTTTCAAACTTTTCTCTTTGTTGTTGTTTTTTTTTTTGTTGTTGTTGTTGTTTATTTTTAGCTATTTGGTTTTAATATATATCAGATTCATCTACTTTGAGTTCATTTTTCTTTAGTTCCTTTGAGTTTTACAAAACTTCATGTCCATATCTTTTCCAGACTTTGGAAGTATTCAGCTATTATTTCTTTAATCTTTCTACGTATTTCTTTCTTTTCCTCAGGGACCTTGATGAGGCAAATATTTGTTTGCTTGTTGATGTCTCATAATTCATGTAGGCTTTCTTCACTCTTTTTTTTTTTATTATTCTTTTTGCACTTGTTATTGGGTAATTCCAAATGATCTGTCTTTGACTTTGCTACTTTGTTTTGTTTAACCAAGACTTCTGCTGAAGCTCTCTGTTGACTTATTTCAGTTCTATCACTGTATTCTTTACAATTGTGTGATTTTTATTTGTTTATTAAACTTATCATCTACTTCATACATTTTTTTTGATGTCTTGAGTTTTCTATTTGTGACATCTTGTAACTTACTGAGCATTTTTTTTTCTTTTTTTTTTTGAAAATTATTTATTTTAATTGGAGGCTAATTACCTTATAATGTTGTAGTGGTTTTGCCATACATTGACATGAATCAGCCATGAGTGTACATGTGTTCCCCTATCCTGAACCCCCCTCCCACCTCTCTCCCCATCCCATCCCTCTGGGTATCACATGCATCGAACCTGGACTGGTGATCTGTTTCACATATGATAATATACATGTTTCAATGCTAGTCTCTCAAATAATCCCACCCTCACCTTCTCCCACAGAGTCCAAAAGACTGTTCTATACATCTGTCTCTTTTGCTATCTCACATCTAGGGTTATTGTTATCATCTTTCTAAACTCCATATATATGCATTAATATACTGTATTTGTGTTTTTCTTTCTGGCTTATTTAGCTCTGTATAATAGGCTCCAGTTTCATCCACCTCATTAGAAATGATTCAAATGCATTCTTATTAATGGCTGAGTAATATTCCATTGTGTATATGTACCATAGCTTTATTATCCATTCATCTCCTGATGGACATCTAGGTTGCTCCCAGATCAGATCAGATCAGTCGCTCAGTCGTGTCCGACTCTTTGCCACCCCATGAACTGCAGCACGCCAGGCCTCCTTGTCCATCACCAGCTCTCGGAGGTCACTCAGACTCACATTCATCGAGTCAGTGATGCCATCCAGCCATCTCATCCTCTGTCGTCCCCTTTTCCTCCTGCCCCCAATCCTTCTCAGCATCAGAGTCTTCTCCAATGAGTTAACTCTTCGCATGAGGTGGCCAAAGTACTGGAGTTTCAGCTTCAGCATCACTCCTTCCAAAGAAATCCCAGGATTGATCTCCTTCAGAATGGACCGGCTGGATCTCCTTGCAGTCCAAGGGACTCTCAAGAGTCCTCTCCAACACCACAGTTCAAAAGCATCAATTCTTCGGCACTCAGCCTTCTTCACAGTCCAGCTCTCACATCCATACATGACCACAGGAAAGACCATAGCCTTGACTAGGCGAACCTTTGTTGGCAAAGTGATGTCTCTGCTTTTGAATATGCTATCTAGGTTGGTCATAACTTTCCTTCCAAGGAGTAAACGTCTTTTAATTTCATGGCTGCAGTCACCATCTGCAGTGATTTTGGAGCCCAGAAAAATAAAGTCTGATACTGTTTCCACTGTTTCTCCATCTATTTCCCATGTAGTGATGGGACCAGATGCCATGATCTTTGTTTTCTGAATGTTGAGCTTTAAGCCAACCTTTTCACTCTCCACTTTCACTTTCGTCAAGAGGCTTTTGAGTTCCTCTTCACTTTCTGCCATAAGGGTGGTGTCATCAGCATATCTGAGGTTATTGATATTTCTCCCAGCAATCTTGATTCCAGCTTGTGTTTCCTCCAGTCCAGCATTTCTCATGATGTACTCTGCATATAAGTTAAATAAACATGGTGACAATATACAGCCTTGACGTACTCCTTTTCCTATTTGGAACCAGTCTGTTGTTCCATGACCAGTTCTAACTGTTGCTTCCTGACCTGCATATAGATTTCTCAAGAGGCAGATCAGGTGGTCTGGTATTCCCATCTCTCTCAGAATTTTCTACAGTTTATTGTGATCTACACAGTCAAAGGCTTTGGCATAGTCAATAAAGCAGAAATAGATGTTTTTCTGGAGCTCTCTTGCTTTTTCGATGATCCAGCGGATGTTGGCAATTTGATCTCTGGTTCCTCTGCCTTTTCTAAAACCAGCTTGAACATCAGGAAGTTCACGGTTCACATATTGCTGAAGCCTGGCTTGGAGAATTTTGAGCATTACTTTACTAGCATGTGAGATGAGTGCAATTGTGTGGTAGTTTGAGCACTCTTTGGCATTGCCTTTCTTTGGGATTGGGATGAAAACTGACCTTTTCCAATCTTGTGGCCACTGCTGTGTTTTCCAAATTTGCTGGCATATTGAGTGCAGAACTTTCACAGCATCATCTTTCAGGATTTGGAATAGCTCCACTGGAATTCCATCACCTCCACTAGCTTTGTTCCTAGTGATGCTTTCTAAGGCCCACTTGACTTCACATTCCAGGATGTCTGGCTCTAGGTCAGTGATCACACCATCATGATTATCTGGGTCATGAAGCTCTTTTTTGTACAGTTCTTCTGTGTATTCTTGCCACCTCTTCTTAATATCTTCTGCTTCCGTTAGGTCCATACCATTTCTGTCCTTTATTGAGCCCATTTTTGCATGAAATGTTCCTTTGGTATCTCTGATTTTCTTAAATAGATCCTTAGTCTTTCCCATTCTGTTGTTTTCCTCTATTTCTTTGCATTGATCGCTGAAGAAGGCTTTCTTATCTCTTCTTGCTATTCCTTGGAACTCTGCATTCAGATGTTTATATCTTTCCTTTTCTCCTTTGCTTTTCGCTTCTCTTCTTTTCACAGCTATTTGCAAGGCCTCCCCAGACAGCCATTTTGCTTTTTTGCATTTCTTTTCCATGGGGATGGTCTTGATCCCTGTCTCCTGTACAATGTCACGAACCTCATTCCATAGTTCATCAGGCACTCTATCTATCAGATCTAGGCCCTGAAATCTATTTCTCACTTCCACTGTATAATCATAAGGGATTTGATTTAGGTCATACCTGAATGGTCTAGTGGTTTTCCCTACTTTCTTCAATTTCAGTCTGAATTTGGCAATAAGGAGTTCATGGTCCGAGCCACAGTCAGCTCCTGGTCTTGTTTTTGCTGATTGTATAGAGCTTCTCCATCTTTGGCTGCAAAGAATATAATCGATCTGATTTCGGTGTTGACCATCTGGTAATGTCCATGTATAGAGTCTTCTCTTGTGTTGTTGGAAGAGGGTATTTGCTATGACCAGTGCATTTTCTTGGCAAAACTCTGTTAGTCTTTGCCCTGCTTCCTTCCGTATTCCAAGGCCAAATTTGCGTGTTACTCCAGGTGTTTCTTGACTTCCTACTTTTGCATTCCAGTCCCCTATAATGAAAAGGACATCTTTTTTGGGTGTTAGTTCTAAAAGGTCTTGTAGGTCTTCATAGAACTGTTCAACTTCAGCTTCTTCAGCGTTACTGGTTGGGGCATAGACTTGGATTACTGTGACATTGAATGGTTTGCCTTGGAAACGAACAGAGCTCCCATGTCCTGGCTATTATAAACAGTGCTGCAATGAACATTGGGGTACACGTGTCTCTTTCAGTTCTGGTTTCCTTGGTGTGTATGCTCAGCAGTGGGATTGCTGGGTCATATGTCAGTTCTATTTCCAGTTTTTTAAGGAATCTCCACACTGTTCTCCATGGTGGCTGTACTAGTTTGCATTCCCACCAACAGTGTAAAAGTGTTCCCTTTTCTCCACACCCTCTCTAGCATTTATTGTTTGTAGACTTTTTGGATAGCTGTCATTTTGACCAGCATGAGATGGTACCTCATTGTGGTTTTGATTTGCATTTCTCTGATAATGAGTGATGTTGAGCATATTTTCATGTGTTTGTTAGCCACCTGCATGTCTTCTTTGGAGAAATGTCTGTTTAGTTCTTTGGCCTACTTTTTGATTGGGTCACTTATTTTTCTGGAATTGAGCTGCAGGAATTGCTTGTATATTTTTGAGGCTAATTCTTTGTCAGTTGCTTCATTTGCTATTATTTTCTCCCATTCTGAAAGGTGTCTTTTCACCTTGCTTATAGTTTTCTCCACTGTGCAAAAGCTTTTATTCAGTGCAATCCCTATCAAGCTACCAATAGTATTTTTCACATAACCAGAACAAATAATTTCACAATTTGTATGGAAATACAAAAAACCTTGAATAGCCAAAGCAATCTTGAGAAAGAAGAATGGAACTGGAGGAATCAACCTGTCTGACTTCAGGCTATACTACAAAGCTACAGTCATCAAGACAGGATGGTACTGGCACAAAGACAGAAATATAGATCAATGGGACAAAATAGAAAGCCCAGAGATAAATCCATGCACCTATGGACACCTTATTTTTGACAAAGGAGGCAAGAATATACAATGGAGAAAAGACAATATCTCTAACAAGTGGTGCTGGGAAAACTGGTCAACCACTTGCAAAAGAATGAAACTAGAACACTTTCTGCTGGGAGTCAGCACGGGAGTTCCCACCCATGACAGAGGTCATGCGGAGAGGCCTGACATGCAAAGGCGAGTTAGGACTCGAGGGCCCCCTGGATCTGCTTGAGCATCTACCCCAAAACCAGAATCTGTCTGTTTTACTATTTTACGACTTTCACCAACTCCTCTGACATTAACTGGGGGGGGCTATCCCCAATCACCTTTCTCTGAAGGAAATCAACTTAGAGCTCTAGTTAATTAGCCTCCTCGGCATATTAGGAGTGTTTTAATCCAAACCCCTCAGATGGCTCTCTAACGTGCCTGACAGGTTTACCTGACTCCTACAGCTACGCATACAATTTTTTACAGCCTCCCAACTGCAAGAGGCAAGGGAAGCTTAAGATATTCAAATAGTATAGAGTGTCTCGGGGAGTTAGAAATTATTAGAATAGAACTAGTAGAGGATTTCATTGTTGAGCCAATGCTTGCTGCTAAGTTTCCACATCCCCTGTATTGTGTCCTTGGGAATATATTAATTAATATAGTTGGTATATAGAAAAAATAAATAGTGGCCTTGGTGCTAACAACTTTAGACCCTTAAGGTAATAAATTCTTTCTTTGTTGTAAGCCCACTGCACCTTTGCCCTATAGGAATGCAACTTTATCTAACACTTTCAAAGGATGGTGCCAAACTTTAAAATAATTACTCTTAGAAAAAACAAGTTTTCTGGTTAACTAACCTTTATCAGAACAAAGAGTCATAAAATGTTAATAGGCCTTCTGGCCAGAAGATGATGTAAATAACCTAAAGCATTTGTATACGATAAGTTTGCCTGGTCTTGATAAGGATCAAAGACTGCTGACTTTGCATGATTTTACACCCCCTGGAGAAGGCAATGGCACCCCACTCCAGTACTCTTGCCTGGAAAATCCCATGGATGGAGGAGCCTGGTGGGCTGCAGTCCATGGGGTCGTGAAGAGTCAGACATGACTGAGTGACTTCACTTTCACTTTCATGCATTGGAGAAGGAAATGGCAACCCACTCCAGTGTTCTTGCCTGGAGAATCCCAGGGACGGGGGAGCCTGGTGGGCTGCCGTCTATGGGGTCGCACAGAGTTGGACACGACTTAAGTGACTTAGCAGTAGCAGCAGCAGCAGCACACCCCCTATTATCCTCTATGCACAACTTAAGGTATATAAGCTCCCTTTGAAAATAAGCTAAGGCCTTGCTCATCAGGCTTGGTCTCCCTGTGTCATTCTTGCTTCCTTTTCTCTCCTTTTCTTCCCTGTTCTTCCTTCGGGATGCCTGATTTGGAGCATGGGGGACCTCTGAGACCACTTACCTGCCTGGGCTTCTAAGACCCATTTGAGAAGGTGCCTAAGGTGGGGTACCTTCAGCTATTTGAGAGGGCGCCTGCAGCCTCTGTGGTCAGAGCAAGTTCAGTGTCATGAACTTTATTGGTTTCCCACATAAATCAGTCAGGTCAAGCCTCTGTCTCTCCCACTTTGCTATCCTATTGCCAATGCTGTCCTCCTGAGGACATCCCTGGATCCAACTGGGGCTGGACCCTGGTAACTTTCTAACACCATACACACACACACACACACAAAAAAAAAAAACCCTCAAAATGGATTAAAGATCTAAACGTAAGATCAGAAAATATAAAACTCCTAGAGGAAAACAGGCAAAACACTCTCCGACATAAATCACAGCCGGATCCTCTATGATCCACCACCCAGAGTAATGGAAATAAAAGCAAAAATAAACAAATGGGACCTAATTAAACTTAAAAGCTTTTGCACAATGAAGGAAACTTCCTGAGCATTTTTACAATCATAGCAAGATTGATCAAAAAAAGGCAAAGGCAATATAACCAGTATTAGAAATTAATCTATAAATGAGACAAAATTCTCATCAATATCCCAACATGCTGATTCTAAAATTTAAATAGAAATGGTACCAATGCAAGAGTTAATAACTGAGGCACATTTCATATATGTATAAGATTCACTGCATTCATAAAGCTTCCTCCAAAGCATCTAAAAGAGAGTAGTAAATTCTTCTTTTCAAGGAGTAAATCAATAAGTTCATAATAACACTTAGGAAAAACTCACTGATCACCTTTGGAGAATAATAAGAAACTAATACATTATTGTTTTTTTTTTAATTGGAGGAAAATTGCTTTACCATGTTGTGTTGGTTTCTGCCATATAAACTGTATTATTTTAAAAACTAATAAAGAAGAAAATATCTATCCTGCCTTTCCTAAAAAAATAATAATAAAGATGATTATTTGAATTCTTTGTTAGGCAACTCATAAATATCCAATTCTTTGGCATCTGTTACTGGAACTTTATTGGTTACCAGAGCTTTATTAGTTTCCTAATTTTAGTCTTATTTGCTTGTGTAGCCTGCATTGGTGTGTGCATTTGAAGGAGAAAACACTTTTCTGATTTTTTTTTCCAGAGTGTTTATGGCTAGGGAAGACCTTCTGTAGATTCCTTGAATTTATGAGATTACCCAGGGACTTGCAGGTAATTTGGGTTAGAGAAAGGGTTATTGCCGAGTCTATTACGGTGTTTGTAAATAGCTGATGTGTCTTTTACCAGGTGCTCTGACAGGCATAGATCCTGTCTGACCCTTGGAAGATAGGATTACCTCTATGACCTTTTTCATAAGTTCTGGAACTGGGAAAGTGGTCCACAGTTGGATCCAGAGATGATGAGTCTGTAACCAAGTATTTGGACATGAGTGGTTCCCACCAGGTCCTTTGGAGGGCCATGTAACTGCGTCAGTCCCTGCATGAGCAGAATTGGCACTGGACCCTGCCTGAGAGGAACTGGAACTGAGTCCGAGGGCTACTTCATCATCCACATCTAGGACTGAGGTTTGTATGCCCGAATCTTGGAGGCATGAATGAGGCTTCTCTTACCAGGTCCCTGGGAAGGTAGGACTATTCCCTGACGTGATAAGAATAGGAGTCAAGTTTCAGGGCCATTTCAGACCACAGTGGGCTTACTTCTGAGGTCATGGATTAGTTTTCTGGTGAATCTCTGCATGCACAAGATTTCTTGTGGACTGTGGCAGGGAGGGGCTTGAGCTGATTAACAAAGTTGTTTCAAGAATTTCTGTGGACCAAGGTTGGTTGGCCTGCCTCCAAGGGGCACTAACTGCCATGTCTTCTGGTCGATCACTGGGCAAGTTTGACTACTTGGAGAATGTGATCTGGTTCTGAGCCAGGGCTGTTTCTGGATCTGCTGACTGAAGTTCACTTACCTTCCTTCAATGACACTGACAGATGTATCTTCTAGTGGGTCCCTGGGCAGGTAGGATTGATCAGGGGCAGTGGCTGGGGGGAGAGCTGGAGTGAATTATAGGGCTGTTTCCACCTCTCCAAAAGTACAGATGGGTAGGTTTCCAGTTTATTCCTTGGTATAGCAGGACATTTTACTGACTGCAACTGGGACTGGAGCTGAATTATAGGACTACTTCAGTATCTGTGGGGACAATCATGGGCATGTCCCCTGCTAGATCCCTAGGTTGTCAGTACTGCTGATTATGGTTGACAGGGCCTAGAGCTGGGTCATGTGTCATTTCAGGGTCCACAGACAGAACCAAGGTCTGTGGGCTTATTACCTGAGGCAAAGGCAAGTGTGACTCTTCCTGTGCTGCTGTGCTAAGTCACTTCAGTCATGTCTGACTCTTTGATGCCCCAAGGACTGTAGTCTGCCAGGCTCCCCTGTGCATGGAATTCTCCAGGCAAAAATACTGGAGTGGGTTTCCATTTCCTACTCCAGGGGGATCTTCTTGCAGGCAAAAATACTGGAGTGGGTTTCCATTTCCTACCCCAGGGGGGTCTTCTTGCATCCTCTAATATTTGGTTATTGTAGGAGGACCAAAACAAAATGAGGCCATAGCTGAGCTGACTGAGGAATGGAGATGTTCTGGGCTCTGTAGCTGGGTCCATAGTTGGCAATTCAGCCTCCTGATTGAGCATAGGCTTGTTTTCTCAAAATGACCCTCCTTATTCGTGAGCTACAGTGGTTTTTAACAATATCCAATCCTGGTCCTAAAGCTCCCAAAGAGGCATTTTTGCCTGTGAATAGCTGCTGAGTTACTGTTCCTGAGTGATGATACAAGCAGGGGACTTCCTATTCTGCCGTCTTGCTGGCATTCCTCTGTTCTATCTATTGAAAATCATTGAAAATTGGGTTTTGAGATCTCTAACTTTAATAGTTGAATCATCTATTTTTACTCTTAATTCTAGGAGGTTTTGCTCTGTGTATTTTGTGCTTTTTGTTTACTATATTCAATATATGTTAACAGTTATGTCATGCATTGCTTGTTTTAAAACAATCTTTGTTTTTAACAATCAGTTCAGTCATTCAGTTGTGTCTGATTCTTTGTGACCCCATGGACCACAGAATGCCAGGCCTCCCTGTCCATCACCAACTCCCAGAGTCCACCCAAACCCATGTCCATATAATTTTTGTTAAAGTCTATTTTGTCTGAGTTGCTCCAAGTTTATTTTAGCTACAGTTTTTTTTTTTACAATATATCTTTTTATTATCCTTTACTTTCAATTTATTTGTGTTTTGAATCTAATGTGTACCTCTTATACATAGCATATAGTTGACCATGCTTTTTCCTGAAATTTGAAAACCTCTGCCTTTTGATTGAAATGTTTATTCCTTTTATATTTAATATAATAACATAATCATTTATATGGTAGGATTTATGACAGCTGATTTGCTATTAATTTTCTATATGGCTTATGTAGTTTTCCTTTGTATTTCTCCTTTTTTTATTAAATATTTTCCAGTATATCACTTAAATGTCATTATATATTCATATATATGGGCTTCCAAGTGGTGCCAGTGGTAAAGAACCTTTGTGCCAATGCAGAAGACATAAGAGATGCAAGTTAGATACCAGGGTCAGGAAGATTCCCCTGGAAGAGTGCATGGCAACTCATCCAGTATTTTTTCCTAGAGAATCCCAAGACAGAGGAGGCTGGTGGGCTACAGTCCATAGGGTCACAAAGAGTTGGACACAACTGAAGTGACTTAGCATGCACATTCATATATATATACAAGTAGTAGTTGCTCTAGTAATTATAATTATTAGCATCAATATAGCTTAATTTCCTTCCCTTTGTTTTGTGTTATTATTGTCTATAAGTTACAAATATTATTATATAAATTACAATACCATCAGCACAAATTTATAATTGAAATTATTGTTTTTAATCAAATAGAAGCATTATAAATAAATGTTATAAATGTAAATGTTATAAACCAAAAATGTTACAAATAAAACACCTTTAGGAGATCAAATCAAGATGGAGTACAAGGACATGCGCTCATCTCCTCCTGTTAAAGCACTGAAATCAAAACTAGCTGTTGAACAACCATCAACAGGAGGACACTGGAACCCACCAGAAAACAATACCCCATATTCAAAGACAAAGGAGAAGCCAAAACACAGTAGGATTGGCACAATCAAAATAAAATAAAATCACATACCCACCAGGTGGGTGACCCACAAATTGGAGAACAATAATACCTAAGAAGTTATTTCACTGTTATGAAGGTTCTGAGCCATCTGTCAGGCTTCCCAGCCTGGGGATCCAGCAAAATGACTAAGAATCCTCAGGGAATCTGACTTAGAAAGCCAGTGGGATATGTTTGCAGGACTTCCACAGGACTGGGGGAAACATAGAGGGTACACAACAAAATCTTGTGTGTACCAGGACACAGGGGAAAGGAGCAGTGACCTGACAATATACAGAACCAGACACCTGCAAGTTGGAGGGTCTCCCGTGGAGGTGGGAGTCAGCAGTGACTTGCTGTGGGAACAATGGCATTGGCAGCAGCAATCCTAGGAGGTGACCCTTGGCAAGTGAGCCCTCTTGGAGGTCACCATGAACCCTACCATAGAGCCTGTAGATTCCAGGGCTGGGTCTCCTCAGGGCAAACAACTAACTAGGAGGGAGCACAGCCCCACATATCAGCATATTAAAGTGTTACTGAGCATGACCCTGCCCACCAGAGCAATGCCCAGTTTTTCCCACTGCCAGTCCCTCCCATCAGCTTCATCTACCAGAGGGCAGACAGAAGAAGCAAGAAGAACTACAACCCCGCAGCCTGCAGAACAAAATCCACAGCCACAGAATGCTAACCAAAATAAAAAGGCAGAGGATTACTCCCAGATGAAAGAACAAAACCCTAGGAAAACAATGAAATGGACTGGAGATAGGCAATCTTCCAGAAAAAGAATTCAAAATAATGATAGTGCAGATGATTCAGGATCTTGGAAACAGAATGGAGAAGATGCTAGAAATGCTTACCAAAGACCTAGAAGAACTAAAGGACAAACAGAGATGAATAATTCACTAAAAGGAATCAATAGCAGAATAACTGAGGCAGAAGAATCGATGAGTGACCTGGAAGAAAGAATGGTGGAAATCACTGCTACAAACTAGAATACAGAAAAAAGAATAAAAAAAAAAAAATGAAGACAGCCTAAGAAACCTCTGGGACAACATTAAACACATCAACATTCATATTATATGGGCCCCAGAAGAAGAGAGAGAGGACTCAAGAAAACATTTGAAGAGATAATAGCTGAAAACTTTCCTAACATGGGAAAAGAAATAGTCAAGTCCAAAAAGCCCAGAGAGTCCCAGGGAGGATAAGCCCAAGGAGGAACACAAGACACATAGTAATCAAAGTGACAAAAATTAAATACAAAGATAAAATACTAAAAGGAATAAGGGGAAAATGATAAATAACATACAAGGGAACTCCCATAAAATTATCAGCTGATTTTTCAACAGAAAATCTACAAGCCAGAAGGGAATAGAATGATATATCTAAAGCAATGAAAGGGAAGAATCTGCAACCAAGAATACTCTACCCAGAAAGACTCTCATTCAGATTTGATGCAGAAATCAAAAGCTTTCCAGATAAGCAGAAGTTAAGAGAATTCAGCACCACCAAACCAGCTTTACACCAAATGCTAAAGGAACTTCTTTAGGCACAAAACACAAGAGAAGGAAGATACCTATAAAGAATAAACCCAAAACAATCAAGAAAATGGTAATAAAAGAGAGGGTGTCATGATTGGAGGGAGTAGCACTGAAACATTTAAATTACCATATGTAAAATAGATACCCAGCGGGAATTTGCTGTATGATGCAGGGAACCCAAATCTGGTGCTCTGTGACAACCTAGAGGGTTCAGAAGGGGTGGAAGGTGGGAGAGAGGTTCAAAGGGAGGAGATGTATACCTATGGCTGATTCATGTTGATGTATGGCAGAAACACAATATTGTAAAATAACTATCCTCCAATTAAAAATAAATAAATTAAAAAAATTAAAAATGGTATTAAGATCATACATATCAATAATTACTTTAAATGCAAATGGATTAAATCCACCAACTGAAAAACATAGACTAGCTGCGTAGATGAAAACATGTGCATTCATACTCTGTCACTTATCACTGTACTTAACCCCTCAAATTGTATGTAATTATTTTATATGGTTAGGTTAATCATGTTTTCATTATTGCTTGCAATTGTAATTATCTTTTATTTTTTTGTCTGGCTATTAATTGTGAAAACTGATAAACATCTTTTATATTGTGATTATGTAGCTAGTATTCATTTTAATACCATTGTATCAAGATTGTCAACAGAAAATAATAGAAGTCTGATATAGACTTCTATACAGAATAAAACTACCATTTAATAGAAAAACTTGTAATCACTTTTTAAAATCCAGATGCACATTAGAATTACCCTGCAAGTTTTTGAAAAATATAAATGCCCAGGTATTGTTTTTTCCTCCAAAACTCCAGATGTAATTCTAAAGAGCAGCCATGTTTAAAAACAACTGGATTATATAGATGATCTTTTACTTTTATCTAGTTTGTTTCACTTTTTATATTTTATATTCAGCACACCCATTTCATTTAGACTATGTTTTACAATTTGTTCATCTCCTTTTTTGTTGCTCTTTCTCAAGCTTTTATCAAGTGTAGTAGAAAACTTTTTTATATATATGTATAATATAAATAATATATATACTTTATAAAACTTATGAATTTTGGCTTACCTAAAAAATTTATGACAGTTTGGTTCCACTTGTTTGACTAAGTATGAACAGAATGCTACATATCTAATTTATATTCACTCAAAATTTTGATATAGTTCTATTTATTCTGACATCTAGTATTACTGCTAAAAGTCTAGAAAATTTGGGGGCAGTCCTAAGATGATGGAGGAATAGGATGGGGAGACCACTTGCTCCCCCACGAGTTCATTGAGAGATCATCTGAACACTGAGCAAATACCACAACAACTTCTGAACACTGGCAGAGGAAACCAGGCACCCAGAAAGGCAACTCATTGTTTTCAGAAGGAGATAGGACAAAAGATAAAAAGAGAGACAAGAGTTAGGGATGGAGACCTGTCTCAGGGAGGGAGTCATAAAATAGGAGAAGTTTCCAAACATCAGGAAACCCTCTCACCAGTGGGTCTGTGGGGAGTTTTGGAATCTCAGAGGGCAACATAACCGGGAGGAAAAAATAAATAAAACCCACAGATTACGCGCCTAATTGCAACTCTCAGACACTTGTGTCTGCCACCAGCAAGAGGGAGCTGAATAGGGAGGCGCAGGCTGCATTGACTGGGGTAGGGACTGGGCCTGAATGCCCTGAGGACAATCTGAGGGAGCTAACGTGAGATAGCAACCCAAACTGTGGAATAGCCAGAGAGAGAGGAAAATAAAAGAGAGAGAGAGAGCAAATAAGAGAGAGAGAGAGAGATCACCAGAAGAGAGCCAGCCGGCTGCGGGCTGGCCCATCCCCCGCTGGAGGCAGGGAGGCAGGCGGGCGACATCCAGAGCAGGAAGGCAAGGGGCAGTCTCAGCCTCAGAGACAGCATCCCCTACCAAACTGCGAGCCTGCTCCCAGTTGCTAACCAAGTTTTCCTGGGATCCTGGAAGGTTGACATCTGCCAGGAGGGTCGCAGCCAAAGATCAGCTCCTCAGAGGAGGCACACGGCACACCTGAGATGGCGTGCCCACTGCACACCCAGGACACTGAGTGGCTGGGATGGGGGAGGAGATAAGATGCACCCCATCTCCCCCCCCCGCAACCTGGGGAGAGTGTGCTCACCAAGCACCTGGTTGCCTGAGCTGCTTGGACCTGGGAAGGCACAAAACGGAGGCCCAACCAAGTCTGTGCCTTTGTGGAGTACACAAGAACCTGAACCTGAGTGGCATAGACCTGGGAAGTGCGTGTAAACCAGGGCCTGCCTTAGACAATTCCCCAGCAGAGCAACCTGGAACCTGAGCAGTGCAGACTGGGAAATCACACATGCCATGAGCGGGGGCAAACCCAGTGTGGCCCAGACACTGAAAGAAATCCCCAAACAAGTCAGTGATATTTGTTTGCAGTGTTCCTCCCTCCCTGCAGCACAACTGAACAAGTGAGCCTAAATAAATGACCACCTTCGCCCCCTTGTGTCAGGGCAGAAGTTAGATACTGAAGAGACTTGCAAACAGAGGAAGCCAAAATAAAGTAGAAGGAATGGCTTTGGAAGTAACAGGTTCAAAAGATTAAAACCCTGTAGTTAGCACTGACTAAATTGGAAGGGACCTATAGACCTTGAGAAGTATAAGTTGAAACAAGGAACTATCTGAAACTGAACTGACTCCACATTGCCCTCAACAGCTCCAGAGGAATTCCTAGATATATTTTACTATTATAATTAAAATTTTTTAAAAATTTTAAGTCCTTTATTACTCCTTTGATTTTCATTTTTAAAACCTACTATTATTACCTTGAAAAAAAAAAAGACCCTATTTTAAAAGCAAATGTCATATTTTTAAAATAACTTTTGTGATTTTTTTTAATATTGTACTTTTGAGAGTCTAACCTCTACTCTAGATTTTTAATCTTTGCTTTTTGGTATTTGTTATCAATTCTGTACCTTTAAGAATCCAATCTTCAGTACCCATTTTTCCTTAGGAGTGTGATTGCTGGCCTGATTGTTCTCTCCCCTTTTGCCTCTCCCTTTTCTCCCCCAAGTCACCTCTATCTCCTCCCTCCCCCTTCTTTTCTCTACTTAACTCTGTGAATGTCTTTGGGTGTTCCGGGCTGTGGAGAACACGTAGGGAACTGATCACAGGCTAGCCTGGTCTCTCTCCTTTTGACTCTCCCTCCTTTCCTCCTGGTCACCTCTACCTCCTTCCTCCCTCTTCTCTTCTCTATGGAACTCTGTGAACCTCTCTTAGTGTTCCAGACTGTGGAGAGCAAATAGGGAATTGATTACTGACTAGATTGCTCTCTCCTCTTTTGATTCCCCCTCTTCTTATCCTGGTCACCTCTATCTCCCTCCTCCCTCTTCTCTTCTTCATGTAACTCTGTGTACCTCTCTGCATGTCCCCAACTGTGGAGAATCTTTTCACCATTAACCTAGATGTTTTATCATCGTTGCTGTATGGATGGAGAAGTCTTGAGGCTACTGTAAGAATAAGACTGAGAGCCAGAGGCAGGAGGATTAAATTCAAAACTTGAGAACACAAGAAAACTCCTGACTCCAGGAAACATTAATTGACAAGAGCTCATCCAAAAGCCTCTGTTCCTACACTGAAACCAAGCTCCACCCAAGAGCCAACAAGTTACAGAGCAATACATAGCAAACTAATTTTACAACAAAGCAGGAACATAACCCTGAGCATAAAATACGGGTGGGCAAAAGTCACACCAAACCCATAGATACCTCAAAACTCACTACTGGACACTTCATTGCATTCCAGAGAGAAGAGATCCAGCTCCACCTACCAGAACACCGATGTAAGCTTCCCTAACCAGGAAACCTTGACAAGTCACTCATCCAACCCCACCCACAGGGAGGAACCTCCACAATAAAGAGGAATCACAAACTTCCCGCATACAGAAAGGCCACCCCAAACACAGCAACCTAAACAAGATGAAAAGGCAGAGAAATATTCAGCAGGTAAAGGAACATGATAAAAGCCCACCAAACCAAAAAAGGAGGAGACAGGGAGTCTACCTGAAGAAGAACTTAGAATAATGATAGTAAAAATGATCCAAAATTTTGAAAACAAAATGCAGATACAGAGAAATAATTTGGAGACAAGGATTGAGAAGATGCAAGAAAAGTTTAACAAGGACCTAGAAGAAATAAAAAAAGAGGCAGTCAATAATGAATAATGCAATAACTGACGTCAAAAGCACTGTGGAGGGAACCAACAGTAGAATAACTGAGGCAGAAGATAGGATAAGTGAGGTGGAAGATAGAATGGTGGAAATAAATGAAACAGAGAGGAAAAAAGAAAAAAGAATTAAAAGAAATGAGGACAACCTCAGAGACCTCTGGGGGCAATGTCAAATGCCCCAATATTCGAATCATAGGAGTCCCAGAAGAAGAAGACTAAAAGAAAGGCCATGAGAGAACACTTGAGGAGAAAATAGTTGAAAATGTCCCTAAAATGGGGAAGGAAATAGCCAACCAAATCCAAGAAATCCAGAGAGTCTCAAATAGGATAAACCCAAGGCAAAACATCTATGACACATATTAATCAAATTAACAAAGATCAAACACAATAAATACTAAAAGCATCAAGGGGGAAAAAACCCAAATAACCCACAAGGGGATCCCCATAAAGTAACAGCTGATCTTTCAATAGAAATTCTTCAAGCCAGAAGGGAATGGCAGGACATACTTAAAGTGATGAAAGAGAAAAGCCTACAACCCAGATTACTGTACCCAGCAAGGATCTAATTGAAATATGAAGGAGAAATCAAAAACTTTACAGACAAGCAAAAGTTCAGAGAATTCAGCATCACCAAACCAGCTCTCCAACAAATGCTAAAGGATCTTCTCCAGAAAGGAAACATAGAAAAGGTTTATAAACTCGAACTCAAAATAAATGTCAATGGGATCATACTTATCAATAATTACCTTAAATGTAAACGGGTTCAATGCCCCAACCAAAAGACAAAGACTGGCTGAATGGATACAAGACCCCTATATATGCTGTCTACAAGAGACCCACCTCAAGCCTAGGGACACATACAGGCTGAAAGTGAGGGGCTGGAAAAAGATATTTCACGCAAATGGAGACTAAAGAAAGCAGAAGTAGCAAGCACATATCAGATAAAATAGACTTTGAAATAAAGGCTGTCCAAAGAAGGACACAACATAATGATCAAAGGATCAATCCAAGAAGAAGATATAACAATTATAAATATATATACACCCAACATAGGAGCACTGCAATATGTAAGCAAATGCTAACAAATATGAAAGGGGAAATTAACAGTAACACAATAATAGTGGGAGACTTTAATATCCCACTCATACCTATGGATAGATCAATTAAACAGAAAATGAGCAAGGAAACACAAACTTTAAATGCTACAATGGACCAGTTAGACCTAATTGATATCTATAGGACATTTCACCCTAAAACAAGGAACTTCACCTTTTTCTCAAGTGCACACGGAAACTTCTCCAGGATAGATCACATCCTAGGACATAAATCTAGCCTTGGTAAATTCAAAAAATTGAAGTCATCTCAAGCATCTTTTCTGATCACAATGTAGTAAGATTAGATGTCAACTACAGGAAACAAACTATTAAAAACACAAACATATGGAGGCTAAACAACACATTTCTGAATAACCAACAAATCACGGAAGAAATCAAAAAATAAATCAAAATATGCATAGAAATGAATGAAAATGAAAACACAACAACCCCAAAGCTATGGGATTCAGTAAAAGCAGTGCTAAGGGGAAAGTTCATAGCAATACAAACCTACCTCAAGAAACAGGAGAGAAATCAAATAAATAACCTAACTCTATACCTAAAGCAACTAGAAAAAGAAGAAATAAAGCACCCCAGGGTTAGTAGAAGGAAAGAAAGAATAAAAATTAGGACAGAAATAAGTTCAAAAGAAACAAAGGAGACCATAGCAAAAATCAACAAAGCTAAAAGCTGGTTCTTTGAGAAGATAAATAAAATAGACACACCATTAGCCAGACTCATCAAGAAAAGAAGAATCAAATCAACAAAATTAGAAATTAAAATGGAGAAATCACAATGGACAACACAGAAATACAAAGGATCATAAGAGACTACTATCAGCAACTATATGCCAATAAAATGGACAACTTGGAAGAAATGAACAAATTCTTAGAAAAGTATAACTTTCCAAAACTGAACCAGGAAGAAATAGAAAATCTTAACAGACCCATCACAAGCACATAAAATGAAACTGCAATCAGAATTCTTCCAAAAAACAAAAGCCCAGGGCCAGATGGCTTCACAGCTGAATTCTACCAAAAATTTAGAGAAGAGCTAATGCCTATCTTACTCAAAATCTTCCAGAAAATTGCAGAGGAAGGTAAACTTACAAACTCATTCTATAAGGCCACTATCACCCTAATACCAAAACCTGACAAAGATGCCACAAAAAAAGAAAACTACAGGCCAATATCACTGATGAACATAGATGCAAAAATCCTTAACAAAATTCTAGCAAACAGAATTCAACAACATATTAAAAAGAGGATACATCATGACCAAGTGGGCTTTACTCCAGGGATGCAAGAATTCTTCAGTATTCACAAATCAGTCAATGTGATACACTACATTAACAAATTGAAAGATAAAAATCATATGATTATCCTAATAGGTGCAGAGAAAGCCTTTGACAAAATTCAACATCAATTTATGATAAAAACCCTCCAGAAAAGCAGGCATAGAAGATATGTACCTCAACATAATAAAAGCCATATGTGATAAATCCACAGCAAACATTATCCTCAATGGTGAAAAATTGAAAGCATTTCCCCTAAAGTCAGGAACAAGACAAGCGTGCCCACTATCACCACTACTATTCAACATAGTTTTGGAAGTTTTAGCCACAGCAATCAGAGAAGAAAAATAAATAAAAGGAATCCAGATGGAAAAGAAGAAGTAAAACTCTCACTGTTTGCAGGTGACATGATCCTCTACATAGAAAATCCTAGAGACTCCACCAGAAAATTACTAGAGCTAATCAATGAATATAGCAAACTTGCAGGATATAAAATTAACACACAGAAGTCCCTTACATTCCTATACACTAAGAATGAGAAAACAGAAAAAGAAATTAAGGAAACAATTCCATTACCATTGCAATGAAAAGAATAAAATACTTAGGAATAAATCTACCTAAAGAACTGTGGTATTGGAGAAGACTCTTGAGAGTCCCTTGGACTGCAAGGAGATCCAACAAGTCCATCCTAAAGGACATCAGTCCTGGTTATTCATTGGTAGGACTGATTTTGAAGCTCAAACTCCAATACTTTGGCCACCTGATGTGAAGATCAGACTCATTTGAAAAGATCCTGATGCTGGGAAAGATTGAGGGCAGGAGGAGAAGGGGATGACAGAGGATGAGATGGTTGGATGGCATCACCGACTCTATGGACACGGGTTTGGGTGGACTCCGGGAGTTGGTGATGGACAGGGAGCCCTGGCGTGCTGCAGTTCATGGGGTTGCAAAGAGTTGGACACGATTGAGCAACTGAACTGAACTGAAAGAAAGAAAATACCTATATATAGAAAACTATAAAACACTTATGAAAGAAATCAAACATGACACAAATAGGAGAAGAAATATACCATGTTCATGGATTGGCAGAATCAATATAGTGAAAATGAGTATACTATCCAAGGCAATCTATAGATTCAATGCAATCCCTATCAAACTACCAACAGTATTTTTCAGAGAACTAGAACAAATAATTTCACAATTTGTATGGAAATCCAAAAAACCTCAAATAGCCAAAGCAATCTTGAGAAAGAAGTATGGAACTGGAGGAATCAACCTGCCTGACTTCAGGCTATACTTCAAAGTAACAGTCATTAGACAGTATGATACTGGCAAAAAGAGAGAACCTTAGATCAGAAGAACAAAATAGAAAGCCCAGAGATAAATCCACGTACCTATGGACACTTTATCTTTGACAAAGGGGCAAGAATATACAATGGAGAAAGGACAATATCTTTAACAAGTGATGCTGGGAAAACTGGTCAACCACTTGCAAAAGAATGAAACTAGAACACTTTCTAACACCATACTCAAAAATAAACTCAAAACGGATTAAAGTTCTAAACGTTAAGACCAGAAACTATGAAACTCCTAGAGGAAAATAGGCAAAATACTCTCTGATGTAAATCATAGCAGGATCCTCTATGCCCTACCTCCAAGAATATTGGAAATAAAAGCAAAAATAAACAAATGGGACCTAATTAAACTTAAAAGCTTTTTAACAATGAAGGAAATGATAAGCACGGTGAAAATACAGCCTTCAGAATGGGAGAAAATAATAGCAAATGAAGCAACAGACAAAGAATTAATCTCAAAAAAATACAAGCAACTTCTGCAGCTCAATTCCAGAAAAATAAGCAACCCAATCAAAAAATGAGCCAAAGAACTAAACAGACATTTCCCCAAAGTAGACATACAGATGGCTAACAAACACCTCAAAAGATGTTCAACATCACTCATTATCAGATCAGATCAGATCAGTCGCTCAGTCGTGTCCGAATCTTTGCGACCCCATGAACTGCAGCACGCCAGGCCTCCCTATCCATCACCAGCTCTCGGAGGTCACTCAGACTCACATTCATTGAGTCAGTGATGCCATCCAGCCATCTCATCCTCTGTCGTCCCCTTCTCCTCCTGCCCTCAATCCCTCCCAGCATCAGAGTCTTCTCCAATGAGTCAACTCTTCGCATGAGGTGGCCAAAATACTGGAGTTTCAGCTTTAGCATCATTCCTTCCAAAGAAATCCCAGGGCTGATCTCCTTCAGAATGGACCGGTTGGATCGCCTTGCAGTCCAAGGGACTCTCAAGAGTCTTCTCCAACACCACAGTTCAAAAGCATCAATTCTTCGGCACTCAGCCTTCTTCACAGTCCAGCTCTCACATCCATACATGACCACAGGAAAGACCATAGCCTTGACTAGGCGAACCTTTGTTGGCAAAGTGATGTCTCTGCTTTTGAATATGCTATCTAGGTTGGTCATAACTTTCCTTCCAAGGAGTAAGCGTGTTTTAATTTCATGGCTGCAGTCACCATCTGCAGTGATTTTGGAGCCCAGAAAAATAAAGTCTGACACTGTTTCCACTGTTTCTCCATCTATTTTCCATGAAGTGATGGGACCAGATGCCATGATCTTCATTTTCTGAATGTTGAGCTCTAAGTCAACCTTTTCACTCTCCACTTTCACTTTCATCAAGAGGCTTTTTAGTTCCTCTTCACTTTCTGCCATAAGGGTGGTATCATCTGTATATCTGAGGTTATTGATATTTCTCCCGGCAATCTTGATTCCAGCTTGTGTTTCCTCCAGTCCAGCATTTCTCATGATGTACTCTGCAT
The DNA here is from genome assembly GCA_935064755.1 of Tragelaphus eurycerus. Classification (NCBI taxonomy): domain Eukaryota; kingdom Metazoa; phylum Chordata; class Mammalia; order Artiodactyla; family Bovidae; genus Tragelaphus; species Tragelaphus eurycerus. The sequence continues at coordinate 6,062,166 of CAKXYN010000112.1, forward strand.
ATAAGTTAAATAAACATGGTGACAATATACAGCCTTGACGTACTCCTTTTCCTATTTGGAACCAGTCTGTTGTTCCATGTCCAGTTCTAACTGTTGCTTCCTGACCTGCATACAGATTTCTCAAGAGGCAGATCAGGTGGTCTGGTATTCCCATCTCTCTCAGAATTTTCCACAGTTTATTGTGATCTACACAGTCAAAGGCTTTGGCATAGTCAATAAAGCAGAAATAGATGTTTTTCTGGAACTCTCTTGCTTTTTCGATGATCCAGCGGATGTTGACAATTTGATCTCTGGTTCCTCTGCCTTTTCTAAATCCAGCTTGAACATCAGGAAGTTCACGGTTCACATATTGCTGAAGCCTGGCTTGGAGAATTTTGAGCATTACTTTACTAGCGTGTGAGATGAGTGCAATTGTTCGGTAGTTTGAGCATTCTTTGGCATTGCCTTTCTTTGGGATTGGGATGAAAACTGACCTTTTCCAATCTTGTGGCCACTGTTGAGTTTTCCAAATTTGCTGGCATATTGAGTGCAGAACTTTCACAGCATCATCTTTCAGGATTTGGAATAGCTTCACTGGAATTCCATCACCTCCACTAGCTTTGTTCATAGTGATGCTTTCTAAGGCCCACTTGACTTCACATTCCAGGATGTCTGGCTCTAGGTCAGTGATCACACATTATCAGAGAAATGCAAATCAAAACCACAATGAGGTACCATCTCATGCCAATCAGAATGGCTGCTATCCAAAAAGTCTACAAACAATAAATGCTGGAGAGGGTGTGGAGAAAAGGGAAACCTCTTACACTGTTGGTGGGATAGCAAACTAGTAGTGCCACCATGGAGAATAGTGTGGAGATTCCTTAAAAAACTGGAAATAGACGTGCCATATGACCCAGAAATCCTGCTGCTGGGCATACACACTTAGGAAACCAGAACTGAAAGAGACACGTGTATCCCAAAGTTCATTGCAGCACTGTTTACAATAGCCAGGACATGGAAGCAACCTAGATTTCCACTGGCAGATGAATGGATAAGAAAGCTGTGGTACATATACACAATGGAATATTACTCAGCTATTAAAAAGAATGCATATGAATCAGTTCTAATGAGGTGGATGAAACTGGAGCCTATTACATAGAATGAAGTAAGTCAGAAATAAAAATACCAATACAGTATACTAACGCATATATATGGAATTTAGAAAGATGGTAATGATGACCATATATGCAAGACAGCAAAAGAGACACAGATATAAAGAAAAGACTTTTGGACTTTGTGGGAGAAGGTGAGGGTGGGATGATTTGAGAGAACAGCACGGACACATGTATATTATCATATGTGAAACAGATTGCCAGTCCAGGTTCGATGCATGAGACAGGGTGCTCAGGGCTGGTGCACTGGGGTGCCCCTGGGGGATGGTGTGGGGAGGGAGGTATGAAGGGGATTCAGGATGGGGAACACATGTACACCCATGGCAGATTCATGTGAATGTATGGCAAAAAACCACCACAATATTGTAAAGTAATTAGCTTTCAATTAAAATTTTAAAAAGTCTAGAAAACTTATTAGTTTAGTGATTTTAAAAAATTGAATAAGGCTGACACTTTTAATCCACTTCTGAAAATATAAAGAAATATTATGTCTTAAAAAGAAAACAACAGGAAATTAACATGTGATACAGTATTATTTTCCCAAATGGTGCTAGTGGTAAAGAACCTGCCTGTCAATGCAGGAGGCATAAGAGATGCAGGTTTGATCCCCGGGGTTGGGAAGATCCCCATGAGGATAGTACGACAACCCACTCAAGTGTTCTTGCCTAGAAAATCCTATGGACAGAGGGGCCTGGCAGACTACAGTCCATAGGGTCGCAAAGAGTCAGACACCACTGAAGCAACTTGGCATGCAGAGTATTATTAACTAAAGTACAGATTTTGTTCAAAGTTCATGAAATTATGTTAGTGTCCATTATTTATCTTCATACCTTATTCAAGGTTGTATTCATATTGTATTTGAGCAACTTCAACTTTATGCAACAAATTCTTATCAATTCTCTTTTCATTTTTATTCTGCTTTAAATATTTTCTAATTTTCCTTGTTATGGCTTCTTAGATACATCCCTCATTCAAAAGTGGACATTTAATTTCCCAATACACAGGGTATTAAAAGTATCTTCGATATTAATTTTTCATTTTGATGTAATTTCTCATTTAAATGCTTTCTTCTCTGCAATCACCCTCTGTGTCTTTTCAGTCTTTTTACCTTCCTGAGGTTTTTGATGGCTAAGTCAAAGATCTCTGTTGGTAAATGTCATATTGCACTTGAAAATATGCAGGTTTTTTAAAGAATATTTTGATACTGATTTCTAACATAATTCTACAGTGATAAGAGAACAGACTCTATGATTTCAATACCTTTAGAACACGAACTTTTTGCACCTTGTTTTATGTCCTTGAATATGTTCCAGTGTCTCCTGGTTTATAGTCTACGGAAACATGAATAGAATTTGCACCCTGCTGTTGTGTGAGATAAAAACACATTTATATTTTATTTTTATATTTATATGTGTAGTTTCAGGTAAGGTAACTAAACTACTCTTTATTTTGTCATATGGATTTCAGTTACTCTCCAATGTCTCTATTTCAGACAGAAGAAATCTCTTTAACATTTCTTATAGAAAATATCTTACAGCAAGAAATTCTTGTTTCTTTTTTATTTTTATTCTTCATCTGTGATTGTCAATTTCTCCCCTTTTAAATGATGATTTTTTGTAGATACAGAATTCTTGGTTGAGATTTTTTTCCCCATAATTTTGAGCATGTCATCACATGCCTTCTGGTCTGCATGGCTTATTAGAAGTCAATTTTTTAAATTACTGAGTCATTTTTCTCTTTGTTTTTATCATTCAGCAGTTTGACTGTGATGTGTGTGGGTCTGGATCTCTTAGAGTTTATTCTTAATTGGAATTTGCTGATCTTCTTGGATGTGGAGTGAGTGAAGTCGATTAGTCGTGTCTGACTCTTTGCAACCTACCAGGTTCCTCCGTCCATGAGATTTTCTAGGCAAGAGTACTGGAGTGGCCTGGAGATTAATGTTTTTCATCAAGCTTTGAAAGATTTTAGTTATTATGTTTTCTCTTTCTTCTAATATTTCTCTTTCTTCTCCTTCTAGGGCTCTAATTTATAAGTCTATTGGTATATTTCATGATATCTCAGTTTTCTGTAGCTCAGTTCATTTTTCTTTATTATTTTTCCTTCTACATACTATAAAATCTCAACTGAGCTATCTTTAGGTTCATTAACTTTTCTATTTACTCAGCTCTGCTGTGATAACTCCTCTTGTGTAATTTCAATTTTAGTTATTTTATTTTTTAGGTCCAGAATTTGCATGTGGTCTTTTATTAATTTCTATTTATTGGTACTGTGTATTTGGTAAGACATAATCCTTATACTTGCTTTTCATTTTTTAGATATGCTTTACTTCAGCTCTTTGAATAGACTTTTACTAGCTAATCTAATGTCTTTATCTATTAAGTCCAACATTGACCTGCCTCAGAGATATTTTCTATTGAAAATAGAAAATTTTCTACTGAAATATAAAAAATTTCTATATTTTCTATCTGATGTATGGGCCATAATTTTCTGTTTCTTTGAATGTCTTGTATTTTTTGTTGCTGTTGTTGAAAACTGAATGATTTATATATAATGTGGCAACTCATTTTTCTGTTTTTCTCAATTCCAAAAGTTTATTGTTGTTTTGTTATTGCTGTTTGTCTTAAAAATGATCTTCATGGACTAACTGTGTAAAGTCTCTATTCCCTGAACTGAAGTTTTTGCTTAGTTATCTTGCTGCTGCTACTGCTGCTAAGTCACTTCAGTCGTATCCGACTCTGTGTGACCCCATGGACGGCAGCCCACCAGGCTTCCCCGTCCCTGGGATTCTCCAGGCAAGAACACTGGAGTGGGTTGCCATTTCCTTCTCCAATGTATGAAAGTGAAAAGTGAAAGTGAAGTCGCTCAGTCGTGTCCGACTCTTAGCGACCCCATGGACTGGAGCCTACCACGATCCTCCGTCCATGGGATTTTCCAGGCAAAAGTACTGGGGTGGGGTGCCATTGCCTTCCCCGCTTAGTTATCTTAGTGGTCAGCTATTAATTAGACCAAGATTACCTTCAATGCCTCTAATAAATACATCTCTCACCCTTTCTTAAGGGGTGTGTGTGTGTGTGTGTGTGTGTGTGTTGGGGCTTACATTTAAGCCCAGGTAGTTCACAACACTTCCTTAGCCTTCTTCACCTTTTGATTGGACAGATCCTCAAAGAAAGCCAAAGGCAGGATTACCTGGTGATACAGTGGCTAAGAATCTGCCGGCCAATGAAGGGGACACAGGTTCAACCCCTGGTCCAGGAAGTTTCTGCATGCCACGGGTTAACTGAGCCCATGCACCACAACTACTGAGTCCACACTCTAGGGCCTGTGAGCTGCAACTACTGAAGCCCATGTGCCTAGAGCCTATGCTCTGCAAGAAGATAAGCCATGGCAGTGAGAAACTCATGCACCACCACAAACACCCAGCACAGCCAAAAATTAATTAATTAACAAAAAGAAAGCCAGAGGCAATTGATTAGGTTCTATTCAAATGTTTCATGTTTAGGCAAGCAACTCTGCATAAGTATGTAGCTTTCTAGATCAAAAAGGATTTTCAGAAGTTTTCAAAGAATACTTTGTACATCTCATTTCCAAGATTTCTTTTTTAGTTTTTTGGCCACATTCTTTAACCCAGTTGCTCTCAACGCTTTAAGGACATGTCACACTAAAAAATTTCCATGGGTTCCTTTTGGTTACTCTTCTGGAATAGGGCTTACTCTACTGAGTGAGCTCTGAATTAGCCCTTCCCTCTTGCTACAGATATACACAACACAAATACAAGTCCTATAAACAGGGCTGTTTTAGGGAGCTTCCAGAGAGGTCAATGTAATAATTTTCTGAGGACAGGACTTTTGGGGGATCTCCAAACCTGTTCTTCAACTGATGGCTGCTGGTCTACTATTTTCAAGCCTGCCATAGTGCTAGGGAGAGAGGTATTAGAAGTTGGCAAGTTAAAATGCATGTCTTGTCTGCCTGCTTGTAAGTCTCACAAGCGTCCTATTCTAATAAATCAATTCTTATCTATCAAAAAAAAAATGTTACAAAGCTTGCTGTCCTTGGTGAATGTCAGCCAGTTTTCTTGAATAAATGTTTTTTGAAATTCTACAAATTTTTGGTTAATTTCCAGAGTTCTTAAAAAGTAATTTTGACCATTTTGTCAGGGTTCCTGTTAATTTTATAGAGAAGCAAATTATTTGAAGGTTTTTCACTTTGACTTTCTGGAGGTGTTTTACATACATTCATTGATTTTTAAATGTTAACCAACCTTGCAGTTCTTAGATAAGCCTCACTTGGCCATACAGTATTTCTATATATTGTCAAATTTCATTTACTAAAATTTTGATTATATTATTTTCCATTTATGCTCAAGAGGAATTTTTAAATATTTTTTAAATGGCATGCTTTTTTAAAAAAATCAAGGTAAAGCTGTTCATACAGAATGAGTAGAAAAGTATTTCTTTCTTTCAAATTTTATAGACAATTGTGTTGACTGGTATTTTTTTTTTTTTTAATTTCATGTGAAGCTTTATGGACCTAGAGGTTTCTTTATGGAAAGGATTTTAACCACAAGCTTAGTTATTTCATTAGTAGGGTTATTCAGATTATCTACTCTTCATGATTGAGTTTTTGTAGCTTGTGTCCTTCAATAAATTTTTCCATTTTATTTCATAATTAAACAGGACTCTATGGGGCCATCCCAGGACAGGCCCCTCCCCCCATATCCTCTGTCAGCCTCTTGTTTGTAGAAAATGTACAGTCTTTCAGGACTCCTTTGAGTCACAAAGGTCTGGCTCAAGAATTAATGATTGAAAGGATGTGAACATGTAGTGACAAAAGCAGCATTTGGGCCAGGAGAATTGGTAACAATTTAAAAAGTAGATCAGTTGTATGGCAGTCACAGATTCTTTAGTTTCTCTCTGAAGTACCTAAATAACAGTATCTGATGCACTGAGTTGTTTTACAGATGCTAAAACATCTACCAAGTGGAAGAAGTTAACTACTTGATGATCATGAATATGTAGCCCCCAGACTTACTAAATCCTGAGGACTGATAATGTTAACCCTTGTGGCACCACCCTGTTATTGCATCATCAGCCAGTAAGAGGGTCACACACTCTGTGACCCTGTGACCCAAGCTGATCACACACCTTGTGACTCCTCTCCCTCACTTGCTTTTAGGTGGGGAGGGATGTGGAAGGGGGGTACATGATGGAGGGGACAAATGTATGCCTGTTGTCAATTCATATTGATATATGCCAAAAACCATCACAATATTGTAATTATCCTCCAATTGAAATAAATAAATTAAAAAAATTATTCCCTAAAACCCACTGGGGAATTAGGTATTATAGTGTGGACTGAGACAGTATTCCTGACTTCATAGCACTGTGCATCTACTAACAAAAATAAATATACAAATAAGGGGTTTTGAGAAGGTATTTTTAAAGTAACAACATGTTTTCCATTGTTTCTACTATTCAGATGCTTGCTCAATGTTTGTTAATGATTGAGGTTCTAGAGTTCATTTTAATATCTGGCTAAGCCAATTTCCTTTTTAATCCATAACTATTTTTTAGTTATTAATCAGCTCTTTAGAATTATATTCTATAGTTCTAGAGAATATATACATAAATAAATAATACATAATAAACACAAGCATAAATATTACTTGATAGAATTTGTGACAGAGGTTTGTCAAGAAAAACATTTAATTATTCTTAGGGCATTAATGTCACAGTCCTAGGTAACATATAATCTTCAACATAGCTTGCCAGGAAATATATGGACTACTCTTTTTGGTGAGGCATATTTTAAGTTTGGGGAAGAAATAATGATGATGCCATATATGATATCAATATTTCATATTTCTCCATTTAATATCTCTAAATAATACTCTTTTTTTTTTCTAGTACAATACAATATTGAAAATTGAACTATTTTGTGCTTCAAAAGGAACGACATTTATCGTATAAAAACTTCATGGTCTTGAAGAGATCTAAAAAGTTCGTGTACAACTTTCCATGTTGCAAAAATGAATGACAACTAATTTATGTTAATTAAACAACTAATTTATGCTAAAGCAGAAACAAAAATATAATGCACTGAGATCACAAAACTTATGAATTATCATATTGGTATCCTGAAATCCAAACAACTAAAAAGATGAGGAAAATCTCAAAATATTTTGGCACGTAGAATTTTACTACAATAATTTTTTTGATCCACTATGAAATTGCCAAAAATTCTATAAAATTTGACATTTTTCCATCAAAGCAGAAAAAAGTCAAAACAAAAGAATAAGTTATAAAGATTTAATAATGTAAGTGACCTTAGTGAGCAAAAGGACACATCACCAAAATATTCTCAAGATAAACAGAGAAACCTCAGGACCTGGTACAGAGCATATGATAAATGAATTTCAAATAGCTACTCACCCCATCCTCTGAAGCAGAAGACCTGATTCCAGTCCTGCTGTCTCAGCAAAACATGACAAAAAGGAAAGCAGAGTCTTAGAAAATATTCAATAGCAGAATAACAAAGAACTAAAATTTGGTTCTATTACCATTCTTTACTGCATGCATGTGGTGTTCCCTTCTTTAAATCCAACATTAATGAGACTTTCAGTACCTATCACAGTTTCTTGTCCCCTTCTTAATTTAACCTTTTTCATTTTCTCATTCATTACTCAAGAACTATTTCCTATATACAAGTATATTTGTTGTTTTTTAAGTGCTTTAGTCATACCCGACTCTTTTGCAGCCCCATGGACTGTAGCCATCCTGGCTCCTCTGTAGCCCACCAGGCTCATCTGGCTGGGATTTCCCAGGCAAGAATACTAGAGTGGGTTGCAATTTCCTTCTCTAGGGGATCTTTCTGACCCAGGGATTAAATTCACATCTCCTGCATTGGCAGGTGGGTTCTTTACCACTGATCCACCAGGAAAGCCACACATGTATATATAGAGTATGTTTATGACTCTTTATTCAAAGAGCAAAATAAAGCAAAATTGATCACTATATCATAACAGGTATATAATGCTTTACAGGATAGGACACTAATGCCCTTTTCTTTGAGAAAGAAAAAAAAAGCATGCTAACATTGGCATGTTGTCATTGAGGGGTCACCACATAGAGCCAGGCTCTGAAAGTCTTACTTGTCCGGTTAGAGGGGCATTCATCTGGACCTCAGATTGACATCTGGAATGAGTCCCTCAGCATCCTCAGACAGTTTTTCTCATCATCGATCCAGACAAGCACCCTCCCAACAAATAAGCATTTCCATAGCCAGGCTCATTTCCTTTAGGCTTACCTACTGCATTATGAATAAAAAGCAGTATCTGGTATAGTAAATGTTATATTTACTTCCTGGATAATGAAATTCTTATATATATATATATTTATAAAACCGTAATATATATATGTGTGTATATATATATATATATATATATATATATATATATATGAGGAAAACTGTGACTTTGAATTGCTCTATTAAAATTAGATAAAATTATTGGGAAAATAAAGAAACTTTAACTAAAAATTTGAAAAGTAAATAATGTAGCAAAGTTATATGTAGTATAGTTACAATACAAATATAAGTAGAAACATCTATGTTCTGAATGTGCCAGATAAAAATTAAAAGTAACAATGTTTAGCATATTTGCATTTAATTACAAGATTATTGTCATTTAATACAAAATGGTGAAGAAAGGAAATATGACAATGACTCTCCAAAATTATTCATGTTACAGTTTATAAAAAAGGTTCTAAAAAGGGAAGAAACAATAATCAGAATTCCTTGAACCATATGGAGACATTCACAAGAAAAGATATATCTATCATAAAAGTATTCTCCCTTGAGTCTCTGAAAGAATGACCTTACAGACACTGACTATTGACATCATTAGTCATAAAACACATAAGAATTACAACTGTACCAGTGTAGCTGCTCACTTTCCTTCCTTGAAAATAACTTGTTCACTTGAAAGCACGGTAACTTGTTCTAGTTTTTGACCTGCAGCAAAACACCACAAAGAAAATAGATCAGATCAAACCATGCATGATTCCATTTTAATTATATAGGCATTTCTTTCCACAAACTTCACAGTTGCTTCATGCACTGTCACCCTTCCTATTTCACTTGTCCACTTGTTCCCTTTCTGAGTTTTTTACTTTTTGCAAATAGCCTATAATCCTCTCTACTGAACTACGCAAATGACAGAGCAGTTATCTGAAATTGAAAATTCTAAAGTTGTATCTAATAAAGACTATATAAATACCTTATGTTATAAAAATATCCTGTGATTAAAAAGTGCAATGCATGTGGTAGGGGTATTGAGAGATATTTGAAGAAGTTATCAATTAAGTCAGTTCTGGGAGTGTTACTTGTCTAAGGCCACTTGGCTAGATTTCAGTAATCCTGATACTTATGCTCATCCTTGATCCAGACAGGACAACTACCAACCAATAAGCATTCCTTACAACATAATAATTCTCTTGAGAATTTACCACTTGCATCCGGCTTATAGGGAAAACAGCATAGGTGGGTATTCGACTTGATTTTAGTAACTTTGGTTATAATGGCAACTCCAGAAGCATCCCAAGATTCCTCTGTCTAGAAAGATACATGAAGTGGTATTGCAGTGAGGTGATTTTCAGTGCTGATATGTATATTTGGTATAATAGAAACAATCAAACCCAGGTCTAAAGAAATAGTAGTTAACTGTGAACTTGGGTTATATCACCTAAAAGATTATAAAAGTATGCAAAGTATTCAATGTGATACTTCTTCTATCTGATAGATTTATACTCCATAGCCACAGAAGACATGTGTTCATATTGAAACTCATAGGATAGGATACATTTTTTAACAAAAAACAGGAAACGATTAACAAAATGAAAGTAAGTACACAATTACCAATAATTACTTTAGTTGTAATGGACTGAGTATTCCACTCAAAAGACATATAATGGTGATAAATAAATATAAAAACAGGATATATATATATATAAATACACACACACACATACTATATACTACCTATAAACTCATTTCAGATTTAAAGATATATACAGACTGAAAATAAGGAATAAAAACAGGTATTCCATGTGAATGGAAAAAAAGAAATCTTGAATAGCAATACTTACATCAGACAAAATAGACTTAAACAGACTGTATAAGAAACAAAGAAGGACATTATATAATGATTAAGTGATCAACCTAGCAGTAAGATATAACAATAGAAAATATCTATGGATCATAGGATCATCTAAAACATAAAGCAAATAGTGACAACCATAAAGAAAGAAACTGACAGTAATAAAATAATAGTACAGGACTTCTAGGCTTCTCTACTGGCTTAGATGGTAAAGAATCTACCTGCAACACAGGAGACCTGGGTTCAATCCCTGGGTCGGGAAGATCACCTGGAGAAGGGAATGGCTACCCACTTCAGTATCCTTGCTGGGACAATCCCATGGACAGAGGAGACTGGCAGGTTGCAAAGAGTCGAACATGACTGAGAGACTAACACACACATAGGACTTGTATACCATAATTATCTCAATGGACACATAGATCATCCATACAGAGAATCAATGAGGAAACACTGGGCTTAAGTGAAACGGTAGATCATGTAGCCTTAATAGATATATGTAGAACATTCTACCCAAAAGCAGCAAAATAAATATTATTTTGAAATACACATGGAACATTCTCCAGGATAGATCACATGGTAGGCCACAATGATGTCTCAATAAATTTAAGAAAATTGAAATCAGATCAAGCATTTTTTCCAATCACAATTATTTACTAGAAATCAATTACAAGAAAAATGGCACAGAATGCAAAAACATGGGGTCTAAACAATAAAAACAACAACCCTATAGGCAAGACAACAAAAGAAACACAGATGTAAAGAACAGACTTTTGGACTCTGGGAGAAGGTAAGGGTGGGATGATTTGAGAGAATAGCATTGAAACATGTATATTACCACATGTGAAATAGATGACTAGTCCAAGTTCAATGCATGAAACGGCACTCAAAGTTAGTGGGATGGGATGGGGAGGGAGGTGGGAGAGGGCTTCTGGATGGGGGGAAACATGTACACCCATGGCTGATTCATGTCAATATTTGGCAAAAACCACCACAATATTGTAAAGTAATTAGCCTCCAACTAAAACAAATAAAAAAATAATATACCTGAAGACAAATGAAAATCTAAAGACAACATTCCAAAAATTAACCGCAAAAGCAGTTCTAATGAAAGTTTATAGTTACACAAACCTACTTCAGAAAACAATCACATCTCAAACAATATAAAGTTACATCTAAAGTAACTGGGAAAAAGAGCAAACAAATCCAAAAGTTATTAAAAGAAAAGAAATAATAAAGATAAAAGTGGAAATAGTAACAGAGAATAAGAAATAATAGAACATTCAATGATACCAAGAATCCCCCCAAAAGAGAGCAGATTCAAATAAAATCAGTAATAAAAATAAAAAATTACAATCAGCACCACAGAAATACAAAATATCATGAGATTATTATGAACAATGCTGCTGCTGCTAAGTCGCGTCAGTTGTGCCCAACTCTGTGTGACCCCATAGATGGCAGCCCACCAGGTTCTTCTATCTCTGGGATTCTCCAGGCAAGAATACTGGAGTGGGTTGCCATTTCCTTCTCCAGTGCATGAAAGTGAACATTGAACATGAAGTCGCTCAGTCGTGTCTGACACTTCGCGACCTCATGGACTGTAGCCTACCAGGATCCTCCATCCATGGGATTTCCCAGGCAAGAGTACTGGAGTGGGGTGCCATTGCCTTCTCTGACTATGAACAATATACACCAATAAAATGGAAAACCTAGAAAAAATGAATCAATTCCTAAAAATATACAATCTGCCCAGATAGAAAAAAACAGACAGTATAAACACCATAGCAGTAATAAAAAAGAATCATTAATTTAAAAACTTCTAACAAAAATGTCAAGGACTAGATGGCTCCCTAAATCCTAGGATTTAGCCTAGGAATGCAAGGTGGTTCAATATTCATAAATCAATCAATGTGATATTCCTATCAAATTGAGGGATAAAAAATCATAAAAACCTTCTCAATAGATTCAGAGAATGCTTTTGACAAAATTCAACATCCATTTAATAAAAATTTCAACAAATTAGGTATAGAATAAACACAACAAAATAAAGGCCATTTATGACAAGCCTACAGCTAACATCAATGCAGTGGTGAAAAATTAAATACATCTCTGAGATCAGGAGCAAGACAAGGATACCCATTCTTACCACTTTTATTTAGCATAGTATTGGAAGTCCTAGCTACAAAAATCAGACAAAAAGTAAAACTAAATTGGAAAGAAGTAAATTTGTCACTGTTTACAGATGACAGGATGCTATATATAAAAACTCAAGACATCACCAAACAACTACCGGAAATCTTCAGTGGCTTTAGTAGAGTCACAGGACACAATATTGATGAAAAAATCTGTTGCATTTCTATATACTGATAATGAAGTCTCTCACTTCAGTATTGTGTCTGACTCTTTGTGACTCCATGGACTGTAGCCTACCAGGCTCCTCCATCCATGAGATTTTTCAGTCAAGGGTACTGGAGTAGGTTGCCATTTCCTTCTCCAGAGGATCTTCCCAACCCAGAGATTGAACCCGGGTCTCCCACATTGCAGGCAGATGCTTTACAGTCTGAGCCACCAGGGAAGCAGCATATACTGATAACAAAGTATCAAAAGAGAAATTAAGAAAACAATCTAATTTATAATTGCATCAAAAAGGATAAAATATCCTGGCATAACTCTAACCAGGGAGTTAAAAATCTTGCACTCAAAAAACTATAAGACTCTGATGAAAGAAATTGAAGATGACACAAATAAATGGAAATACACTTCATGCTTATAGATTGGAAGAATTAGTATTTTTAAAATGATCATTGTATGCAAGCCAACCTTAGATTCAATTAAACCCCTATGAAAATACCAATGGTATTTCTTTTTTTACAGAGATAGAACAAATAATTCTAAAATTTGGGAACTTGACTCCAACTAACCAAAACAAGCTTGGATGTACATATACAACTGTACATCAGAAAAAAACAGCCACTTGAAAAAATGAGCTGGGGACCTGAACAGACATTTTTCCAAAGAAGATATACAGATGGACAACAGATACATGAAAAGATGCTAACATTAATAAACATCAGGGAAAAGCAAATAAAAACCAACATAAAATACTACCTTATACCTATCAGATTTACATTAAATAATAAAAAGGACAACAAATAAGTGTTGTTTAGGATGTGGTGAAAAGTGCACTCTTATGCATTGTTGGTGGGATTGCAAATTGGTGTAGTCACTATGGAAAACAGCATAGAGCTTCCTCAAGATATTTAAAATAGAATTGCTATATAATCCAGCAATTTCACTGCTGGGTATTTACACAAATAAAACAAAGATACTAATTGAAAAAATATATATTCACCCCCATGTTTATTACAGCATTATTTACATAGCCAAGATGTGGAAACAGTTTAAGTGTCCATTGATAGATGAATGAATAAAAATATATGATATATATATATGTATGCAATTGAATATTACTAATCCATAAAATAATACAATTTGACATTTATGAAAACATGGATGGACTTATGGAGTATTATGGTAAGTGAAATAAGTAAAACAGATGACAAATACAATATGATCTCATTTAACTGTGGAATCAATTACCAATACAAACAAAAGACCAAAGCAGTTATAAATACAGAGGAAAAAAAATTGGTGTTTTCTAGACAGGTGGGGGCACATAGGTAAAATAGGCAAAAGGAATTAAGAGGTACGAATTTTAAGCTATAAAATAGATAAGCCTTGGGAATGTAGTATATAGCATAAGGAATATGGTCAATAACATTGTAGTGACTTCATATGAAGACAAGTGGTTACTAGATTTATTGTGGTGACTATTTCATAATGCATGTAATAAGTGTCAAATGACTGTTAGCACACCTGATACTAACATAATATTGCACATCAACTGCATTTCAATAAAAATAAATATTAATACATTAAAAGCTACAGTGACACCAATTTATATAAGGAATTGAATACTCTAGGATTCTATTATCCTCATGGTTCCTGGAATCCTCTGCAGACACAGAGGGACAATTGCTCTGAAGCTAGTATGGTTGCTGAATGTATATTCAGAAAATATCTTCTCAGGAATGGAATGGCTACTCAAGGTCTAAGCTTCCCAGTTCAATTTTTGAGATGACTCATGTTGTGAGAGCTGAACTGACCTAAGTCAGCAACCTGGATTCAAGGCTGATGGTGGAATAGAAGGAGCTGATCTCACCTACTTTCACGAACACACCAAACTCACAACTACATGCTGAATAAGCACTGACAAAAAAAAAGACAAACCTACAAAAAAGATATTCTACTTCCAAAGACAAAGAAGAAGCTACAACAAGATGGTAGATATGGCACATAGACAATACAATGAACTGCCACAGCCACCAGGTGGGAGACCCACAAACTGGAAAATAATTATACCACAGAGACTCCCCCATAGGTGTGAGAATTCTGAGCTCCAAGTAAGGCTCCCTTATTTGGGGCCTGACATCAGGTGCAGGAGCCCCTCAGAGCATTTGACTTTAAGAGCTAGTGAGGCTTGATTGAGGGGACACCATAGGATTTTGGGAAACAGAAACTACACTCTTGGAGAGCACACACAAGGTCTTGTGTGCACCAAGACCCAGAGAAAAAAAGAGTGACATTATGAAGGTCTGGAGCCTCAGCCAGACCTAATTGCTGGACTTGGAGGGTCTCCTGAGGAGGCAGAGGGCAACTCTCCAGGGACTCACTACAGGGACGAGAATACTGGTGGTAGAGATATTGGGGGGTACTCACTGGCATGAGCTGTTGTTCTAGAGGTGACCGTTTAGATGTTAACATCTGGCCCCACCCAAGAGCCCTTAGGCTCCAGTGCTAGGATATTTCAGGCAAAAAAATCCACAGTGCTGGAACACAACACACCCAATCCCCCATCAGCATATCAGTTTAGTTCAGTTCAGTCGCTCAGTCATGACCGACTCTTTGCAACCCCATGAATCGCAGCACGCCAGGCCTCCCTGTCTATCACCAACTCTCAGAGTTCATCCAAACTCATGTGCATCGAGTTGGTGATGCCATTGAGGCATCTCATCCTCTGTCGTCCCCTTCTCCTCCTGCCCCCAATCCCTCCCAGCATCAGGGTCTTTTCCAATAATCAACTCTTTGCATGAGGTGGCCAAAGTATTGGAGTTTCAACTTCAGCATCAGTCCTTCCAAAGAACACTCAGGACTGATGTCCTTTAGGATGGACTGGTTGGATCTCCTTGCAGTCCAAGGGACTCTCAAGAGTCTTCTCCAACACCACAGTTCAAAAGCATCAATTCTTTGGCGCTCAGCTTTCTTTATAGTACAACCCTCACATCCATATGTGACCACTGGAAAAACCATAGCCTTGACTAGACGGACCTTTGTTGGCAAAGTAATGTCTCTGCTTTTCAATACACTATCTAGTTTGGTCAAAATTTTTCTTTGGAAAGGAGTAAGCGTCTTTTAATTTCATGGCTGCAGTCACCATCTACAGTGATTTTGGACCCCTCCCCCCCAAAATAAAGTCTGACACTGTTTCCACTGTTTCCCCATCTATTTCCCATGAAGTGATGGGACCAGATGCCATGATCTTCGTTTTCTGAATGTTGAGCTTTAAGCCAACGTTTTCAGTCTCCTCTTTCACTTTCATCAAGAAGCTTTTTAGTTCCTCTTCACTTTTTGCCATAAGAGTGGTGTCATCTGCATATCTGAGGCTATTGATATTTCTCCTGGCAATCTTGATTCCAGCTTGTGCTTCTTCCAGCCCAGGGTTTCTCATGATGTACTCTGCATATAAGTTAAATAAGCAGGGTGACAGTATACAGCCTTGATGTACTCCTTTTCCTATGTGGAACCAGTATGTTGTTCTAGGTCCAGTTCTAACTGTTGCTTCCTGACCTGCATATAGGTTTCTCGAGAGGCAGATCTAGTGGTTTGGTATTCCCATCTCTTTCAGAATTTTCTACAGTTTATTGTGATCCATAGAATCAAAGGCATAGTCAATAAAATAAAGCAGAAATAGATGTTTTTCTGGAACTCTCTTGCTTTTTCGATGATCCAGGTGATATTGGCAATTTGATCTCTGATTCCTCTGCCTTTTCTAAAACCAGCTTGAACATCTGAAAGTTCACGGTTCACGTATTGCTGAAGCCTGGCTTGGAGAATTTTGAGCATTACTTTATTAGCGTGTGAGATGAGTGCAATTGTGCAGTATTTTGAGCATTCTTTGGCATTGTTTTTCTTTGGGATTGGAATGAAAACTGACCTTTTCCAGTCCTTTGGCCACTGCTCAGTTTTCCAAATTGGGTGGTATATTGAGTGCAGCACTTTCACAGCATCATCTTTCAGGATTTGAAATAGCTCAACTGGAATTCCATCACCTCCTCTAGCTTTGTTTGTAGTGATGCTTCCTAAGGCCCACTTGACTTCACATTCCGGGATGTCTGGCTTTAGGTGAGTGATCACAGCATTGTGATTATCTGTGTTATGAAGATATTTTTTGTACAGTTCTTCTGTGTATCCTTGCCACCTCTTCTTAATATCTTCTGCTTCTGTTAGGTCCCTACCATTTCTGTCCTTAATTGAGCCCATCTTTGCATGAAATATTCCCTTGGTATAGGCCACTTAAAGTCTTTCTGAGCCCACAGCTACTACTAAATACACCACTTGACAGGGCCCTGTCCACCAGAGGGACAGGACCCAGCTTCACCCACTGGTGGGCAGCCACCAGTACTTCATACAAGGCAGCCTGGGCAAGACTTTTGGATCAGCTTCACCCACAAGGGGGAAGATACCAGAACCAAGGGAAACTATGATCCTGTAGCCTGTGGATTACTTAGACAAAATAAGGTGACTGAGGAATATGTTCCAGATGAAGGAACAAGACAAACGCCAGAGGAAAACCATGTGAAGTGGAAATAGGCAATGTATTTGAAAAAGAATTCAGAGTAATGATAGTAAGATGACTCAAGATCTTATAAAAAGAATGGAGGACCAGACTAAAAAGATACAAAAATGTTTAACAAAGAGCTAGAAGATATAAAGGAAAAAAACAGAGATAAACAATACAACTATTGAAATTAAAAATACACTAGAAGAAATTGGTAGCAGAGTAAATGAGGCAGAAGAACAGATAAATGTGCTGGAAGACAAAATGGTGGGAATCACTGAGGCAGAACAAAATAAATAAAAAACAACATAAATGAATGAGGACAGTTTTAGAGACCTTGGGACAACATTAAATTCACCAACATTTGCATTATAGATGTCCCAGAAGAAGAAGAGAGAGAAAGGGCTTGAGAAAATATTTGAAGAGATCATAGCTCAAAATTTCCCTGACATGGAAAAGGAAACAGTCACCCAAGTCCAGGAATTGCAGAGTCTCAGGCAGGATAATGGGCTTCCTTCCTAGTGTAGTTGGTAAAGAATCTGCCTGCAATGCAGGAGACATGGGTTCGATTCCAGGATTGGGAAGATCCACTGGAGAAGGAAATGGCAACCCACTCCAGTATTCTTGCCTGGAGAATCCCATGGACAGAGGAGCCTTACAGGCTACAGTCCATGGGGTCGCAAGAGTCAGACAAAACTGAGCGACTTTCACTTCACTAGGCAGGATAAACCCAAGAAGGAACATGCAGAGATGCATACTGATAAAACTTGGAAAAAAAGAAAAAATATTAAAACCAACAAGCAAAAAATAATATACAAGGAACTCCCATAAGGTTATCAGCAGATTTTTTAGTAGAAACTCTGCAGGCCAGAAGGGAGTGGCATGATATAGTTAAAGTGATGAAAGGGAAAAACCTATAACTAAGAATACTATACCCACCAAGGCCCTCATTCAGAATCAACAAAGAAATCAAGCTTTACAGACAAGCAAAAACCCAGAGAATTCAGCACCACCAAACTAACTTTGCAAGAAATGCTAAAGGAACTTCTCCAGGTGGAAACAAAAAGGCCACAACTAGAAACAAACAAACAACAACAACAATAAAAATTACAAATGGGATCACTC
Organism: Tragelaphus eurycerus; assembly: GCA_935064755.1. Lineage (NCBI taxonomy): Eukaryota > Metazoa > Chordata > Mammalia > Artiodactyla > Bovidae > Tragelaphus > Tragelaphus eurycerus. Next base: position 6,080,488 of record CAKXYN010000112.1, read on the forward strand.
ACTGGTAAAGGCAAAGATAAAATAGAAGTGGGAAATCATCTGTACACAAATACAGCATCAAATCTAGCAATTGTGAGAAGTATAAAAAGGCAAGGTATTGGAAATGCATTGGAAATTAAGAGACCAGCAACTTAAAACAATCTTATATTTATATAGACTGCTATATCAAAACTGCATGGTAATCACAAACCAAAAAACTACAATAGATACATACAAACAAAAGGAAAAGCAACACCAACACAACACTAAAATTGTACATCACACCACAAGAAAAGAAAACAAAAGAGAAAGAAAAAAGATCTACAGAAAATATTCAGAAAAATGAAAAAAATGGCATTAAGCACAAACATTGGTAATTTGCTTAAATGTAAATGGATTAAATGCTCCAATCAAAAGACACAGAGTGACTGAATGGATTCAAGAACCAGACTTCTGTAGGTGCTATCTACAAGAGACCCACTTCAGATCTAGGGACACAGACAGACCGCAAGTAAGAGAATGGAAAAAGATATTTCATGCAAATGAAATCAAAACAAAGCTGGAGTATCAATACTCATATGAGACAAAATAGACTTTAAAGGCTGTTACAAGATGCAAAGAAGGACACTACATAATGATCAAGGGATTACTCAATAAGAAGATATAACAGTTGTAAATGTATATATACACACAACATATGAGCATCTCAATATGTAAGACAAATACTAACAGACATAAAAAGAGGAATTGACAGTAACATAATAATAGTAGAGAACTTTAACATTCCCCTTACATCAATGGACAACATATCATCCAGAAAGAAAATCAATAATGAAACACAGTCATTAAATCACACATTACACCACATAGACTTAATTGATATATATACAGAGCTGCTGCTGCTAAGATGCTTTAGTCGTGTGCAACTCTGTGCGACCCTATAGATGGCAGCCCACCAGGCTCCCCATTCCCTGGGATTCTCCAGGCAAGAACACTGAAGTGGGTTGCCATTTCCTTCTCCAATGCATGAAAGTGAAGTTGCTCAATCGTGTCTGACTCTTAGCAACCCCATGGATTGCAGCCTAGCAGGCTCCTCCATCCATGGGATTTTCCAGAGCCCATGGGATTTTACTGGAGTGGGTTGCCATTGCCTTCTCTGATATACAGAGCATTCCATTCAAAAGCAGCAGAGTATCCATTCTTTTCAAGTGCACATGGAACACTTTCCAGGATAGATCACATCTTGGTCCAAAAATTGAGCCTCAGTAAATTTTTAAATATTAAAATTATATCAAGCATCTTTTGAGACCACAATACTATGAGACTAGAAATCAACTATAAGAAAAAAACAAACCCACAAACTATAAAAACCAGAAACACGTAGAGGGGGAGGAGCTAAGATGGCGGAGGAATAGGACAGGGAGAATACTTTCTCCTCCACAAATTCATCAAAAGAACATTTAAACACCAAGTAAATTCCACAAAACAACTTCTGAATGCCGGCAGAGGACATCAGGCACCCAGAAAAGCAACCCATTGCCTTCTAAAGGAGGTAGGAAAAAATATAAAAGACAAAAAAAAGAGACAAAAGAGGGAGGGACGGACCTTTGTCTGGGGAAGGGTGTCTTAAAAAGAGAGAAGTTTCCAAACACCAGGAAACATTCTCATTGCTGAGTCTATGCCAAGCCTGGGAAGCACAGAGGGCAACATAACAGGGAGGAAAAATAAATAAACAATTAAAACCCACAGATACAAGCCCTACGGTAACTTCCCCAGTGAAAAAGGAGCGCAGATGCCTGCATCAGCCATTAGCAAGTGGGGGCTGGGCAGGGAGGCGCGGCACGGGCTGCATCACTTAGAGTAAGGATCTGGCCTGAATATCCCAAGCGCTACCTGAGCAAAATAATTTGGGCTAGCAAACCAGACTGTGGGATATCTACCACGCGAACAGAGATAGCCAGCTGCAGACCGTTCCCCTCCGGTGACAGGCAGCCAGGGCCAGAGGGAGGCAATCGCAGCCCCAGAGAGACATTATCTACAAAACTGTAAGCAGGCATCTTTGCTAATTAAGACTTCTTGGGGCTCTGGATGGTCAACATCCACCTGAGAAGGTGCGCCGGTTGTACACCTAGAAAACCGAGTGGTGGGGAGGCGATAAGTGGCAGAAGCTGCGCTCACTAAAACACCTCATCACCTGCGCTGCTGGAACCTGCAAAGGGCACAAAACGCAGGCCCAATCGAGTCTGGGCCTTTGAGGACTACCCGAGTGCCTGAACTTGAGCGGCTTAGACCTGGAAGGGGCAGGCAGCCCAGGGCTGGCCACGGATGGTTCCTGGTGGAGAAACCTAGAGCCTGAGCAGTGTGGGCAGGGAGGCTACACACGCTGTGAGCAGGTGCAGGCCCAGTGTGGCTGAGGCACTGCGAGCACATGCCAGTGTTATTTGTCTGCAGCGTCCCTCCCCTCCCCACAGCATGACTGAACAAGTGAAGCTTAAAAAAAAAAAAAAAGGTGTCCACCACCGCCCGCTTTGTATCAGGGCAGAAATCAGACACTGAAGAGACCAACAAACAGAAGAAGCTATAACAGAGAGAACTGCTGTGGAAGCGACAGGCAATAAACTAAAACCCTGTGATGTTTTAATCAATGGTGCTGTATAGAAGAAGTTTTGAGACTACTGTAAAAAATAAGACCGATAACTGGAAGCAGGAGGCTTAAGTCCAAACCCTGACTCCAGGGAACATTAATTGACAGGAGCTCATCAAATGCCTCCATACCTACACTGAAACCAAGGACCACACAAGGGCCAACAAGTTCCACGGCAAGACATACCAAGCAAATTCTCCAGCAACACAGGAACACAGCCCTGAGCTCCAATATACAGGCTACCCAAAGTCACCCCAAAATCATAGACATCTCATAACTCATTACTGGACACTTCATTGCACTCCAGAGAGAAGAAATCCAGCTCCATCCACCAGAACACCTACACAAGCTTCCCTAACCAAGAAACCTTGACAAGCCACCTGTACAAACCCACACACAGTGAGGAAACGCCACAATAAAGAGAACTCCACAAACTACCAGAATACAATAAGGACAACCCAAACCCAGCAATTTAAACAAGATGAAGAGACAGAAGAATACCCAGCAAGTAAAGTAACAGGATAAATGCCCACCAATGCCCACCAAACAAAACAAAAGAGGAAGAAATAGCGAATCTACCCAATAAAGAATTCCGAATAATGATAATGAAATTAATCCAAAATCTGGAAATCAAAATGGAATCACAGATAAATAGCCTGGAGAAAAGCATAGAGAAGATGCAAGAAAGGTTTAACAAGGACTTAGAAGAAATAAAAAAGAGTCAATATATAATGAATAATGCAATAAATGAGATCAAAAACACTCTGGAGGCAACAAATAGTAGAATAACAGAGGCAGAAGATAGAATTAGTGAATTAGAAGATAGAATGGTAGAAATAAATGACTCAGGAGAAAAAAGAAAAACTAATTAAAAGAAATGAGGACAATCTCAGAGACCTCCAGGACAATATTAAATGCCACAACATTCGAATCATAGGAATTTCAGAATAAGAAGACAAAAAGAAAGACCATGAGAAAATACTTGAGGAGATAATAGTTGAAAACTTCCCTAAAATGGGGAAGGAAATAATCACTCAAGTCCAAGAAACCCAGAGAGTCCCAAACAGGACAAACCCAAGGCGAAACACCCCAAGACACATATTAATCAAACTAACAAAGATCAAACACAAAGAGCAGATATTAAAAGCAGCAAGGGAAAAACAACAAATAACACACAAGGGAATTCCCATAAGGATAACAGCTGATCTTTCAATAGAGACTCTCCAAGCCAGGAGGGAATGGCAAGACATACTTAAAGTGATGAAAGAAAATAACCTACAGCCCAGATTATTGTACCCAGCAAGGATCTCATTCAAATATGAGGGAGAAATCAAAAGCTTTACAGACAAGCAAAAGCTGAGAGAATTCAGCACCACCAAACCAGCTCTCCAACAAATACTAAAGGACATTCTCTAGGCAGGAAACACAAAAAGGGTATATAAATTCGAACCCAAAACAATAAAGTAAATGGCAATGGGATCATACTTATCAATAATTACCTTAAATGTAAATGGGTTGAATGCCCCAACCAAAAGACAGAGACTGGCTGAATGGATACAAAAACAAGACCCCTATATATGTTGTCTACAAGAGATCCACCTCAAAACAGGGGACACATACAGACTGAAAGTGAAGGGCTGGAAAAAGATTTTCCATGCAAATAGGGACCAAAAGAAAGCAGGAGTAGCAATACTCTTATCAGATGAAATAGACTTTAAAACAAAGGCTGTGAAAAGAGACAAAGAAGGTCACTACGTAATGATCAAAGGATCAATCCAAGAAGAAGATATAACAATTATAAATATATATGCACCCAACACAGGAGCACCACAATATGTAAGACAAATACTAACAAGTATGAAAGGACAAATTAACAATAACACAATAATAGTGGGAGACTTTAATACCACACTCACATCAATGGATAGATCAACTAAACAGAAAGTTAACAAGGAAACACAAACTTTAAACTATACAGTTAGACCTAATTGATATCTATAGGACATTTCATCCCAAAACAATGAATTTCACCTTTTTCTCAAGCGCACACGGAACCTTCTCCAGGATAGATCACATCCTGGGCCATAAATCTAGCCTTGGTAAGTTCAGAAGAATTGAAATCATTCCAAGCATCTTTTCTGACCACATTGCAGTAAGATTAGGTCTCAATAACAGGAGAAAAACTATTAAAAATTCCAACATATGGAGGCTGAACAACACGCTGCTGAATAACCAACAAATCACAGAAGAAATCAAAAAAGAAATCAAAATTTGCATAGAAACGAATGAAAAAGAAAAAAAAAAAAAAACAGCCCAAAACCTGTAGGACACTATAAAAGCAGTCCTAAGGGGAAAGTTCATAGCAATACAGGCATATCTCAAGAAACAAGTCAAATAAATAACTTAACTCTACACCTAAAGAAACTAGAAAAGGTAGAAAGGACGAACCCCAGGGTTAGTAGAAGGAAAGAAATCTTAAAAATTAGGGCAGAAATAAATGCAAAAGAAACAAAAGAGACCATAGCAAAAATCAACAAAGCCAAAAGCTGGTTCTTTGAAAGGATAAATAAAATTGACAAACCATTAGCCAGACTCATCAAGAAACAAAGGGAGAAAAATCAAATCAATAAAATTAGAAATGAAAATGGAGAGATCACAACAGACAACACAGAAATACAAAGGATCATAAGAGACTACTATCAGCAATTATATGGCAATAAAATGGACAACGTGGAAGAAATGGACAGATTCTTAGAAAAGTATAACTTTCCAAAATTAGATCAGTAAGAAATAGAAAATCTTAACAGACCCATCACAAACATGGAAATTGAAACTGTAATCAGAAATCTTCCAAAAAACAAAAGCCCAGGTCCAGATGGCTTCACAGCTGAATTCTACCAAAAATTTAGAGAATAGCTAAACACAAGTTGGAATCAAGATTGCTGGGAGAAATATCAATAACCTCAGATATGCAGATGACACCACTCTTATGGCAGAAAGTGAAGAGGAACTAAAAAGCCTCTTGATGAATGTGAAAGTGGAGAGTGAAAAGGTTGGCTTAAAGCTCAACATTCAGAAAACGAAGATAATGACATCTGGTCCCATCACTACATGGAAAATAGATGGAGAAACAGTGGAAACAGTGTCAGACTTTCTTTTTCTGGGCTCCAAAATCACTGCAGATGGTGACTGCAGCCATGAAATTAAAAGACGCTTACTCCTTGGAAGGAAAATTATGACCAACCTAGATAGCATATTCAAAAGCAGAGACATTACTTTGCCAACAAAGGTTCGCCTAGTCAAGGCTATGGTCTTTCCTGTGGTCATGTATGGATGTGAGAGCTGGACTGTGAAGAAGGCTGAGCACCGAAGAATTAATGCTTTTGAAGTGTGGTGTTGGAGAAGACTCTTGAGAGTCCCTTGGACTGCAAGGAGATCCAACCAGTCCATTCTGAAGGAGATCAACCCTGGGATTTCTTTGGAAGGAATGATGCTAAAGCTGAAACTCCAGTACTTTGGCCACCTCATGTGAAGAGTTGACTCACTGGAGAAGACTCTGATGCTGGGAGGGATTAGGGGCAGGAGGAGAAGGGGACGACAGAGGATGAGATGGCGGGATGGCATCACTGACTCAATGGACGTGAGTCTGAGTGACCTCCGGGAGTTGGTGATGGACAGGGAGGCCTGGCGTGCTGCAGTTCATGGGGTCGCAAAGAGTCGGACATGACTGAGTGACTGATCTGATCTGATCCTACTCAAACTGTTCCAGAAAACTGCAGAGCAAGATAAACTTCCAAACTCATTGTATGAGGCCAACATCACCCTCATACCAAAACCGGGCAAAGATGCCACAAAAAAAGAAAACTACAGGCCAATATCACTGATGAACATAGATGCAAAAATCCTTAACAAAGTTCTAGCAATCAGAATCCAATAACACATTAAAAAGATCATACACCATGACCAAGTGGGCTTTATCCCAGGAATGCAAGGATTCTTCAATATCCGCAAATCAATCAACGTAATACACCACATTAACAAATTGAAAAATAAAAACCATATGATTATCTCAATGGATGCAGAGAAAGCCTTTGACAAAGTTCAACATCCATTTATGATAAAAACTCTCCAGAAAGCAGGAATAGAAGGAACATACCTCAACATAATAAAAGCTATATATGACAAACCCACAGCAAACATTATCCTCAATGGTGAAAAATTGAAAGCATTTCCTCTAAATTCAGGAAAAAGACAAGGGTGTCCACTTTCACCATTATTATTCAACATAGCTTTGGAAATTTTGGCCACAGCAATCAGAGCAGAAAAAGAAATAAAAGGAATCCAATTTGGAAAAGAAGAAGTAAAACTCTCACTGTTTGCAGATGACATGATCCTCTACATAGAAAACCCTGAAGACTCCACCAGAAAATTACTACAACTAATCAATGAATATAGTAAAGTTGCAAGATATAAAATCAACACACAGAAATCTCTTGCATTCCTGTACACTAATAATGAGAAAATAGAGAAATTAAGGAAACAATTCCATTCACCATTGCATGAAAAGAATAAAATACTTAGGAATATATCTACCTAAAGAAACTAAAGACCTATACATAGAAAACTATAAAACACTGGTGAAAGAAATCAAAGAGGACACTAATAGATGGAGAAATATACCATGTTCATGGATTGGCAGAATCAATATAGTGAAAATGAGTATACTATCCAAAGCAATTTATAGATTCAATGCAATCCACATCAAGCTACCAACGGTATTCTTCACAGAGCTAAAACAAATAATTTCTCAATTTGTATGGAAATACAAAAAAAACCTCGAATAGCCAAAGCTATCTTGAGAAAGAAGAATGTAACTGGAGGAATCAACCTGCCTGACTTCAGGCTCTACTACAGAGCCACAGTCATCAAGACAGTATGGTACTGGCACAAAGACAGAAATATAGGTCCATGGAACAAAATAGAAAGCCCAGAGATAAATCCACTCACATATGGACACCTTATCTTTGACAAATGAGGCAAGAATATACAATGGATTAAAGACAATCTCTTTAACAAGTGGTGCTGGGAAAACTGGTCAAACACTTGTAAAAGAATGAGACTAGAACACTTTCTAACACCATACACAAAAATAAACTCAAAATGGATTAAAGATCTAAATGTAAGACCAGAAACCATAAAACTCCTAAAGGAAAACATGGGCAAAACACTCTCTGACATACATCACAGCAGAATCCTCTATGACCCACCTCCAAGAATATTGGAAATAAAATAAAAAATAAACAAATGGGACCTAATTAAACTTAAAAGCTTCCGCACAACAAAGGAAACTATAAGCAAGGTGAAAAGACAGCCTTCAGAATGGGAGAAAATAATAGCAAATGAAGCAACAGACAAACAACTAATCTCAAAAATATACAAGCAACTCCTACAGCTCAATTCCAGAAAAATAAATGACCCAATCAAAAAATGGGCCAAAGAACTAAATAGACAATTCTCCAAAGAAGACATACAGATGGCTAACAAACACATGAAGATGCTCAACATCACTCATTATCTGAGAAATGCAAATCAAAACCACTATGAGGTACCACTTCACGCCAGTCAGAATGGCTGGGATACAAAAGTCTAGGGTGTGGAGAAAGAGAACCCTCTTCCACTGTTGGTGGGAATGCAAACTAGTACAGCCACTATGGAGAACAGTATGGAGAGTCCTCAAAAAACTGGGAATAGAACTGCCTTATGATCCAGCAATCCCACTGCTGGGCATACACACTGAGGAAACCAGAATTGAAAGAGACACGTGTACCCCAATGTTCATTGCAGCACTGTTTATAATAGCCAGGACATGGGGAAACAGTGGAAACAGTGTCAGACTTTGTTTTTCTGGGCTCCAAAATCACTGCAGATGGTGACTGCAGCCATGAAATTAAAAGACGCTTACTCCTTGGAAGGAAAGTTATGACCAACCTAGATAGCATATTCAAAAGCAGAGACATTACTTTACCAACAAAGGTTCGCCTAGTGAAGGCTGTGGTTTTTCCTGTGGTCATGTATGGATGTGAGAGCTGGACTGTGAAGAAGGCTGAGCGCCGAAGACTTGATGCTTTTGAACTGTGGTGTTGGAGAAGACTCTTGAGAGTCCCTTGGACTGCAAGGAGATCCAACCAGTCCATTGTAAAGGAGATCAGCCCTGGGATTTCTTTGGAGGGAATGATGCTGAAGCTGGAACTCCAGTACTTTGGCCACCTCATGTGAAGAGTTGACTCACTGGAGAAGACTCTGATGCTGGGAGGGATTGGGGGCAGGAGGAGAAGGGGACGACAGAGGATAAGATGGCTGGATGGCATCGCTGACTCAATGGACGTGAGTCTGAGTGACCTCCGGGAGTTGGTGATGGACAGGGAGGCCTGGCGTGCTGCGATTAATGGGGTTGCAAAGAGTCAGACACGACTGAGTGACTGAACTTAACTGAACTGATAGATATGTAACATACTGCTAAAGGATAGCAGGGGGGCACTCTTTCTGCCCCCTTCTGATGTCTATGTCAGAAGCTTTATCTATCTCCTTTATACTTTAATAAAACTTTATCACACAAAGACTCTGAGTGATCAAGCCTCATCATTTGAATTCCTCTCCTCTGCAGGCCAAGAATCCCGGCGTCTTTCAGGGCTCAGCAACAACCTTTCATCTTGGGGGATTGTCCCGAATCTGAACCTGGGACCTCTTGTGCCTGAGGCAAGAACCATAACCTGTAGACCAAAACAACCTTTCAAGGGTAAACTGGAGCATTTACTACAACATTTCTGGGGATCTACCAGGTGCTTTAGGAGATTGAAATTTAATTTTTTCATTATTATTATTGAGAACTATATCTCTCATGTATGTATTATTCATGTGGACTATTCTATAATTTCTACACAAGGAATATTATTCTTACTCTAAAATATCCAAAATGCTTATGTTGTTGACTACAGGTTTATCAATCAAGGACATAAACAAGAAAGTCCTTAGGTGTATTATCAAGGATGCAATATCAACAACAATAATATTTAATTGCACTATGTACTTCCTTTCTAAAGTGAAAGTGAAGTCACTCAGTCATGTCTGACTCTTTGCGACCCCATGGACTGTAACCTACTAGGCTCCTCCATCCATAGAATTTTCCAGGCAAGAATACTGGAGTGGGCGGCCATTTCCTTCTCCAGGGTATCTTCCCAACCCAGGGATTGAACCAAGGTCTCCCGCACTGCAGACAGACACTTTACCATCTGAGCCACCAGGGAAGCCCACTTCCTTTCTAAGGAAAGAAGTAAAGCATTGCAAATATCAGAAATGTTAGAAGATATATCAGTTTGCATATATTATATTCAAGACCACATATCATAGGCAAAGCATATATATGAATCTCAAACATGAGGCCACAGTTGCCTAGGTCTCTTAATTGTGAGTAGTCCAGGAATGCTTAAAACTATATCACAACACTATAACCACCCCCAAAAATACAATGAAAATGAATTGTTTAAACATTTTTAGGTTATAATAAATATTCACCATAGAATAATAAAACTTCTGAAGTTTCAATTAAAGTAAATTCAGAAGATAGATGAAAGTTTCTCAAAAAGATCTTGGAAATTATGCCAGTCATTTACAAGATGAAAATCCATTATAATCTTCATGTTTCCCAATTGAATGAAACTTTCATAGAACCCTGTTTTCACTAGTCCAATGCTTTATTTGAAATTTGAGTCACCACATACTACACTGGTGTTGTCACTCACATAAAATCATAGACTTGTATACCACCTATCACACATGCAGAAAGAAAAAAAGAGAATAAAAAGTATCAAAAAACTGGTATCAAAATGCTTGAAAAATAAAAACTGAAGAGCACTAAACTATTTGGAAAATTCCTGCCAATTAGGATCAGATACTAAGAAGGCATTCAACAAATAACTAATTTATTTAGGAAATATGCATATTCACAAATATACGTAATAGTTTCAGAAAGCACCTAGCGGGAATAAAGTTTAAATTTCAGTGTACAGTGGCTAGATTGAATGCAGGAAGATATGATGGTAAAAGTACAGTCAAAAATGACCAAAAAGTCATCTTACTAAATAGTCTGTAATGAAGGACAAAAAATGGACAATATTCAATGATGAGAAATAAAAATTTTAATGGTAAATAATTTATTTGACATATCTTTATATCAAAACAAATGTAGAATGCAATCAAAACCACCATTAATTATGCGATAGTTGATTCACACAACATGGAATGATTAAAGAAAGAAGAATTTCCTACTGGTTCTTCAATGTCTGTTAAAACTATAGATGACAAATAGGACACTGCTGCTGTTGCTGTTCAGTCTCTTAGTCCTGTCTGATTCTCAGAGTCCCCATGGACTGTAGCATGGCAGGCTTCTCTGTCTTCCACTATCCCCCAGAGTTTGCTCAGATTCATGTCCTTTGAGTCAGTGATGCTATCTTTCCATCTTATCCTCCATTGCCCCCTTCTCCTTTTGCCTTCAATCTTTCCCATCATTGAGGTCTTTTCCAATGAGTTGGCTCTTCACATCAGGTGGCCAAAGTATTGAACCTTCAGCTTAAGAAACAGTCCTTCCAATGACTATTTTAAGGTCAATTTCCTTTATGATTGGTTTCATCTCCTTGAAGTCCAAGGGACTCTGAAGAGTCTTCCCCAGCACAACAATTTGAAAGCACCAATTCTTCTGCACTTAGCCTTTTTTATAGTCCAACTCTCACATAAATACATGACTACTGGAAAAACCATCAGATCAGATCAGTCGCTCAGTCATGTCCGACTCTTTGCGACCCCATGAACCGCAGCACGCCAGGCCTCCCTGTCCATCACCAGCTCCCGGAGGTCACCCAGACTCATACCCATCGAGTCCGTGATGCCATCCAGCCATCTCATCCTCTGTCGTCCCCTTCTCCTCTCGCCCTCAATCCCTCCCAGCATCAGAGTCTTCTCCAATGAGTCAACTCTTCGCATGAGGTGGCCAAAATACTGGAGTTTCAGCTTTAGCATCACTCCTTCCAAAGAAATTCCAGGATTGATCTCCTTCAGAATGGACTGGTTGGATCTTCTTGCAGTCCAAGGGACTCTCAAGAGTCTTCTCCAACACCACAGTTCAAAAGCATCAATTCTTCGGCACTCAGCCTTCTTCACAGTCCAGCTCTCACATCCATACATGACCACAGGAAAGACCATAGCCTTGACTAGGCGAACCTTTGTTGGTAAAGTAATGTCTCTGCTTTTGAATATGCTATCTAGGTTGGTCATAACTTTCCTTCCAAGGAGCAAGTGTCTTTTAATTTCATGACTGCAGTCACCATCTGCAGTGATTTTGGAGCCCAGAAAAACAAAGTCTGACACTGTTTCCCCATCTATTTCCCATGTAGTGATGGGACCAGATGCCATGATCTTCGTTTTCTGAATGTTGAGCTTTAAGCCAACCTTTTCACTCTCCACTTTCACTTTCATCAAGAGGCTTTTTAGCCCCTCTTCACTTTCTGCCATAAGAGTGGTGTCATCTGCATATCTGAGGTTATTGATATTTCTCCCAGCAATCTTGATTCCAACTTGTGTTTCTTCCAGTCCAGCGTTTCTCATGATGTACTCTGCATATAAGTTAAATAAACATGGTGACGATATGCAGCCTTGACGTACTCCTTTTCCTATTTGGAACCAGTCTGTTGTTCCATGACCAGTTCTAACTGTTGCTTCCTGACCTGCATACAGATTTCTCAAGAGGCAGATCAGGTGGTCTGGTATTCCCATCTCTTTCAGAATTTTCCACAGTTTATAGCTTTGACTATATGGACCTTTGTTGGCAGTGATGTCTCTGCTTTTTAATATGCTGTCTAGGTTTGTCATAGCTTTCCTTCCTTACTTTCATGTCTTTAGTCACCATCAACAGTGATTTTGGAGCCCAAGAAAATAAACTTTGTCATTACTTCCACTTTATTTCCTTTTATTTGCCATATAGTGATGGGACTGGATACAATAATCTTAGTTTTTCTTAAAGTTGGGTTTCAAGCCAGCTTTTTCACTTTCCTTTTTCACCCTCATTAAGAGGCTCTTTAGTTTCTCTTTATTTTCTGCCATTAAAGTGCTATCATCTGCATATCTGAGGTTGTTGATAATTATCTTGGCAATCTAGATTTCAGATGTGATTCATCCAGGTCAGCATTTCACATGATGTACTCTACAAATAAGTTAAATAAGCAGGGTGATGATATACATCCTTGCTGCACTCCTTTCCAAATTTGAACCTGTCCATTGTTCCATGTATGGTTCTAATTATTGCTTCTTGACCCACATACAGGTTTCTCACAGGAGAGGTAAGGTGGTCTGGTACTCCCATCTTTAAGAATTTTCCAGGTTGTTGTGATCAGCACAAAGGCTTTAGTGAAGTCAATGAAGCAGAAGTAAATGTTTTTCTGAAACTACCTTGTTTTCACCATGATCCAGTGAATGCTGGCAATTTGATCTCTGGTTCCTCTACCTCTTTGAAACCCAGCTTGTGCAAGACACTAGGCTTCTATTTTTCTTGGTAAAAATATACAATGTGGCTATGTGACCACATGAATTTATGCTCAAGAAATCAGATATACGGAGAAAGGCCCATGGGCTTAGCACCAGTCAACCTTGCAATGCCCTGCATCGGAATATTCAGGCTGTGCAAAAGAGCCGTCATTGTCTGCTGCAGCGTCCTCTCCAATGACCTGACAAAACTCCCCAAACAGTAATGCAACTACTCCCTACTCAGTCCATGTCATGGGGCCAACCTTTCACTTTGGGCAAACAGGGCCTCATGTTGCAGATGCTACCAGGTCTTCAAATGGCTCTCAAAGGCCTTATTAGGAAGGTAATCTCAGAGGTATTTCTCCTCTAGGGGGAGACATCTTTAAAAGCTGTGGCCCCCAGAGAGGAAGAATGCCCTAGGAGACACAAGAGGCCTGAGGTGGCCAATGAAACAAAACCCACTAAAGGATCCATCAGAAACAACTGGCCTCACAGATGTTTGCCATGCCTGAACATGACCTGGTCAAGTCTTATGGTATCCCAGGGACTGTGCTTCATCTTTCGACAGCAAGCAGCACCTACCTGACAAGATCTGGTGGATGGGTTCCTGCCAGCCTCTTAACATTGCCAGGCCTAGGGATGATCCCTCTTCTTGGGACATGCAAAGCACACATCACAGGTGACTGACCCCCAGTGGATCAGCATGCTCTGCATGGAGGTATGCAGAAACCTGTGTGTGGCTGTTCTCCAGGGACCAGGAAGCAAACATTGCCTCCGTGACCCATATGACTAGAATTCAAGCCTAACAAAAGGTTCTTCAGTGTTCAAGATCTTAACCCATCAAGATGGTGCCACCATCTTGACAGAAGTCAAGAAGTCCTACTTTGTGAGGAATGAGATCACAAAAACGACTTGGCCGTCTGGACTGCCTTGAGGAAGGCCTCTTCTGCAGTCCAACACTTCTGGAGCCTGTGTCTAGGACCAAAGAGAGCCACTCAACTCAAATTATTCAGGCCATTGCAAGATCCTCGGCAAAACATCTGACAGAAAGACAAAATTTGAGAGAAGGAGCTAAATAAAGGCCAGCCAACATCCTCTGGGTGGGCAGTGGAGGCTCAATTCAGTTCAGTTGCTCAGTTGTGTCCAACTCTTTGCAACCTCATGAACCGCAGCACGCCAGGCCTCCCTGTCCATAACCTACTCCTGGAGTTTACTCAAACTCATGTCCATTGAGTCGGTGATGCCATGTAGCCATCTTATCCTCTGTCATCCCCTTCTCCAACTGCCTTCAATCTTTCCCAGCATCAGGGTCTTTTCAAATGAGTCAGTTCTTTCCATCAGGTGGCCAAAGTATTGGAGTTTCAGTCTCAACATCAGTCCTTCTAATAAACACTCAGGACTGATCTCCTTTAGGATGGACTGGTTGGATCTCCTTGCAGTCCAAGGGACTCTCAAGTCTTCTCCAACACCACAGTTCAAAAGCATCAATTCTTTGGCGCTCAGCCTTCTTCACAGTCCAGCTCTTACATCCATACATGACCACTGGAAAAACCATAGCCTTGACTAGACGAACCTTTGTTAGCAAAGTAATGTCTCTGCTTTTTAATGTGCTGTCTAGGTTGGTTTTAACTTTCCCTCCAAGGAGCAAGCGTCTTTTAATTTCATGGCTGTAGTCACCATCTGCCGTTATTTTGGAGCCCAGAAAAATAAAGCCAGCCACTGTTTCCCCTTATATTTGCCACAAAGTGATGGGATCAGATGTGATGATCTTAGTTTTCTGAATGTTGAGCTTTAAGCCAACTTTTTCAGTCTCCTCTTTCACTTTCATCAAGAGGTTCTTTAGTTTTCTTTGCTTTCTGCCATAAGGGTGGTGACATCTGCATATTTGAGGTTATTGATATTTATCCTGGCAGTCTTGATTTTAGTTTTTGCTTCATCCAGTCCAGTGTTTCTCATGATGTATTCTGCATATAAGTTAAATAAGCAGGGTGACAATATACCTTGATGTACTCCTTTTCCTATTTGGAACCAGTCTGTTGTTCCATGTCCAGTTCTAACTAAATCTGCATACAGATTTCTCAAGAGGCAGGTCAGGTATTCCCATCACTTTCAGAATTTTCCAAAGTTTACTGTGATCACATAGTCAAAGGCTTTGGCATAGTCAATAAGGCAGAAATAGATGTTTTTCTGGAACTCTCTTGCTTTTTCGATGATCCAGCAGATGTTGGCAATTTGATCTCTGGTTTCGTTGCCTTTTCTAAATCCAGCTTGAACATCTGGAAGTTCATGGTTCATGTATTGCTGAAGCCTGGCTTGGAGAATTTTAAGCATTACTTTGCTATCATGTGAGATGAGTAAAATTGTGCAGTAGTTTGAGTACTCTTTGGCATTGCCTTTCTTTGGGATTGGAATGAAAACTGACTTTTTCCAGTCCTGTGGCCACTGCTGAGTTTTCCAAATTGGCTGGCATATTGAGTGCAGCACTTTCACAGCATCATATTTCAGGAGTTTAAATAGCTCAACTGGAATGCCATCACCTCCACTAGCTTTGTTCATGGTGATGCTTTCTAAGGTCCGCTTGACTTCACATTCCAGGATGTCTGGCTGTAGGTGAATGATCACAGCATTCTGAGTATCTGGATCATGAAGATCTTTTTTGTACAGTTCTTCTGTGTATTCTTGCCATCTATTATTAATATCTTCTGCTTCTGTTAGGTCCCTACCATTTCTGTCCTTATTGAGTCCATCTTTACATGAAATGTTCCCTTAGTATCTCTAATTTTTTTGAAGAGATCTCTAGTCTTTCCCAGTCTATTGTTTTCTTCTATTTCTTTGCACTGATCACTGAGGAAGGATTTCTTATCTCTCCTTGCTATTCTTTAGAACTCTGCATTCAGATGCTTATATATTCCTTTTCTCCTTTGCTTTACTCTTCTCTTCTTTTCATAGCTATTTGTAAGGCCTCCTCAGATAGCCATTTTGCTTTTTTGCATTTGTTTTTCCTTGGGGATGGTCTTGGTCCCTGTCTCCTGTACAATGTCATGAATCTCCATCCTTAGTTCATCAGGCACTCTATCAGATCTAGTCCCTTAAATCTATTTCTCACTTTCACTGAATAATCATAGGAATTTTATTCAAGTCATAGCTGAATGGTCAAGTAGTTTTCCGTACTTTGTTCAATTTAAGTCTGAATTTGGCAATAAGGAGTTCATGATCTGAACCACAGTCAGCTCCCAGTCTTGTTTTTACTGACTGTATAGAGTTTTTCCATCTTTGGCTGCAAAGAGTATTCAATCTGATTTTGGTGTTGGACACCGAGTGATGTCCATGTTTAGACTCTTCTCTTGTGTTGTTGGAAGAGGATGTTTGCTATGACCAGTGCATTCTCTCAGCAAAACTCTGGAGGTAGGGAACAGGAAAGAAAGGACCAGGCCTTGGCCACATGGAAGCCCTTAGGCACTGTAGAGACATAAGGGCTTTCTTTGAGGGACTGGGTACCTCTGCAGTCAAATCACAGGGCTCCAGAAGGGACAGAAAGATCCCTGACATCCTGCCCCTGGACTGCCGTGTCCATTGGGCCTCAGTGTAATTGTACTGAGCATGACTTTTGGGTCATCATCTCTCTTTAGGACTATATGCATTCTATTCATCACGCCAAACAATGCACTTCTCACTCATTGCATCTGTGCACAGGGACTTGAGTTGGCTTATCTCTGAGGATTTCTGGAAATGAGTATGTCCCATGGAACGAGAGTCTGCCTACCCCAGACTCTAGACCAAAACACATCGACTGGCCTGGGGGCAGCAGGCCACACTCAGGTCTTCCTTCCTCTCTGGCATTGTCTGTCTAGAGAGAAGCATGACTGGTGTGAGAACACCTAGTCTGTCCATGAAGGATTTGGTGGTCACATGGTTTACACCTTCATGCAACAAATATACTACAAGACACACCTACAGTGACATATCCAGGATCAAGAGAAAGTGACAAAATTCATTTATACACAAATCCCTGACTGAAATGCATACCTACCACCAACCTTCCTCACTACCTCTCCAGCTTCCTATCTCCCTACTTTTCTAGTCCCTACCTCCCTACCTCCTTACTTTTCTCCCTCATATCCTTTCACCCATCTTACCTACTGCCAAATGTGAGGGAAAGAGTGAATGAGTGGATCAGTGCACGAGTGAGTAGATGAATAACTGATCCAGGGAGGAAGAAATGGTGAATCAATAAAGGAGCACTGAGAGAAAGCAGAGCTTCATGGGCTTGCCACCTGGCAGAAGGTCCAGCAAGAGGGCCTCTTGGTTACTAAGATTCTATGGTTGTATCTTGGGGGACAAGATGTTCCTCTGAGTTCTAATCTGGCCTTTGTCAGCAAGGAGTGGGCAAAAAGACATGGAGCTTGGCTGCTTGCCACAAACATACAGAAAAATGAAGCAACAAGCATGAAATGATGCTCAAGGAAGCAGATATCTGGATTTGGGGGTGTGTGGGCTCAGCACCAGTCAACCTCGCAATGCCCTACCCAGGAGCATTCAGGCTGGGGACAGAAGACATTGTCATCTGGTGCAGCCTCACCTCCAGTGGCTTGCCAGAGGCCCTGCAACAACAACAATTCAACTACTCCCTGTTTGGTTCACATCATGAAGCCACTCCTCCACTTCAGGCAAATGGGCCCTCCTGATGAACATGATACCGGGGCTCTGAAGGGCTCTCAGCAGCCTTACTAAGAAGGTAAGTTTGGAAGGATTTCTCTTCTGGGGTTGCTATCATTGAAGGCTATGGCCCCCAGAGAGGAAGAACACTGCAGGAGATTCAAGGGGACTGAGTGGATGAACAGGACAAAACATGTTAAAGGGCCCCTCAGAACAATTGGTTTCATGAGAGCTTGCCATGCCTGAAAATGACCTGGCCAAGCACCATGGAATTGCAGGGGCTACCCTTCAGCTTTCCCAACAGCCAGCAGTGTCTATGTTCCTAGACAGGTTCATGCCTGCCTCTCACCGTTGCCAGGCCTGAGGCAGGATCATTCCCTACAAAAAATTACCAGGAAACTGAAAAGGACACACCATAGGTGACCATCCTCTCAGTAGATCAGTGTGATCTGGACAAAGATGTGCAGAGACCTATGTGTGTATGGATGTTCCCCAGGGGGCAAGGGAAGCAAACATTGCCTCCATGTACAATGTGACAAGAATTCAGGTTTAATGAAAGGCTTTTCAGTGCCCGAGTTCCTAGCCTGTTGTGATGGTGCCACAGCAGTAGTTCTCCTTTTGTGAGAACTGAGGTTCCCACAAGGACACCCCTCTCTCGACTGCCTTGACGCTCGCCTCCCCCACAGTCCGTCTTCCTCTGAGGCATGTGTTGAGGACAAAAGAGAACCATTAACCTTGAATCATTCAGGCTGTGGCAAGGTCCTCACCAGAATGTCTGACCGAAAGACACAATTCAAAAAGAAGGTGCTAAGGAAAGGCCCAGTGTATGTCCTCCGGGTGAGTGGTGAAAGCAAGGATTAGGAAAGAAAGCCAAAGGCAGGGCCAGTCCTTGGCCACATGGAAGCCCCTAGACTCTGTAGAGAGTATTTAAGTATACTCTCCATGGGATAGGGTGCCTCCACAGCCAAATCCCAGGGCTCCAGAAGGGACAGAGATATCTCCTGCTTCTGCACAGACATGTCCATTGGGACTCGGCATAATCTTTTTGAGAATGATTTTTAGGTCATCATCTTTCTTTAGGACCATATGAATTCTAAACATTGACACAACTGAGGCACTTCCCTCATATCACATTCAGGCACAGGCACCTGAGTAGGCTTACCTCTGAAGCTTTCTGGAAATGAGTATGTCCCAAAGATTGTGAGTTTTTTGCTACCCCAGGTGCTGCACCAAGGCTGACATTTATTTCCCAGGGGCAGAAAGCCACACTCAGATCTTCCTTCCTCTGGGGACGTTGTCTGTCTATAGAGCAAAAAGATACCTGTGAGAATTCCTTGTTATTTCTGGTAGGCTTCGATGGTCACATGTGCTACATCTTCATGCAGTGAATAATGCTACAAGACATACCTAGAACAAGACATACAGGAACCAAAGAAAGCGACAAAATGAACTTACACACAGAGACACAAGCCCCTGGCTGAAATGCATGACTGCCACCCGTCTTCCTCCCTACCTCTCTAGTTCTCTACCTCCCCACCTCCTTACTTTTATTCATCCTTCCCTCCCACCCTACCTATGGCCAAATATTAGGGAATGAGTGAATGTTTGATAAGTGCATGAGTGAGTACATGAATAACCTGACCAGGAGGGAAGACATGGTAATTCCATAAAGGAATCGAGAGAGGAGGCAGACCCTCGTCGGTTCTCCACCTGACAGAACCTCTTGGCTGCCAAGATTATACAGATGTGTCTTGTGGAATGGAGACATTCCTCCAAGCTCAATTCTTGTCTGTTCAAGCAAGGAGTGGCTGAGGGGACATTGGGCCTGGACACTTGCTGCCAACACACAGAGAATGAGGCCACGATGTCCCATGGAATTGATTCTGAAGGAAACAGCTATCTGGTGACAGGGCACACAGACCCAGCACTAGTCAACCTGGCAACACCCTACATAGGAATGTTCAGGCTGGAGCAGGAGCCACTGTTGCCTAGAGCAGTGTCCCCTCCTGTGTCCCACCAAAGGCCCCAAACAATACCAACACAACTACTGTTCTCTTGACCCTTGTGATGATGTCACAGCTCTCCTTCAGGCAAATGGGGCCTCATGCTGGGGGTGATACAGTGGCTCCAAAGGGCTCTCGAGATTTACCAAAAAGGTATACTTGGAAGGGGTTTCTCTTCTGGGGGCTGCTGTCATTGAAGGCTCTGGCCCCAGAGTGGAAGAGCACCCCAGGAGGTGCAAGGTGCCCAAATGGGTGAACAAAGCAAATACATCAAAGGGCCCATCAGGAACAAATGGCCACACTGAAAACTCACTATGCCTGAAAGTGATCTGGCTAAGTCCCATGGGGCTGCCCTTCAGCTCTCTCAACAGCAACAGCGTCTGCTTGCCAAGACCCAGTGGACCGACCAGTTACTACCTGCTTATCACCACTGCCAGGCTTGGGGCACAATCCTTCTCTACCAACCATTCTTGGGAGACTGGAAAGCACACACCATAGGTGACCATCCCCTCAAGTGATCAATGTGTTCTGCATGGAAGTTTCCAGAGACATTTGTGTGGATGTTCCCCAGGGAACCAGGGAAGCAAACACTGTCTTGATGTCCAGTCTGACTAGAATTCAGGCTTAACGAAAGGCCTTTTAATGTCCAAGATCCTAGCTTGTCTAGATGGCATTGTAGAATACGTTCACCCTTTGTGATGACTGAGGTTCCCACAAGGACTTCTCCCTTTGGGCTGCCTGGGGGTGTGCCTCCCTCATAGCTCTTTGTCCTCTGGTGCTCATGTCCAGGAAAAAAAGGGAACCATTCACTTTGAATCATCCAGGTCATAGTGAGACCCTCACCAGAACGTCTTATTGAAAGACAAGATCCAAAGAGAAGGACCTAAGGAAAGGCCTTGCCTATGGCCTCCAGGTAGGTGGTGGAAGTAGGGATCAGCAAAGAAAGTCAAAGGAAGGACTAAGAATTAGCCTATGTAAAAGACCCTAGACAAGGTAGAGACACAGGGGCTGTCCTTGTGGGATCAGTTGCCTCCACACCCAAATTATAATGCCCCAAAAGGGACAGAAGGAACAGGACCTTTTGCCCTTAGACTGTCACTTCCATTCAGCTCAGCACAATCCTATTGAGCATAATTTTTATGTCATTTTCTCTCTTTAGGACCATATGACTTCTCATCATTAAGCCAAAAAAGGCATGCTCCACATATTGCATCTATACCAAGAGTCTGAGTAGGCTTGCCTTCAGTGCATTCTGGAAATGATGAAGCCCCAAAGCATGTGAGTTTCTATCGACCCCAGGTGCTGCACCAAGGCTGACATCAATGGCCCTGGAGGCAACAGGTATGAGTCAGATCTTCCTTCCTTTGGGGCATCATCTGTCTAGAGAGGAGCACAACAGCTGTGCCAACATCTAGTTTGGCCCTGTAGGCTTTGGTAGTCAGGTATGCTACATCTTCATGCAGTGAATGATGCTATGAGACCTATCTAGAGTGATAAATCCAAGAACCCAAGAAAGCAACAAAATGTATCTATCTATACACAGCAACACAAACCCCTGGGTAAAATGTACTACCACCGACCTTCCTTGCTACCTCTCTAGCTTTCTATGTCCCCTATCTCTAGTTATCTACCTCCTTACTTTTCTTCATCCATCCTTACCTCCCAACCAACCTACTGCCAAACCTGAGGAAACAAGTGACTAGCATATCAGCGCTTGAGTGAATACATAAGTACTGTGTCCAGAGAGGGAAAAATGGCAACTCCACAAAGGTGCCCCAAGGGAGGGAGAGCCTCATGGGCTCTATACCCAGAAGAAGGCCCAGTACAAGGGCCTCTCAGTCACTAAAATTCTATAGATGTGCTTTGGAAAACAGAGATGTACCTCTCAGCTCAATCTTGGTCTGTGAAAGCAAAGGGTGGAATTGAAGACATGGGGCTAGGCCACTTGCAGCCAACACACAGAAAACGAGTCCAAAAAGTCCCATGGAATGGATTCTTGAGGAATCAGGTATCTGGTGACAGGGCACAAAGGCTCAGGACCAGTCAACCTGTCAATGCCTTGCATGGGAACGTTCAGGCTGGGAACAGGAGGCCTCATCACCTGGTGTATGTCCTCTCCCATGGCCTGCTGAAGGCTCCAGACAAAAACAATACAACTGTTCCTGGATCAACCCACATCTTGAGGCCATTGTTCTACTCCAGGCAAATATAGCCTCATAATGGAGATGCTACCAGGGCTCTGAAGGGCTTGCAATAGCCTTACTAGAAAGTTAAGCTCCAAAAAGCTTTCTTCTCTGGGGATGTGATCACTGAAGGCCATGCCCTCCAGAGAGGGAGAACGCTTCAAGATATGCCTGGGGCCCAAGTGGAAAAATGAAAAACCCATCAAAGGGCCCATCAGGAACAAGTGGTCTCACCAAGACCCCGGCATGCCTATAAGTTAATTAGCCACACCCCATGGAATCTCAGGGGCTACTCTTTAGCTCTCTTAACAGCCAGCACCATCTAACTTCCAAGACCCACTGGACAGGTTCCTGCCTCTCACCATTGCCAGGTCTAGGGCATAATCTTTCTCTACCTACTTGTTCTTTAGAGACTGTGAAGCACACAAACAGGTGACCATCCCTTGGTCGTTCAGCAAGCTCTGTATGAAAGTGTGCAGAGACCTGTATGTGGATATTCCTCAGGGAGCCAGGAAACAAACACTGCCTCCATGATAAATCTGATTAGAATGTAGGACCAATAGAAAGCATTTCAGTGTCCGAGATCATAGATGGTCTTGAAGGCACTGCAGCAAAAGCTCCCCTTTGAGAGGACTGTGGACCACAAACAACTCCCCACTCTTGACTGCCTTGAGGTGGGCCTACTCCATAGCCCAGTGTCCTCCAGGGCCCACGTTAAGGACCAAAGAGAGTCACTCACCTTGAATTGTTCAGGTCACAGTGAGGCCTTCTCCAGAATGTCTGACTGAAAGACACAATTTGAAGAGAAGTAGCTAAAGAAAGGTCCCGGCTATGTCTTCTGGGTGGGTGGTAGAAGCAGGGATCAGGAAAGAAAGCCAAAGGCAGGACAGGCTTTGGTCACACGGAAGCTCCTGGGCACTGTAGAGACTCAGGGATAGGGTGTCTCCACACTCAAATCCCAGGGCTCCAGAAAGGACAGAAGAAACCACAACCTCTGGGCCCTGTAATGTCACTTCCATTGAGCCTCACCATAGTCCTATTGAGCATGATTTTAGATCACCATCTCTTCAGGACCATATGAGTTCTCATCATCAACCCAAACGAGGCATGCCCCATGCATTGCATGCATGCACAGGCACCTGAGTAGGCTTACTTCTGATGCTTTCTGGAAAGGAGGATGCCCCAGAGGATGTGTTTCTGTCCATACCAAAGGCTGGATCAAGGCTGATATTGATTTCCTTAGGGGCAGCAGGCCACACTCAGATCTTCCTTCCTCTGGGGGTGTTGTCTGTCTAGAAGGAGAACAACAGCTATAAGAATACCTACTCCCTCCTTGCAGGCTTTGGTGGTCACACATGCTGCAACTTCATGCAGTGAATGACGCTGCAAGACATAACTACAGAGACACATCCAGGAACACTAGAAAGCAACTAAACACACCTATATACAGAGACAAAAATCCCTGGCTGAAATGCATAACTACCACCAACCTTCCTCCCTACTAGGTCCCTACCTCTCTAGTTCCTTACCTCTTTACTTTTTTCAAACACTCCTTCCTTCCCACCATACTTACTGCCAAATGTGAGGGAATGTGTGGACAAGTGGTCAAGGCATAAGTGAATATAAGAATAACGTGCAGCCAGAAATGGCATATTCAAAGAGGAATTCCAAGAGAAGGCAGAGCTTCATGGACTTTCCACCCATCAGAGGCCTGGCACAAAGGCCTCTCAACCTCCAAGAACCTATGGATCTGTTTTGGGAATGGAGACTTCCTCCATGCTCGAACCTGGTCTTTGCAAGCAAGGGATCGCAGAGGGGACATGGGGCTGGCCACTCACTGCAAACATGCAGAAAACAAGGCCATGAAATCCCTCAGTAGAGGTGGTCCAGGATGCAGATATTTGGAGACGGGACCTGAGGGCTCAGCACCAGTTAACACGCCAGTGCCTTGCATGGGAACCTTCAGGATGGGGACAGGAGCCATTGCTGGCTGGTTCAGCACCCCCTCCCATGGGCTTGCCGAAGGCCCTCAGAGAGCAGCAATGCATCTAGTCCTTGCGCAGTCCATATCATGGGACTGACCTTCTACTTCGGGCAAATGGTGCCTCTCGATGGAGGTGATACTGTGACCCTGAAAGATTCTCAACAACCTTACTATGAAAGTAAGCGTCGTAGGAACTTTTCCTCTGGAAGGTGCTATCATTGGTGGCCATGGCCCCCAGAGAGGAAGAATGCCACAGGAAACACAAGGGGCCTGGGCGACTGAATGAATGAAACAAAACCCATCATAGGGCCCATTAGGAACAAGTGGCCACATCAAGAACTTACCATGCCTGAAAGTGACCTGGCCATGCCCCATGGAATCTCAGGGCTGACCTTCACCTCTCTCAATTGCCAGCAGGGTCTATCTGCCAAGACCCGGCAGGTTGGTTCCTGCCTGCCTCTCACCATTACCGGTCCTGGGGCACCATCTTTCTCTGCTTATGGTTCTTGGGAGACTGAAAAGAACACACCATAGCTGACTATTCTCTCAGTCAATCAGCATGCTCTGCATGGAGGTGTGCAAAGACCTTTGTGTGGATGACTCCAGTTGGCCAGGGATGCAAACATTGCCTCCATGTCTAATCTAATTAGAATTTAGGTTTAATCAAAGGCTTTTCAGTACCTGAGTTCCTAGCCCCTGGAAATGCCACTGCAGCATAAATTCCACCATGGTGATGACTGAGGTTCCCCAAAGGATTCCCACCTCTGGACTGCCTACAGGGGGTGCCTCCCCCATGGTCCACCTCCCTCTGGGGCTCATGTGCAGGACCAAAGAGAGCCACTCACCTCAACTTATTTAGCATGTGGCAAGAATCTCTATAGAACATCTGCCTAAAAGAAACAATTTGAAGAGAAGGAACTATAGAAAGGCCCCACCTAATGGCCTCCTGGTGGCCTGTGGAAATTGGGATCACTAAAAGCAGGACCAGGCCTTCACCCTGTGGAAGCCCCTAGATATTGTAGAGACTCAAGGGCTTTCCTCAAGGGGTAGGGTGCCTCCACACCTAAATCCCAGGGTTTCAGAGAAAAAAGAAAGGTCCCTGACCTCTAGCTTCTGGGCTGCAATCTCCAATGGGCCTCAGCATACTTCTATCGAACATGATTTTTAGGTGATCACCTCTCTTTAGAACCATATGAATTCTTCTCCTTAACCCAAGTGAGGCATGCCCCATGAAGTGCATCTATGCACAGGAATCTAAGTAGTCTTACCTCCAAAGCTTTCTGGAAATAAGGAAGCTGTAAAGGACTTGAATTTCTGTCTACCCAGCTGTGGCACCAAGGCTGACATCAGTTGCACCAGGAGCAGCAGGCCACACTCAGATAATCCTTCCTTTGCAGATGTTGTCTGTCTAGAGAGCAGAAAACTCTTGTGAGACAGCCTAGTCTGTCCCTGTAGGCTTTGATGGTAGCAAATGTTGCTACAAGACATACCTAGAGCAGTAAGTTCAGGAACACAAGAAAGCAACGAAATGCACCTATCCGCAGAGACACAAACCCCTGGCTGAAATGCTCATCTACCTTCCTCCTTACCTCTCTAAGTTCCAACCTCCTGTCCTCTCTGGTTTGCTACCTCCCTACATCCTCACTTTTCTCCATCTTTGCTTCCCACCCTACATACTGACAAACATGAAGAAACAAGCGGACGAATGGATCAATGTTTGAGTGAGTATATGAATAACAATACATCCAGGGAGATAGAAATGATGACTCCAAGAAAGAGTCCCGAGAGAACACAGAGCCTCTGAGAGGGTCACGAGGACCTCTCAGCTGCCAAGATTCCGTGGACATGTCTTGGGGAATGGAGATGCTCCTCCAAGCTCAGTCTGGGTCTGTGCTAGCAAGAGGGTGACTGAGGTGGCATGAAGTTTGGCCACTTGCCACAATCACACAAAAAAAGAGGCCAAGAAGTTCCACAGAATGGATGCTTGAGGAAGCAGGTATCTGTGGCTGGGCCCATGGGCTAATCACGAGTCAACCTGGCAATGCCCTGCAAGGGAACATTCAAGTTGGAAAGAGAGCCATCATTGCTGCTGGGGCATCCCCTCCATGGCCTGCTGAAAGCCTCCAAACAACAAGAAGGCAACTACTCCTTGCTCGGCCCATGCCATGGGACCACCCCTCTACTTCAGGTGAACAGTGCCTTATGATGGAGTTAATATGGGCTGCAAAGAGCTCTCAAGAGCCTCACTAGGAAGTAAGCTCAAAAGCGGTTTCTCCTCTGGAGGTGTTATTGTTAAAGGCCGTGGCCCCCAGGAGGCACATAGTGCCTGAGTACAAATGAAACAAAACTCAGCAAAGGGCCCATCAGGAATAACTGGCTTTACAGAGACCTTGCCATGCCCAAAAGTAACCTGGCCTAACCCCATGGAATCTCAGAGGCTGCCCTTCAGCTCTCTTAACAGCCAACAGCGAACACCTTGCATGGGAATGTTCATACCAGGGACAATAGCAATTGTCAGCTGGTGGGGTGTCTGTTCCCATGTCTGCCCAAGGCCCGCAAACAAAGCAATGCAATGCTCCCTGCTTGGCCCACATCATGGGGGCACCCCTCTACTTCAGGCAATCAGGGCCTCACTATGGAGATGATACCAGGGCTCCTATGGGCTCTCAACTTTCTTTCCAGGAAGGAGTGCTTGGACGAGGTTTCTCCTCTGGGGCTGCTTTAGTTGAAGACTAAAAGCCACTAAAGTGGCTCCTGGAGAGGAAGAATGTCCCAGGAGAAACAAGGGGCCCCAGTGGGTGATCAAAGCAAAGCCCATCAAACAGCCCATCAGGAACCACTTGTGTCACCTAGACTCTGGCATGCCCGAAAGTAACCTGGCCAAATCCCATGGAAACTCAGGTGCCGCACTTCAGCTCTCTCAACAGCCAGTAATATCTACCTGCCAAAACCTGGTTGACAGGTTTCTGCCTGCCTCTCACTGTTGCCAGGCCAGGGACACGATATTTTCCTATCAATGGTTCTTGGAAGACTGAAAAGCACACACCAGGTGACTGTCCCCTCAGTAGCTCAGTGTGTGCTATGTGGAGGTGCATAGAGACATGTATGTGTGAATGTTCCCCAGGGTGCAGGGAAGGAAGCACTGCCTCCATGTACTATCTGACTAGAATTCAGGTCTCAGGAAAGGCTTTTCAGGGCCAAGGGCTTGGAGCCTAGCAAGACGGTGTGGCAGCCAGATTCCTTCCTTTCTGAAGACTGAGGTTCTTGAAAGGACTCCCCCTTCTGGACTGCATTGAGGCGGGCTTCCCCCATAGTCCAACATCCTCTGTGTCTGGTGTCCTGAACTAAAGAGAACCGCTGACATCAAATCATTCAAGTCAGAGTGGCAAGATCCGGGCCGTTTTTGGTCAGAATGAAAGTGAAAGTGAAGTCATTCATTCAGTCGTTACTAACTCTTTGTGACTCTATGAACTGTAGCCCACCATTCTGCTTCGTCTATGGGATTTTCCAGGCAGCAATACTGGAGTGGGTTGCCATTTCCTTCTCCAGGAGATCTTCCTGACCCAGGAATCAAATCGGGGTCTCCTGCATTGCAGGCGGATTCTTTACCAACTGAGCTATCAGGGAAGCTCTAATAATGGCTGCTTCCAAAAAGTCTACAAACAATAAATGCTGGAGAGGGTGTGGAGAAAAGGGAATCCTCTTATGCTGTTGGTGGGAATGAAAACTAGTACAGCCACTATGGAGAACAGTGTGGAGCCTCCTTAAAAAACTGGAACTAGAACTGCCATACAACCCAGCAATCCTACTGCTGGGCATGAAAGAGACACGTGTACCCCAATGTTCATTGCAGCACTGTTTACAATAGCCAGGACATGGAAACAACCTAGATGTCTATCAGCAGATGAATGGATAAGAAAGCTGTGGTACATATACACAATGGAATATTATTATTCAGCTATTAAAAAGAATGCATTTGAATCCGTTCTAATGAGGTGGATGAAACTGGAGCCTATTATACAGAGTGAAGTAAGTCAGAAAGAAAAACACCAATACAGTATACTAACGCATATATATATGGAATTTAGAAAGATGGTAACAATGACCCTATATGTGAGACAGCAAAAGAGACACAGAGCTAAAGAACAGATTTTTGGACTCTGTGGGAGAAGGCAAGGGTGGGATGATTTGAGAGAATAGCACTGAAACATGTATATTATCATATGTGAAATAGATCACCAGTCCAGGTTTGATGCATGAGACAGGGTGCTCAGGGCTGGTGCATGGGATGACCCTGAGGGATGGGATGGGGAGGGAGGTGGGAGGGGGTTCAGGACGGGGGACACATGTACACCCATAGCTGATTCATGTCAATATTTTGAATGAGTATATAATGATCACACACAAAACATGTATTTAACAAGACTTAAAAAAAAACCATACAACTATGACAATCCTAAATTGAAAAAATAAACCAGGAAAGAACAACTATACTTAGTAAAAATACCTCTAAAAATGTTTCTGATGAATTTTGAAAAGTATTCATTTGGTCTCTGGCGAGACTCTCACCAGAATATCTGACAGAAAGGCACAATTTGAAGGAGTTAAGGAAAGGCCCCATCTATGGTCTCTGGGTAGTTGGTGGAAGCAGTGATCAGGAAAGAAAGCTGAAGGCGGGACCACACCTTGGCCATGTGGAAGCCCCTAGAAAAAGTGGAGTCTCAAGGGTTTTCCTTGAGGGATTGGGTGCCTCCACACCCAAATCCCAGGGCTCTGAAAGGGACAGAATCACACTCGACCTCTTGGCCCTGGACTGCCACCTTCATTAGGCCTCAGTGTAATCCTATTAAACATGATTTTTAGGTCATCATCTCTCTTCAACAGGAGAATTAATAGGAGTTAATATGTTTTATTTTCAGGCATTTTTTTGATTTTCACGTATTATTTTCCTCTTTCTTCAACATGCTTATTATAAAACATTAACATTAATATTTTATGAATATTAACTCTATAATATTTTTGATATTCATTATAAATATTTTTAGGAATTTTTTTACTAAGCATAGTTGCTTTTTCCTTGTTATTTTCTCAATTTGAGGATTGTCATAGTTGAAAATATACTTTTTTAGTGATAATTATATATTTTTTTCAAAAGTAATTGTTATAGTTTTGTTAACCCCATTATTTCCCACAGAAATGGACTATTTGTACATTTCAATACTTTTTTTCATGTTTAATTATGATATATGAGATCATTTCATTGATGAGCTTTTATCAGTTATGATTTATATTGATACCTGTTTTATTGCATAAAAATTTTTTCAAATATTTTGAAGCCACATGTGTCTTTTGATTATAAACTAAATATACATGCATTTGTAATTTTGATTTTTTAGCTGGAAATTAATTTATGGCCTTTTCTGAACCATGTTAATAAGGTTTTGTTATGTCATTTGTTTTCTTTAATATCTTGCTAACTTGATACAGCCTCTTGAGGGGTTCACCCTCAAGCAGAGTGAAAAGTTTTCAAAAAACTAAGATCATGACATATGGTCCCATCACTTCATGGCAAATAAATGGGGGAAAAGTGGAAGCAGTAACAGATTTTGTTTCCTTGAGCTCCAAAATCTCTGCAGATGGTGACTGCAGCCATGAAATTAAAAGATGCTTGCCTCTTGGAAGGAAAGCTGTACTTAGTTGCTCAGTCATGCCTGACTGTTTGTGACTCGATGGACTGTAGCCTACCAAGCTCCTCTGTCCATGGGGATTTTCCAAGCAAGAATACTGGAAAGGGTTGCTATGCCCTCCTCCAGGGGATCTTCCCAACCTAGGGATAGAACTGGGTTCTCCTGCATTACAGGATTCCTTACCAGCTGAACTACCAGGGAAGCCCATGACAACATATTAAAAAGCAAACATATCACTTTGCCAACAAAGGTCAGTATGGTCAAAGCTATGGTTTTTCCAATAGTCATGTATGGATGTGAGAGTTGGACTATAAAGAAGACTGAATTCTGAAGAATTAATGCCCTCAAATTGTGGTGCTGGAGAGGACTCTTGAAAGTCCTTAGAGAGCAAGAAGATTAAACCAGTCAATCTTAAAGGAAATCAATCTTGAATTGTACAAAATCTTGAACTGTACAAAAAAGATCTTCATGACCCAGATAATCATGATGGTGTGATCACTCACCTAGAGCCAGACGTCCTGGAATGTGAAGTCAAGTGGGCCTTAGAAAGCATCACTATGAACAAAGCTAGTGGAGGTGATGGAATTCCAGTGGAGCTATTTCAAATCCTGAAAGATGATGCTGTGAATGTGTTGCACTGAATATGCCAGCCAATTTGGAAAACTGAGCAGTGGCCAAAGGACTGGAAAAGGTCAGTTTTCATTCCAATCTCAAAGAAAGGCAATGCCAAAGAATGCTCAAAATACTGCACAATTGCACTCATCTCACACGCTAGTAAAGTAATGCTTAAAATTCTCCAAGCCAGGTTTCAGTAATACATGAACCGTGAAATTCTAGATGCTCAAGCTGGTTTTAGAAAAGGCAGAGGAACCAGAGATCAAATTGCCAACATCCGCTGGATTATGGAAAAAGCAAGAGAGTTCTAGAAAAACATCTATTTCTGCTTTATTGACTAGGCCAAAGCCTTTGACTGTGTGGATCACAATAAACTGTAGAAAATTCCGAAAGAGATGGGAATACCACACCACCTGACGCGCCTCTTGAGAAACCTATATGCAGGTCAGGAAGGAACATTTATAACTACACATGGAACAACAGTCTGGTTCTAAATAGGAAAAGGAGTACGTCAAGGCTGTATATTGTCACCCTGCTTATATAACTTATATGCAGAGTACATCATGAGAAACGCTGGGCTGGAAGAAGCACAAACTGGAATCAAGATTGCTAGGAGAAATATCAATAACGTCAGATATGCAGATGACACCACCCTTATGGCAGAAAGTGAAGAGGAACTAAAAAGCCTCTTGATGAAAGTGAAAGTAGAGAGTGAAAAAGGTGGCTTGAAGCTCAACATTCAGAAAACTAAGGTCATGACATCTGGTCCCATCACTTCATGGGAAATAGATGGGGAAACAGTGGAAACAGTATCAGACTTTCTTTTTCTGGGCTCCAAAATCACTGCAGATGGTGACTGCAGGCATGAAATTAAGATGCTTACTCCTTGGAAGGAAAGTTATGACCAACCTAGATAGCATATTCAAAAGCAGAGACATTACTTTGCCAACAAAGGTCCATCTAGTCAAGGCTATGATTTTTCCAGTGGTCATGTATGGATGTGAGAGTTGGACTGTGAAGAAAGCTGAGTGCCAAAGAGTTGATGCTTTTGAACTGTGGTGTTGGAGAAGACTCTTAAGAGTCCCTTGGACTGCAAGGACATCCAACCAGTCCATTCTGAAGAAGACCAGCCCTGGGATTTCTTTGGAAGGAATGATGCTAAAGCTGAAACTCCAGTATTTTGGCCACCTCATGTGAAGAGTTGACTCATTGGAGAAGACTCTGAGATTGGGAGGGATTGGGGGCAGGACAAGGGGACAACAGAGGATGAGATGGTTGGAAGGCATCACTGACTCGATCGGCGTGAGTCTGAGTGAACTTTTGGAGTTGGTGATGGACAGGCAGGCCTGGTGTGCTGCGATTCATTGGGTCACAAAGAGTTGGACATGACTGAGTGACTGAACTGACTGATTGACTAATGCTAAAGCTGAAGCTCCAATACTTTGGCCACCTGATACAAAGAGCTGATACATTGAAAAAGATGCTGATGCTGGGAAAGATAGAAGGCAAAAGGAGAAAGGGGCAGCAGAGTATGAGGGGGAAGATTCAGAGAACAAGAATCTGAGAAAACTCTGGCAGATAATGAAGGATAGGGAAGCCTGTGTGCTGCAGGTCATGGGGTCACAAAGAGTTGGGTATGACTTAAAGACTGAACAATAACTCAACTCATTTCATAATGCATGTAAATGTATCTTCTTATATATTTAGGTAAAAATAAATTACACCAACCTGTGACAAACATCGGAAAAGACAATGACACCCCACTCCAGTACTCTTGCCTGGAAAATCCCATGGATGGAGGAGCCTGGTAGGCTGTAGTCCATGGGGTTGCTAGGAGTCAGACATGACTGAGCGACTTCACTTTGACTTTTCACTTTCATGCATTGGAGAAGGAAATGGCAACAACCCACTCCAGTATTCTTGCCTAGAGAATCCCAGGGACAGGGGAGCCTGGTGGGCTGCTGTCCATGGGGTGGCACAGAGTCAGACACAACTAAAGTGACTTAGCATCAGCATCAGCAGCAGCAAACATGGCTCAGAAAATGTCTCAGACTATTTCAGTACAGGGTCATCCAAAAAACTGGTATTGCCATTCATGTTATCTGGTTGCTCATTGAGAAAAAATCTATTTCTAATTTGGTGACTCATGTTCAGTTGTAAATGATAATCTTTTGACATCATTTATAGCATATTCTTTATTATATTAAACAGTTAGTCCATATTAGGATCTATAATTTTTTATGTTTCTTAGTGTATAGACTAAATATTAGGTAAGAATTACATCTATTTCTGCTTTATTGACTATGCCAAAGCCTTTGACTGTGTAGATCACAATAAACTGTGGAAAATTCTGAAAGAGATGGGAATACCAGACCACTTGATCTGCCTCTTGAGAAATTTGTATGCAGGTCAGGAAGCAACAGTTAGAACTACACATGGAACAACAGACTGGTTCCAAATAGGAAAAGGAGTACATCAAGGCTGTATATTGTCACCCTGTTTATTTAACTTATATGCAGAGTACATCATGAGAAACGCTGGACTGGAAGAAACACAAGTTGGAATCAAGATTGCTGGGAGAAATATCAATAACCTCAGATATGCAGATGACACCACCCATATGGCAGAAAGTGAAGAGGAACTAAAAAGCCTCTTGATGAAAGTGAAAGTGGAGAGTGAAAAGGTTGGCTTAAAGCTCAACATTCAGAAAACGAAGATCATGGCATCCGGTCCCATCACTTCATGGGAAATAGATGGAGAAACAGTGGAAACAGTGTCAGACTTTATTTTTCTGGGCTCCAAAATCACTGCAGATGGTGACTGCAGCCATGAAATTAAAAGATGCTTACTCCTTGGAAGGAAAGTTATGACCAACCTAGATAGCATATTCAAAAGCAGAGACATTACTTTGCCAACAAAGGTTCGCCTAGTCAAGGCTATGGTCTTTCCTGTGGTCATGTATGGATGTGAGAGCTGGACTGTGAAGAAGGCTGAGCGCCGAAGAATTGATGCTTTTGAACTGTCTTGTTGGAGAAGACTCTTGAGAGTCCCTTGGACTGCAAGGAGATCCAACCAGTCCATTCTGAAGGAGATCAGCCCTGGGATTTCTTTGGAAGGAATGATGCTAAAGCTGAAACTCCAGTATTTTGGCCACCTCATGCGAAGAGTTGACTCATTGGAGAAGACTCTGATGCTGGGAGGAATTGGGGGCAGGAGGAGAAGGGGACGACAGAGGATGAGATGGCTGGATGGCATCACTGACTCGATGGATGTGAGTCTGAATGCCCTCCGGGAGTTGGTGATGGACAGTGAGGCCTGGCGTGCTGCGATTCATGGGGTCGCAAAGAGTCAGACACGACTGAGCGACTGATCTGATCTGATCTTGGTTCTATGACAGTACTACTGTATCTCTAACCTTTTTAATGTCGTTTTCCTTCAGTATGGGACATTCTTTAGTACTTCAAACAGAATCCTGTAAAAATATAAAAATATTTTCATCATGTTTGTTGAATTAGATTAACCACTATGCTGTGGACCAGTGAAACAAAATTTCTCAACTTCAGTATTATTAATTTCATGTTCAAATGAAAGTTATAAGCTTATATCAAGTAAGTTAGTCACTCATTCAAAAGGAAATCCCATATCCCTATTTAGTTTGTCTTATGCTTAAACCTATTATGCTTAGGAGTGCATCCTCCTCAGTCGATTTTCTATTTGCAATATAAACATGACCAAAGGTAACTGGACATGTATCATTAACGCAGTGTTGCCTTTCTTGGTTGAATGTTTTACTCAAAGATACATTGAGATAAAAGCAGTGGACTAGGTTCTGAATGTAGTATATAAAAAAATAAATCTCTGAAACAAAGTTTATAGGATGAATATTTTTTTTAATTTTTGAGCTAGATAGACAGGATTGGTTCATATGAGTTTCTTTCAAGGTTTCACTGTCTCAAATCCTAAATACAATGTCTAAAAAAGATATAATGATTTCCTATATTAACATATTTCCCTGTATTGTCACCTAGGTTTATCTTCATTTTAATTATATTTATCATTATTTTCATGATCAGTAAAGTCTTCATCTTACTTTAAGACTACAAGTTCTCATCTTTCTTCCAAGCCCTGGCACTTGATACACATTCATACACTTGGACCTGAATATACATACCAGGAGAAGGGGACGACAGAGGATGAGATGGCTGGATGGCATCACTGACTTGATGGATGTGAGTCTTAGTGACCTCCGGGAGCTGGTGATGGACAGGGAGGCCTGGCATGCTGCAGTTCATGGGGTCGCAAAGAGTCGGACACGACTGAGCAACTGATCTGATCTGATTTGATACATACCAGCCAATTATGGTACAAATTTGCACTGGCACTTTGATATATTCAGTAGTGGGCACCTGAATCACATTGATTTTCGAAGGTTGCAAGCCAAACCATGTTCCTTCTTTGTACTCATTATTTAAGGGTAAAGAAGTAGGACAGATATTAAAATATAGAACTAAGTCTTGTGAAACATGACCCTTGAATGCTTGAATAATGAAACAATATGGTCAATACTCAGAAAATTATCTAGTGTAGAGGTTGTCGACTACTGATAATCCTATACAAGAATGACACAAAATACAGGTTTCTTTGGAGAACCACTCAGAAGATGTCAGGAGAACACAAGAGTGCTCAACTATTATCCTTTATTTATTTATCAAAAGATGTGTATATACAGTCACTCAGTATATATATGCAGTCACAAAGTCACTGACTTTGTGACTGCATAGACTGTAGGCCACCAAGCTCCTCTGTCCATGGGATTTCCCAGGCAAGAACACTGAAGTGGGCTGCCTTTTCTTACTCTAATATCAAAAGATGCCATACCAGTAACATCTGGCATTGTCTACT
The DNA here is from genome assembly GCA_935064755.1 of Tragelaphus eurycerus. NCBI lineage: Eukaryota > Metazoa > Chordata > Mammalia > Artiodactyla > Bovidae > Tragelaphus > Tragelaphus eurycerus. Next base: position 6,115,713 of record CAKXYN010000112.1, read on the forward strand.
GCCAAATATGAACTCTCCTAAAATGATGCATATGAAGTGACGTGAAACAAATCAATTATCAGGCTACTAGAAATAATATTCATTTCCAGGCATCCTCCAACATTCATAGGACAAACATCATTACACTGAAAATAATGCATTAACATGATATACAGGCACTGAAATTTATATATGTGTTTCCTCATTAATATAATCAACTTTAGGTTTAAAGAGAATAGAAAATTACTGAATCTCATATTTTAATCTATGGTGGCAGAGTCTTTCATTTGTTAAAATTTTTTCAGTGACCCTAAGGCAGCATGACACCATTAGGATCCCACGGGTGGGCTTCCCTGGTGGCTCAGATGGTAAAGTGTCTGCCTGCAATGCAGGAGACCCAGGTTCGATCCCCGGGTCAGGAAGATCCCCTGGAGAAGGAAATGGCAACCCACTCCAGTACTCTTGCCTGGATGGAGGAGCCTAGTAGGTTACAGTCCATGGGGTTGCAAACAGTCAGACACGACTGAGCAATTTCACTTTCACTTCTTTCTTTGATATTATATAAATATTGGTTTTAGTCATATATAGAGACCTGGATGAGTAGTAAACATTCTTCTATATACCGGTTAATACAAATTTTCTTAACAATTATCAAGTGAAATTCAAATAATAAGCAATAATGATTATTTTGTCATAAGATGACATCAAGTAGATCAGTCAAATCGATAAGATTATCCCATATCAATATTCGGGCTTCCCTGGTAGCTTAGCTGTTAAAGAATCCGCCTGCAATGTGGGAGATCTGGGTTCCATCCGGAGGGCATGACAACCCACTCCAGTATTCTTGCCTGGAGAATCCCCATGGACAGAGGAGGCCTGGCAGGCTACAGTCCATGGGGTGGCACAGAGATGACTGACTTTCACTTTCATATCAATATTCAGGCTGATTAAAAGAATAAACCTAACTGCTTTGGCCAGTGATACATTTGGAATGAATTTATGGGTAAGGCTGCCACTTGCCACTTAATGTGAAGGTGTAATTCCTAGCAGTATATCTTACTGTAATAAGTAAAGAGAGAGGAAAAAAAAAAAAGCTAAGGATAGAACCCAAATCTGCAACACTATTAGGAATTATAAATCATTAAACAAAGCATAATGGATGAACATTTTCTTCACTTATAAGCAGATAAATTGGTATAGACACAAATGTTTTTCTTAAGGTTCTATTGTCTCAATTCAAATATATCTCCTGGAAGGACAGGTACCCATTTAACATATTAGTTTCAAATATGTACAGGAGGAAACTGGTATCTTTTAGTTAAGTTAGCTTGCTAAGTTTCAGCTCTTCCATCTATGATTAATCTTTTTATATTATTTAATCTCTTCATATATGGTAACATGCCCAGATTTAACTATTGCCCTAAATAGGTGAAAATTTGTATTTCAGTTCTGCAGTTGTTGGATAACTAATTATTATTCAGCTATGTGAGTGAAGGTTTGTGAAAAATATTTGGCTACATTTTTTTTTCCAGCAGGTTTCATTCCCAGATGTCCAATTACAAGTTATTTCTCAATTCTATTTTCACTTTTCTCTATCGCTGTATTCTGTATTAGGTTTGATTCCACCCTGTTTGCATTTGAGTTACATCTTTATGCAATTGTTCTAAGACAATAAGTATGTTTGTCTCTATTTCTATATCAGTAGAGTTTGCAATTGTGGCCTCAGTTTCTATTTATTTAAAAACATAGTATTTAGTAAATCTATTTAGTTTGATCATGACACCATTTTAATATTCACATAAAAGCTTTTCATAATGATAAAGCTTATTGCATACAAGTAGAATTTAATTGACTCAAATTAGAAGTAGTAATATTAAAAGAAATAATTCATTTGATGATCCTAGGAACCTTAAGTATGGGGAATGGAGATGGTCAAGTTCTAAACAAGGTAGGCTTATTTTTAATAGGATGAAACATTTTGGGACTTTGCAAGGAACTACCTTTTATTATTTGGGCTGGGTATATTTCTTTCTCATTGACATTAATTTCAGTTATGTTATACTGGACTCCAGTGGCAGCCAGAGAGCAGTTGGAGTTTTGTGTTATTGTTCAGGGACTTTCAGTTTGAATATACTTGTATTTAGTTTGATGGGTTAAAAAATTCTTCCCATTGGTATATTCAGTAACACAAAGGGTGACACTTTAGATTGCTTTATTTGGGTAATATTGATAGTTGATGGGACTTGGACATTTTCCATTCTTCCAATTTAAGTATATGAAGTGTTATGACAAAATAGATGTTTCTAGAGTTTCCACTCCATTTTCAGAACATTTGCAATCAATTCAAAATTCCTTGAGGTTAATATACTCAGTTTTAAAGGAAGAATGACTAACACCATAAGCTTCATGCTCAACTAGCATGAAATAGGATAAATATCAAAATTATAAATGGTCAAGATAATTAAGTGATACAGCAATCTATCTCTCCTGCTATTTGTCCACCAGAGAAACTTTTTAGTTACTATCTAGAGAATTTAACCTTAAAGTTCTTAATGAGCTTCCCTGGTGGCTCAGAGAGTAAAGAATCTGCCTGCAATGCGGGAGACCTGGGGTTCTATCCCTGGGCTGGGAAGATCCCCTGGAGGAGGGAACAGTTATCCACTCCAGTATTCTGGCCTAGAGAAGTCCATGGACTGCATAGTCCATGGGGTCACAAAGAGTTGGACATGACTGAGTGACTTTCACTTTCTTCTTTTTCTTAATGGGAATTGAGGTCCACTCAAACATAGGTGTTGATCTCACAAGAGAAATATGCCTCTATTTGGGTTTCTTCTTTACCTTGATGGCAGGGTGAATTATCAATAAACCTCTCTGGTGAGATATTGGAACAATTCAATATATACCAGATCTCCTGTTCAATATTGATGACACACCTCCTCAGTGGAATTTTTATAGCATCTGGCTATAGTGATGGCAAAATAAGTCCAGGAAGGCCAAAAAATCTTTAAGTATTATATTTGATCATGACTACTTTTTATTGCATCAGAAAATGGATTAGGCTTAATCTCTAAATTCAAAATCTTCTAAATGATATTTGAGAAATACTATGCTTACTAGAGGGAGTTAATCTAATTTCAGTGAAACCAATGGTAAGGCTTTGGGTCACCGTGAGTGGTTTAATGTAACTAAGCCAAATAAATTTTAGGATATGGTTCATTTATTCCACTCTTTAGGAACTGGAAATGGTAAGAAGTAGGCAAATTTTGAGTATGTGAAGGATGTTACATAGCTACTAAATTACAAAAAATATAGAAGCAATTTATTGGATTCTAGACATTTAGGAATTCCAAAAGTTGAGATGATATATTTTAGATGTTATAGATCTATATAGATCTTATATAGTGTTATAGATAATATACTTGGGCATCAGTTTTAGCCTATGGAAACTTGTCTGGCCATCTAAACGTCATACTCAGCATTACTAAAAATATTTGATACCTTCTAAAGGTCTAATCTTGATCAAGTCTAATTGCCACCATATTTCAGGTAATATTGGATGTAGATGGCTTTCCTAGGAGTTAGTCGTAAAGTATTTTTTCAAGCAACATATCTTTGTATTATCTTCTAAATTATTTAGCCCTATATAAGCGTTGCAAGATTCCAAAATAATTAGCATATTCCCTCTGAATGAGTTGATCAGTGGCATGAAATAGCCACACAATTATACAACTGAAAAATTCTAAGGAAAAATTCCCATCATGTAATTTCCATTTTCCCATGTTGTTCTTATTTACCCTTGATTTATAATTTTTAAATTCTTATAGAGTTAGATATTTATGAAATTATGAATTGGAGTTTCTGGGTAGAAGTAACAGAAATTTAATTTTTCTAGTCCAAAATTTTGTAGCTCTTTTCACAATTTCGTTTGAAATTTCTTTTGTAAGATAACTTTTTCCCAATATGGGTTTTATAAAGAGTAATATAAATTTTTAGAGAATTTTCAATGACTTTAATACCTTGGTAATTCATATCTCAGGTAATATTTCAGTTCTATCAACATTTGAAAGCCTCCATTCTTCCAAAGTTGGCTGGTGGCATAATAGAACATATTTATCATCAGCACAGATACTCATTTTAAGGCTGACGGCTAATCTAAGGTAACACTGGCAACATGGCAAAGAGACATCTTGGGCCTAGTTCCCTCACAGAAGAACAATTTAGCAACTATACACAAATGAAAAGACAGTCTGACACCTCAAGTGCAAGGCTATAGTATACTGCTGCTGCTGCTGCTAAGTCGCTTCAGTCATGTCCGACTCTGTGCGACCCCATAGATGGCAGCCCACCAGGCTTCCCCATCCCTGGGATTCTCCAGGCAAGAACACTGGAGTGGGTTGCCATTTCCTTCTTCAATGCATGAAAGTGAAAAGTGAAAGTGAAGTAGCTCAGTCATGTCCAACTCTTCGCAACTCCATGGACTGCAGCCTACCAGGCTCCTCCATCCATGGGATTTCCCAGGCAAGAGTACTGGAGTGGGTTGCCATTGCCTGCTCCAATAGTACACTGGTGGCACACAAAAGAACAAGAACAACACATCAAGAAGGGTTAAAGTAAACATTTCATTTTGTACACTCTCATTCCTTCCCTGAGCTGAAACAGCAATATGCTGAGAAGGATCTCTTTGGCCATGATTTCTCCAGTTTAGGAAACAGAAACTAAGACCTACGTCCACTTCCCCAGGGTTTCAGGACATTGTTTGTGAGGTATGCTTCTCTCTTATCCCACATGGAACACTGAGGGAACTGTCTTTGGTGTACCACTCCTGGATAGTAGGAACAAGGAAAAGGGTTATGGGCTTACTGCAACTGATGCTGCAAATCTTGACAGAAGTCCTGTACCCCTAACAGCAGCCTTGTCCATCGAGGGCCCTTGCTAGGAGTATTGCTAGAACAAGGAGTCCTTCATGAGTTTTGCCCAGCCAAATAGGCTAGACTCAGCCCTCCCTCACCTCAGAGTCCAGCAAGTGTCCTCACTCAACATCAGAGTATTGGCAGTTTGCTTCAACTGTCCATGGATGCTAAGAACTGGCCCTTCCACAACCCCAGGCTGAACTGGCTGAATAACTTTTTCTTCCAAGCCTAATGACTTGAAGTGACAACTTCCTCAAATGTGGAGATATCAATATGAGGATATGAAGATCACAAATAATCAGAGATATTGAACACTATCAAAGGAAATGAACAGAGTCATAATAACTAACTCTAAAGAAATGGAGCCCTAACAACAACTTGATAAAGAACTCAAAATATTTTGAAGAAACTCAGGGAACTAAAAGAGAAGAGGCATAAACAACTGAATAAAACTGAAAAATAATACATGAACAAAATGAATTTCAACAACAACAACAACAAAAAAGAAATAAAAACAAGAAAAAAATCAAATAGAAATTTTAGAGCTAAAGAATACAACTATTACACTAAAATTTTCAATAGAGAATTTCACCAATGCACTCAGTCAAACAAAAGAAAGAATTGGTGACTTTGAAGATAAGTCATTTAAAAGTATTCAGTCAGAGGAACAAAAAAAGGAAAATAAGTTTAAAAAGATGAAAGCCTACGGGAGAATGGAACACCATCACATGGGACAATATTTGCATTATGGGAATTCCAGAACGGGAAGGGAAAAAGAAAGAGAAGTTGTTTTAAAATATAAAGGCTGAAATGAATGCAGGGGTACATGTGGCTTTTTTTTATTATGGTTTACTCAGGGTATATGCCTGGTAGTGGGATTGCTGGGTGATACAGTAGTTTTATTCCTAGATTTTAAGGAGTCTTCATACTGTTCTCCACAGTGGCTGTATCAATTTGAGTTCCCACCAACAGAAAAAGAGGGTTTCATTTTCTCTACACCCTCTTCAATATTTATTGTTTGCAAACTTTTTGATGATGCACTATTTAGCTAGGACATGGAAGCAAACTAGATGTCCATTGACAGATGAATGGGTAAAGAAGTTGTGGTATATATATACAATGGAATATTACTCATTTATAAAAAGGAATGCATTTGAGTCACTTTTAAAGAGGTGGATGAACCTAGAACCTATTAAACAAAGTGAAGTAAGTCAGAAAAAAATAAAATATAAATAATTTTATATTTTAAAAAATAAAATTAAAAACACAAACAAAAAAAGAAGAAAAAAAAAGAAAAAGAAAGACTAACATATACTAAAGTGTATATATGGAATCTAGAAAGATGGTCCTGACAAACCTATCTACAGGGCAATAATGGAAATGCAGACATAGAGAATAGATTTTTGGAAACAGTAAGGGAGAGAGAAGGTGGAATGATTTGAGAGAGTAGCATTGAAACATACATTACCATATGTAAGGAAGATAACTAGTTGGAATTTACTGTATGACACAGGGAACCAAAACCTGGAGTGCTATGATAACTTAGAGGGGTGGGATGGTGAAGAGAGGGGAGGAAGATTAAGAGAGAAGGGGACATATACGTACCTATGGCTGATTCATGTTGATATATGGCAGACCATCATAATATTATATGCTTATTTAACTTATATGCAGAGTACATCATGAGAAACGCTGGGCTGGATGAAGCACGACCTGGAATCAAGATTGCTGGGAGAAATATCAATAACTTCAATATGCAGATGACACCACCCTTATGGCAGAAAGTGAAGAAGAACTAAAGAGCCTCTTGATGAAAGTGAAAGAGGAGAGTGAAAAAGTTGGCCTAAAACTCAACATTCAGAAAACTAAGATCAAGGCATCTGGTCCCATCACTTCATGGCAAATAGATGGGGAAACAGTGGAAACAATGACAGACTTTATTTTTCTGGGCTCCAAAATCACTGCCACCATGAAATTAAAAGATGCTTACTCCTTGGAAGGAAAGTTATGACCAACATAGACAGCAGATTAAAGAGCAGAGACATTACTTTGCCAACAAAGATCCATCTAGTCAATGCTATAGTTTTTCCAGTAGTCATGTATGGATGTGAGAGTTGAACTATAAAGAAAGCTGAGCACCAAACAATTGATGATTTTGAACTGTGATGTTGGATAAGACTCTTGACAGTCTCTTGGATTGCAAGGAGATTAAACCAGTCTATCCTAAAGGAGATCAGTCCTGAATAGTCATTGGAAGGACTATACTGAAGCTGAAACACCAGTACTTTGGCCACCTGATGCGAAGAGCTGACTCATTGGAAAAGACCCTGATGCTGGGAAAGATTGAAGATGGGAGAAGGGGACAATAGAGGACAAGATAGTTGGGTGGCATCACCAACTCAAAGGACGAGTTTGAGTAAACATCAGGAGCTGGCGATGGACAGGAAGGCCTAGCATGCTGCAGTCCATGGGGTCAACAAAGAGTTGGACACGACTGAGTGACTGAACTGAACTGAATGATCCTCCAATTAAAATTTAAATTAAAAAATTAATGTCAGGCAACTTCCCAAATTTGCAGAGTGAAATGGAATTCATGAAGCTCAAGGGTCACCAAATAGATTGAACCCAAAGACGTCTAAACCAAGGCCCATTATAATTAAATTGGCAAAGACAAAGTGAGAACCATAAAATTATCAAAAGATAACTGACTCTTCATATATATGGGAATTCACAAAAGACTACAAGCAGATTTACCAGCTGGTATACTGTAGTCTAGGAGAGAAACAAAAGATATTCAAAATACTATAAAAGAAAAATACCTTGTCAATCAAGAATATTAAACTGGTTGAAAGTGTCCTTTAAAAATAGAGATGAGATTAAGACTTTCCCATTTAAATAAAAAAATTGTGAGAGTTTGCCAGCACTAGACCTAACTTACAAGAAATTCTTAAGGGTGCACTTCAAGTTGAAAAGAAAAAACACTAAAAAGAAACACAAAAGTATATAAAAGAAAAAATCTCACTTGTAAAAGTAAATGTATAGATAAAGACAAAATAGTGTTAAAGGTTTTAATAGTGTACAGTGAAACGTAAATTAGTTTAACTCTGCTACATAGTGTAAAAATTAAAACAACAACAACAATTAAGAATACCTCTAACCATATTGTCATCCTGCTTATTTAACTTATATGCAGAGTACATCATGAGAAATGGTGGACTGGAAGAAACACAGCTGGAATCAAGATTGCCGGGAGAAATATCAATAACCTCAGATATGCAGATGACACCACCCTTATGGCAGAAAGTGAAGAGGAACTAAAAAGCCTCTTGATGAAAGTGAAAAGAGGAGAGTGAAAAAGTTGGATTAAAGCTCAACATTCAGAAAACGAAGATCATGGCATCTGGTCCCATCACTTCATGGCAAATAGATGGGGAAACAGTGGAAACAGTGCCAGACTATTTTTGGGGGGGGCTCCAAAATCACTGCAGATGGTGATTGCAGCCATGAAATGAAAACACGCTTACTCCTTGGAAGGAAAGTTAAGACCAACCTAGATAGCATATTCAAAAGCAGAGACATTACTTTGTCAACAAAGGTCCGTCTAGTCAAGGCTATGGTTTTTCCTGTAGTCATGTATGGATGTACAAGTTGGACTGTGAAGAAGGCTGAGTGCAGAAGAATTGATGCTTTTGACTGTGGTATTGGAGAAGACTCTTGAGAGTCCCTTGGACTGCAAGGAGATCCAACCAGTCCATTCTGAAGGAGATCAGCCCTGGGATTTCTTTGGAAGGAATGATGCTAAAGCTGAAACTCCAATACTTTGGCCACCTCATGCGAAGAGTTGACTCATTGGAAAAGGCTCTGATGCTGGGAGGGATTGGGGGCAGGAGGAGAAGGGGGTGACAGAGGATGAGATGGCTGGATGGCATCACTGACTCGATGGACGTGAGTCTGAGTCAACTCTGGGAGTTAGTGATGGACAGGAAGGCCTGGCGTGCTGTGGTTCATGGGGTCGCAAAGAGTCGGACACGACTGAGTGACTGAACGGAAATGAACTGAACCATAAGAAATTTTAAACAGACTCACAATTTATAGATAGAAATAAAATCTGACATCAACAATATAAAGAGTGCATATGGGGGCATGGGTGAATTTAACTAGAATAGGTGAATTTAACTCAGATGACCTTTATATCTACTATTTTGGGCAGGAATCCCTTAGAAGAAATGGAGTAGCCATCATAGTCAACAAAAAGAGTCCAAAATGCCATACTTGGATGCAATCTCTAAAACAAAAGAATGCTCTCTGTTGGTTTCCAAGGCAAATCATTCAATATCATGGTAATCCAAGTCTATGCCCCCACCAGTAACGCTGAATAAGCTGTAGTTGAACAGTTATATAATGACCTACAAGACCTTCTAGAACTTACACCCAAATAAGATGTCCTTTTCATTATAGGGGATTGGAATACAAAAGTAGGAAGTCAAGACACACCTGGAGTAAAAGGCAAATTTGGCCTTAGAATACAGAATGAAGCAGGGCAAAGGGTAATAGAGTTCGGCCAAGCGAATGCAATGGTCATAGCAAACACCCTCTTCCAACAACACAAGAGAAGACTCTACACATGGACATCACCAGATGGTCAACAATGAAATCAGATTGATTATATTCTTTGCAGCCAAAGATGAGGAAGCTCTATACAGTCAGCAAAAACAAGACCGGGAGTTGACTGTGGCTCAGATCATGAACTCCTTATTGACAAATTCGGACTCAAATTGAAGAAAGTGTAGAAAACCACTAGACCATTGAGGCATGACCTAAATCAAATCCCTTATGATTATACAGTGCAAGTGAGAAACAGATTTAAGGGACTAGATCTGATAGACAGAGTGCTTGATGAACTATGGACGGAAGTTCGTGACACTGAACAGGAGACAGGAATCAAGACCATCCTCAAGAAAAAGAAATGCAAAAAAGCCAAATGGCTGTCTGAGGAAGCCTTACAAATATCTGTGAAAAGAAGGGAAGCGAAACGCAAAGGAGAAAAGGAAAAATATATAACCATTTGAATGTAGAGTTCCAAAGAATAGCAAGGAGAGATAAGAAAGCCTTCCTCAGGGATCAATGCAAAGAAATAGAGGAAAACAATAGAATGGGAAAGACTAGAGATCTCTTCAAGAAAATTATAGATACAAGGGAACATTTTATTCAAAGATAGGCTCAATAAAGGACAGAAATGGTAAGGACTTAACAGAAGCAGAATATATTAAGAAGAGGTGGCAAGAATACACAGAAAAACTGTACAAAAAAGATCTTCATGACACAGATAATCACAATGGTGTGATCATTCACCTAGAGCCAGACATACTGGAATGTGAAGTTAAGTGAGCCTTAGGAAGCACCACTACAAACAAAGCTAGTGGAGGTAACTTTGTTTGGAATTCCAGTTGTTCTATTTCAAATTCTGAAAGATGATGCTGTGAAAGTAGTGCACTCAATATTCCAGCCAATTTGGAAAACTCAGCAGTGGCCACAGGACTGGAAAACATCAGTTTTCATTCCAATCCCAAAGAAAGGCAATGCCAAAGAAGGCTCAAACTACCGCATAATTGCACTAATCTCACACACTAGTAAAGTAATGCTAAAAATTCTCCAAGCTAGGCTTTAGCTTCAGGTTGAGGTTCACGTGAACCATGAACTTCCAGATGTTCAAGCTGGATTTAGAAAAGGCAAAGGAACCAGAGATCAAATTGCCAACATCTGCTGGATCATCGAAAAAGCAAGAGAGTTCCAGAAAAACATCTATTTCTGCTTTACTGACTATGCCAAAACCTTTGACTTGTGGATCACAATAAACTGTGGAAAATTCTGAAAGAGATGGGAATTCCACACCACCTGACCTGCCTCTTGAGAAACCTGTATGCAGGTCAGGAAGCAACAGTTAAAACTGGACATGGAACAACAGACTGGTTCCAAATAGGAAAAGGAATACATCAAGGCTGTATATTGTCACCCTGCTTATTTAACTTATATTCAGAGTACATCATGAGAAACACTGGGCTGGATGAAGCACAACCTAGAATCAAGATTGCCAGGAGAAATATCAATAACCTCAGATATGCAGATGACACCACTCTTGTGGCAGAAAGTGAAGAGAAACTAAAGAGCCTCTTGATGAAAGTGAAAGAGGAGAGTGAAAAAGCTGGCTTAAAGCTCAACACTCAGAAAACTAAGATCATGGCATCTGGTCCCATCACTTCATGGCAAATAGATAGGGAAACAGTGGGAACAGTGGCTGACTTTATTTTTCTGGGCTCCAAAATCACCGCAGATGGTGACTGCAGCCATGAAATGGAAAGACGCTTACTTCTTGGAAGGAAAGTTATGACCAACCTAGATAGCATATTAAAAAGCAGAGACATTACTTTGTCAACAAAGGTCCATCTAGTCAAGACTATGATTTTTCCAGTGGTCATGTATGGATGTGAGAGTTGGACTGTGAAGAAAGCTGAGCACCGAAGAATTGATGCTTTTGAACTGTGGTTTTGGAGAAGACTCTTGAGAGCCCTTGGACTACAAGGAGATTCAACCAGTCCATCCTAAAGGAGATCAGTCCTGGGTGTTCATTGGTAGGACTGATGTTGAAGCTGAAACTCCAATACTTTGGCCACCTGATGCGAAGAGCTGACTCATTTCAAAAGACCCTGATGCTGGGGAAAATTGAGGGCAGGAGAAGAAGGGGAAGACAGAGGATGAGATGGTTGGCTGGCATAACTCACTCAATGGACATGGATTTGGGTGGACTCTGGGAGTTGATGATGGACAGGAAGGCCTAGCCTGCTGCTGTTGATGGGGTCACAAAGAGTCGGACATGATTGAATGACTGAACTGACTGAACTGACATGAGAGGAAATAAAAGTGCAGAGCTTTTTACGCACTTGAAGTTAAGTTGTGATTCAACCTCAGTTTAAATTAGACTATTATAACCATAAGTGGTTAAATGCAAGTCTTATGGAAAAGAAATAACCCTTGGTAGATCCACAGAAGTTAAAGAGAAAATAAACAATATAAGTGCAAAAAGAATTATGAGTTCAAGAGAACAGGAAGAGAAGAAAACTGCAAATCAGGCAAAAAACAATTAACAAAATGAATATAGTAAGTCCTTACCTATGTCAATGATTACTTTTAGTAAAAGAATCAAACTCATGATTCAAAGACATAGAGTGAGTTAATGGAAAAAACAAGCCCCAACCATATACTGTGTACAAGAGACTCAGATATATGTGCATACATAGGCTGAAAGTTAAGAGATGAAAAAAGATATGCAAATGACAACAAAAGAGCAGGAATGTCTATACTTATATTAGACAAATAGACTTTAAGACCAAAAAAAAAAAAAAACAAACAAACTGTTAACAAGAGACAAATAAGTCAACACACAATGATTAAAAGGCCAATTTAAGAAGATGTAACAATTATTATATATGCACCCAACATCAAAGCACCTAGCAGATGAAAGAGATTTGATGGAAGTAGAGGGAGAAATAGGAACATTGAAATAATTATAGGTGAATAATAACCCCTTGATGGATCAAAGGCTTATCATGATAAAGGGGACTGTGTAACCCAATGAAGCTATGAGCCATACCATGCAGGACCACCCAGGATGGACAGGTCATGTAAAATGTTCTGACAAAATGTGCTCCACTGGAGGAGGAAATGGAAAACCATTCTAGTATTCTTGCCTGGAGAATCCCATGGATGGTATGAAAAGGCAAAAAGATATGATACTGGAAGATGAGCCACTAGGTCAGAAGGTGTTCAATATGCTACTGGGCATAGAGTGGAGGGCAATTACTACTAGCTCCAGAAAGAATGAAGCGACTGGGCCAAAGTAGAAATGATGCTTTGTTGTGGATGAGTCTGGTGGTGAAAGTAAAGTCTGATGCTGTAAAGAACAATATTCCTTAGGAAACTGGAATGTTGGGCCCATGAATAAGGGAAATTGTACATAATCAAACAGGAGATGGCAAAACTGAACTTCAACATTATAGGAATCAGTGAACTAAAATGGATTGGAATGGGCAAACGTAAATCAGATAGCCAGTATATCTACCACTGTGGGCAAGAATGCCTTAGAAGAAATGGAGTAGCCCTGAGAGTCAGCGAAAGAGTCTGAAATGCAGTTCAGGTCAGTTCAGTTGCTCAGCCGCGCGGAGTTTACACAAACTCATGTCCATTGAATGTAGTCATGCCATCCAACCATCTTGTCCACTGTTGTCCCCTTCTCTTCCTGCCTTCAATCTTTCCCAGTATCTGGGTCTTTTCAAATGAGTCAGTTCTTCACATCAGGTGGCCAAACTATTGGGTTTTCAGCTTCAGCATCAGTCCTTTCAAAGAATATTCAAGATTGATTTCCTTTAAGATAGACTGGCTGGATCTCCTTGCAGTTCAAGGGACTCTCAAGAGTCTTCTCCAATACCACAGTTCAAAAGCACCATTTCTTTGGTGCTCAGCTTTCTTTATAGTCCAACTCTCACATCCATACATGATTTCTGGAAAAACCATAGCTTTGACTAGACTGACCTCTGTTGGTAAAGTAACATCACTGCTTTTTAATATGCTGTCTAGGTTGGTAATAAATTCTCTTCCAAGGAGCAAGTTTTGCTTAATATCACAGCTGTAGTCACCATCCACAGTGATTTTGGAGCCCCAAGAAATAAAGTCTGTGGCTCTTCCCACTGTTTCCCCATCTATTTGTCATGAAGTGATGGGATCATATGCCATGATCTTAGTTTTCTGAATGTTGAGTTTGAAGCCAGCTTTTTCAGTTCCTCATTCACTTTCATCAAGAGGCTCTTTAGTTCTTCGCTTTCTTCCATAGGGTGGTGTTATCTGCATATCTGAGGTTATTGATATTTCTCCTGGCAATCTTGACTCCAGCTTGTGCTTCACCCAGCCCAGCATTTCTCATGATGTGTTCTGCATATAAGTTAAATTAGCAGGGTAACAATATACTGCCTTGATGTACTCCTTTCGGGATTTGGAACCAGTCTGTTGTTCCATGTCCAGTTCCAACTTGCTTCCTGACCTGCATACATATTTCTCAGGAGGCAGGTCAGGTGGTGTGGTATTCCCATCTCTTTCAGAATTTTCCACAGTTTGTTGTGATCCACACAGTCAAAGGCTTTGGTCAATAAAGCAGAAATAAAGCAGAAATAGATATTTTTCTGGAACTCTCTTGCTTTTTTGATGATCCAATGGATGTTGGCAATTTGATCTTTAGTTCCTCTGCTTTTTCTAAATCCAGCTTAAACATCTGGAAGTTCACGGTTGATGTAATGTTAAAGCCTAGCTTGGAGAATTTTGAGCATTACTTTACTAGCATGTGAGATGAGTGCATTGTGCAGTAGTTTGAGCATTCTTTGGCATTGTCTTTCTTTAGGATTGGAATGATACCTGACTTTTTCCAGTACTGTGGCCACTGCTTAGTTTTCCAAATTGGCTGGCATATTGAGTGCAGCATTTTCACAGCATCATCTTTCAGGATTTGAAATAGCTCAACTGGAATTCCATCACCCCCACTAGCTTTGTTTGTAGTTATACTGCCTAATTGTATGGTAGTTTGAGCATTGTTTGGCATTGCCTTTCTTTGGGATTGGAATGAAAATGGACTTTTTCCGGTCCTGTGGCCACTGATGAGTTTTCCAATTTGGCTGGCATATTGAATGCAGTACTTTCACAGCATCATCTTTCAGAATTTGAATAGGACATCTGGAATTCCATCACCTCCACCAGATTTGTTAGTAGTGATGCTTCCTAAGGCCCACTTGACTTCACATTCCAGGATGTCTGGCTCTAGGTGAGTGATCTCACAATTGTGATTATCTGGGTCATAAAGATCTTTTTTGTACAGTTCTTCTGTGTATTCTTGCCACTTCTTCTTAATATCTTCTACTTCTGTTAGGTCCCTACCATTTCTGTCCTTTATTTAGCCAATCATTGCATGAAATATTCTCTTGGTATCTCTAATTTTCTTGAAGAGATCTCTAGTCTTTCCCATTCTATTGTTTTCCTCTATTTCTTTGCATTGATCCCTGAGGAAGGCTTTCTTATCTCTCCTTGCTATTCTTTGGAACTCTGCATTCAAATGGGTATATCTTTCCTTTTCTCCTTTGCTTTCACTTCCCTTCTTTTCACAGCTATTTGTAAGACCTCCTCAGACAGCCATTTGGCTTTTTTGCATTTCTTTTTCTTGAGGATGGTCTTGATTCCTGTCTCCTGTACAATGTCACCAACCTCCGTCCATAGTTCATCAAGCCACTCTATCAGATCTAGTCCCTTAAACCTGTTTCTCACTTTCACTGTTTAATCATAAGGGATTTGATTTAGGTCATGCCTCAATGGTCTAGTGGTTTTCTCCATTTTCTTCAATTTCAGTCCAAATTTGTCAATAAGGAGTTCATGATCTGAGCCACAGTCAACTCCTGGTCTTGTTTTTGCCGACTGTATAGAGCTTCCTCATCTTTGGCTGCAAAGAATATAATCAATCTGATTTCATTGTTGACCATCTGGTGATGTCCATGTGTAGAGTCTTCTCTTGTGTTGTTGGAAGAGGGTGTTTGCTATGACCATTGTGTTCTCTTGGCCAAACTCTATTACCCTTTGCCCTGTTTCATTCTGTACTCCAAGTCGAAATTTGCCTTTTACTCCAGGTGTTTCTTGACTTCGTACTTTTGCATTCCAGTCTCCTATAGTGAAAGCAAGAGAATCCTAGAAAAACATCTACTTCTGCTTTATTGACTATGCCAAAGCCTTTGACTGTGTGGATCACAAGAAACTGTGGAAAATTCTGAAAGAGATGGGAATACCACACCACCTGACTTGCCTCTTGAGAAACCTGTATGCAGGTCAGGAAGCAACAGTTAGAACTGGACATGGAACAACAGACTGGTTCCAAATAGGAAAAGGAATACATCAAGGCTGTATATTGTCACCCTGCTTATTTAAGACATGCAGAGTACATCATGAGAAATGCTAGGCTGGATGAAGCACAAGCTAGAATTAAGATTGCTTGGAGTAATATCAATAACCACAGATATGCAGACGATACCACCCTTATGGCCAAAAGTGAAGAAGAACTATAGAGCCTCTCTATTAAAGTGAAAGAGAAGAGTGAAAAAATTGGCTTAAAGCTCAACATTCAGAAAACTAAGGTCATGGCATCTGGTCCCATCACTTCATGGCAAATAGATAGGGAAACAATGGGAACAGTGACTGACTTTATTTTTCTGGGCTCCAAAATCACTGCAGATGGTGACTGCAGCCATGAAATGAAAAGACGCTTACTCCTTGGAAGGAAAGTTATGATCAACCTAGACAGCATATTCAAAAGCAGAGACATTACTTTGTCAACAAAGGTCCGTCTAGTCAAGACTATGGTTTTTCCAGTGGTCATGTATGGATATGAGAGTTGGACTATAAGGAAAGCTGAGCACTGAAGAATTGATGCTTTTGAACTGTGGTGTTGGAGAAGACTCTTGAGAGTTCCTTGGATTGCAAGGAGCTCCAACCAGTCCATCCTAAAGCAGCTCAGTCCTTGGTGCTCACTGGAAGGACTGATGTTGAAGCTGAAACTCCAATACTTTGGCCACCAGATGTGAAGAACTGACTCATTGGAAAAGACTCTGATGCTGGGGAAAATTGAGGGCAGGAGGAGAAGGGAACAACAGAGGATGAGCATCACCAACTCAATGGACATGGGTCTGGGTGGACTCTGAGAGTTTGTGATGGACAGGGAGGCCTGGTGTGCTGTGGTTCATGGGGTCACAAAGAATTGGACACGAGTGAGTGACTGAACTGAACTGAACTGAAATGATGCTGCCTAAGGCCCATTTGATTTTGCGTATCAGGATGTCTGACTCTAAACTGGTGATCACACCATTGTGATTATCTGGGCCATGAAGATATTTTTTGTATAGTTCTTCTATGTATTATGGCCATCTTTTAGAAATATCTTCTGCTTTTGTTAGGTCCATACCATTTCTGTCTTTTATGGAGCCCATTTTTGCATGAAATGTTCCCTTGGTATATCTAATTTTCTTGAAGAAATCTCGTGTCTGTCCCATTCTATTGATTCCTCTATTTCTTTGCATTGATCACTGAGAAAGGCTTTTTTATATCTCCTTGCTATTGTTTGGAACTCTGCATTGAAAGGGATATATCTTTCTTTTTCGCCTTTGCTTTTCACTTCTCTTATATTCACCGCTATTTATAAGGCCTCCTCAGACAGCCATTTTGCCTTTTTGCTGAAATGCAGTGCTTGGGTGCAATCTCAAAATCTACAGAATGATCTCAGTTTGTTTCCAAGGCAAATCATTCAATATCACCTTAATGACCCAACCACTGATGCTGAAGAAGCTGAAGTTTACCAGCTCTATGGAGACCTACAATACCTTCTAGAACTAACACCAAAAAAGATGTCATTATATATATATTAGAATGCAAAAGTAGGAAGTCAAGAGATACTCAGCATAACAGGCACGTTTGCCCTTGAAGTACAAAATGAAGCAGGGTAAGGGCTAACATTTTTGTCAAGAGAGCACACTGGTCATAGCAAACATCCTTTTCCAACAACCCAAAAGATGATTCTACACATGGACATCACAAGATGGTCAATACTGAAATCAAATTGACTATATTCTTTGCAGCCAAAGATGGAGAAGCTCTATACTGTCAGCTAAACAAGACTGGGAGATGACTGGGGCTCATATCATGCATTGAAAAATTCAGGCTTAAATTGAAGAAAGTATGGAAAACCACTAGGCCATTCAAGTTTGACTTAAATATAATCCCTTATGATTATACAGTGGAAGTGACAAATAGATTCAAGGGAGTAGATCTGATAGAAAGAGTGTCTGATGAATTATGGATGGAAATTCATAACATTGTACAGGAAGCAAAACCAAAACCATTCCAAAGAAAAAGTAATGTGAGAAGGCAAAGTGGTGGTTTCATGTAAGGATGGGCATGATAAAGGATGCTAAGGATCTAACAGAAGCAGAAGAGATTAAAAAGAGGTGACAAGAATACACAGAGGAGCTATACAAGAAAAGTCTTAATGATTTGGATAACCACAATTGTGTGGTCACTAACCTAGAGCTAGACATCCTGAAGTGTGAAATCAAGTGGGTCTTAGGAAGGATTACGATGAACAAAGCTAGAGGAGGTGATGAAATTCCAACTGATTTATTTAAAGTCCTAAAAGATAATGCTGTTAAAGTACTCCACTCAACAAGTCAGTGAACATGGAAAACTCAGCACTGGCTACAGGACTAGAAAGGTTATTTTTCATTCCAATCCCAAAGAAGGGCAATGCCAAAGAATGTTCCAACTACCATACAAGTGTGCTCATTTTGACTTGCTAGCAAGGTTATGCTCAAACTCCTTCAAGTTAGCTTCAGCAATACATGAACTGAGAACTTCCAGATATAAAAGCTGGGTTTCAAAGAGCAGATTAACCAGAGATCAAATTGCCAATATTTGTTGGATCATGGAGAAAGCAAGGGAGTTCCAGAAAAACATCTACTTCTGCATGATTGACTATGTTAAAGCATTTGACTATGTGGATTATAACAAACTGTGGAAAATACTTAAAGAGATGGGAGTACCAGACCACCTTTACCTGCCTCCTGAGAAACCTGTACATGGGTCAAGCAGCAACAATTGGAGTCAGACATGGACCTCTGACTGGTTGAAAATTGATAAAGAAGTATAATAGGGCTGTATATTGCTACCCTGATCATTTAACTTACAGAGTACATCATGTGAAATGTCAGGATGGTGAATCAAGATTACTGGGAGAAATATCAGCAATCTCAGATACGCAGATGATATCACTGTAATGGCAGAAAGTCAAAAGGTACTAAAGAGCCTTTTGATTCGGGTGAAAAAAAGAGAGTGAAAACAACTGACTTGAAACTCAACATTAAAATAAATGGCAAGAATATACAATGGATTAAAGACAATCTCTTTAACAAGTGGTGCTGGGAAAACTGGTCAACCACTTGTAAAAGAATGAAACTAGAACACTTTCTAACACCATACACAAAAATAAACTCAAAATGAATTAAAGATCTAAACATAAAACCAGAAACTATAAAACTCCTAGAGGAGAACATAGGCAAAACACTCTCCAACATACATCACAGCAGGATCCTCTATGACCCACCTCCCAGAATATTGGAAATACAAGCAAAAATAAACAAATGGGACTTAATTAAACTTAAAAGCTTCTGCACAACAAAAGAAACTATAAGCAAGGTGAAAAGACAGCCTTCAGAATGGGAGAAAATAATAGCAAATGAAGCAACTGACAAACAACTAATCTCAAAAATATACAAGCAACTCCTACAGTTCAATTCCAGAAAAATAAAAAATGGGTCATTTTTTGACCCAATCAAAAAATGAGCCAAAGAACTAAATAGACATTTCTCCAAAGAAGACATACAGATGGCTAACAAACACATGAAAAGATGCTCAACATCACTCATTATCAAAGAAATGCAAATCAAAACCACTATGAGGTACCATTTCACGCCAGTCAGAATGGCTGCGATCCAAAAGTCTACAAGCTATAAATGCTGGAGAGGGTGTGGGAAAAAGGGAACCCTCTTACACTGTTGGTGGGAATGCAAACTAGTACAGCCACTATGGAGAACAGTGTGGAAATTCCTTAAAAAACTGGAAATAGAACTGCCATATGACCCAGCAATCCCACTGCTGGGCAAACACACCGAGGAAACCAGAATTGAAAGAGACACGTGTACCCCAATGTTCATCGTAGCACTGGTTATAATAGCCAGGACATGGAAGCAACCTAGATGTCCATCCACAGATGAATGGATAAGAGACCTGTGGTACATATACACAATGGAGTATTACTCAGCCATTAAAAAGAATACATTTGAATCAGTTCCAATGAGGTGGATGAAACTGGAGCCTATTATACAGAGTGAAGTAAGCCAGAAAGAAAAACACCAATTCAGTATACTAACGCATATATATGGAATTTAGAAAGATAAATAACCCTGTACACGAGACAGCAAAAGAGACACTGATGTATAGAACAGTCTTTTAGACTCTGTGGGAGAGGGTGGGATGATTTGGGAGAATGGCATTGAAACATGTATAATATCATATATGAAATGAGTCGCTGGTCCAGGTTCAATGCACGATACTGGATGCTTGGGGCTGGTGCACTGGGATGACCCAGAGGGATGGTACAGGGAGGGAGGAAGGAGGAGGGTTCAGGATGGGGAACACGTGAATACCTGTGGTGGATTCATGTTGATATATGGCAAAACCAATACAATATTGTAAAGTTAAAAAATAAAATTAAAAAAAAGCATCAAAAAAAAACAAAAAAGAATAAATAATACCAAGAATGAACTGCAAACAGTGGACTTTGAGTGACTATGATATGTCATTGTGGGTTCATTAGTTTTAACAACTGTACCCCACTGTGTTGAGGGATGTTGATAATGGAGAAGCTACGCATATGTGGGGGCAGGCAGTATATGGGAAGTCTTTGTATTTTCTCTTCAGTTTTGCTGTGAACCTAAAACTGCTCTAAAAAATTATTTTAATTAAAAAAAATAAAAAAATAAAATAACACTAAGACAATATTGTAAAGTAAAAAAAGAAAAAGATGACCTCTGGAATGATGTTAGAACATAAAAACATAGGTCATGAATATATATCTGCTTGCTAGAAGGGGTACATAAATATGTCCCTAAGCTTTAGTAGTCAAAAAAAAAAAAAAAAAAGAGCAAAACATCATGAGATCCAACAGTGATAAAGACAATAAGCAAAAAATAAAACCACTGGTCCCCAAGAGTACGTACTCATACTGAATGCAGAGAACTATTTCTCCCATGAGAAATGTATATACTATGACTTCCTTCCCATTTCCACAAGATTAGTTATATTATCACCTAATAATACCAGGGTATCCAGTCCTATCGTTTCATGGCAGATAGATGGGGAAACAATGGAAACAGTGACAGATTTTATTTTCTTGGGCTCCAAAATCACTGTAGATGGTGACTGCTGCATGAAGTTAAAAGACGGTTGCTCCTTGGAAGAAAAGCTATGACCAACCTAGACAGCATATTAAAAAGCAGAGACATTACTTTGCCAAGAAAGGTCCACATAGTCAAAGCTATGGTTTTTCCAGTAGTCATGTATGGATGCGAGAGTTGGACTATAAAGAAAGTTGAGTGCTGAAAAATTGAAGCTTTTGAACTCTGGTGTTGGAGAAGACTCTTGAGAGTCCCTTGGACTGCAAGGAGATCAAACCAGTCTATCTTATAGGAAATCAACCCTGACTTCATTGGAAGGAGTGATGCTGAAGCTGAAACTACAAAATTTTGGCCACCTGGCTCGAAGAGCTAACTCATTAGAAAAGAGCCTGATGCTGGGAAAGATTGAGGGCAGGAGGAGAAGGGGACGACAGAGTATGAGATGGTTGGATGGCATCACCGACTTGATGGACATGAGTTTGAGCAAGCTCCGGGAGTTGGCGAGGGGCAGGGAAGCCTGGCATGCTGCAGTCCATGGGGTTGCAAAAAGTCAGACATGATTGAACTGAACTGAACTAAATAATACCAGACAACATTATTTTCTCTTCCTTAAGTTAGTGATTCCAAAACTAAAAAAAAAAAACACAAAAATCTCTGTCACATTTTAACCCACTGATTCAGGCAACTTGCTTGTACACTGTGCATGTAACGTTTTGATGCTTTATTTGTACTCTCCCTATATGAAAATATGTACACAGATTACAATGTGAGGTAAATATTTATGAACTTCCAAAAAAAATAACACTAAGATCACAGCATTCAATCCCATCACCTTATGACAAATAGGAGGGAGAAAAGTGGAGGCAGTGACAGATTTTATTTTCTTGGGTTCCAAAAATCACTGCAGATGGTGACTGCAGTCATGAAACTAAAAGATGCTTGCTCCTTGGAAGGAAAGCTATGACATACTTAGACAACGTATTGAAAAGCAGAGACATCACTTTGTCAACAAAGGTCCATATAGTCAAAGCTATGGTTTTTCCAGTAATCATGTGCAGGTGTGAGAGTTGGACCATAAAGAAGGCTTAGTTTCAAAGAATTGATACTTTCGAACTGTGGTGCTAGAGGAGACTCTTGAGAGTCACTTCGAGTGCAAGGAGATCAAATCAATAATTCTAAAGGAAATCAACCTTGAATTTTCATTGGAAGGACTGTTGATGAAGTTAAGCTCCAATATTTTGGCAACCTGATTTGACAAGCTGACTCTTTGGAAAAGACCCTGATGTTGAAAAAGATTGAAAGCAGAAGGAGAAGTGGGTGGCAGAGGATGAGATGGTTAGATAGCATCACCAATTCAATGGACATGAATTTGAGCAAACTCTTGGAAACAGTGGAGGAAAGAGAAGCCTGGTGTGCTGCCGTCCATGGGTCACAAAGAGTTGGATACAATTTAGTGACTAAATAACAACACAGCTGACTTTAATAACCCATTTTCAAAATAGATAAATAATCCAGACAAAATGTCTAAGAAAACATTGGGCTTAATGTTATAGATCAGAAAGATCTAAAAATTTATACAGGACATTCTATCCAACAGTTTCAGCATATACATTCTTTTAAGCATACATGAAATATTCTCCAGGATAAATTATGTGTTAGGCCACAAAACATGTCTTAACAAAAAAATGAGATTATTAAGTTTATCGTGTGTGTCTTTTCCAACTACAGTAGTATGAAACTAGAAATCAATAACAGAAAAATTTTGTAAAATTCAGAAATATGTGGAAATTAAATAACATACCCTTGAACAACTAATGAGTGAAAAAGGGAATAAAAAGTCATAAAAGAAATAAAATTAAAATAATCAAGGCAAATGAAAATTGAAACAACATATCCAAACTTCTGTGGTGAAGCAACAGCTGCTCTAAGACTGAATAGCAATAAGTGCCTATATTAAGAAAAAAGAAAGATCTCAAGTAATTTAACTTTACAGGTCAAAAAACTAGAAAAAGAACAAACTAAGCTCCAAGTTATCTGAAATCAGGAAATAATAAAGATCAGAGAAGAAATAAATGAAATAGAGACTAGACAAAACAATATAGATATTTTTAAGTTGTTTTTTGAAAAAGATAAATACTATTGACAAACCTGTAGCTAGACTACATAAGGAAAAAAGAAACAGAAATAATATCATAAATGAATGAGCAGGCATTGCTGCTTGAACTAACTTTTTGTTTGAAGGAACAGAAACCTCTAAAGTCTCAAGAGGATTCAGTGAACAATATTAAGTCAGCTTTGGGAATAGGAATATTATATAAATCAGACCAAGGTCCAATATCTATTATCAATGGCCGTGAGACAGTCATATTTAACCTGTTTTGTCAGAATAAGGCAACATAGTAACTGGGTTAATGAGGCTACACTTGCAAAGAATCGTATTTGAATTAGATGGTAAGACTTGTTCATAACTAGACTGGCAGCAAATTGAGAAATGAGTCTTAAAAACTTGTAAAATAGTAACATCATGAGGTATCTATAAGTAAATTAAGTGCTCTAAGGTTAAAGCCTAAGTCTTTTAATCAGGGAGTTCTTGCTATAATGCCTTGTAAATACCTTTGCATTCCCAGAGCAACAAAACCCAATAACACAGAAAAGTAAGCAATATGCCTAAAACCAAGGCCTAACTTTTAATAAGCTCATTATTAGAAGCACCCTAAATCTTATTACAGAGAATGTAGAAGGTCTTATTAAAGTTAAAAACTAACACAGAAAGAGAAACATCTATTCTAAGAATGTGAAAGTCTTCTTTATTTTATTTGTACTACAATTTTGTTATTTTATATAACATACCATGAGAGGCTTAACATAAAAGGCAAGGATCCATAAACAACTCTCAAAATCAATGGAGGTGTGTATGTGTGTGTGTGTGTGTGACATTGTTTCATTTGTATATTTAGGCTGAGTTCAGGATGCAACTATCTACTGTCTGCTGGCCTATTGCATATATGCAATGCAATTGGAGCTATATACATGTCAAATGACTTCAGTTTGATAATGTTGTGACATATTCAGGAAGATGTTGTGTCTTGGGAGACTAAGAAATTTAGTAAAGCTAAAGTATCTTCTTTGTTAGCATGTAAGCAGCTATCAGTAAATCAACCAGTGTTGAATTAGTTTGGAGCCTCAAGGCAGAGATAATTATTTAAGTTTTTTTTTTTGTAAATACCTAGAAAAAACAGTAAATGAATCTTTGAATTTCTGTGGAATCAGTTGCCACAAGTATTGAAAGCCTACATAGGTAAACTCAAATATGAACATTAACTCTTTATCTAAAGGTAAAGACAAGAAAGCTGAACATAGTAAATAGACTACATAAAGATAATTAGCCAACTCAGACAGGTTAAGAAAGTAGCAAGATTGAATAGCACAGGTATCAGACCAATTATGACTTATTTATTGCTCTCAGATCATGGATAGTTCTATAAACAGATAGATCTCCTTGTCAAATTTCTTTCTTTTAAGTAATAAATAAGGGAATTATAAGGTAAATATCCTTTTTATTATGCTCCATTTTCATATTTCTCTACTGGTTTTATACATTTTGTTTGAGCTAGAAGCAGAGAATATGTTTTATACTCTGGCATGTATTTTCTTTATTGTAAACTGTACCAAGATTCATCCCTTTTATTAAATGGCTAGAATTTTTCTATCCATAAATACAGATTTTCTATAATTTCGGTGTACTTTTTCAGCATTGGGTAAGACTGCTGTTCTCCCATAGCCCACTTTTGCTTCTGAAAGCAGATATTTATCAATCTGGATGCCTTGCGTCCCAGGTGCTCCAAAAACACTCTATCCAAAATATAGACTATCATACCCCTTAGTTACATAGCAGGTCCCTTTCTGATATCATCAAGCACATCAACAGACAAGATATATACTTCAGAAGTACCAGCTTGCATGGAAACCTCAGAGGAGAAAGAATAAATATAAAGTCATCCAGAAACACCCTTATCATGGACTTTTTTTTTTTCTGGGTTAGGGTAAAACAAGAAAGGTAGCAAAATTGCAGAATTCATGGCTTCAGTATCCACAAGAAAGGACTGGAAACATTTAAGATGGAGAAAAGAAAAAGAGACATGTAAGTTCATTTCATTTCCAGTTGTAAGGTTTTTGCATGATGTCAATTTTGTCCATTAGTTTGCATCATTTACCCATTTTTTCTGTCTGATTTCTTGGAGTAGGGAAGATCCTCTTGAGGAGGTGATAAAGTTTCAGACATAGGTTGTATCCCTTGCATCTTCCTCAGTCTCTTCCAGCATTATTTTTTCTAATATCTTGACTTTTCAATAGGGAATTAGTAACTTTTTCCTCAGGTGTGCCTTCTCATTTGTTGGGATCCTCCCAAAATATTGTGTTCCTTTGTAAATAATTATAACTAGGCAGCTAAACTGCATTCTTAGGTTTCTTTATGGCTTACTTTTCTACATACTTTCTCGAAGCCAGATTGTAGCTACCAGTATCTGAGAAACTATTCATTCTTGCCATCAACTTACTTTTTCTTCCTACTTGTATTTGAATTCCTAGCAACGAAAGTGTCATAAAAATGGAGAGGCTCAATGTCTATTCTGATATTTACATAGATACATACATACATACATATATATATATATATATATATATATATATATAGAGAGAGAGAGAGAGAGAGAGAGAGAGAGAGAGAGACAGAAAATGCCTCAGTGAACTGTGATGAAAAACAATGAAGGACAGCTTCTAAGTACAGCATTTAGCTTTTCCCAGTTAACCTTGTGCAGAAAGTTTTCAAGGAATCTTTTCAGTAGTCCCTTGTCTTAGTTTTTCAAGGTACAAAGAACATAATAGCCTAAGCTGTTGAAGGAAGAGTACCGGATTCCTGAGGACTTCAGCGCCCTGATACAGAAATTACCAATTTGCCTTCATTGTGCCTTTTTCATTAGTTAAAGAAAGTCAACTAGAGGCAGCTATTTGTGTGGCGGCCAGTACGCAAGCCCAGGTATAGGACTGTAGACTGAAAGCACAGTGCGGGACACCTTGCAAAATTCTGTGGATCTCTCCAGGGCTTGAGAAAAAAAGGGCATATGGATCTCTACCATTTTCCGTCCTTCCAGCAGCCTTATTCCCTTTCTTCCAAGTAACTAGTGATCACTGTCTAACATGATACTTTCATTCTATGGCTCAGTCTTTACACGATTTTTCAAGGACTCCTTACTCTTTTTCTCTTTGTCATATCTGCTTCCATAGCTTTATTTTGCACAGCCTAGACACTTCTATATCTGTTCCCAAGAATGGCACCTATGCTGGGGATTAGCATAATGACACAAGCCATGGTGCTCTCCTTATATACTACTTGATTCTGAAAAGTCGAACCAGAGTTAGTATTCTTAAAAACCTTGTGCCAAAGTAGATTGGGGTTTGGGGACATTCAGTGACATTACTCTGTGTAGCTTTCATGTGTCACTTGTATAGTAGGACAGAAAGAAATTCATCTTTCTCAATAGTCTTTGTCTAAGAGGACAACGGTAGGACAGTAGTCAAAGGAAAACTGTATTTCATGGGTATTATTCCTAAAAAGTAAATAGGATATCAAGAAGTTTCTATTTATATTGATTTTACATAATAGGAAAACAATTATCTGGATCACAAAGATTCACAATTGCCCGGATCTTTTACAGTCCAAAAATGATCAACAATTAAAAACCACACATTAAAAACTTGAAATAATATAACAGGTTTGAATTTATTTTCTTGGATATTTAGAATAAAGCAAATATTGCACCATAGAAATGATTTTGATGAATTATAAAACTTGCACAAATTCCAATAAAGCACTCAGGTGAAAAGTGAAATTCTTGTGATGAGGATCCCATTATATAATATAATATATATATATTGCACTTTGCATTATATAATATATATATATATTTCACTTTGCATTTACCAAACACAGTTTAATTCAGCTAGTGTGCACACAATATAAAAAAAGAGTTGAGGAATAATTTCAAAAATATGAGAATAAACTACCCAAATCTGATGTATAGAACAGTATTTTGGACTCTGTGAGAGGGAGAGGGTGGGATGATTTGGGAGAATGGCATTGAAATATGTATAATATCATATTTGAAACAAGTCGCCAGTCCAGGTTTGATGCCTGATACCGGATGCCTGGGGCTGGTGCACTGGGACGACCCAGAGGGATGGTATGGGAAGGGAGGAGGGAGGAGGGTTCAGGATGGGGAACACATGTATACCTGTGGTGGATTCATTTTGATATATGGCAAAATCAATACAATATTGTAAAGTTAAATAAAAAAAAAATCAAAATTAAAAAAAAAATAAACCATTGCTTGCCCAGAAGGAGACAGAAAGAAGTCAAGAAACATGTTTCCCATTTGGGCTTTATTATCTGAAGCCTATGAATAAAGTTCCTATTACAGTGAAGTTGTAGTGAAGGTCTGGAATGCCAGGCCACCATATCTGCCTCCTGAGAAACTGTATGCAGGTCATGAAGCAACAGTTAGAATGGGACATGGAACAATAGACTAGTTCCAAATAGGAAAAGGAGTATGTCAAGGCTGTATATTGTCACCCTGCTTATTTAACTTATATGCAGAGTATATCATGTGAAATACCAGGCAGGATGAAGCACAAACTGGGATCAAGACTTCTGGGAGAAATATCAATAACTTCATATATGCAGATGACACCACTCTTATGGCAGAAAGTGAAGAGGAACTAAAGAGCCTCTTGATGAGAGTGAAAAAGGCTAAGATCATGGCATCCAGTCCCATCACTTCATGGCAAATACATGGGGAAACAATGGAAATAGTGACAGACTTTATTTTCTTGGGCTCCAAAATCACTGCAGATGGTTACTGTAGGCATGAAATTAAAAGACACTTGCTCCTTGGAAGAAAAGCTATGACCAACCTAGACAGCATATTAAAAGCAGAGACATTACTTTGCTTACAAAGTTCTGTATAGTCAAAGGTATGGCTTTACCAGTAGTCATGTATGGATGTGAGATTGGACTATAAAGAAGGCTGAGCACTGAAGAATTGATGCTTTTGAACTGTGGTGTTGGAGAAGACTCTTGAGAGTCCCTTGGACTGCAAGGAGACCCATGCCAGTCAATCCTAAAGGAAATCAACCCTGATTATTCACTGAAAGGACTGATGCTGAAGCTCCAAAACTTTGGCAATCTGATGCAAAGAGCTGACTCATTAGCAAAGACCCTGATGCTGGGAAAGATTGAAGGCAGGAGGAAAAGGGGATGACATAGGATGAAATGGTTGGATGGCATCACTGACTCAATGGACATGAAGAGTCAGACATGACTGAGTGACTGAACAACATCACTCTCATTTCATAATGCAGGATTTTCACCTCTGCTAGTCTCCAGAGTAATTTCATTAAAGCATGATTTTTAGGCAACCACATCTCCTCAAGGCAAATCATCCTCATTCACTAAAACCAGGGCACCATCCACACTGACACATTCTTTATTCTGTAATTTCTTACTAGGGATAGCGTCCTTAAATTCTGGGTCCCAAGTAGACTGGAGATCTGAGAGATTCCATGTAGGACAACTGGGTAGCCCAGGGGAAGTGGGCTAAAGGGTCTTCTTCCCCATTTATATTTTTGTATGAGGACAGAGGCAGAGCAGTATTCAAAGAACATGTATTTCATGTTTGTATTGCTCGTGTTCCACGGTGATTTATAGAGGAAGGATATTACTCAAACAGGGAGGGGCACATTCCTTTATACATAGCCAGTGATTCATCATACATAGTCAAATTGATGTAAATAATATACTTTGGCCTCAAGACACCTGTCAGAAACCTTTATGCAGATTTAAAATCTATTCCTAGCCAGTTCTTGGCTGTCTCTTCCAGGAAGCCAGAGCAGAAAAGCAATGGCATCATTAATAGCATGGATTTTCTACTTAAAATAAATCTAATGAAGTCACATGATAATAAGAAGCTAGATATCAGTATCAGGGTACTTATGATTTTATTGTCTCACTTATCATGGACAAAGTATATACCTGGATTTCAAACCTCTGGCTGCAGTTGCCATGGTCCTTCAATTGTGAGTAGTTCATTTATGATCCACAAATATCACAACACCTTAGCAAACTCGAAACAATCTAACAAATAAAATTTGTCTATATGATTTTAGATGTAACCAGATAATGCACCAAAGAAATACTACTAGTAAATGATAAGACTTCTCAAATTTAATCAAAGTAAAGCTCATGTATGTTTCACTCATAAAAAGAATTAGCCATAATAAAATCCATAGTTTCTTAAAGAACTAACCCAAATATCTTAGACATTTGTCTCTATTAGTCCACAGATATATTAGGAATTATAGCTCTCTGTAATCACTGAAGGGAAGGTCCAGGTTAATTTTCATTTTTGGTAATTCTCATTTTGCTTGTACTTCATACCTGTTGCTACTGTAGATTCTTTTTTCAACCCATCTCTGAAAATTGTAGATGAGTTCTGCCTGTGCTACAAAAAGTTTAACTTAGCTCTGTAGTTTGCTATTCCAATGTGTAGATATTTATTATCTAGCCTTGTACAGCCCAGATTTTGATAAAGCAGCATTGTATTTATTAGTTCAGCTCCAACAAATGTGGTCATTCCATGTATGAGCCCCTGTTGAGGTGCTCTTTCCCTCCTACCATGTTAGCCTCTCCATTTTTATTTCTCCATGATCTATTTGTTGTTTAATGGTGTGCATGTTTTGAGGTGTACTTATTCTTGCAACTCCTGATGGGCACTTTGCTTTCAGTTTTTGCTGTTAGAAATGGTGCTACTATAAGTACTCACATGTTTGTACTTTAGAGCAAATGTTTACAAATTTTTGTTATACCTGGGATTATGTTTATGGACACAGTCTAAGGGTATTCTAAATAGACATATAGTTTGATTTAAAAATTTTTCTATATGCTGGTGAATATTTATTGAATATTCTTTTCTCTCATGGCTAATGACCTCAAGCACCTTTTCACATGTTTATTAGCCATTTGGATATTCTTTGTGATGTGCTTGTTTGAATGTCTTCTTTCTCACTTCTTGACATATAGAAGTTTATTTATGTATAATGATCTTTTATTGAATATACATTTTGATAAACAAAAGTTTTAATTTGGATAAACAGAAGTTTTCATTTTGATGCAAACCGATTTATCAATTTTTCCTTTAGTTAGTGCTAGTTATTTAATTATAAGTTTTTGCATTCACCAAAATCATGATACTGCTCTATGTTAAAAAATCTTTATTGTTTTTTTTTCATATATGTTTACATTATGTCTAGAAGTTGGAAAATGGACTCATGTTTTTTCATCTCTTCCTCATTATGCAGCAGTGGCACCTTTATTATTAATCAAGTAACCATACATTTCTTGATCTGTTTGTGAAGTCTATTTTTACTCATTAAGCTAATTTTCTACCTTTTGTCACTACACACAGTCTTAACTACTGTAACCTCTTGAAATGCTTTGAAATTTTGTAACTTAAGAAATTTTGTTCATTTTGATCAGGACAACCTTGGCTTTTCTTGGCTCTTTGCATTATATACATCTTACACCTGCATTATATATAATTTTTAAAATCAGGTCTCAATTTACAAAACTCCTAACAGGATTTGGATTTGGAATGCTAATGCATTGAATATTTAAAATGAATATTTGGGGAGAACTAACATCTAAATATAATCAAGTCTGCCAATCTGAATATATCTCTTCATTTGCGAGGTATTCTTTTCACTAATGTTTTGTAATGATATATATTGATCTTTTCTTATGTAATTACTATTTCTGATGTTCTTGGAAATGTTGATTTAAAAATCTGTTTGTTTGTACTTTGCATAAACACATTTCATTGTATTTATTTGCTTACATATACAACAACTTTGTTAAATTAACTTCCTAATTGTTTATTTCAAATCATTTGGGGATATAGCTAGATAGAGATATATACTAACACATATGTATCAGATCAGATCAGTCGCTCAGTCATGTCCGACTCTTTGCGACCCCATGAACTGCAGCACACCAGGCCTCCCTATCCATCACCAGCTCTTGGAGGTCACTCAGACTCACATTCATCGAGTCAGTGATGCCATCCAGCCATCTCATCCTCTGTCGTCCCCTTCTCCTCCTGCCCTCAATCCCTCCCAGCATCACAGTCTTCTCCAATGAGTCAACTCTTCGCATGAGGTGGCCAAAATACTGGAGTTTCAGCTTTAGCATCATTCCTTCCAAAGAAATCCCAGGGCTGATCTCCTTCAGAATGGACCGGTTGGATCGCCTTGCAGTCCAAGGGACTCTCAAGAGTCTTCTCCAACACCACAGTTCAAAAGCATCAATTCTTCGGCGCTCAGCCTTCTTCACAGTCCAGCTCTCACATCCATACATGACCACAGGAAAGACCATAGCCTTGACTAGGCGAACCTTTGTTGGCAAAGTGATGTCTCTGCTTTTGAATATGCTATCTAGGTTGGTCATAACTTTCCTTCCAAGGAGCAAGCGTCTTTTAATCTCATGGCTGCAGTCACCATTTGCAGTGATTTTGGAGCCCAGAAAAACAAAGTCTGACATGGTTTCCACTGTTTCTCCATCTATCTCCCATGCAGTGATGGGACCAGATGCCATGATCTTCGTTTTCTGAATGTTGAGCTTCAAGCCAACCTTTTCACTCTCCACTTTCACTTTCGTCAAGAGGCTTTCCAGTTCCTCTTCACTTTCTGCCATAAGGGTGGTATCATCTGCATATCTCAGGTTATTGATATTTCTCCCGGCAATCTTGATTCCAGCTTGTGTTTCCTCGAGTCCAGCATTTCTCATGATGTACTCTGCATATGAGTTAAATAAACATGGTGACAATATACAGCCTTGACGTACTCCTTTTCCTATTTGGAACCAGTCTGTTGTTCCATGACCAGTTCTAACTGTTGCTTCCTGACCTGCATACAGATTTCTCAAGAGGCAGATCAGGTGGTCTGGTACTCCCATCTCTTTCAGAATTTCCCACAGTTTATTGTGATCTACACAGTCAAAGGCTTTGGCATAGTCACTAAAGCAGAAATAGATGTTTTTCTGGAACTCTCTTGCTTTCTCCATGATCCAGCGGATGTTGGCAATTTGATCTCTGGTTCCTCTGCCTTTTCTAAATCCAGCTTGACCATCAGGAAGTTCACGGTGCACATATTGCTGAAGCCTGGCTTGGAGAATTTTGAGCATTACTTTACTAGCGTGTGAGATGAGTGCAATTGTGTGGTAGTTTGAGCACTCTTTGGTATTGCCTTTCTTTGGGATTGGGGTGAAAACTGACCTCTTCCAATCTTGTGGCCACTGCTGAGTTTTCCAAATGTGCTGGCATATTGAGTGCAGCACTTTCACAGCATCATCTTTCAGGATTTGGAATAGCTCCACTGGAATTCCATCACTTCCACTAGCTTTGTTCCTAGTGATGCTTTCTAAGGCCCACTTCACTTCACATTCCAGGATGTCTGGCTCCAGGTCAGTGATCACACCATCATGATTCATGATTATCTGGGTCGTGAAGCTCTTTTTTGTACAGTTCTTCTGTGTATTCTTGCCACCTCTTCTTAATATCTTCTGCTTCTGTTAGGTCCATACCATTTCTGTCCTTTATCGAGCCCATTTTTGCATGAAATGTTCCTTTGGTATCTCTGATTTTCTTGAATAGATCCTTAGTCTTTCCCATTCTGTTGTTTTCCTCTATTTCTTTGCATTGATCGCTGAAGAAGGCTTTCTTATCTCTTCTTGCTATTCTTTGGAACTCTGCATTCAGATGTTTATATCTTTCCTTTTCTCCTTTGCTTTTCGCTTCTCTTCTTTTCACAGCTATTTGCAAGGCCTCCCCAGATAGCCATTTTGCTTTTTTGCATTTCTTTTCCATGGGGATGGTCTTGATCCCTGTCTCCTGTACAATGTCACGAGCCTCATTCCATAGTTCACCAGGCACTCCATCTATCAGATCTAGGCCCTTAAATCTATTTCTCACTTCCACTGTATAATCATAAGGGATTTGATTTAGGTCATACCTGAATGGTCTAGTAGTTTTCCCTACTTTCTTCAATTTCAGTCTGAATTTGGCAATAAGGAGTTCATGGTCCGAGCCACAGTCACCTTTTGCATGACTTACTACACTAAAACTGCCAGTATAGTGTTGAATAGGAATGGTGATAGAAAATTTATTTTATTCTCACTCAATAGGAGAAAAGCTTACAACAGCTCTATTATTAAGCATTTAGCAATTGATTTATTTTGTAAATACTTATCTCATTAAATAATTTTGTTAAATTCCCAGTTCTGATGAGATTTATAAGGAATAAGTTTTGTATTTATCAAATGCTTTTTATTTTTGAGATCAGTTCAGTTCAGTTCAGTTGCTCAGTCATGTCTGACTCTGAGACCCCATGAACTGCAGCATGCCAGGCCTCCCTGTCCATCACCAACTCCCGGAGTTCACTCAAACTCATATATCCATCGAGTCAGTGATGCCATCCAGCCATCTCATCCTCTGTCGTCTCCTTCTCCTCCTGCCCCCAATTCCTCCCAGCATCAGAGTCTTTTCCAATGAGTCAACTCTTTACATGAGGTGGCCAAAGTATTGGAGTTAGCTTAAGCATCAGTCCTTCCAAAGAACACCCAGGACTGATCTTTAGAATGGACTGGTTGGATCTCCTTGCAGTCCAAGGGCCTCTCAAGAGTCTTCTCCAACACCATCAATTCTTCCATGCTCAGCTTTCTTCACAGTCCAGCTCTCACATCCATACATGACCACAGGAAAGACCACAGCCTTGACTAGATGGACTTTTGTTGGCAAAGTAATATCTCTGCTTTTGAATATGCTATCTAGGTTGGTCATAACTTTCCTTCCAAGGAGTAAGTGTCTTTTCATTTCATGGCTGCAGTCACCATCTGCGGTGACTTTGGAGCCCCCCAAAATAAAGTCTGACACTGTTTCCACTGTTTCCCCATCTATTTTCCATGAAGTGATGGGACCAGATGCTATGATCTTATCATATGATATCTCCCCTCTGTTGTATTACTACAATGAATTATATTGATTTTTAATTTCTTAAATTTAATTTAGAATAGTTTTAGACTTGTTTTAAAAAGCTCTGAAAATAGCAGCTACTGAATATCTCACACCCCATTTCACAAACCATTACTATCTGATACTAGTATGGTTTATTTGTCATGCAACTAATTGATAATGGTACATTGTTATTGAGTTTTGCCTAATGACCTACTACTGTTCCATGATCCCATACAGGATGCTGTATTTTGATGTTATATCTACTTAGGATCCTCTTGACCATGACAATTTCTCAGATTTTCCTTGTTTTGACAGTCCTCTCATTTTTTAGAAGAACTCAGTTCAGTCACTCAGTCGTGTCCGATTCTGCGACCCCATGGACTGCAGCACACCAGGCTTCCCTGTCCATCACCAGCTCCCAGAGCTTGCTCAAACTCATGTCCATTGAGTCAGTGATGCCATTCATTTAGGTCTTTTGCAATGAGTCAGTTCTTTGCATCAAGTGGGCAAATTCTTGGAGCTTCAGCTTTAGCACCAGTCCTTCCAGTGAATATTCAGGGTTGATTTCCTTGAGGATTGACTGGTTTGATCTCCTTGTTATCCAAGGGACTCTCAAGAGTCTTCTCCAACACCACAGTTCAAAAGCATCAATTCTCTGGCACATCAATAACTGATTTGTGAACTAGTTAAGTGTTTGTAGAGTGTCTCTCAAGTGGGATTTATCTAATTATTATCTCATGATTATACTGTCATTATGGGTTTTGGGAAAGAATATCATAAAGTACCATTCTCATCCTGTCATAAAAGGTTAGATTCTATCAATATGAATATATTAACCTTGAATACCTGGCTGAGATAGTGTTCATCAAGTTTCTCCACCATAACTTTACTTTTCTTCCCACCTGCCACTTTCACACTGTATTCTTTGCAAGGAAGTCACTATGCACAGACCAGACTTGAGGAATGAGGACTCATGTTGCACCTCCTTGAAGTCAAAATATCTACAAAATTTGTTTTGAATTATTTTACATAATAATTTTTGTCTACTCTCCCAATGTATTTATTCACTTTTTTATATTAGTGTGAGTTCATGGATAATTAGGAAGAGAGAGAAGCACTTCCTTACTTTCTGGTCCTCTAGGATGCTCCAGGCTCATCTTTAATATTCCCTGCCCCTTCATAGAATGAGGCTTCCCTGGTAGCTCAGCTGGTAAAGAATCTACCTGAAATGCAGGAGATCTGTTTGATTCCTAGGTTGGAAAGATCCACTGGAGAAGGGATAGGGTACCCACTCCAGTATTCTTGGGCTTCCCTGGTGGCTCTGGTAGTTCAGCTGGTAAAGAATCCACCTGCAGTGTAGGAGATCTGGGTTCAATCCCTGGGCTGGGAAGATCCCCTGGAGAAGGAAAGGCTACCCACTCCAGTATTCTGGCCTGGAGAATTCCATGGCCTGCATAGTCCATTGGGTCACACAAGAGTTGGACATGACTGAATGACTTTCACTTCACTTCATAGAATCAACCATTTTTGAAAGGATCCCTTGTTTTTTATCCGGGGAAGGCAATGGCACCCCACCCCAGTACTTTTGCCTGGAGAATCCCATGGACGGAGGAGCCTGGTGGGCTCCAGTCCATGGGGTCGCTGAGAGTTGGACACGACTGAGCGACTTCACTTTCACTTTTCATTTTCATACATTGGAGAAGGAAATGGCAACCCACTCCAGTGTTCTTGCCTGGGGAATCCCAGGGACAGGGGAGCCTGGTGAGCTTCCGTCTATGGGGTCACACAGAGTCGGACACGACTGAAGCGACTTAGCAGCAGCAGCAGCAGTATTAGAAACCAAGCTATGGGTTTTAGGTGTGCCTTTCGTTATTAGATTACCATTGTTTCTAGGCTTTATCAACTGAGATTAAGGAAATATATACATGTGAAGTAACTGTATATATCTATATAAATATGTGTGTAACTACATATGCATACACATATATATGATACAGAATGTAAGTTCATAGTGATGCATCCAATTCAAACCCATTATTACATGGATTACTCTAACCTCTTCTTGTCTATAGCTTTCTACTCCAACAGCAAGAAACCTTACACCATTTGCCAACCATTTACTTAATTAATTCTAGTATGTATGTGTAGTGGTTTCAGAGTTGCTAATCCATAAACTCATGAGAAACAACTTTATTAAGTACAGGACTGTATATAGTTGCTTTGCTTTTAGTCTTACAGATTGCACCAACTCCCCTAGTCACTTGTTACCACCTTTTCTTTACAACCCCATAAGTGAAATTGTTTCATACATTTGTAGTACAGTAGATTCTTTTTACATCTCATATTCCAACTTGGGATCCCCCAACTACTAGTTTTTAAAAATCATATATATTAAGGTTTACTCTTTGTGCTGTAAAGTTCTATAGGTTTTGACAAATGCATAATGTCATATATATGCCATTACAGTATCATACAAGATAGATTGTTTGCTTTATCTGTTCAGCCCTTGCCCTCCCACTGACAACCGTGTGTTTACTGTATTTTTAGTTTTGCCTTTCCCAGAATATCATATAAATGGAAGCATACCATACATATTTTTTTCAACTGACTTCTTTCACTTCGCAAAATGTATTCAAAGTTCATCTGTGTGTCTGTTTCTCTCTCTTTCTCTTTTTGGTAAAGTGGATGTGCCCCAGTGTTTTTAAGGATTAACCTATTGGAGGATATCTTAGCTACTGCCAGTTTTTGGCAGTTATGAATAAAGCTGTTATAAATATTCATATGCTAGTTTTTGTGTGGACCTAAGTTTTCAACACATTTGGGTAAATACCTAGGAGCACAGTGGCTAAATGTAGAACATTTAGCTTTGTAACCACACTGTTTTCCAACATTGCTGTACCATTTTTCATTCTAGCCACCAATGAATGACAGTTTCTGTTGCTTGTATTTTCCACAAATAATTGACATTGTCAGTTTTTAAAATTTTAGCCATTATCCTAGGTGTGTAGTAGTATTTTTTAATTTGCATCTCCCTAATGACAGATAATGTACAGCATCTTTACATATGGTCATCTGCATATTTCTCTGGTGAGGTGTCTATTCAGATTTTTTGCCTATTTTAAATGGGTTGTTTTCTTTTTGCTGAATTTTAAGACTGTTTTTTATCTATTTGGATTGAAGATCTTTATCAGATATGTGCTTTGAAAATGTACTCTCCCAATGTCTCCTGTCTTTTCATTAACTTAAGTGTTTTTTTTTTTTTTTTTGCCAGATCAGAGCTTTTAATTTTAATAAAGCTCAACTTATTTTTTTCTTCATGGTTTTGTGCTTTTGGTATTGTATCTAAAAACTCATCACAAAACCCAAGGACACATGGATTTTCTCCTATGTTTGCTTTGAGAAGTTTTATAGTTTTACATTTCACATCTAGTTCTATGGTTTTGAGTTAATTTTTATGTAATATATAAGGGCTGTGTCTAGGTCCCCGTTTTGCATGTGGATATCCCATGTTCTAGCATCATTTATTGAAAAGACTATTTTTATGTAGTAAATTGCCTTTGACCTCCTGTCAAAGATCAGGTAATTATAAATGTTATAAGTGTGTATCTACCTCTGGATCCTCTATTCTTTAGTATTACTCTGTGTCTATTTATTTGCTAATGCAATGCTATCCTGATTATGGTAGCTTATCATTGGAGAAGACTCTGATGCTGGGAGGGATTGGGGGCAGGAGGAGAAGGGGACAACAGAGGATGAGATGGCTGGATGGCATCACTGACTCGGTGAATATGAGTCTGAGTGACCTCCGGGAGTTGGTAATGGACAGGAAGGCCTGGCGTGCTGCAGTTCATGGGGTTGCAAAGAGTCGGACACAACTGAGTGACTGATCTGATAGTAAATGTAAGGTAGTGTGAGTCCTCCAAACTTTTCTTCAGTATATTTGTTAACTCTAGTTCTTTTGTCTTTTCACATAAACTTTAAAATCAGTTCACTGATATCTACAAAATAACTTGCTGGGGCTTTGAATAGGATTATATTGTACCCATAGGTAAAGCTGGGGAAAACTGACTTAATACTCAGTTTTCCAATTCATGAAAACAGAATAGACATTATTTGTATTTTTCTTGTTATCTTTTATCAGAATTTTGTACTTTCCCCATTTGGATACACAAAAGTATGTGCAATGAATACCTAATTTTTTTAAATTGCAAATGTAAATGGGATTTTTTAAAAAAATATTTATTTCAAACACCAATTGTCCATAACTGGCATATAGAAAATAATTGACTTTTTTATACTAAGCTTATATCCTTTATCCTTGTTATGCACATTTATCTCATTTAATTCCCGGTTTTTGTTTAGCCTTATATAGATTCTTTAGGATTCTCTACATAGATACTCATGTCTTCTCTGAATATAGACAGTTTTATTTTTCTCATTTTCAATCTATACACCTCTTAATACTTTTTATCTTATTGCATTAGCTAAGACTTCCAGTATGATGTATAGAAGTGGTGCAAGAAGACATCCTTGTCTTTTTTTCTGAAATTAGCATAAAGACTCTCATCAAAAAATATGATGTTAGCTACAGGGCTTTTTGTAGGTGTCCTTTACCAAACTGAGAGAATTTCCTGCATTACTAATTTACTGAGAGTTTTTATCTTAAATGAATATTGGATTTTGTCAAGTTTTTATAGCATATGACCATATGAGTTTTCTTTTGTAGCCTTTGGATATGATGGATTATATCAATTGATTTTTGAATGTTAAATACCTGGAATAAATTTCACTTGGTTGTGTACAATTTTTCCTATATATTATTGGATTTAATTTGCTAATATTTTTGAGGATGTTCATGACATATATTGGTCTGTAATATCCAATTTCTTGTGATGTCTTTATCTGTTTATGGTGTTAGGGGAATAATGGTTTAACGCAGTGAATTAGCAAGTGACTCCCTTCTTTCTAGTGCTTCCCAAGTGGTGATAGTGGTAAAGAACCTGCCTGCCAATGCAGGAGACATGAGAGATGAGGGTTCAGTCCCTGGGTCGGAAAGATCCCGAAGGAGGAAATGGCCACCCACTCCAGTGTTCTTGCCTGGATAGTCGATGGACAGAGGAGCCTGGCAGATTACAGACCACAGGTCTCAACAGAGTCAGACAGGACTGAGATGACAGCATGCGTTCCCCTTCCATTTTCTGGAGGCAGTGGTGGAGTGTTGATACTGTTTCTTCCTTAAATGTTCGGCAAAATAAACCAGAAAAACTATCTGGGCTTGGTGTTTTCTTTTTTAAACATCAGATCAGATCAGATCAGTCGCTCAGTCGTGTCCGACTCTTTGCGACCCCATGAACCGCAGCACGCCAGGCCTCCCTGTCCATCACCAGCTCCCGGAGGTCACTCAGACTCGCATCCATCGAGTCAGTGATGCCATCCAGCCATCTCATCCTCTGTCGTCCCCTTCTCCTCCTGCCCTCAATCCCTCCCAGCATCAGAGTCTTCTCCAATGAGTCAACTCTTCGCATGAGGTGGCCAAAATACTGGAGTTTCAGCTTTAGCATCATTCCTTCCAAAGAAATTCCAGGATTGATCTCCTTCAGAAATAACAGAATACTCTGAACTCTATGCTCCCAACTGGATAACTTTGATGAAATAAAACAGTAGTTCAGTAGTTCGTTATACAAGGAAAAATACATATTCTAAATAGCCCATACAAGGAAAAATACATATTCTAAATAGCCCTAAGTCTATTAAAGGAATTAACAGTTAATATCTTTTTATTCCTTTAATAGACTTAGGGCTATTTAGAATATGTATTTTTCCTTGTATGGGCTATTTAGAATATGTATTTTTCCTTGTATAACAAACTACTGAAACTACTGTTTTATTTCATCAAAGTTATCCAGTTGGGAGCATAGAGTTCAGAGTATTCTGTTATTATGCTTTCACTATCCTTAGAATCAGAACTGATTGTTCTTTTATTTGCTGCGTCGCTTCAGTCATGTCCGATTCTGTGCGACCCCATAGACGGCAGCCCACCAGGCTCCCCTGTCCCTGGGATTCACTAGGCAAGAACACTGGAGTGGGTTGCCATTTCCTTCTCCAATGCATGAAAGTGAAAAGTGAAAGTGAAGTCACTCAGTCGTGTCCGACTCTAGCGACCCCATGAACTACAGCCTACCAGGCTCCTCCATCCATGGGATTTGTTATTAGTCATTTGTATCTTTTTTTCCCCTTTCCTTAGCCTCTGTAGAATTTCAGCAATTTTATT
This sequence comes from Tragelaphus eurycerus, assembly GCA_935064755.1. Lineage (NCBI taxonomy): Eukaryota > Metazoa > Chordata > Mammalia > Artiodactyla > Bovidae > Tragelaphus > Tragelaphus eurycerus. The sequence continues at coordinate 6,156,073 of CAKXYN010000112.1, forward strand.
GGTCTTTTAAAAGAACTACCTCTTATTTTCTCTATTCTCTGTTCTTAATTTTACTGACTTCTGTTCTAACTGTTGTTATTAATATTTTTCTATTTTCTTTAGGCTTAAAGTGTTCTTTATTTTTCTAAGGTAAAAACTTAGATTATTGGCTAAGGTCTTTTAAATTTTCTAATGTATAAATGTAGATTTTTTTTCTGTAAGTGATGCTTTAGCTGCATCTGATAAATTATGGTAAGTAATATTTTCATTTTTACTTTGCTCAAAATATAAAAAATATTTTCTAATGTTCCTTGATGTATCTCTTATTTTGAATTGTTTAATTCAGATATTTGGGGATTTCCCAGCTATATCTTTATCAACTACCAGTTTTATTTCATTGTTGCTTTGTATAGCTTCTAATGTTTTACATGTTAAAGTATGTTTTATGGAACATAATATGACCTATTTCAGTCACTATTTCGTATGACCTTTAGAAGAATGTGTATTCTCCTTCATGGATGGAATAGTCTGTAAGTACCAGACAGATTTGATAGTGCTCTTTTGATCATCTATATCTTTATTGTTTTGTTTGATCAGTTACTGTCAGAGAGCTGTTGAAGTCTCCAACTATAATAGTTGACTTGTTTATTTCTACTTTGGGTTCCTTCAACTTTTACCTATCTTGATACTTTGTTTTCAGGGGCACATACATACATTCATGATTGTTATGTCTTCTCCAAGAATGGATCCTTTAACATTAAATAATCTTCATGCCTGATAATCTTCCTTGTTCTGAAGCTGGCTTTGTCTGAAATCAATGCAGCTTCTTCGGCTATCTTTTGATTAGATTTTGCATGATATATGTTTCTTAATATCTTTCCTGAAAGGTTCCTCAATACCTTTATTGACCTAAATCTTTAATTTTAAAGTAGGTTTCTTGTAGACAACATTTAGTTGTTTTTTTTTTTTTTCAAAATTCATTCTGGCAATCCCTGTATTTTAAACCATCACATTTAAAATAATTATTAATACTACCAATTAATATCTATCAATTTGTAACTGTTTTCTAGTCATTGAATTGTTTCTTCCCATTTTACTGCATTCTCTGCTTTTAGTTGATTTTTACATGATTCCATTTTATCTCCTCTTTTAGTGTATCAATTAGTCTTTTTATTGGTTTCTCTAGAACTTATAAATTTTCAACTCATCCAAATTCACTTTACAAATTACACTATACCACTTCACATGCAGTACAGGTTCCTTAGATCAGAGTTTTATCAATTTCTCCTTCCCATCTCTTGTGACATTACTGTCATTTGCTTCACTATCCATATGCCATAACCAACCAGCATTTTATAGCTATTATTACTTTAGGCATTTTAAGATTATTTAAGAATAATGGAACTAATAATTTTACCTCACTTATTCTCCAATGCTCTTCTTTTCTTTATGGCAATCCAAGTTTCTGACCTGTATAATTCTCCTTCTTCTTAAAGAACTTCTAGCATTTCTTGTACACCACGTCTTTCAGCAAGAATTTCCTCATTTTTGGTTTGTCTGAGAGTATTTATATCTCCTTTATTTTTGAAGAATAATCTTGTTCTAGGTCGATATTTCTTTCCTGCAACATTTTAAATATCTCATATCATGTTCTCTTAACTTTGTTTCTGGTAAGTCTACTGTAATTCTCTATAGTTAATGCATTGTGGTTATTTTTCTAACTTCTTTCGAGATTTTCTCTGTCTTTGGTTTCCTTCAATTGAAGGCTTCCCTGATAGCTCAGTTGGTAAAGAATCTGCCTGCAATGCAGGAGACCCCGGTTGGATTCCTGAGTTGGGAAGATCCACTGGAGAAGGGATAGGTTCCAGTATTCCTGGGCTGCCCTTGTGGTTCAGCTGGTAAAGAATCTACCTGCATGTGGGAGACCTGGGCTCAATTCCTGGGTTGGGAAGATTCCCTGGAGAAGGGAGAGGCTACCCACTCTAGTATTCTGGCCTGGAGAATTCCATGGACTGTATAGTCAATGGGGTCACAAAGAGTTGGACACGAATGAGCAACTTTCAATTGAATAGGTTATGCCTAGGCTTTAATGTTGTTAGTATGCTTGTGTGTGTTTGTGTGCTTTGCATTTTTTCTTGCTTTGTGTTCTCTAAATGCTCATACTTGTGATTTAATGTTTTTCATTCATTTTGAAACATCCTTGACCATTATTACTTTGAAAATTTCTTCTGCTCTCTCTTCTCATTCTGGGATTAGTTATGTGTATTTCACTTTTTAAAACTGTTTAACAGTTCTTGGATAGTTTTTCATTTTTTTCTTTTTGTATTTCATTTTGTGAAATTTCTATTGGATTGTTTTCAATAGCATTGTTTTTCTCAATTGTGTTGAATCTAGTGATGAGTCTATTGAAGGCATTCATTTAGGTTTTTGGGTTTTTTTTGTAGCATTTCCTTTTGATTCTTGTAGTTTTTATTATATATTATTATATATTCTTGCATGATGTCTTATTTTTCTGAGAGCTCTTAACATATGAATCAGTTATTTTAAATTAACCATTTGATAATTTCAACATCTGTGTTCTCTCTTCAAACTGCTTTTTTCTTGCTCTGTAACATGCACTATAGTTTTTTGAGTTGTGTCTGATATTTGGAATTGAGGTAAATAAGCCTTTGGTGTGAGATTTGTGGTAATCTAACTAGGAGTTGTGTTCTGTTTAATATTTGCATTGCTAGAGGTATCAGAAGTGTTAAATTACTTTAGTGTGTTTGTTTTTGTCTCCTCTCTTGACTCTGGGTTTCCCTAAGTACTTCTGAGAGAGCTGTTGTCTTGAAGCTCTTTCAACTGTATCCACTGTTATCATAGTGAAGCTTATTGGTGGGATGGTAAGCTTGTGGAGGAGTTGAGTGATCCACAACATTTTGGAATAAGTCTCTGGTTTTGTTTGCCTATGTCTTAGGATTGTGGCCTTTACAAGTGTTCCTTCAGTAACATAGTTGTTTTTCTTCTTGTCCCCTACCCTTTTCCCTGACTCTAGTGTTCCCAATCTATTTCCTTGAAGCACTGACCTCTATTGACAATTGTGTGTGTGTGTGTGTTTTCTGATTGGTAAGACTGAATGGCTATAATAGGCCAGAGTAGAGGAATGCCCTTTTCTCAAGTTTCCAGTCTTTCCTTTGAAGATTAGGCCTCAGTTATGGAAAATTCTTTGGGTTTATTTCACAAGGATCACTCTCATCCACCACCCTAGTTCCAGAGTCATAAGGGTGTCTTGTTTTTTTTTTTTTTTCCTCTCAAATCCTTATCATAAGAAACATGGGAGGTTCTGGTAGTAAAGCCCACAAAAGTGTAAGAGTTTCCAAAAGTTTCTCCCTTCCACTTTATTCTACATTCAGCCCATCTCTTCATCTAAATTGCAGTTGAATTTTCCTACGCATTTGTAGCTTCTGTTTCAACTAGCAGATCTCACCTGTCTCTCAATGGATGTCTGTCTCTCCAGATTTTGGGGTGGCAGTTTTCCCTGCAGCTTCAGGCCTCTGATGGATCCAAGGAAATCACTGATTTTTCTCACTTTTCCTACCTTTATCTTGCTGTAAGTACAGAAACAATGACTTCTTATCCCTTCATATTTCAAGAGTTGAAACCAGAAGTCTTATTTTTTTTTAATGTAAAAAAGCAACTTTTATTAAATAAGTCCCAAATGGTTCTGATGTATTAGTTTTGACATATTTTATGTAATGTGGTTTACTATTATTATATTTAGGATGTTTGCATCTATACTCATAGTAGTCATATTCTATAAATTCATTTTTAACAGTGTCATCAGGCTTAGTTAAGCTATTCTGAGAAAATGGGAATTAATACTATATTTTTTCCTTAAACACTTGTAAAAATCTACTGGTGAGAATATTCATGACTGGAGTAGTCTCATTTGGAAGGATTTTCAGTTTGGATACAGTATCTTTAACAGATATAGGACAATTTATACTTTTTATTTATTCTTGTGATTTTTTTCCCACTAGCTGTGTTCTTAGGGAATTTTTTTCCATTTCATTGATACAGCTGACCCTTGAACAACATGATTTCAACTGTGTAGATCCATATATTATACAAATTGTTTTCAACAAGTATGTACTACAGGATCTGGTTGAGATTGTGAATGTGGATCCTTGGATGCAGAACCACAGACACAGAGTGCTGACTGTAAAGTTTCAACTGGGGAGGGAAGAATTATTTGTACCTCTAATTCATGTTGTTCAATGATCAACCATATTTTTTGTTTTTATTTTTTAAATTTTAATTAGAGGCTAATTACTTTACAATATTGTATTGGTTTTGCCATACATCAACATGAATGGTTGGCAAATTATTTACTTTTCAAATGTTACTGATATTTAAAATTTTAACTTAGGAAAACTTAAAATTATCTACAAAAGCAAGTAAGAGTATTTAAATGACAATGAACTTTTATGTTCTCATGTTTAGGTTTGGATGGTGAGATTTAAAAAAATGTCACATTTGCCAGAAGGACCTCATCCACGTGTACAAAAATGCTGTAAATTCTACTTTTCCTGATAAAATTACCCACTGCTCAGGAAGCTGCCAAAGTGGTTAAAACTGGTTTTTAACTAAATCTTTACATTTAGCAAACACTATCACTGATCTACTCTCCAATCCTTCCAATCATCTCTATTTAGATTTGATCAAATCAATCCATCTAGTCAACGTTATTTTTGCTTTGATCTACCCCAAGTGCTGCTTATTATAAATTTAGTCAGATTTCACTCATCCTCAAAATTCTCTGTAATTTTGTTTTTTTCTTCAAGAAGCAAAATATTGAAATTTCTTTTGCAGTTTCTCCTTTACCAGACCAATAATTTGAAGTAAGTGTAGCACTTGGTTTTAAAATTTAAGCTAATTTTTATGCTTCACACAGTCAGAGCATTGGTATTAATACAGTAAAGGACACACAAAAATCTCTATGTTCAACATGTTTACATTCTAGTGCAAGAAGGCAAACACTCATTAAAAATATTAAATAGGGTACTTTATATTAGATAAAAAGTATTTAAAAATATGGAACAGGATACAAATAAACTTAAACCAGAAACAGAGGATTTAATATTAAAACAAAAAAACTAGAATGGGAAATACTCACATTATTAGATCTGCAGCACTGCACTAAACATTGAGTTTTATAATAAAAACAAAATCAGACTAGAGACAAAACTACATCCTCCCATCCCAGACACCTGTAAACATTAAGTACTTTGGGAAAATAATTGTCTTGTATCAGCTGAGAATCTAAACAGTAAAAAAAAAGAAAGAAGCAATCAATCAACGTGCTTTATGTGTGTATCAGGCAACTAATAACTTACATTTTACCCTTAAAGTCAAAAATATAACTTAACGTTAAAGGATAAACTTGCAATTAAAAAAATCAATATGGGTGCTATATCAATTTTGAACACTACCACTATTACACAACTTGTTCCTTAGAAATGACAAGTATTCAGGTGGTAGATTTCTCCAATAATCCTCAGACTTTATCTAAATTGCACTTGTTCTTCCACTATAATACCATCTCTACTTTCTTGATAGGTAGAGAATCACTGTATAAATGGAAGTGCAAGCTAAATATTCTCTGGATGGTCTAGGCCTCAAGTCCTTGAGGACTCCCCTCCACATAAAGAATGTGGATAATTTAGAAACTGATATACTGCTATTTTTGTATCTAAATTGAGCCCAAACTGAAGATCTCAAGGAAGCACCCATTCCTGTGCACAAGAATTTCTACTTACATAGGCAGGATTGTTTGGGCTAAACACAGTTTAGATTTACCCATCTAAGTTGCTATCCAAACTTCCACTGTATCTTCTAAAACCAGGAACTGAGGACTAAAAACGGAAGTAAAAAACTTATACCAGTCCTTATAATAGCTTAACCCTCCAATTCCAAAAACCTACTTGACAGAGATGGAGATTTGTTTAGGACCTCAGAGCCATAAATAGAATAGTTTTCCCTTGTTTCCCTATAGTACAACACCCATACCATTTTATTTTCAGTAACTCCTTGAGGCAGTATACTTTATAGTGGTAGATTCATGATCTAGTTTTTTGTTAGTGTCACTCTGGATCAAAATAGTCTATACTTGTCACTCAGGAAAATCAACAGCATATTTAGACTATGTCCCAAGGCAAAACATATCCCAAAGGCAGAACTCATGACATTCCACAGATCTGATTAGAGATGTAAGAGAGTGATACAGAATGATAGTAAGTATACTTTGAGTGTAGTCCATGGTTCCTAAGAGAGTGATACAGAGTGGTAGTAAGTATACTTTGTAGTCCATTATTTTTGAAATCTTTAAGAATAAACAGGGTTCTTGATTTCTGCAGGAGCCTCAACAAAGAATGGTCAGCAAATCAAGTAACTTTAGAGTGCTCTGATGGAGAAGGCACTGGCAACCCACTCCAGTACTCTTGCCTGGAAACTCCCATGGACGGAGGAGCCTGGTGGGCTGCAGTCCATGGGGTCGCTAAGAGTCGGACACAACTGAGCGACTTCACTTTCACTTTTCACTTTCACGCGTTGGAGAAGGAAATGGCAACCCACTCCAGTGTTCTTGCCTTGAGAATCCCAGGGACAGAGGAGCCTGATGGGCTGCCGTCTATGGGTTGCACAGTTGGACACGACTGAAGCGACTTAGCAGTAGCAGCAACAGCAAAGTGCTCTTAAGTTTTCTAAAGAGGGAGCTGTTATAAAAGTAAACACCCATCAAGACAGGATACCATGAAAGCTTAAAATATGCCCTAACAGGCAGCACTCACTAACATCCTGTCCCTCATGATTATATTTTTTGAGAGATTCAAATAGCCTGTTGGCTCCATTGCCTCCAGAGTTATCACAGTTACTGGGAGAAATCTGCTGGTAAATTACATGAGAATAATCTCTAACACTCTAATTATGGATACTTAGCTATACCAGCTCCAGTGTTCTTGCCTGGAGAATCCCAGGGATGGGGGGAGCCTGGTGGGCTTCCGTCTATGGGGTCGCACAGAGTCAGACACGACTGAAGTGACTTAGCAGCAGCAGCAGCAGCAGCTATACCAGGTGACATCAAATGGAGAATTGCAAACATTTAACATGAAATCATCTACCACAGCAAAGACAAACTGACTACTGTATATAGTTAGCCTGGTGGAGAAACTTTACAAAGTCACTGAGGGTGTCTGGTGAATGTCTCATTTGTTGTTCTTGATAAAACTATAAAGGTGGGGTATGGATAAGAGCCCAAACCTTAGAATTCCTTTAAACATGTCCAAACAGATTTCATACTTTCTGGAATGTGCTTTAAATATATATCATAATTGCTTATTTGGAGGGGTGGGGGGACTAAAGCCTTGTTGGAGAATTCCAGCTGATAGTAGCAACATATTACATGATTTTGTGTTCCCAAACTATTTCTGAGACAATACTAGGCACAATCATTTTACTGAGACTGTAACTGAAGTTTTGCACATTTCTTCCAGTCACACAGTAACCTTAATGTCCACATTGCTTCAATCTTCAGGAAAGATAGAAAAAACAGAAATCTTAAGGTCAAATTAGAAACATTCTCAGCTTCATTCAAACTCCCATGGCCTAACGATTGCTTTAATGACAACGAGCTTAATTCTTGGGGTTCACTGAATTGTTCCTTTTGAGTTAGTAACAGGTCAAGTCTAGTAATATCACCTCTACTTCTGGACTCTGCTCTAAGAAATCGTGGCCAAATATTTCAGATGAGTCATCAGCAGTTCATCCAGTTGTATTTATAATAAAGATCAGATCAGATCAGATCAGTCACTCAGTCGTGTCCGACTCTTTGCGACCCCATGAATCGCAGCACGCCAGGCCTCCCTGTCCATCACCAACTCCCGGAGGTCACTCAGACTCATATCTATCGGGTCAGTGATGCCATCCAGCCATCTCATCCTCTGTCGTCCCCTTCTCCTCCTGCCCCCAATCCCTCCCAGCATCAGTCTTCTCCAATGAGTCAACTCTTCGCATGAGGTGGCCAAAATATTGGAGTTTCAGCTTTAGCATCATTCCTTCCAAAGAAATCCCAGGGCTGATCTCCTTCACAATGGACTGGTTGGATCTTCTTGCAGTCCAAGGGACTCTCAAGAGTCTTCTCCAACACCACAGTTCAAAAGCATCAATTCTTCGGTGCTCAGCCTTCTTCACAGTCCAGCTCTCACATCCATACATGACCACAGGAAAGACCATAACCTTGACTAGGCGAACCTTTGTTGGCAAAGTAATGTCTCTGCTTTTGAATATGCTATCTAGGTTGGTCATAACTTTCCTTCCAAGGAGTAAGTGTCTTTTAATCTCATGGCTGCAGTCACCATCTGCAGTGATTTTGGAGCCCAGAAAAATAAAGTCTGACACTGTTTCCACTGTTTCCCCATCTATTTCCCATGTAGTGATGGGACCAGATGCCATGATCTTCGTTTTCTGAATGTTGAGCTTTAAGCCAACCTTTTCACTCTCCACTTTCACTTTCATCAAGAGGCTTTTTAGTTCCTCTTCACTTTCTGCCATAAGGGTGGTAAAACTTTATACCAATTCCTATCTGAGTAATGTGGACAAACTTGGTGTTCTGATTCAACTTCATTGGAATCCTCAGAGACCACCACATATCTGTCTTGACTTTGTTGCAATAAATAGTCATAGCAGTTAAACAAGTAGAAATTTATGCCAGCTTGATTTTAGGTTAGGGTCTCCTTTAAATCAAATGACACAAATGATTTTCCTCAATAATCTCCTAGAAAGTGAAAGTGTTAGTCTCTCAGTCTCTTGTGACTTTGTGACTCTGGATTGTAGTTCACGAGGCTCCTCTGCCCATGGAATTCTCCAGGCAGGAATACTGGATTGGGTAATCCAGTTCCTTCTCCAGGGATCCTCCCTGCATAGCAGGCAGATTCTTTACCGTGTGAGCCACCAGGGAAGCCCTAATATTCTTTTAAACAACTGTTAAATTCTGGAGGTCTGGTCTAAAATTTGGGAGGGAAAAACAGCCTTCAAACTCTGGGGGGAAAAAAGCCTTATCAAGTACTGTTAAGGATGGTGAGGCTGGTGCAGAAGTAAAATTTCACGAGGTTGATACTTAAGTGTGACGTCTTTCAATCAAAGAGGGATAAACCATTTTAAATCATTACTGGAGACCTCAAGCTAAGAAATCTTAGGATTGATAAGAAGCAGATATTCTTTGGAAAGAAATGGCTTCTCCTTAAGATCCACAAAAAAATATGACAAACTGTCATGGTTTAATTTGTATTCCTTCATTGTTTATTTTATCTACCTGGTTTAAGGTTTCAGTTACATTTATTTATGTTACTTATAAGGCATTTATTACTTATATTACTGTATTTATTTTGCATGTAATCACTCCTTCTGCTAAGTCACTTCAGTCGTGTCCGACTCTGTGCGACCCCATAGACAGCAGCCCACCAGGCTCTGCCATCCCTGGGATTCTCCAGGCAAGAACACTGGAGTGGGTTGCCATTTCCTTCTCCATTGCGTGAAAGTGAAAAGTGAAAGTGAAGTCGCTCAGTCGCAGCCGACTCCTAGTGACCGCATGGACTGCAGCCTACCAGGCTCCTCCATCCATGGGATTTTCTAGGCCAGAGTACTGGAGTGGCTTGCCATTGCCTTCTCCCAATCACTCCTTAGTACGAGTCTAATAAAAACACATAACACAATTTATGTGTGAAGGGTTAAAGCATATAATCAAACTGATTATTGAATTTGTACACGTTTTCCATGGTGAGCCACCCAATTTCTCTTGGTTTCAATTCTTTGAAATGAATCAGAAACTGAGGCCCAATCACTGAAGACAAGGCAAACATAACAACATACTAGACAGACAGAAATCTAAAATTACTATCCTGTCATATCTGGAACAGGAGTTTCCTATGTCTATGAAAACAATACTGGCAGGTCTTTGGTGGAAGTCAGCTTTTGTAATTGAACTTTCACAGGAACAGAATTTCATGAGAACTACAGAGCAAAACATATCTACCTGGAGGTGTCTTAATTTTCTCAGATTTCATAAAATTCACTATTTTTGCTTTAGATCTATCAATGATATTGATACTACAACATTTATTGTCTAGCACTAAAAGATTCTTGATCAGTAATACTGAGACATTACAAAAATATTTGACAACTTCTTAGGGGTATTTTGGCTTTAAACAGATCACTGTGTAGTTCTCAAAGACTGGTGTTGGATTAGTGAAGCAAAAGTTTCTTGGTAACATCCTGCACACTGGAGGAATCTGCTACCTTGATAAACTAAATTCTGCCGTCAGTATACTTTAGGACATCACCTAGATTGTATTTTGACCCATCAATTTCTCCTCTAAAGAAGAGATTCTCAGATAATTTAATTCTAGAATAAAAAAAAAAAAAATTAGATCTTGATGTTAGAATCCAAGCCTTACCACTACGGAACTCTGTATTGCTTACTTTCTCAAGTTCCCACAATGAAAAGATCTAACTTGAATGAAATTTCAGAGTGTACTGCCTTCTGTGGTATACTCCTGAGACTCTGCCAAGATGGGCTCTTACTGTCTTAAAAGGAACAAGCTTTGGTGATATTTTTCAGGAGCCAGCATTTGCTATATGTAATGTAATCAATTATTTTAAAATGTTATGTTTTCTCAAAGAGTCAAAGCAATTTTTATTGAACACATAATGTGCCAGATGTTATTATCTCTTTTAATTTTGGTAATGGCTGGCACATCTCACTTCCACTCACTACAGAGACAACCAGGAAACCGCAGTGAATAGGAATTAGAATCCAGGAAATCTATTCTGGCACTCATTTCCTTAATGAGTATGCAATTGTACCTACTAATATATTCTATTTCCATGATTGCAGGGACCCTTACTATCTTGCTCATAACTATTTCACCACTGCCTAGAGGAGAAACTTTATAATACTACATGATCCACAAATATTTTTAGGATGAATAGATGAATTTAAAGCATATTCTATGCTGGTACACAGAGTGATATCCTAGAATGTGGGCTTTGAATCCAGAAGTTCAAAGTTAAGACTACTTCACTCTGTATAATAGGCTCCAGAGCGAAGTAAGCCAGAAAGAAAAACACCAATACAGTATACTAACGTATATATAGGGAATTTAGAAAGATGGTAACAATCACCCTGTACATGAGACAGCAAAAGAGACACTGAAGTATAGAACAGTTTTTTGGACTCTGGGAGGAGAGGGTGGGATGATTTGGGAGAATGGCATTGAAATATATATACTATCATATATGAAATGAGTCGCCAGTCCAAGTTAAATGCACGATACTGGATGCTTGGGGCTGGTGCACTGGGATGACCCAGAGGGATGGTATGGGGAGGGAGGAGGGAGGACGGTTCAGGATGGGGAACACATGTATACCTGTGGCAGATTCATTTTGATATATGGCAAAACCAATACAATATTGTAAAGTTAAATAAAATAAAATAAAAAAAGTTAAGACTAATATATATGCTAGTGAAGTGAAGTCGCTCAGTCATGTCTGACTCTTTGTGACCCCATGGACTGTAGCCTACCAGTAGGCTCCTCTGTCCATGGGATTTTCCAGGCAAGAGTACTGGAGTTGGTTGCCATTTCCTTCTCCACGGGATCTTCCCAACCCAGGGATCAAACCCAGGTTTCCTGCATTGTAGGCAGACACTTTACCATCTGAGCCACCAGGGAAGACACTAATATAAATTATTTACCTTAAGGTAAATATTTTTTTTTTTTGTGATGGAGAAAATAATATCTAGGTTTTCTCTAAAGATGACATGGTAGGTTATATTAAGCAGCAATCATAGGGGCTTTCCAAGTGATCCTAGTGCTGAAAAATCCACCTTCCAGTGTAGAAGATGCAAGAAACATAGGTTCGATCCCTAGGTCGGGAAGAACCTCTGGAGTAGGAAATGGCAACCCACTCCAGTATTCTTGCCTAAAAAATTCCAAGGACAAAGGAGTCCATGAGGTCTCAAAAAGTTGAGCACAACTAAGTGATTGAACACACAGAGGCTAGAATAGATTGGTTCAATAAAAATAGTGATCATGGTGATGATTCTTACATTGTTTACTCCCCCTCAGTGTTTTTCTTCCCTACATATGATTTCATTAAGTGACATACTCCCTTACTTTCTTACACTTCAGCTTATTTCTGGTTATTTAGTAACTATATAAGATAAACTGTTCTATAGTTTTAGTTTTCTGATTTTTTAATTTTAGAGGTTTCTGAGTATCTAGAGACAAGGCATGTAAGTGGACCATAACCATTTAATGCCTATTACATCTCAGCCAGAATCAGGGATTTAAAGGGCAGAGAAAAAGCAGGTGGAGTATGTGAGAGAGTAAGCTTGTATTTTTATTGGAGTAGGCATTTTACCCAGCTGCTGTAGAGGTAGCTGCTCTGTCACTAAGGCAATGTATGTCCCAAGACACCTTCCTTGAGCTCTAAAACATTGGAGTTTCTCTTTAAGTGGATGTAAGCCATACCTAGATGTACATACATAGATTATATAAGAAAGATAACAATAGATACAGGATAAATACGAGGCTGGTAAATAGCAAAATTTCATTAAGTGGTAATGAAAGGATAGCCTTATCAGATCTACTTCTACATTTATTTGCTCAATGTATAATATTAATCAAACAATAAATAACCCTTCCAAAGGAAGGAACTGTATCAGTTCAAGCACAAACAGCATTATGTTTGTAATCTTTTTTAAGATGGGCTAAGACCCATCATGACCTCCAAAATGAAATCTCATTATTATTTTAGCTATGGGTTCTCTCCAGATACAACTATCTCTTTCATGGAGAAACTAAAAGAAACTTCCCATAGCAGGTAGGGAACAAATCCTCTTTGTCTATTCACTCAATCATTCAAATCAATCATTTGGTAATTTATCACTGAATAAATTACCAAACCTTTTTGGTAATTTATTCAATAGATAAGCACTGCTTCAGCATGTACTCTAGGCCCAGTACTGTAGTAGACATAAGAAGAGCATAATCCTTCCTCTGGCTGATTTCATGGAACTCAGCATAGTGCTACAGACAATGTGAAGTTGTTAATGCACTCCTGTCGTCTGTATCATACCTGCATCTCTGACACTAACCTCAAATTATCTTTCTTCATTATACCCTTTGAACTTTACACATTTGTTCATACTCACTAAAACTCACATCAAATTGAAAGAATAATGTATATGTGTGTATGTATGCAGTTGCATATTCTTAAATCTATATATAGCTTTTTATGTGTCTATATATATAACACATATAGGAAGTCAAGAAACACCTGGAGTAACAGGCAAATTTGGCCTTGGAACACGGAATGAAGCAGGGCAAAGACTAATAGAGGTTTGCCAAGAAAATACACTGGTCATAGCAAATACCCTCTTCCAACAACACAAGAGAAGACTCTATACATGGACATCACCAGATGGTCAACACCGAAATCAGATCGATTATATTCTTTGCAGCCAAAGATGGAGAAGCTCTATACAATCAGCAAAAACAAGACCAGGAGCTGACTGTGGCTCAGACCATGAACTTCTTATTGCCAAATTCAGACTGAAATTGAAGAAAGTAGGGAAAACTACTAGACCATTCAGGTATGACCTAAATCAAATCCCTTATGATTATACAGTGGAAGTGAGAAACAGATTTAAGGGCCTAGATCTGATAGATAGAGTGCCTGATGAACTATGGAATGAGGTTCGTGACATTGTACAGGAGACAGGGATCAAGACCATCCCCATGGAAAAGAAATGCAAAAAAGGAAAATGGCTGTCTGGGGAGGCCTTACAAATAGCTGTGAAAAGAAGAGAAGCAAAAAGCAAAGGAGAAAAGGAAAGATATAAACATCTAAATGCAGAGTTCCAAAGAATAGCAAGAAGAGATAAGAAAGCCTTCTTCAGTGATCAATGCAAAGAAATAGAGGAAAACAACAGAATGGGAAAGACTAGGGATCTCTTCAAGAAAATCAGAGATACCAAAGGAACATTTCATGCAAAGATGGGCACGATAAAGGACAGAAATGGTGTGGACCTAACAGAAGCAGAAGATATTAAGAAGAGGTGGCAAGAATACACAGAAGAACTGTACAAAAAAGAGCTTCAAGACCTAGATAATCATGATGATGTGATCACTGACCTAGAGCCAGACATCTTGGAATGTGAAGTCAAATGGGCCTTAGAAACCATCACTACGAACAAAGCTAGTGGAGGTGATGGAATTCCAGTGGAGCTATTCCAAGTCCTGAAAGATGATGCTGTGAAAGTGCTGCACTCAATATGCCAGCACATTTGGAAAACTCAGCAGTGGCCACAAGATTGGAAGAGGTCAGTTTTCATCCCAATCCCAAAGAAAGGCAATGCCAAGGAGTGCTCAAACTACTGCACAATTGCACTCATCTCACACGCTAGTAAAGTAATGCTCAAAATTCTCCAAGCCAGGCTTCAGCAATATGTGAACCGTGAACTTCCTGATGTTCAAGCTGGTTTTAGAAAAGGCAGAGGAACCAGAGATCAAATTGCCAACATCCGCTGGATCATGGAAAAAGCAAGAGAGTTCCAGAAAAACATCTATTTCTGCTTTATTGACTATGCCAAAGCCTTTGACTGTGTGGATCACAATAAACTATGGAAAATTCTGAAAGAGATGGGAATACCAGACCACCTGATCTTCCTCTTGAGAAATCTGTATGCAGGTCAGGAAGCAACAGTTAGAACTGGTCATGGAACAACAGACTGGTTCCAAATAGGAAAAGGAGTACGTCAAGGCTGCATATTGTCACCATGTTTATTTAACTTATATGCAGAGTACATCATGAGAGATGCTGGACTGGAAGAAACACAAGTTGGAATCAAGATTGCCAGGAGAAATATCAATAACCTCAGATATGCAGATGACACCACTCTTATGGCAGAAAGTGAAGAGGGGCTAAAAAGCCTCTTGATGAAAGTGAAAGTGGAGAGTGAAAAGGTTGGCTTGAAGCTCAACATTCAGAAAACGAAGATCATGGCATCTGGTCCCATCACTGCATGGGAAATAGATGGGGAAACAGTGGAAACAGTGTCAGACTTTGTTTTTCTGGGCTCCAAAATCACTGCAGATGGTGACTGCAGCCATGAAATTAAAAGACACTTACTCCTTGGAAGGAAAGTTATGACCAACCTAGATAGCATATTCAAAAGCAGAGACATTACTTTACCAACAAAGGTTCGCCTAGTCAAGGCTATGGTCTTTCCTGTGGTCATGTATGGATGTGAGAGCTGGACTGTGAAGAAGGCTGAGTGCCGAAGAGTTGATGCTTTTGAACTGTGGTGTTGGAGAAGACTCTTGAGAGTCCCTTGGACTGCAAGGAGATCCAACCAGTCCATTCTGAAGGAGATCAATCCTGGAATTTCTTTGGAAGGAATGATGCTAAAGCTGAAACTCCAGTATTTTGGCCACCTCATGCGAAGAGTTGACTCATTGGAGAAGACTCTGATGCTGGGAGGGATTGAGGGCAGGAGGAGAAGGGTACGACAGAGGATGAGATGGCTGGATGGCATCACTGACTTAATGGATGTGAGTCTGGGTGACCTCTTGGAGCTGGTGATGGACAGGGAGGCCTGGTGTGCTGCGGTTCATGGGGTCGCAAAGAGTTGGACACGACTGAGCGACTGATCTGATCTGATGTGTGTCTAAATATGTAATACATATAATTGCCCATTTCTTTAATGATTGTATTTATTGAACACATACCATGACCAGAAAAGTATGAGAAGTATCTTAATATGAAAAAGACAGTCTCAAGCTTACAGTTTATCAAGGATGAAACAAACATTGACAGTAATTCAAATAAAAACAATAATAAAATTACAAAGAAGTCTAAGAATGATGACATAACTTCTCCCTGAAGATTTATGTAGATAATATTTTTTTCTTTTTCTCAAATTATACCTCTAATTTTGTTAATGATGAATCTAATTGTCCTCTAAACCTGGGTAGAGGAACGTCAATATTACCTAGAAGAGCTTGGAACATGCTGAAGAGGGTTCCCTGTGGTCTGACACCAGGCATGCTGTCTAGAGCAGGATTCTCAGAAGTCAGAGACAGAAAATACTGAGCCCTGCCATTTTAAATTGTATAAATATAACACGCAGTTGGTATTGCTTCCCCTATGGTCTCCTTAGAACAAAAGCAGCTGCTTCTTCTAAGAGTTGTTAATATTGCACTTATATGTCTGCAAATAAAATTTAAAAAGCAGTACTCCAATTGCAATTAGAGAAAAGAATGATCTCCAGTGTTTTCCTTCAACTGGTACTATTTTCATTTAGGTGGATGAAACCTTTCCATTTGTAGTACAGGCTAATGTCCTATTTCTATTATAGAGACACAGTTTCTTTTTCAAGTTTGTTCCTTTTGTTTATTTTATAAGTGCTAGTGCTAGGAAGAGAAATATTAATTTAATTTTATACACTCAATTCTACAATATCCTGAAAAGAGCCTCACTGAGATGAAGGATTAGCAGGCAGGGTGGAGGTTGGGAGCTCACACATATTTCAGTGGAAAGGAATCAAAGCAAAAAAGAATAATTTGTGTGTCTAACGTATATTACATTCTTTACTCCCTAGTTCCTTTGAGGAAGTTCTACCATACTCTCATATTCTATGACTAACTAGTTGGGCTTTCCAGTGGAAAAATGCCAATAATTTTGAGATTATACCAATGCAGTGCATTAACATAGCTTTTTGGATATTCACAGAAGTCTTTGGATCCTTATAAAAAAATGTAATAATGTTAAACGTGTGGTAGTCAGCTACATGGTGCTGCCACAATGAAATAAGTGCCATCCCAAGATGCTCTTTTAAGAGCAGGGAATAGCACACAGCTTTGTAGAGTCTTTTCTGCATATAAAATGTAGGAATCTGAAGGTCAAATGGTCATGAAAGTAGAAAATTTGCAATAGCCATATTCTTTCCAAGTCAGAGTGAGATGAGAAATCTTCATCAACACCTCCAGATGTACACTTATTTCCTGAATCACTGACCCTTAAAAGAGTCCATTTAGGAGGTTACTGCCTCAGGAAATAAGTGATACATTATTACTCATTTCAGCAGCCTGAGGCCAAGACAGAACTACTTTTTCTCTAAAGGTAGAGTCTTGATTTAAATACCATGATAAATAATAGTGCCCAATTATGTTTCATATCTCAAGATGTCTCCTCAATCAAATTGCCTATGCTTCAAGAGAACTGCATATACAAATCTGAAATCTACAGTCTAACCCTGAAGTCCTGATAGAAGGAATTTTTAAGTCATAATAGTCCATAAAGGAGGAACTCTCCAACTACTGTCATCATATACCTTTTAAAGCCCCTAGAAAACTGAACTCTTTTGATCACTGAACATTCTCTAGCAGGGAGGGAGTCCCTCATGTTGTCTATCAGGTTATAATGCATATTTGGTGATATGTAGGATTGTTTAATAATGTAAGCCTGTGGTAATTATTGACATGCATGGTCATAAAGACTCGCATTAGCACACTTGGCACACTGGTGGCTGCTGCTGCTGCTAAGTCGCTTCAGTCGTGTCCGACTCTGTGCGACCCCACAGACAGAAGCTCACCAGGTAGGTAGTCACATTTAAACTTTATAGCTGCCTGACCATTTTTGCAGCTAACTCCATTTCCCTTTCTCTTAGAGGACATTCTCTTCTAGACTATGAAGTATTGGAAGAGCTGATATTCATGAGGTACCCTACCTCCACTGGGGATATAACCAGATTACTCATAGTTCCTCTTGAGTCAGTGAACATCTTAGTGACTCAAGTCAGGCCCACTCCTCCACTCTTGGACTTCTACATACAAAAGGGGAGAAAAAAGTTCACATTTTACTCAAATTGAAAAATAGATAAACAGAGTTTAGAACTTAAATTTTTTTTTTCGCCAGTCATCTAAATAAAAAAGATGCAGAATTAAAGCCAAGAAACATAACCAAGAGATGAGAAATGAGCAGAAGTCAGATGCTTCTTTAGATCCTGGACTCCTGGATTCCACAGAGATTGAAGCTAGACTCATCATGGTTATAGAAGCTTAAGAATTCCCCTTTCTCCTTATAAGGTATTGTGCAGTATATCTTTCACTTATAACCAAGAGATATGACTAATCAACATAATTATGAGGAAATGCAAAGAGTGACTAATAATATCAAGATTGAGGAATTATATTACTTCCAGAGTGTTTCTTGAACAGTTCTTTTTGAGAATATACTACTTTCAATGGGGGGAAAAAGATAAAAGTGATGTGAAGGAAGTACCATGGAGCAAGAGGTGACAACCAAATTCTCTTTGATAGGTAATTATTGTTGATTATACAGTGTATCTGGTACTGCAAAACAGAATCCAATGATGAAATAAATTCACTAATTTGACTTGTGTAATATATTTGTAAGGATATTAATATTAGTTATATAAATGCAATGTTAATTAGGGGATTAAAATCTGAGATTATGCCAACAAAATGAAGCAAGGATGTGGTCAGAATCGAGGTAAAATGGTTAAGCAAATAGTTCTGCAGTTAAAATATATCTGGGTTCAAATTTTGCCTCAGTTACTATAATGACTACCATTGTTGCTGTTTCCAGCATCTGTTCACTCCAAGCTGCCTTATCTGTTTATGAAGACATTTATTATTTAAAAGAGCAATTTGAGAAAGGCAGCATGAGTATGTTCACAATTTAGACACATATATAAAATAATTACATATATTATATGTCAAATTTGTACTATTCTAAAACATATGGGATAACTGGAAAATTTTTAAAGTTCAAGATTTACAAACATTTCAGCACACACTCTACCACCGTTAATTGTGCACTTAATAATAAAAACATTTATTGTGATAGTTATTATTTTATTACATGAATAAGGAGTCCATCTGTGTAGGTGCTAAGTCGTGTCTGACTCTTTGTGACCCCATGGACTGTAACCTGTCAGGCTCCCCCTGTCCATGAATACTGGAGTGGGTTGCCATTTCCTCATCCAGGGGATCATTCTGACCCAAGGATTGAACCCACATCTCCTGCACTGGCAGGCAGGCTCTTCATCAGTGAGCCACCAATGAAGCCCCTAAATCTGTGTTTGTTTTTATTTTGCATGTGCATTCATTCATATCAGCCCTGCTGATACACTGCACTCCATGCTCAGTGGTCACAACTGTCCGCTGGGAAGCAGCATTGACTGCTTTCCTGTGAATGATCCCATTATCTACCTGGTAATGCTCTGTTCCCACCACCTCTACGCCACAGCATTGCACTGGGTTTAGGGCAGCCAAGAGTGGACAAGAGACTTGTATGATACTGTATGATAGCACTTAAGTCCCATTTAAAAAATTCAGTTGCCAACATGTGCTGAATCATAGAAACAGCAAGAGAATCTCACAAAAACATCTACTTCTGCTTCATTGACTAAACCATTGACAATGTGGATTACAACAAACTAGAAAATTCTTAGAGATGGGAATACTAGACCACCTCACCTGTCTCCTGAGAAACCTGTACGCAGGTCAAGAAGCAACAGTTAGACCCGGACATGAACAATGGACTGGTTTCAAATTGGGAAAGGAGTATATAAGGCTGTATACTGTCACCCTGCTTATTTAACTTATATGCAGAGTTGCTGCTGCTACTGCTAAGTGGCTTCAGTCGTGTCCGACTCTGTGTGACCCCATCGACGGAAGCCCACCAGGCTTCCCCGTCCCTGGGATTCTCCAGGCAAGAACACTGGAGTGGGTTGCCATTTCCTTCTCCAATGCAGGAAAGTGAAAAGTGAAAGTGAAGTCACTTAGTCGTGTCTGACTCTTAGCGACCCCATGGACTGGAGCCTACCAGGATCCTCCGTCCATGGGATTTTCCAGGCAAAAGTACTGGGGTGGGGTGCCATTGCCTTCCCCGATATGCAGAGTACATCATGTAAAATGCCGGGCTGGATGAAGCACAAGCTGGAATCAAGATTGCTGGGAGAAATATCAATAACCTCAGTTATGCAGGTGACACCACCCTTATGGCAGAAAGTGAAGAGGAACTAAAGAGTCACTTGATAAAGTGAAAGAAGAGAGTGAAAAGTGAAAGAAGAGAGTGAAAAATAGGCTTAAAACTCAACATTAAGAAAACCAAGATCATGGCTTCTGGTTCTACAACTTCATGTAAAATAGATGGGGAAACAATGACAGAGTTTATTCTTTGGGCTCCAAATCACTGCAGATGGTGACTGCAGCCATGAAATTAAAAGACACTTGCTTCTTGAAAGAAAAGCTATGACCAACCTAGACAGCATAATAAAAAGCAGAGACATTACTTTGCAGACAAAGGTTCATCTAGTCTTTGATGGTTTTTTTCCAGTAGTCATGTATGGATGTAAGAATTTGACTATAAAGAAATCTGAGCATCAAAGAATTGATGCTTTTGAACTGTGGTGTTGGAGAAGACTCTTGAGAGTCCCTTGGACTGCAAAGAGATCAAACCAGTTCATCCTAAAGAAAATCAGTTCTGAATATTTATTGGAAGGACTGATGCTGAAGCTGAAACTCCAATACTTGGGCCACCTGATGTGAGGAAATGACTCACTTGAAAAGACCCTGATGCTGGGGAAGATAGAAGGCAGGAGGAGAAGGGGATGACAGTATGAGATGGTTGGATGGCATCACTGACTCAACAGACATGAGTTTGAGCAAGCTCCGGGAGTTGGTGAGTGACAGGGAAGCCTGGCGTGCTGTGGTCCATGTGGTCACAAAGAGTTGGACATGACTGAGTGACTGAACTGAATTGAACAGCTGCTATGGAGTAGAGAGTGGAGATTTCTTAAAAAATTGGAAATAGAACTGCTATACAACCCAGCAACCTTACTGCTGGGCATACACACCAAGGAAACCATAATTTAAAGAGATACATGTACCCCAAATTTCACTGCAGCACTATTTACAATAGCTTAGGACATGGAAGCAATCTAGATGTCCATATACAGATGAATGGATAAGGAAGTTGTGGTACATACACATAGTGGAATGTCACTCAGCTATGAAAAGGAACACATTTGAGTCAGTTCTAATGAGATGGATGAAACTGGAGCCTATTATACAGAGTGAAGTTAAGTCAGAAAAAGAAACACTAATACAATATATTAATGCCTATATATGGAATTTAGAAAGATGGTAATAACAATCCTATATGCAAGGCAGCAAAAGAGACAGATGTAAAGAACAGACTTTTGGATTATGTGGGAGAAGGCAAGAGTGGGATGATTTAAAAGAACAACACTGAAAGATGTATATTACCATATGTAAAACAGACTACCATCTCAAGTTCGATGCATGATCAGGGCACCCAAAGCTGGTGCTTTGGGACAACCCAGAGGGATGCGGTGGGGAGGGAAATGGGTGGGGCGCTCAGGATGGAGGGACACAAGTGCACCCATGGCTGACTGATGTTGATGTATGGCAGAAACCACCACGATATTGTAAGGTAATTAGCTTCCAATTAAAATAAATTGATTAATTAGAGAAACAATGTGATGGACATCCACGGGGTAAACAATAAAATAAAATTATGGTCTTCAGACTAACCAATAGTATTTACATATTTCAAAGATTGCTATAAGTATTAATATTATAAAATGGTTATATAAGACGTTAACATTAGAAAATCAGGGTAAAGAATACTTAAGTATTCTCTGTACTATTTTTGAAAATTTCCTGTAAGTCTAAAAATTATTTCAAAATAATAAATAAAATTTTAGGAAAAATTAAACAGAAACTTTACCAAAGATTTATAACTGGCAGCTAATCTTATAAAAATTTATCTTCTTAAGTGACCAAACTATAAGCTGAAGTCACAATAAGATAACATCTCACACTTACTCAAGTGAGTATGAGAATGACAATTTCAAATGTTGGTGATGATGGATAGTAGAAAATATCATATATCACAGGTGGTGAGTGTGAAAATTTCTACCTATTTAGAAAGCTCTTTGACAGTTTCTCATAAAATTAAGCAAACTATATCTTGCTATGCTATGCTATGCTAAGTCACTTCAGTCGTGTCCGACTCTGTGTGACCCCATAGATGGCAGCCACCAGGCTCCCCCGTCCCTGGGATTCTCCAGGCAAGAACACTGGAGTGGGTTGCCATTTCCTTCTCCAATGCATGAAAGTGAAAAGTGAAAGTGAGGTTGCTCAGTCGTGTCTGACCCTTAGCGACCCCATGGATTGCAGCCTACCAGGCTCCTCCATCCATGGGATTTTCCAGGCAAGAGTACTGGAGTGGGGTGCCATTAAGCAAATTCCATTTTTAGGTAATTGCATAAAAGATTTGCCAACATATTCAAAATAGCTAAAAACTGGAAACAACCCTCATGCCCATCAACAGGAGAATGAATAATAAACTGTAACAGTCCCATTCAATGGAATATTACTCTACAATTAAATAGAAAAAATTTAAACCTACTGGTACAGGGAATAATATATATAAATCTCAATATCATTATGATGAGTGGAAGAAGTCAGACATATACCGTACGATTCAATTTAATTAATTGCAAGAACAGGTAAAACTAATCTATGATGATAGAAATTAGAATATTGTCTGCTATGAGAATTAGGCTTAGGAGGAAGGAAGCAGTAAAGGAAGTTCTCAAGTAATAAAAACATTCTACCTCCTGAATAAGGTAACAGTTACATGGGTATATACTTTTAAGAAAACTCATTGAATTACACAATTAAGATGCATGCATTTAACTATATAAATTTTACCTGCATAAAAGTATAACTATTAAAAAGTAAGAAAGTTCTCATTACTGATATGAGATATCTGTTAGAAATATTAAAAATATTTATATATTACATGAATATATAAAATAAAAGGAAATACAGAACATTACAAAAGTATGTGTGGTGGGTGTGTGTATCTGTGTATAGACTCACACACATTTTGGGATATGTATTTGTGATGTGTGTATATATATGTTTGAAAGGAGATACAAGAAACCATAACACTAGCTGTCTCCAGGAAAGGGAAACTGGGTGGCTATGGAAGATAGAACTGAAAAGGTAAATTACCTTTCACTGAAAATCCTTTAGTAAATTTTGAATTTTGTAATATATATTATGATTTTAAAAATGAAAATGAAAAATATAAAATGCTTCTGGAGGAAATCAGTGTTATGAATTCTCTAACTTATTAAAAAATACTTTAAAAGCATCATGAAGTGAATATGGCAAAATGTGGTAAAACCTGGATTACTGGTATTTGCAAGGTCATAGTTCTTTACTGCTTATACTCTGTATGTTTACAATGTGTTAATTATGAATTTTTATAAAAATCGGAACAGAGGAAGTCTTTCATTACCAAGAACAATTTAAAATCAATGAATTACACATGTTTAAGAATTCATTAGGAAAAAAACCACAAGGGAATGTAGAAAAAAATAAATTAATTAAAACATTAAAAAGATACACTGATAAGTAATACCAGAGAGCTGACTGGGGAACAGGAGAAATGGACAGCGAGTGATACTAAAAATCCATGAGTCAAACTTATTACATTAAAAAAGACATAGCAGAAATAACCAAAACTGGATGAAAATGGATATTAGTTGAAATGAGAGAAATTAATGAACATTTTGTATTACTTCATTCTATTGTGTTTGAAAATCTACTTGACTGCGATTTTCTACTAGGAAACAAGTTAAATGTAAGGTATAAAACAAACAAAAAAAAGCAATAACCATAGCAAATGTGAAAACCACCAAAAACACAAAGGAGAGTTCAGATGACTTAAATTATGTGTTTGCTTAACTGCTGATGAAAGCTAAAGCTTTCCAACCTATTCTAGAGCATAGAATAAAAAGAAAATCCTAAAATTATTTAAACACAATCAGAAAATCCAATATACAAACATGACAAAAATAGAACAAAAAATAAAATTACAGATCAATTTCAGTTAGCAGTATTCCTGCAAAAATTCCAAATCAAACTAAGATACTCAACAGTGAATTTAAAAACCATCACTTTTTTAACCAAAAGGAATTTGTTGAATGAACAATAAAAGGAATAAAAAAATTTCAATACTAAAAATGGATTATTTCACAATGACAAAAGTTTAAAGAATAATATAATTGTTTATGCAAAAAGCATTTGGTTACATCCACCACTTGGTTTTGATGAAAATTCCTTAAGAAATACATAAAAGGTAAGAGACTTTAACTAACATAATATGTAAGAATCTTAAATTTAAAATTAGCATTTTGATGGCAGAGATCATTTACATCAAAATAACTTACCTATTGAAACTAATACGACCCCCAGCAGGGTCTTATAAACAAGACAGAACTGTAAACCAACAAATACACTCAAGTTTGTTCACCTACCCAAACAGTTCTTCTATCGTTGATAACATATTTTTCACATAGGGAAATAGTTCACTCATCAGACAAAAATTTGATTATCTAAATTCAATCAACTCTTTCACCAAGTTTAAACTCTCACAGGATGAATTTTGCCCACTGCTAACCAGTTCCTTGCTTCCCTGGTGACTCAGTAGTAAAGAAAACCACCTGCCAATGCAGGAGATGTGGATTCATTCAATCCTTGGGTCAGAAAGATCCCCTGGAGAAGGAAATAGCAACCCACTCCAGTATTCTTGTCTGGGAAATCCCGTGAACAGAGGAGCCATGGGGTTGCAAAAGAGTTAGATATGACTTAGTGACTAAATAACAAGACAGTTTTCTGCCTTGAAATTCCTACCTTAAACCATCATCCCATCCCTCAAGACCTTAATTTCCTGCTTTTGAAATACTACTAAGCCTTGTCAAAGTGCTGTTTTCCCTTTCTGCTGCAGTTTTAATAAACTCAGTTTTGCTTGCTTATAGCTGTCTCTGAGAGTTTTTTTTGCGTAACAGACCAGAAACAACATGCTAGTCAAACCAAGAAGGGTCCATTAAAACCTAACTAAATCAAGAGTGGGTGATATTTCCACAATCCAGATAATCCGGGAAAGGAAAATCACAACTATCAGTATGTTCAAAGGATTTCGTATGTAATTTGAAAAAAAAAAAAAAAAAAAGAAACTCCATGAAAAAGAAGAAGGAGACTACTTACCCCTAAAACAACACAAAAGTTTTCAGATACAGAAAAATTATCAAGTAAGAAAATAAACTGAAAGAAGATACTCCTGCCACAAAGTGAAAATATTAATAATTAAAATTACTGAATAAAAAGAAAGACATACCTTGTCCTTGAACAGGAAGACTACTATTAAAAACCAATTCGCCCCTAAATTAATTTATTAAAAGTTGATGAAATTGCAGTCTAAACTGTAATTTCTTCTAAGAGAAGACACGAAACAGGAGGCAGAAGAAGAGACACACAGACCCACAGAACAAAAATGGAGTCAGTCACAGATGAGAATACAACATATGTGCAAGATGGCATTACAGATAAATGGGCAATTATTGGCAAATAATCGCAGGTAATGGCAAATAACTTGGCAACTTTAAGATTTCAAATAAAAAAATTTCTGTCATTTAAGAACTTAAATTAAAAAAACACAAAAGAATTAGAAGTTAACATAGGTGAAGAGTTCTACGGGATCAGTATAAATACCTTTCCAAAATGACATGAACTCAGAAGCCATAGAAGTGAACATGGTTATACCTGGACATATAACAATCAAATACATTCTTATAACAAAAATGAAGCTTAAAAGTGTGTAAAAAATATCTGTTATGCGTGACAATCCAAAGCTTATTCCCCCAATAATAAATGAGCTCTTTGAAATCAGTGAAGGACTAAAACCTCCCCGCAGCCCCAAAATTGGACATAAAAAGAAAATAAAAAATACAGATGGCTAATAAACATATGAAAAAATGATCAAACTCAAAAAGAAAGACAATTTAAGACAATAGTTTGGGCTATCACACTGGCAAAGATTTCAAATATTCATAAAATTCATTATCTGTGAGATTGTGGGAAAGTTGGCAATCTCATTCATGGTCATTTGAGGATCAAGTTGTCACCATGTATTTAAGGAAATCTTGCAATCATTTTCAAAATTTGAAATATGCATATACTTAATCCCAGTATTTTAACTGCTAAGTAATTTATTATGATATAATAGACATGCAAATTATTGATATATAGGGAGGTTCACTGCACAGAATTTGGTACTAACATAAATATCTATGAATAAGAAATGTTTGAAACATTTAATTATATTTCATGTACAAAACAATCATGCAGTCATTCACCAGATGACACAGATATGTATTACTCAAACAGAAAAAAGGGCAATGAAAAAACTGTTAAATGAAAGCAAATTTGCAGAATAATGTGTACAATATAGCTGTACTTCCAGAACCCCCTAAAATAGCTTGTGTATGTGTGTGTGCATCTATCTGCTTAAAGAAGGCACACAACTCCCTTAATAGAGGAAAACTCGCAGATAGGATTAGGAGAGAAAAGGGCACTTAATTTATATATTAGATGTTTAGATATGCTTTGAATTTTTGAAAAAAATTTAATAGATCTTATTTTTTTAATTTACTACATGGCAAATGAAAATTATAAATGTATATTTATGGGAGTACTGAGCAATTCCATCACTTTGAGTTTCTTGTGCAATATAATTTCCTCTACTGAGGCTCCTGGGATTGAGTCAAGTGGAAGCAAGGGAAACAGTCACCATGCCCAAATTAAAGTCTCATCGATGATATCCCAACATGAGCATTTCTCAGTTAACCATTTCTTATCTGCAGGAGGTATCCACTGCAACACAGGAAAGAGAAGAGTTTCCATGCACAAAGAAGACTGTCACTGTATTGGAGAAGCTGGTGGCAGAAGAAATGGCACCTACAGTAACAAATCCACCTTGTTTCTGTGGTCATCACCTGCAAGGACATAGTGGGGAAAATTGGCAAAGGTGAGGCACATATTTTCTCAGGAGCCTGTCCGAGGGCTATGAAGTCCTTGTACACTCTTCTTCTATGTGTTCTGGAACAAATCTACCCAGAATACACAGAAAAAGCCACATTTTCAGCAGCTAGGTACCTGCTATGGCCAGAAAAATGACTTAAGATTTCTTAAAATCAAGGATGCCAAACACTGGTGATACTTTTTCTCCTTTGCTTGGCCAACAAATGAAGATCTCCAACTATTTCAGACTTTTATCTGTATCTTTCCCTCTGAATTTGACTCATTACAGTGGTAGGTCATTCATTCATTCATTGAATCAATTATTTCAGGCAAAACTACTTGTCTACTTTTCAGTCTAATGATTACTGAGAATTACCATATCTCATGAATATAATAATTCTCTGGTAACACAACAGGTCCAGCAAAGAAGTTTAGTGTGTATGTGTGTGTGTGTTAGCTGCTTAGTCGTGTCTGACTCTTTGTGACCCCATGGACTGTAGCTCACCAGACTCCTCTGTCCGTGGAATTCTCGAGGCAAGAATAGTGGAGTGGGTTGCTATTCCCTTCTCCAGGGGATCTTCCTGACTCAAGGATTGAACCCAGTCTCCCACATTGTGAGCAGATTCTTTACCATCTGAGCCCCCAGGGAAGCCCAAGAAGTTTAGTTTACTAGATAAGAAAAGTTAAGGAAATATTTTATATTAGCCATAAATGTACTAACGGTGATGCAGAAAAACTATGAAGGTATGTAAGAAAAGCTGTATCTCTTAACTCATTATACAATCTGGCCTTTCAATTAGAATGTAGCCATAATACATAAATCTTCAGAAAACTGACACCTAACTTCCTACCCAGACGTGGTTGCTCCTAGAAAGCAAGGACTACTCTGACAAAACCCTTACCTTCAGAGGGCAGCCCTCAGACAAGAGGGAGGCAAAAGGGCTCTGTCTGAAGGGTCTTCCTTCAGGGGTTTACTAGTATTGTTTATGCCGAAAAGAGCTCCCAGGAAGTCATCTTCTGAGAGGTGGAGGGGGAGAAACACCACTTCCAGTGAAAAGGCGATTCAGCTGAAGTTGGGAAGTCACCCTTTTCTATACTGATTTCATTTGGAAGCTGCTTCCTGCTCTGTTATACAGCACCAAAATTACAGCTAGCTGCTCATAACTCTACACATTTCAATATCAGCACCTTGTATTAGAGCCTTTCTCTCTGGTGCTTTTCCAAAACTGACTGAATTACCTGGATCCCACTGACAGTTATGTTTCTTTTCTATCGTTTATTATTTGTTCTGCTTAGATGGCCAGGTTATTTATAAGATCACTCTATATCATCTACTCATATATCTATTCTCAATAAAAGTTTGTTGAGAACCTACTCTATGATAACCCATTAGGAGCTTGTGTCACAAAAATGAACTTAAAAGCGTCATGCCATTAAAATTAAAACTCCATTTGGTGAATCAATCATACAAAAAAAAAAAAACAAACCTGAGAAATCAAATGGTCTTATAGAGGGAGACTCACTGATAGCAATGTGAGCCTAGATATCAGTAGCATGTTATTGAGTTTAAAGTGCAACCAGACTGCTGCTTTCCTCTACAGCCACCAGCCCTCAGGAAAACAAAATGAGACAAACAATAGCATTCCTCATGGAATCTACAGAATCAGTAGTGATGCTTCTTCTCTAATTTCTAAGTTTAGTGATTTATGTCTTGTCTAACTAGTGAAAGTCGCTCAGTCGTGTCAGACTCTTTGCAAACCCATGGACTGTACAGTCCATGGAATTCTCCAGGCCAAGATACTAGAGTGGGTAGCGGTTCCTTTCTCCAGGGGGTCATCCCAACCCAGGGATCGAACCCAGGTCTCCCATATTCCAGGCAGATTCTTTACCAACTGAGCCACCAGGGAAGCCCAAGAATACTGGAGTGGGTAGCCTATTTCTTCTCAGCAGATCTTCCCAACCCAGGATTCGAACTGGGGTCTCCTGCATTGCAGGTGGATTCTTTACCAGCTGAGGTACTACAGCCCTCTGTCTAACTAAAGATTTGTCAATTTTATCAATCTGCAGAAATCTAGCTTTTGGTTTCATGGGTTTTCCCAATAGTTATGCTGGGCTTTACCATTATGTCATTGACCTTTGCTAAAAAATTTATTATTTACTTTGGGTATTCTCTGCATGATATAATTAATAATCTTTTACTTTCAAACAGTTTGTTTTTTGTTCTGAAGTATCTCTCTTAGAAGCAATGTGCACCTGTTTAATTTTTTAAATTAAATCTTCCATTTTCTTTTAAATATGCAATCATCATGTGGTTAGATTTGTGTCTACCATTTTCCTATTCATTTTCTAGATGTCTTATATATTCTTGGTTTCTCTGTTCACTCTAAATTGTATTTTTGTATTAAATAGACACTTCTTATTGCACTATTTTAATTAGTTGGTAGGCTTTTTTAAAAAAATATTTTGGAGTTATTTGCTTAGTATTGACCCTAGGGTTTGTAAGAGGCACCTTAAATTATCATAATCTATTTCAAGTAACACTAATTTTGTTACCTAACCTTTTATATATCTTAAACTTAGTTTCAGAGAAATGATTCTATCACTTCTTTGGTTCAGATTTTCCAACAGATCAGTGACTGAAACCGTCTTTGGCCCTGGCATGTTCATAAAAGCAACTATGAGCCTAAGATATGTGACAGTCACTGAACACTAAAGAACCCACCACCACTGGACACACAGGCATACTAAAAGGTCATGGAGACCAGCAAGCACAATCAGTGACCCAGTTTCATGCTTGACTAATGCAGACAGATTCTCACTGTCACTGTAATTCCCTAAAAGAGTATCAGTATCCTTTAGGACAAAATGCTTACCTTTGTAAGAATTCACACAGGCCTTTGAGGATGAAGGCAGAATTATTCCTAACACTTTTCTTTATGTTTCATCTCAAGGGGAAGGAATAAGATCATTCATATGAAACCTAGTTTTTGGAACATGTCAGTCTGTGGGAAAAAATAAATGTGCATCTAGATGAGAAGTAGGATGAGTTCATTTGTCAGCATAAACAAGACAGGAGTGTTCACTATGTATATGCAGGTAATACATATGATCACTTTTCTGAGATATTTCTGATATTATTCAAAAGACTGATAGTGAAAAAATTGGGGGTAGAAAAGTGCCTCGTATGACTCACCAGATTATTAATGCTTCACACTCTTTGGATTAATAGACATTTCATAAAAGCAATAAAATTCTAAATTGATTAATAACATAGTAAAAATAATCTAGCAACATATATTTATTACAACTGGATATTACCTCTAGAAAGCATTGCTGTGAATTTTCCCAGAGAAAGGAGCTCATACAAGTGACGAGAACAGCACTTCTTTGGGGGTGGTAGTGGAATTCCAAGCAGAAAAATATCTCTTCTAAGATCACTTCCAGTCTACAAAGCACAAAGGAAGTCAGGGAGTTGAGAGATAAAATGTTCTTAATGGAACATCTAGTAACAAGTTGTTATAAGAAATACATCAAAGATATTCATTGGGCAGTCAGCATGACAAAAACAATAAATGCTTACTCTTTGGAACATATTTGTTTAGAAATATTTTTTCTAAGGCATTGGTCTTCTTAGATCTTTCTTTAAACATATTAGAAATTACACTTGGGGTATATAAAAGTGGCTAAGGAAATCCATGTTAAAAAAAACCCCAAAAACTAAAAACAAGAACTGGAAATTTAATCATTTCATATCTGAAAATGTTTAATGTAGTATGTAGTTGAAGCCAGTACTCACTGTGTAACTCTCTTGGTTGATGGGAAAAAAAGAAACAAAGAAACAATGATTCAATCCTAGTGAATCATTGGCAAGCCAAATTAAAATACATTGTGAAGGTCTTACATATAGTAACTACTTTTTAATTACCATATATTTGCTTCAGTTACTGAAGAAAAATAAACATTATGTTTGTATTTTGATGATCTATAAATAGCCCTTATGAGAGGACTTCAGCAGCTCAGACAACTATGTGAATGGCTCAAATGTAGGTAGGTACAACCATTTCTAGAATTTTCAGTGCTCACATGCTAATTCTCCAGGGTCTGTTTACTACAAGTGTATTCATGCTACCAGCTAAACATTCAAAGAGTTGCAATTTCACCCTCAAATTAAAAGCAGAGACATAACTTTGCCAACAATGGTCCATCTAGTCAAAGCTATGGTTTTTCCAGTAGTCATGTATGGATGTGAGAGTTGAACTATAAATATGAAGAAAGCTGAGCCCCGAAGAATTGATGCTTTTGAACTATGTTGTTGGAGAAGACTCTTCAGAGTCCCTTGGACTGCAAGGAGATCCAACCAATCTATTCTAAAGGAAATCAGTCCTGAATATTCATTGGAAGGACTGATGTTGAAGCTGAAGCTCCAATTTTTGGCCACCTGATGCAAAGAACTGACTCATTGGAAAAAACCCTGACGCTGGGAAAGGGTGAAAGTGGGAGAAGGGGACGACAGAGGATGAGATGGTTGGATGGTATCACTGACTCAATGGACATGAGTTTGAGTAAACTCTGGGAGTTGAAGATAGACAGGGAGGCCTGGGGTGCTGCAGTCCATGGGGTCACAAAGAGTTGGACAGGACTGAGTGACTGAACTGAAATGAGACAATGTACAGTTCAGTTCCTCTAATGCATACAAGAAGCTAAACTTTCCAATATTACAGTTCTTCCTGGTACCATACAAATGAAATCACTGATCTTCTTGTAAATATTCGTCTTAGGGTGGCTATCTATGTAAGACCTCACTTTCTCAGAAGTGATTATCTAACTCATTTTGTTCAGATTTTTAAATGAGATCAATTATTTATAGCAATTGATACACATATGAGTTTCTAAAATATAGCACTGCTCTCCTCAGAAGGTATAAGTCCAAAGGTTATCACTTATCCACCCTACTCAGTTACAGAGACTAGATCCTACATCAGTGATCCAGGCCCCTAAGGATGAGCCTTTCCTTCATGTTGTATCTCAAGGGGGAGGAATAAACATTTTCATAAGAAACTTGAATGCGGGGAGCTGGCTTGGATCAGCGCTCCACTCATGACAAAGGTCATGAGGAAGGAGGCTTGGCAGACGCAAAGGAGAGATCTAGCCTCAGGAGTGCCCCCAGATATTCTCGAGCATCTACCCTCAAAAAACCAGAGTCTGCCTACTTTACTGCTTTGTGCTCTCACCTCTGACTTTACTGGGGGCTGTCCCCCACCACCATCTCACTCTCTCTAATAAAGAATTAACTTACAGCTCCAATTAATAAAGTTCCTGGGCATTAGGAGTGTTCAGATCCAAACCCCTCAGAAAGCTCTCTAACTGGCCTGACAAGTTTACCTGGACTCCTATAGCTATGCATACGATTGCTTACAGTCTCAGCCCCGAGAGGCAGGGGAAGCTTAAGATATTCAAATAGCTTAGAGCCTCTCAGAGAGTTAAAAACCGTCAGAATAAAAACTAGTTCATTAATGAGCCAATGCTTTTTGCCAAGTTTTCACATCCCCTGTTTTGTATCCCTGAATGTGTATAGTTGGTTTGTAGAAAAAATAAGTAGTGGCCTTGGTGCTAGTAACTTTAGACCCTTAAGGTAGTAAATTCTTTTCTTTGTTGTAAACCCATTGCACCTCCCCCTATAGGAATGCAAGTTTATCTGACACCTGGGGATAAAGATGGCGCCAAACCTGAAAATAATTACTCTTAGAGAAAATAAGTCTTGCGGTTGACAAACCTTTGTCAAGAGTCATAAAATGTTAATAGACCTTCTGGCCAGAAGATGATGTAAATCACCTGAACCATTTGTACGCGATAAATTTGCAGGATAGAAACCCTGGTTTTTGATAAGGATCAAAAACTGCTGGCTTTGCATGATTTCACATCCCCTATTATCCTCTATGTGTAACTTAGGGTATAAAAGCCCCTGTTGAAAATAAAGCTTCGGGCCTGCTCACCAGAGCTTGGTCTCCCCATGTCATTCTTTCTCTCAATTTCCATTTCCGGCTGAAGTCTCCATCTGGAGTGCGGAACCCACCAAGCTTGCTAATCATGCCTGGGCTTCTAAGACCCACTCAAGAAAGTGTCTAAGGTGGGGCACTTTCCGCTATTCGAGCGGGCGCCTGCAGCCTATGCAAGTGGTGCAAACTTCTTGTCTTGAAGTTTTATTGGTCTCCCGCATAAACCAAGCTACTCAGCCTCTTTTCTCCTCTAAATATTCCTACTGAGCTATCCTTTAATTACTCTTAATGTCTCTAATTGATATGTAAATGAGTCGCCGATGCCGTCCACCCTCCGAAGACCCTGGATCAGCCAGGGCTGGACCCCGGTACTTGAGCTCTATCCTTGTTACCTTGTGGGAATAGAATAAAACTGTGGAAAGATTAGAAGTAAAGCTGTCTATTGGTCTGTCAGTCATAAGACAGTAGAGTTCAATAATTTAACTGCCTATTAAATAAGCATTGCTCTGCTAGAATGTTTCCAAAATTATTCATCAATACTGCGTTAGGCTCTGGTCTCCATAAGAGTAAATACTGTCCAACATTTTCTGCCAAACTAAATGTGCAGTAAGACTGTCTGAACATACTTAAAGTTCCAGAAAAATGCTAGCCTGGTGAATAATTCAGTCAAAACAATGCACATATAATGTATATATATACTCTGTAAACTAAACCTCAGAATTATTTTATCCTCAAAGGTAATCCAATGGATTGGGGAGGACTAATCTGAAAAAAGCCATGATAGGAAATAAAGAACATTATCTAAAAAATCACTTATAGCACTTGTTTGAGCTCAGGAACATGGCAATTTGCAGGGAAAGCACAGGGTTACACTCCGCCTGATGGTACAGTCACAGCAAAGCAGGCAAGACTCACACAGGCACAATAGTTATGGACATGTGACTGAGAGGGTAGGAGTGTGCAGAGAAGAGCTAGACACTGAGATCTCTCACCATGAAATACTTCCCATCCCATCATCACAATGATGCTCACCAGGCCACATTGCTGAGGATTCAGTGATATTTGGCCAAGCACATCCCTCAGTAGAAACAATTTCTCTCTGCAAGGAATAGCCTTGCCATTGTTTCCATACTTAATTTCTATATGAAGCATCAGCAGGAAGGTGGAAAAAAAAATCTGGAAAAGTACAAAAAGAAGCCTCAAAGAATCACCAGAATTTTTAGTACTCAAACTATTTAAACTGACAGACTGCACAACACCAATTAAATTTTTCATTACTTAAAAAATAATAATTACTCAGAAATTTATAAAATTTAGATGTTCTGTTGAGAGTGCATTATTGGATTTCTTCTTAGATAAGGAGCTGGCAGAAGTGAAAAAACCAGCTTTTCTTTGGTGGGATAAAAATTCTATGCAATTAAAATATTACTTCCAACTTACAAACCACAGAGGAAATTAGAGGAGTTGAAAAAAAAATCTTCCAAACTGAATATTAATTGATCTGAGATTTAATTACACACGTTTTTTGGCCATTTGTGTGACAAGAATAAAAATATACTTTGTTCCATGGAAGAGGAGAGTATAGAAAGTCATTTGTTCTAAGACCTGGTCAAAGTCTCTCCAAAGGACCCTTAGAATGACTTATTAAAACTGGGATCTCCCTTAAAACACATATGAAAGAGACTGAAGGAGTATGAATATTAACCTATAAAATGTCAAGTTCTGGAAATGCAATGACCTCACAATTAAAAGTATTTAGTGTAGCATATACTTGACTTTTCCTGTGGTCATGTATGGATGTGAGAGCTGGACTGTGAAGAAGGCTGAGCGCCGAAGAATTGATGCTTTTGAACTGTGGTGTTGGAGAAGACTCTTGAGAGTCCCTTGGACTGCAAGAAGATCCAACCAGTCCATTCTGAAGGAGATCAATCCTGGAATTTCTTTGGAAGGAATGATGCTAAAGCTGAAACTCCAGTATTTTGGCCACCTCATGCGAAGAGTTGACTCACTGGAGAGGACTCTGATGCTGGGAGGGATTGAGGGCAGGAGGAGAAGGGGACAACAGAGGATGAGATGGCTGGATGGCATCACTGACTTGATGGGTGTGAGTCTGGGTGACCTCCGGGAGCTGGTGATGGACAGGGAGGCCTGGCGTGCTGCGGTTCATGGGGTCGCAAAGAGTCGGACACGACTGAGCGACTGATCTGATCTGATCTGATACTTGATCCCATCACTCAAATGTCTAGGAAATCTGTATTTGGGTGAGAAGAAAAAAAACTGTATGAATTTTTATGACAGCTAAAAATCTAATGAGCCAACTCATTAGTAAAGACCCTGATGCTGGGGAAAATTGAAGGCAAGAGGAGAAGGGGACAACAGAGGACAAGATGGTTGGATGGCATCATTGACTCAATGGACCTGAGTTTGAGCAAGCTCCAGGAAATGGTGCTGCAGTCTATGGCATCACAGAGTCAGAAACAACTGAGCAACTGAACATGAACAACAACAATCGATCAAATGCCCAGAGTATAATTCTGAGTGAATGGATGCTATTAGCCAAGCACTCCCAAGAACTTCCATCTCACCTTACACCAGATACTTACAGACCTCTGTACAGCTCACTTCCCTTAATATATACTATCAGGTGACCTTTCAAACACTTCATCCTAGTTGGTACTTATACTAGACCAAGCTCCCTCCAAATTTTTTGTCTAGCATGGTCCCTTGGAGGGATCTCAGCTGACAAGTGATTTTTGTCACTCAGTTTGTTCATATTCCAATAAGGAAGTCATCACTAATCCAGGCACAGTAGTGAAAGGGACTTTGATCCTAAGATATATGGCAGACTCTGAGCACTCAGGGTTCTAACACCCTCAGACACACTGACCCATAGTATTCAATAATGGAGACCATTCATCACAGTCAATGACAGCCCAATGACTGACTAGCACAGCTAGAATCTCACTGTCATATGACTATTACAGGGGTTTAAAAGGAATGTCAATACTTTTCCAGACAAAATGCTTACTGATGTTACAATTCCCATGGGCTCTTGAGGATGAGATGGTAAAATTATTTTCAATACTTCCCTTCATGCCACTTCTTAAGAAGGGACAAATTCTTTCAAATGAAACTCAACTAATGGTCCATATAGAGTAAAAATATGGACAATGAGATTATATATGTCTTTTTTTCAAACAAGCATAAGACAAGAGGGCTTATCATGTACCTTCATGTCAAATATACTCATATTACTTTACTAGAATGTTTCTGATATTATTCAAAAGGAGAAAGCACAAAAATCTTGAAAATAAAGGAGACAAAATATTGGAAACCTCACCAGATAATTAATAACTCACATTATTTGGGTTAATAGACACTTAAAACCAATTATCTACTTGATTACAAAAGTATGGGGAGGGAGGAGGGAGGAGGGTTTGGGATGGGGAACACATGTATACCTGTGGCAGATTCACTTTGATATATGGCAAAACCAATACAATATTGTAAAGTTAAATAAAATTTTAAAAAGTATAATTAAAATAAGCCATAAAAAGAAAATTTGCAGTTTTTTAAGGAATCTCCACACACAATGGAGTATTACTCAGCCATTAAAAAGAATACATTTGAATCAGTTCTAATGAGATGGATGAACTGGAGCCTACTATACAGAGTGAAGTAAGCCAGAAAGAAAAACACCAATACAGTATACTAACGCATATATATGGAATTTAGAAAGATGGTAACAATAACCTTGTATATGAGACAGTAAAAGAGACACTGATATATAGAACAGTCTTTTGATTCTGTGGGAGAGGGAGAGGGTGGGATGATTTGGGAGAATGGCATTGAAACATGTATAATATCATATATGAAATGAATCACCAGTTCAGGTTCAATGCATGATACTGGATGCATGGGGCTGGTGCACTGGGACGACCCAGAGGGATGGTACGGGGAGGGAGGAGGAGGGTTCAGGATGGGGAACATGTGTATACCTGTGGCAGATTCATGTTGCTATATGGCAAAACCAATACAATATTGTAAAGTTAAAAAATAAAATAAAATAAAAAGAAAATTTGTTTAAAAATGGTTATTACCTTTAGAGTGCATTATTTTGTTCCATCCCAGGACAGGGAGTAGGTAAAAGTAACAAAATCGCCCTTTTTTTTTTATGGTAGTGAGTACTCCATGCAACTGAACTGAACTAAGGGACTGAACTGAACTGATTCCATGCAATTCCAAAGTCACTTCCATTTTCCAAAGCACAGAGGAAATAAAGGAAGTTGTGAAAAAAAAATTCCCAATTAAATGTCAATTGATAAAAGTATTATTTTAAAGAATTAACCACAGATATTCATTTGACAATCTATATAATGAAAAAAATTATGTTTGTCCCTTGGAAAAGGGTGGTGTAAAAAATCAGTTTTTCTAAGACCTTGGTCTCAAATTTGACCCCCAATTCCCCCTAAGCATTACTTATAAACTCACTGAAGGAATATGAATATAAGCTGATGATGTCCACATAAAATTCCAATTGGGTATTTAATCATTTCATGCTTTAAATGTTTAATGAAGTATCTAATGTAATCCATCACCAAATATCTAGAAAATTTCTCCCTGGGTGACAAGAAAAAAAAAAAAACTTATCCCACTCTTTGAATTAATGGGTTAATAAGCAAATTAAAATATATCATAAGATAATCTCACAAATGCAATCAACTCTTCTATTTCCCATATTTATTTTACTTAAGTGAGAAATAACAAGCAAAAACTTAATAATTTGTTTCTAATTAGCTATCTAATAGTGGAGAAGGCAATGGCACCCCACTCCAGTACTCTTGCCTGGAAAATCCCACGGATGTAGGAGCCTGGTAGGCTGCATTCCATGGGGTTGCTAAGAGTCGGACATGACTGAGCGACTTCACTTTCTCTTTTCACTTTCATGCATTGGAGAAGGCAATGGCAACCCACTCCAGTGTTCTTGCCTGGAGAATCCCAGGGATGGGGGAGCCTGGTGGGCTGCCGTCTACGGGGTCACACAGAGTCGGACACGACTGAAGTGACTTAGCATAGCATAGCTATCTAATAGACCTAAACATGCTGATCCTCACAAAAGACTTTAACATCTAAGGAATCTGTGCGAATGCCCGAGGATAAGCACAAACATTTCTTGCAATGTCTATCATTTACGTGCTGGTTCTCCACTCTTTACCATGTGTTGTCTGCCAAGCACTCAGAATTTTCATTTTACAATGATTATTCATAGTCTCTGTACAACTCATTTATTCTAACACATGCTAGCATCTTGGCTTTCTAATACCACAGTCCTTTTCTGGGGGTTACCACTAGCTGACCAAACTGAGTCCCATCCCAACACTTCTGTCTAGAGTGGTCTCTTATGCTGGACCTCAGTTCACATAAGTGATTTTGTCACTCATTTTGTTCAGATTCCAGTGAGATCTATTTTTAGTCATCATCAATCTAGGCACATTTGTGGAAGAGATTTTGATCCTGGGATGTGTTGCAGACATTGAGCTCTCAGGGACACACTGAGAGCTAGCTATCTCTCTGCAATACACTGGCTCACACTGTTCAATCATGGAGACCAGCATCAATGGTGACCCATCACAATGTTTGGATTATATGGGTCACCAGTGATGGCTGGTTAGCACAGCCAGAGTCTCACTGTCATTGGAGGGTTACACTCCCTGAGAGTAATGTTAGTAGTTTCAGGACAAAGTACTTACCAGCATGGAAATTCCCATCGGCCCATTGGATGAGAGGCAGAATGATTCCCAATATTTTCTTTCATTTCATGTCTCAAGGGAAAAGAATAAGAGCATTTATATGAAACTGAGTTCTAAGTCCACGCCGATCTGCTGGCATAGAGTAAAATTATGGAATGATGAAAAGTATACATGTCCATCTGTTAATGATGAATAACGTAAGACATTTAGTATGTCCAAGTAAACAAAGAGTTCCAAAGAATAGCAAGGAGAGATAAGAAAGCCTTCTTCAGTGACCAATGCAAAGAAATACAGAGGAAAAAAAATAGAATAGGAAAGACTAGAGATCTCTTCAAGAAGATCAAGAGATACCAAGGGAACATTTCATGCAAAGATGAGCATCATAAAGGACAGAAATGGTATGGACCTAACAGAAGAAGATATTAAGAAGAGGTGGCAAGAATACACAAAAGAACTCTACAAAAAAGATCTTCATGACCCAGATAACCACGTTGTGTGATCAACCACCTAGAGCCAGACATCCTGGAATATAAAGTCAAGGGGGCCTTAGGAAGCATCACTATGAACAAAGCTAGTGCAGGTTATGGAATTCTAGTTGAGCTATTTCAAATCCTAAAAGATGATGTTGTGAAAGTGCTGCACTCAATATGCCAGCCAATTTGGAAAACTCAGTAGCAAACACAGGACTGGAAAAGGTCAGTTTTCATTCCAATCCCAAAGAAAGGCAATGCCAAAGAATGCTCAAACTATTGCACAGTTGCACTCATCTCACATGCTAGCAAAGTAATGCTCACAATTCCCCAAGCCAGGCTTTAACAGTATGTGAACTGTGAACTTCAAGCTGGATTTAGAAAAGGCAGAGGAACCAGAAATCAAATTGCCAACATCTGTTGGATCATCAAAAAAGGCGGAGAGTTCCAAAAAAACATCTACTTCTGTTTTATTGACTAAGCCAAAGTATTTGACTGTGTGGATCACAACAAACTGGAAAATTCTGAAAGAGATGGGAATACCAGACCACCTGACCTGCCTCTTGAGAAATCTATATGAAGGTCAAGAAGCAACATTAGAACCGGACATGGACAACAGACTGGTTCCAAACTGGGAAAGAAGTATATCAAGTCTGTATATTGTCACCCTGTTTATTTAACTTACATGCAGAATACATCATGCAAAATGCCGAGCTGGATGAAGCCCACGCTGAAACCAAGATTTCCGGGAGAAATATCAATCACCTCAGATATGCAGATGATACCACTTTTATGGCAGAAAGTGAAGAGAAACTAAAGAGCCTCTTGATGAAAGTGAAAGAGGAGAGTGAAAAAGCTGGCTTAAAATTCAACATTCAGAAAACTAAGATCAAGACATCTGGTCCATCACTTCATGGCAAATAGATGGGAAAACAGTGGAAACAGGGACAGATTTATTTTACGGGGCTCCAAAATCACTGCAGATGGTGACTGCAACCCTGAAATTTAAAAAAAAAAAAAATGCTTGCTCCTTGGAAGAAAAGCTACAACCAACCCAGAGAACATAAAAAGCAGAGACATTACTTTGC
Organism: Tragelaphus eurycerus; assembly: GCA_935064755.1. Lineage (NCBI taxonomy): Eukaryota > Metazoa > Chordata > Mammalia > Artiodactyla > Bovidae > Tragelaphus > Tragelaphus eurycerus. Next base: position 6,196,379 of record CAKXYN010000112.1, read on the forward strand.
CAACAAAAGTCCATCTAGTCAAAGCTATGGTTTTTCCCATAGTTATGTATAGATATGACTATAGATATAGTCATGTATAGCTTCCCTGGTGGCTCAGAGGGTAAATGCAGGAGACCCAGGTTCAATCCCTAGGTTGGGAAGATACTCTGGAGAAGGAAATGGCAACTCACTCTGGTATTCTTGCCTGGAAAATCCCATCAATGAGAAGCCTGATAGGCTATAGTCCATGGGGTGACAAAGAGTTGAATACAACTGAGTGCCTTCACTTTCTTTCTTTCTTATTTATAGATATGGGAGTTGGACTAGAAGGAAAGCTGACTGCCAAAGAATTTATGCTTTTGAACTGAAGCTGAAACTCCAATCCTTTGGCCACGTGATACAAAGAACTGACTCACTGGAAAAGACCATGATGCTGGGAAAGATTTAAGGCAGGAGGAGAAGGGGACAACAGAGGAAGAGATGGTTGGATTGCATTACTGACTCAATGGACATGAGTTTGAGTAAGCTCCAGGAGTTGGTGATGGACAGGGAAGCCAGGCATGCTGCAGTCCATGGGGTCGCAAAGAGTCGGACACGACTGAATGACTAAAATGAACTGAAGTAAACAAAAGTACTATTTCCCTAGTAGGATCTTCTGATGTTATTCAAAACGGAGGAAGCATTAAAATCCTGGGGGAAAAGTACACAGAAACCTCAGATGACCCAGACTGTTAAAAGCTTCACATTGTTTAGATTAGCAGACTCCAAAAACCATCTATAATCTTGCTTGCTAAAAACACATACTAGAAAAATTTAGAAAATACATTTATTAAAAATTGTAATGTTACCCCTCTGGAGTGCATTGTTCTGATAATTTCCATAGAAGGGAGCTTATACAAGTGTAAAGTCAGCAGTTACTTGGATAACTGGTAGGAATTCCATCCACTCTAATTTCACTTCTAGTCTATAGAATATATTGGGAGATTAGGGAATTTGACAAAAACCATTATAACTTAAAGTTCATAAACTAATAACATATTATAAGGAATAAACCATAGATTTCAATTGACTATGTAAGAAGAAAAACAATGCTCACTACTTGGATCAGGATAACACAGAAAGTCATAAGACTTTCAGTCTCAAAGTTCCCCCAAAGCCCTCCCTTGGCATCAGGTATTAATATTAGGATCTCCCCTTCAACATTATGAAACCCACTAACACAATATAAATATCGGGCAATGAAATCTACCTAGAATATCAACGACTGTAAATTTAATAAGGGCTTAATATGGCATCTACTTGGATCCATAACACAAATGTCGGAAAAATACTTCGGGTGACAGGAAAAAAAATTCTCTTCCAATTCTTGTGACTTGTTCAGCAAGGAAATTAAAATGTTCTGGAAAACTTTTTGACAAATAGAAACTACAATTTCTACATTTTTTCATTTTAAGAAATAAACAAGTAAAAATCATATATTCTTCCTTGAATACCTAATCAACCTCATTCTGAAGATTTGGGCACCAAAGAAAAACATGTGAATGGCTCATGGTTAGGCATAACCATTTACCACTGGCTTCTCTACTCCTGTGCTGGACCCGGTTACTATGACTGTATGGATACTGCCAGCAAATATTCAAGGAGTTGCCATGTCATCCTTAAGTCAGATATTTATAGACATCTGTGAAATTCAATTCTCTTCCTTTATGGAATCAGGATAGCATTCAGTTACTATGGACCCTATAGTACCATTAGCTGACCAAATTGAACCCCACCCCAACATTTTTACCTAGCATGGTCTCTTGTACTAGACCTCAGTTCACATAAGTGCTTTCACCACTCTTCTGGCTCAGATTCCAATGAGATCCATTTTGGAGGTCATCATCGATCCAGGCACATTGATCCTAAGACATGTGGCAGACACTGAGCTTGCAGGACTCCGTCTCCTTGGGACACACTGGTCCATACCATTCAGTCATGGAGATTATTAGTCACAGTCAGTGGCCCAGCCTCTTGGCTGATTAGTATAGCCAAGAGTATCACCGTCATTGGAGTTATATGATTCCCTAAGAGCAATGTAAGTATTTTCAGGATACTGACATTTCAGTCAATAATTGGAAATGTAATAATTTTTAATTAAAAATGTTTAATACACCATCTACTTGGATCCATAATACAGATGTCTAGAAAATTCTTCTGATATTAGAATTGCTTACTGATTAAAAATTAAAATGCTTACTGGTATTAGAATTCCCACTGGCCCTTGAGGATGGAAAGCAGAATTATTCCCAATATTTTCCTTCATGGCATATATCAAGAAAGAAGAAGTTCATCCATACAAAACCTAGTTTTTGGCCCACATCAACCTGTGGGAAAGTATAAATGTGGAAAGATGAAAGATACATGTCTATGTGTCAAAACTGCATAAGAAAGGAAGATTTGCTGTGTATCTTTATGTAAAATATATGAATTTATTACTCCTCTAGGATGTTTCTGGTTAAAGAAGAAAAAGCATAAAATCTTAAAAATAAAGGAGACAGAAGTTTCAAATATCTCAATGGATAATCAGTGCTAGTAAAGTTGTATTAACTATTCATCAACTCAGTGCAATTTTTATCATTTAAAAATAATAAATAATACAAAGAACAAATTTACTAAAATTGGCTGTTACCCTAGGAGTGCATTGTTTTGTTACTTCCCCATTAAGAGAACTAGCACAAGTGACAAAATCAGTACTTTATTGGTGTGGTGATGATATTCATGGAATTCTAATGTCATGTCCAATATACAAAGTACACATGAAATTAGAGAAGCTGCAAAACAAAGTTTTTTAATGGCATATTCAGCTACAAGAAGTTATAAGATATCATAACAGATATTCCTTGATCATAAGATGACAAGAAAATTATGTTCACAACTTTGATCACAGTAGAAAAGACATAATTTTTCTAAGATATTTGTCTCCAAATTTTCTCAGCACATTTGCTGAAAAATTATTAAAACTAAGATATCTCTTTAAACACATTAGAAACTCAATGAGAATATATAAAAGTGGCCAATGAAATTCATGCAAAAAAATCTAAGAATTTGAAGTATAATCCTTTCACATCTAAAAACATTTAATGTAGCATGTAGTTGAAGCCAGTATTCAAATTATACAAAATTGCTTGCTCCATTTATAAGAAAGACGAAAAACAAACAACTGTCTAATTCTAGCGACTATGTTGGCAACAAATTAAAAGATGTAGAGATTTCATATACCTACTTTCAGTTGGGCTTCCCTGTCTCAGATGGTAAGGAATCTGCCTACAATGTAGGAGACCTGAGTTCAATCCCTGAGTCAAGAAGATCCCCTGGAGAAGGGAATGGCTTCCCATTCCAGTATTCTTGCCTGGAGAATCCCATAGATAGAGGAGCCTGGCAGGCTACAGTTCATGGGGTTGCAAACTCTTCAATTTACATATAACGGGTCTACTTAATAGAAAATGAAAAGCAGAAGTTCGTAACCTTGAATTTTGACAATCCAAGCACACTGAAGAAAGACATCAATAATCACTCAGAATATTTTGGCAGCTCAGACAAATGTGTGAATGGTTCAAGTGTAGTTACAAAGATTTCTCATGGAACTCATTATTCAAGTAGTGATTACCCAGAGTTTATTTACTACAGGTTTGTAGATGCTGGCAGCCAAGTACCCAGAGTTAATCCTATCATCCCAAATTGGCTGTTGATCAACTACTATACAACTCAGCTCCTCTAGCATATGTCAGTATCTTAGTTTCTCAGTACCACAGTCCCTGTTTGGGGTACAGCACCTGCTGAGCAAACTGAATATCCCTCCACGTTTTTGCCTAGCATGACCTGTGGACTGCACCTTAGCTCACATTAGCCATTTTTCCACTCATTTTGTTCTGATTCCAATGAGGTTCATTTTAAAAGTCACCATTTTTCCAGGTGCACTTATAAAAAGGAACTTTAGAAGGAAACATGTAGTAGACACTGAGCTCTTAGGACTCTGTCTTCCTTGGGACACACTGGTCCACACTATTCAACCATGGAGACCAGCATCAATGGTGACTAGCATAGTCAGAGCCCCACTGTCATTGGAGGATGACACTCCTATTATACTCCCTGAGAGGAACGTCAGTATCTTCAGGACAAAGTGCTTACCAGCATGAAAAATTCCCATTAACCCTTCAGGATGAGAGGTACAACTGTTCCTGAAGCTCTCCTTCATGCCAGATCTCAAGGGAATAAACTCATTCATATGAAACCAAGCTCTTGGTCCATCTTGAACTGTAGTAACAGAGTAAATATGTATAAAGATGGGAAGTGATAATGTCCATTTATCAACCAAACACAAGATGGAATGGTTCTCTGTGTACTTGTTATTCAGTTGCTCAGTCATGTCTGACTCTTCGCGACTTCATGGACTGCAGCATGCCAGGCTTCCCTGTCCTTTACCATCTCCTAGAGTTTGCTCATCTCCTGGGGTTTACTTAGGTATTTTAAAGTTTTATTCCAAGCAAAGAAAGTGCAAACATTATTGAAATAAAAAAGACAGAAAACATGAATAACTCGCCATATTATTAATGCCTCACAGTATTTAAATTAACAGAGTCTTCATAAAGCCATGTGAATTCCTGACTTCTTAAAAATGATAATAAAAACAATTCTGCAAAAATCTTATTGAAAACTGGGTTGTATTTCTGGAATATATTGTTTTGCCATTCCCAGATGCAAAAGCTGTTACCAATGACAAACGGCACTTCCCTGGTGTGTTGGTGAGAATTCCAAGCAACAAAATGTACCTTCCATTAAACATCACTTCCAATCTATAAAGCACAAGGAAAAATTTGGGAGACTGAGAGAGAAAATCTTCTTAATATAATGATAAAAGTTTATGCAATATTCACCATAGTCAGTCACTGGACAACTGGACAGCAAAACAGTTACACTCACTCTTCAGAGCACAGTAGTATACAGATTAAGTTTTTACAAGCCATTAGTTCAAAGTCTCCCAGTACACATGCATTACAACCAAAATTGCTCTTATACACATATGATACACACTGAGGGCAGAAGTCATGATATATATACATAAAATGAAATATATATATTTCATTTATATATGAAATGATACACACTGAGGGCAGAAGTCATGATATATATACATAAAATGAAATATATATATTTCATTTATGTATATTTATACATAAAATGAAATATATATATACATATATATATACACATAAAAATGAAATTTTATTATGACTTCACATCTAAAAATGTTTAATACAGCATATAATTGAAGCAGCAATCAAATGTATGTGAAACTGCTTCCTCACATAATGGGAGAAAAAACAGATACAACTAAATGACAGTTGAAAACTTTGAGGGCAAGCAGATTAAAAATACTATGAAGATATTCCAAAATAACAGTATCTATGCTTCAATTTCCATGTAATTGTTTCATTTAATATAGAAGTGAAGAATAAAAACCTATGATCTCTTTGAATTTTGACCATCTAATTGCCCTAAAGAGACTGTCACTCAGAAGATTCCAGCAGCTCAGACAAACATGTGTAGGCATAACTGCATCCCACATTTTCAGCACTCATGTGCTGGTTCTCTAGAGTCTAATGCTGCCACATGAGCACTCAAGAGAGTTTCAGTATTATCCCAACATTGTAGAAGTACAGACCTCTGCCTAATTCAGTTTATCAAACACATGTACATTGGTGAACTTTCAAATATTTTCACAGAATTGATTAGGTTCAGATTTTCTGAGATCAATTATTGCAGTCATCAATCCAGGCACATTACTAAATGGGTATTTCAGTTAAACAATAGACCAGGTATTCAGGAGTACATCACCCATAGATACACTGACCTACCATATTCCGTCTTGGAGACCATATACTTCCCAAGGCTCCAAGGCTGACCAGAATAGTCAAAGACTTAGCATTATTGACCTCTAATATTGACCTCAATATTATATGACCTCTAAGACGAATGGAGTTTCAGGACAAAATGTTTACCAGCTTGAGAACAAACCTCAAAGATGAAAAGGCTAACTTACTCTCAATCCTATCCTTGATGTCACTTCTCTTTCATATGAAACTCAGTACTAGACCCATGCTACATGAAAGAAAAAAGTAAAATGTGGAAAGATAAGAGGTAAATGTGTCCACTGGTCTACTAGATACAAAATGGTAGAGTTCACAAACCTACCCTCATTTGAAATAAAATAATGTATTTGTCTCCTAAAATGTTTCTGATGTTATTCCAACATTATGTTAATCTCTACCCTTCATCAGAGCAAATACTGTCCAGTATTTCCTGCCACCAAATCAGATGTTTATAGGCAACTGTAAAATTTGTCAAAGTTATTTGTTAACTTTAAACATAATAGTCACTATTGATATTACTTCACTAACTGAACTCCCTCCATAGCCTAGTATAGTACCTTGTGCTGGACCTCACCTCACAGAAGTAATTCTGTCAGTCATTTTATTCAGATTCCTCTGAGACCCACTTTGAACTCATCACCAATATAGGTACATTTGTAGTAGGACAGTAAGTTATGTAGTAGAGACTGAGCACTCAGGATTCCAACACCCTCAGACACAACAGTCAGCAGTTTTAAATGATGGAGACTACATTATCATTGTCAATGATCTAATATCAGTTAACTGGCTTGGCCAGAGTTTTATTATCATTGGAATGTTACAACACTCTAATGTCAGTATTCTCAGGACAAAATGCTTACCAGTGCGAGAGTCTCCAATGAACTGTGAGGTTTGAATGGCAGATTTAGTCAGATATTCTCCATCATTTCACTTCTCAAGGTGAAACAAATATAATTTTTTCATAAGAAATCAAGTGTGATTCTAAGCTGAACTATAAAAATAGAGCAAAAATGAAATTTTGGGGGAACAATTTCACTGATCAACTAGCCTAGTAATCCCTACACTGCAGGTATTCTCCATAAGTCTTGACAAGCTCCAGACTAGATAATCTTCTAGACTAGAGAATCTCCCTCTGTACCTAAGAAGGCTAAAAGCCAGGTGACAGATCAGGTGACACCATGAAACTGAGCTGTCTGAACTAACAGAAACTATTTATTTCTGTATGTAGAGTCTCTCTTACTCCAGAGAGCATTCAGTGTAGAAAAAACCTTCTAACACCTTATGCATGACTAGTAGGAGCTACATGAAGACTGAGCAAAATTAAAGAAACCAAGGGACCAAAATAGCAACAAATCAGCTCTAACAATTGGACTGCAAACAAAACCACAAACTAGAAAGATGTAAGACATTTAATTAAACCAAAACAGGGTTTAAGAACTAAAATAAAAATTGTAATAGAAATAAGGTACCCTAATTTAATATAAAAACTGCCCAACAGAGCTACAACTAGAGACTATCATACTAAATGAAGTCAGAAAGAAATAGACAGGGTTCCGGTTAAGATGGCGGAGGATTAGGACGGGGAATACACTTTCTCCTCCACAAATTCATCAAGGGGACATCTAAATGCTGAGTAAATTCCTCAAACAGCTTCGGAATGCCGGCAGAGGACATTGGACACCCAGAAAAGCAACTCATTGCCTTCTAAAGGAGGTAGGGAGAGAGTGTAAAAGGCATAGAGAGGCAGGGAGAGACAAAGAGGGAGGGGCGGACCTCTGTCCGGGGAAGGGAGTCTTGAAAGAAAAAGAAGTTTCCAAACACCGGGAAACACTCTCCCTGGAGAGCCTGTGCCGAACCTAGGAAGCACGGAGAATATCATAACAAGGAGGAAAACAATTGAACAACTAAGACCCACAGACTACGAGTCCTGCGGTAGCTTCCGCAGCGGGGAGGCATCATCGCAAACGCCTGCTTCCACCACTGGCAAGCCGGGGCTGGGCGGGGAGACGCCGCAGGCTGCTCCCACGCGGGACGCTCCCCCGCCGGCCACTCCCCCGTGGGAAGCTCCCCCGTGGAGCGCTCCCCACCCCCCCCCCGCCAGCCGCTTCCGTGCAGGCCGCCGCCACGCTGGCGGCTCCTGCGTGGGTCGCCCCCCACCGCCGACCGATCCCGCGTGAGCCATCCCCTCGCTGCCGCTCCCCCGCCGGCCGCTCCCCTGCCAGCCGTTGCAGCGTGGGCTGTTTCCGCCGGGAGTAGTTTGGGCTGGTAGACCAGACTGCAGCGCTGACCACAGGAGAGGCCGCCCCCGCCAGGCCGGCGGCTCCCACACGGGGCGCCCGCCCACCGCCGACCGTTCCCGCAGGAGCCATCCCCTCACCGCCGCTCCCCCGCCAGCCGTTGCGGTGCCGGCCGTTTCCGCCGGGAGTAATTTGGGCTGGCAGACCAGACTGCAGCGCTGATCACAGGAGAGGCCGGCCCTGGCCCACGACACTGCGGGGCCTGCGCACAGAACAAAGGACTATACAGACCAACTACAGAGAAAGGGGCCTACAGATCTTGAGAAATTTAAGCCGGAACAAGGAACTAGCCGAAAATGAACTGAACTCACAGCAATAATAGAGAAACTCTTATATATATTATTACTATTTTTACCATCATTATTTCCTTTTTTTTCTTTTTTTAATATATGTTTTTAAAAAATTTTATTAGTTTTTTATTAAAAAAAAAGGGAAGAATTTTTTTTTTTGTTTCTTTTATTTTTATGTTTTTATCCTCTAGTACTTCTTCAATCTCCACTTTTAGATATAATTTTTGCGACCCTGTTTTTTTTTTTTTTTTTCCTTTTTTCTTTTTGTCCTTTGCTTTTTTTCTTTCCTTTTTTTGTTTTCTTTACTGATTACTGACTGGATCTGTCTCTCTCCTTTACACTCCCTCCTTTTATCCTCCTGACCACCTCTGTCTCCTTCCTCCCTTTCTCCTTCTCTGTATAACTCCGTGAACATCTCTGAGCAGTCTAGTTGTGGAATGCAGTATAGAAGACGAACTTTTTGAGACTACTGCAAAAATAAGACCGATAACAGGAAGCAGGAGGCTTAAGCCCAAACCCTGATCCCACGAAACATTAATTGACAGGAGCTCATCATATGCCTCCATACCTACACTGAAACCAAGCATCACACAAAGACCAGCAAGTTCCACGGCAAGATATACCAAGCAAATTGTCTAGAAAAACAAGAACACAGCCCTGAGCTCCAATTCACAGGCTACACAAGCGACCTCAAAATCATAGACATCTCATAACTCACCACTAGACACTCCACCGTACCCCAGAGAAAAGAAATACAGCTCCACCCACCAGAACATCGACACAAGCTTCCATAAACAAGAAAACTCAACTAGCCACCGGTACAAACCCACATATAGTGAAGAAACGCCACAATAAAGAGAACTCCACAGACTGCCAGAAAACAGTAAGGACACCCCAAACTCAGCATTTTAAACAAGATGAAGAGACAGAAGAATTCCCAGCAGGTAAAGGAACAGGATAAATGCCCACCAAACCAAACAAAAGAGGAAGAAATAGCGAACCTACCTGATAAAGAATTCCGAATAATGATAGTGAAATTAATCCAAAATCTGGAAAGCAAAATGGAATCATAGATAAATAGCCTGGAGAAAAGCATTGAGAAGATGCAAGAAAGATTTAACAAGGACCTAGAAGAAATAAAAAAGAGTCAATCAGATCAGATCAGATCAGTCGCTCAGTCGTGTCCGACTCTTTGCGACCCCATGAACCGCAGCACGCCAGGCCTCCCTGTCCATCACCAGCTCCCGGAGGTCACTCAGACTCGCATCCATTGAGTCAGTGACACCATCCAGCCATCTCATCCTCTGTTGTCCCCTTCTCCTCCTGCCCTCAATCCCTCCCAGCATCAGAGTCTTCTCCAATGAGTCAACTCTTCGCATGAGGTGGCCAAAATACTGGAGTTTCAGCTTTAGCATCATTCCTTCCAAAGAAATTCCAGGATTGATCTCCTTCAGAATGGACTGGTTGGATCTTCTTGCAGTCCAAGGGACTCTCAAGAGTCTTCTCCAACACCACAGTTCAAAAGCATCAATTCTTCGGCGTTCAGCCTTCCTCACAGTCCAGCTCTCACATCCATACATGACCACAGGAAAGACCATAGCCTTGACTAGGCGAACCTTTGTTGGTAAAGTAATGTCTCTGCTTTTGAATATGCTATCTAGGTTGCTCATAACTTTCCTTCCAAGGAGTAAGCGTCTTTTAATTTCATGGCTGCAGTCACCATCTGCAGTGATTTTGGAGCCCAGAAAAACAAAGTCTGACACTGTTTCCACTGTTTCCCCATCTATTTCCCATGTAGTGATGGGACCAGATGCCATGATCTTCGTTTTCTGAATGTTGAGCTTTAAGCCAACCCTTTCACTCTCCACTTTCACTTTCATCAAGAGGCTTTTTAGCCCCTCTTCACTTTCTGCCATAAGAGTGGTGTCATCTGCATATCTGAGGTTATTGATATTTCTTCCGGCAATCTTGATTCCAACTTGTGTTTCTTCCAGTCCAGCATTTCTCATGATGTACTCTCTATATAAGTTAAATAAACATGGTGACAATATGCAGCCTTGACGTACTCCTTTTCCTATTTGGAACCAGTCTGTTGTTCCATGACCAGTTCTAACTGTTGCTTCCTGACCTGCATACAGATTTCTTAAGAGGCAGATCAGGTGGTCTGGTATTCCCATCTCTTTCAGAATTTTCCATAGTTTATTGTGATCCACACAGTCAAAGGCTTTGGCATAGTCAATAAAGCAGAAATATATAATGAATAATGCAATAAATGAGATCCAAAACACTCTGGAGGCAACAAACAGTAGAATTACAGAGGCAGGAGATAGAATTAGTGAATTAGAAGATAGAATGGCAGAATTAAATGAATCAGAGGAGAAAAAAGAAAAACGAATTAAAAGGAATGAGGACAATCTCAGAGACCTCCAGGACAATTTTAAACGTTACAATATTTGAATCATAGGAGTTCCAGAAGAAGAAGATAAAAAGAAAGACCACGAGAAGATACTAGAGGAGATAATAGTTGAAAATTTCCCTAAAATGGGGAAGGAAATAATCACTCAAGTCCAAGAAACCCAGAGAGTCCCAAATAGGATAAAGCCAAGGCAAAACACCCCAAGACACATATTAATCAAATTAACAAAGATCAAACACAAAGAACAAATATTAAAAGCAGCAAGGGAAAAACAACTAATAACACACAAGGGAATTCCCATAAGGCTAACAGCTGATCTTTCAATAGAGACTCTTCAAGCCAGGAGGGAATGGCAAGGCATACTTAAAGTGATGAAAGAAAAGAACCTACAGCCCAGATTATTGTACCCAGCAAGGATCTCATTCAAATATGAAGGAGAAATCAAAACCTTTACAGACAAGCAAAAGCTGAGAGAATTCAGCACCACCAAACCAGCTCTCCAACAAATACTAAAGGACCTTCTCTAGACAGGAAACACAAAAAGGATATATAAATTCAAACCCAAAACAACAAAGTAAATGGCAACGGGATCATATTTATCCATAATTACCTTAAATGTAAATGGGTTGAATGCCCCAACCAAAAGGCAGAGACTGGCTGAATGGATACAAAAACAAGACCCATACATATGTTGTCTACAAGAGACCCACCTCAAAACAGGGGACACATACAGACTGAAAGTGAAGGGCTGGAAAAAGATTTTCCATGCAAATAGGGACCAAAAGAAAGCAAGAGTAGCAATACTCAAATCAGATAAAATAGACTTTAAAACAAAGGCTGTGAAAAGAGACAAAGAAGGTCACTACATAATGATCAAAGGATCAATCCAAGAAGAAGATATAACAATTATAAATATATATGCACCCAACACAGGAGCACCGCAATATGTAAGACAAATACTAACAAGTATGAAAGGAGAAATCAACAATAACACAATAATAGTGGGAGACTTTAATACCCCACTCACACCAATGGATAGATCAACTAAACAGAAAATGAACAAGGAAACACAAACTTTAAACGATACAATAGACAAGTTAGAACTAATTGATATCTATAGGACATTTCATCCCAAAGCAATGAATTTCACCTTTTTCTCAAGCACACACGGAACCTTCTCCAGGATAGACCACATCCTGGGCCATAAATCTAGCCTTGGTAAGTTCAGAAAAATTGAAATCATTCCAAGCATTTTCTCTGACCACAATGCAGTAAGAGTAAATCTCAATAACAGGAGAAAAACTATTAAAAAGTCCAACATATGGAGGCTGAACAACACACTCCTGAATAACCAACAAATCACAGAAGAAATCAAAAAAGAAATCAAATTCTGCATAGAAACGAATGAAAATGAAAACACAACAACCCAAAACCTGTGGGACACTGTAAAAGCAGTCCTAAGGGGAAAGTTCATAGCAATACAGGCATACCTTAGGAAACAAGAAAAAAGCCAAATAAATAACCTAACTCTACACCTAAAGCAACTGGAAAAGGAAGAAATGAAGCACCCCAAGGTTAGTAGAAGGAAAGAAATCTTAAAAATTAGGGCAGAAATAAATGCAAAAGAAACAAAAGAGACCATAGCAAAAATCAACAAAGCCAAAAGCTGGTTCTTTGAAAGGGTAAATAAAATTGACAAACCACTAGCCAGACTCATCAAGAAACAAAGGGAGAAAAATCAAATCAATAAAATTAGAAAAGAAAATGGAGAGATCACAACAGACAGCACAGAAATACAAAGGATCATAAGAGACTACTATCAGCAATTATATGGCAATAAAATGGACAATATGGAAGAAATGGACAAATTCTTAGAAAAGTACAACTTTCCAAAACTGGATCAGGAAGAAATAGAAAATCTTAACAGACCCATCACAAGCACGGAAATTGAAACTGTAATCAGAAATCTTCCAGCAAACAAAAGCCCAGGTCCAGACGGCTTCACAGCTGAATTCTACCAAAAATTTAGAGAAGAGCTAATACCTATCCTACTCAAACTGTTCCAGAAAATTGCAGAGGAAGGCAAACTTCCAAACTCATTCTATGAGGCCACCATCACCCTAATACCAAAACCTGACAAAGATCCCACAAAAAAAGAAAACTACAGGCCAATATCACTGATGAACATAGATGCAAAAATCCTTAACAAAATTCTAGCAATCAGAATCCAACAACACATTAAAAAGATCATACACCATGACCAAGTGGGCTTTATCCCAGGAATGCAAGGATTCTTCAATATCCGCAAATCAATCAACGTAATACACCACATTAACAAACTGAAGAATAAAAACCACATGATTATCTCAATAGATGCAGAGAAAGCCTTTGACAAAGTTCAACATCCATTTATGATAAAAACTCTCCAGAAAGCAGGAATAGAAGGAACATACCTCAACATAATAAAAGCTATATATGACAAACCCACAGCAAACATTATCCTCAATGGTGAAAAACTGAAAGCATTTCCTCTAAAGTCAGGAACAAGACAAGGATGCCCACATTCACCATTACTATTCAACATTGTTCTGGAAGTGTTGGCCACAGCAATCAGAGCAGAAAAAGAAATAAAAGGAATCCAATTTGGAAAAGAAGAAGTAAAACTCTCACTGTTTGCAGATGACATGATCCTCTACGTAGAAAACCCTAAAGATTCCATCAGAAAATTACTAGAACTAATCAATGAATATAGTAAAGTTGCAGGATATAAAATTAACACACAGAAATCCCTTGCATTCCTGTACACCAATAACGAGAAAATAGAAAGAGAAATTAAGGAAACAATTCCATTCACCATTGCAATGAAAACAATAAAATACTTAGGAATATATCTTCCTAAAGAATCTAAAGACCTATATATAGAAAACTATAAAACACTGGTGAAAGAAATCAAAGAGGACACTAATAGATGGAGAAATATACCATGTTCGTGGATTGGTAGAATCAATATAGTGAAAATGAGTATACTACCCAAAGCAATTTATAGATTCAATGCAATCCCCATCAAGCTACCAACGGTATTCTTCACAGAGCTAGAACAAATAATTTCTCAATCTGTATGGAAATACAAAAAACCTCGAATAGCCAAAGCTATCTTGAGAAAGAAGAACGCAACTGGAGGAATCAACCTGCCTGACTTCAGGCTCTACTACAAAGCCACAGTCATCAAGACAGTATGGTACTGGCACAAAGACAGAAATATAGATCAATGGAACAAAATAGAAAGTCCAGAGATAAATCCACGCACATATGGTCACCTTATCTTTGACAAAGGAGGCAAGAATATACAATTGATTAAAGACAATCTTTTTAACAAGTGGTGCTGGGAAAACTGGTTGAACACTTGTAAAAGAATGAAACTAGAATACTTTCTAACACCATACACAAAAATAAACTCAAAATGGATTAAAGAGCTAAATGTAAGACCAGAAACCATAAAACTCCTAGAGGAAAACATAGGCAAAACACTCTCTGACTTACATCACAGCAGGATCCTCCATGACCCACCTCCAAGAATATCAGAAATAAAATCAAAAATGAACAAATGGGACCTAATCAAACTTAAAAGCTTCTGCACAACAAAGGAAACTATAGGCAAGATGAAAAGACAGCCTTCAGAATGGGAGAAAATAATAGCAAATGAAGCAACAGACAAACAACTAATCTCAAAAATATACAAGCAACTTCTACAGCTCAATTCCAGAAAAATAAATGACCCAATCAAAAAATGGGCCAAAGAACTAAATAGACATTTCTCCAAAGAAGACATACAGATTGCTAACAAACACATGAAAAGATGCTCAACATCACTCATTATCAGAGAAATGCAAATCAAAACCACTATGAGGTACCATTACACGCCAGTCAGAATGGCTGCGATCCAAAAGACCACAAGCAGTAAATGCTGGAGAGGGTGCGGAGAGAAGGGAACCCTCTTACACTGTTGGTGGGAATGCAAACTAGTACAGCCACTATGGAAAACAGTATGGAGATTCCTCAAAAAACTGGGAATAGAACTGCCTTACGATCCAGCAATCCCACTGCTGGGCATCCACACTGAGAAATCCAGAACTGAAAGAGACACGTGTACCCCAATGTTCATAGCAGCACTGTTTACAATAGCCAGGACGTGGAAGCAACCTAGATGTCCATCCACAGATGAATGGATAAGCAAGCTGTGGTACATATACACAATGGAGTATTACTCAGCCATTAAAAAGAATACATTTGAATCAGTTCTAAGGAGGTGGATGGAACTGGAGCCTATTATACAGAGTGAAGTAAGCCAGAAACAAAAACACAAATACAGTATACTAACGCATATATATGGAATTTAGAAAGATGGTAAAAATAACCCTATTTACGAGACAGCAAAAGAGACACTGATGTATAGAACAGACTTTTGGACTCTGGGACCGGGAGAGGGTGGGATGATTGGGGAGAATAGCATTGAAATATGGATAATATCATATATGAAACGAGTCAGTCCAGGTATGATGCCCTATAACAGATGCCTGGAAACAGAGCACTGGGATGACCTGGAGGGATGGTGTGGGAAGCGGGGAGGGAGGAGGGTTCAGGATGGGGAACAAGTGTATACTGGTGGCGGATCCATCTCGATGTATAGTAAAAGCAATACAATATTGTAAAGTTAAGCAAAAAAAAAAAAAAAGAGATAGACAAGTAGAATATATCACCTACATGTGGAATTGAAATAAGGCACAAATGTATCTATCTAGAAAACAGAAACATATGCACAGATATAGAGAATAAACTTGTGGCTGCCACAGGGAAGGACAGGAGGGAAAGGGATGAACTGGGAGTTTGGGGTTGGTAGATGCAAACTATTATATTTGGAATCGATAGACAAGGTCTTAAATCTATAACACAAGAAATGATATTCAATATTCTGTGATTAATCATAATGGAAAAGAGTATAAAAATATATATATATGTGTATAACAGAGTCACTCTGCTATATAAAGAAACTGGCACAATATTATTTATCAACTATACTACAATAAAAAGCTTCCAGATAGAAATGAAAAGATGACCCATTACAGAAGAAAAGTAATCATGAAAAGAATGTGAATAGAAAATCAATTAAAGAAATAAAAGATGAAACAATACAGTTATCAGAACAAATAAAATACTTACGAAAAATTTGAAGTGTGAATATAAAATACCTTTAAAAAGTGAAAATGAAGACTAATCTCCAGTAAATAACAACAATATAAATTAAATACATGAAACGAAAATGGAATTGTATAATAAGTAAGAAAAGTTTACCAGACTGGATCATTATTAGAGAGCACAAAACATGGAAGATATTAAGTGAAATTAGTGCAGATCAAAAGATTTTTAAAAAATTTAAAAACAGAAAAAATGACCTCAAATCCCACAAAGGATCTGTGTGAAAAAATAAGATACCTAGATATTAAATAAATCATTAAAAAGAATACTAATAAATTAAGGTTGCTGCTGTTGTTCAGTTGCCCAGTCATGTAACTCTTTGCGACCCCATGGACTGTATGTAGCACACCAGGCCTTCATGTCCCTCCCCATCTCCTAGAGTTTGCCCAAGTTCATGTTCATTGCACTGGCGACACCACCGAGCCATCTCATCCTCTGATGCCCTCTTCTCCTCTGCCCTCAATCTTTCTCAAAATCAGGGACTTTTCTAATGAGTTGCCTGTTTACATCAGATGGCCAAAATACTGGAGCTTCAGCTTGAGTATCAGTTTTTGCAGTGAATATGCAGGGTTGATCTCCCTTAAGATTGACTGGTTTGATCTCCTTGCTGTCCAAGGGACTTTCAGGAGTCTTTTCCAGCACAAGTTTGAAGGCATCAATTTTTGGTATTCTGCCCTCTTTACAGTCCAGTTCTCACAACTGTACATGACCACTGAGAGGAGGGAATGGTAAACCACCCCAGTATACTTGCCTCATGAACTATATAAAAAGCCAAAAAGATATGACACCAAAAGATGAGTGCCTCAGGTCTGAAGGTATCCAATATCACAAAATCCCAGAGTTTACTCAAGCTCATGTCCATTGAGTTGGTGATGCCATCCAACTATCTCATCCTCTGTCATCCCCTTCTCCTCCTGCCTTTAATCTTTCCCAGCATCAGGGTCTTTTCAAATGAGTCAGTTCTTCACATCAGGTAGCCAAAGTATTAGAGTTTCAGCTTCAGCATCAGTCCTTCCAATGAATATTCAGGACTGATTTCCTGAATATTGGATCTTGGATCTCTTTGCAGTCCAAGGGACTCTCAAGAGTCTTCTCCAACAACACAGTTCAAAAGCATCAATTCTTCAGTGCTCAGCTTTCTTTATAGTCCAACTCTCACATCTATACATGACCACTGGAAAAACCATAGCTTTGACTAGATGGACCTTTGTTGGCAAAGTAATGTCTCTGTTTTTGAATATGCTATCTAGGTTAATCATAGCTTTTCTTCCAAGGACCAAGCATCTTTTAATTTCATGGCTGCAGTCACCATCTGCAATGATTTTGGAGTCCCCAAAAATAAAGTCTGTCATTGTTTCCACTGTTTCCCCATCAACTTGCCATGAAGTGATGGGACCAGATGCCAGTATCATAGTTTTCTGAATGTTGAGTTTTTTAAATTTATTTTAATTAGAGGCTAATTACTTTACAATATTGCATTGGTTTTGCCATACATCAACATGAATGTTAGTTTTAAGTCTACTTTTTCACTCTCTTCTTTCACTTTCATCAAGAGGTTCTTTAGTTCTTTGTTTTCTGCCATAACGGTGGTGTCATCTGTGTATCTGAGATTATTGATATTTCTCCCAGCAATCTTGATTCCAGTGTGTGCTTCATCCAGCCCAGTGTTTCTCATCATGTACTCTACATATAAGTTAAATAAGCAGGGTGACAATATTCAGCTTTGATGTAATCCTTTCCCTATTTAGAACCAGTCTGTTGTTCTATGTCCAGTTCTAACTGTTGCTTCTTATTGTGCACACAGATTTCTCAAGAGGCAGGTCAGGTGGTCTGGTATTCACGTCTCTTTCAGAATTTTCCACAGTTTATTGTGATCCACAAGTCAAAGGCTTTAACATAGTCAATAAAGCAGAAGTATGTTTTTTTCTGGAACTCTTGTGCTTTTTCCATCATCTAACGGATGTTGCCAATTTGATCTCTGGTTCCTCTGTTTTTTCTAAATCCAGCTTGAACATCTGGAAGTTCATGGTTCACATACTGTTGAAGCCTGGCTTGGAGAATTTTGAGCATTACTTTACTAGTGTGTGAGATGAGTGCAACTGGGCAGTAGTTTAAGCATTCTTTGGCGCTGCCTTCCTCTGGGATTGGAATGAAAACTGACCTTTTCCAGTTGTGGCCACTAAATGGCAAATACTAAAATCAGACTGACTACAATCTTTGTAGCCAAAGATGGAGAGGCTATATAGAGCCAGCAAAAACAAGACCTGGAACTGACTGTGGCTCAGATCATCAGCTTCTAAGAGCAAAATTCAGGCTTAAACTACAGAAAACTGGGAAAAACACTAGGCCAGCCAGGTATGACATAAATCAAATCCTGTATGAATTCAAAGTAGAGGTAACAAATAGATTCAAGGGACTAGAACTAGTTTAACAGTGTGTCTGAAGAACTATGGACAGAGGTCTGTTGTTCAGTCACTCAGTCATGTCTGACTCTTTGTGATCCCATGGACTACAGCATGCCAGGCCTCCCTGTCCATCACTAACTCCTGGAGTTTACTCAGTTCCATGTACATTGAGTTGGTGATGCCATCTAACCATCTCATCCTCTGTCGCCCCCTTCTCCTCCTGCCTTCAATCTTTCCCAGCATCAGGGACTTTTCAAATGAGTCAGTTCTTTGCATTAGGTGGTCAAAGTTTTGGAGTTTCAGCATCAGTGTCAGTCCTTCCAATGAATATTCAGGATTGATTTTCTTTAGGATTGACTGGTTTGATCTTCTTGCAGTCCAAGAGACTCTCTAGAGTCCGTAATATTGTACAATTAAGGTTAAACATACAAAAATAGTAGTATAAACATATGAAACAGTGAATTCACAGTTTAAAAAATTTCTGCAGTTAAAAATCCACAAACTAAAACAGGCATCTAGAAACAGATGTAAAAAAAATGTTCAATTATATAACATTTTGGGAAAATATGAAGGCAAAAACCGAAAGAGATGTACCTAAGAAACATTTAGGTGTAATTTATTATTTTAAAAAATATTTAAATTGGCAAAAATTCTTGGTTTAAAAAGGTCAATTAACTAAAAAAACAAGAGGAAATAAAACATGAACTGTGATATTATAAGGTCACATACAACACAAAGGTCAATAAAAGATACATCAATACAGAGAGTTTTTTAAATTCTTGCAGCACACCAATTAAAAATAAGAAAGGAGGGCTCTGAAAATTTTTTATAAAGCACTTGACTGAAAACAATGGCAACTATATCACAATATAACACATATGAAAAAAAGTGAAGAAAACAAGTAGGAAAAGAAAAAGATGAATAACAAAAAATTCATAATCCTGATTTACAGAGCTAAAATAAAAATGTTCAATGAGCCACATAAAAAAAAGAAAAGAAAATGTACAATGATATACCATACAAAGTCTATAAACAACCTGGGGACGGCTTCATTAGCTAGGTAAGTACTCAGAACAAGACTGCTTCTGAGCCTAAGGCAAAGATAAAAGTCCTTTACTTGGACCACACAGAGACAGAAAGGAAACTGAGCCTATCCAATGCCCAAAGTTGTAAGGCAAGATACCTAAAACAACTGAGTAAATTGATGTGGGGCCTTGCAGTTTCGAAAGCCTGTCCCATCAGTGCCCATACTTAAGCAAACCAAAAGGTCTTCTAGCACCATGGTGACATCCACAGTCACCAAAACTACAAAACCTTGCAAATTCATAAACCAGGACTATCACTGCCAATTCCAGCAACACCATGAGACCCAGGTCCTCAAGGACCAATGTGACACCCACAGCCATTCCACAACATAATCCAGCAAACAGCTGCAAGCTCTGAATCCACCATGACTTCTCTGGCCTGAGGCCTGGCATTTCAGGGACCATAGGTTTGATGCACCAGCCAGTGGCATGACAAAATGACCCCCATACAAGACAGCCTCTCCTTGGAAGCTGACTCCCCTGTTTCCACAGTATCCAGCCTAATGACCTCCAGGAAGAGCTCCAAACCTCAGAGAAGGCTAGGTGGGCTGGGTATAGAAATGACCCTGTAATGTTCTGAGGGATATCTTTACATTGTCAACACAGGGAGAACCTGGCCAGATGTGGATAAAACAAACACCCTACCTCATAATTGGCCTCCATGCCAAGACATGATACAATGCCTTGATGCCAACCGCTTGCTGCCACAAAGATCCACCACAAAGCAAGTCAAAGGAGAAGCCAACTAGGGGATGGGTACATGAACCTGCACCCTCAGTGCTTCCTGAAACTGGCTCAAAATGTACCCGAAGGCAACCCCAAAAGTTCAAGGAACCCTACAGACTTGCCAATTCATCCACAAAGCATTTCATCCAGGGGTTCATGCACAATTCCTAGTGCATTTCTCACTCTCTTTGCCATTCTCTGTCCCTAGTATCTGCCCACCTCACGGAAAAGAGCCAGACCCTCTCCTCTACACAGAATTTTGATTTCCTCAAAAATTCTGTTAGACATTTTCCAGGCCCAACGTCTCAAGCCCAGTGGCCATCCCCACTCCACCCCCACCTCCCCTCCCTGCTACACACACACAAGGGGGATGTGATCTGAGGAGGGGCTGTCAGCTTGGCCCACATCCCAGGGATGGTGGTCTATTGATTTCCTAACAATCACATCAGCATTCAGGACCCATCAGAGCCCAGTCATGGGGGAGGTAGTGCAGTCAGGCCACAGGTAATCAGAGCTCACATGTCCCAGGGAAAAGCCCAGAATGTGAGGGTGCAGCCCCAGCTCACAGAGGTCCAGGCCAAACCACTAGGTTCCCATGAAGAAGTGCCACTTACCACCATGGGCATTCCACCATTACCCCATGGGCTGTATGCAAACATGCTTCTAGGGGCTCCCTTGCCTGACCTCACCTGGCCTGATGTCATGGAATATAGGAAGGATACCACACTGATGGTTGTCCCTGGGGACTCCACCTAAGTTGAAGCAAGAATTTACATACACACTTGAAGAATATGCATAGGTACACAGGAAAAAGGGGCAGTGCCACCTGGAATACTGGGCTCTATCTTGCCTCTATTTCATATCCTGCCCCTCGTCTGTGTGGCAGGTGTCAAATGTGAATGTACTGGGGCAAGGACACTTTCAGAGCGGGTAACTATCAGGCCAAAGAAAGCCACTGGTGCATAACATCCCTGGTTTTGGGCCCTCCAATTCCACTCCTGAATACCGTACTTGCTGACACAGCTTAAAGGTATAATTCTTGAACCTCTTGAGATACCCAGGAAAACTGGGACTACCCTGACAACCTAACAGCCACTGACACTTAAGGAAAACACTCAGTCTTGGCACCTACTGTGCTCACAATGGACCTGCCAATAGGGCAACAAGGAAACTGGGAGCTTACATGAGAAAACGGCACTTGTCTGAAAGTGAGGTCCACAATGAAAAGTGGCTCCTTGGGCCTGATAAGAAAGAGTCCCCGAGGCATACCTGCACTGACTCTGGGGGACTCAAGAGTGCACTTACTTCCTGGTGTACAGCCAAGACAGAGGCCCTTAACTTGGAAAATATGCAAAGCTACTCCAAAACCCAAAGTTACAGAGCTAGACACTTTACATCAACTGGGACACTCACCATGAGGCTTTGAAATTTCTTTAGCCAGGAATATCACAGCCATACTCAGAGACATACTGAGACCCAGGTCCTGTAGGAACAATGTGACACCCACAGCCATGCCATGAGAAAACCGAACAAACAGTTGTGACCACAATCCTCACTGATTCTCTGGACTGAGGCCAGGCATGCCAGACATAATGAGCTCACTGCACCAGCTGGTGGCATGTCAAGATGACCCATCCCCCAGACAGCCTCTCCTGCCCCTAAACCTGCAATCTCTCCTTAACAGCCAACTCCCTGTTCCTACAAGGTCCCACCCAATGACCTCTAGGAAGAGCTTCAACCTTCAGGGAGGGCTAGGAGGGCTGGGTATAAAAAAATTTAGGATGGCCTAAGGAACAACTTCACAAGGTCAACACAGAGAAAATGTACCCAGACAGGGAGAAAATACACACCTCATGCCTCATAATCAGCACCTAGGCCAAGACACGATACAATGCTACAATGATAAACACTCACTGCCATGAAGACACAAAGTGAAAGAAGTTAATCAAAGAGAGGCCAAATAGGAGATAGTCCCTGAATCTGTTTCCCCAGGCCTTCTAGACATTGAGTACAAATACACTGAAGCCAACCAAAAGAGTTCAGGGAGCACTCTAGACTCGCTGATACCTCCACTCACCAATTCAGCCATGGGTTCACTAACCATTCCACACACATTAACCACCCTCTCACCTTTCAATTCGGAGAAGGCAATGGCACCCCACTCCAGTACTCTTGCCTGGAAAATCCCATGGACGAAGGAGCCTGGTAGGCTGCAGTCCACGAGGTTGCTAAGAGTCAGACATGGCTTTTCACTTTCAGTCATTGGAGAAGGAAATGGCAACCCACTCCAGTGTTCTTGCCTGGAGAATCCCAGGGACAGGGGAGCCTGGTGGGCTGCCATCTATGGGGTCGTACAGAGTCGGACACAAGTGAAGTGACTTAGCAGCAGCACCTTTCAATTGTCCCAAAATACACCTGCCTCAGAGCCAATGTGCCAGACTTTTCCATTAACAAAGAATACTTATTACCTCAAAACATTTTCCAGGTCCACCCTCCCAACACTCATGTTCACTCACATACAGGGGGACACAACCCAAAAAGGGGACATAGGCTTGGACAACGTGCTGGGGACAGTGACTGATAACCTCCAATTATCAGGAGAAACTTACTCTGTGTCCTTTCTCTCCAGTAGAACATGACATAGAAGACCAACCTAGGCAAGGACTCCTGTTCTGACTCTGAGTGTAAAGATTATGGTTTCCTCCAAGAGACAAGGCAACAACTGAGTGGAGGCATGAACACAGTGGCAGCCCAGAGGCTCTCAAACAACTCCTGCATCCTCTGCTATCTCACTCTCACCTGCAGCAGGAGACCACAATCCTGACTGGGCTCATAAACCAAGACCAGACATGCTGTCTGTAGCGATCCAAGGAGGATGAGAGTCCCAGGCTCCTTTCCCAGTGGCTCCTCTTCCCATGAGAAGGCTGTCACCCTCAACTTACACAGTGAAATTGCTGAAGCACAAGGAAGCAAATGCAACATGGCATTGTCTCTTATTTTCCCTGTGGGAACCACAGGCTGGAACTTAATTCCAATGAGGAGACCATAGGGACTGCTCACTAATTTTGTTCAGATTCCCAAGGAATGCATTTGTGGGAGTCAACACAATCCTACCATGTGCTGAGACACTGGATGTGGAAAGTTGTGGTTTCTACCTTAGAACTGTAGGCGAGCTGAATCACATCAGCATTTGGGACCGCCCAGAACCAAGACAAAGGTAGGAATTGTAGTCAAGCCTCAGGCCATGGGACCTTGAATGGCAGAGAGTAAGCACAGAAGGTAAGGGTGTAACCCTGGTACCTAGAGGCCTGTAGACAAACCACTAGGTTTTGGGAAAGAACTGCCACTTACAACCATGGGTGTTCCACTTGTAAACCTATGGGCTGCACGTCAACTCAGATATGGGGGATCACTAATTTCACCTGGCCTCACCTCCCCAAGCCAAGTGTCAAAGAATATGCAAACGGTCACCTGTTGCAATGGTATTCCAAGTTGGTGACTCAAATTAACTTGAGGCAAGAAAATATCTGTAGGCATGAGGAATAGCAAGAGGTACATAGCAGACAGAGGCAATGCTCACAGGAGAGTTGAGATTCATACTGCATCTATGACGCAATTGCTGCAACTCTGTTTGGTGTGTCAGAAGCCAAAAATGAGTGCATTGCCACAGGCAAAATTCAGTGTCAAGGGGCCAGCAGGACGAAGTGCTGATGTTCTGTCAACTCACTGGTCTCAGACTGTGCAAACCCACTTCTCTTATCATCACTGACAACACAATGTAAAGATCAGTTCAGTTCAGTTCAGTTGCTCAGTTGTGTCTGACTCTTTGCAACCCCATGAATCACAGCACGCCAGCCCTCCCTGTCCATCACCAACTCCCGGAGGTCACTCAGACTCACATCTATCGAGTCAGTGATGCCATCCAGCCATCTCATCCTTTGTCGTCCCCTTCTCCTCCTGCTCCCAATCCCTCCCAGCATCAGAGTCTTTTCCAATGAGTCAACTCTTCACATAAGGTGGCCAAAGTACTGGAGTTTCAGCTTTAGCATCATTCCCTCCAAAGAAATCCCAGGGCTGATCTCCTTCAGAATGGACTGGTTGGATCTCCTTGCAGTCCAAGGGACTCTCAAGAGTCTTCTCCAACACCACAGTTCAAAAGCATCAATTCTTCAGCGCTCAGCTTTCTTCACAGTCCAACTCTCACATCCACACATGACCACTGGAAAAACCATAGCCTTGACTAGATGGACCCTTGTTGGCAAAGTAATGTCTCTGCTTTTGAATATGCTATCTAGGTTGGTCATAACTTTTCTTCCAAGGAGTAAGCGTCTTTTAATTTCATGGCTGCAGTCACCATCTGCAGTGATTTTGGAGCCCCTCCAAAATAAAGTCTGACACTGTTTCCACTGTTTCCCCATCTATTTCCCATCAAGTGATGGGATCAGATGCCATGATCTTCGTTTTCTGAATCTTGAGCTTTAAGCCAACTTTTTCACCCAACGTAAAGATAACCTCTAAGAAACCCCAACTCACCCTCAGGGGAAGGAGGCCATCTTGTCTGAACTACCACTGTCCCTCCAGGAAAACACTGTTGGCACCTACTCTGCTCACAATGGTCTCACCACCATGGGGAAGGAACAAAGGTATTTGAGAGCTTGCACAAGAATAAGGCCCTCCTTTGACAGAGAGATTATCCATGAAACTAGTTCTTGGGCTGTGCAACAAAGGGGTTCCACAGTACAGCTGTGAACAATCTGGGTGGCACACAAGTGTGCTTGCTTCCCGGACTACAGCTGTGCTACAAGCATTTAGCTTGAAAAACACAAAAAGCTACAGGCCATTGGAACTATTCTGAAATGCAAAGATGTGGCGCTCCACCCTTTACAGCACTTAAGTTACTCATTGTGATGTACTGCACTTTTTAAGGCAGTAACATCACTACAGTGGCCCCGGAGACAACACAAGACCCAGGTGATCCATGACCATCCTGATAGCACAAGCCATGCCATGAGAGAATCCAGAAACAGCTGCAGCTGCTGAATCCACAATGATGTCTCTGGCTTGAAGCTAGGAACACAAGAGACCACAGTGTTGCTGCACCAGCAGGCCACAAAACAAAAAGACCCCTGTGCCAGAAAGCCTCTCCTGTCCTTAAGACAGCACCCGCTTATGTGGGCGACTGACTCCTCTGTTTTCACTGGGTCCAGCCCACTGAATTCCAGGAAAAACTCCTAAACTTGGGAAAGGCTATGCTATGCTATGCTAAGTCACTTCAGTAGTGTCTGACTCTGTGCGACCCCATAGACGGCAGCACACCAGGCTCCCCCATCCCTGGGATTCTCCAGGCAAGAACACTGGAGTGGGTTGCCATTGCCTTCTCCAATGCATGAAAGTGAAAAGTGAAAGTAAAGTCGCTCAGTCGAGTCCGACCCTTAGCGATCCCATGGACTGCAGCCTACCAGGCTC
Source organism: Tragelaphus eurycerus (assembly GCA_935064755.1). Taxonomy (NCBI): domain Eukaryota; kingdom Metazoa; phylum Chordata; class Mammalia; order Artiodactyla; family Bovidae; genus Tragelaphus; species Tragelaphus eurycerus. The sequence continues at coordinate 6,222,208 of CAKXYN010000112.1, forward strand.
CTCCGTCCATGGGATTTTCCAGGCAAGAGTACTGGAGTGGGATGCCATGGGCTGGATATAGAAATAACATGTGGATATCCTGAGGCACACCTTATGCCATGCACACAGGGAGAACATGGGGAGATGGACAGAAAACATCCTCTTTGCCTCATAATTGGCCACCAGGACAAGACAGGACACGATAACAACCACTTGTGGATCTGGAGTTCCGTCACAGAGGAAACCGATTATGGGAGAGGAAAATTGTTGGATGGTCCATAAATCTGCCACTGTTGTCCTTCCTAATACTTGCTCCAAATGCACCTGAAGGAAACCAAAGAGTCCATGAAACCTGACTGAAAAACTTATCCATCCACCTGCTTACTCACCCATGGGTTCAACCACCATTCTGGGCATATTTCCTGGTGTCCAAGCTTTCCTCACTTCCTACCATCCACCCGTATCAGGAAAACATGCTGGACCATCCCATCAACATAGGATTCTAATTTCCTTGGATAGGCACTAGGGCACCTTCCAGATTCAGCCTCCCAACACCGGTGCACACTCACACACGATACAAAAGAAACAATACAAGAAGGGTCCATCAGCTTGCCCAAACTCCTGGACACCATGCTCATTTACTTCTTCAAATATCAGGTGCAAACTACATAGCATCCTATTCCCCAGGAGAACATGAAAGAGAAGTCTGGCTGAGGCCACAACTCCTGCTCTGAATCTGAAAAAAAACAATTTGTTTTCTCCAGGGGACTAGGCAATAGGCAGGCAGAGGCCTGATGAACTCAGTGTTAGCCCAGAGGCCCACAAATGGCTTTCACTTTCTCTGCCATGGCACTTTCACCCACAGCAAAAGACAACAGCTCTGGCTAGTCTCATGCAACCAGAGACAACACATGGTCTCTAGCCATCCCCTGAGGATGGGAGATGTAGGCCCTTTTCCCCATGGCTCACCTACACACCACAAGGTTGTCACTCTCAGCTTCCATGCTGTTGCCACTGGTGCCCCAGGGAGCAAAGGCAATGTGACCCTGGCCATTCCATCCCTCTGGGAGCCACATGCTAGATCTTAGTTCCAAAGAGAACATGATAAGAATGGATAACTCATTTTGTCAGATTCTCAAGGCTGCCTTTGTGGGAATCATCATCCATCTGAGTGTATGTGCTCAGATGCTGAATGAGCAAAGTTGGGACCTCCACCCCTGGAAGGCAAGCAATCTCAATCACATCAGCAGTTGGAACTGCACAGATCCCAGCCAAGAGGCAGGAATTACAGCTAAGCCCATGGGCCGTGGGACCTTGCATGCCCCAGGGAAAATACAAAAATGAAAAAGCGGATACCACATCCAGAGCCTTATGGCCAAACCACCAGGTTTATGTGAAGAAGGCCACTTACAGCCATTCGTGTTCCACCTGTACCACCAAGGGCCGCATGTCCAGTGGTGGCTCGTAGGCCTCAACTTTCCAGGCTGGGAGTCATGGAATATGTGAGGGGTCCCCGATGCCAATGGTCTTCCATCCTGGGCCACTCAATCTGGCTTGAGGCAAGGAAATACATGTAAGCATGAGGAAGAGAGACAAGTATATGGGAGGAAGAGAGACAGGTATACGGGAGAAAGAGGCAAGTACCCCAGGAGCACTTCCCTCATACTTGCATCTACCATTCAATTGCTGCACCTCAATCTGGTATGTCAGAAGCCAAACATGAATGTGTTGGCATGTGGATTGCTTCAGATTCAAGGGGCCATCAGGACAAACAGCAACAATCTGCCAATTCCCTGGTCTTGAGCCCTGCAATTCCTCTCCCCGTGCCATCCCCACCAATACTGCTTAAGGATGTCCTCCATGAATCCCCAAGATGCCCTCAGGGGAACAGAGACCCCTTGGTCTAATAGCCACTGCTGTTCCAGAGAAACACACCCACTCTAGGCACCTACTCTGTTCACAAAGAGTATGCCAGCGTGGGAAAGGAAAAAAGTTTCTGAGGGTTTCCAAGAAAATAAGGCCCTTCTCCGACAAGGAGCCTATTGATGAACAATGGCAGTTTAAGTCCCATGACAAAGGTGACTCATTGGATACCTGCGCTCAGCCCAGTTGACACACGAGAATACTTGCTTCCTGCCTCAAAGCAATAATACAAGCTCTTCCTTGGACAACATAAAAAGTTATAGGCCATTGAACCATTTCAGAACACAAAGATCCCAAGGTTCCACTAACAGCAGCTAGGTGACTTGCCATGCTGCCTTGCTCTTTGTAAGACAGTAACATCACTGCTGTGAACCCGTAGACAAGACTTAGGTTGTCCACGACCATCGTGACACAACCAGCCATAATATGACAGAACTCAGCAAACAGGATCAACAACTGGGTGCACATGATATCACTGGCCAGAGATCAAGCAAGGAGAGCAATGCATTGCTGTACCACGAGGTAAAAAAAAACAAAATGAGCCCCAAGCCAGATAGCCTCCACTCCCGTTAATACTGCAGTTGCTCATGGGGACAGTTGACTCCCGTGTTTCACAGGGTTCTGGCCATGGGTTGCCAGGAGGACCGCCTTAATTAAGAAAAAAATAGGAGGCACGGGTATAGAAACAACGCTGGAAGTTCAGGAGACACATCTTTATGCAAGGCAAATGGTGAGAACATGGCAAGGTGGACAGAAAATATCCCATGTGCCTCATATTGTGCCACAGAAAAAAAAAGACACAATGTAATGATGGCAAGAATTGAAGGCTCTAGACATCTGCTGCAAAGGAAAGCGACCATGGGAGGGACCAAGTGTTCAATGGTCCATGAATGCATGAATTGCCACTGAGATTTTTCCCCACACTCACTCCAACTGTATATGAAGACAACCCAGACTTCAGGGAACTGACTGACTCACCGATCCATCCAAGCATCCATCCACCCATGGGTTCCACCACCATTCGAGGTGCATTTCAAGATCTCAGAAATTTGCCCTCCCCCAGCATCCACCCACCTCGGGGCAATAGTGCTAGTCCTCCTTTGACACAGGATTTTTATCCACAGAAACATCCTAATGCAATTTCCAGGCTCAGCCTCCCAACACCAGCGCCCAAGCGCACCAACCAAAGCAACAATCAGACGAGGGGCCCTCAGCTTGGCCCACCTCCTGGACACCCTGCCCACTGATCTTCTCTCAGTATCAGGAGAAAGCTATGTAGCAATCCATCCCCAGAAGAACATGACACAGAAACCTGGCTGAGGCCACAACTCCTGTTCCGACCCTGAGTGAAAACTCGGTGCTATCTGCCAGGGACCAGGCATTGGGCACACGGAGGCCTGACAAACTCAGTGGCAGCCCAGATGCCCTCAAGTGGCTTCGGCTTCTTCTGCTGCCCTCACTCTCATCCACACCAGGAGACAAAAGACCTGGACAGCTTGTGCAAAGAGAGGCAATTTGGGGCCCCCAGTCATAACCCGAGCATGGGAGATGCCGCCCCTTTCCCCCATGGCTCACCTCCACATCACAAGGCTGCTCATGCCCCAGGGAGCAAATGAATGTGACCCTGGCCCCACGATCCCCCTGGGAGCCACATGCTGGACCTCAGTTCCGATGAGGAGACGGTAGGGGTGGCTCACTCATTTTGTTCAGATTTCCAAGGAATGCATTTGTGGGAGTCATCATCGATCCAAGCACGTGTGCTCTAGGTGCTGCATGAGCAAAGTCACCACCGCCATCCCAGGAAGGCCAGGGAGCTCGATCGTGTCAGCATTCAAGACTGTACAGATTGCAGCCACGGGGCAGGAACTACAGCCAAGCCTTGGGCCCTGGGACTTTGCATGCCCCAGGGAAACCCCAGAAGGTAAGGGCACGGATCCCATGCCCAAATCTTTGGGGCCAAACTGCTACGTTTCCTCGAAGAAGGGCTGCTTACCGCCGTGGGTGATCCACCTGTACACTGAAGGGCCAACTGCCCAGAAGTGCCTGGGGGCTCACATGCCTCGTCTTGCCAGGACAGGGGTCATGGAATATGTGACAGGTTCTCTGTTGCGAACAGTCTTCCCTCCTGGGCCACTCAGGGTCACTGGCTTGGGCTGAGAAAACACACACGTGCATGAGGAAGAGCAAGAGCCATACTGGGGAAAGAGGCAAGGCCTCCAGAAGTGCTGCCCTCATTCTTGCATCTACCATTCAGTTGGGAGCCCTCGGTCTGGTGTGTCAGCCGTCCAACAGGATGCCTTGCTGTACGGATACCTTCAGAGTCAACGGGCCTGCAGGACCAAGACTGCCCATCTGCCAACTCCCTGGTCTTGGGCCCTGCAATTCTGCTCTTCATGCCGTCCCGGCTGACGCAGCTTAAGGATGTCCTCTGTGAACCCCTCACACACCCTCAGGGAACTGGGGCCCCTGGGCCTAACAGCCATTGCCCTTCCAGGGAAACACACCTGGCCCATACTCTGCTCACAGTGGACTGCCCAGCACAGGGAAGGATAAAAGGTACCGGAGGGCTGCCACGACAATAAGACCCTTCCCTGACAGGGAACGCATTCACGAAAAGTGTCCCTCTCCGCCCTGCAACAAAGGGGCCCTGATGGACATCTACCCTTAGCCCAGCTGACACACCATGCTTTGCTTCCTGGCCAAAAACCTTGCCAGCAGGCCTTCCTTAGGCAACATGGAAAGATGCAGGCCATCGCACACTTGCTCAAGTGCCAAGATGCTGGGGCTCCACCCTTTACAGCAACCGGCTCACCTTCCATGCTACCTTGCTCTCTGTTAAGGCAGTAACATAACTGTTGTGGACCCACACACAGCACAAGACTCAGGGCGTCCACGGCCATTCTGACACCACCAGCCAAGTCATGACCCAAACCAGTAAAGAGGCGAGATGACTGAACCCACATGACACGTCTGGCCAGAGGCCACGCATGCAGGAGAGCACGGCCTCGCTCAACCAGCAGAGCGCACGACAAGATGAGCCTCACATCAGATAGAGTCCCCTGCCCTTAAAACGGCAGACGCTCCCAGGAGCATCCGACTCCTGTTTCCACGAGGTCCTACCCTGAGTTCGAGGAAGAGCTACTAAACTTGGGCAAGGATAGGTGGCTTGGGCATAGAAATGACACTGAGATGTCCTGAGCCACAGCATCACTCCATGCCCATGGGGAGAATGTGGCAGGAGGGAGAGAAAATATCCCCTCTACCTCATACTTGGCCTCCCTGACAGCTCAGTTGGTAAAGAATCTGCCTGCAATGTCGGAGACCGGCGTTTGATTCCTGGGTTGGGAAGATCCGCTGCAGAAGGAATAAGCTACCCACTACACTAGTCTTGGGCTTCCCGGGTGGCTCAGATGGTAAAGAATCTGCTGGCAATATGGGAGACCTGGGTTTGATCCCTGGGTTGGGAAGATCCCCTGGAGAAGGGAAAGGCTACCCACTCTAGTGTTCTGGCCTGGAGAAGTCCATGGAACGGATAGTTCATACTTGCCCCCCAGGTCAGGCCAACATACAGTGCCATGTTGGGAACCACGACGGGCTCTGGAAGTCTGTCACAAAGGAAACCAATGATGCGAGAGGTCAACCATCATTGGTTGGTTGGTCCAATGATGGATGAGAGGTGGATGGTCCTTGAACCTATGAGTCTGCCACTGTGATCCTTCCCCACGCTCACTCCAACTGTATATGAAGACAACCCAGACTTCAGGGGACTGACTGACTCACCGATCCATCCAAGCATCCATCCACCCATGGGTTCCACCACCATTCGAGGTGCATTTCAAGATCTCAGAAATTTGCCCTCCCCCAGCATCCACCCACCTCGGGGCAATAGTGCTAGTCCTCCTTTGACACAGGATTTTTATCCACAGAAACATCCTAATGCAATTTCCAGGCTCAGCCTCCCAACACCAGCGCCCAAGCGCACCAACCAAAGCAACAATCAGACGAGGGGCCCTCAGCTTGGCCCACCTCCTGGACACCCTGCCCACTGATCTTCTCTCAGTATCAGGAGAAAGCTATGTAGCAATCCATCCCCAGAAGAACATGACACAGAAACCTGGCTGAGGCCACAACTCCTGTTCCGACCCTGAGTGAAAACTCGGTGCTATCTGCCAGGGACCAGGCATTGGGCACACGGAGGCCTGACAAACTCAGTGGCAGCCCAGATGCCCTCAAGTGGCTTCGGCTTCTTCTGCTGCCCTCACTCTCATCCACACCAGGAGACAAAAGACCTGGACAGCTTGTGCAAAGAGAGGCAATTTGGGGCCCCCAGTCATAACCCGAGCATGGGAGATGCCGCCCCTTTCCCCCATGGCTCACCTCCACATCACAAGGCTGCTCATGCCCCAGGGAGCAAATGAATGTGACCCTGGCCCCACGATCCCCCTGGGAGCCACATGCTGGACCTCAGTTCCGATGAGGAGACGGTAGGGGTGGCTCACTCATTTTGTTCAGATTTCCAAGGAATGCATTTGTGGGAGTCATCATCGATCCAAGCACGTGTGCTCTAGGTGCTGCATGAGCAAAGTCACCACCGCCATCCCAGGAAGGCCAGGGAGCTCGATCGTGTCAGCATTCAAGACTGTACAGATTGCAGCCACGGGGCAGGAACTACAGCCAAGCCTTGGGCCCTGGGACTTTGCATGCCCCAGGGAAACCCCAGAAGGTAAGGGCACGGATCCCATGCCCAAATCTTTGGGGCCAAACTGCTACGTTTCCTCGAAGAAGGGCTGCTTACCGCCGTGGGTGATCCACCTGTACACTGAAGGGCCAACTGCCCAGAAGTGCCTGGGGGCTCACATGCCTCGTCTTGCCAGGACAGGGGTCATGGAATATGTGACAGGTTCTCTGTTGCCAACAGTCTTCCCTCCTGGGCCACTCAGGGTCACTGGCTTGGGCTGAGAAAACACACACGTGCATGAGGAAGAGCAAGAGCCATACTGGGGAAAGAGGCAAGGCCTCCAGAAGTGCTGCCCTCATTCTTGCATCTACCATTCAGTTGGGAGCCCTCGGTCTGGTGTGTCAGCCGTCCAACAGGATGCCTTGCTGTACGGATACCTTCAGAGTCAACGGGCCTGCAGGACCAAGACTGCCCATCTGCCAACTCCCTGGTCTTGGGCCCTGCAATTCTGCTCTTCATGCCGTCCCGGCTGACGCAGCTTAAGGATGTCCTCTGTGAACCCCTCACACACCCTCAGGGAACTGGGGCCCCTGGGCCTAACAGCCATTGCCCTTCCAGGGAAACACACCTGGCCCATACTCTGCTCACAGTGGACTGCCCAGCACAGGGAAGGATAAAAGGTACCGGAGGGCTGCCACGACAATAAGACCCTTCCCTGACAGGGAACGCATTCACGAAAAGTGTCCCTCTCCGCCCTGCAACAAAGGGGCCCTGATGGACATCTACCCTTAGCCCAGCTGACACACAAGCATGCTTTGCTTCCTGGCCAAAAACCTTGCCAGCAGGCCTTCCTTAGGCAACATGGAAAGATGCAGGCCATCGCACACTTGCTCAAGTGCCAAGATGCTGGGGCTCCACCCTTTACAGCAACCGGCTCACCTTCCATGCTACCTTGCTCTCTGTTAAGGCAGTAACATAACTGTTGTGGACCCACACACAGCACAAGACTCAGGGCGTCCACGGCCATTCTGACACCACCAGCCAAGTCATGACCCAAACCAGTAAAGAGGCGAGATGACTGAACCCACATGACACGTCTGGCCAGAGGCCACGCATGCAGGAGAGCACGGCCTCGCTCAACCAGCAGAGCGCACGACAAGATGAGCCTCACATCAGATAGAGTCCCCTGCCCTTAAAACGGCAGACGCTCCCAGGAGCATCCGACTCCTGTTTCCACGAGGTCCTACCCTGAGTTCGAGGAAGAGCTACTAAACTTGGGCAAGGATAGGTGGCTTGGGCATAGAAATGACACTGAGATGTCCTGAGCCACAGCATCACTCCATGCCCATGGGGAGAATGTGGCAGGAGGGAGAGAAAATATCCCCTCTACCTCATACTTGGCCTCCCTGACAGCTCAGTTGGTAAAGAATCTGCCTGCAATGTCGGAGACCGGCGTTTGATTCCTGGGTTGGGAAGATCCGCTGCAGAAGGAATAAGCTACCCACTACACTAGTCTTGGGCTTCCCGGGTGGCTCAGATGGTAAAGAATCTGCTGGCAATATGGGAGACCTGGGTTTGATCCCTGGGTTGGGAAGATCCCCTGGAGAAGGGAAAGGCTACCCACTCTAGTGTTCTGGCCTGGAGAAGTCCATGGAACGGATAGTTCATACTTGCCCCCCAGGTCAGGCCAACATACAGTGCCATGTTGGGAACCACGACGGGCTCTGGAAGTCTGTCACAAAGGAAACCAATGATGCGAGAGGTCAACCATCATTGGTTGGTTGGTCCAATGATGGATGAGAGGTGGATGGTCCTTGAACCTATGAGTCTGCCACTGTGATCCTTCCCCACGCTCACTCCAACTGTATATGAAGACAACCCAGACTTCAGGGGACTGACTGACTCACCGATCCATCCAAGCATCCATCCACCCATGGGTTCCACCACCATTCGAGGTGCATTTCAAGATCTCAGAAATTTGCCCTCCCCCAGCATCCACCCACCTCGGGGCAATAGTGCTAGTCCTCCTTTGACACAGGATTTTTATCCACAGAAACATCCTAATGCAATTTCCAGGCTCAGCCTCCCAACACCAGCGCCCAAGCGCACCAACCAAAGCAACAATCAGACGAGGGGCCCTCAGCTTGGCCCACCTCCTGGACACCCTGCCCACTGATCTTCTCTCAGTATCAGGAGAAAGCTATGTAGCAATCCATCCCCAGAAGAACATGACACAGAAACCTGGCTGAGGCCACAACTCCTGTTCCGACCCTGAGTGAAAACTCGGTGCTATCTGCCAGGGACCAGGCATTGGGCACACGGAGGCCTGACAAACTCAGTGGCAGCCCAGATGCCCTCAAGTGGCTTCGGCTTCTTCTGCTGCCCTCACTCTCATCCACACCAGGAGACAAAAGACCTGGACAGCTTGTGCAAAGAGAGGCAATTTGGGGCCCCCAGTCATAACCCGAGCATGGGAGATGCCGCCCCTTTCCCCCATGGCTCACCTCCACATCACAAGGCTGCTCATGCCCCAGGGAGCAAATGAATGTGACCCTGGCCCCACGATCCCCCTGGGAGCCACATGCTGGACCTCAGTTCCGATGAGGAGACGGTAGGGGTGGCTCACTCATTTTGTTCAGATTTCCAAGGAATGCATTTGTGGGAGTCATCATCGATCCAAGCACGTGTGCTCTAGGTGCTGCATGAGCAAAGTCACCACCGCCATCCCAGGAAGGCCAGGGAGCTCGATCGTGTCAGCATTCAAGACTGTACAGATTGCAGCCACGGGGCAGGAACTACAGCCAAGCCTTGGGCCCTGGGACTTTGCATGCCCCAGGGAAACCCCAGAAGGTAAGGGCACGGATCCCATGCCCAAATCTTTGGGGCCAAACTGCTACGTTTCCTCGAAGAAGGGCTGCTTACCGCCGTGGGTGATCCACCTGTACACTGAAGGGCCAACTGCCCAGAAGTGCCTGGGGGCTCACATGCCTCGTCTTGCCAGGACAGGTGTCATGGAATATGTGACAGGTTCTCTGTTGCCAACAGTCTTCCCTCCTGGGCCACTCAGGGTCACTGGCTTGGGCTGAGAAAACACACACGTGCATGAGGAAGAGCAAGAGCCATACTGGGGAAAGAGGCAAGGCCTCCAGAAGTGCTGCCCTCATTCTTGCATCTACCATTCAGTTGGGAGCCCTCGGTCTGGTGTGTCAGCCGTCCAACAGGATGCCTTGCTGTACGGATACCTTCAGAGTCAACGGGCCTGCAGGACCAAGACTGCCCATCTGCCAACTCCCTGGTCTTGGGCCCTGCAATTCTGCTCTTCATGCCGTCCCGGCTGACGCAGCTTAAGGATGTCCTCTGTGAACCCCTCACACACCCTCAGGGAACTGGGGCCCCTGGGCCTAACAGCCATTGCCCTTCCAGGGAAACACACCTGGCCCATACTCTGCTCACAGTGGACTGCCCAGCACAGGGAAGGATAAAAGGTACCGGAGGGCTGCCACGACAATAAGACCCTTCCCTGACAGGGAACGCATTCACGAAAAGTGTCCCTCTCCGCCCTGCAACAAAGGGGCCCTGATGGACATCTACCCTTAGCCCAGCTGACACACAAGCATGCTTTGCTTCCTGGCCAAAAACCTTGCCAGCAGGCCTTCCTTAGGCAACATGGAAAGATGCAGGCCATCGCACACTTGCTCAAGTGCCAAGATGCTGGGGCTCCACCCTTTACAGCAACCGGCTCACCTTCCATGCTACCTTGCTCTCTGTTAAGGCAGTAACATAACTGTTGTGGACCCACACACAGCACAAGACTCAGGGCGTCCACGGCCATTCTGACACCACCAGCCAAGTCATGACCCAAACCAGTAAAGAGGCGAGATGACTGAACCCACATGACACGTCTGGCCAGAGGCCACGCATGCAGGAGAGCACGGCCTCGCTCAACCAGCAGAGCGCACGACAAGATGAGCCTCACATCAGATAGAGTCCCCTGCCCTTAAAACGGCAGACGCTCCCAGGAGCATCCGACTCCTGTTTCCACGAGGTCCTACCCTGAGTTCGAGGAAGAGCTACTAAACTTGGGCAAGGATAGGTGGCTTGGGCATAGAAATGACACTGAGATGCCCTGAGCCACAGCATCACTCCATGCCCATGGGGAGAATGTGGCAGGAGGGAGAGAAAATATCCCCTCTACCTCATACTTGGCCTCCCTGACAGCTCAGTTGGTAAAGAATCTGCCTGCAATGTCGGAGACCGGCGTTTGATTCCTGGGTTGGGAAGATCCGCTGCAGAAGGAATAAGCTACCCACTACACTAGTCTTGGGCTTCCCGGGTGGCTCAGATGGTAAAGAATCTGCTGGCAATATGGGAGACCTGGGTTTGATCCCTGGGTTGGGAAGATCCCCTGGAGAAGGGAAAGGCTACCCACTCTAGTGTTCTGGCCTGGAGAAGTCCATGGAACGGATAGTTCATACTTGCCCCCCAGGTCAGGCCAACATACAGTGCCATGTTGGGAACCACGACGGGCTCTGGAAGTCTGTCACAAAGGAAACCAATGATGCGAGAGGTCAACCATCATTGGTTGGTTGGTCCAATGATGGATGAGAGGTGGATGGTCCTTGAACCTATGAGTCTGCCACTGTGATCCTTCCCCACGCTCACTCCAACTGTATATGAAGACAACCCAGACTTCAGGGGACTGACTGACTCACCGATCCATCCAAGCATCCATCCACCCATGGGTTCCACCACCATTCGAGGTGCATTTCAAGATCTCAGAAATTTGCCCTCCCCCAGCATCCACCCACCTCGGGGCAATAGTGCTAGTCCTCCTTTGACACAGGATTTTTATCCACAGAAACATCCTAATGCAATTTCCAGGCTCAGCCTCCCAACACCAGCGCCCAAGCGCACCAACCAAAGCAACAATCAGACGAGGGGCCCTCAGCTTGGCCCACCTCCTGGACACCCTGCCCACTGATCTTCTCTCAGTATCAGGAGAAAGCTATGTAGCAATCCATCCCCAGAAGAACATGACACAGAAACCTGGCTGAGGCCACAACTCCTGTTCCGACCCTGAGTGAAAACTCGGTGCTATCTGCCAGGGACCAGGCATTGGGCACACGGAGGCCTGACAAACTCAGTGGCAGCCCAGATGCCCTCAAGTGGCTTCGGCTTCTTCTGCTGCCCTCACTCTCATCCACACCAGGAGACAAAAGACCTGGACAGCTTGTGCAAAGAGAGGCAATTTGGGGCCCCCAGTCATAACCCGAGCATGGGAGATGCCGCCCCTTTCCCCCATGGCTCACCTCCACATCACAAGGCTGCTCATGCCCCAGGGAGCAAATGAATGTGACCCTGGCCCCACGATCCCCCTGGGAGCCACATGCTGGACCTCAGTTCCGATGAGGAGACGGTAGGGGTGGCTCACTCATTTTGTTCAGATTTCCAAGGAATGCATTTGTGGGAGTCATCATCGATCCAAGCACGTGTGCTCTAGGTGCTGCATGAGCAAAGTCACCACCGCCATCCCAGGAAGGCCAGGGAGCTCGATCGTGTCAGCATTCAAGACTGTACAGATTGCAGCCACGGGGCAGGAACTACAGCCAAGCCTTGGGCCCTGGGACTTTGCATGCCCCAGGGAAACCCCAGAAGGTAAGGGCACGGATCCCATGCCCAAATCTTTGGGGCCAAACTGCTACGTTTCCTCGAAGAAGGGCTGCTTACCGCCGTGGGTGATCCACCTGTACACTGAAGGGCCAACTGCCCAGAAGTGCCTGGGGGCTCACATGCCTCGTCTTGCCAGGACAGGTGTCATGGAATATGTGACAGGTTCTCTGTTGCCAACAGTCTTCCCTCCTGGGCCACTCAGGGTCACTGGCTTGGGCTGAGAAAACACACACGTGCATGAGGAAGAGCAAGAGCCATACTGGGGAAAGAGGCAAGGCCTCCAGAAGTGCTGCCCTCATTCTTGCATCTACCATTCAGTTGGGAGCCCTCGGTCTGGTGTGTCAGCCGTCCAACAGGATGCCTTGCTGTACGGATACCTTCAGAGTCAACGGGCCTGCAGGACCAAGACTGCCCATCTGCCAACTCCCTGGTCTTGGGCCCTGCAATTCTGCTCTTCATGCCGTCCCGGCTGACGCAGCTTAAGGATGTCCTCTGTGAACCCCTCACACACCCTCAGGGAACTGGGGCCCCTGGGCCTAACAGCCATTGCCCTTCCAGGGAAACACACCTGGCCCATACTCTGCTCACAGTGGACTGCCCAGCACAGGGAAGGATAAAAGGTACCGGAGGGCTGCCACGACAATAAGACCCTTCCCTGACAGGGAACGCATTCACGAAAAGTGTCCCTCTCCGCCCTGCAACAAAGGGGCCCTGATGGACATCTACCCTTAGCCCAGCTGACACACAAGCATGCTTTGCTTCCTGGCCAAAAACCTTGCCAGCAGGCCTTCCTTAGGCAACATGGAAAGATGCAGGCCATCGCACACTTGCTCAAGTGCCAAGATGCTGGGGCTCCACCCTTTACAGCAACCGGCTCACCTTCCATGCTACCTTGCTCTCTGTTAAGGCAGTAACATAACTGTTGTGGACCCACACACAGCACAAGACTCAGGGCGTCCACGGCCATTCTGACACCACCAGCCAAGTCATGACCCAAACCAGTAAAGAGGCGAGATGACTGAACCCACATGACACGTCTGGCCAGAGGCCACGCATGCAGGAGAGCACGGCCTCGCTCAACCAGCAGAGCGCACGACAAGATGAGCCTCACATCAGATAGAGTCCCCTGCCCTTAAAACGGCAGACGCTCCCAGGAGCATCCGACTCCTGTTTCCACGAGGTCCTACCCTGAGTTCGAGGAAGAGCTACTAAACTTGGGCAAGGATAGGTGGCTTGGGCATAGAAATGACACTGAGATGCCCTGAGCCACAGCATCACTCCATGCCCATGGGGAGAATGTGGCAGGAGGGAGAGAAAATATCCCCTCTACCTCATACTTGGCCTCCCTGACAGCTCAGTTGGTAAAGAATCTGCCTGCAATGTCGGAGACCGGCGTTTGATTCCTGGGTTGGGAAGATCCGCTGCAGAAGGAATAAGCTACCCACTACACTAGTCTTGGGCTTCCCGGGTGGCTCAGATGGTAAAGAATCTGCTGGCAATATGGGAGACCTGGGTTTGATCCCTGGGTTGGGAAGATCCCCTGGAGAAGGGAAAGGCTACCCACTCTAGTGTTCTGGCCTGGAGAAGTCCATGGAACGGATAGTTCATACTTGCCCCCCAGGTCAGGCCAACATACAGTGCCATGTTGGGAACCACGACGGGCTCTGGAAGTCTGTCACAAAGGAAACCAATGATGCGAGAGGTCAACCATCATTGGTTGGTTGGTCCAATGATGGATGAGAGGTGGATGGTCCTTGAACCTATGAGTCTGCCACTGTGATCCTTCCCCACGCTCACTCCAACTGTATATGAAGACAACCCAGACTTCAGGGGACTGACTGACTCACCGATCCATCCAAGCATCCATCCACCCATGGGTTCCACCACCATTCGAGGTGCATTTCAAGATCTCAGAAATTTGCCCTCCCCCAGCATCCACCCACCTCGGGGCAATAGTGCTAGTCCTCCTTTGACACAGGATTTTTATCCACAGAAACATCCTAATGCAATTTCCAGGCTCAGCCTCCCAACACCAGCGCCCAAGCGCACCAACCAAAGCAACAATCAGACGAGGGGCCCTCAGCTTGGCCCACCTCCTGGACACCCTGCCCACTGATCTTCTCTCAGTATCAGGAGAAAGCTATGTAGCAATCCATCCCCAGAAGAACATGACACAGAAACCTGGCTGAGGCCACAACTCCTGTTCCGACCCTGAGTGAAAACTCGGTGCTATCTGCCAGGGACCAGGCATTGGGCACACGGAGGCCTGACAAACTCAGTGGCAGCCCAGATGCCCTCAAGTGGCTTCGGCTTCTTCTGCTGCCCTCACTCTCATCCACACCAGGAGACAAAAGACCTGGACAGCTTGTGCAAAGAGAGGCAATTTGGGGCCCCCAGTCATAACCCGAGCATGGGAGATGCCGCCCCTTTCCCCCATGGCTCACCTCCACATCACAAGGCTGCTCATGCCCCAGGGAGCAAATGAATGTGACCCTGGCCCCACGATCCCCCTGGGAGCCACATGCTGGACCTCAGTTCCGATGAGGAGACGGTAGGGGTGGCTCACTCATTTTGTTCAGATTTCCAAGGAATGCATTTGTGGGAGTCATCATCGATCCAAGCACGTGTGCTCTAGGTGCTGCATGAGCAAAGTCACCACCGCCATCCCAGGAAGGCCAGGGAGCTCGATCGTGTCAGCATTCAAGACTGTACAGATTGCAGCCACGGGGCAGGAACTACAGCCAAGCCTTGGGCCCTGGGACTTTGCATGCCCCAGGGAAACCCCAGAAGGTAAGGGCACGGATCCCATGCCCAAATCTTTGGGGCCAAACTGCTACGTTTCCTCGAAGAAGGGCTGCTTACCGCCGTGGGTGATCCACCTGTACACTGAAGGGCCAACTGCCCAGAAGTGCCTGGGGGCTCACATGCCTCGTCTTGCCAGGACAGGTGTCATGGAATATGTGACAGGTTCTCTGTTGCCAACAGTCTTCCCTCCTGGGCCACTCAGGGTCACTGGCTTGGGCTGAGAAAACACACACGTGCATGAGGAAGAGCAAGAGCCATACTGGGGAAAGAGGCAAGGCCTCCAGAAGTGCTGCCCTCATTCTTGCATCTACCATTCAGTTGGGAGCCCTCGGTCTGGTGTGTCAGCCGTCCAACAGGATGCCTTGCTGTACGGATACCTTCAGAGTCAACGGGCCTGCAGGACCAAGACTGCCCATCTGCCAACTCCCTGGTCTTGGGCCCTGCAATTCTGCTCTTCATGCCGTCCCGGCTGACGCAGCTTAAGGATGTCCTCTGTGAACCCCTCACACACCCTCAGGGAACTGGGGCCCCTGGGCCTAACAGCCATTGCCCTTCCAGGGAAACACACCTGGCCCATACTCTGCTCACAGTGGACTGCCCAGCACAGGGAAGGATAAAAGGTACCGGAGGGCTGCCACGACAATAAGACCCTTCCCTGACAGGGAACGCATTCACGAAAAGTGTCCCTCTCCGCCCTGCAACAAAGGGGCCCTGATGGACATCTACCCTTAGCCCAGCTGACACACAAGCATGCTTTGCTTCCTGGCCAAAAACCTTGCCAGCAGGCCTTCCTTAGGCAACATGGAAAGATGCAGGCCATCGCACACTTGCTCAAGTGCCAAGATGCTGGGGCTCCACCCTTTACAGCAACCGGCTCACCTTCCATGCTACCTTGCTCTCTGTTAAGGCAGTAACATAACTGTTGTGGACCCACACACAGCACAAGACTCAGGGCGTCCACGGCCATTCTGACACCACCAGCCAAGTCATGACCCAAACCAGTAAAGAGGCGAGATGACTGAACCCACATGACACGTCTGGCCAGAGGCCACGCATGCAGGAGAGCACGGCCTCGCTCAACCAGCAGAGCGCACGACAAGATGAGCCTCACATCAGATAGAGTCCCCTGCCCTTAAAACGGCAGACGCTCCCAGGAGCATCCGACTCCTGTTTCCACGAGGTCCTACCCTGAGTTCGAGGAAGAGCTACTAAACTTGGGCAAGGATAGGTGGCTTGGGCATAGAAATGACACTGAGATGCCCTGAGCCACAGCATCACTCCATGCCCATGGGGAGAATGTGGCAGGAGGGAGAGAAAATATCCCCTCTACCTCATACTTGGCCTCCCTGACAGCTCAGTTGGTAAAGAATCTGCCTGCAATGTCGGAGACCGGCGTTTGATTCCTGGGTTGGGAAGATCCGCTGCAGAAGGAATAAGCTACCCACTACACTAGTCTTGGGCTTCCCGGGTGGCTCAGATGGTAAAGAATCTGCTGGCAATATGGGAGACCTGGGTTTGATCCCTGGGTTGGGAAGATCCCCTGGAGAAGGGAAAGGCTACCCACTCTAGTGTTCTGGCCTGGAGAAGTCCATGGAACGGATAGTTCATACTTGCCCCCCAGGTCAGGCCAACATACAGTGCCATGTTGGGAACCACGACGGGCTCTGGAAGTCTGTCACAAAGGAAACCAATGATGCGAGAGGTCAACCATCATTGGTTGGTTGGTCCAATGATGGATGAGAGGTGGATGGTCCTTGAACCTATGAGTCTGCCACTGTGATCCTTCCCCACGCTCACTCCAACTGTATATGAAGACAACCCAGACTTCAGGGGACTGACTGACTCACCGATCCATCCAAGCATCCATCCACCCATGGGTTCCACCACCATTCGAGGTGCATTTCAAGATCTCAGAAATTTGCCCTCCCCCAGCATCCACCCACCTCGGGGCAATAGTGCTAGTCCTCCTTTGACACAGGATTTTTATCCACAGAAACATCCTAATGCAATTTCCAGGCTCAGCCTCCCAACACCAGCGCCCAAGCGCACCAACCAAAGCAACAATCAGACGAGGGGCCCTCAGCTTGGCCCACCTCCTGGACACCCTGCCCACTGATCTTCTCTCAGTATCAGGAGAAAGCTATGTAGCAATCCATCCCCAGAAGAACATGACACAGAAACCTGGCTGAGGCCACAACTCCTGTTCCGACCCTGAGTGAAAACTCGGTGCTATCTGCCAGGGACCAGGCATTGGGCACACGGAGGCCTGACAAACTCAGTGGCAGCCCAGATGCCCTCAAGTGGCTTCGGCTTCTTCTGCTGCCCTCACTCTCATCCACACCAGGAGACAAAAGACCTGGACAGCTTGTGCAAAGAGAGGCAATTTGGGGCCCCCAGTCATAACCCGAGCATGGGAGATGCCGCCCCTTTCCCCCATGGCTCACCTCCACATCACAAGGCTGCTCATGCCCCAGGGAGCAAATGAATGTGACCCTGGCCCCACGATCCCCCTGGGAGCCACATGCTGGACCTCAGTTCCGATGAGGAGACGGTAGGGGTGGCTCACTCATTTTGTTCAGATTTCCAAGGAATGCATTTGTGGGAGTCATCATCGATCCAAGCACGTGTGCTCTAGGTGCTGCATGAGCAAAGTCACCACCGCCATCCCAGGAAGGCCAGGGAGCTCGATCGTGTCAGCATTCAAGACTGTACAGATTGCAGCCACGGGGCAGGAACTACAGCCAAGCCTTGGGCCCTGGGACTTTGCATGCCCCAGGGAAACCCCAGAAGGTAAGGGCACGGATCCCATGCCCAAATCTTTGGGGCCAAACTGCTACGTTTCCTCGAAGAAGGGCTGCTTACCGCCGTGGGTGATCCACCTGTACACTGAAGGGCCAACTGCCCAGAAGTGCCTGGGGGCTCACATGCCTCGTCTTGCCAGGACAGGTGTCATGGAATATGTGACAGGTTCTCTGTTGCCAACAGTCTTCCCTCCTGGGCCACTCAGGGTCACTGGCTTGGGCTGAGAAAACACACACGTGCATGAGGAAGAGCAAGAGCCATACTGGGGAAAGAGGCAAGGCCTCCAGAAGTGCTGCCCTCATTCTTGCATCTACCATTCAGTTGGGAGCCCTCGGTCTGGTGTGTCAGCCGTCCAACAGGATGCCTTGCTGTACGGATACCTTCAGAGTCAACGGGCCTGCAGGACCAAGACTGCCCATCTGCCAACTCCCTGGTCTTGGGCCCTGCAATTCTGCTCTTCATGCCGTCCCGGCTGACGCAGCTTAAGGATGTCCTCTGTGAACCCCTCACACACCCTCAGGGAACTGGGGCCCCTGGGCCTAACAGCCATTGCCCTTCCAGGGAAACACACCTGGCCCATACTCTGCTCACAGTGGACTGCCCAGCACAGGGAAGGATAAAAGGTACCGGAGGGCTGCCACGACAATAAGACCCTTCCCTGACAGGGAACGCATTCACGAAAAGTGTCCCTCTCCGCCCTGCAACAAAGGGGCCCTGATGGACATCTACCCTTAGCCCAGCTGACACACAAGCATGCTTTGCTTCCTGGCCAAAAACCTTGCCAGCAGGCCTTCCTTAGGCAACATGGAAAGATGCAGGCCATCGCACACTTGCTCAAGTGCCAAGATGCTGGGGCTCCACCCTTTACAGCAACCGGCTCACCTTCCATGCTACCTTGCTCTCTGTTAAGGCAGTAACATAACTGTTGTGGACCCACACACAGCACAAGACTCAGGGCGTCCACGGCCATTCTGACACCACCAGCCAAGTCATGACCCAAACCAGTAAAGAGGCGAGATGACTGAACCCACATGACACGTCTGGCCAGAGGCCACGCATGCAGGAGAGCACGGCCTCGCTCAACCAGCAGAGCGCACGACAAGATGAGCCTCACATCAGATAGAGTCCCCTGCCCTTAAAACGGCAGACGCTCCCAGGAGCATCCGACTCCTGTTTCCACGAGGTCCTACCCTGAGTTCGAGGAAGAGCTACTAAACTTGGGCAAGGATAGGTGGCTTGGGCATAGAAATGACACTGAGATGCCCTGAGCCACAGCATCACTCCATGCCCATGGGGAGAATGTGGCAGGAGGGAGAGAAAATATCCCCTCTACCTCATACTTGGCCTCCCTGACAGCTCAGTTGGTAAAGAATCTGCCTGCAATGTCGGAGACCGGCGTTTGATTCCTGGGTTGGGAAGATCCGCTGCAGAAGGAATAAGCTACCCACTACACTAGTCTTGGGCTTCCCGGGTGGCTCAGATGGTAAAGAATCTGCTGGCAATATGGGAGACCTGGGTTTGATCCCTGGGTTGGGAAGATCCCCTGGAGAAGGGAAAGGCTACCCACTCTAGTGTTCTGGCCTGGAGAAGTCCATGGAACGGATAGTTCATACTTGCCCCCCAGGTCAGGCCAACATACAGTGCCATGTTGGGAACCACGACGGGCTCTGGAAGTCTGTCACAAAGGAAACCAATGATGCGAGAGGTCAACCATCATTGGTTGGTTGGTCCAATGATGGATGAGAGGTGGATGGTCCTTGAACCTATGAGTCTGCCACTGTGATCCTTCCCCACGCTCACTCCAACTGTATATGAAGACAACCCAGACTTCAGGGGACTGACTGACTCACCGATCCATCCAAGCATCCATCCACCCATGGGTTCCACCACCATTCGAGGTGCATTTCAAGATCTCAGAAATTTGCCCTCCCCCAGCATCCACCCACCTCGGGGCAATAGTGCTAGTCCTCCTTTGACACAGGATTTTTATCCACAGAAACATCCTAATGCAATTTCCAGGCTCAGCCTCCCAACACCAGCGCCCAAGCGCACCAACCAAAGCAACAATCAGACGAGGGGCCCTCAGCTTGGCCCACCTCCTGGACACCCTGCCCACTGATCTTCTCTCAGTATCAGGAGAAAGCTATGTAGCAATCCATCCCCAGAAGAACATGACACAGAAACCTGGCTGAGGCCACAACTCCTGTTCCGACCCTGAGTGAAAACTCGGTGCTATCTGCCAGGGACCAGGCATTGGGCACACGGAGGCCTGACAAACTCAGTGGCAGCCCAGATGCCCTCAAGTGGCTTCGGCTTCTTCTGCTGCCCTCACTCTCATCCACACCAGGAGACAAAAGACCTGGACAGCTTGTGCAAAGAGAGGCAATTTGGGGCCCCCAGTCATAACCCGAGCATGGGAGATGCCGCCCCTTTCCCCCATGGCTCACCTCCACATCACAAGGCTGCTCATGCCCCAGGGAGCAAATGAATGTGACCCTGGCCCCACGATCCCCCTGGGAGCCACATGCTGGACCTCAGTTCCGATGAGGAGACGGTAGGGGTGGCTCACTCATTTTGTTCAGATTTCCAAGGAATGCATTTGTGGGAGTCATCATCGATCCAAGCACGTGTGCTCTAGGTGCTGCATGAGCAAAGTCACCACCGCCATCCCAGGAAGGCCAGGGAGCTCGATCGTGTCAGCATTCAAGACTGTACAGATTGCAGCCACGGGGCAGGAACTACAGCCAAGCCTTGGGCCCTGGGACTTTGCATGCCCCAGGGAAACCCCAGAAGGTAAGGGCACGGATCCCATGCCCAAATCTTTGGGGCCAAACTGCTACGTTTCCTCGAAGAAGGGCTGCTTACCGCCGTGGGTGATCCACCTGTACACTGAAGGGCCAACTGCCCAGAAGTGCCTGGGGGCTCACATGCCTCGTCTTGCCAGGACAGGTGTCATGGAATATGTGACAGGTTCTCTGTTGCCAACAGTCTTCCCTCCTGGGCCACTCAGGGTCACTGGCTTGGGCTGAGAAAACACACACGTGCATGAGGAAGAGCAAGAGCCATACTGGGGAAAGAGGCAAGGCCTCCAGAAGTGCTGCCCTCATTCTTGCATCTACCATTCAGTTGGGAGCCCTCGGTCTGGTGTGTCAGCCGTCCAACAGGATGCCTTGCTGTACGGATACCTTCAGAGTCAACGGGCCTGCAGGACCAAGACTGCCCATCTGCCAACTCCCTGGTCTTGGGCCCTGCAATTCTGCTCTTCATGCCGTCCCGGCTGACGCAGCTTAAGGATGTCCTCTGTGAACCCCTCACACACCCTCAGGGAACTGGGGCCCCTGGGCCTAACAGCCATTGCCCTTCCAGGGAAACACACCTGGCCCATACTCTGCTCACAGTGGACTGCCCAGCACAGGGAAGGATAAAAGGTACCGGAGGGCTGCCACGACAATAAGACCCTTCCCTGACAGGGAACGCATTCACGAAAAGTGTCCCTCTCCGCCCTGCAACAAAGGGGCCCTGATGGACATCTACCCTTAGCCCAGCTGACACACAAGCATGCTTTGCTTCCTGGCCAAAAACCTTGCCAGCAGGCCTTCCTTAGGCAACATGGAAAGATGCAGGCCATCGCACACTTGCTCAAGTGCCAAGATGCTGGGGCTCCACCCTTTACAGCAACCGGCTCACCTTCCATGCTACCTTGCTCTCTGTTAAGGCAGTAACATAACTGTTGTGGACCCACACACAGCACAAGACTCAGGGCGTCCACGGCCATTCTGACACCACCAGCCAAGTCATGACCCAAACCAGTAAAGAGGCGAGATGACTGAACCCACATGACACGTCTGGCCAGAGGCCACGCATGCAGGAGAGCACGGCCTCGCTCAACCAGCAGAGCGCACGACAAGATGAGCCTCACATCAGATAGAGTCCCCTGCCCTTAAAACGGCAGACGCTCCCAGGAGCATCCGACTCCTGTTTCCACGAGGTCCTACCCTGAGTTCGAGGAAGAGCTACTAAACTTGGGCAAGGATAGGTGGCTTGGGCATAGAAATGACACTGAGATGCCCTGAGCCACAGCATCACTCCATGCCCATGGGGAGAATGTGGCAGGAGGGAGAGAAAATATCCCCTCTACCTCATACTTGGCCTCCCTGACAGCTCAGTTGGTAAAGAATCTGCCTGCAATGTCGGAGACCGGCGTTTGATTCCTGGGTTGGGAAGATCCGCTGCAGAAGGAATAAGCTACCCACTACACTAGTCTTGGGCTTCCCGGGTGGCTCAGATGGTAAAGAATCTGCTGGCAATATGGGAGACCTGGGTTTGATCCCTGGGTTGGGAAGATCCCCTGGAGAAGGGAAAGGCTACCCACTCTAGTGTTCTGGCCTGGAGAAGTCCATGGAACGGATAGTTCATACTTGCCCCCCAGGTCAGGCCAACATACAGTGCCATGTTGGGAACCACGACGGGCTCTGGAAGTCTGTCACAAAGGAAACCAATGATGCGAGAGGTCAACCATCATTGGTTGGTTGGTCCAATGATGGATGAGAGGTGGATGGTCCTTGAACCTATGAGTCTGCCACTGTGATCCTTCCCCACGCTCACTCCAACTGTATATGAAGACAACCCAGACTTCAGGGGACTGACTGACTCACCGATCCATCCAAGCATCCATCCACCCATGGGTTCCACCACCATTCGAGGTGCATTTCAAGATCTCAGAAATTTGCCCTCCCCCAGCATCCACCCACCTCGGGGCAATAGTGCTAGTCCTCCTTTGACACAGGATTTTTATCCACAGAAACATCCTAATGCAATTTCCAGGCTCAGCCTCCCAACACCAGCGCCCAAGCGCACCAACCAAAGCAACAATCAGACGAGGGGCCCTCAGCTTGGCCCACCTCCTGGACACCCTGCCCACTGATCTTCTCTCAGTATCAGGAGAAAGCTATGTAGCAATCCATCCCCAGAAGAACATGACACAGAAACCTGGCTGAGGCCACAACTCCTGTTCCGACCCTGAGTGAAAACTCGGTGCTATCTGCCAGGGACCAGGCATTGGGCACACGGAGGCCTGACAAACTCAGTGGCAGCCCAGATGCCCTCAAGTGGCTTCGGCTTCTTCTGCTGCCCTCACTCTCATCCACACCAGGAGACAAAAGACCTGGACAGCTTGTGCAAAGAGAGGCAATTTGGGGCCCCCAGTCATAACCCGAGCATGGGAGATGCCGCCCCTTTCCCCCATGGCTCACCTCCACATCACAAGGCTGCTCATGCCCCAGGGAGCAAATGAATGTGACCCTGGCCCCACGATCCCCCTGGGAGCCACATGCTGGACCTCAGTTCCGATGAGGAGACGGTAGGGGTGGCTCACTCATTTTGTTCAGATTTCCAAGGAATGCATTTGTGGGAGTCATCATCGATCCAAGCACGTGTGCTCTAGGTGCTGCATGAGCAAAGTCACCACCGCCATCCCAGGAAGGCCAGGGAGCTCGATCGTGTCAGCATTCAAGACTGTACAGATTGCAGCCACGGGGCAGGAACTACAGCCAAGCCTTGGGCCCTGGGACTTTGCATGCCCCAGGGAAACCCCAGAAGGTAAGGGCACGGATCCCATGCCCAAATCTTTGGGGCCAAACTGCTACGTTTCCTCGAAGAAGGGCTGCTTACCGCCGTGGGTGATCCACCTGTACACTGAAGGGCCAACTGCCCAGAAGTGCCTGGGGGCTCACATGCCTCGTCTTGCCAGGACAGGTGTCATGGAATATGTGACAGGTTCTCTGTTGCCAACAGTCTTCCCTCCTGGGCCACTCAGGGTCACTGGCTTGGGCTGAGAAAACACACACGTGCATGAGGAAGAGCAAGAGCCATACTGGGGAAAGAGGCAAGGCCTCCAGAAGTGCTGCCCTCATTCTTGCATCTACCATTCAGTTGGGAGCCCTCGGTCTGGTGTGTCAGCCGTCCAACAGGATGCCTTGCTGTACGGATACCTTCAGAGTCAACGGGCCTGCAGGACCAAGACTGCCCATCTGCCAACTCCCTGGTCTTGGGCCCTGCAATTCTGCTCTTCATGCCGTCCCGGCTGACGCAGCTTAAGGATGTCCTCTGTGAACCCCTCACACACCCTCAGGGAACTGGGGCCCCTGGGCCTAACAGCCATTGCCCTTCCAGGGAAACACACCTGGCCCATACTCTGCTCACAGTGGACTGCCCAGCACAGGGAAGGATAAAAGGTACCGGAGGGCTGCCACGACAATAAGACCCTTCCCTGACAGGGAACGCATTCACGAAAAGTGTCCCTCTCCGCCCTGCAACAAAGGGGCCCTGATGGACATCTACCCTTAGCCCAGCTGACACACAAGCATGCTTTGCTTCCTGGCCAAAAACCTTGCCAGCAGGCCTTCCTTAGGCAACATGGAAAGATGCAGGCCATCGCACACTTGCTCAAGTGCCAAGATGCTGGGGCTCCACCCTTTACAGCAACCGGCTCACCTTCCATGCTACCTTGCTCTCTGTTAAGGCAGTAACATAACTGTTGTGGACCCACACACAGCACAAGACTCAGGGCGTCCACGGCCATTCTGACACCACCAGCCAAGTCATGACCCAAACCAGTAAAGAGGCGAGATGACTGAACCCACATGACACGTCTGGCCAGAGGCCACGCATGCAGGAGAGCACGGCCTCGCTCAACCAGCAGAGCGCACGACAAGATGAGCCTCACATCAGATAGAGTCCCCTGCCCTTAAAACGGCAGACGCTCCCAGGAGCATCCGACTCCTGTTTCCACGAGGTCCTACCCTGAGTTCGAGGAAGAGCTACTAAACTTGGGCAAGGATAGGTGGCTTGGGCATAGAAATGACACTGAGATGCCCTGAGCCACAGCATCACTCCATGCCCATGGGGAGAATGTGGCAGGAGGGAGAGAAAATATCCCCTCTACCTCATACTTGGCCTCCCTGACAGCTCAGTTGGTAAAGAATCTGCCTGCAATGTCGGAGACCGGCGTTTGATTCCTGGGTTGGGAAGATCCGCTGCAGAAGGAATAAGCTACCCACTACACTAGTCTTGGGCTTCCCGGGTGGCTCAGATGGTAAAGAATCTGCTGGCAATATGGGAGACCTGGGTTTGATCCCTGGGTTGGGAAGATCCCCTGGAGAAGGGAAAGGCTACCCACTCTAGTGTTCTGGCCTGGAGAAGTCCATGGAACGGATAGTTCATACTTGCCCCCCAGGTCAGGCCAACATACAGTGCCATGTTGGGAACCACGACGGGCTCTGGAAGTCTGTCACAAAGGAAACCAATGATGCGAGAGGTCAACCATCATTGGTTGGTTGGTCCAATGATGGATGAGAGGTGGATGGTCCTTGAACCTATGAGTCTGCCACTGTGATCCTTCCCCACGCTCACTCCAACTGTATATGAAGACAACCCAGACTTCAGGGGACTGACTGACTCACCGATCCATCCAAGCATCCATCCACCCATGGGTTCCACCACCATTCGAGGTGCATTTCAAGATCTCAGAAATTTGCCCTCCCCCAGCATCCACCCACCTCGGGGCAATAGTGCTAGTCCTCCTTTGACACAGGATTTTTATCCACAGAAACATCCTAATGCAATTTCCAGGCTCAGCCTCCCAACACCAGCGCCCAAGCGCACCAACCAAAGCAACAATCAGACGAGGGGCCCTCAGCTTGGCCCACCTCCTGGACACCCTGCCCACTGATCTTCTCTCAGTATCAGGAGAAAGCTATGTAGCAATCCATCCCCAGAAGAACATGACACAGAAACCTGGCTGAGGCCACAACTCCTGTTCCGACCCTGAGTGAAAACTCGGTGCTATCTGCCAGGGACCAGGCATTGGGCACACGGAGGCCTGACAAACTCAGTGGCAGCCCAGATGCCCTCAAGTGGCTTCGGCTTCTTCTGCTGCCCTCACTCTCATCCACACCAGGAGACAAAAGACCTGGACAGCTTGTGCAAAGAGAGGCAATTTGGGGCCCCCAGTCATAACCCGAGCATGGGAGATGCCGCCCCTTTCCCCCATGGCTCACCTCCACATCACAAGGCTGCTCATGCCCCAGGGAGCAAATGAATGTGACCCTGGCCCCACGATCCCCCTGGGAGCCACATGCTGGACCTCAGTTCCGATGAGGAGACGGTAGGGGTGGCTCACTCATTTTGTTCAGATTTCCAAGGAATGCATTTGTGGGAGTCATCATCGATCCAAGCACGTGTGCTCTAGGTGCTGCATGAGCAAAGTCACCACCGCCATCCCAGGAAGGCCAGGGAGCTCGATCGTGTCAGCATTCAAGACTGTACAGATTGCAGCCACGGGGCAGGAACTACAGCCAAGCCTTGGGCCCTGGGACTTTGCATGCCCCAGGGAAACCCCAGAAGGTAAGGGCACGGATCCCATGCCCAAATCTTTGGGGCCAAACTGCTACGTTTCCTCGAAGAAGGGCTGCTTACCGCCGTGGGTGATCCACCTGTACACTGAAGGGCCAACTGCCCAGAAGTGCCTGGGGGCTCACATGCCTCGTCTTGCCAGGACAGGTGTCATGGAATATGTGACAGGTTCTCTGTTGCCAACAGTCTTCCCTCCTGGGCCACTCAGGGTCACTGGCTTGGGCTGAGAAAACACACACGTGCATGAGGAAGAGCAAGAGCCATACTGGGGAAAGAGGCAAGGCCTCCAGAAGTGCTGCCCTCATTCTTGCATCTACCATTCAGTTGGGAGCCCTCGGTCTGGTGTGTCAGCCGTCCAACAGGATGCCTTGCTGTACGGATACCTTCAGAGTCAACGGGCCTGCAGGACCAAGACTGCCCATCTGCCAACTCCCTGGTCTTGGGCCCTGCAATTCTGCTCTTCATGCCGTCCCGGCTGACGCAGCTTAAGGATGTCCTCTGTGAACCCCTCACACACCCTCAGGGAACTGGGGCCCCTGGGCCTAACAGCCATTGCCCTTCCAGGGAAACACACCTGGCCCATACTCTGCTCACAGTGGACTGCCCAGCACAGGGAAGGATAAAAGGTACCGGAGGGCTGCCACGACAATAAGACCCTTCCCTGACAGGGAACGCATTCACGAAAAGTGTCCCTCTCCGCCCTGCAACAAAGGGGCCCTGATGGACATCTACCCTTAGCCCAGCTGACACACAAGCATGCTTTGCTTCCTGGCCAAAAACCTTGCCAGCAGGCCTTCCTTAGGCAACATGGAAAGATGCAGGCCATCGCACACTTGCTCAAGTGCCAAGATGCTGGGGCTCCACCCTTTACAGCAACCGGCTCACCTTCCATGCTACCTTGCTCTCTGTTAAGGCAGTAACATAACTGTTGTGGACCCACACACAGCACAAGACTCAGGGCGTCCACGGCCATTCTGACACCACCAGCCAAGTCATGACCCAAACCAGTAAAGAGGCGAGATGACTGAACCCACATGACACGTCTGGCCAGAGGCCACGCATGCAGGAGAGCACGGCCTCGCTCAACCAGCAGAGCGCACGACAAGATGAGCCTCACATCAGATAGAGTCCCCTGCCCTTAAAACGGCAGACGCTCCCAGGAGCATCCGACTCCTGTTTCCACGAGGTCCTACCCTGAGTTCGAGGAAGAGCTACTAAACTTGGGCAAGGATAGGTGGCTTGGGCATAGAAATGACACTGAGATGCCCTGAGCCACAGCATCACTCCATGCCCATGGGGAGAATGTGGCAGGAGGGAGAGAAAATATCCCCTCTACCTCATACTTGGCCTCCCTGACAGCTCAGTTGGTAAAGAATCTGCCTGCAATGTCGGAGACCGGCGTTTGATTCCTGGGTTGGGAAGATCCGCTGCAGAAGGAATAAGCTACCCACTACACTAGTCTTGGGCTTCCCGGGTGGCTCAGATGGTAAAGAATCTGCTGGCAATATGGGAGACCTGGGTTTGATCCCTGGGTTGGGAAGATCCCCTGGAGAAGGGAAAGGCTACCCACTCTAGTGTTCTGGCCTGGAGAAGTCCATGGAACGGATAGTTCATACTTGCCCCCCAGGTCAGGCCAACATACAGTGCCATGTTGGGAACCACGACGGGCTCTGGAAGTCTGTCACAAAGGAAACCAATGATGCGAGAGGTCAACCATCATTGGTTGGTTGGTCCAATGATGGATGAGAGGTGGATGGTCCTTGAACCTATGAGTCTGCCACTGTGATCCTTCCCCACGCTCACTCCAACTGTATATGAAGACAACCCAGACTTCAGGGGACTGACTGACTCACCGATCCATCCAAGCATCCATCCACCCATGGGTTCCACCACCATTCGAGGTGCATTTCAAGATCTCAGAAATTTGCCCTCCCCCAGCATCCACCCACCTCGGGGCAATAGTGCTAGTCCTCCTTTGACACAGGATTTTTATCCACAGAAACATCCTAATGCAATTTCCAGGCTCAGCCTCCCAACACCAGCGCCCAAGCGCACCAACCAAAGCAACAATCAGACGAGGGGCCCTCAGCTTGGCCCACCTCCTGGACACCCTGCCCACTGATCTTCTCTCAGTATCAGGAGAAAGCTATGTAGCAATCCATCCCCAGAAGAACATGACACAGAAACCTGGCTGAGGCCACAACTCCTGTTCCGACCCTGAGTGAAAACTCGGTGCTATCTGCCAGGGACCAGGCATTGGGCACACGGAGGCCTGACAAACTCAGTGGCAGCCCAGATGCCCTCAAGTGGCTTCGGCTTCTTCTGCTGCCCTCACTCTCATCCACACCAGGAGACAAAAGACCTGGACAGCTTGTGCAAAGAGAGGCAATTTGGGGCCCCCAGTCATAACCCGAGCATGGGAGATGCCGCCCCTTTCCCCCATGGCTCACCTCCACATCACAAGGCTGCTCATGCCCCAGGGAGCAAATGAATGTGACCCTGGCCCCACGATCCCCCTGGGAGCCACATGCTGGACCTCAGTTCCGATGAGGAGACGGTAGGGGTGGCTCACTCATTTTGTTCAGATTTCCAAGGAATGCATTTGTGGGAGTCATCATCGATCCAAGCACGTGTGCTCTAGGTGCTGCATGAGCAAAGTCACCACCGCCATCCCAGGAAGGCCAGGGAGCTCGATCGTGTCAGCATTCAAGACTGTACAGATTGCAGCCACGGGGCAGGAACTACAGCCAAGCCTTGGGCCCTGGGACTTTGCATGCCCCAGGGAAACCCCAGAAGGTAAGGGCACGGATCCCATGCCCAAATCTTTGGGGCCAAACTGCTACGTTTCCTCGAAGAAGGGCTGCTTACCGCCGTGGGTGATCCACCTGTACACTGAAGGGCCAACTGCCCAGAAGTGCCTGGGGGCTCACATGCCTCGTCTTGCCAGGACAGGTGTCATGGAATATGTGACAGGTTCTCTGTTGCCAACAGTCTTCCCTCCTGGGCCACTCAGGGTCACTGGCTTGGGCTGAGAAAACACACACGTGCATGAGGAAGAGCAAGAGCCATACTGGGGAAAGAGGCAAGGCCTCCAGAAGTGCTGCCCTCATTCTTGCATCTACCATTCAGTTGGGAGCCCTCGGTCTGGTGTGTCAGCCGTCCAACAGGATGCCTTGCTGTACGGATACCTTCAGAGTCAACGGGCCTGCAGGACCAAGACTGCCCATCTGCCAACTCCCTGGTCTTGGGCCCTGCAATTCTGCTCTTCATGCCGTCCCGGCTGACGCAGCTTAAGGATGTCCTCTGTGAACCCCTCACACACCCTCAGGGAACTGGGGCCCCTGGGCCTAACAGCCATTGCCCTTCCAGGGAAACACACCTGGCCCATACTCTGCTCACAGTGGACTGCCCAGCACAGGGAAGGATAAAAGGTACCGGAGGGCTGCCACGACAATAAGACCCTTCCCTGACAGGGAACGCATTCACGAAAAGTGTCCCTCTCCGCCCTGCAACAAAGGGGCCCTGATGGACATCTACCCTTAGCCCAGCTGACACACAAGCATGCTTTGCTTCCTGGCCAAAAACCTTGCCAGCAGGCCTTCCTTAGGCAACATGGAAAGATGCAGGCCATCGCACACTTGCTCAAGTGCCAAGATGCTGGGGCTCCACCCTTTACAGCAACCGGCTCACCTTCCATGCTACCTTGCTCTCTGTTAAGGCAGTAACATAACTGTTGTGGACCCACACACAGCACAAGACTCAGGGCGTCCACGGCCATTCTGACACCACCAGCCAAGTCATGACCCAAACCAGTAAAGAGGCGAGATGACTGAACCCACATGACACGTCTGGCCAGAGGCCACGCATGCAGGAGAGCACGGCCTCGCTCAACCAGCAGAGCGCACGACAAGATGAGCCTCACATCAGATAGAGTCCCCTGCCCTTAAAACGGCAGACGCTCCCAGGAGCATCCGACTCCTGTTTCCACGAGGTCCTACCCTGAGTTCGAGGAAGAGCTACTAAACTTGGGCAAGGATAGGTGGCTTGGGCATAGAAATGACACTGAGATGCCCTGAGCCACAGCATCACTCCATGCCCATGGGGAGAATGTGGCAGGAGGGAGAGAAAATATCCCCTCTACCTCATACTTGGCCTCCCTGACAGCTCAGTTGGTAAAGAATCTGCCTGCAATGTCGGAGACCGGCGTTTGATTCCTGGGTTGGGAAGATCCGCTGCAGAAGGAATAAGCTACCCACTACACTAGTCTTGGGCTTCCCGGGTGGCTCAGATGGTAAAGAATCTGCTGGCAATATGGGAGACCTGGGTTTGATCCCTGGGTTGGGAAGATCCCCTGGAGAAGGGAAAGGCTACCCACTCTAGTGTTCTGGCCTGGAGAAGTCCATGGAACGGATAGTTCATACTTGCCCCCCAGGTCAGGCCAACATACAGTGCCATGTTGGGAACCACGACGGGCTCTGGAAGTCTGTCACAAAGGAAACCAATGATGCGAGAGGTCAACCATCATTGGTTGGTTGGTCCAATGATGGATGAGAGGTGGATGGTCCTTGAACC